>OY998234.1:1301250-2595000 GCA_963922035.1 Amblyjoppa proteus
ATAATTAAATCTGCGCAAATGTGCCAGACAGCTCATAAATCGTGAGCTGTCTGATTTGTTCGCACAGATTCGGCAATCGATGGCATAATGTTTCGCGGAATCGACGGGAGTGCAGAAACTTGGTAGAATTATAGGAGTTCACCGTGTATGCGCGTGTCAGCGCGAGTCGGTTTAAAGCGGTGCGGGAATTTCGATTTTCATGCTGCTCCATTTGTGACGCATCCATATTTTACTGTGTTTCGACATCGACGAATTAGATCTTCGTCCCAATCGTCGTTTACTCTGCGCTGGCTAATCGATTTCCACGACTGTACGTGCGATCTTTTCATTATTTAACGATATTGCACTGAGAAAAAAAAAATTGATTGGATTAACCAAAAACCGCGCTGACACGTTCAAAGCCCTTACTTGTTTGATACAAATAAAGCATTGTTATGTTGAACGATTATCAGCTTAAATTTATTCAAAATTTGTCGATTGAGAAAAACATTTTTGTTGTACCAACAAAATACACCTTTGAACGTATGTCACCGGCCATTTGCTTAATCCAACCATTTCTTTTTCTCAGTCTAACGGAAATTTTCAGTGATTTACAGGTACTCGACGATACCGTGCCGAACGACTGCGCCGGTCCGCCGATTCTCCGTATGTACCATACATCGTGCCAAGTATGGAAATTAATACATCGACACATTTGTCGCTACACCCGGCGTCCCCTCGTACGTAGCTGTAACTAGCCGTCCCCGGTAGCATAACTAACGTATGTCACGCACCCTCTGGGAATGATGTACGAGGACAGCTTTGCAGCTAGTTCGACCAACACGAGAAATCTCTTTATTCCGAAGATATTCCATCCGACCCTCGAGGTGTTTTTTTATTAATTAATTTTTTCACGACATCGAAGTGGATTTCAAAATTATTGAAATTAATTATTGCAGTAATATTGACATTTGATTAATGTCGGTCAAATTGTGATGGATGGATAACGCATATTTTATACGTTATATATCCAGGTGGGATTTTTCCGTAAGTGGAAAGTGGCACATCGCTCGCTCCACATTGGTTGCCGTGCAAATCGGTCCTTCGGACGATCTTCCGAGCACTTATAATGAGCACTGGTTTATTTCACCGCGCCGCTGCGTTGTAACTGCAGAGAACGTTTTTCTTTTATTCCGGTTTTTTAAATATCACTTTTAAACCGGAAGTGACATCACTCAGAAATGTTTGAAAATGTTCGTTGTCACGTCACTTACGGTTCGAAACTCTCAGTTTTCGACGTGACGAAAATGAATTTCGAAGTGACATCACTCAGTAGTATCGACATTTGCTCAATATCGCTTAAATTACGATGGAAGGATGGCGAATATACAGGTAATATTCAACCGTAATGGAGAAAGCGACACCTCGCTAGCTCCAAATCGGCTGCCGTACGCCGAAAGCCAAATCGATCCCTCTCCGGACGATCTTCCGAGCACTTGTAATACGATAAGCACTGAGAAATGCTACTGCGCCACGGCTTGGTAGAGTAAAATTTAAAAGATTCTCTGTGACGTCACTTCCGGTTTCAAGATCTCGCTTTTAAATCGGAAGCTACGTCGCTTGGTAGTATCGACATTTACTCAATATCGGTAAAATTACGACGAAAGGATGACGAATAAACAGGTGGAATTCTGCTGTAACGGAAACCTCGACACATCGCCAATGAAATTAGAAAAATTTCGTTGTGACATCTCTTCCGGTTCGAAAATCTCATTTTTTGACCGGGAGTGACGTCATTGACACCGGTAATACGTGTTTCTTTTTTTAGGTCGATATAGAGAACTTTCAATGAACGAAATATCCGATAATACGTCAAGGGACAGTTAAATGATATTTTGCATCTGACAACTTGTATTGAGTTGAATGCGGCATCGCTAAAGTCGCAACGAAGGCTCCGAGATTATTATCGATCATGATACCGATTGAGTGTCGGATTTTCCGAACTTCGTGTCGGAACGCCGGCCAATAAGTCGTGGACTTCGTAATCGTCGTTTCCTCATCTGTTTGAACGGGGCGCAAGGGATGAAAAAAAACCTCGCCAGTATTATATGAGTCCGTGGATTTGCCACGTTTGCCAAGACATCCAAAGGATTGACCGATGAAGCTGCTCACCTCGCAGTCCGGCCGGTTTCAATGGCGAGATAGGGCACACGTAGATTGGAAAATCCCAATCTATGGAATTGCACACCGTCGCGTTCGCTTGTAAGCTTCTCGGAGTGTGTCTCGCCGACCGTCCGAAAGAAAGGAAGAGCCGGAGATGAGGGAAACGGTGGCGAAGGAGACACTTCCGCGCGTGCCTCACGTACAGTTACAATTTTGCCCGTTCGTTTACCGTCGACCTGACCGCTCGTGCACTTCTCGCCCGCTGTCCCGTTTTAAGCCGTCGTTTCTCATTGCAAAAACTGCAGAAGTCTCCTCGACCGATGACCCAGCCAAGTTTGAGCGAGAGCTTTTTTTTTTGGGGTAGCTAAGCGAACCACGCTGCTGTGATGATTCAAGGCTCGTTCCTCGAGTGCACACCGGCGGAAGTTTGGAATTTAATGAGACGCAGATTCGGGAGAAAGGCGGGACCGATGGGGCTGGTCGACGACGTGGATGAGGACGAGAACGAGGAGTACGAGAGCGATTCGGTATGTTGTCCCGACGCCGGAACAACTCCACGCTACACGTCCCATCTTCCGGTCCCCGGAGACGGGTGCTATCGCGTTTCCTCTTCATAACACTCAACCTTCGCCGCCGCCGCGCGCCTTCGTCCTCGGTGCAACGCTTGGGCCGGAGCATTTGTCTTCATTTCTTGAGCCACTCCAACCGGATACGTAGTTATGATTTATCGGCGGAGTTCCTCAGCGTTCCTCGAGGGCGACGGACGCGACCAAGATCTTGCTCGTTGGTTGTTTGCTCGGGAGTTTCAGGACTCGGGCGGTGTCGCTGGATCTCTCGCCGGCCTCGTCGTAACAAGAGGTGAGGAACGCGAATAAGATGAGGGAAAGCGCGAACCGCGAACTTTCGAGGGAGGAAAAGAACGGGAGAGGGAACTCCGCGGCCCGACGAGAACGATGAGGCGAAGGGCGCCGCACCGGAAGTGAGAAGGAAGGAAGGAAGAGGAAAAGCAGATGAGGAAGTGCGGTTGAGTCCGCGCAATTATTTTCGTTCGTAGTTTCCTTTGAGGGAACAAAAACCGTAAGTGGCCGCGCTATTACTCTTTCCGCGCAAGAGCTTCGGTATTTAACGCCGGTGGTTCGCAGTGATTGGATCGCCATAGGCTTCTCGTGCTTCAACTTTTCTCTCACCCCTCTTCAGTGCCGTGGCCGGTCTTTTCGTTGGTTTTGTATCTCCCCTTCCGCGCCCTCGCTTTCTCTCTCTCTCTCTCTCTTCGCCAACCCTCCGGGGAAAAATGACCGGTAGCACGCGATGTTTGCAGCCCGGGCCCTCGTCGCGCGTTCATGCCGGACCCTCTCGCCACCTCTGTAATCAACTCCGACCACTGCCGTTGTGCCACAGTCATATAATTCCACACAACAGTACAGTTTATCGATCACGATACAGCCAATTGGAAATTTATAAATTCTCATTTGTTGCGCACTCAATTTAAACCAAGATTTCATCCGTCGTGTTGCCTCTCCTGTCATTACGTTATACACGATTCCTCATAAAGCTAATCAAAACGAAGCTTTTTTTTGGGGAAAACAACATCCACTTGCGAGTCTCGTTGACTCGCAAGTGGGTGCAAACATCGCACGAACGGAGTTAATTTCAGTGATGCTATATGGATAACTACACACAGAGAAGGATCTGACAGAAATTACCATAAATCTGGCGAAACCCATCCTGGTAAAGATTCGTATTAAACTCAACACATTCGGCTAGAAAATACGGTCATTTTCGCTGTCGTAGATGTTACCCGAATGTCCTATAATTTTTGGTGGAATGTAAGTTCTTCTCACTAGAAAATGTAGTCATCGGTGGCGTTACGGTCGCGAAGCGGCATATGTCAAATCTTTTTTTTTTATGCACACATACATCAAGAAATTCTCAGCTATCGAAATTGAATAAGTTTGTACAAGCACCAGATAAGCACAATTTTGCCAACACGGCTTCCGGAAAAAACGACTATATGTATCGGACAAAAATTGCTACGGCTCCAAATTGCCAAACAGTGCATACAAAAATATCAAAGACCCAAGTAAAATTCGCTTGCCAGTTGCTAAAGAACCAAAAACCCATTTCAATTCTACTTGCAATCCTCAAAATTCTACACGGTACTGAAACGATGCATGTCACCCCGTCAGTCTTGCCGTCCTTCCTTCAATATCACATAAAGTCTCAAAGATCTAAAGTACATAATCGAAATAAATTTTTAATTCTCTGTAAATTTTTAATTCGCTGTGCTCAAAATCCACACGACATTGCCAGTTTTCCGAGGTCCTTCTCTAAGTCTAGTCCATTCTCTCAGTGTCTATTTACCCGAATGATTATAGATCGTTCTCGTCCGGCCTTCTTAAACTCTCCACGCTCCGTCTGCGCTCGGCTCCGGAAATCGGCGAGCTCGCCCTCCGTTTCTGCCTCTCTTCCGCGCCCCAACATCCCCGCTATCAGTACAATCGCAAATCGTATTTCACGGCAGACGTGCCAGTCAAAGCCAGAAGTTACAAGCGTGCATGCATAAGCTGAGTCGGACCGAGGCGAACGTCGAGGGGTGATGGGTCACTGTTCCCCCCCCCCCCCCCTCCGCCCCCGGTAAGTATACCGGCTCGGAGGCCGCATATTTACGACTGTCAGCTGTACATATATCGTAACAGCGGCCGAGCCGGAGTTGCCCACCGCAGTATCAACGTATTATCAGCGATCGTGTATTTCATGGTTCATGCCGTGGTACTGTATAGAGCATGCGTACGCTCGCTGTCCGTATACTATCATCCCGGGGAAGGATGAATGCGGAGTCAGTCACCAGCAGACACTCCGCGCGTAGCTCGCAGCGCGCTGCTCCGAAATGCCGTAACTGTATTTCGGTCGGACCGGCGGGTCGGCGGGCTGTGCAGTTGGAATTGCAACGGTTCGATGCAACGCTTGCGCGACTTCAAGCTCTCCCGATGGAATAATTACTGCCAGAGGGTGCGAGGCTGCGGCCCACGATTCTGGACGTATTTATTAGTTGTTTAGCGGCTTTGGCGCACCTCCGTCCGCTCCGACGACCGGAGCTGCGGCCACCCGAGCCAACCCTTAACGGCACGTATGACCAAACCCGCTCGCGAGCTCGCGTAAATAAACTCTTTGACCTCGACTTTTCCCTCGGCTGTCACAAACTGCCCCCCGGAGGAAGGCTCTCGTACCGATAATGGGGCTTCGGAGTCCACTACCAACACACACCAGTCTCTTCGGTAGGCGCGGAAGCTGCGAGTAGTAATTAGTATGACAAGAGCGAACGCGCGACGGTGCGCCGCGCACCGAGCGGAGACGATTGAGAGAACATTTTAACGACCTGGACATTTGTTGATTTAAGGCGCTCGTGTCTGGGTGGCCTAAGAGCCAGGTCGTGATTTATTTTATGCTGTCCACGTAACCGTGCTGCACGGCCGCGATGGCGAGGTTGGTTTATGGGAAACAGCGAGCTATGAGAAAATTACAATGAAAACGGGCGGGAAGATTTTTTTTAAACCTTTGACGGCGAGCAGCTCATTAGCCTTTGTGATAGCTAAATCTTTGATGCAGGGTAATGGTGCGAAATATTGCACGGACCGCGTGTACACTGCCCGTCATTAATGCCTGGTTTTCCTCGTTGTCAGTATAGAATATATCAATATCGACGATGTCAGTATCGAATATATAAATATCGATGATATCAGTATCGAATATATCAATATCGACGATATAAGTATCGAATATATCAATATCGACGATATCAGTATCGAATATATCAATATCGACGATATCAGTATCGAATATATCAATATCGACGATATCAGTATCGAATATATCAATATCGACGATATCAGTATCGAATATATCAATATCGACGATATCAGTGTCGGGGATGTCAGTATCGGGGGTATCAGTATCGGGGATGTCAGTATCGGTGATATCAGTATCGAGAATATCAAGGAAGCTATTCAATCTTGCTAGATGTCTTGATTGATATCTTCGATCCCTTTCAGAAATAGACGAAGATATCCAGCAAGATAGAAAAACCAGCTACTAATTAGTGGCTGGTTTTCTATCTTGCTACTTTTTTATCTTGCTTGTACAGGTAGAAAAGTAACAAGACAGAAAAACCAGCCACTAATTAATGGCTGGTTTTCTATCTTGCTTGTACGCGCAGTGTACATTTCGTTACGAGTTTATCGGTGTGGACCATATTTAGCACTTGTACCCCATCTGGGAAGCGGGACAGATTGCGATCATACAAATTGTAGTCGTTCGTTTTTGTATTCTGCCTGGGTGAGGTACGTAATGTGTTCGATTGAAAATAGCTGTGCCAGACTTGTAAAAGAACCAAAGAAGGTGGTGACACATACAGAAATGTCGATATATCGCGAATTACTAAACGTAATACGGATGTGGCCAATCAGTGTTAGCTTTCATAGGCATTTTATCGAACGGACCATTCACGTTTATACTTAGAAACTAAACGATCCTTGTCCAGTGAGTCCAAATATTGGAAATCTAAAACTGTTTGAACAATTAACTCCATACAAACTTCGTATCATTACAATTTTAAATCTTTTATGATTATTTAATTTGTCAGCCGAGCTGTTTTTCGTTTGATGACATTGTGGGATTTTAATGTGGAAATCCTCGAAATCCGCTCATACGAGTGTGATGCGAACTCGTACGCTTCAGCAGTGTGCGCCAGTATGAAAGTGACAAAAAATAAAATTCTGCACGAGGAAAATGAATGCACAGAGCTTGAGTTCTTTGTATATTAACGTCGTAAGGTATACGGTTATCGGTACATGACAAGTGGCAGGTTCGGATCCCGCCCGGCAGAAATTAATTAATAATTTGCTCGAGCCGGTGTTTGAGCAAGAAGTGACTGCGGGCGAAACCCTTTGGCTCGTTCGAGCGTGAGTCGAGCTTATACCAGCACGTTACTCGCGGCTAAAAAGATGAGAGCTTTTGTTATAAAGTAGACGTTCTCTGTGAACAGCATCGGACACTGAAAGCAGACACGGCAGCATGCTCCCGACAATGTATTTTTATAAATAAATTAAATAATGGTAATCTGATAAACAGCAAGCAACACTCAACTACAAAATGGCACGATAAAACATATACTATTTCTTTACATTCATTTGAAAGAATTATTAAAACAGGCTTTAAATAAAAGGCACTCGAATTACATCAAAGTGAAGGATTAACGCACCTCTGTTTAATCAATCGCCCCAAGCCGGTTGATATTAAATGAAAATTGTCCCTAGTAGATCAGCGTAACGGCAACTGTTATCGAAAACCTCGTGCATATTGAATAATTTTTGAATATTTCAGTTAAATAAACTTTTAGCGATAAATTGTATATAATATGTTATGAGATATATGTGACGTAGATCCGAGGAAATATTATACATGTGAAAATATTTTCGTGTACATTAATATTATATAATTTATATACAGAATATTTTTTCGAGCGTAAAATTTGATATTTTTAATACATGTTTACTATACTTTTAGTATATTTTTCGCGTATACTTTTTTCAAATTAAATAATAGTAATTTGATAAACGGTAAGCATCGTTGAGGTATAAAATGGTACGATGGTAAAACAAATACTATTTTTATTACTTAATTTAAAAGAATTATTAAAATAGGCATTTAAAAAAAGCTTCCTCTATGAGGAAGCAAAAGGGCTCGAATAATGCCAGGTTGTAGGATTAACGTTTAATCAATTGCCCTAAGCCGGTTGAAATGAAATGAAAACGGTCTCTAGTAGATCAGCTTTATATGCAATGGTCATACTCATTAAATTCCATTGAATAATTATGTAATTATGAATAATCATTATAAATTCCAGTTGTGCACCCACGAAACAATCCCATAAGCGAAAATACATTCTCAATACATTACATATACTCTACACGCAAATTTTTATATAATACATCATGAGATAGATGTGACATACATCCGAGCAAATATTATATATATAAAAATATTTTCGCAGACATGAAAAGTATATAAATTATATACAGAACATATTTTCGAGCGAAAAACTTGATGATTTTAATACATGTTTAATATATTTAAATATATTTTTCGCGTATGATTTTTGTCCGTTCGGTTGTTTAAAAAATCTTCACAATAATTAGTCGTGTTGATTTATCCCCTATACTCGATAATGTGAACGAGGTGGATGGGGCCACTTCACGTGGCGGCGCATAACAAGGTGTACGAATGCGTAAAGCAGACTTATCTTTGTCGGATGGGGGTGGCCAGAGAAGGGATGGATTCGACTCCGGGTGCGATAACGCTCTGGCGGCGTAGCCGGGAACTCACGAGGGTTGGTCCGCGAGTGCTCAGTCGCGGACAAACCGTCACGCGGGTTCAGGCGACTCGTAATATCCCGGCGGTGTCTGTCGAGCCTGCCGCTTCGATTGTGTTGAAAAAAAAAAAAAAAAAAAAAACATCACCAAGGAAAAAAGAAAATGTTAACATCGATCGTGATTCGTGAATTAAAGTGCGCGTACCGATGGAGCGGTTAAACGACAATTGACGTTCACAATTTTTTTTTCCCTTTAAACGGTAATTAAAGATTATCAATAACGATATCGATTAAAATCAACAAGCGATTGAATATTAATATCGTCAAGCAAAAAAAAAAAAAAAAGTGAAAATTATTACTATTACTTTTTGTAAGGGTGTTAAGTATCTTGCTGGCTGCAAGCTCTGCTCGCTGTTGCTTTGGAATTAATTGCGATTCGCTCGAAACTAGTACTCCACTATGTTTCCGTCTCTCCCCAGTTTTAACTTGTTCCGCCTGACAGACACGCATTCTCGGTGTGGCTCGAGTTGCGTGGTAACGGTTGAATATGCAAAGGACCACAAGTGAGACCACTGTTTCTCGTGCCGAGAGTGTATCGTATTTGTGAATAATCGGGATAATCGGAGCACGTACGTTATTCCCACCGCTGTGCTGCGATCGACGATTGCGCGGGCAGGTACAGCTATCGATGGAGCTACTTTGCCTCCTTTTCATCCTCGAAACTTTGGCTAATCTCGGAGTGTAGTTTCCTCCTCCGAAGACGTCAGCAACAATAATCGTTTTGTTAAATAAAAAATAAAAATTAAATGGCAAAAAAAAAAATAAGATCTTACCGTAAAATCTATTGGTTTCGAAATCTATCAGAGACAGTGAGGTTTTCAGAGAAGTCTTATCGTCGCTTCACTGTCAGCACTTGTCGGCGTCGGCCGATAAGATGAGATTGGATTTTTCGAGAGGGTTATTAACGCTAATCAGCACTGATACTGCCGATGAATTCGACAATTTGACATCTCTCTGAATGGTTCGGTTCACCCCATGCGATTATCCGATTGATGCGTTTCTTCACATACAATTTTTTGGCAAAGTGTCTTTGCAACGAAATTCTACCATAAATTTATTGGATGACGACTCTTAGTAAAAGTTACCGTTTCAATTCGGTCCAAATTGTTGTTTCGGTAAATTCCGCCAATCTTCGGATTTCTGCTGACAGTTACGGCGTTTGAATTTCGGAAGACATGTTAATATTTCAAAGAGCAACAAAAAAATCAATAGTGTTCCACATGCCTACTTAAACCGCGAAACGAGCCGCTTATTCCTCTTCGTCATAAATTTTTTATTTGCCAATGCAACATGCATTAATACTCGCCGTTCCATCGGAGTAGGGCATCAAAATTTAACGATGACTTTCGATGGTCCACTGATTATAAAAAAATACCATACAAAAAAAAATACTGTTGAACCAACTGAAGATTCGGGCAGGGACGTTCGAATCAATGCTGCAATTGGCACAGCTAAGAGATTGGTTCGTCAATTTTTCGGATGACTTCGATAAAAATATTTTCGAGTCATTGAAATATTTAGTTCGACCAACAGAATATTAATTGGAACTTCCCTGTCCGAATCTTTGGTCGATGAAACCGCATTTTTTTTTTTTTTATCAGTGCCTCAGCAATTTACTGAGAATATCGGATATTTCATGGCGGAATTCTGGTGGAACAGCAGTTTCCCAAGGGCTCGGGTCTTATTACGCAAAGCACCGACGACGACGGAGTGATAGCCGAGTTGCGAAGCCCTCGTTTACCAAACCCCTCCGACATTGGGTGGGAATCACCGAGCCCGAAGTGCAGAGTGTTGTACTCGACGAGGCGAGTATCTCGTGCGAGCGCCGCTGACAGACTCGCGGGGGTGAAGGAAGGAGCCGCGATAGCTTTCAGGAGTTTCGGTAGGCCGGGAATCAAGGTCCTGCGACTACGTCGTAACGCGGGGCGGCGCATCAAAGGGTTTTTTTGCCGTGTGTAAAATCATAATGATTTTTTTTTTTTCGCGCTGCGCCGAACATCCCAAACGAAACCATCGCGAAGGGGCGCAGCGAGTCGACCGCTGTAAGTGGATGATTCGCTCTTGTGTAACACATTCTTTATCGATGTTTTTTCTTCATCGATGTCGTTGGCGCATTCCATTAGTGATCCTCCAACGTTTGCTCGATAGACTCTCCGACTACTTAAACCGCGAAAAGATCATCTGTTGTTCTTCTTCACAAATTTCATTTTTCACTATTTTATTCATTGATACTTGCTATTCGATCGGTGTAGAGCATACAAATTTAACGATAATTTTTTACCATTTCCCACCTCACTAAAACAATATTGAGTTATTAAAACATTTAATATGACCTACATAATGTTTATTCGAACGACCCTGCCCGAATTTTTGGTCAATTCAAACGCATTTTTTTAAATCAGTGCCTAAAAAAGAATCGATAGTTCACAAATCAAAAGCTTCCATTGCCAGAGGGCAACGGAAAGTTTTGATTTTTATCGGCGTCAATGCTGATCACCATAGATTTTGATTTTGATCGGCTTCGGTGCCGATCATCGATGATTTATCGGTTTCGGTGATTTTTAACAACACCCGTGCTCCTCCGCGATCGCGGACTCGGCAGCCAGCATCGAGGGGTGGCGCATCAAAGGACTTTTTCCTGTGTCTAAAATCACAATGATTTTTTTTCTCGCGCTCGTCTGAATATCACGACCGATACCATCGCAAAGCGGCGCAGCAAGTCACTCTAACGGTCGAATTCTAAGACACTAATTTCAACTTGAGATCGAACTTAAGTTCGAACTTAATATCAATCTTGATTTCTTGCTTAAGCTTAGTCTTAAGTTTGAACTTCAGATCAAACTTAAGATCAAACTTACGTTCGAATTTAAGATCAAACTTAGGTTCGAATTTAAGATCAAATTTACTTTGATCTTAAGTTCGAACTTAAGTCCGACCTTAAGATCAAACGCAGTGAAGTTCAGGTCAAACTCCGATCTTAAGTCGAAACTAATGTCTTCAAATTCGACCCAAAGTAGATGGTGCGCTCTTGTGCGTCACGTTTTTTTGTTCTTCCCCGATGCCGTCGACGTATCCCGTCAGGCCAGGGACAAGAAAGCCTTGTATCCAATCGAACACATCGGTGCTCCTCCAACAGTTACTCAATAGACTCTCCATCCTCCGTGCAGCTTCTTCCGTTGCGCTCTATCGGCACCGGTGCTCCACTGCAATCGCGGACGCGGCAGCCGGGACCGCCTCTCTGCCTCATACACTCACCGAGCAAAAATTGTTCCGCTACTTTCATTCACTTTCTCGCTGTTTGCCTCGAATCTCTTGGTGCGCATGTGAGCGGGTTTGACGTGCGCGGATGTGTGGATTCGGTGCCCTTTGAAATCGTCCTCGTCAGTGAGCGTTGCCCGCTTTTCTTGATGCTCCGGAGAGGCACCGACAATTCCACTGTGCCCCCGTCGTTTCATCTCTTACCCGGTACCTACGCGACTTTCCAATTCGTTGGAACGCACCACTTTGGTATTACGTTCCCGGACTAACATACGCGCCACTCCTGTGTATTACGGAAAATAAATCCCCGGGCTCGGAACTATATTTCTTTAGCGGCAAATTCGTCCCTTCTCTGTTCTTCGTGTTCGGGATTTTTTTACCTCGTTCCTTCGCGATAGGAACGCATGGTTTTATGTACATTCGCAGGCTGCATGGTTCGTAGAATTCGTATCCGCGGGGATGGAAAAGACGAGCGATTGACGGAAAGGCTCGGTTTTGTTCGGTTCCACCGATAATTTCTACGGGCAATTGTGGATTCGATGTCGCTAACGAGGAAAGCCGATTAGGTGTGTCTCGCGTTTCAACAATGCCATTCAACGTCTCGCTGCGGAGCATCGTCGTTGAGGGAGGAAGGGTTGCATTGATGAAATCGTCGACATTTTATTTATTTGCGTTTGCAAAAATACCGTGAAAACAATGGCGTTTCGGCACGCTGATAAAAAAATTCAGTTGCGATCCATTAACGAGTCGGAAAGGGACGTTCAGATAAATATTTTTCTGGTCGGACGAAACATTTTAATGCCTCAGAAATGTTTTGGTGAAACGATTCGAAAAATTTGTCAACCAACCGATCTTTTAGCTCTGGCAACAAAACATTTATCTCAACGTCCCTGCCCGGATCGGTCGATTCAAACGGATTTTTTATCGGTGCAACCTGCACAGTAAAAAATAATTTCGTAAAATCGGAATACGAAGTTTCGTAAAAATAACTTTGTTAATTGAATGACACACTTGTTTGTTCGGGTTTGAGTATACAAACCTGTCCCTCTATTTTCCGCGTCGCTGACAATTTTTGTTCGACAAACGAAAGTGATGAATAAAAAAATTGTGGACGTTTGTGAAAAATAAATTGTTGCAAAAAGTCCAAACTTTTTTTTTCACCGTGCGTGCGGTTTTTCTGTGACCAGGCGAGTCCACCTTCTATCGGCGACTCGACACAATTGTATTGCGAAGAAAATGAAGGACTATCAATTGCAAAAACCTTGTCGATGACATTTTTTTTATACCTAAATCATTGACGGATTTTCTACATATTCATCGTAGACGCAAAGAGTCTATAAATTGTCTGCCCTTTACGGGCTGCTAAAATTGTTGACCCGCGGCAATAAATCTCTATCGAGTCTACCACTGACAAACGTGATAAAAGGTGCGGTTTCGAACCTTTTTGGCGCAAATAAAGCTATGGTGAAATAAAGAACGAAGAAAAAAAAAACAGGAGAAAAAAATAAAACGGTGGGAACAACATCGTTCGTGATCTCGCGGAAAATACTTGACACTTTTTTATACATTGACGGGACTGGTGTTCGGGTTGTTCGTTCAGCCGCGGAAAGCCCGGAGGGGCTTGGTAACCCGTGAGAATCGTGTTACACAGGTGGATGAGCGGCTCGGTCTCGTTGCCAATACAGCACCGCTCTATATGACGGTACACTTCGATGCATGGGACAAAGTTATTTTGGCCGTCCACCTATCGAGAGAGCTACTTATTCTCGTAGGGCGTCCCTTGCCGCAGTGGCGGTCCCGATTCCTGAATAGGTACTCGGGTTCCAGACCGCACAATGCAATTTCGGTTTGTACCGCGGAAATGAAAATATATTTTCGTACGGATTGCGCTGTGAAGCGTAGTTTATTCGGTGTCCATAAAATTCACCTTGACCGATGCCGATTTCGCTTCTATAAAAAAAAAAAAAAAAAAAAACCGATCGTAATACCGAAAGTTATTGGCACATGAATGACACACGATACTAAAACGGGTAAAGGGACATAGCAGAATCGACATTTATATTCTCGGTGGATCGCCGGTTTTTGCCGCAGCGGTGGTAAAGCCTGCCCGGTGAGCGATTTTGTCTCAAAGCCGAGCGAGGATCACAATTAGAACCACGGCCGCCCTTCAGGCTGTCAATCTATGTGGCCCATAAGTTCGACGTAGCCACTACCGCTGAACAATTAAAAAAAGCGCTCATCACAATTCCACGACCCCGTTCAGAGAGCTAACAACGAAATACGGATTTCCGCATGCCGACGAAAAATCGAGTCATCATTGTCGTATAGCGCGAGGGCTTGAGCCAATTTTTTGTCCCGGTGTTTTCGCGATGGAATCATCCTAATGGATTAAACGTTTGTCAGTCACTGTGCCTTTGTCAGCGTATCGATAATAACTTCCTCCTCGTGTCTTGAACAGCATGTAGGCCAAGGCTTTTACACCGGTCTCTGCAGCAGTTCAAGCGTCTCTACTGGTGTTTAATTTTTATTTTTAAAAAAGTGATGCAAAAAACGCACTTCTTAGTTCATTGAAGCGTCACTCTTGTCGGATAAGTTCTGGCTTGCCCTTTTCTTGTCCCGCCGTTTTCTTCGTTCCCTTAGAGTAAAGAAGTTCGAAGCATCGTAAACTAGACATTCTAGCTTTTAGCCGATTCCAGTGTTCGACCTATGCGATTCAATTTGTTTGAGGAGATACCGATCTCATTCTAATTCATCACGTCTACGATGGAAAGAGCACTTCTTCGTTATCGAGGCTTAACCTTCGAATCAGCACTCTTTTCCTGCCCTGAGCTTCTTCGCCCTCTTCGTTTTCTTTATCGACTCAACAGCATGTATACAAAGTTTTTGGTCTGCCGGTAGAAAACTTCACCGGCGAAACTTTGGCAATAAACCCCTTTTACGGTTATCGATTCTCCCTCGCTGCCATCCCCGCTCTCTACGCTCCACTCTCATTTTCCCGGAATCGTTGAAGACTTCGAAGTAAATCGCTGGCTGCACACAAGAAAAAAAACAAACAAACAAAAATATAAAAAAATTGCTTCCTCCATGAGAGAGCGAAGGAGACTATCGACATACACCCTATCAAGATCATCCACACTGGTACAACCAGACTATACCGCTTGTACATCCCGACTATCCACGCTGGTACTTCCAGACTATCCACATTGGTACATCCAGACTATCCACACTTGTACACCCAAACTATCCACACTGGTACAGCAATTTGTATATTTCACATAATGCGAAAGCAGCTGAGTTTCTGCTGGGCGTGAATGCATGAATACTACTGAAATGATCCTGTAAAATGTTTTTCCTCTCTTACGCATACTTGGACGTATTTTCTCTCATGAATTCCCCTTTTGTTGCAGTAATTTCTATTTCCTCAAATTCAAAGTTACAAATTTCTCTTTTCGCATCGCAGGGCATCGTGGGGCAAATTCCAATAGCTCTTGGGAATCTCACTAACAATTAACAATTTTTACTTTCCGCGTCGATGATTTATGTTTCCTAGACCAGAGCTTCTATGGCCGTGTCGTTGACGACATTATCCTCTTTAAAAAATCGCAAAAACACTGCTGAAAAATATAAAATTTCCACCATCGGTTCACGTTCCATTTCATCGCTGACGTTTTTCCTCGGTGTTCTGACAGCGGCCTCCCGGTTGCTCTGCATGTCCGACGATTGAAGCTGTTGCTCGGTCCTTTGATGGAGACTCGTTCAATGCAGGGCGACGTACTACGAGAGACACGCTCATATTGCCACTGCAGAGGCTACGTCCTGTGCCTTGTAAATACCCACTAGCGACCGTACGTTTCTATAGAAGATGTAGCGGGTATCGCGCGGCGTTGGTATACGTGCGTTTTAGATACCGAGGACCTAAACTCAAAAGGGCATTTCGAGTGTGTACAAGCATACCCTTTATGCCCTTCCGGGGTTGGAGCATCGGTACCCGTGTATGTATATATTAACACAATAGCATATGCGAAGTTGCCTCAGTCTGATACCCGGGAACACGACCGAGAGGTTAATGGAGTAAACAACCCTTCGCCCGGAGGTCTCTTGTCCCCGACCGATACTGTCCGATCGATTATGATTCATTGATTAATTAACACCACCAAGGGCTCTAAGCTTCACCCCGGGCTCCACACTGTCTTTACCGTCGGCACAACAAGACCGGCGTTATATACGAAGAGCCAGCCGCCTATCATCGCGCATCCTAATAAATTATTAAACGGATCAATCGATCGATTGATAAACGGCAATTTCATGATCGGTTGCAGCGCAAGATTGCGCCGCAGATTTTTTCACCGTATGCCTGTCGGTGGTTGTGACGTTAAATGAATAAAGGTGGATAAAGTGCCTTTGAGTGTATCCAAAGTGAATTTTGTTGCGCCTTTCGAACTGCTGGAAACAATTATTTCGTCACGTTCTCGGTTTGAGGTCTTGTCAGAGGAGACCGGAGCAAAATGGGACAGTACGGCAAAACTCAATTTTCCAATCACTTTTTGATGCGCCAGTTTCTCTTAACGATACATCCGGATTTTCAAAACCGTCTCGCCCCACTCATCAATACCGCCACCATCACAAAAGTTATTGGAAAATTGCGTTATTCTACGTTATCCCATTTTGCCCCACTGTCCTATTTTTGCCCCGCTCTCCCCCTATGCGTATCGAAGTCCAGTGGGAACGGGAGCAAGTGGTTTACCTCGTGTGCCTGCATCGGCACTCGTATGCCGAATATCGTATGCAAGGGAGCCCCCTAAGTGTACCAAGCGTACTCTGTAGTACACGCACTCGAGTACTCGAATATGCTTGGCAGGTACATTTACACAGGGCATTTTGTTGCGCCCTCCGAACTGCTGCAAACAATTACTTCGTCGTCTTCATTGATAGACAGTAAAAAATCATTTCGTAAAATCCGAATACAAAGTTTCATAAAAATAATTTTGTTAAATAAGCGACAAACGCGTTGCTTTAGGTTTGAATAAATAAACCTGTCCTTTCAATTCGCATGTCATTAAGGATTTTAGTTCGCACTTTCGTTTGCAAAACTAGCGTCGGATGGCGCGGTCGGAAAATTAAGAAATAAAAAAGTGAGGTTGTTTGTTGACAATAAGTTGTAAAAAAATACAAACTTTTTCATCTTGTAGAAGAAACAGAGCGAAGAAACAGGACGAAGGATCTGAGTACCTCCTATGCGCCTGGGAACGAGAGGAGAGTGAAAAAAAAAATAGTAAATTTAACGTACTGGAATTTGAAATTTGCTTGCAATCTTTAGTTTGAAATTTCGGAAACAGTTTATGTAAAAAAAAACTTCCAATACCATTAATTTTCATATAAACTTTTGTTTACACAGCAAGTAGTTTACCCCGTACTCCAAAACCGGCCCTCGTATCCCAAATATCGTATGGTAGGAACTCCCCTACGTCTACCGCGCTTGCTCGATAGCGCACGTACTCGAGTACTCGATTACGCTCGTCGGGTACTCGCATTGTTTGCCCTGTTCCCTTATCGGATACACATTTTTGGTACGAGTGACGATAATTCAACGATCACTCTTGTGTAAATTTACTGTTAAAAAATTCTGTTTGAAAATTCATAAAATGTATACGAAGTTTTATGCATATACAGTATATGAAATTTGATTGACACGTATGTAAGAATATTGCCTTACCGATATATTAAAAACAATAATATTTGTATAATATTTGTAATAATCACATAATGTTCATATACGGATGTCTTAATTTTTCACTGCCATCACCGGTAATTTTAATACATAGATATTATAATTTAAGATTAAATTATAAAAATTTAAATACAATGTATATGAATTCTAATTTCATATACCGAGATCGTATATTTCATACAACTTAGTATATTAACAGTAAATTTAATAAAATTTATTAAAATACAATTTTTTAACGGTGTTCCCTTAAACTCTTCGTGTTGCAGATATCCATCCTGAGCGGTAGTCCGCGGAGAGGACGATAAAGATGGATCGGCTGAGAGAGTGAAAAAAGGCGCTTGATCGAATCGAATATAAATCGGGAGCGCCCGATATGGCGTCGAACTGATTAATGCCGAAGCATTTGTCCGAGGCGAGAGAGATCGGGAAAAAAAGCCCCAGCATCCCGCGGCGATGCGTCGTCGTCGCGAGCATAAAACCAGCAGCGGAGTTCCACTTCCGCTCACCGACTGAACGATAAATTCTTTATCACCGCGTGACGAAAGGATAAGAAAAAAAAAAAAACGCCCCCCACACTGATGATCAATCTCCAACGAATGAGGAGATTCGCGATTCCTGCGCAGTCGCGAGTGGACGCCGGCGTTACCGGTTGCATAACAGTGATTGCCTCGTCTCGGGGATAAATCACACGTATCTCGATTGCGTATCGTCTATAAACGATAGAAACAGGGAGGGCAGCGCCGATTCACCCGGGCGTGGGAAAACCCGCGAACGTTGTTCGGCGTGCCGGGGGTAAACGCCCGGATATACACGCGCCGGAGTGCTGAGTATACGAACTTGTGTACGTGACGTTAAAGCAAATTACAGTGATTCGAGGGTAGCGCACGAGAATTTCAATGCAAGATAGATGAGGACGCGAGAGAGTGTGTTCGTGCATCGCGCTTGCATCGATCAAGTGGTCCTTATCAACTCGTGCAACGATAGTCGAGTAAACGGTGAAACGTTAATTACCGATCGGCGAAACGATCCTCATCGTATCGGCAAAGTGGCCCGATTGGAGGCGATCCTGCGAACGGTGAGTGAGGAATAATGCGCCGTGCCGGCCGTTTTTCGACACGCTAATTAAATCTACGAAACCTTCGACAGTGGCGTTTATCCTTTCGGCGGATCGGTAAGGTCTGCAGTGGATCGCGGACTCGCTCCCGAAGCTGAGATCAAAGGACGAGTCGGGACAGAGCGGCGGACGAGAAGCACTCCGAAACACGACGCTGCGGTTGCCGGGTCCAACCACCGTCGGACACGGCACTCGCGAGCTTTTCCCGTCGCCGCTGCGCTAACCGCCTCAGGAGCGGCGCTCCAACGACGGCAGAGGAGAAAACTCCGGAAAAAAAAAGAAAATAAAAAGGGGTTTAAATTAAAACGCCTCTTCGGCTGGGGAGAATTTGCGCTGCGATAATGGCTAGAGAGGCGACATAGTCCAGGGGGAAAACAATATTCCTGATGGCGTCGACTGACGAGAGGAAGCGTTAACTTGAGAAGACGGAGCTGGTGGTGAAGATAGAATTAAAAATAAAAACGCCCTCGATTTCCGCGCTTTCGATACTGTTCGCTATCAGGACGGCGTGATCGACGCGATAGGATATTAATGATGTAATTCCGGTGAACGCGCGTTATGAAAATGCGTTATTCGTCGTCGGCGGTGATTGCGAGTGACTAACGACGGGAGATAACGAAGTGCGAACACACGAAGACCCCCTCATCGACGTCGTGCATTGTATTCGTTATTAGGAATAACAGAGGGTGCGGTCGGACGCACTTGGTGTGCAGAAGTGTGCGTGCGCGCTCCGGATTGCGACGACCGCCGGGTGGCGCATCCGAGGAAAAATAGCATCATGAAGGAGAATCGCAGAAAGTGGCTGCGGGCCATTTGGCCTCTGATAGCCGTCCTTAGCCATCAATCACGTGAGTCTCGTTACTTTTCTACGCTGCTCTTCTTCGTTGCAGTTTGCACACCCGAGCCCCGTTTACTCTATCTCGCCGCTATCCTCGGCCACGGCGCTATCATTTATCGACGAGAGAGAGGCGCGACGTTTTCTTCGGTTACAATAATTTTTTTTTATCTTTCTTCCTCGCGGGGGAATCTTTTTTTTATTGTAAGGCCTTATTCTCCAAGTAGTCATTTTTTATATTATTTCTGAGAGGGAATAATTTTTCTTCAGGTTTAGGTTTTTCTCAGTTTTCTCATTATTTTCTCCGACCCGCAAAAATTCTTCGACGATGGAACCTTTTTTAATACAATGTTTTTTTTTTCTTCGTGTACAATAGTTTTTTAATTTTATTTTTGCATTTTCATAAGCGAAGATTTTCCTGGATGAACGGATTTTTTTTTCGAGAGAGTTTATCTTCGGACTTGAGACGTGAATTTTGCGCGCAGCCTTCTCATTAGTTCCTCCTGTTCGCAAAAATTTTTTCGACGAGAAGAATATTTTCCGGGATCTTTTGGCTTGCTCGTAGAGGAAACTTTTCGAACAAGAGGAAAAAAAATATACTCTGAACTCTTCCCCGTTTTTATTACTACTTGAGTTCGTGCCAAACATTCTCGAACGTCGATTTGCCCAATCTCTCGTTAAATTTGGATTCTGACTCTGCGAGATGTCTCCGGCGGACCCTAAAAATGCCGAGAAAGGAATATACGGAGTCGGATAATATCTGCGACGCAATCGAGTCCCAGCGAGCCCTGCAAACAAAATGAAATTTGTATCACGATGAACGCAGCTTGTATGTACCATCGGCGGGATAAACAGGATACAAATTGAATCAAGTTTCCTGTAATACGATGTCATTTTTTTTTTTTTTTTGTTTGCGTGCGCGGGTTCTCCAATAATCGCTTCACTCTGGTCCTTTTATCGCCGCACGTTTTCCTCGCTCGTCGTCATTCGCCTCGCATAGAGCCATAACTCACATTATTCATAACGTTACTCCGAGGCGAGCAGAGTGTGTTGCAGCGACTCTCGGGAGGACCTATCTCGGCCTCCCTATCTCTTCCTCTTCCGTTCGCTTTGTCTCTTTCGAGACCTCTCCAAGCGTGGCAAGATATGTGAAGCATTTATCCACCAAATTGAGACAGCAAGTATTCGGGAAATTCTCGGGGTTGGAGTAATGCTGAGCGTGCTCGAGGATTCGTGCAAGGGAATGGAGAAACTGAGCTACCGGTGGGTGATCGCGAACCTTGCCGTACACGTTTCCGCATTCGTATGTACGGCGAAAAGTAACATTCTGCAAATTGAGGCACTTTGCCAATGGGCGGAAGAAAGGATGCGGCCAAAAGTGAGAATTCTTTCATCAAATTAAAGACAATGACGCGGAGAACTGATCGATGATTATCTAAGGATAAATTATGCGACTCTCGATCATTTTGTTTTCAAAAAATTAAAAATAACTTATACTAGACTAAAAAAAAATCACTTGCGGATTGCAAAATATAAAAAAAAAATGTTATTTCAATTGTACTTTCAATTCTTACAATTCCGTATGATAATGAAACAACAATGGCACGACTGTGAAGATGTTATCGATTTAATTGTAAGCATTGAAGACTGAATTGAAATAACCATTTTTTTTTCTTTGGCCGCCCGCAAACGATTTTTTCTTGAGTCTTTGATTTTTTTTTTTTCAGTGTACTTGGTGATAAATTGTCTGTCCTGATCTCACTTTATTTGCGAAATCGTGTCACGAGTATTTGCGAATCGTGGACACGAGTATTCAAAACAAATTAATGATAATTTCATGGATGACCGATCAATGATTATTGAATGATATCAATGATTATTTAATTATCTGGTTAAAATTCACGTTTTTCGAATGGTGTCACTAGTCTCCGAAAAAAATTTAAAGTAATGGTCTGGATGACGAATCAATTATTATTTAATGACAAATTAACTGTCGTGGTGTCACATTATTTGCGGAATAGCACTCTACAAAAAAAATTCAAAGTAATCGTGTCGATGACGGATCAATTATTATTTAATGACAAATTATCTGGCTTGACGTCCCTTCATTTTCGGACTGGTGTGACCCGTCTTCGAAAAATGTAATGCATACATTATCGGATTATCGGACTCATAACTGAACTGGAATATCACCGCTCGTACCTCCGGCTTCGACATCATTTACCTAGTAAAAAGAAGAAAAAAAAATCATAAAAGGCGAAAACACCAAATCAAATGCCAGAATAAAAATGTCAAAAACACTAATTTTATATTGTTCAGTAAACTCAAATAAACGTCATATCTTGGGCAGCAGATTTTGTAATCCATAGATTGAGAATGAAGTATAGAATTCGCCCCGAGTGAATATTTTTTGGGTCAAACAAGTTCAAAGCTACAGCGATCGGGCGCTTATTTTTTAAGTTTGAAGTTTCGAGTAGACAGCAAGTTGCATAGTCGCTGTTTTTTTTTCGGATTCCCGAAATTCGCCAGAAACAAGCGAGCGAAAATTACGCCGGACCAGACGAATACCCACTGGCGCGTGAAATACGATATCTTGCATAAAATTTGAATTAACTTCGATCAAGAGTACATTAAAATGCTCGTTACCGAGAATGAAGTTCTCGTAATAAAGGTGGGTTCGCTTGTTTCCAAAGCACTTCCGTTCTACCTCCGGCCGCGAAAGCGACGGCGCCATTCGGACTCGGAGCTTTCAGTGCTGTTCTACGTATTACACTGTTCCAACAAGCCAAACTATGACGGGAAAAATCAGTCATCCTCGTCGCGAATTCGCAAAGTCGTGAAGTAATATCCGATTCTATTGTGTTGAGTCAAAAGTCTCTTCTTCGCGCAACTCACGTACGTTCAGTGCGAAGAAGCAAAAGCTACGAAGCAAAGGCAGAAACAGCAGTTGGCAAACGAGCGAAGGGTTCATTATACCGAACGGCCCGGCAAGATTGGCCGAGGGAAGTCCCGACGAGGCGTTCGGGGTCGAACGCGCCCCGTTCGTTACACAGAAGTGCGAGTACGAAAGATAACGGCGAAATTTCTCGTGCGGGCACTAACGCAGATCTTAGACATCGATAGCGCGATAGTCTCGGTTCCGGGCTTCGAGAATCTGCTTTTGGTACTTGCGCTTCCGGAATGCCGGCTTACATCCACGCAGCGTTCTGGCTTTTTCTCTCTGGCGTTTCTCTCCCGCGGCGCTTAAAGACTGGAAACTCAATTAAGCGAGCCATCTCGTGAACACCCTATCGCGTCGGCTCCACCTTCATTCGTTGCTTCGTTTACTTCCGCGGCGCTACCGGCTCGCATACCGTTATCCGCATCGTCGACCCTTCGGCGCACGCATTACTTCAAGGGTGTAAGTACAACGCGAACGTACTGTTTCTTGAAGCCCGCTTGAATTAACGTAAGACCGAAAGATTCATTGCATTATAGGGGAGAGCGGGGCAAAATGGGACAGTGGGACAAAACGGGATAATGGGGGAAAAAAGGCACCGTTACGGTTTCCAATAACTTTTGGATGGTGGCGCTGGTAGTGAGGCAAAACGGCATTGGACATCCGAAACGTTGGGACGAAATAGGGCATGCAAAAATTATTGGAAAATTGAGTTCTGACCCACAGTCATATTTTGCCTCGCTCTTCACTATACATTTTTTTCGGTAATCGAATACCCGTAAAATCTATCGCATTGTAGGGGAGAGCCGGGTAAAACGGGATAATCGAAAAAAAAAAACGCAACTTTCCAATAAATTTTGGATGGTGGCGCTGACAGTGAGGCAAAACGGCATTAGAAATCCGAATCTTTGGGACGAAATCGGGCATCCAAAAATTATTGGAAAAATGAGTTCTTCCCAGCCGTCCCGTTTTGCCCCACTGTCCAATTTTGCCGGGCTCCCCCCTGTACATTTTTTCGGTAGTCGAATACCCAGAATGCCCTCGGGAGACAAAGGTAGTCTGGAACAATATAGCTGAGCCACGGAACAGATGGAGGACGGGCGCGGCAAGAGCGGTTGCATTTACGATCGTTATGCAGCTCGCCTAGATCGCGGTCATTGTCGGGCCAATTACCGCCGCCGTTAAATTGGCAATTCGGAGGTGAAACTTGTCCCTCCCCTTGTACCTCCCCTCGCCCCTCGGTACAAGATTCGATAATAATCAAGGCTCGTAATGCGCGCCTCGCGGTAATGGTTACCGACAGGAAAACACGACCGAGAAGTTGCAGGATTTCGCAAGGATTCAGCGGAGCGAGGACGAGGCGGCGGTGAGCGTCGATGTTGCGAATGTTCCTGCTGCTCCTGCTTCGGTCTGCGCTGAGTCGAGACCGCAATGTCACATTATAGAATCACTCCATTCTCGTATCGTTCAATTTTATATTACGTCTGGAAGGTGATGCAGTTATTAGAACTGTCGCGTCGTCGACTGAGATTGAATGTTCGGTATGGTCTGTTCTTAAGTATTCATTACTTGAATACCTAATTCTTGAGTATTCTATCATGGCCTGCGGACAGTTTGGACGAATGACGATCATAGCTCGTCATTTTTCTCTTATTTTTTTGCCGTTCGTTGTCTCGTCTCTGCAGAGACCTGCGCCGCTGTCTTCTTCGTCAATATTTAGTGGCTGACAATTTCTTAATTATCATCGATCACTTCAAGCTCTTGCATGGATCGGCTGGGACTCTTGAGAAACTCACGCGTGACCGGATCAGTTGAACTTCATTTTTCGGCAATGCGACGAGGAATCGCGCTACTGTGGGTATTTTTTTTTTTTTTTTTTTTCGTGAGGCGTCCTAATACGGATATGAATGAACTGTTTAGTGAATCCTTCGGGTGCACTCGAAATATATTTGAGATGTATCACGCACGTTCTTTCACCCACTTTCCTGTTTTCCTTGATTCACACGTCTCTGTTACCGGCTGCATCAAGAGAAGCGGTAGCGTGTCGACCAAATACATTTGACAAACATCATGGCACGTTCTTTTCCCTACTGTCTTGTGTTCCTTAATTCACACATTCCCGTCACCGGCTGCATTCAAGACACATTCCACAGTGAAGTAAAGGTTCTCTGTAACGTCACCCGCTACCCTGAGGCGTCCCATGAAAAGCGATAATGTTACCCACTTTCCTGTGTTCCTTAATTCACACGTTTCTGTCACTGGCTGCATAAAGAGACGCGGTAGAGTTTCGACGCCAAGTACTTAAAAAAAAGCGGTACACTACTAAGTATTTGTACTCCAATATGCAGGAAGTGGAATCTCTGAACCGATTCAAGATCCATTCCACAGAAAAAGAAGACATTTTTTGTGTAACATCATTTGCCACTTTGAAGTGTTCAATGAAAAGCGATAATGTTACTCACTTTCTTCTGTTACTTAATTCACACGATTCCGTCATCGGCTGCATTCAAGATTCATTCTAGAGTGAAATAAAGGTTCTCTGTAACGTCACCCGCCACCCTGAAGTGTCCCATGGAAAAACGATAATGTTACAACCTCTGTTTCGTTACGCTCGAAGCCAAACCAGCACAGATTCGGACGACTAACAATCAGTTCGTTACGAAGCGAGCGCCGTGCAACTCCGCTTGTGCCTCACCGGGTTCTAATTGGAACTCCGATTAACGCAATTCAGAACACGTCGTGTTTTCCAGGACGAATGATTGATTGGACCGAGCAATCGAAGCGACGAAGTGCTTTGAGTTAAAAAAGGGAGAGAGATTGGAGCTTACGGCGCGACGGTACTTTGTCGCCCTTCTGTACATGAGAAAATGTCAGTAAGGACTGCACCTTTAGCCTCGCTGAATAGATGGAATTCACTTCTTACGAATTCACTATCGTTGAAGAATGTCGCGCCCTATTCAAAGTCGTTATTGCATTCTTATGAGTTCTCATCAACGTCTCGGGCATTCGTTGGAAGACAACAGGATGGAGTGAAACAATTTTCCTTTTCGTAATGATGGAAGTAGTCAAAGAAAAAAGCAATTCTCTATCGCTCTCTGCATGCGAAAAACCCTGTAAAATTTGGATTCCTCAAAAGCGTGGGTGCAAAGGTGAACAGTGAGCTTAATGCTTGTTACTGACTGATCGACTGATTAAAGTGTTCGATATCTAGTTATACCTGCTATGCTAGCGAACCTTTCATTTCCAATATTCGTCAGGAGTGCCCGTGGAGAGCGGCACGCTGGAAATGCCAAACGATAAAGTACAAAATGAACATCTCATTGAATCACCTGTACAACGAAATCACTGAGCACACGGAAAATAAAAATTAGCAATGTTAGCAACCGTCGATTACTTATTGAAGACTTGTTTACAGCTATGAGAGGCAAAAATCGGTAACAGTTGCGCTCTACAATGGAAAAATGGGAATTTTTAATTTGTGAAAGAAAAACAAAATTACCGAAAATGTGTCGCGGTATGCGTGAGCGATTGGAAAATGTTACGTGGTCATTCCAGTAGTATTTACGCATCGACAGCGGACATGCCTACTGCTCTGGCCGCATAGCAAATATTGAAAGTGCTCGAGTTATGCAGTATTTTCTTTCCTTGCAAAGCACACAATTATTAATAATATTTTCTTTTTCGCATATGTAATTAACAAACCCCAAATGTGTACTGACGGTAAAAGGCAAAAGGGTTGAATATGGTCCAGTCCGATTGGCACGCGACTAAACGACACCTGAACCATACGATATTCACGATTTTTACCCGATACAAATCACCGCATCTTTACCCTATATTTACCCTACGCAATCGATTCGATGATCAGCCCTTCGATGTCTGATCAGCTGCAAGAAAAAAGAGGTTCCTCGAAGAACCTTCACCAATATCTAAGCCTCGATATTTTTGATCGCGGTCAATGAGACTAAAGTCGGTAACAAGGCACGCGCGGTAACAACTTCCGACTCGGTCAATAACCGCCGTGAACCGGCCCGGGTCGCTGGTCGCGGAGCACTGCAGCAGTCGTTGTCGTTTGTTCCATCAGTTTCCATGTCCACTTTCTCGTGAGAGTATAAAATAACCGACCATTACGAAATCTATTTCAGCTAACAATTCGCGTGCCGAAGCTGGCTCACGTTCTGCCGCATCATCGACGCAACAGTAACACAGTTTCAACGGATAACTCCCGCTCCCGCAGCGCACGGAATAATGGAAAATTTCTTCTGCCACGATCTCCACCGGTAACGAGGTTCGGTTTATCGTGAGATGCGAGATACGCGGGAGTGCCGCGTAATTCTTCGGGGTTCTTCCTTTGTCAAGATCGGGACGGGGCTGATCGATGACTCTTGAAATGAATGAACGTTGGAAAAACAGTTGTTTGGAGTTTAGAGCCAGTGCATATCTGCACGTCGCGCCCTTTCCAAGGAGCTTGAAAGCACCAAGAAAGAATGGTGCATTGCATCAAGCTGTGTTCGCGGTTGTCCCTTATCGCGGCCCGGGTGAGGAATGGCTGCAATCCCGAAACGCGCTGCCGGAGCCTCTTCCGCCCCCTTTCTGTCTCTCTCTCTCTCTCTCCTGTCTCTCTGACCTCTTTGCGGACCCGAACTCGGCAACCTCGTAATATGTGTGCCCGGCGGAGTGCGGGCCAGGCCCGCTGCCACCCTTGCTGCGGGCGGGATGCGCCCTCGCGTAATAGCTTCCTGGCGCGCGCGAGCACCTCCGCCCTGCCGCCACACACTGAGAGAACTTTCTTCTATGGCCACGCTATAGTTACTCACGTAGCGGAATTACCCTAACTGTTCGACGTTGCGTGAAGCTGGATGCGCGACCGGCTTATCCAGTCGTTGACTAACTTGTTTCGTTCTCGTGCGTTAATCTTGTTCCCAATTGAATTGCCAGTTGGTCGGACTCAATCCTAATAACTGGTGAGGGAATGCACGACGAAACGATTTTTTTTTTTTACCTATTGACAGTTTTGCACGGTTTAGAAAGACTCGAAAAATCATATAACAATCACTGCCAAGCTACTCATTACTGGTTGGAATATAAAAACGCGCCAGTAAGCTGTGAAATTTCATCAAGTATTTATATATACATATATATATATATGTCTGTCGTATATGTGTATACCTGTCACGCGGTGTGATGCATAAATTCGTTCCAGTTAATGCATCTACTGCGGTGAGACGGAAAATGATAAATTTACTCGATGAATTTCGACGAATAAACACTGCCGGGGCGGGCATGCATGTCAGCTGTTTCGGCAATCATTCGACTGTTCTCGGCACACATACGGGCCACGTATGCGAATTCGTGTCGTCTCCGTCGATAAGTATTTGTGCCAGCGCGGATCATGCGACACCGATTTTCGACGAGCTTGTTTCCTCGCTGATCCGTGTACATTTCGTTCTGCATTGCGTTCCGTGAATATCACTTTTAGGAGCAGCGCATGCGCGAATTGAAACCGTTGCCCTTAGTCGCCCTGCGTCCCGCTGTCGGCCTCGGCCTTCGACCTCGATTGTTCATTTATTTTTTTAAATAACTCGTCCATGCGTTATATCATATATACATATATATATATATATATATATATATATATATATATATATATATATACTAGCGGGGCTCGCACCCCTTTATGGATTTAAGCCCTTATTATTCTAAGTCCTCTAAAAGACGTATGCCCTTACAATTCTAAGCCCTATTATTACGGTTTCATTTTTAACCACCTTTATGTCCCTATTATCGACCCCCTTAACCCTATTGTTGACCACCCTCTGGCCCCATTACTGACCAACCCCCCTTGATTATTGAAAACGGCGGCGATGGCGGCAGCGGCGAAATGTTATTATATAATAAAAAGTTATGGGCAGCATTGGTTGCATCTGTGGATTCCGGCAGAAAAAACTCCAGCTCGAATGAGCCACGCAACGCTGTGAGACGATGCATACAAGTTTCGCGCTTTATGCCAAAACACTTAAAAACTGAAAACTCAATTAAGCGAGCCGTCACGTGAACATCCTTTCGCACCCGCCCCTCCTTTATTCGTTTCTTCATTTTCTGCTGCCGCGCCACCGCCTAGCGTTCACTTTCCCGGATCGTCAACCCTTCAGCGAATTGCTTCAAGCGGTACAACGGGAACAAATACCCGCCTGAATTACAGCAAGACTGTGAGACCCATTGCACTATTATCTAACCGAACATTTCCAACTAATTACGAGCACAACAGCATAACTCCGCGCTTTATAGGGTTGGCTCGCGAGTTCACCGACATTAGTTCAGTTATTTGGGATTTCTGTCACACTTTCAGGGCGGGACAAACTTTTGCGAGCGCGGGCTTTAGACGGTAATAGCGTTGAAAATGCTTTGTGCGGCTCTCTAGCACACGGTACACTTCTCACACATGAATTTTTCGACCCTCTCAGTTGTATTCCGTAGTTGGTGGGATTTTATTTTCATAATATATTATCCAAATTCGCATATCTTAAAAGGGATAAATCGGACAAAAAAATGTAATGA
This sequence comes from Amblyjoppa proteus, assembly GCA_963922035.1. Taxonomy (NCBI): domain Eukaryota; kingdom Metazoa; phylum Arthropoda; class Insecta; order Hymenoptera; family Ichneumonidae; genus Amblyjoppa; species Amblyjoppa proteus. The sequence continues at coordinate 1,330,251 of OY998234.1, forward strand.
CAAAAAAAGGTTATTTTGATTCACTAAGTTTTTAATGCAATATGAGCTAGATCTTTGTTCGTATTGCAAAGGATATTTTTAGCATAGAAGAATGAAAATGATATTCTTTTGTGCAATGCGACATCGTCGAATACGCTGTCAATTTTTTTGGATATTTGACAATGGATGGATTAAAAAAATCTGAAAAGAAAGTTCAAAGGGTACTTTCAAGTGATATTAAAATGTGGCCAATTACGGGACAGATCTGAAAGTACAAAAAAAAAAAAAAAAAGAAGTGGCCGAGTCGACAGAGAATGTCTCATACATAGATCTAAAAACGTTTCGTTCCTTATATTAAAATACTAAAAAAATAAAATAAAAAATATATTAAGTTTCTCGGAACACCGCCCATCCCCTTCAAAACCGTATTGTTTATTTGTCTTACGATAGAACTCATTGATGCGTTGCGCTGTTATAACGGTAGCATATTGGTTTCAACCGTGGATTCTGGGAGAAACAGCTCGAGCTCGAACCAGCCGCACAACGCGGTGATGCATATAAGTTTCGTGCTTTATGGTATGTCACTCCCTTATTCGCCCGACTGGCGAACCGTCTCCCCGCCGCCTCTTCCTGTACCGTGCCAGTGGAACAGCTCCGCTCTGCTCTCTGGCGAACTTGCAGCGGTACCGTAACGCCATTTCGAATGCAGGCAACGTATAACCCGGCAGCAGCGGCAAGCGTCTGCCAGCAGCTGTAGAACGCCAGATGGCCGGTCCTCCGCTTGCTCCGGCTCACCCCCAGAATATCATTCAATCGTGGAGACTGTTCTCCCTCGGTCCTGACCAAGTTTTGATATTGTTTTAGCCTGTGCCCGGCCAGCGAGTCGCGTTTCCTTTCGGCCCTGCGACCTCACCGAGCTTATTCCCTCGAACTCTTATCCGCTTGTATGCTCGTTTCCCTGCTCACCAGGACCCGCTCCCGAAGCCACGAGGACAAACGGCACTGCATTAGAACGGATGCATTAGGAGGAAGCTGAATATCAGCGATCTTCCGAGGCTCAGTTCTGTTGAACAAAATAAAAAAAAAAAAATACTATCTTTGACGAAAGAAAATTTCCATTATCGAAGAAGTTAATAGTGACAGCAAACCAAAACACCCCAATGTGCTTTGAATTTTCGAAGGCTATTAAATGTTTTAATAAAAAACGGTCAAGTCCGATTCCCAAAACCACGAAGACAAACGGCACTGCATTCGAATGGATGCATTATAAGGAAGCAGAATATCAGCGATGCTCCGATGCTCAGTTCTGTTGAACAAAACTTAGAAAAAAATACTATCTTTGATGAAAGAAAATGTTCATTATAAAAGGGAATTTTTAATTAATCAGAGAAGTTTGCAAACTTCATCTGCAATTATGAAGGTAAAGCACAAGACACACCGACGTGCCTTGAATTTCCGAATGCTATTAATAAAAAAAATTTTAAAAACGGCCAGTGAATCGCGTTTTCTTTCGACCGGTCAAGTTCTTCGAGTTTGTCCCCTCGAACTCTTGTGCGCTTGAATGCTCGTTTTTCTACGCGCCAACATCGACTCCTGAAGTCACGAAGAGAAACGACGTTGCACTGGAATGGAATCAGAATATCCGCAATATTCTGACCGTGAGCTGTTAAACAAAATTTACAAAAAATACTTCGATTAAGCAAAGGAAATTTCCATTATGGAAGGAAATTTTTAATTAATTAAAGAAGTTTGCAAATTTCATTAGCAATAACTAAGGTAAAAGCCAAACTACACCAACGTGCCTTGAATTTTCGAATGCAATTAAATTAAAAGAACGGACAGTGAGCCCGTCTCTTCCTTCCAGCCCTTCGAATTCTTGGAGCTCATTTCCTCGCCCTCTTACCCACTTGTATGCTCGTTTCCCGACTCCCGAATCTGCGAGAACAAACAGCACTTCATTAGAATGCAAGTATTATAAAAAGCAGAATGTCAGCGATGTTTCGATGTGAATCTCTTAACCAAACCTCACAAAAAAAAAAAAAAATACAATCTTTGAAAAAAGGAAATTTCTATTATAGAACGAAATATTTAATAAAATAAAGGAGGTTTGCAAACTGAATTAGCAATACTGAACGTTAGAATCCAAACTAAACTCGCATACCTTTATTTTTAAACGCCATTAAATTAAAGAAAAACGATAATTGGTTAACCTCTTGAATTCCCTTCAAGCAAACCAAGCTATTTCATTATAAATTGGAACATTCGACCCGGATAAGCTTCTGCCCATTGTTATTCATCGCAGTATGCATAACATCGCGTCATTAGATGGACCGAACCATTGCCCGCGACAAATTTAATTAATCTCGTTTCTGCACCGTTCTGGACCAAGCTCATCGGGTCGAAGTGGAAGCGGGAGCGCTCAGGAAGTGCCCGGTTACTTTCGACTTTGCCGTCCATCACGAAATTATTTATTCACCGCCGTATCGTGTACGGTATGCGGTTGCGGTATGGCCATATCCAGTTAAAATGAGAGAGAGAGAGAGAGAGAGCGCTCGCGAAACAAAGTACGGATCGCTACCGCTATCCGACACTTCGCCGAATTATACACGCGTTTATTATGAGCTCCGGGTTCCTCCGAATATAGCGCGCGTATAACAGTAAATAGCGTTGCCCAGCAGCAGAGCCTGCGATAGCGACTGAAACCGCCATGCATGCGGCAATATGCCGATTCGCTGAGCAAAAAACGATTTGCCTCCACTGTATACACATAATAAAATACATATAGCGTCGCATATGCCTCGCTGCAGAATCGCGGCTGTACGCCCGGTGCTCGGGGCTGCGTCTCGTCATGAGAACGCAGAACGGCGTTTTATCGTGTGCGCGCTTGGCATCCAGCCAGGGGTATGCATGGCGGCTGAGGGGCAGCGATGGGCGACGAGGACTCGCACACGCATGACCTCACATTGTCATTTGTTGGTTTCCACCTCGTCTGCTGGAAAATCTATTTCTTTTTGCCGGCACACTGTGTAAACACTGGTCGTTGATGTATAGTATACAACACTGCGGAGCGGTCGCGGGCACAGAATTGTGGGGTAGTTCGCGCTCGCACGCTCTCAACTTCCCGTTAGCCGAGTGTAAATACTTGGATGACGCGTTGCGATTCACGTTCTAATCGCCTCAACGGACCGCTTGGGACACTTCCATCCCCGCTATTCAATTTATTGTGACAATCAATGGTAACGATTGCGGTCGACCAATTTAATTATCCCTTGTTCGCCTCTGTCCGGCGCGAGCTATACGTGGAATACTGATAATGGACGGGGGGGGGGGGGAATTCTGACATAGAGCGGGAAGAGGAAAAGAAAGCGCGGCTCACAGGGAGGCGCGCACGGATGGCAATTAGAGAAAAACTGCGATCGAGTAATCGACAAGTTGGAAGGCCGATAAGGCCGACGAACCCTCCGGGCTTCTTCGTTTAGTCGGGCTTGACCGTATAGTCGGGCCCCGGTTAGATTGGCTTTGTCAATTTAGATTGAATTTCCCGTAGCGGGCGCGGCGATAAATCGAGAACACTGTACATTGGCAATCGACAGTAACAGACCTCGATCATAACGATATTATCGTGTGCCCGGTGTGTGCCGATGGCTTCTGCTGGCGCAGTCGTTCCACTTCCAGCTCTCCTCGAACTCCCATCGAGATAAATCTGGGAAGCGTATTCGTTTGGTCCAGCTGTTACTCGAGTTCCCGACGGGTCAAATGAAGCATTGAATAACGCTATATAGCCCGGACTACACTGTTCCGATACGGAATTCACGATATGTATCTGCTGTTTGGGTAACCTTCGGCGTTTCCGTAGTCGTCACGTGTTGGGTGAATCGAGAGGATCCGGACCGGGCGAGCAGGTCAGGGTTGGTGGAAGCAATACGACCCAGAATTTTGCCTCTGCGTTCATTCGGCATGAAGACCCACGTCCACTTCACGTCCTAATGATCAAATGCCGCATTCTTCACATTTCACCCCAAAAAATAGAACCCCATGGAACGAGTCATCATGATGCAATTCTGAAATCCGATTAGATTCACTTACTCTCAACTTTCCTGAAAGTACCGATTAGCGTCGCTGGTGCGACGGAAGAAAAACAGGAAGGGACGAGACGGCTAAACGCCGAAGGCGCTGCCAAGGTTAAAGATCGTGGTCTCACACGGTGTTCTCTCGTTCGCACAACCCAATTTCACGCCAATTGGGCCGTGTCCCCTTCCGAAATTAGCGGCAACGAGGGAGAGTCGGAACACGTCTGGCTCTGTTGCGAAGCTTGAAACTGGAGTCGAAGTTAGCGGATTCGAATGAGAGCGGAGTCGTGCCATTTCGGATCTCGCCTCTACCTGTGTCGCGGCAGTTAGTGGGAGGTTGGTCTCGACCGGCCCGCTTTCGCTTCGTCCCTTGGCAGTCTTCCGTCGCTGGAAGGGGGCCGACGGCGCACGGGCATGCTAGACAAGTAGGAGGCAACCGAACGAGCGCAACCCCCTTTCTTCTCTCGTTCTCTCGCCCTCCTAGCCTCATTCGACTCTTCCTCACTGTACGTTTCTTTCGAGATCTCTCAACTATACGCATCACCTGCTCTTCTTCTACATAGAAACTATTTGCCATTTGTACCATGAACAGCCAGAGAATCCGGCTAAAACATGCGTTACGCTTCAATGAGAACCACCCTGGCTCGCTGTTCTGGCGTTCCACCTTTGGCTGCCTTGTCAGACCCGCGTACATCTTTATCTTTCCTCCCGCATTTGTTCCCTCCTCTTTCTCTACTTCCATCTCACCCTCCCATCTCCACCATTGCGCAGTGGCCAACTTGTGCGTAGCGCTGCATGAGCATTTCTCTCCGACTTCCTATCCAGATATCACTGCAACAATTATGTTATTTATTTCAATGCAACATACACACTGAACTCCCACCAACATGTAAATTCTAGAGGAAGCTACCGCTACAATGTGCGCTACGCTTCAATGAGGACCTTCCACCCTGCGCTTGCTGTTCTGGCCTTCCACCTTTGGCAGACCTGTCCGAACCACGAGTTTTCTCACTCATTGGGGACGGTCTGCTTGTTTCCACTTTCCTATTGTACATCTCTATCTTTTCTCCTGCATTTGTACCCTCCTCTCTCTCTGCTTCCAGCTCACCCTCCCATCTCCACCTTTGCACAGTGGCCAACTTCTGCATAGCTACCCATCTGGGTTGCGCTGCATGGGCATTTCTCTCCGATTCCCCATCCTGCTATCACTGCAACAATTATGTTATTTATTTCAATGTAACATACACGCTAAACTCCCGCTAACATACTGTAAGTTCTCGAGAGCAAATGGTCTACACTCGCCGTAGGCTATCCGCTACCCGCGCAGCGCTGTCAGGCTGTTTGCTATACTTTCCTACGGTATTGTTTCGACTGCAACCGGTGCAATTCCTCCGTACAAGTAATAGATATTTCATGCAGCTCAGTTCTTTGAAGTAAACAGCCTGTGTATTGTTGTGCCGAACAGTTATCCGGCGCCGCTCTCGTTCCCGCTGCAGCGAGTGGTCTTTAAACGACAGATAAGGCAGAATGGATCGTGTTTACCGGTCTATCTACACGTACGATATTTTCTCCCTTCGCGCTCTCCCTCTCGCTCTTTTCCATCTATCATTCCAAACTCGCGTGTTCCAGTTCGTGCGTCTTCAACAGGCAGCGTGCCGTTGTACCAGCGGGGAAGTGTATATTCCCGGAAGCCTCCGAATCCTCGGCTGCAACCGCACTCACAGGAAGCGAAGGACGGTGGAACGGTGGCGGAGGAAGATTATTTTTCCCTCCGAGGAGTTTGGTGCGCCAGAAAGAAATACAACGTGACGACGACGCCGCAAGAATTCAAAACTTACTCACGCTCTCTCGTGCCGTTCCAGTTTGTTATTTCTGCCTCGGGATTTTTCCCCGGCGATGCACACGCGAGTACGCTTACGCAAGTGCCTCCACCTTCCGCGCTTCCGCATTTTCATAACGGCAGCTGTAGTTGTTCCGCGGCATGAGACGCTTTCGGCGAGTTGGATGTGCAGCTGCGGGACAGCAGACGCGCACCTTCTGCAGCGTTCGCGCAACATTCCCGATACGAGAAGCTTTTTCTCGTTCATCTTCGTCCCAAATCTAATCGGAGAGCCGTCCCTTCGTGCCTGTCTCATCCGCACTTCGTCCTCTCGCCCTGCACGCCTTCCCTTCATCCGCACCTCATCGGAGTCGTGTTGTCGACAACCTATCGCTCGGTACGCGAGATCTCGCGCATCTGACGACAGTGATTTTCGCGACTTTGAGATTGATTAATCCTCGGTCCCGATCGAGCGAGCTCGCTCGAGTCCCGGACAATAAATTATCAAATTAGGTGCTTGGGAGTAATTTATGAGGAGACAGAAGTGCGGATTAAAAAATAATTTCGTAAAATCGGATTGCGAAATTTCGTACAAATAATTTTGTTACACACGCGAGAAACGAGTTTGTCACTTATTTGAATATACGAACCTGTCCTTTTATTTCCCGTGTCACTGACAATTTTAGTTTGGACTTTTGTTCGTAAAACTAGAAAATTAATAAATAAAAAGACTGTGGACCTTAATGGAAAATAGTTGTTGCAAAAAATACACACTTTTTTACTGTGTGGAGTTCCAACGATTTTCGACATGAAGTTCGATACTGCTCGGAACTACCTGGCCTGGAAATGGCACTTGACAGCAGCTTTATTATTTTCTATATTTATTTATGTAGAGAGCAAATTTTAACTTCTTATTTTTAAGCTAGAGCATATTTTTTTTTATTAATCTTTTGAATTTCTCCTGATTGAGCGAGCTCGCCGAGGTGGAAGATAATAAATTATTAAATTGGGTGCAAGGAAGTAATTGATGAGGAGACAGAAGTAGAGTTACAACGATTTTCAACATGGAACTCGATATTGCTCAAAATAGCTTGTCTCGGAAACGGAACTTCACTACTTTAATATTTTTATTTCTCCTTGATGCTCGAGCATATTTTTTTATTCATACTTCGAATCGCTCCTGAATGAGCGAGTTCACCGAGATGCAGGATATACAATGAATAAATTGGGCGCATGGAAGTAATTAAGAAGGAAACAGAAGTAGAGAGTTTCAACGCTTGAAACGAGAGTCCGCCCCGGAAATAGAACATGACAACTTCAATATTCTTATATGTGCTTGATGGTGAAGCATTTCTATTTTAAGTCATGTCTCGTCGTAAAATACAATCGACATTGGATCGTCCCGGCCGACAGGGTCGTCTTCAGTGTCAAGGTTGGTTTCGTCGCCGTTTCTTGGGCTCGGGAATGACGTCGAACAGGATAGACAACGTAAGCCAGGTTAACCCGGTTAACCGACAAGGTTGGAGCCGGCTTAATCTCAATCACCGTGGCTCAGTTCAAACTTGGGCCTAGCAGCTGAACGTCAAACTTCTCAATGTACTCGGCCCGGGTCGGAATCCAAAGGTTCTGCCGTAGATCCGTGAACCTACCCAGGAATTTGAATTAGTTTGTTTACCTGGGCGATCCGGATCACCCCGCTTTTCCTTGAACCTGAATCTGCTCTTCCATAGTCTGAATCTGCTCTTCCACACTCTGAATCTGCTCTTCCGTACTCTGACTCTGCCCTTCCATACTCTGAATCTGCTCTTCCATATTCTGAATCTACTCTTTCATACTCTGAATATGCTATTCTATACTATGAATCTGCTTTTCCATACTCTGAATATGCTCTTTCATACTCTGAATCCGCACTTCTATATTGTGAATTTGCTCTTCCATAGTCTGAATTTGCTCTTCCATACTTTGAATCTGCTATACCATACTCCGAATCTGCTCTCCCACACTCTGAAGCTGCTCTTCCAAAACCTGTTTTCGTCGACCTGGCTCTGGCGGTAATTTACCAACAAAAAAGTAATTTTAACATGAACGCGCTTCTGCTTCTGGAAGTGCGCATACTTTGAAGCTCATACCGAAATATTTGTCAAAGGAAATCTTTAATATGCGCGCCAGGGCAAAATGGGGATGGTTAACGGGATTGTACTCGGGCAAAGTTAGAATTTCGTACAAGCGCTGACGAGGCTCAGCGAAGTTGACGTCTTCGTCCTCGTAGTTCCTCTATTCTCCGCATATCCTTCGTAACACGCAGATATGTACCTGCACGCGAATTACTCTGCTGCTGCTGCTGCTGCTGCGCTCAGAGCCACCGGCAACTCCGTCGTCCTGGAAACTCCCAATGCCTGTGACTTCACGGTCTCGTACAAACGCGCGCTCGCACCCGGTGAACGGACGACGGGCTACACCACCAATTTCCAGCAATTTACCGGTACATCCAATTCCGTGCCGGTGGCACGACGAGGGTTACGCCGAGGACGGCGCTATGCGAGCGTGCAAGCGAAATCACGCAGTCTCGAAAGCTTCTAAAGCTTGGAAGGGGCGGTCTTTGATGGTGGCCTATTCCACTCCTCTAAATCCATCTCTTCCGAGTTGCACTCTTCGTCCCTCTCGACCCGCAACCTCTTCGCGTTTGACTCGCGCAAAGCAAACGCGGGCGGTAATGCGAAGTGCAATCGTCACTTCGATGCTGCAGACTTCGAGACTGCAAACTTCAAAGTTTTTTTCTGAAACTGCAGACCAAGAGGAAGTTGTGGATTTTGATTTTGCATAATCGACTTACCCCGAGCCGATTACTCGGTGTAGGCAGTTGCAGAGATGGACTGACCTCCCGGTGAACTGTTTGCTCCAGCAGGCCTAGCGGGCGACGAATTGTCTAATGATTTTTTTGTTTTGCAGAGTATGACGGTACTGCTGCAAAAGTTTAGGTAGTATTTCGTTGCAGGACATTTTAAACCATTTTCCAATGAACCACTCGCGGGATGCAAGTATTCTTTTTTTATTTACGTACACCCATCCAATCTTTCCAATCTTCTATCAAATCCATCTCCCAGTTGTACTCTTGATCCGTCTCAACCCGCAAGATCTCCTCGTCACTTGGAAGCTGCAGATTTCGAAGTTTTTTTCTGAATCGGCAGGGCAAGAGTAAGTTGTGGATGTCCGTTGCATAATCGATTAACCCCGAGGCGATTAATCCGCGAAGGCACTTGCAGAGATGGATTGCTCTCCCGATGAAGTGTTCGCTCCAGCAGGATTAACGAGCGGCGAACTGCTTAACCATTCACGTACCGCATCCTTGCTCAGCGAAGACCTAGAATTTTCTAAGACGCACCCTTCGAACGATTCGAATAACAAGTTAATCTGCTAATAAAAAGCTGTAAAAATTCACAGACGTACCTTGGAGTGTTGGTTTTTTTTAACGCATAAGAAACTTTGTTATAAACATCCGTATCGTTTGTGGGCTTAAAAGAAGGTCGTTTGCTATCGGCAAGAAGTCTCCGATACTTGAAGGTTTAAAGGACTAGGGAGTGAAATGTTTTTTTTTTTTTTTTTTTGCAGAGTGCGAAAAACCTGCTGTGAAAGTTTAGTTATGTATTACATTGCAGTCATTTGAATCATTTTTCAATGGACCGCGCGCTCAATGCGAGCATTTTCTTTAATTTACATGTATCTCCGGTTGTATAAAGCTTAAGAGGTAAAAAGAGCTCTGAGAGATAGCGCTTGGGATTCGCCTCGAGTCTATCGGACAGCCGCACTTCCACGAGCGCGCTGCAAACTTCTCTCGACTTCGTCCGCTTGCCAACAGCAGCCAACGCGCGTTACCTCGATTTTTCCGTGGCCAACAAAGAATTTTGTAATTTCGTACATGCAGAACGCTTCAGCGTTTTCCGAGCGTTCGGTCATTCCTCGTCCTTCTTTTGCTCATGCTGTGTTGCATTAACGAATTAAATGCTGTTCAGCGAACCGTCTGGGAATTTTTTTTTTTTTCGAGGTTTTTCAGCGTTCAAAATTTCCGCACGACTGCTCGAAAGAAGTGGATAGGAAAAAAAAGAACAGGGAAACAAATGAGAAAACCAGCAACCGACGCCCCTCGGCAACCGTTGAAGACCTAAGAACTGGAATAATTATGCGGCGCAGCTACCCGGTACTGTTGACAAGCGAAGCATAAATATAAACAGAACTGCCTCTCGAAAATAAAAGGGAAGAGAGAAAGAAATCGCACGGACGACAGGAATACAGAGTGGATTATTCGGGGTGGCGAGATGAAGGGAGAACGAGGGATGCGAAATTTCGTTCACTAACTTCTGGATAATGTTTCTTGAAAATTCTTTTTTTTTTTTTTCGTACGCCGTTAAACGCGATTCTGTTCACTGCCAGCCTCGAGTCGTGCACAGTCGAGATATACGTGAAACGAATGGGAACTCTCACACAGGCCTTTTTCGCGAGACCTCTTAATATTCACCGGAGTAATTCAATCCGAAGTGAGAATCAAGACTCGAAAACTTGGGGGAATGGAAAAACTAATGGCATCGTAAATGATAAGACAAAGCTTGAGACAAGGGTCTTCATATTAGATGTCCCATTTTACGGAGAAGTTCTGCCGGTGGTCCTGAAAAACATTAGGCGAATGATGTTGGTAAAACGGGTGAATATGGGCCGATGCAGTAAGATGGACCAGCGCGCGATGGCTGTGAAAAAAATCCTAAAAATATTGCATGGTCAGACCTTCATAATGGATATTTTTCCGTAGCTGTTCCTCCTACCGAAGTGGAATTTAGGACTGGATTTTAAAACGTTAGTTTAAACTTAGAATCGATCTTCAGATCGAACTTAAGATCGACATGCGGTCCGAACTTCATCGCGTACTTAAGATTCGTCTCAAGTTTGAGCTTAAGATCGACCTCACTTTGAACTTGATTTCGTGCTTAAGTTTGATCTCAAATTCAATCGTCAGTTGGAACTTAAGATCAACCGTGACATCGAACTTAAGATCGTCAAACTAATAAGAAACTAATAAGAAACCGCATTTCGGATCCAGATACAGATTCTACACCGAAATAGCGTTAATGTTCAATCTTAAGTTCGACTTTGAGTTCGGACTTAAGTTTGAACTCAAGATAAAATTGAATCACGAAATCACGTTCGAACTCAAGATAAAATTTAATCGCGAAATCACGTTTGAACTGAGGTTCGATCTTAACTTCAAACTGAAGATAGATCGTAAGCATGCAATGAAGTTCGGGCGAAACTTCGATCTTAAGTTCGATATCACGAGTGATCTTAAGTTCAAACTAACGTCTTGAAATTTGTCCCTTAGACTAGAATATATAGATTCAAACTTTTTAGTGGATCATATCGACCACTTTAACGCTACCAAAGATCAGCCAGTAGTTCGCGCCTTGGGCAGATTATCCATCAGCAGTGCCTCCAGGTGAACAATTTTTTGAATCTCTTACAAAATGTTCAAATACACAAAATTACACTGCTATTAATTCTTGTTGAAACTATAACGGATTTTACGATGACGGACGTTTAAAGCAGCGGTGGCTCAAGAGCGGTGGCTCAAGAGCGGCAGCAAACGCTTTCGGTCGACGTGAAAACAAACCCTTATCCGAGTTTAAGAATCCCTTCGTAAAACGGCAGTCCGACTGTTGCAGAGAAAAGGGCACAGTGTCAAGAGTCAAGCTATAGAAGCTCGGGTTTAATCCCTGCGAATTTTCGTGTCACAAAGCGGGTATATGGGGATTACGCTCGTTGACCGTGGGAAACCCCACGGCGTGTTGACGTCCCGCAGTTAAACAGAACGGCGTTACACATTGCACAGGACGCCGATAGGGCATCGCATGTTTCTCGATGTTGGAAATTAATTTAAAGAAGTCTTGAAGCAAAATGATTAAAAATTGTGGAGAGCGCATGACTTCAATACCGAAGGTATTTGATAAAAATACCTTCGTATTTGATAAAAATACGAAGAAACATAACTACTCTACGAGTGTACCAAATTTCAACTCGCTATCTTGAGCCTTTTCTAAGTCATAGTCGTTTTAATAGATTCAAATCTGTTCCACACACACATAGGGACGCCACAGTTAAATATCGCATTTTTCAGCGTTTTAAACTTATTTCCAGTACGCTAATATTAAAATCTCGATTTTTTATTTATATTTTTTTTTATAATAACGAAAACATACCTTCTTCTATTTGGAAGCAAAATTAATGTCGTATACCGTGTATTTTCAATGGAACCGAAAGAGGTGAATCGTGTCTTTCGCTTTTTGTATCGCCGAGATCGATCATTCGATTAATACAGCGAAACGGTCTCTCGTTACGTTTCGCTGTACGACCTGCCGTAAATCATAAGTCGTAACTACATTCCCCGTACCAGCGGCGAAAAAGTTTCGTGCTTCATCCCTCGATCTGTCTTTCGTAGCGCTAACCACGCCCGACGCGACGTCAAAAGCGTAAACGTGTAGCTGTGATTATGGAGTTGGAACTGTTGGACGCGGCGAGCGGCCGACGAGTATCGGCGACAAACTTTGCCGTAACATTTACCACGCGAGACCACTCGTCATGGAACACCGTCAACATTTATATTCCGTCGCTGCGCGACTGTGTCGGCAGAGTGAATTTCGAACGATAGCCGAACGACCGCTTTTAACACCGTCATCGAAAGACTCTCGCATGCTGAAACTTTTAAATTGAGAGTTTAGCTGCGGCTCACGGCCCTTGAATAAATTCGCATGGCGAAGAGAAACGCCGATGTTTTTTTTTTTTCTTCTTCGTTACTTATTTGCAGGGTGCGTCAATGATGCAAAAGCTTTCTTGAAGAAATCGGCACTTTGCAGTCTCGGCGATTATTCAACGCACGGCGCCGCTCGCGACGAGCTTCAAGGCGGAGTCAACTTTACTCTGCCGCGATAAAATTTTCATCGGACTTTTTTTTTGTCGAGAAAGCGTGGTAAAAATTAACGATTCGAGTTTTCCTTTTTGCAAATAAACGTGGTGCAAACAAATACCTTTTGCAAGTGAATGGAAACTTTTTTTTGCAAATGAATGCAGACTTTTACTGTTTAAAAAGTTGAAAATTGCATTTCTCGTCGGTTTACTTATTTTCAGTACGCTGACGCTAAAATCGCGATAAAATTTTTTTTTCACGAAAACATAGTTCATTCTATGACAAAGCAAAACTAACGTCACGTACCCTGAATTTTTAATGAAACTGAAAAAGATTAATCGTTTCTCTCGCTTTTGGTATCGCCGATATCGATCATTAGTGATCAAATTATTATATTCTTGTGCAGTTTTATACGACAGCTCAAAATTTACGCAAACTGGAACTACCACAAAATTTTGAAGCTTGAAGGTAGACTAAGCTTTACTCCACCGTGATAAAATGTTGAAAGAAGTCTTTCGGTGAAAGATTTCTTTCACCGAGAAAGCATGGCAAAAATAACAGAGTCAAGCTTTTTTTTGAAAATAAATGTGGACCATTTGCAAGTGAAAGAGGATTTTTGGAAATGAATGCAGATTTGTACTGCTTTATATCAAAGAGATTCGCGATATGATCGTTTTGAATTGGGTATGCATGGAATTTCATCATGAACAGTCCTTTCACGTGAGACCTTGTGTGGTTTCACGTGAATGGACCATAAAATTGAGTCAGTAGAGTTGGGTATGTGGTCAGTTGATCCCTGCAGGTAATAGTTCGTGTCCGTGGAGGTTTTCAGCTTGATACGGCTATTATATTTTGAAAAGGGGCAGAGTCAAATGCCCGAACAAAGTTAGGCACTGTAGGGTTTGATTATAAATAGGGCGAGCCAGTTGAGAATTTGGCGTAACGAGTGTCGTATCAGCGCTCGTATATTAAAACACGAATGTGTAGACCGGTATCAAAGTACACGGTGAATGGCGGTGTTTTGCCATTTCCAGCGCCTTTTAAGCTCACGAAGTGAACGACCCATGAGGCTTCAGCGATTCCAGCAAGAATGCTGCTAGGGTAGTGCCGTAGACAGGAGAAACAAGTACACCGAGAGTGCGTCGTCCCTTGTATTTATGATGGCTTATAAAATTCTGATAACAATTACGGTTCATCGCGTGCGCGTTAGGCGAGTTTTATGGACTGGGGATTGTTAGTTTTCCATATTCAAGTTATCCATATCGTCTAAGGGCCTGGAGAATGTAGACTGTAAATAATGTTGTTTGAAAATTAATGAACGGTATTGGAAGCTTTTTTAAATAAATTCTTTCCGAAATTTCAAACCCATGTGCGTTGCAATTTTACAGTAAAATTTTTATTTTTATTAACATTTTTGTAAATTTTAATAAACTATCTTACTTTTGCCATGTGCGGCAGTGCTTTCACTTCGTAGGTGTAACTGCCTTACCACATGAAAAAAGTTGATGCCAAACATATATTTAATATGTATTTAAAATATCAAATTTTTAATCTAATTTTTTAACTTTCCAGTATCGAAAAAATGTTCTGTGTACAAAATGACATGACTTTTCATAAATGCAACAGTACATTTCTACTTTTAAATTTTATATATATTTTTGAAAGTTATTTATTCGTTCCAATACTATAAATTAGATAATGTAATAATCCGATAGCCCGAAGAACAGAAATCTCTATTATTGACAGAAATAGGTAGAATATCGGGTTTCAATTTACAAGTATTCTTATATTTATTTGCGTGCAGCACCGAAATGTCTTACCGCACGAAAAAAAACGCGACGCGAAACATATATTTAAAACATATTTAAAATAGCCAACTTTTTATTAAATTTTCTTCACTTTTTAATATTGAAAAAATATTCTGTATACAAATGATGAACTTTACATAAACGCGAAAATACATTTCCACTTTTGAATCTTATATATATATATATATATATATATATATATATATATATATATATATTGAAAAGTTGTTTTTGTTCGTGCCAATACGATAAATTAGAGAGTGTAATAATCAGATAGGCGATACAGCAGATATTTCTCTCATCGAAAGAAGCGAGTAGAATATCGGCTTTCAATTTTCCAGTGTTCGCATATTTATTTGGCGCACAGCACCGGAATAGTGTAACATCTTGCAATTGAGTTATCGGGGTCGCACACAGTGCCGAGTTCGTTGACTGTGGCAACAGCGATTGCAACGGCAGAAAGTGGGAACACCCGAACTGCGTTTTCTTCTCTGCCGTGCCGGGAAGGGGCTCCGTCAGAGGTATGGTAATGCGGTACATACGCGCGGCACAGAGGGAAGGAAAGAGTTGGAGGTGCGCCTCTTTCGGCCGCTTTACCGTGCTTCATTAGTCAAAGCGACTGAGCAAACGTCAAAGAAATAAATGGCGCGGTTTTTCCACTCCTATCAACCGGCGCCCATCCTGCCCAGGTACGACCGAAGAGTATGCTGCCTATCCCACTTCTTCTGTGGCTGCTACTACAGCTGTTAGTCTGTACTTATTTTTCGCCGGTCCTTATCCACAATTCCGTGGTCCACCCGGCTCGGCGACTCACCATTCCTCATTTATTAAACGCTGGAGGGTTTTTGCAACCAACTCGCCTCGCAGGTTCTCCTTCGATCTTGTTACACGTTGGGCGTCTGGTCTTTTTTGCCTTATGAATGTAGCGTGACCGTGATATATTTTGCCGTTTGCGAATGTACCGTGACATCGAAGAACAGCAACGTATCGAATGCTGAAGAACATTCAGTACATGATGCATCATGTACTGGCTAGAAGCTTCATCAAGCCAGTACATGATGCATCATGTACTGGCTGCTAGCTTCACTGAAATGCCAAGCTACTCCGGATGCAATCTTAGCCAAAATGAGTTGGCAGGTCACTTCCCTTTTTATCCCTTCGTCTAGCAGGACGCATTGTTCTCCTTCGAACTCGTTACACGTTGAGCAATCCGGTCTTTTTTGCCTCATACATCCATCTCCGGTCGTAATTTTATATCTTACGTCATCTTTATGAATAGCAACAACGTTACTGCGTGGATTGATCCAGATGACGAAACGGCAAGGTATCGAATGCTGAAGAACAGAAGGGCGTTTGCGACGTTAGTTAACATGCAAAACTGTGTGTGGGAAACGCCCCTCCCTTTCTTAGCAGAGGACATAATAACCATCAAAATGATCTCATTCAAAGTTCTCAAGTGCACGATGCTGTTTCGCTGAAATGCCAGAAGCTGCTGCGGATACAATCTTAGCCAAAACGAGTTGGCAAGTACCTTCCCTTTTTATCCCTTCGTCCAGAGTGACGCATTGTTCGGCTCTGCGTTTCCATGCTTGCACTGAACCGAACTTTTTGAGACTGCCCGTAACTCCGGACTGTTCTTTCGTGCGACATGGAAACGTCCGATCCGTTTGCTCGTGTTGGGCGTTCGTAGGCAAAAGTCAGTTCTACACGGTTGTGAGGTTTTACTGCAAATTGAATGTCCCGAACACGTCCCGGTGCCCGAATGATATTTTGCACTCTCGGGTCGAGGGGGCTTCCCTCTATCCACGATGTAGACGCGAGATTCCTGTGCTAGGTTAAGAAATTGTGTGGTTGAGGCACGCATCAGGAATGTATATCGTTTAAGCCAGGACGTGGGGGAGTTTCGGGCTTCGTCGGGGAGAAGAACCGAAACTCGAGGAACCTTGGCTTACAGCTAATGAATGTATGGCAGAGTCCAAGCATAGCCCAAGGTTGCGAAACCGTAGACCAACGGTTTAGCAGCTCCAGGCTGTCTGACAAAACAAAGGGAAACTTGATGAAGTTCTCTGTCCATGTTGACTGTGCCACTCCTTCCGATTTGTTCGTCACGATATTCCCTGCCGCCGCGAAATCGCCGGATCGATCGAGAGCAGCGGCTGGAAGTCGACAGATCGAAAGCCAATACCAGGGCGCTCGCGAGGTGGAAATTTAATGCTCGAAGCTCGTCGGTGGATCCGACTATGGTAATGCCTCGAAGCTTGCACAACGGCGATACTGTTATGGACGGACTGTTCCTTCGACCGAGCTGACTAGCTTGTCTGTTCGTTTTACTTTGCACGGGGAAGATTGATACGAAACTCTTGGTAAAGTACGCTGATCCGGGGTGTGATTCCAGTTTCTGTCGGTGATCCAATTAACGGGTTCGCCAAGTGCGTCAACAAATGGCTCCGAATCCGAACAAACTCTGGTCCGATAACTGTGCGCATGAGCAGCTCCGCTGGAACAGCGGTTAGATGAATCGGAGGAATCGAAGTGTTTGGCGGCGATGTTGCAAATTCAATTGAGAATGATACTTTTGGTCGTTCGGAGTTATGGCCCAATGATGGAAAGTTTTTAGGTCTCACGATCGGTCGTAGTTCATAGGATTCCCCAATAACATTTGTAACTTTCGATCGCGAGCTTCGTGATTCGGGCCGTTTTGCTGCCAATGGTGCGTTGTTCTGTTCCGCCAATGGCCCTCGATTCCGTTCGTAGGCAATCGAGTAATCATTCGTATTGTTCGCTGGAGCAGCTCAGAAGGCGCACATATGAATCCGGATTCCGGTGCTGGGCTCGTAAAGCGGCTTCGGACATGCACGCGCCCAAAGGCGCCTGCGAGCTTGCGGAGATTGCGGTCCGCTCCTTTCTCATCGCTACTGAAAGCCTAATTGCATTTTTTTTTCTCGCTTCCTGCAGCAACGACGTTAGCAGCGAAGTACGAAGGGATCGACTTATGTTCCCGACTCACGCATGCACGCTCCACCTCTTTCGTTACACATGTCCCTTACTGAGCCATTCTGGGTTCTGCTGCGCCTCTTCTGGCTCTCAACGTCTTTCACCTCATCCCTCCTCCCTTCTCTCCTGGCCCTTTCGCCCCAAGAATTACAACCACCTAAATTTACACACCATCTGATTGCAGTTAATTACTGAACTAATTAATTGTGCGATTTATCGCGTTTCGCCTCGCGAGCTCAACGGAGATAAACCGTTGATTTAATTCGGTACCATTTCGACTGGAATCGCGGGTCCGTAGTACGAGCCAGTACTGCGGTGACTCAACACCTTCGACCCGGAGCCGCAGTTATATCCTCCGATGCCGTGGAAGGTGAATCGTGATTGTAGCTGTTACGAACCGATGAAACAGCAATCTGCAATAATGGATGGGAAGGAGGGTAATATACGACGAGCCAAATGGATACAGTCAGAGCGTCGTTTATTTGAACGTTGCTGCTTCTTATATATTTTCGCAAAGCATTCTTCGCGATAATCTTTTTACGAAAATAACTATCGAGCTTGTGAAATATCGCGAGTACGGTTTGCAGAGTTATCAGTGAGCGTGTCATAGATTAAGGTAAATGCGAAATACTGGTCGAACGAGGGCTAAATTTTCACAATTGTTTATCCAAAATGTGCATTTATTAACAGTGACGGAAATCGATTTGTATTTCTGCAAAGACCCTCGATCGAGGAAACTGTTGATACGGATGGTTTTGCAAATACACAAATTGTTAAATGCACATTTCCATGGCGATGCTTTTTTTGGAGTTTTTTTTTTTTTTAAAGACGAATCTTTATATTTCAACCAAGTTCTGAGAAACGTATCTCGGAATTCTCGGAGTAGCCGAATAATCTTATTTTCGTAACACCGTCGTTAAGTTTCGCTGGCGTCGATGCGAGGAGATCCGCTGGCGATCCGCCAACTGCAACACTATATATTTTAGCTCGCCTGGTGCTCGCTTGTCGGCATTGAAGCAAAATGAAATAGCGTGAAAAACACTTCGTCCCATAAAGGTTTCTCTTTCTTCGCCTCCTCCAATTCTGCTAATGCAACAAGAGACTGGATTCTCACTATAGTACACTGTATTATGGTACCATGGGACATATAGTGTTCCTGAAGGGGTGTGTTCTTGACAGCTTAATTGTCGTCGACTGTTTCCTTTTCGTCGGTGCAACAAGCTCTGCGTCCGACCTGTAGGAGCTCCTTTATCGACTGGCAACGTAAAACCGTTTCTTACGTGCCGCGTTCCTTATTTACGCTTTATAAGTCACGACATTCAAGGCTGTACCGATGTCGAACCGCACCCTACAAAGACAAACAGAACTGTTTATCCTGCAAGTGCCTGCGAGCCTGCAAGTGCGAGAAAAATCCAACTGAAATTTTAGACACTTTTGTTTCCCAAAGACGGTTTGTTGAAACTGAGATGCTGTTGAGTTGGCCCCTCTCTATCATAGTCGCAAGAGAAGTAGTGAGTAACCTTTCGCAAAACCTTCCCCCTGCATTGTCTGAGAACATCGCAGAAGGATTTGCAACAATTTCCATCTGCAATCGATACAATCTTCTGTACAGTGAACCAATTACAATAGACACCGCACAGTAAAAAAATATTTGTAGATTTAACAAACTTTTTTGTCCACAAACGTCCACAATTATTTTGTTGTTAATTTTACTTTTAATAAATGTAAAATTAAGACATATTTGTAAAATGGACAAGATTTCTTTTTGTAAAATTAACAAAAATTAACAAAAAAAAAAATTAGCAGTATAGAAAAAAAATAGCAGAAACCTCGGTGAATTTGACACCTTTATTGGAACAGACCTAAAGACTCTTTATCCCGAGCTTGAAAGTGCGAGAAAAATCCAACTGAAATTTTCAACCATATTTTTCCCAATGACACTTCGTTTTTGGAGTATGTGAGAACACTGCATGAGGACATAGGACAGTTTCTATCTACAATTGGTGCAACCTTCCATATGGTGAACCAATTCCAATATACACTATACCGTATGAAGTGCGGTAATTCCCAATCAAATTTAATTGAGCGCCGATGGGCATCAGTGTCCATGGACTTTAATCTATTGATGTATCTGCTGGCTGTTCGACCGGACCACCGTGATACCCTTTCCAACGGTCAAACATTAGCCCATGACCGAAGCCCTGTACCTTTATCCTAACAATTATCCTATGCTGGCCACCATCCCGCTTTGGCTCTGCCTGCCAGGCCGGATTAATGAAGCAACAAAGCCTGTCAGCCCTATTTTGACGTGTGCATGGAACGCGAAGTATGCGCTGTCTTCTATGTTCTTTCAGGCTGTCGCAAACCCACGCTCATCACGATAGAACGTCGTCGAAATTAAATTCGTGCTCTATGTGAGAGTCCTCACTAAGCTCAATAATTGAAAATGCAAGTTAATGTGCATACTCATTAGCGTTCGGTATGTGCCAAAAATTTCGTTGTTCGATCGACCGAGCAGCATCGATTGGGCACGTGGAAAAACTCCCGTCGATACTGCGCGGAGGGCGGTGGGGAGAATAATGCGGAACAAAATAAGGAATATCGAATTTGGCAGCCATCCACGAATCTCGGGCTTACGTTCGATGTCCGGTAACACAATTCCGCGTTGTCCCGTTGTAGTCGCTCGTTATGGGTCAGTGGTATTGCCTTGAAATTGGCTAACATATCAAAACAACAAAAAAAAATTTAAGACCGCTCGCGAAATCCTTAAGATGCTCCATTTTAGATCCCCACCAAAGAAGATTCAAGTGGAGTGTAAAAAAAAAAAAAATCGTATGAAATTTAATGGTACGGGAAGTTTTTATCCATAAAGTGGTATATTAAATTTCACGTAAAATCGTGATGAAGAATTAACCCACAGTATATTAAAAGCTTTAAAAATACTTTACTTTTAATAATTTACGTTAATTTTGCTGCAAAGGTCCATTAGCTTTTCACCGCAATTCCTATTCAGATCCTATTTACATCATACAGACTTTAATGAACAGCGGTGCACAGTAAATTTAATGCACCACTCTTAGCGCAAAAACTTCCTGTCTGGTGCATTAAAATGACAATTTCCTTTTTAACAGTGCACCGTCGAAATTTTATTTCTGGCCTCGGATTTCAACATCGCAATGATTTCGCTTGAGTGTTTCGAACTGCCCCACTTTATCCTGCACTGAAAATATATACCTTTCGTATAAAGATTTATAGATTACATAAATGTCTCATTCGTGTCCCGATGACGTGGAATCCACCCGACAGCATGTCGTGGAAAGTATCGTATGGTGCAGTGTACAACCGAACGATTCCCCGGTCGGCACTTTATCAAACTTTCCATCCTGTCCGTAAAAAAAAATAATAAAAAAAAAAAATGAGAGAATGCGGAAAGAGGCGGACGAACGAGTACAAGAGAGGCGAAAACGCGCAACATCGTAAAAAAAAAAAACTTGCTCTGATAAAATAACAAAGATTGATTTTCACTTAAGTGACTAGACGATAAAAAAAAAATCCGCCTGTAGTACCTTCTATCTCCCTCCCGCCCTAACGACTATTAGGGAAGCATCTGCTTCGGCACGGGAGATCTGTATTATACGGCTTTTACGTACACTCCAACAGAGAAATACGCTTCGCCCGGAATAATTGGAAGATGTAAAGAAAATACAAACCTGCAATGGAAATGGTTACCAGCCTATTTCTTTCCTTCTACGTTAACTCATAAAGGGTATTGAAAATAGCATCAACCTATCAGGGGCTGGCACAAGCGAAAACACAAATCCACAAACTTCTTTTCAAAACATGTAACCGATATTATATTTCTTATACTAAATAGTAGCAGGAGTGAAAGAAAACTTATTGAGAATGATGTACCGTCTTTTTTTTTCAACTATTACCTTATACGACATTTTATATCTAATGATAATCATATACACTGACAAAGGACCATCGACCTGCATCCTTCAGCCCGTCATACTCTTTGGTATTAGGAAGGTTCGTCTTTTTTATTTTATTTTTTACCTTTCCTTGTTTAGACGACAATTTAAAAATGGTCGGGATATTTGTCTTTGCACGATACGATATATGTAATTTTATTTCCTCCCATACTATTGCCGAAAGGCACGGAAATATTTTATCGTCACTGGTGAAATTAAAAAAAAAAAAAAAAAACCTACCGGTGAAAAATTGGGTCGTAATGGTTCATCCCCATTCAGTCGAAGATTACCATCAATAATTCTGTTCACTGGGTGGCATGCCGTAGATAGTTGGTATTTGGAAGCCTCTCATTTTTTTATTTTATTTTTTCCTTTCCTTTTTTAAATTACGATTTAAAAATCGTTATAGATTTAATTCGATGATTCTATCGTGTTTGTTAACTATTATCAATAATTTTATTGATAACTTGTGTGTGTTGGATATTTGTCTTTGCGCTATACGATATATATAATTATATTCCTCCCATATTATTGCCGAAAGGCACGGAAATATTTTATCGTCACTGGTGAAATAAAAAAAAAAAAAATACCTACCGGTGAAAAATTGGGTCGTAATGGTGCATCCGTTCAGTCGAAGATTACCACCAATAATTCTGTTCACTGGGTGGCATGCCGTAGATAGTTGGTACCCTCTTTTCCTTGCCGTTCTCTAGTTACTATATTTCGCGACTATTACCAGCGGCCGTTTTTTCCCCTCTCCTGCCTCCGTCGCATTGCCGCAATTAAGCTAATGCGAGCCTTCACCAAATAGTTTTCCTCGTCGTGACCTGCACCAGCGGCAGCCCATTTTCGCCGATTTTTTTTTCAATTTCGGTATCTTCTTTTTCATTGAGCTTTGCTCCGCCCGTGTAAATCATTCGCACTCGCACTCTCCAACCCCCTCATTCCTGAATAATTGAATTCATAATTCATAATTTTTTTACGACGTCTGAATCGCTTCCCGTCGTTTAAAGTTTATCGGCGAAATCGTTTCGCTGGATAGATCTCGATCTTTTCATATTACCTCTCATAACTTTTTTTTGCATTCAATGAAACCATTCAGCGAAATAGAAGGGAGAATTATACTGCTCTCGAGTGAGAGCACTCCTGAGGAGGGGGGGGGGGAGGGGGGGGGGGGGACTAGAACGATACCGAAAGAGCAACTTTTCCAATATATTGGAAACGTGAGAGTGTCAATATATTTCCACGGCCGGAGTTCTCAGACTGTAGAAAATGTAAATCGATTATATAAAATATATAACATATAATATAAATATATAAAATAGATATTCATGTAGTGTCATGTATTTTTTTGTGTCAGTGGTCATCATGATGTAAACAGAATAATCATAAGGTATGAATATTCTGTTCCCCAAGCATTGACGAAAAGGCTAAGGAAAAGACTTGGGGATTTGACTAAACTGTACACTGAGAAAAAAAATTTGGTTGGATTAACCAAAAGTCCCGGTGAAATACGTTCAGTGCTGTTATTTGTTTGGTACAAATAAAGCTTTGTTTTGTACATTAAAATAAATAAATACCCGTACATTAAAATTGCCCCTGATGGCATTAAAAACGAAGACATCCGTATACGAAAATTATATTATTACAAATTATTATACAAATAATGTTGTATTCAATATACCGGTAACGCAAAATTCTTACATATGTGTCAATGAAATTTCTCAACCAGAAATTTTTAACAGCGAAGGTATGATCATTCTCTTCGCCGAGGATTAAGGAAAAGGCTAAGAAAAACGCTTGGGCGTTTGACTTCGAGATTGACTGGAATGTGTCCTGACTTATGGGCGACCAGTATTTATTTTGGTAGCATGAATTAAAACCGTTATCCCTCCGAGTGTCTGCCGACTCAGCGGCTCTATAAAACCGGCAAGTTTGTCATACCCTGAAGAGTTTGCATAAAAATACTCGGGCTCCCACCTAAATCCACGTCATCTTAAAAATCAATGCAAGAGCACGAGGCATCCGAGCCACAACAGCACGCTAATCCGCCATATTTCGCGAATCACATCGGAACCGAGGTCTTCCATGAGTGAAGAGCCAAGACGAATACCAAGGATTCTGTCGTACCTCCGAGGGTCTGTCACCACAGCCGACTCTGTGTTACCGAAAGAGGTCACGCCCCGCGGAGTTTTTCGTACCCACACTCACACATCGCGTGACTCAGACCGGAAAGACGTACTTTACAAACTTAGTCATAGAAAATACGTTCCTCTGATTTTAGTCACGCGAGATAAGTCAAATTTATCTCGGTAACCAATGAGAGAGTACCGGAGTAGAGCCGAGCGAGTAAAAAGCTCCAGTGCTGCACATCTCGTCACTTTTCGCGTGCGCAGTTTCCGAGAGATAGCGGATGAGGACAAGTGCGAAACTCGCATGACGACTGGCAGTCTCTCATTTTTTTTCCGGATCGACGGTTATGCGACTACTCGTCACACCACTTGCTACAGATATACCTCCGTGGCTCTCGGTACTTTACGTTGAAGGGTACGTGTGCAGGAGAGGTGCGCTTTGGAGACTTTGTGAAAGTTGGGTGGCGCGTATACGTGGGGTTGGTGCGGCTGGTCGCATGTCCCACTTGCCGGAGTGGTTATAGAGCAGGATGAGCTTGCGAGCTTTTATTCCGTATCCCGTGGTTGCAGAGCTCAGGTGCAGGCTCGCTCATCGAGTTTGGAGCCATCGGAGGGCATCCTGCAACGCGGAATCTCGAAAAGTTCTCCGTGAGCGTATCCTAGTGGGACACACGGGGCCGACACTGGCGCAGCTTCGGCCAACGTTGGCCAGCAGCGGTTCCGTGTCATTCCCACCAGGGTGGGTTTAACACTTACACCGCGATAACCCTGCCCTGTACGAGCGTACTTTTACCTCCGCGTTCTCTACGTTCGTGCACGGCAACGCGAGGCACTATTCATGTTATTGAATGCCTCCTCGGCTAAAGGTGTAGTCGCGCAACCTGGATGGAACGGGAGACCTTGAGGGTCTCTGAATGCCCCGGGATGGATGAAACGATTGCCTTTGAGCCTGCAAGGGAATCTCGATTCTGCGTGATACACGGGGCCGTCGTAATGAACGTTCCCTTCGGTGCATTGTAAATAACGCGAGAATAAAGCTACCATAAACCTCTCGCAACCATCCTCTCGTAACCCCGGGCGGAATAAACCAGCGGCGTTCGAAACTTACTGCGAGAAAAAAGAGCTTTCTTCGCTCCGGTGGCGGGCTTGTGCCGATTTTTGCTCACGGCTACTTTTCCCTCTTATTCTTCATACTCGCGAAAGCAGATTCTCTATCTCCACTTTCGTTTATGAGCGTTGAAAAACGAGGGAACGATGGGAGAGGTAAAAAAAAATGAAGAGGTGTCCCTCATCATGATATTACACGTGAATGGATCTTTTGTCAGAATTTATATTGGACGACGGGCAGTGGGTAGCATCCCCATCGTCAACGAGAATTACCTCTATTTAAGGAGAAGCCTGCTTTTCTCCCTCACCACCCCCCCCCCCCCCCCGCACCCCTTCTGCCGTTCCGATCAAGTGAATGCATTCACTGGCCGTCTCTGTGAGCGATAATAGCAGTCATTACTGTGATCACGATTGTTAAAACTTGCGGGACGACTATCGCGCGGAATTTACCTTCATGAAACCACAATGTAATCTTGCTATATTTTCACGAAAATTGCGGTATTCAACGAAATCCAGCGTGCACTCTACTTTTATAGCTTTCCCCGCCGGTCTATGGTAAAACTATCAAGAAAAAACTGACTGTGAGACTTTGGCCCGAGCCCCAATGCCTGCGGCTGTGCTCAACTTCAATGAAATCCTGGTGAAGTCTCGGTAATATCGAGAACCTTTCTCAGGAATGTCCGTTGATACGTCCTCCCTTAGCCAGCCTTAGATTCCGTCCAAGCAACCCTTTCTATCGCGATGTCGCCTATGCTTGAGCGGGAAGGGCCATCGACGATACAATCAAGCAGGAACACAACGGCGACTCACGCCTCCCTATCTAGGTATCAATCTGGCGCGCAGCTATGAGCAAACGAATGGCAAACGATGTTGCGTACAGCTGTGAGGTCGTTTACCAGGTTCTCTAACTGATCTATGTAAAACGATCAAGAGAAACTCTCTGCGAGACCTTGGCCCGTTCCCCAACGCCTGTGGTCGTGCCAACTTCAATAAAATCATGGTAATGTCCGTTAATACGGTCTGTTGACTCACCCCGTATCGTCCCTTAGATTCCATTCAGGCAACCCTTTCTATCACGATGTCGTCGATATTTGAGCGGGAAGGGCCTATCTACCTATCAATCTGTCGCAGAATTATGAGCGAGCGAATTCCCGTTAATACGATCTGTTGACACGTTCCGTATCTTCCCTTGGATTCCATCCGGGCAACCTTTTCGATCACGATGTCATCAATGTTTGAGTCGAAAGTGGCATCGATGACACAATCAAACAGAAGCACAACTGCGACTCACGCCTGACCATCTACCTATCAATCTGGCGCGCAGATATGACCGTGCGAATGACAACAGACATCGCGTACAGCTGTGACGTCGTGTACAAGCAAGGCGGCTGCCCCGTTCTCTTCCGCGGCGCAGATTTCTCGAGAAATCCGGAGAAGGCGACGGCGCAAAGGCGACGAGACAAAAGGAGCGGATGGATTCGCCGTTGCGAGAATGGATCGGGTAAGACGAGGACGTGGCAGAAATGGGCGGGAATTGTTGGAGGTGGCAGAAGAGGGACGAGGGAAGGAGTTGTGGAAATACTCAGCGGTCTCGGGTATCAGCCAGAAGACGTTTCCGCGGCGTATACCTCAGCGAAACGCGAGGATAAACCTGGCTCTTGTTCGCTCTGTGTACTTACTGTATCCATCGTTGTCGTCAAAGGGTGGGCGAGGGTGGTGAGGAGGGCGAGAAGGAATTGGCCCGAGCGGAGATAAAATCGTACTTAAGCCAACCACCGTCTCGAAGCTTTAACCACCCCTACAGTGGAAGGCCAGCAACCCGGAAATAAGAGTTTCCACGCGGAAGATGTACTGAGATGTACTATCCGAAGAGTCGAGCCCGAGCCACTCGTCGGTCATTCGATTTTATGCGCCGAGTTACTTACTCACGTTTTCATGCACCTCGCCATGTACTTTTGCACGTGCACGGCCAGTTGTAATTCACGTATCAGCGAGTCGACGTGGCGCGCGAGTGTATCTGCTCGGTATCTGGCGCGCCACTGGGTCTGGATAGCGTACACGATTCCGTAATGGGGATGGAGTGAGCGCGGGTCAATTGCATCGATTTTGCATTTTGCCAAGTTTCCGATACGAAGACGATTAACCCGCGGTTAATCGCTAAACAAACGCCTGAATCGGGAACGATGATTCCTCGTCTTGAAAACAGTGTGTGGTTACGTTCCAATTTTTTTTCTGTTTTCATTCGTTAATACAAATCAAGCAAGGCTCGGCGAATAAACAATGTTTGCGAGCGTTTGCATTTTTCCAAGATTCTGCTACGAAGACAATTAACCCACGCTTAATCGTTGAACAAACGATAACTTTGCGATTTTTTTTTCTGTCGTCGATAGAGATCAGGTAAGGCTCGGTGAATAAAGCATTTCCAGCCGAGAGTTTCCACTCTGCCAAGTTTCCAGTACCAAGACGATTGATCCACGATTAATAGTTAAACAAACGCTTGATTTTGGAACTACGATCCTTCGTCTTGAAAACAGTGTGTCTTAAATTTCTGATTTTTTTTTTTTTGCATTCGTTAACACAAGTCAAGCAAGGCTCGGCGAATAACAAATTTCCAGCCGAGCGTACCACCAAGTTCCGTCCGGAGTCACGGGTACCGTTCCCGGTACGTCGCGCCGTAGTCGGCGCGGCTGAAAAGCCTCGCCGGCGAGCACCCACACTGCGGTACGCAGAACACGTCCCGAAGCAACTTATAATTGACCAAACGTTTGCTCGTGACAGTTCTTGTTCCACGGGCGCACGCTCTCTCTCTTCACGTGGCTCGAATCGACGAAATTGCTGCGGCCTAGAAAGCGTCCCTCCTCTACCTCATTCCCGATAATCCTCATCGTACTCGTCGTCGGCTGTGCTCCTGCAATTTCTCCCCGCTAAAGTAGTCCGACGTTTAGGCAAAGTTCTCCGGCTCCTTCCCCTCATCCTTCGTAGGGTGTGGAAGCCCTGTCGAAACGGTCCCTTCGTTTTCACCCTTTCTTACCTCGCTCCTTCAGCATTCTCCACTCAATCCTCTCTCGGTCCCGCTCCGTTCAGCACATTCCTATGGCTTTCGTTCTCGCTCTCAGGCATCCGCTCTTACACCGTTGTCCCTCTTTGCTCGTGCCCCATTCACCGAAACATCGACGATCTTAATGCAATTCCCACGGCGTTTCGCAGACAAACACACACACACAGGGTGGGATAAACGCCCGCGTGGCTGCGAGCTGAAGCTACCAGTAATTATCGGTTAACTGATTACTCAAAGCGGCACTAATTACACGCGACGACCGACAGCGTTACTCGCGATAATTTTATTTGTTCGTTCAAAAAGAGAAACAAGCGTTTCGGGCCAATAAATGCATTAGCGTCGAGGCGGAAGTGAACATCGCCGGTGAGAATGGGCCGATGAAGATAATTGTTTTCGTGTCTATTTCGGTGTCGAAAAATCAATCGGTGAAATCGCGAGGCGATACAATCGATTCGTCGCGTTGATTCGTTATTAAAAGTATCGAATTGCGCGACGCTGGTCGAGCAACGAGGGTCGTACATAGGACCGGGAGGACACAATCGCCCAACGGGGATCGTGCACTGTCTAGTCAGGGACATTACCGACTCGTGCCAGAACAGCACTAGCTTCAAACACCCCACAATGAGGATTGTGGGGAGGGAGGCCTCGGTGGCGAGAAAGTGCTGAGGCACGAGTGGTTTCGTGGTCGGACTCTGGCTCATTAGTTGGGCACGGCACAATATTCTGGGTGGGTAATTGTTGGCCCGAACCTTTCGACATTCCGTCTGCACCCGGTCGATTCGACAACTACCTCAGACTCCTTCTTGGATAGCGTGAATCTTCGAGAACGGACGTCCGTTCGCAGTTTCGATGCTTTTCTTCGCTCTCGTGGCTACAAATAATAAATTTTTCAATCTCATGTACTGGAACTTGAAGCTTGTTTGCATTATTTACATTGATTGAACATTAATGTACTTTTTGTTTATGAAATCAAGATTCCGGATATTAAAATTACAATACTTTTGCATGAAGATTTACAAAAATTTGCATTAAAAATAACAATTTTACCGTGACAAATTGCAACGCACTGGTGTTTGAAATTCGAGAAATAGTTTATGC
Source organism: Amblyjoppa proteus (assembly GCA_963922035.1). Lineage (NCBI taxonomy): Eukaryota > Metazoa > Arthropoda > Insecta > Hymenoptera > Ichneumonidae > Amblyjoppa > Amblyjoppa proteus. Next base: position 1,359,236 of record OY998234.1, read on the forward strand.
AAAAAAGCTTCCAATACCGTTCATTAATTTCCAAACAATTTTTTTTTTAGTGTTTCGCACAGCTCCGAACATTAGTTGATGATGTTCGACATAATATTTCCGTACAATCCAATGATCTCTCACGCGTGACACGCCGCAATTGGTGTCCTATCGATTGGTCTCCGGCAGTCCATGATCCGAAACACGAAAATAGCCTTTTAGAAATTGCCTGGCTCATTAGTTGGGCACGGCACAATATTCTCGGTAGGTAATTGTTAGCCCGTACCTTTCAACATGCCGTCTGCGCCTGTTGATTCGACCACTTCCTCGGGCTTCTTCTTGGATAGCCTGAATCTTTGAAGGGACGGACATTGCCTCGTGCATCGTTCGCAGTTTCGATGTTTTCCTTCAATCTCGTGGTTTCCAAATATTTTCCGAACTATCCAACGAACTCTTCCGCGTGACACAGCGCAATTGTCATTCTGCGCTGTTCAAAAAATTCGTATGAAATTTAATGTACCGGATTGGAAGTTTTTATGGAAAAACTGATATATTAAATTTCATGTGCAATTGTGATGAAAAATTAATGTTCAGTGAAATTTTCATATTGAAAACATTGGAAATACTTTATTTTTAATAATTGACGTTAATTACATTAAAAAAGTATATTTATTTTTCATCACAATTGCACGTTAAATCTACTGTACCAGTTTTTGCACCGAAACTTCCACTCCGATCCATTAAATATCATACAAATTTTTTATACACTGTACGATAACCATTACGCTATGTCACGCGGTAGAGTTCGTCGGATAGTTCGTTGGATGAATTGTTGTCCCATCGATCAGTCTCCGGCGGTCCGAATCGCGAAAAATTATCTTCACGAAAAAATTACCAACGGAGAATTTCTTTTTGTTACCTAAAAGGTGTCTCGGACCGTTCGTTACAATCGTCCATCAGCAAGTCTGTGATCGAATTTTTTCCCCATTCATTATCCTTTTTTCCTTTTCTCTTTCTTCTATGGACAGGACATGGAAAGCGGGATTCACCTCCGATTTTCGTATTCTTTTTTTTTTTTTTGCGTTTCTCGTTTTCTCTGTCTCTCGCTCGATGAAACGGACGCGAGGGAGAGATTAGGTCGTCGCGATTCAGCCGGATCTAGTCGACCGCGTGCGATCTCGTAACGAGAATCTTTCGTGTTCGGTTGGGACTAATGGTGTGAGACATGCAACGATTTGTGGGATTCAACACCCCTGGACGTTGAATCCCACTGTTGCCTGCTTGTTTGCCAGCCGCACTCCAAGTTTACCCTCTCCCAGCGCAAGCCCAGGCCAAGTCCGATGAGTGCTGAGCGTGTTAAAACGAAACCTCATCTATGCAATCACGACGATTTCTCTCCTCTCCGTCGGCGCCATAATTATTTTTCGTTTCTCATCGCATACGAGTAATGCAAAGAGACAAAGTATTGCGACAAAAAAAAATATATATATAAAAATAAAAAATAGAAGGATCGGTCCAATTGTGGTACTAAACAAATATTTTGCATGTTTCACGGTTCCGAAAAATGATTCGCTCATTTCTGTCTGCCTGTCCGCCCGTCAGTCCGTCGGCGCTTATCGCACAGTAAAAAAAGTTTGTACTTTTTACAACAACTTATTGTCCACGAACGTCAACAATTTTTTATTTGTCATTTTTCTAGTTTTACAAACAAAAGGACAAACTAAAATTGTCAATGGCACGGGAAATAAAATGATAGGTTCGTATATTCAAATAATTGACAAACGAGTGTACAATTAACTTATTACTTATTTAACAAAATAATTTTTACGAAACTTCGCATTTCGATTTTACGAAATTATTTTTAACTGTGCGGTTCGATAAAAGGAAACCTCATTTATAGAATCACGACGATTTCTCTCCTCTGCGTCGCCAGCATAATTATTTTTTACCTTCTCATCGAGGTATGAAAAAAGACAAAGTATAAAAAAATCATTTTTTTTTAAACTAAAAAACGGCTGTTCGTTTGTGGTCTCAAAAAATGTTCTGCGTGTCCGATCACCGTTTCTTGTCCACAGAAGTCCACAATTCTTTTCATGTTAATTTCGCAAAAGAAAGTCTTATCTGTTTCATAGAAAAAAAAATGTCCTTTTAGTTCTACGAATGTTTTTTTATAAAAATAACAAAATAATTCTAGACCTTTGTGGACAAAAAAAAGTTTACGAAGTGTAGAAATATTTTTTACTGTGTTCAAAAAAATCATTAACTAATTTCTGTCCCTCTATCGGCGCGCGACCTATCGGTTGAAATTATTGTAAGGCCCGTCTTCGATATCCGAACCATTCTGTGACGTTCATGCTGCGAAGAAGTCCAAAGATGCTGAGTCATCGTCAATAATCTCGACGAGAGATCGATATGACAGATTTTGGCAATTTTGTTCCGCGAACCGGTGAGCCGGAACTTCGCGAGAGATATCCTTGGGTGTTGTGGCAAAACATCACAATGTACCGCTGCGTGACGAATGCCCGAGCTGTGTACACAGGATAAAAGAAGCATACAAATCAGTCTTCGAACCCGATTCGTTCGAGAGAGGAGAGCTCGTTTATTAAAATTCCATGGTTCGAAAGTTCCGGAGATCGGCCGCCGCTGTACATAGAGAAGGGGGTGGGGGGGGGGGAATAATGGAAGCGGGAAAAAAGCATTGAATGGCCAGAGGAATGGAGATTCTGGCCGGTCGAGGGTGAGGAAACCCGGGAGTCAAATAAAAATACCCGGTTATTGGAGGCAATATATTCGATGTTGTTTGTAGTCGCGGGCAGACGGAGGGGGACGCGTTATTATATTATACTGTAACACTCTCTTTTGCCGCTCGAGGTGCTTCCCCTCGCGCACAGACAATCTCATGGACGAAGAAGAGCCCACACACGCATCGTGCGGGTCCCCTTGATCCTCGAAGCTTACGTCTGCGAAAGAATTATTATTATTATGATTATTATTATTTGTTGATAATGAAGCTCTAGAACGGGATTGCTATGAGAGCCGACGCCGGATACGGATGAGATCAAATCAGCGGCAATCAAGAATGCTCAAGCGATAACGTTTATATAGAGCATTACATTATTTTCTAAGGTCACAATAAAAAAAAGTACCAAAGTCTCTTGTCCACAAACTTTCAGAATTTTTGTCTTGTTAATATCACAACGAACTCGTTCGTTTTATGAAAACGTTTGTTAATTTTATAAATATTTTATTTCATTAAGAAAATGTTCGTTAATGAGGAAGAACAAGTTTGCAGACGCTTTCCGACAAATTAAGTTTGTTAAAATTACAATTATTTGCTGTGTACCTGCCATTAAGACGGCCCAAAGTTTAGAGCATCCGCGAAAGAATTTACCCCAAAATTTCATCTCTATTAATCGAACCTGACAATTCCACTGGAGTCATATTGCACTATACTCGAACTGTAGGATCTCCTCGGGAGAACATAATTTTTTTAAGTGGACAATAAGATTGTACCAATTTTTCTTGTCCAAGATTAATCGGACAACAAAACGTTGTCCGTTTAATAAAATTGTCTGTTAATTTTACAAATATTTCATTTAATTAAGAACATCCTCACTAACTACACGAAGAAGTTTGCTTACGTCTTGGGACAAATAAGATTTGTTACAGGTACGAACTTTTGTTTCTTCTGTGAATTCGCCGTCAGGCCGTCAGCGTGTTACTCGATTTATACAGATGCATCGTGGTATGCTACTGGCACAGTCGGATATCGAGGATGTAGCCAGGCGTGAATTACTCGTGTAACGACATCCGCCATTTCCGAGATTGGTCTTCTCCGCCTTCGCCTCTCGCGTTCTCCGTCTTCCCTTAACGACGCTTCGCTAAGCGCGCTTTGCCGGATCGATTGGCGAACGCGTTGCACTTAGCGGCATGCGATCCAACGAAAACCCCCAGATAGACAGGTATATTTACGTGACTCCGGTGCGTGATCACAGTTCCACCGCGCTGGTGGAGTTCCACCAACTTCAAACAGACACCAAAGTGGCCCTTGAGCGTCTCTATTCCTGGATCTCATTCAAATGCGGATTAACTTTGCCGAGCGGTAATCTGCAACTCGTGGGCCGCGAAATTGACGATATCGCTAATCCGGATCGTCGCGGGTAAAAAGCCGCGTAGCATAAACGAAGATCCGGAGCACGCGGTATCCTTAAAGGCAGTATCGACGGATAATGGAAATGGTGTGGCGTTGCAGAGAATTTGATTTAAAAGCGGTAAGGTATTTATAATTCGCGAAAGAGCTTTTCGCACGTTTCTGGAGCTTTTAGGGGACAATTGAGAAGGTAGAGCCGATTTATACCGACGTGAGATTTAACCCTCGGCACGGCGACGGGACCGCAGTTTTTGAGGATCTTGTAGGGGAGAGCGCGGCAGAATTGGGCGGTGGGGCAAACCGGGATAACGGGGCAAAACGCAATTTTCCGATAACTTTTGGAGGATGGCGGTGGTGGTAAGTGGAGTAAAAAGGGGTTGAAATGTATCGTTGGGGCTCCAGATGTATCGCTGGGACAAAATGGGGTACCCAAAAATTATTGGAAAATTGAGATTTGCTGTCCCATCTTGTCCCGCTCTCCTCTACTCGTCCTGAAAGGGACGTCATACCGAAAATATCACTTCCGATTCGAAAATCTCATTTTTCGTGTTTACTTAACATATTTCCGGTATGACGTAATTTCCGGTCGAAGAATGCGATTTTCAATGTCGAAGTGATGTATTTCCGGTGTGAGGTCATTTTTGGTCGAAAGATGAGATTTTAACCCCCAATGTGACGTATTTCCGGTATGACGTAATTTCCGGTCGAAAAATGAGAAGTTCAAACCTATATGACGTTTAAGCACGCGGCAACCCAGGCCGGATCCAGTGCTGTTCCGTTCTTCCAATTTGCGGCAGAGAATCCCACCTGGCTAGCTCCATGAGGCAGAAGCCGTACTTTCTGGTGCATCTCCGATCCACAATCCCTTTCGTCTGCATAATTCCGGAGAGGAGAGATACCAACGAATAATATTAAAAAATGTATATATCCGAGAGAGGAGCTTTATCCCCGGTGCGACGGGAGCTTCCGCGGCCCAGGCTGGCTGGGCCGCTGTCGCTGCTTATCTCTTATTCTCCGAGTTGAATTTTTCATCCGGACGGACGTGGCATCACAGGCTTGGCACACCGGTGATTGATCGTTCGGTTGACTAGCAAAGGCCTTCTCCGCTGGTGCGCCACTCAATGTTGGAAGCCGCCTCATAACCGCAAACGCTGCAGCGAACACACTTATCTCCGTTGCACAGTCTCGTTGAATGAATTATCTCGCTCGTGGGAGGTGGTGGGGCTGAAGGGGGGGGGGGGGTGAGGCGCGACAACAGTGTCGGTGAGGATTTAAGCGATACAGGTAGCACAAACGCCGATGTGCGGGCAACGGAATACAGACTCGCTTTCGGAAAGTCAATTTGAATCGAGCGGGGAGGAAGCGGACGGCCGGGAATGCAGCTTCATTCAGGCGCGAGACGTATAGGACGCAGTGCCGCCTCTTGTCGGTGCAAAGTAAATCGTGTAGCGGAGGCGAGTAGCTTCGCCCCCGCGATTTAATTGCACTGAAACCGTCCCGTATTTGCCGAATATCCGGCTTACTCGTGACAAATTGGAAAAGTTTGCGAAAAACTTTTCATTCGGGACATTGCCTCCGCTTCCTCTACTGCACGCCGCTGAGAGAAAATAGAGGGACAGCGGAATGGGCGTCGGGCTATGAAGAAATACGAGTACCAGCGGTTTTGTGTAACCGAAAGATAGACCGAGGGGGCCGGGTGGGGGGCTCTCAAATGGATCGTTACTTAAAAATCTTACTCTCTCGTCTACTTTTCTTCATCCCGTTCTTTTTATCTCACTATCTGTTTGCGTTCAATATATATGTCCGGAGGATTACACTCGGCCGCCGCAATGGACACCATCGCTTAGCTCGGATTGAATTTTCTCTCTTCCTCCGTTCTTCTCTTCCTCTGTTCCGGTGAGGCTGAATTTTGCCAATTTTAAAAGTCGACGAAAAGACTTTCGGCGACTCTCTTTCAATTCTCTGGATGGAAGTTATATGCAATGTTCTATGGGAAGTGGAATGCGCTAAGGCGTATTCGATTGCGTCGTAAAAAAAAAGTTATGGCCGTGGACTTTCTTCGTTTTCGACGGCGGATTCGTTTCAATGAAACTGCGCTATTCGTAAATTGCGTGACTCTGTTAACTGGCCTCGAATCCTTGGAAAAAGAATATCGGGAGCACCGAGATAATATTGGATTTTTGAACTCGAAAAGTTCTTTCTGTAAATCGCAGCCATTGGAAACGGAACTCGTTTTTAGATCACTTATTTTCATTATCAAAATATGCACTGTTTACTTCATCTCAATGTTGTATCATAGTTCATTGTTTTCTTACGAAGACCAAACCTATTAGCTTCTTCGTGTACAAATTTTATCAAAATTAATTGTACAAGCGACGCTGGCTATTTCGAACACAAAGTTTCCGCGAAATTGAGATATCTCTAGCAAATTATTTCGTTGCCGCATGGTATGTACGTCCCGTGCTCTTACCCTTACACGCGAACGATGTTAATGGAGATTCGCGTCAAGACTAAATATACCTGAAACCTGAAACGCGGAGTTTCGTGAGAAATGCACGTTCCTCCTCTGCTTCTTCTGTCTTCCCTTCCTCATCCATGGCCGAAAGATAAATAAGCGATAAATAAAAAGGGTGCAACCTAATTTGCACATAGTTTCCTCATTTATTACATTTTTGCGGGTAGCTTTTTCTTCAAGAAATTTCGTTGATCGATATTTGGTCTCCTAATACATGAAACTATGCGCAAAATTGTAATAAATGTAAATTACTTTGCACCTTTTTTCGTAACGTTAAAAAATGTCTACATGTCATAAAATTGAAACGGTCAAAAACTACCGGAAAATTTATTGGAGAAGATCGCTAACTGAAATTTGGATAATTCGCCGTTTTAAGATTATTTTGAACTATCTTTCACCGCTGATTACAAATTTGTAGCCCATTTTACTCTTAGTGTGATATTTGATTCGGTACCTCGTGTCAGGGGTAAAAGAAAACAAATTTTCCTGGAGCTTCGAAAAATTCGAAATCTTATCAAATCTAAACGGTTAGATCCATTCTCGCCAAATTTAATACGAAACATTATAAAACGTGTCAACTTTCAGCTCGATACCTTCATATTTACTCGAATTGAACTATGTAGTAATTATTTTAAAAAATCAAAATTCCATAAAATCTGATCGCTTGGATAGATTTCCTCGAAATTCAATACCATTCATCATAGAATATTTGTGTGCAGTTTTAGGACGCTAGCTAAAAAACTCTGCAAGTTACAGCTACGACAGCCTTATTTGAAAAATTTAGAAATCGCGTAAAATCTCGAAGCGGGCCTTAATCTTCATGAAAATTGCACCGCGAGAAGAGACGTGACCACTCTACTTGAGTACTAAATTTCAACTCGCTAGCCCAAGCCGTTGCCGAGTTACAGTCGTTTTTAACGATGCAAGTCTGTCACATACACACATACACAGACACAAACATACATCCGGACGCTAAAAATCCCATTTCCCGACGTTTTGGACTATTTTTAGTACTCTGACATTAAAATCTCATTTTTTTTTATCTACCAAAACATAGTTTCTTCCATGAGGAGGTAAAAGGAATAAAAATAGAACGGAGGGGTGAGAAAAAAAGGTAGGAAAAGGGGTGGATGAGCGACAGCAAACGGCGTCGAGATTGGAAGAAAAATGATGTCAGATAAGATATTATACGGAAAAAGATGATGAATCAGGGTAAAATCGACGCGCACCCGATACATGCGTTATTTCCGATTATAAAGTAGGTATGATCGATGAAAGAGCGAGAAGAACTAAAATTGTTAATAGACGCGTCAGGTTATTGTCATTGAGCTTCTGATAAATGCAAAGGCAGGGAAAGAATTATCACCGTTCGAAGCCGGCATGAAAGTAGCGATATCGGGGAAGGTGATGGACGATTTATGAGACGTCACGAATGCGAGTCAGTGTCAGGGTCGAGCAATCGACGTTCTCACTGGGCGATCTCATGGACTTTGAACTTAGATTGTATGAGTTGGTTCGGCTGCGTGCGCATTCCGGTCCACTGAAATAACTTCCGTCGAAGAAGATTGGGAGCACTTTTTGTTTTTTCTGAGCGTCCCACGAGCCGTCGTGTCGCACGCGAGAATTAATTCACTTTGCATTCGCGAACGAGCAATCGTACGGGGAGACCGGAAATGCGCAACTTGATTGGACGTCGAGCGGATCGTCGGAAAATTCACTCAGAACGTATTCATATCATTTTGTCAGAGAGAATTCTTCGCTACCTCACGGAGTAAGAAGTTTTTGTATAAAAACTTCGAAACGAACGAACTTCTAAACCAAAATCAACGGCTAACTAAACTGTGGGTCGTCTATTCAGCAAAAAAAAAAAGACAAAGGAATCTCCGACACTTCGCGTCAGTCGAGACAACAAAAAAAGAGTTCAATCCCGTAAACCACCAATCGTGTACGACCGAAGTAACATAGAAAGTCACCTTCGAAAGTATTAATATAATTTTATCAAAATGAAATATTTTGCTATCTCGTAGAGGAAGCGGTTTTTGTGAAAAAAACATACATTTTTTAAATTAAATATTGCTGTCTGAATGTTTAAACTGTAAAAAAAAATCGTATGAAATTTAATGTACCGGACTGGAAGTTATTATGCAAAGACTGGTATATTGAATTTCATGTACAATTGTGATGAAAAATGAATGCTCAGTGCATTAAAAACATTTGGGAATACTTTATTTTTGTATATAATTTACTTTAATTTTAATGAAAAAGTATATAAATTTTTCATCACAATTGTCCATGAAATTAAATGTGCCAGCTTTTGCATAAAAAACAGTGTAGAACATTCCGAACGCCGAGAAAGCCATTCTCAGTAGCGACGTGAATGACGAATCCATTAACTAAAACCAACAGCTTAATAATCTAGACGTAATCTCCTAGCAAAAAAAGCAAAGAAAAAACGCTGTCAAGAAAAAAATTCGCGTCAGCCGAAACAACAAAAAAAAACTTTTGTCCCGTGAACCGTGAATCGTGCGCGGCCGAAGTAGTGCGCAGAGTGTCTCGCCGTGTTCCACGGAGGGATAAAAAAAAATTGCACGACATCTGAAAGCCCGCGGTAAAAAATTTGCCGATCTGAGTGCTCGAGTTTTTAGGGATTAACGGATTAAATTTGACGGATAAAAGTTTGCCGGAAGCGGACGCAATGTTACGCGTAAGAAGTTAAAAATGAGGGATAAAAAAAAAATAAAGGCTTAGCGGAATGGACATCACCAAGATGTAAAGAGCTCAGGGCGAGGTTCGCTCAATCCCGGTGAATATCCGTCCAGTGATGGCGCGGCCGACCCCACGGCCCGAGGCTGCCGTCGACAAACACCTGACGCTTTTCCGTCCTTTAAAAAGCGGTCGGTTGTGCTGGACGGAACAATCAGAGGGGCAAGAAAAAGGTCGACGAACTTCTACCCTTCGCCCCGGGCGTGTCCGTGGCTGTCCTCGTGCTCATCCTAGCTCGGATTCTCCTCATGGTCGCCACATTTTTCAATACATTTTACACGAACGAGTAATTTCGCGCGGCACAACGCTGTAAGCAGCTTCGACACGAGAGGGATGGAGCAATGGAAAGAGCGCGTCACGCCGATGGCCGAAAGAGATGACCGAGAGAGAAGCGCGCGAAGCTCTGCGAAGCCTCGCACTCACTTCCGTATATGTGGTTTTCGATCTCACGTCCGCGCGGATTGTCATGTTTGTCGAATGCAAATGAAACACTCCATCGTCGTACAATTGATAGATCTCGTTACCAAGAAACCCCGCAGAGTTTCGACGACGAGTACTTCATCGCTGTTTTTCCAAGTATTCCTGAAGTGAAGGCCCTCTATCGATGATTCATGAAAATTGCCGGTCGATTCGAGTGATACACATAGTTTCTGTTGAAAAACCTTTAATTGGTTAAACTATAATTACACTTGGTACTATCATTTGTGATTATTGTTGTAAATATAAAATATGTAACGAATATAGAGACAAGGATTGACCGAGACACACGATATTACACACAATCGGAATAGCTCAGTATGACAAACGACAAACGTATCGATTATCGATTGGTTAGATGAGATCCGACTATCAAAGAGAACAGAACAAAAAAGAGAACAGACTTGTGACAGTTCGTACTCGAGATATTTAGCTGCGATTGTATTTAACAATAACCGCCTCAAAACCACATACGCGCCTTATTCTTCGCTCGGTCGTTACAATCTAGACGTTCCGTCAACATATTATATTTGATAATGGAAATTAACAACGATTACTCGAACTATGTATTTTTTTCTCACTCTAGACTGTCGACGTCGAATACTTGTTTGTTCAAGCCTTCCGGCAGTGAAATTCTTTTGTCAATGATTCGTCAAGACTGCGCGTCGGTTCGGATGATTAACAAACTCTCCGCGAATCCTTGTACTAACTTCCCTGTTTGTCGCATGCCACTCACCCAGCCGATCGTTGTGTTTATCGAGTGCCAATAAAACATTCCATCGTCGTTTAATCGACAGATCTCATTACCAAGAAGCCTCACGGAGTTTCGACGTCGAGTACTCGACCGTTGTTTGTCCGAACGTTCGGGAAGTCAAATCCTTCCACCGACGGCTCATGAAAACTACGCGTCGGTTCGGATGATTAGCAAATGCACATGCACGCCCACCGAACAGCCATCATATCGCGCATTGCCCGAGGATGCGAGCCGCCATGTGTGTTTGCCTCGGTTCAGTCAGTCGATGTCGAGCAAGCGTGAAATGGCCAACGGGACTCCGCGCGCGATATTGGCGTTACCTGTCCCACTTCCCGTCTCCTCCTCTTCACCGTCCTCCGGAGGTCGTGTAAGTTTTTCTCTTCCCATTCGCTTATCGATCAAAGTTGAACCATTTGTCAACGTCAAACGAACGTGACTCAACGCTAGCTGAATATGACCCACGTGTTTCGCTCGATCTCCCTTAACCACTCGGCTCTCCCGCCGATTGATGTGATTCTCGCCAAACGTACGGCCGTAGACCGGCCGTAGACCGGCCGTAGACCGGCCGTACGCCGACACGATACTTCTACATGCGCGCAGCGAGCCTCCCGATACACAAATGAAAGTGTTCTTGCACAGTTACGCCGTGCGTCGCGTAGTGGTGCCTCGAATCGCAATGCTCGCACTTCACCGTCCACCTTTCCCCCCCCCCCCCCCTCCAGGGTTAATACATCAAACCACTATTATTACCGAGGGCGGCGGTTGGGCGGGTTTGAGCTTTGCCGGTTTATTATAACAAAAAGTCGACGGGTCATTAAACACTCTGCGGAGTGCGCGAGGCGACTCGTACATACGTTAACGGGAAAAAATTGCACCGGTCGCACGCGTTTTTGTTGCCATTCGTTTGGACGCTGTATTAGCGGCCTCGAACGCTCGAAAGAGCTTACGAATTGCTATCGCCGGGATGAATCTTTCACGCTCAGGCGCCCGAGCGACCGCACGTCCTCCGGTCGTGAAAGGCGAGAGCCGAAGATTACCCCGTTAACATCCATCCGCGGTCTCTGTATCACGCGCAACCGAGATCGGTCGATCCTGATAACGTAAGCGAGGCCCTGCTCGTCTGACACGCCGAACGTAAGAGCCTTCTTTCTGCCGGTTTTCCCGTTCGACGATCTGCTCCAACCCCTGTCCGACCACCCCAGCGATGCTGCCTCCGGGGATCAACCGGCGTGTAATCCCGAACGAATGTGCGTAACGTTCGCGCGAGATCGAGCGATTCGTAAGTCCTTCATCCCTCACACTTACACGCTTCCCGGTCTATCTCGACCACTCACCAGAACTCAGTTTGATACCCGTCCGCACCCGGAACCTTCCGAATTTCAATCGATGGCTCCTGCGGGGCCGATTTTAAAAGATCCACTGGTATTCCCGACAATGAGCCTAACAACCCCTTCCAATCCAATATAGCATTTGCACGGAAATTGCAATAATTCCGCACATGCCTTACGTTTGAGAAACTTCTGAGGAATACTAAGCGATTTTATCGATGCCGATTTTTATATTAAACCTTAGTCGAAAACCATACCATCATCGATGACGATTGAGTCTGATACGGAAATTTATGCACTGTAGAATTGTTATTTTTATTTTTAAATTCCTCTTGGATCGTTTATTTATAATCGTGAATAATATATATACTGTAACGAATATGTAGCTGACTAGAGTTTCATTTTATTCTACGATTACTAGCTTAAACTAGTGAAAACTAACGAGGGTGGGGTGTCAGCTTCGCCAAAAGGCATGGAATCCAAAGCCAACAAGCGTATCCAGTCTTCTAAAGTACACATAAAATCATGTTTCTCTACTTTTGAGCGAATGATAATTTTTTTTATAGAGACGAGCCAAGAACATTCGATCGGAGCCGCTGCGCCAGCCTCTTGAATCTGTCGCGTGCATTCCGTTCGACCCGCGCTCTCCCCCGAGCCGTTACCGATATCTTCGCGGATACGATATAATTTTATTTGAACAGACGAACAGGAATATGTCGGAGATATCCACCTGTGGCCTCCGTTAAGCGTAACTGCTTACCCACAACCGTAGCTATAACAGAACCGCGCGAGACATCGTGAAAAATGATACGAGGATGCACGGCGGTGGGGCGGGGTTCGTTCGCCGTCGGCAAAACGTGAGAGGGATGAAGTTGCGCTCGTACGAGCTGCAGAACTAAATCCGTCTCTGTCGAGATGTAGTATCGAATACGGTGCTTTCGCCGATTCTTTAAAGCATGCCTCTGTTTGTGTGTGTTGAACAGAGTGCGCCGCGAAGAGCGGAGGCGGAGGATCGGTGGTGGAGCATCATCAATCTTCGTACTGGGAGCAGCCCTTCAGCCAGCCGTACTTCGACAACACGACGAAGCGGGAAACCACGACGACAGTCGGCCAATCTGCTTACCTGCACTGCAGAGTCCGTAATCTTGGCGATCGTGCAGTAAGTTTCCAACATATAACGTGTCGTATGTTCCTGTGTGTGTGTGTGTGTGTGTGTCGTGTATGCGCCTCTGTGTTCCCCGTCTCGCACTTATCGCCGCGCGTCATCGTAACAGTTCCTTCATCCTGTTCCTCTCGCGGACGCTCGTTCCCGCTCCGGCCCGGCTCCGGCATTCGTTGTTTTAAATGCCCTCCCTTTTCCGCCTCGGCCGCCGCCGCTCTCGCGACTCCATCGGACAACTTTAGAGCCGGCAATTTGGTGGGAAAATTTTCCACTGTTTCGTACTTATCCGAACAACGCCGCGAGACTCGACTCACAGACTGCGTGCACGGGACGTCCGCGCATTCGTGATAGTTATTACTACCGGGAGTTACAGCTGCGGGGCTCGCAATAACTTAGCAAATCCAAGTAATACCATTCCCGTTTTGCATGCAGCGTGACACACACGTCAGCCAGCGTATCCTATTATTTTCTTGAGTTGGATACAGCGGCGGCAGCGGCAACAGCGCGCATTGTAAATTTCAGGCGGAGAATTGATTTCCCGGTTCTCCCCCCCCCCCCCTCCCGTAAAAGCGCACCCTGCGAAGGACAGGATCGCCGGGAGAGGTGTCACTTCTGTAACGCGTATTCCCCTGTGTTCTTTCCCATTTCCGTTTGGTTTCCTGCTTTATGCAGGACCCAGAATGGCAAGTACGGATGTGTACTTTTCCGACGACGCGGAGCGGAACGGACGTTCGGTACGAGCGGCTTTTAAGGCAGTTCATGCGAGTGGCGCTCACTTCGCGTAAGTCGCAGGAAAACGAGAGGGAATTGCACAAGACTTCTCGATGGAATTGAAATGTGAAATAATTCAAATATATTAAAGGGGCTGGAAATATCAATTTTTTATAACAATCATTCCGAAATGTTTTCAACAAGTTTATGAATAATAAAATTGTTCAAGAAATCCCCCGCAAACCTTCTCTTTTTTTTAATGAAAATGATTCGTTCGTTTTTCTGAATACGTACGAATGTTTTCGGAATTTTAAATTCACTTTGAATTTTTTGGCTTTCTAAACATTTTTCCCACATAAAAAAATAAGTCAATTTAACGGTCTGAAGAAATGCACGTATACAGGAAAGTGAACGAATCATTTTCATAAAAGAAAAAAAAAATGAGGATTCGGGGAGATTTCTTGAACAATTATTTTTTTTTTATAAATTTGTCGATAACATTTCAGAACTATTATTATGCAAAATTAATCGTTTCGACACCTTTAATATGTTCGATTTTTTTCAGATTTTTATACCATCGAGAAGTGTTCGCGATTTGAACTTACGCGATCTGAACACTATTCGCAACGACTACCTTAATACGAAACTCGGAGGTTCATGCCGGTTCGCGAATAATCTCTTTGCCCCGCTTCGGCGATATTCCTCCTCGGAGCCCGCGGATGGCGTGTCAGGCCGGGGCACGGGGTTGCAAATACATTTATTCGTTATCGAGCTACGGGGGGGGGGGGGGGAAGAATATATCGGTAAAGCGCATAACGATTTTTCATCGCAATCAGAAATAAATTGGCACCTTTTAACCATTCATTACGGATACTGTACTGATGAGTAATTGGAGATACGAATATGATTCGGTTTCCGTCGCGCCCGGTCCGCGTTCTATTTTCTATATACCGCGCATCCGCCGTCGCCGACACATGACACGTCTAATTCCGCGCCAAATCAGATCTCCAATTTGTCGCGGCTTGTAATTTTGTTTTTTTTTTTTTTCGTCCAGACTTTATATCTGTTGCTGCGACGATTTGTTGCTAAAATATATTTCAGACTCAACGCATTGTGTGCGTTGGGTCTGAACTGAATAACTCCCAGTATTTCCCTAAACGTATGCGAGATCTTAAAATAAAAAGTCAACGTTTTTAATAATAACGCTTTCGGCTGTCTCGCTCCTTCTCGTGTCGCGTTATACGTGTTAAAAATATAAGCGCTTGCGACGAGATCATTAAAAATTTTGTTTCCGTCCAATGGCGTTCCATTATCGGAGAAAAACTCTGTCGACTCTAATTCGCTGAATTGAAATCTGAAATTAACATTCACCAAGAATCATTTAATGCTTAGCACCGGATGTAGAATCGGCAAAGTTCAAAATTATCGCTAACGTTTCGCGGAATAAAAACAGAAATTGTTTATTTCTCGGTACTGTCGACACTCAGGATTTCGAGAAACTGCAATGCTGCAGGAAACCGTTGAATTAATCGTTGAATCAAAGGTTCAAATAATGTATCATAAAAGCGTCGCTCGTATGATAAATCGTTCCTCTGCATTACAAAAGCGAAGATCGTCAAAAAAAATCATTTCACCACCTTCCTCCATGGCGACGCAAAACGAAACAGCATACAAGACTCTTCGTGCAAATATTCTTTCCTAAAAAAGATAAAAATTTATTTAAGTCTGCAAGGACATCTTGAATAAAATCTTGAATCAAAGGCTTAAATAATTCATAACAAAAGCGATGGGCGACGACAGATTTCGATACACCGTCGATGCTCCTCGCCACCGAACTAGCGCCGGAAACAGAATATTCCACAACCTTCGCGGTCGAGGGAAGGGGACCTTTGTATACGTGTGAAGTGATCTCGCAGATAGATGTTCATACACACGCGTATCGTACAGTACAGTATAGCGGTGCGTCGCGCCTGCGATAACGGTGTGTGCATATATGAGTGTAGACGTGCGTGGCCCCGCACTGAATAATAACATTATACACGTTATCTGGCACGCTCATGCATCAAACAGCCGGTGCTGCTGCTCCGATGCCTCTGACGGGTTATGCGCGGGTGTCGGCGAAACGCACTGTGTTCTTCTGTGTGACAGCGCGCAGCGGGCCCGCACCGTTCTAATCACCGATCGTAATCGGCGATAAATCAAACTTCCTCGCCGCAAATATACGCACGCCAATCGGCGCGATTCTCGGGCCGCGCCGTCCCCGCCCCGACCGGGCGTTCATATTTCCGCGCAAAATCAATGTCGCAGCATCCGCGCTGTCGGTGATCGTCAGTCGATCTCGGCGATACCGCCGCTGGACGGAACGAGCGGAATCGACAAACCGTTCCGAACTCTCTATCGCACCTGCACAGCATCGGCTCTCAAAAGGATCGGCTACATTTGGTGTTTTTTTTTTTTTTTTTGTAAAAGTACGATTTTGAAAAACTGGAACGTGTTTCGGGATTACGATCTCCGGTTTCCGCCTCTTGTTTCCGCTAGCGAACAGATCTCCCCGCAATTTCGTCGCTTTGCTGCGTACTCAGCCTCGGTCGCGACGTCGTTCCAGCCAACACGAATATCACCCACTTGCACATGGAGACGCTCGGAAAGTATCTTAAAAAAGAGTTTAGCTGTTTTTAAAAATATGTTTAGCCTATTTTTATTTGTTTTTGCCTTCTTTTATTTTTTAGCTTTCGTTAATTTTTTAAGTCCAACAATTTCTTTTTTTTTTGCCTTTTTGTTCATTTTGCCGATTTGTTTTTTAATGCCACTACGATCGTGGATAACTCACGGGTTTCAAACGCATTCCTCTGTGTGTGCAATTTCAAATGCGGGATGTACATTTTTTTTTCTAGGTATCGTGGATAAGAAAGAGAGATTTACACATCCTCACTGTAGGAATACTTACGTACACGAACGACCAGAGATTTCAGTCCCTGCACAGCGACGGGAGCGACGAGTGGACGCTGAAAATCAGTTCGCCACAGGTTCGAGACAGCGGCACTTACGAGTGTCAAGTGTCGACGGAACCGAAAATCAGCCAGGCCTACAATCTCAGCGTCGTAGGTTCGTATTTGTTTCTTTACTTTGTCGCGTTTGATGTGTAACTCATTAATTTCTTTCTATTTATTTGTTATAAATTAATTTATTAGGAATCAATCGATTCCTTATCAATTACAGCGTTATTGACAAGACATCAATCAATTACTTTCAATTAAAGGATAAGTGACAAGGAATCAATCGATACCTTGTCAATTACAGGATAACTGACAAGGAATCAATCGATTTCTTGTAAATTACGGGATAACTGACAAAGAATCTCTTAAATCGTGAGATTATCGAATTTCAGTACAGATTCTCCTCGCGGTTTAAAACTTCAGTGACTATAAATACTCTGATAAGCACTTTGCAGGATTATCCGACATGCTTACACTCATCGAACACGATTACAACTGACATTATACGATCTATAACCGTAGCAGTTAAACTTTATTGGGCAAATTGAACGACCATTGTATTTTCTATATTTACAGTATCGAAAGCCAAAATAATCGGTAATACCGAGCTCCACATTAAGAGCGGCAGTGACATTAATCTGACGTGCATCGTACTGCAAACACCTGAGCCACCGTCCTTTATCTACTGGTGAGTTAATTTGATTTTTCCGGCCATCGATATAAATTCAATTGCTTCGTTGCCGATCAATGCTCCACATTTGCACGAAAGTGTTTAAAAATAGATGCATTCAAGCGTTCGTAATTTCGTGAACGCTGGCATATATAACAGCTTGTTAATTTCACTCCTCCTATCCTAAGTGAACAGGCTCTCCCGTTCACGTAATTTAATATACTGGCCAGACCATCGTAAAATATAATATCAATTCAAGTCTAATTTAAACGTAATTAATACACACAGATAGAGTTTTAAATAGGAATAACAGAACGAGTTAAAATAGAAATCAGACAGTTACTCGTCATAATTGGACTAAACGGAATTCTTAAAAAAAAACTACCAAACGCAATAAGTATTCGAAAATACACTGTTAACCGATGTCTCTCCTTTCACGTTACGTGAACGGGCTCTGCGGTTCACATAACTTAATATACTAGCCGGACGGATCTTTAAATAAGAATATAAATTTATAGTCTCATTTGAAGAGAATGAATAAGTAAACGTAAAGTTGTAAATAGAATTAACAGGCTAAGTAGAAAATCGAATTCATACATACCTTTCCCGTAATTGGGCTAAATTCTTAAAGACAAATTACCGAATGCGATAAGTATTCGAAAGTAAACTGTAAACGTGCGTAACATCTTGCCTCTAAAATCTTGAAAACTTCATGTGAAATTTAAAAATAAAAAAATTATGCCCCGATAAAGATAAAGTTATTGCTATCGACGAACAAAAAAATGCTTCTGTTTATCTCGGATTCGAGTTGAAGGGAGGATCGCCGCCTCCCCTAGCGGTAGGACGCTTCGCGACTTTCGACACTCCCGGATTCATGCGATAAGCTATGGGGCCGATTTCCCCAGTCGTCGATTAAACGTAAGTTAAACGTGCCGCGAGGAATTTGTTGCAATATACGTTTTGATTGTCTGTTAAAGGTACAGGGGTGAGCATGTCATAAACTACAGTCAACGGGGAGGAATCAGCGTGGTCACGGAGAAGCAGACAAGAACATCCCGTTTGTTGATTTCACGAGCACTGCCGGCTGATTCAGGCAATTACACCTGCGCTCCATCGACCGCAGAATCCGCCAGTGTCCTGGTCCACGTCCTGAACGGTATGTCGAATTCCCAGTTCGTCCGTATACTCGTACGTCTGTTCCATCTTACGCCGGAACCTCCCGGTGGCTGCTTCGCTCTCGATCTCTTTTTCCCCCCCTTTGACCTCGATCACTCGGCGATTACTGCCACCGCACTCTCCCGTCCTCCTCCGCGCCGCTGCCATTCAACCCCCAGGACTCCTGTGTCGTTCTACGTGAAAAGTTCGACTCTCCAATTTTCGCCGGATCGTTTCGCCGTGGGAGTGATTGACCTCTTCCCAACTACCTGTCCGTCCGGTCGGCTTGCATGGCCACTTAATTGTTATTCCGATAATTTAACCCGCAACTACTTGCGACGCGACGGGAACACGAAGGAATAATGAAAAATGGTAGAGCAACTCCGACCGTATTTCGGGATCTTCGTCGATCCCAATTGGGGCGTCGTCTCTCCGAATAACCACTTTCCAGTCCGAAAGATCGGCGCATCAATTCGAGAGCCTGGCCGAATATTAGGACTAGGCAATGACACTCGACTAATCTTCCAAATGGCATCTGGCGTAGATATCGTTACACGAATTTCCGACAAATTCAATCGTGTTTCGGTTTTTGGATTCTCATAATCTCAAAGCGATGTCCGTGGGATGAATGTTCTGTTAGACTGAAGTTCTGTCTTCACAGGGAGCAGCGTTGAAATGGGAACGCCCGGTTTCACCTAGATGCTGCAAAAGTGCCCGCTCATGATGTCCGAGAGGGCTTCTATCTCTCCGTACCACCTAAGGCTCTTCGCAATCAGATTAGCTCTGCGGAGTCTCCAAGATCTCATATATACTACCTGTGGCTAGAGTCTCATACCTATCTACGACTATGTACAGGATATACATGGGCAGAGTATGTACATTTTATATGATGTACATCTATATGATGTCCATTAGTATGATGCACATGTACATGATGTAGATCGATATGACGTACATCTATATGATGTACATTCGTATGCTGTACATTTGTATGATGTGCAACATCATACAACTGTATGTTGTACATCTGTATGGTGTGCATCTGTATGATGCAGCTTTGTATGATGTGCATCTCTATGATGTACATCTCTATGATGTGCATCTGCATGATGTGTATCTGTATGATGTGCATCTGCATGATGTGTATCTTTATGATGTACATTTCTCATCGTCGGTTTCACCATCATCATCTTCTTCCGGTTGGCCTCTATAGGCGGTGCACCGGATGAGTGTGAAAAATGCTTCCCCTACGGCAGTCACTCATGCAACTCGGCCATGCCTCACGGTAGGATTTCGCGAAGAAACGTCACACCGGATAAACAGATTCGGATCTTGCGACAGGCATAAAATTCGTCGAATCTCGATAAACTGAACGGAACTGAAGACTAGTCGTAAAAAACGCAACTTTGGCTCTCGCGCTTGAACGCGTTCCTGCCCTCCAACGTTGGGTTCTCTCGGTGACCGCAGGTGCATGAAAATAGCAGCAAAATAGCCTGGGGGTAGTAGCTGCTTCGCCGATGTCGCGAAAGTTTGCCGAGCACAACGAAAGCTCGGCGGTGCGCTGGATGCCCGGAGACGGTGGGCTGAAACCTTATTCTTATGGCTTTTCTTCGGAAAAATGTGGGAGTTGACGCAAACCAGCAAGAAATAAATCCTTCAGACATG
This sequence comes from Amblyjoppa proteus, assembly GCA_963922035.1. NCBI lineage: Eukaryota > Metazoa > Arthropoda > Insecta > Hymenoptera > Ichneumonidae > Amblyjoppa > Amblyjoppa proteus. The sequence goes on from OY998234.1 coordinate 1,379,561, forward strand.
TCTATCTTCTTCTTTTTCCTTCATCCCGAAGAAGCCGCCAGTCCCGTTCGCCATCCGACTCCTCGCCCGCACCCGACTAAACGAGCATGCGCTACCCGGTGTTGCCTGCGCCAAGCCCGAGGAATAAATCAGACGAGATATTGTCTCATGCAAATCCCTACCAGGTGCTCTCGTGGATGCCCGTCCGTCCTACACTACAGCCGTCTAGTACTACTGCACACACACCGAAACGCACTGCATGTACATTTATATCTACCGCCACTGACGCGTAATATCACTCATATGTACGCGCGCACGTGTAACCTTGCATTATGCACACGCGCAGTCGTACACCGGGGCTCAACCCTCCGCCCAACCCTCCCCACCTCGCGCAGAAAGCACACAAGGACGCACATAAATATCCGGGGTGGTTTTAGCCAGCTAGGGTGTACATCGCTATATCTCGAGGTATTACTCTCTCCAGCCTGAGCTCTGGAAGATTGCGCGGACGTTCGAGACCACCCGGCAGACTATAATAATAGCCCCGGTTTCCTATACCGCGCTTTTGGCCCTTCGATCTCCCGCGACAACGAAAGCTCGGCTCGACCCAACGTACTAGGCCTCCGGAGACAGGCCGAACGTGACTTTTGTAGTTCATGCAATATTCATTTTCGTCCATCCGACCTCGACCTTCCCAGTTGACCTTTCAGGAGAATTATGGATTGATAACTTTATGTTTTTTAATGGTATCGCACAGTCGCATAGCGACAAGTGTGACTAAGAGGCGATACAAAGAAATCGCGATCCACCGGGCGAGACATCAGATTTCTTCTTTGGTCGCAATTAGCGGAACTTTCCGAATCTTCCCCGGCGGCGACTTATCGAACGGCGCTGGAGTTTCGTCCAGATCTGCAGGTGTTATCAAACTAAGTCCAGGAGTACGGTAACTCCGGCGAGATCGATAAATACAATTAGCGGCGGGGTCACCGCGTATCGCTGGAAGCGATACGACCCGCGCGTCGACCAACAACCCGGTCGGACGGATTTCTCTCCTCGAGGACTCCCGGTTGCCGAGTGAACGGCAAAAGGATCAGCACACGGAAAGTGGCTGAGGCGGCCTTTTTTGTTTCCCGATCGTCGAGGCGAGTGGTCCAAGTCGGGTGGAACGGTCAAAGCGCCCCCGTACAAGATATACAAAAAAAACTGTATGTTGCCGCTGGTTATTGCCCGTCTCTACTTATCCGCTTCGTTTATTTCTTCGTCGTCGACAAACAAGCGTATATAATGACTCTCTTGCATTAAGCTCCGTCGTGCCACGATTTATCTGTCCCGCAATGACGGAGGACAGGGAGACGAGTGGAAACTTCACGGAGAAGCCGTCGAGAAGTCGTCGCTCCGTTTGGTAATTACGAAAAGCCGAGTCAAAGAATAAGATCCGGCGAACACTTTCGCGAGCGCGCTGATTTGTAGCTAATTGCTAGTTTCCTATTGCGCGCATCGGTATTTAACTTTGTTCCTGCGTCGGGGAATAGCTCTGCCGGGACATTCCGGCGACAGTATTGCCCAAGTTTCTCTCGGGATAGTTACTTCCCCGGCAGTAAATCCCGTGAATACGAACTAGAGGACGGAGCCACGTGAGAGGGATTAACGCCTCCTTTCCTAGCCACATAGAAACTTTAAGATTTCACGGAACTTCCAAGGACGGAGAGAATTTACGCGTTCGGCGAAAGGACGACTTTAATAGAGGTTGAAGTAACTGGCGTTCAGTCACTGACCGCCCGCTCTTGGACTGAAATCAATCGATCGAATCATTGCGATAATCTCTTTCATTCCGGACCATGTCGACCGTATTGTTTGAAATAAAGTTTCAAGATGATTCGACTAAAACAAACTCACAGACTCGAGTGAGGATCTGCGAGAATCCGCGAAAGTATGCGCGAGTATCTGTGTGAGCATTGTGAGTATCCGTGTGAGCATCTGTAAGTATCAGCGTGAGAATCTGTGAGTAGGAGAGAGTGGGGCAAAATGTCATTGTGGGTCAAAACGGGATAATGGGGAAAATCGCAATTTTCTAATATACCGAAAAAAAGGTTTGGCAATATCAAACTAATCTGCGGTTGCGGGTGGCGAAGGAAATATTCGGTCGACTGAAAGAAATATTTAGTTGACTGAACGAATATTTAGTTGCTTCAACGAATAGTTACTTGAATTGAACAAACATTTTCTTCAATCGACCAAACATTTCCTTCGCCACCCGCAACCGCAGCTTAGTTGATATTACTAAACCTTTTGTTCGGTCTGATTTTTGGTTGGTGTCGGTGGTGGTGAGTTAGGCAACGCGGCGTTGGAAATCCGGATGTATCATTGGGACGAAGTGGTTTAACATTGCCAGAATTAGTGTCTGGCACTATATAATACCTCAGAGTTTGCGGTCATTACGTTCGTAGTAATTCATAAAGTGGTAGCTGAACAACGATAAAGCTGCATTTAGCGCGTTTATATTGATTTGACTTATCAAGCCAAATCAAACGTAGGATCGGTGGCGAAGCGCCCGATATCTGCAAATATTCTGCCCGACAGTTTGCAATTTTTTGCTATGTAGCGAAAATAGTGGATACCCATTTTTCTTCACGAGCAGTGCAATAAATTGTAAAAAAAAAAATCGATGATAATTTAGCGCCACCTCTTGATAAGAGTACAGTATAAATAATCGCGCGCACGATTATTCACATCGAGTTCAATCCTCGTTAAACTTCCAGCGAGCGGTTAGATAAGGTAATCGGAAAACACGAGTCTTTGCTACGGTACGTTCAATAAAATCCTCACGCCCGAGGCTCGACACTTCACCGGATATCTCGCACCTGCCCGCTGTGTATAGCACCGTTGATTAGGTATGCGTGTCAGGGGGAGAACGCAATGCTTTGCCGTCACATTGGACTCGATCGAGCCGGCGATAAGCGACACTGTCGAGTGAACCAGATGGAAACGAGACAGAGGCGGTTAATTTAAGGATTAAACTCTTAACCTTACAGCGGATTGTAGAAGACCGGAATAGGGTAAACGGCTGGTCGTGTAGTTTTGCGGTTGTCGGTATTCGTGTAAAATGGTTATCGGAATGCCGATGTTTCGCGACACGAATGGTGTAAGGAGCCGCAGGATGGTAGCGAGGCAAAGAAGCCAGTCAGCTAACCAGCGAATCAGTTTTCTGCAACCCCCTGCTGAGGGCCGTCGTTGTCAGCGGTGGCTAAGCGACGGTCCGCTGCAGCGCGACAAGTTGGAAGCGATAAAAGCTAAGGTCCTTTGACTTTATTCGTATGCACACGGTGATTCGAAATTACGGCGACTGTTCGAGATTTTATTCGATTCAACTCGAATTTCGGTCGGAAGGGGTTGATCAGGGTAAAGGTCGCGAATGTGAGCTATCACCAACTAGCACGTAAATCAGTGATATCATTTATTCATTTATTGACCTTTAGTGAAGTATTTTTTTCACTGAAAGTGCTGATCATAAATAATTTGATGGTTCATGATTCACGACATGAATGATTTAAGTAGCTGCAGGATGGTACGCAGGTAAGGAAGCCAGTCAGAACACCGGCGAATCAATTTTCTGCAAACCCCTCACGAGGGTCGTCATGTCATCGGTGGCTAAGCGACCGCCCACTGCAGCTCGCCAAGTTGACAGCGATAAAAGCTGAGATCCTTTCACTTTACTCGTATGTACGCGGTGATTCGGAATTATGGTGGCTCTTCGAGATTTGATTATATTCAACTCGAAATTCTTTCGGAAGGTACGGTAACAGTGGCGAATGTGACTCGCCACCAACTAGCACCAACGGGGACGTAAATCAATGATATGAGAACCGGGTCATATGCATCACTTTTATCGTACATTATTTATTCCTTCAGTGAGTTAACGACCTTTGCAGATATTAAACTTGTACATTTCTATACATATGTATCTACATATTGTCGACGGGCAATTTACCGAAGTCCTTCGGCACCTGGCTTTCTTATATTCGGTCTTGGATGTGACTGCAATTTTTGCGTTGTCACGACGTATTATTTATTCATTTGTCGACCTTTGGCGAAATATTTTTGTCGCTGAAAGTGTTGATCATCGATAATTTGACGTTTTATGATTCATACGTGGATGGTTTAACGATTCCTTGAGGTCCCGCTGTATAATTAATAGATCAATGGATTGCGCATACTTAAGTGGCGGACATTTTTTCCTCTTCCCCGGGCATCCCAATGGAGGCTTCAGTCGAGGAATCAGGTCAGTTTCGAGTAATCCTGTACACGGAATATGCAAGTGGAAGCTCGGCCGAGATCGACGGCGCCAAAGGTGCCGCGGTGTTGTGTGCAATGCCGTGCTCGAAACAGCGAAGAAGAGGGAGCGGGAGGCCAATAATTAAACGGGTGGCGAGTAGTGACGACGACACGGCGCGATAATGTGAAATCAGCCCTCGTATTTTGTCAGGGAGAAACGGCGAACGTCAGAGCCTCGTCGACCGGGCTCACGAATTGTAGCGATGCCGGTAACAATGGTATTTACAGTATCGCCAGAGACCTTCGCGTAGCGAAAGTGGGGCAAAATGGAAAATATCCATCGATCATTGAGGTGACGCGAGCACGGAATCGATTACTAGATAAAATGCCATTTTTTTATTTATTTTTTTTATATTACAAACAATGCATACGGGATGATGTCTATAAAAATTCAATCAAGCTTACCGACAATTTATGTTAAATAAATAAATCTAATGTCAACAGATTTAGCATGATTTCTTGTTGGAAAAGGATCGGAATTTAGTCTAGTTTTATTTGTATCGCGCGATTAGATGCATATAGAAACAATAACTGTAGACTGTAAAGACAAGTCGTAAATTTAATATACTGGTATTTTGAAACGTGCTTATATTAATTGAATATTAAGTTACTTTTTTGTAAAATAAAACATATCAGATATGAAAATTACACATTTCTTGCCTGAAATAAAAAAACAATTTAATTGAAGATAAAAAATGTTATTGCGAGATTGCAATGCAGTTTATATGAAAAAGCTTCCATTACCGGTAATTAATTTTCAAATAATAGTTTTTTACAGTACAATGTGATCCGGAGACTTCGAGGATTACAATGATATTCGAAAATGTCAGACTGACCGAATCTTTCAATGAGAATTCTTTAATCAATATTGGCCACGAGTCTGCGGGCGGTGGTCTCGCTCTGTACCAATATGACGACACTGTGAATTCGGGACCGTTGATTTATTAGCTGTGTCAAGCCATTGGGTTAGACTGGTAGCCCGTAAGCGCGCAGAAACACGTTCAATTTGCGTTAGAATCAATAATTCATAAATTGATTATCGATCGTGAAATTGTACTGAATAAACGTTCTGATTAAATACGTATCTTGTAGGTTTATGTTCGCGCGTCAAGTTTTTCTCTCGGTCAAACGATATGAGCCAAAATTAACGTACAGTATAGTAAAACCTTTAGAAATACGTTACTTTAATTTTTCTATAAAAGTACTTTAATCCCAATAATTTTTCATGACAATTGTACATTAAATTTAGTGTTCCAGTTTTTGTATAAAAATTTCCTGTCCCGTACATAAAATTTCATATGCATTTTGAAGTTTTTTTTCAAACCTTGAATAGCGACACTTTAAAAACGTTCATATTACAACTCTCATTCGACTAGCTAATGTGCCAGCACTACCTTAAAGACTTCGCTCCGACAGCCTTTGGAAACGTTTTTATAGCCATCCGTGAAAGATGAGCCCATAAAACGGATCGTTATCACGAAATTGCCTCGATATTCATGTGTCAACCGCAGCCACCCCGGAGTCTCGCACATATCCCAGACCGGCGGGCCACGCTGTATTCCAGACTTTTCCTGCGGCACGAAAAGGAGTTCGGGAAGTATTTTTGAAGCAGCGCGAGTGACGGTGGCGCGGAAGGCGCCGCGGAACTCGGCACTCCTCGCTTCGCTCCTTCTTCGCACTATCGTTACTGCATACACATACACACACACACACACACCGATAACCTGCCGGACCCTTGGTTTCCGCCGTGGGAATATAAAGTGGTGTACTCAACCGAGTACTTCTGGCGTGTATACACACCGCACGCCACGTTCGTTTCTTTCCATCGTCTCTCCCCACCGTCCGACCCAGCACGCTCTCCGTCCCACGTGCGAATATGTTTCCCCATGGATTATGGGCCACGCGAAAGTGTCCACGTCGTCGCCCGCCTCGGCCGCTGCGCTTGTCACGTCGCACCCCCGACGCCTTCGCCGCCCCGTCGTCCTCCACATTTCCCTTGACTCCGACTTCATCCAGAGTAGCTCGCTTCCGGCCCCCGAAGAGGGCTTTTGTGTCTGTACGATGCATGTCGACTCGACGCACGACTCGCCGACTCGGGGCGTGATAACCGATCGCGATGAAATCGTCTACAACACCGACGTCGTATCGAACAAGATAACATTTGCTAGAACTGCGATTTAACAAATTTTCATGCATTTAAGACGATGTTTAAGAAAATATTTGTTAAAATCTTGAATTAACAAAGTTGCATCGTTGTAACACAATGTTTAAATCAATAACGAGACACCTCGGGTGGTTTCGTTCATCCCGAAAGTTGGAAAGGGATTCAGCAACCGATTCGTCGACTCGAGCTGTGACAACCAATCGCAATTAAACCATCCACAACCGCCACATCGTAGCGAACAAAAAATCATATCTTCAAATAGTTAATTAACAAATTTGCATCGTTGTAACACAATGTTTACAGCAACAACGAGACACCTCGGATGCTTTCGTTTATCCCGAAAGTTGGAAAGGGTAATGAAGAGACTACGTGTGGTTCAGCACGTAAACGCAACCTCCATCCGAAGCGCTGCACGAGTTGGCGCGTTCCTCCGACCACGCTTGTTTTTGCTGCTCGGTGTATTAACGATGTTTTTAGTACCGGCGCTATTACTTTCCCATGTACACCCACAACAATCGCGCCAATTACGAAAGGAGAACTGTTCTTGCGCACAATGCATCGCACTGTTGTTTGCCCGTTGAATGATCTTCATTCGGCCAAGTCCTGTTGTGAAACTTCAGCTCGAAGCATAAATGAGGAACAGAATTTTTTGCGATCGTTCACCAACGGCAAACAAAATTTTTCGATGTTTCACCTACGAGGAAAGTAATTGGTGTACTCCAGTACTTCATTATTCCACTATCTGCAGTTAGTTGTTGACAGCGTATGAAAAGCCAAAAAAAAAGTGAAAGCTGACGATCGTTAGTTGTCGAAAATCGAGGTAAATCGAGGTAATCGCAAGCCAATCATAGCAACTGCCCAAACATCGAATCAAGTTTCTTCCCACCGTTCGATCATGTTACAGTCGATTTTCGGAGTGTAGTCAAAACGGGATGCAACCGCGCAATTAGGCGCCGTAATTACTACCGCTCGCGTAGCAACGCATCGCTATGCCGATCACGTGATCCGCGGCCCCAGTAAGTTCACTCGGATATCATATTCTCGATAACGCATACGCGATGCAGAACACCCGAGAGCGAGGGCGAAATCAGAGAAACGCCCGATGATGTTGGGAGAAATTGTTGGGTCATTAAAGCGAATATGTTGGGAATTGGGAAACCGTCAGAGGTGGAACTAAATCGAGGCGAGAGCGGTCCGAAGAAAGGCTGCGCGAGGATATTCCCTCGGCGGCGAGTTTGCATTTCAGTTCGAGAATTCAATAACTAAACCAATTATCCGGCGTACGACGATGACAAAGTTTTAATCCGCCGGACCGCGAACTCCATCGCGCTACATCGCGTCACACAACTCCCAGCGAGAATGAAATTTATTCTTCCGCCTTCGAACTCGAGCGCTGTGGAACTCCGCATGACGGCTCAAGACTTCCCCATCGACTTTCTCACTTTCCTTTGCGAGGCATTCTCTCCTGATGAAATTACGATAATTTCGCATCAGTCTTGGAAACTTTTGTACTCAGCACCATTGCGGAACCTCCCTTTCATCGATCCTTCGCGAAAAACGTTTCCTATACTTTTCTCACAATTACTTCAATCAATGACTGATAAATTATTTTTTTAGAACCACCTTAAACAACAACAAAACCGCATTTTCGCATGACCGGGCGAAGACTTCGAAGGATGGATTGTACACAGTAAAATAGACAACGTTCCTTGTCCACAAAGGTCCATTCTTGTCGTGCTAATTTTACAAACAAATCTTGTTGACTTTAGAAAAATGTCTGTCAATTTTACAAATATTTTGTTGACTTTAGCAACAAAATAATTGTGGACGTTTGTGGACAAAAAGGTTTGTTAAATGTATAAATCTTTTTTTACTGTGCAGCCGATGATGTGACGGTTGGTCCAAATTTCAATGATGGAAAATATGGCGATCGCAGCAATTCGAACCCGGGTTAGTTAGTTACTGAATAAGAGTGTTGCGCTAAAGTCATTTATATTTTTCCATCATTCCAGTTTTCTAGATATGTGCAATGCTGGTGCGTCACAATTTCGTGTAGAGCGAAACTGGTGAATATAGACCAGTGTTTATTGGATAGCTCGGTTATGCCAATTCGGACTGCCAACATGCGCCTTGGATGATTCGGCTTTGATAGGATCATCGACGTTGCCGAATAGTTCGACTTAGGCTCCTATGTTGCTGGAGAAATTTCAATTTACGTCACACGGATGGACTATCAGTAGGATAATTTAGCATCAGTCAATCAGGAAACTTCGGTACTCAACATCATTCCGATTTCCTATGATTTCCTCAAAATTACTTCAATGAGTGATTGATCGAATCTTAGTTTATTTCGCCCACTTTGAACAGCAATGAAACTGTATTTTGTGTAGAGCGAAAGTGGTGAATATGGACCAGCGTTCATCGGAAGGCTCGGTTATGTGAATCCGGACCGCCAACATACGCTCAGATGATTCGCCTTTGGTACTATCATCGACGTCGCCGAATAGTCCGAATTAAGCTCCTATATTGCTGGATAAATTTCCATTTCCATTACATGGATGTAATATCAGTAGGTACGATAATTTCGGAATCTTCATCAGTCTCGGAAACTTCGGCACTCAACACCATTGAGATTTCCTATGATTTCCCCAAAATGACTTCAATCAGTTCGACCGCATTTCGCTTCGGATGATTCGGCGTTGGTATTATCATCAACGTCGCCGCGCATTCGAACCGAAGCTCCTATATCGCCGGATGAATTTCCATGTACGTCACATGGATATAATATCAGTAGGTACAGCTGAGAGCCACGTTATAGGAACAAGCTGGTCCGTGTATGAAATCGATACAGCAATTTCTGTATCTCGACATAATCTCGTCACGTTGGGCCGTATAGAGAATACGTGAATTTACGGCTGTAAAGGCGAGGCTCCTCGCGAACGATAAAACGTCGGGTTTCTCTTCCACCTGTCGTAAACTGACGAGAATAGGCTCCAACCGCACCTGGGCACGTCTGTTTCCCACTGTGGCGCATACGTGTAACTTTACGCGCGTGCGGCATTGCATTTATTCGTTCTTTCCGTGGAAGAGTGGTATTGCACCGAACATACACTAAACCCGGTCCACGCAGGTGCACACATGCACACGTTACGATGGATCTTTACGTTTCGTGCACGCGCGACAAGAATTTCAGCAGTTCATACAATTCGAGCATTGTGTCATTCGGAATAGCAGGTGCATATCTAAAACTATATATCTTATATCCAGGGACAATAAACTTCCTCGAGTGCGAATGAAGAAGGAATGATGTATGTACCCGGGTGGGATTCAGCCGTAACTGGAATAACGAGACATCGCTGGCTGCCGTACTGCCGAAATGCCATTTCGGTCCTTTTCTGACCGGCGTAGGTAACGAGAGCGAAGACGACGGACTGTCAAGCACTAGCAAGCACTGGCTAATGCTACTACGACACTGCTTGGTAGAGAACATTTTTTTTTATTCTTTGTTATCTTGCTTCCGGTTGGAGAATTTCACATTCAAATTGGAAGTAACGTCATACCGGGAAAACGACACTTCTAGTTTGAAAATCTCATTTCTCGACTGGAAGTGGCCTCATGTCAGGAAAGCGTCACTTCTGGTTTGAAAATCTCATTCTTCGATCGAAAGCACTGCTTGTTAGAGAACATTTTTTTTTAATTTTCTGTGATCTTGCTTCCAGTTTGAAAACCCATGCTCTGAATTTTTTTTGGATTCTTCACCATCTTTCTACGACCTTTCATGAAGGAATATGCGAGTGCTACATTGTACTTTGCGGCGTTCTGTGCGCCCAACGAAATCCAGACTGTGGTGCGGACTGAGTAGGAGTAAATCTGGTAGAACCAGCAGAAGCTGGCATCGCCGTAGAAACTATTCGGACACATCCAGAGTTAGCCCGTACATGATTTGTTGCCTGGTTTCCTGGCAAAATGTAATCTGGGTGTATTTTCCGCAATAACGGAGCCTTTATCGCGGCCCCATTTCTGCGGTTCATTATTCTGCTCTACCTAATGCGGTCACATGTAGCCGTTCCGTGAGCGAGCGGGCCAGCATGAAAATTAACCAAGCCTTGGGTGAGGTCGTAAGAAGTCTCAATCAGCTTGAAGAGCAGTCACGCGGTTTCAGCCACCGAGTTTGGTTATTATTCACGAAGTATTAGGCGATACACCGAAGACATCAAAACCGAGAACCGTTATGCGGTGAGCAGCAAAGCCGGAAGGGTTACAAACGTCGAAACTTGGCTGGCTTCATCAGTCATTCCACGATGCCGGGCCGTACACAGCGTTAGCACACAGAAGCGATAGCTGATTTACTAATAGCTCTCGTGCGTCAAACCGCACCGTTTGAAACTCTCGATGAACTACCAAGCGAAATGAGCCCAAAGTGCGGTAACCAGTTGTATGGAGTGGGAAGGCCCCAGCCCGCGTACCGATATTGGCATTATTATCAATGAGCATTAATGAATATTACATATTCCCGATCGTCGAACGAAGACAGGTAGCTTAATGATAATTTCGACGTATATTGTGCAGTCGATAGATTCGACGGCGGATTGTCATTGACGGTTAATTCGACAGCTACGAGCAATTGAAATTATCGAATTTTCTTCTATCGGCGCACACAATTCTTCTCTCGATTCTCGTCAGTGACTGGCGTTATGCGATTCCGTATCGGAGCATTGAAAATTGCGTCAATTCTTGACACGGTGAGATTCACAAGCGGTAGAATAATCACGACATTGGCACGTAAGAGCCGGTCTGATATTTCTAATGCATTTTAATCGATGAGCATTGGTGGATATTATATATTCTCGATAGTCGAACGAAGGCAGGTAGCTTAATTATAGTTTCGACGTATATTGTGCAGTCGATAGATTCGATAGCGGATTGTCTTGACGGTTAATTTGATAGCCATGGGCGATTGAAATTATCGAATTTTTTGTATCGCCACACATGATTCTTCTCTCCTTCCTCGTCAGTGACTGGCGTTATGTGATTTCGTATCGGGGCATTGAAAAATACGTCAATTCTTGACGCGGTGAGATTCACAAACGGGAGTATAATCACGAGATTGGTACGTAAGAGCTGGTCTGATATTTTCAATGCCTACGGGGATATTGGGTCAGGGAGGGTGCGATGCACTGCTGAAGCCAGGAGCTTCGTGAGAATGGGAACTGATATTGGGAAGCGAAGTGGAGTCTGTATATATAGGATTTGAACGGGGCTCAGAATCGTCGAAGATTATTATAGATCGGGATGGCTATAACGGAATGGGAATGTACAGTGGGAAGCGAGTCGGTGAAAGGAGTCGGAGGGTTAACCGTGCCGTTTCAAGATCAAGATGATGTGACGCCCGCACTATCGAAAGCCTGTCTATGTGCAATGTAAAAAACATATATATACAACTGACATCAGTTGTATATTCAGTAGTAACGGGTGCATACCCGCTACTACTGAATATACTCGCGGGAGTGTCTCATGGACGTATTTTGTTTCGTCGGATGTGACCAGAAGCGAACTGCAGACTGTTTAATCGGAATCTTGAAGAAATCGTTCGATTGGTCTCGTCACCCGGATATTCCAGGGAAAAGGACTGATCGAATTGCTGCCGGAAGTCGCATCGCCGAGGGGCGTGCAGGCTCGACGACCGACTTCCTCTATTCTCGCAACTATACTTGCGCCCGGGATTTTGCTGCCTTCCAGCGTTTTGGCGGACTTCTCGACTTCGTTCTCTTCGACGCTGGCAGCCGGCTAGCGGTAAACGACGGGAACGAGCTCGAGGGAAAAGTATAGGAACTCTATCTGGCATTAACTCAGCTCACGGCGAAGACGTGCGGGTTGCCGGTAGTTGCCGCGAAATCTTGCCCCGGGGGGAAGCTATACGTATTCCCGAAGCGAATTCTTCGGCAGGAGATCGTTCTCTATACCTTCCAGCATCTTCTTTGCCACCCCCGATACGCGATATAGCTGCCGGCCACCGTAACAGTCTGCCTCTGCTCGTCGTTTTTTTTAACGACGTCAGATGCTCTCGTTTCCCTGAAAAATGAGTATTTCTTGCCTGGAAAACCGTTACCGGCTGTGATCCTGCACTTACTCTTCCGCTCAATCCTCCCAATAAATTAGACGTGTATTCGACACGAGAACAAAAAATCATCCTCCACGATGCTCGGTGCACAATAAAAAAAAAAAAAGAATCACAGCGTAATTGCCGGTACGAGCTTCTACGAAGTACGGACCGCATATTTACGCATGCATAACTAACTTCGAGCTAAATTATCCAGTGATTGGTGCGGTGGGTGGCCGGGGAAGATTATCAATTGCTTTTGTAAAGTTGGCTGCAGCTGGGCGGACCACCTGTAGCCGGCTTTACAAAAACAATTGCTAAATTATCTAAGACAGCACTGTAAAAAAAATTGTAAATTGAATGTACAATTGTAATGAAACATTAATGGACTTTTAGAGTACAATTAAGGCAAATTATTGGAATCACAGTGATTTTATAGTAAAATTAATGTAAATTATTAAAATTAAAGTATTTCTTAAGTTTTTAATATACTTTACATGCATTTTTTAACAGAATTTAATATTCCAGTTTATGTATAAATACTTCTAGTACCTGTAAATTAAATTGCATACGCATGTTTTTTTTTACATTATGAACTTACACTCTTTTTTCAAATTATTAAGAAAAAAAGGTTCCCGATCGTAGATAACGATTACCGAAGTTTCCAGAGGGTACGGCATTTCCCTCGATAGATCCTCCTTTATCCAGTCAGCAATGTCCTCTCTTGTCGTATACCGATAGGCTACCAGCGCAGCGGAATCAGAACGAATCTTTGCCATTACTATTAAACGCGACCGTAAAAATCTCGGTATCAATGGATCCCGAAGTAACATCGACGCGAAAAAGCTCAAACGATAAATGCCACACGCACTGTAAAAAAATTCACAGTAAAAAAGAAATTGGAAGTTTATATGCAAAACCTACTACATTAAATTGAATGTACAATTGTGATAAAAAAAATTAATTTACTTTTACATTGAAATTAAACTAAATTATAAAAATCAAAGTACTTTTATAATAAAATTAAAGTTAATGATTAAAAACAAAGTATTTCCAATGTTTTCAACACACTGAACATTAATTTTTCATCACGTACTATACATTGAATTTAATGTACACGTTTTTGCATAAAAACTTCCAGTCCGGTAAATTAAATTGCATATGAATTTTTTGTACAGTGTATGGTTATTTCTACTATACGAAATACTTCCCTACGGGAACGTTTGTTCGCATAGTTTCCATTGAAAGATATGTAATTTGTCAAACTATAATAATATTTGCCATTATGATTTGTGATTATTATCCTAACTATAAAATCCAGAAGTTCCCCTAGGAGATTATATTTTATACTAGAAAGTGACTATCGTCACCCCAACTATGTAATTTTTTCTCAGTGTGAAACCTCCCTTATCGTCCCTTCGCGCAATTTTCCGTACTCTGCTGCCAACTCTCACCTACCAATAATTTTCTCTCGACAAATCCCACGCCGGAAGTTCCCCACCTCTGCGTCCAAGTCCTCGGAGTTGCGTCTCTCGAAGCCTATAATTCATGAATGTTGTTTTGGTGGGTTTCAGGGGAGCATCCGGCAGCTATGCAGCACGGGAACTCGAGCAAGAGCGGCGCAGCGACGCGCACCCTTGCCCTTCTTCTTGTACTCCTACACGCGGGCTCCTTCGCGAGGTGACTGATCGACGACAGGCAGTAACCACTTCGCCGGACGTCCGGCGACTGCGGCCAACAATAGCAGCAGTGATTACGTGCTCTCCGAAGACCCCCTCGATCCTCGCATGCCCTAACCGTGATGCTGTCGTTCATCATCCTCCTCCCACTTGCTGAACCGTTTAAACTGCAAACAGAACATTGCTCTCGCCGTGTCCGGTCGTGTCCCACCCCGATCGACGATTGCCAGGACACCTGGAGCGACACTGCCCACTCGTTCGACGTATCCGGCTATCTAATCGCTGACCTATTGGGGTTTCCACCGGTAAGGCTAAGCAGGCATGTGGGTACTAAACGGTCAATACGATTAACCCTCACGCCTCCCCCCTCCGCTCGCCAAGGGTGTTTGTACAGGACAACAGCCCGACACCAATCGTACCTGCTGTTGCAGCGCAATTTGCAGCGGCGGCAAAGCTGGTACTCCCGGCTGAAACGAGCTACGTGCTCGCCGCATACACGACGAAGAATCTTGACCTGTGAACCGATGCACGCAACAGAACCGTTCGGACAGAGTAAACCGTATCCGTGCTCCGCTCCGTGTCACTGTTGCGGCGATGACTGCTGCCGCTGCTACTGCGATCGGCCGTACGTGTCTATGTTAATTAATCATCACTGACGCGGCCGAACTTATCCGGAAAGCGTATTAAATGTCGATGAGGTAATGTGATTAGAGGGTGAGATAATCTCGTTGCACCGGGTCGGATTACACAGGAAGTGAATTTCCCTCATGATGGGATGATCGAATTTAATTTAACGAGTTATCGAGTGTCTGATAATTGTATCATTCGTTTGCATCGTAATTCCAATGGATTGTCGATGCATGGCTTTCCGGCGGCGTTCACTTATTCCACTGCGATCTGACGTAGCCTGCTCGCAGTTTCGAAATTTTCTGATCAATTTGCGGCATTACATATGAAAGTTCAGTCAATAACTGAATTACTAGCGGAGCTCACGTGATTATCCTTTTATCGAGTTATTTTGTCTTCCGGTGAAACTTTGCTATCGGTTTTGTTCGGACAGCACTCTTTTTTTTACGATTTTTTAAAATTATTTACGAAACGATTTCTGTTTATGGAGGGAAAAATTGTTATGGAGAAAAACCATCGAAAACCTACGGCAGAGTCGCCCGCATACCAATTTTCCGTTACCGATGTCGACGTTAAAAACTTACCCAACTTCCGATTTTCATTAGATCAATACAGATTCCAATTTTCACCGGATCAACTTTCGACATTAAATATGAAAGTTCATTCGGTAATGGAACAATTAGCGATGCTCCCGTGATTATCGTTTTATCGTATTATTTCGTCTTTCGTCGTAACTTCGTTAATCTTGTTAGGCCAGAACTTTTTTTTACGAATTTTTTTATGGTTCACGAGAACGATTCCCATTTACCGAGGCGAAAATAGTTCTGAAGAAAAACCATCGAAACCTACGTCAGAGTCGACCGGAGAGCGATTTCGCGGGCGCCGACGTTAACACTTTATCCAACTTGGACCGACTTAGGACGCTATACACTGTATAATGAGGCGCGCCGCTGCTTACGAAAAAGATTTCACCCTCGGCGGGAATTGAATCCAAGGTTTTCGGTCACCGGCTGCGGTGGGCTTCAGCACGCCAGCCGAATGACCACCGATGCGGGTGATTGTTCGAGAACGCGATGCGAGAGCGAATGATTGATTGTTCCTTGATCCTTCCAACGAGGTCGTTCAACTTGGGATAATACGAATTGTGCGTGGCAACGAAACCGCGATGAGGTGCGTACATGTACATGTGTATTCTATCGGAACTCATTGACGATGGTGTTTGCATGCGAGGGATGGAAGGAGAAAGTGGGTCAAGTAGGGTAGGGCAAGAGCGGGGAATATGGACCTTTAAAAAGTTGGGACCAGTATGCGAAGGTAAATCCCACCTCGGTGGAAGAAATTGGTAACCGGAAACACCCTTTACAACGGTCTGGCAATAAAATGTTTTTAGGATTTTCTTTCACAGACGTCGCGCCGGTCTGTTTTACGCGCTTTTTTCGCATGCTTGGTGTAATATGGACAATAGGGATTGGCTTACAATGAACCTTACCCACAAATGCCTTGGCAAGGGTTCGGTCACTGAGAATTAAATTCAAGTTTCTTCGGAACTTCAAGTTTTCATGGGAATTAAGTCAATTTCACCAATGTATCGGGATAAAATGGTGGTTCATATTACCGTATTACGGGGGATCTAGGATATCAAGGAAGATCGTGTGATATTTTTTAATTTCATCAGGAGCGAGGTTAGACACTCAAAATATCTCATTTTTATCGGCACAGTAAGTGAACGAAGTATTCGATTTTTTTTTTTTTAAATCCTCATTTGTCTCAATATACAGTGGTCCATCTTACCAAGTGGGTTCGTATTCATCACTTTTACCATCCTATAGTTTGTTCTCGGAAATGTCATGTACCTCACGGCATCGGTTAGCCTTCATTAGTTTCCTTCGTAGTTGCGAAAGCGCTCACGATGATAACGATTAAATCTCCCCGGGCTATATAATCCATTCGTCAAGGTAAGAGGGCGTCTGTAGCTCCACCGCTCGATACACTGTGAACTGATCGGCCCAGTTCGTCGGGTACTTCGCAGAATATATGAACCCTATAACTGCCAGCGGCGAACCTTTAATGAATGAATTAATTAACTAATTAAATACAATTTCTAAAGAGAAACGTTCAAATCTCGCCTTTCAATTTATAAATCAAAATTAAATGCAATCCAATATATAATAAACAACAGTAATAAAATACATGATTAACTCTCGGCTACAGGCCAGTGAGAAGAAGTTTACCAATCAAGATAATACGTATTAGACGGTGTGAAGGATTCTCATCGCTAATACCATTTTAAGGTTTAATAGTGCGGATTCAAAATTCATCACATCATCTGCCAAGAGGTTTTCCAAGCTTATACATCTACAAATTATTGATCCTGACCCAAATGCACTTGTCATAGCCGGCCCTTCTAATAAATTTACTCTTCTCAATAGCCTGTCAGTATGATTCCGACTTTTAATCTTTTGAGACGGCTTGTGACAATTGACACCCCCGTTAAAAAACTTGTATAGAAGTAGCATGCCCGACAATTGGCGCAGAATCTCTGGGCTTCATAATTTTTTTATTTGTCTCCAGACCTCATAATAACTTGAAGATTTTCATGACCTCCGCCACCCAAGCGTATCAGGATTTTCCCTTCACATAGGCTCGCCTATCTTGTACGCTACCATTAAAAAAAAAACTCGATTCTACAGCAAATCCATTTTCTTCATCCTTTGAGGCACAACGTAAAGAGCTTTACGAAACATTTACCGATTTACAATAAACGGAGCGCTCTGGATTCTTTTCCAACGCTGGCATCTCGTTTCGTCAAGGAACCCAACGAAGTACGGGAAACAGATTTTTGTGACGCAATACACCTCTGCCTATCGCCGAATACCGCGATAACCAGTGTGCAAAATGAATCGCGCTACATCCAGTACACGTACTCATTCGTAGAGTGTGTGTACGAGTTCAGCTATGCAATAATTTCTCCCCGTGATCGTCGCGTCCTGCGAATGACGCTTAATTGTGCCCGCCCCCTCCCCCGAGCGACATTAACAAACGACAGCCGGTACTGCACACCGAAGCTCGAAAATTAATGGTTTCCGAACCCGTCCCTGGTCCCGCCACCGCCGCTACTGCTGTTCGAGTTCACGTGCGGGGTTCAACTGGTTTAACGTGCGTAAATATCGTATAGCAAGGGGTGAGGTCGGAGACTACGAACCGGGATGAGGGATGAGGCAGGAGACTACGAGTCGCCGTTCGTGTTTGTACGCACGGTTTACCAAGAAAAACTTCGATCGGTTCTTCTTGCTCGCCTCATACGGGAAAACTTTGTTTTCGCGAAATTTTTCATCGTTTTTTTTTTTTTTTTTTCGAGCTATTCGTGTCAATGAATTCAGAACTGTTCAAAATATCGAAAAAATTATGTTCGGAAAATTCAAATTTTCAAAGGTTTTGCTAGGCAAAGTTTGGAAGTTTGTTTTGGTCGGGAAAACCGATGAAAATACGATCGGGGCTGTGAGAAGGAATTTCGAATGTCACTGTTACCATCGAGGTACAGTTATAGTGCGACACAGTATGAACAAAAAAAACCCTCTCATGTGCTCACGCAATCAATTATCAGCGATGTTGACAGCTCGCGCGCACAATGTTGCGAGGATTAAGGAAGGCGTTATCGGAGTGCGAAACACGCAGAGAACAGAATTACCGGTGTTAGTGTCAGTGCGCCCTCGACACTGATAATACAACGGCGTCAAAGGACAAAGAGTGACCGGTTTTACTCGACTTGCATGCATAATTTTCCGGGAAACAGCTGCACGTATGAGAAAAAAAAAATTACTCCGCTCTGATGTCGTGGGAACTGAAAACTTAAAATGTTTTGTTAAAATGAGCATCAAAGCAAAAATGGTACCACAAATGTGGGCCGCAAAAAAATTTGGATCAGCAACTCGAACGAATATGCACCCGACAAGACCCTTCATAAAGCAATGAAACATTTTACATTATTTTTTTTTTTTTCACGGACGTTGTGCGGTGGTCCATCTTACCCACTTTGTTCGCATGCTCGTTAATATCGACCCGAGGAGTCGGCTAATGATGGTCCTTACCTACGAATGTCTCGGCAAGGCTTCAGAGACTGAAAACTAAATTCAACTTTCTACAAAACTCCAACTGTTTTACGGAAATTAAGTAACTTTGGCTATTGGAACGAGATAAAGGGGTGGTCTGCGTTACCGAACTAGGGTTGGTTTATGAAAATCAAGAAAGTCTGTGTCCGTTTTTCACTTCTCAGCAGGACCAACTTTCAACCCATAAAATACCTCAGCCTTATCGACACAAGTAAGCGAACGAAGTTTTAGATTTTTTGAAGACTGGTCCGTTTTACCCCATCGGTCCTTATTCGCCGCTCTTGCCCCAGAAGGGTAACGTGTTCGTTAGACTACCTCAGATCACGCCAAAATATCACGGCGATCACGGAGGTCTGCGAGTCGAGCGCCATCAACTTTGTGCACCATGCCTTTGTGAAATTTGACCCCTCAAACGTCGAATTCGGTATTCAAACGTACTCGGTCACCTTTGCACGCGTACCAATGAAAGCGTCTCCCCTGCAACGGAGTTAACTCAGAAATTGTGAAGCGGTTTTCAGCTACCGTGACCTTTGAAGTTAAGAGCGCTTTGGCCCCGGTTTTGATAGGAGTTCGTCTTCCGATCGGTCCGGCACGGAGAGGTGAAAGGCGATACAAAAGGGTACCTGGCTCGTAACGCCCGGGGTTAGATAGTCGATCGCCCACATAAAGACTCGAATTTCAGTCCAGACTGTCCATCAGCTCGCTCGAGCGAGCTGTCCTCAGGAATACTCTATCTTGCATTTCTTCCTCCTCGTTCGTCCTTTCCAGGCTCACCGAATCGCTCGTTTCCATTACGAGCCGATATCAAATTTCGAGCTGCAAAAAAATTTGATAACGAAATATGAAACGCCACTATGTGGATTCCACTGGCAACGCGGTACGGGGACAGTCGAATTGCTATAACGGGCCATCCAGCAGCAGCAGCACAGTCAAGCTGAATATTCATCAGCAATGAACGGCGAGTAGATGAGTAAAGTGGGCGTCCGGAGCGGGCGGAGGTGCAGACGGATGCAGCTCTGCAGAGAGAAGTTTTGCACAGTTACCAAACGAAAATCCTCCTTGTACTGGTATCTGTGTGTATATATATATGTATGACATATTTATGCATATATATATATATATATATATATATATATATATATATACATACGTGTGTGTATACTGTGTTATAGTCTACTGTGACCACGGTATATGTGCACGGGCCCACGAATTAACGACCCACCAGACTACGACATATCCATCTATGTATAGTAGACTTTGTAAGTTACGATTAATATCATAGGGCAAACGCAGACGATAAGGCGTGTGTGTTATATGCAATGTACAATAAATTCGCGCACGCGCACGATGTTAAAAATAAATATATTTATGTTTAGCTGTGAGAAGATAATGTGTGGGGAAGATGTCGAAGAAATAATCTCTAGCATCGATCGTTCGGCCGATTATGTCCCTGTAAACTGTAATGAGATTGTAACCACCCTCCGAAACATTATTGCGCAACATTGGAAAAAGATATTTTTGTTAATTGAAAGTATTTTTAGAAAAACCCTGAGCGTCGCTCGAAGGTTCGGTTCCAAGAGCCGAAACTTTGGTCAATGTGTCTTTGCGCGAATGTGTGCAATGATTGCCATTGAATGCAATGAAACCTTCAATCGTCCTTCTTGAAGATTGATAAGATTTAAAGAGAAAAAAAAGAATACATCATCGTCTGGAGATTGTACAAATCCTGGAAAGTTAAGGTCGCTTCCTCGACGGACTCGGGGAGTGATAATTAGCCAATCTGGCTTTAGAAGATTGCAGTCTGTCCGCGCGGAGATGCCGTATTGTCTTTTAATTGGATTTTTTTCATGCGATAAGGACCCTGGACATTGTAGAATGAAGACCACTTTAAACACGGTGGAACATTTTCCTGGTAGCGTCAGGAGGGAATTGCAGCCGGATTCAATAATCGTTACTCCTCGAAGCACTTAAAAAGCGGGAGAGGCTTAACTCGGTTCTGTCCTCTCTGCGAACGGACGAAAGCGACATTAAATTTGTTACAGGATTTATCATTGAAATTTATTCCTATTTTTTTTTTTTTAGATTTTCCCTTTCTCGGTACTGTCGATCTTCAATGAGGCGCGTCGCTCAGGGTTTTGTCGTTCTCACTGTCGAGCTAGATAAGTTAAGGAAAGGCTAAACACGTATCAGTGCGAGACAGAGCAAAAATTTTGAATCCATTTTTCTTCGAAACGATTGTATAAAATGAAAAACTAATTGCAAAATGAAAACTAATTGAAACTAACTGCGTGTTTGATTAACGCACTGTGTTAATCAATTACGCCCTCGCGTTCCGACCAACCTCAAACCAACCTGAAAACCAACCGGTGCACCAAACAAACTCTCATTCCAACCTTCAAGAGGTTGATTTTTCGGCGATATTAAAAAATCAACCGTTATATGTGTTGAATACGCAGTTGGTTTACAGTTGAATTTTCGTCAAGCAACCCAACTTCCAACCCTGAGGCAAGAGCTATCGATACTTTGGATATAAAGTTGGAAATTGGGTTGTTTTGGGAAAATCGAACCGTAAACCAACTTTCAATGCGATACAAAATCCTTGGTTCTGATGTATCAATCAAAAAGCTACCTGCAGAAAGTTAGACTCAGAGTCGGTTTGGCGCACCAATCGACAAGTTGAGTTGCAGTGGTCAGAAAACAAACCAAATCCAACTCAAAGTTTTACGGTTGCTTGGTCCGCAAGGGCGCAGTGCGCAGGACGCATTAATCATGCAGTGCGCCCCGCAATTCATTTTTTATTTTATAAAACCTTTTCGGAGAAAAATGGTTTCGAAAAATTATGAGGCTATGTTGATCCTTAGACTCACCTTAAGGTCCTCGTATTAGGCACGAGTGCGGAATGTACATCGATGTGGAGAGATTCGTGCACAATCCTCCCTCCCAATTACTCGTCATCGTTCATCCACCATACTTCCGTCAAGATCGAAGTGGCGATTATACATACCGATATAATGGCGTTGCCTGCCCATTGAAATTTAAAATCGTCGCCGGGACCGGTGAGACTTTCCGAGGAATGAATTATTCCAAAGGTTGAGACGTATCCTATGTTTCTCGATTGCGCCGGTCGTCCTCGCAGCCGAGCTATGTCGCGTCCCCTGGGATTTCTTTCCAATCACAATAATGGACGACCGGAATTGCATCGCTCGCTGAATAAAGGAGCGTGCACGATCTTTCCGAGTGTAAAAAAAAAAAGAGCGAACGTGAAAGAAGTAACGAAATGTTTTTGTAATTCGTGTCCCCGTGGTATCACCGACGATCGACAATCGGCACAAAGAAGTATCGATTGGGTCTTGAGGGAGAGGCGGAGAGGAGAATCGTCGTGACTCTGCCAGTTGTGCGTCGCGCGGAACGAGACGGTTCTGTATCTGTTACAAATTCTTAAAGCTGATCGCTCGGAAAATAAATCTGCGGTTTTTCGCGATGTGCGACTCGGTACACAGTAAAAAAAAAAGTTGTACTTTTTATTTATTTGTTTATTTGTTAATTAACGGATTTCTCCTTGACCAGAATTCAAATACAGAATGTGTCTTATGGCTACTTATATCTATAAGTTCCAATAGAAATGCAGTACGAAAGTACAAAGATATATTAAAATATTTCATTTCCATCGACATATAACATTTCATTAAGTCAGACTCTGTTTCCTTATATATTAAATTACTTAGATTATTTAAACTTCTTGAAACTTTCCTTTTTATAACAACTTATTGTTCGCAAATGTCCGAAATTTTTTATTTGTCAATTTTCGAATCGCACCAACCGGTTTCTAGGTTTGCAAACAAAAGTGCAAACGAAAATTGTTAATATCACGGGAAATATAAGAGCATGTTTGTATGTTCAAGCCCGAAGAAACGAGTTTGTCACTTATTTGACAAAATTATTTTGACGAAACTTTGTATTCCGATTTTACGAAATTCTTTTTTACTGTGTATTGGATCGTGCGAGTGTAATTTAGAAAAGTTTGTTCTATCGAGTGAGAATAGCGGAGAGCGGAACAAAACGGGACCGACAATCGGGATGCATCGATGGGGCAAAATGGGACGTCCTAAAATTATTGGGAAATTTCGTTTTTAAAAACGTTTTAAAAAATGCAATTTTCCAATAATTTTGCCCAACTCTTCCATTTCGCTCCGTTCCCCTCTGACACTATTTGCCGATAGCGTCTCGAGTGAATAATTGAAATATCTTAATTGTATTTCGCGTCCTATGAATAATTGTAATATCTTAATTGTATTTCGCGTCCTACGAATAATTGAACTTCTACACGTTAAATTACGTATCGGGACCGAAATGGAATTTGAGCATTGCCGATCGGGGTCATCTGTCAAACGAGAATTTAGTCTGCCATTTTCATTTATTCGACTCCAACGGTTATTAATTCCCACTAAATCGCGCCTCACGATTGCATTAAATGAATTCACTGTCAATCGGGATAAAATCATATACGTCGAATTCATGCACTATTGATTTTCTTGGTATTTCGCAAATCAAAGTCGAGTACGAGTTGTCTCAATACAAGATCAATTCACGACATACGCGTGCGACTTCTATCGAGTCACTGTCGACGAAGTTCTTTCTCGTCTCCTCTTCTCTTTCCACTTGTCGCCGTCGCATTCAGCATGGATAAATGCAGAAACCGCGCGAATAAGATTTGCCGAGCGAACGCAAGGGACGTGGATTAGCCGTTAAATAATCGAAATTATATCGCACGATCGTGTATCCGTGTTCCATAGAGATTCTCTCTCGAGTCGCGTGTAATTACGAAGAGACCACGATACAGTAGATTTAAATTCTTGAGTCAGAGGGACGAGAGAAAGGGTTGATCGACGAATGGATTGTCGAGCGTTTTTTTGTACGTAAACTGTTGCTGCGATAACGACAGAATTGTCTGTCAATATCAAGATCCGAGAAGGATCCGTAAGGGAAACTAACTAATTGCGAGATTAAGGAGTCGCGACAACGCTGTGTAAGAGATGTTGTGATCGACGTGTAGCAAGACTCTCTCGTCCGACTTAACGAGTAGAGGCGATGTAAATAAATTTTTAACTGATAAGCGATACATAGTCGGAATCGTGGTAATCGACGAGGTCGATCTTCGGTCGCGAATACCGAGAAAAAATTAAAATAAAAGACGAATGGATGGCTTCGGAAGAAAATTCACCATCGATCTCGGTTAAATTGTCAAATTTCAATTCTCCAAAAAAAAATTCAAATATTTCGATGAGCGAATTTCGACTTGCCCGTTGAAGTGCGCGGGTGAAAGTTCTCTCGAAAAGCAAGCCACTCGTCGCATTGTGAATATCGTAGAATCTAAGGAATCTTGTGTATTGCATATAACACGAATATTCGCGACGACACGTTGTCGTGTCCCTGCATCGGGCCACCGAAGAAGAAAATAATCACTCGATGAAGACAGCACAGGAGAATCAGTGCTTAAAGTGTACTCGAAATAAGCTACTAAAAAAAAAACTCACCATCTTCCATTAAGTTCCTAGTTTTTGGGTACCGTTGTTCATATTATTGTTTCCATCGCGAAGTGCGCCGGACGAAAAATTGCTCTCATCGACGTTGAACCAGCATTCCATTCGATCCTGGCAAGTGTAAACATTTTTTATACCGCGGAATAGAATGCGAGAAATGAGAGACATTAAAATTTTTTGTTCCACCGATTATCAAACTGTTTCGGTAATACTCGCTTCAACTACATAATAACTATTGACATCTGTACATTCCGAGGCAAAATCGATTGGATACAATTGTATAATAAGCAATTGTAACACACGAGTATATATATATATACATATATATACATAACATTATGAATATACATGAACTTAACTTTTAAGATAACGAATGACTGGTAGAACGTAAGTATCTAAATGTATGAAGAAAAATTGTTAGCGGGCGATAAACATGAAGCACTTAGATGAAAACAAGAAAAAAGTATGTACTATTATACTGAATACACACACATGAATACGTACACACACACACACGCGCACATACATCGACACTCATACACACATATATTATTCAAGAATGTTGATTCATGAAATATTATTAATGTATATAATGAAATATTGTTTTATCAATTATGTTGAATCCAATTGTACCAGAATTCGTAAGCCAAGTAAAAAATATTAATTATTTGTGGGAATGACGGATTTTAAAACAACAACGAACACTTGAAAGACAAGACATTGTTCCGCGCGCTTGGCAATACTTAAAGAATTCTAAAACGGTGGAAAAATCTCAATCAATCTTAGTTGGATGAGTCCGGGAGAGGGCCTAGACGAGATTGGCCAGATTTCTTGATTTTCTTGAGTAAGATTCTTGAGAGTAAGATTCTTGAGAGTAAGATTCTTGAGAGTAAGATTCTTGAGAGTAAGATTCTTGAGAGTAAGATTCTTGAGAGTAAGATTCTTGAGAGTAAGATGCTTAGTCTCACGGAGATTGTTCCAAATCAAAAGTATGGAATCGAATCCTGTGCTCGACACTTCGAATTTCGAGACTCTCGCCGAGACCTTCGCCGCAGCTCTATCTCAGATTGCTTTTCCGTAGTCGTATCACTGTTTTCTTTTCATGCGTGAGTTATGACGCTAATTGTAACGGATTACGTGACTACTTTGTTTAACTCAACGAGTGAATACCGGATGCGCCGTTGCGTTTCACTGCATGCCGTGATGTCCCAAGTGGCTTTGAGGTAACTCGCCTACCTTTCTCCTGGATGCTGGAGCAAACTCTCATGCCTCTCGCTGTCTATGCACGAGAGCACGGATGGGATGCGGAGCATTTGCAATTTGCATCCCTGTGGGAGTAGGAAACTCCGATCCGGTCGAGGCGAGGAGCAACACACGCCCCATCGATAAACAATAGCTGGAGTTCCCTAATGTAAGTACATCGGGTTCCATACATATATGTATATATATATATATATATACATATATCTATATATCTATATATATGTATATAAATATATAGTGTAGTAAACAATATCGTGTGTAAACCACTGGCTGCACCCTGGGGGATGGCGGCCGGGGAGGGGAGGGGATGGGTAGAAGTCAAGAAGAGAGAATAGGCTCTCGATTGCACGCTCAAGACTTAGCTATGTATGCACTCTATTATCAGCTATCCTTGTTCATAATGTAGTATATACACGGTACTTGGATAGCTGAATCGCACCTGACGTCGACTCGTCTACGCCAACCGATCTCTTGTAAATGTGCTATGTATTAACTACTCCTCTCGGTCTCCATTGACTCGATTCTCGTCCTCCGTGCGGTCGGGAGTATGAAGATTATTTAGTTCGATCGTAAAGCAGTATAGTACATAATTAGTAGCCGCATTTCTGCGAGTCGACTGGTGGGTCGGCGTAGCATCTGATGCGGAAGTTTAGCTTTCATTCAAAATTTTACGGACAAATTATCGGGGTAGATAAAAAAAAAAATTATTTCACCAAAGTCTCACGTACGGTGTATTATGTATATATATATATGTATATATATATATATATATATACATATATATATATAATAATAAAGTTCGTGTCAATTGGACAATCACAGATACTCATACGGATACTCACAGATACTCACAGATGCTCACAGATGCTCACACATGCTCACACATGCTCACACATGCTCACACATGCTCACACATGCTCACACATGCTCACACATGCTCACACATGCTCACACATGCTCACACATGCTCACAGTTACTCACAGATAATTACAGATACGCACAGACCCCGTAAGCGCGCGATCCGACATAACCGCTAGTTTTATTATATATCCAAGTTTTAGCATCATTCGGGAAGAGTCAAACATGCGAGCGGTACAAGGACAATTATAAAGCTGTACATACCCATATATCTCGCGCGCAATTGGTGCAATGACGAATGAAATATTGCGCCGTCGCGCACGAAAAATTTAATGCCATCCTATATGTATGTTTACGATTGTATCAAAAATACGCTCGGAAGTAGAACAAATGCCGACCTCATTAGTATAATGACCATACACGAAATTATATTGCACCAGGAAAAGTTAACAAATTGTATTTCATTGCGGTCACGTTTGTACATAACGTATTCCTCTGGGATTTTTAGTGCCAGCTTGTTTCATTTCGGTCCGATTTACAATGAGCAGCGGAGTGAGAGTTTCACATTATTCCATGTTGCTACCTACATATATATGTGTGTGTGTATGTGTATATATACGTAGAACAAGTTATATAACTCATCAGTAGAGAGAAGCGACTCAGAGAGGGACCAGGGGAGAATTTACCTACTGAAAACTCAGTTACAAAGGCATCACGGGAACGTAAATTTCCTTTCTGTTCAGCTTCTTTCGCACTCTTGTTAGACCGTCCGCTGTCCTCTCATCGTGGATGAATATTTTCTCCTTTCTCATTTCGAATTTTTCCGTCGCTGTTACGATGACCCCCGGAAATAATACGAGGGTTTGCGGAGTTTCTCGCGTGGCCTTACAATGTCCCGGTCCGTTGTCCTACGCGGCAGTACAAGGTCCGCAGGACATAACCGTATAATGCGCACGGTTCGTAGGGCATGGCAATGAGGACACCCTTGTTTCGGAGGAAATAAACATTTCGCTGCCCGACGAACAGCAGCGTCGGAATTATGGACCGCTCGGTGAGTATCCTCGCCCTGTAAAAAAAAAAAAAAAAAAAAAAAGAAACAAAGTGAAGTAATGAGAGTTAGGATGAAATGCGACGGTGCCGGCGACGATAATTGGCGGAGCGGCTTCTCCCTTCGTCGAGTTTGGAGAAAATTCGCAGCGCAACACTTCCCGAGGGTTCAACAATTCATTGACTTAAGTATCGGGCACGAGTCCATGAGAATTGATCTCGGAGGTTCTACTGCGGCTGACGAAAGTGTCCATGTCATAGGCCAGGTGAGATTTAACCATCGGCACCGCTATGGAACCGGACGACTTGCAGACGCCACTTCCGGTTAAAAACTCAGATTTTTAAACCAGGAGTGAAGTCACAAAGACATTTTTCACATTTTTTCTGCGATACGTCACGTCCGGTTTAACAGTGAGATTTTGAAACAGGAAGTGGCATCGCCATGAAATTTTTCTGCGACACATTCAGGACTTTCAAGCAGGAAGTGACGATGGAACGAAACTTTTCCAATTTTTTTCTGCGACACGTCACTTTCTGTTTAAAAGTGAGATTTTGAAACCAGGAATGACGTCACAGAGAATTTTTTAAATTTATCTCCATCTTAACAGTGACGTCGTAACATTATCCAGTGCTGATTAGCGCTCAGACGACCGTCGGCTTTGCTCTGGCTAACTTCGCTGGACAGAGAACCGATATGATATTTTGGTGTACGGCAACCAGTGTGGACCTAGCAACTTGTAGTTTTTAAACTTATTGCAGAACCATCTGAGTTGCTTTCTTTCACCGCCACTCGTACAAAATTTTCGTTCCATTAATTAATATTCAATTCAATGATGCTGGTAAAATTTTTCATGCCCAGAAATTCGATGATCGTCCCACCGCGAATTGTCCGAGCTTCGTACATCCTGCGGTTTCCAGTTCTCCTTGTTCTCGCATGGATCGCCCGACGCACGCTCCGAGGTCTTCCGCGTTTCCCTGTATGGATTGGGAGAAAACCTAGGAGTAGCATGGTAATAGAGAGAAGCGCTCAACGAGAGATGGGATAGCGATTTCTGGGAAGCCGGCGAGGTTCGTGGAAACACGTTTATCCGGTGTGGGTGGAGACCACGTACCATGGGATGGACCTCTACTGTGGCTGGCTGACTCGAGCTGGCGGTGGTAATTTTCTGCTTGTAGCGTTCGCAGCCTCCGCCGCTGTTGCCGCTAAAGATATACGTACCTTGCTGGCTGGGCGTGTATCAGCGTTCACGTACATGTGTGTGTTCTTGCCCGTACGTGTAGAGTGGCACATTTTACCTTGGCGAAAGCGTGCTCCGGCCAATCGGCCATTCTACCTTTTTCCTTTTGACCCCAAACGCTCCCCTCTCGCTATATCCCTTACGTTTATTGGTCATTTCTTTAATTTCTTCTGAATTTATGGTACCGTGCGGCTTGTGGCCAGTGAGGCGGAAGCGAACACCCTCGATTTTCCTTTCGCTTAATAAACTACGTGTTGCGAAGAGTTTTCGCATGGCGTTCACTCATAATCGGGAGTGGACCGGTAACGCACTGGTTTTCCGTGATTTGTGGTCCAAAAAGCTTCCCCCAGACGGCGTCACTTCCGCTCGATAAATAAGATTTCTAAACCAAAAGTGACGTTTCCCGTAGATGACGTGACTTCCGGTCGAAAAATTAGATTTCCACATCGAAAGTGACGTTCCTCCTAGATGACGTAACTTCCGGTCGACAAATGAGATTTCCAAACAGGAAGTGACGTTTCCCCTTGATGACGTGACTTTCGGTCGAAAAATTAGATTTACAAACAGGAAGTGACGTTTCCTCTAGATTACGTCACTTCCGGTCGGAAGAAGAGATTATCAAAACGCAAGTGACGTTTCCCGTAGATGACGTTACTTCCGGTCGAAAAAGGAGATTTTCAAACCGGAAGTGACTACATCGGTCTGAAAACCTCTTTGGGGCTGTCATACGTACACTAAAAAAAAATGAACTGGTCCAGCCAATGCCTTAGCTGTCCTGGAGCCAGACCGCAAATCGATTGTCCCAAAAAGATATGTTGGTCGTGTCAACAAATTAGTCGGTGGCGAATCAATGAACTAGATTACCGATTTTTTGTCTTGCACGAAAGTTGCCTGGGACATACAATTTTTTTTTGTGGAAGCCGCGTGCGTCGAAAACCCCAGACGAATATTTCTAAACGATTGTTTTTATCTGTATGCGAGCCAATACATAACCTCGTCCCCTCGCGTTGCTCGCTGGCCTATTTACCTAATTATAATTTACATTAATGTCGCCGGTAGAATATATATTGATCGTGTCAACAAACGAATTGGTTGCGAATCAAATAATGAATTACATCAACAACATAAATCATTGTGACGACCGATTGCTCGTCTCACTCCGAAATCGGTTAGGACATCTAAACGTTTACGCAAACTTCAGATTTTTTCAAAACCTCAGATCTTTATTTCTATTTATTTTTTTTTTCACATGTACGCGAACCGATCCTTATCATCGCACCGCTCGCCTGGATATGCACGTAAACATAATTTACATGAATGTCGCCGGTAGAGTGCCGGCGTATTGCCGCTCCCCGAGCCTGTTTCCGCAACATAGGATTTTAATCCATATGCGTTCTCACGGTTTGCGCAGTTACGCGACTCTATCCAACGTTGGAGAAAGAGACCTCGAGAAAGAGCAAGTACCCCGGTCGGGCTCGTAAAAATAAGTAGGGGGATGAAATCACAATTGCTTAATGAATTTGGGGGAGGGTGCATTGAGAATTAGGGCCGAGAATTACCGTGCCGCATTACCGCGTTATACGCTCTCCGGGCTCGGTTCTATCCCGTGTTCTCCTCCCGGCGGCCGTCCCGAATGCCTCTCGCAAAAGCCCTCATCCGCCTGTACTTACCTAGTCCTCCTCGCCCTGTTCGTTCTCATCCTCATCGTCCTACATACCCATGCCCAGAAGCCACGGGAGCGTTACGACAATTCCGACCCGAATTTGCATGTATAACGCGGGAGAAGGATAAGTGGCTGTCTTTGAGTAGCTCGCGCTCAGGGATAATTCAATTAATATATTCATTGGACCGTGAAAGCTCCTGCCAGATACGCGATTACATCTGTAAGCGCTGGTAAAACGCGGACGAAGGAAGAAGAAGAAAAATGACGAGACATTGAGTGAGAATAGTAAGCTATGTTTGGGGATTTATTTTATTTTATTTTGATTTTACACGGAAGGAAAGAAACAAAATTCTTTCGCTTCAATTCTTTGGTCCCAGTTGTCTCTAGGTTTTTTATTCTTTTTTTGCATCGCATCGGACGTGATATCAAATTGTTTTCGTTTCATGCCGATACACCTAACTGTCTTCCTGCTCCTATTGATAGCGCCCATTAGATGCACGATTAGATCCGTAAGCGTATGTAAAATGCCGACAAAGATAGGCAAAGAAAAAACACGAGACATTGTGTGAGTATGAGAACGGTATTTATTCTTTTATTTACGTTTTTTCGTCAGGAAAGAAAAATAAAAAAAACTCCTTCCGTCTACCTTTCGCTTTAATTCTTTGGTCCCAGTCCGTGTCAAGGTTTTTTTTCCTCGCATCACACGTGATATCTATTATTTTTCCATTTCGTGTCGATCCGTCTGGCTCCCGATGGAAAGACAATTCTTTCGCCGTTGCTCGCGAAGGCTCTGATGGCGACTTTGACGATGGTGCGGTTTCACGGAGCGTCCGGATTCCGTTGAAATTAAAGCGGTGCAATCCTCGCTGGACACCGTAAAAATTGACACACGCGTGTAGCTCCCATTCTAACCGAAGTGGGTACGTATAGCCGCCCATACCTTGACCAGCTGCCGTGGCGCGTGTAGCATGGCCGGTGGTCCACTCGATCGCCCTGCCGTTTCTACTGGCTGCGCGCATTCCCCATAGAAGCGAGCGCAAAAGAACTCTCGACGAACGTGGAGAGACTGTTGGTGCTGCAAAGCTTATTAGCATTTAGATGGGTTTGCGAAAAAAAATTTAAAAAAAAACTGAAAAAAATCGGAAGAGGAGAAGCGAATGGACGACTATATCGACTTGATTCTTAAGTGTATTGCGCTTGGCTTTTGTGTTTCAGATGAAACAACCTTCTGTAATCCATGGCACGGCAAGCAATGTCAGCGAGGATCGCGACTAATAACATTTCTGTTGAACAAATTGAATGAGGACGATCCTGAAAAACCCTTAATCTATATACTTTGCAGTGAAAAAAAAAAATCCAAATGCTTTTTAAGCAATCGCTTTCGAGAAAAAACAATATCTGGGAATTCACCAATTATTTTTGTGCTTCTCACTCGGGTGCACTGGCCTTCATTAATGGCGGGTCTCTTCCTCCCCAGCAGCTATATTCAGATCGGCAAGGCGTTACTGAAGTGCACATGCCCCTAAATACGAAACGAACGAGTATCCAGCTTTGCGGTATATCGATTTGATTCTTAAATGAATCGCGCATGGCTCTTGTGTTTCGGATGAGCAAACTGTCCCGAATGCATGTCAACGAGGAACATTACTAACGCGCTTCCTTCGATGAAATTGAAGGAAGAAAACCCTGAAGGAACCTTGATGTATATAATGTTCAATAAAAAACTCCAAATGCTATTTAAGCAATCGTTTTTGGGAACAAAAAAATGTTTAATTCACCAACCGTTATTATTTTCACTCAGTCGCTCTGCCTTTCATTAATGGCTGGTCTCTTTCTCCCCAGCAGCTATATTCAGATCGGCCAGGCGTTACTGAAGGGTATCTGCCCCTAAATACGAAACGAACGAGTATCCAGCTTTTCGGTATTCCGAAGCAGCCGCACGACTGTACTCGCCGGACTCTCCTCAAGAGCTTGTCCACTCTCGCGCTGTGCAAACGCTGTGCTTATTGCATCACCGGCTTGTCCGAAACGACACTATCAGTATCCGGTGAAACGCTTGTGTCGAAACTCCGCTGTACTCGCCATCGTCGTCGGAGCGGAAACCACTTGGACCAGAGAGCGCGGAAACGATGGCACACCCAAACCATAACGTCCTAAGTCCACGAGTTCTCCCCTCGCAATCTCTTGCTCTCCTCAGTCGGACCGAATTTGCACGCTTCCGTTGAACCCCGAGTGTGCCAGATGGCACAAAGGTATCCCTGGAAATAGAATTTCCGGATTTACCGAAACGATATCGCATTCCCGAGCTCGCAAACTTGAAAACTCATCCAGTCGTTGAGTGTGTGGAAAACCGAGGGACAGAGAAAAAAAAAATATACACTCGGCGAAAGAATCGGATCCTTCCTGTTCGAAATGTACAGTGGCTTGTGAATTTCGCTTGCCGATACTCCCGATACCCCCCTCCCCCCCTCCCCCTCCCTCCCGTCGATACCTAAACTTTGCTATCCGTGGAGTTTCGCGTGGGCCGAAGAAACAACCAGTGGATTTCCGAACGACCCGACGCGACAGTATCCGATCCGATCATGCGATAAATAATTGACATCGAGGAACAACTTCGAGTTCTGTCTAGATTCGCCTTAGAGTTCGCAATGGCAGATCGCAGACGACTAGGTAGCCATTTTTTTTCAATTCGTTTCGTTCTTTTTCATTGATATTCTTGAAGTTGGAGTTAAAAATTGTCGCGAGTCGGGAGTTAAAAAATGGTTGAACGATTGGTGAAACGGCCGTCGTGCCGCTGGATTGCCGTTTCGAAAGCCTTGGCAAAGGGCTGACCCTTGGCAAAGGGTTGACCCTTGGCAAAGACCCTTTGCTAAACTTTGAGCTCACTTATCGAAACATGGGTTCCAAATCTGAGCCCCAGATATCTCGAAAAACGGTTCGACCGATTTCCTTCAAATTCCGAAACGCCCTTGTCGGGTAGTTTTTCTCGTCGACCACGTACGATTTTCTCGTGATTTTTTGTTCACTATCTCTCGACAGTTCGTCGAGCCGACTCGCGAGTATGAAAAAGCCATAGGTTAATTTTTATTCGATGTCGCACGGTCGCAAAGTCCGACAGTTTGCCTCACACCAACCCTTCGTACTGTATTACGTTTCCGACAACATTGCGGGAACTTCGGTTACATAAAAATCCGTGAGCAACTGTTATATTCAGTACAGCAGAGGGGAACTCTATCCGGATAGAGGAACAGCAGAGTGGAGTATTGATCGAATACCGGCGAGAGATACGAGAGTGCAGTGTCGAGAGAGCGACCGATTTCCCGGAGATCAATTAGTGCAGGCGCTGACTTGACGAATGTACTGGCCTGCGTGCGGACTCCCATCGCTGCTTCAGCTGCTGATGCTCGAACGGTGCCAGACCCGTTGCTCCGGAACTGTCGCCTTGTCTGCCTCTATTTCTCTCGTTCTGTTCCAATGAATTGACGCAATTTCGGGGATCACTTAAAGCCTGCTTCGAGATACTAATCAGACCCGTCCGGTACGAGTTTCGAGAGCGGTCCCGCCCGGATCCGGCTCACGTCCGAAACGTTTTAACATCATTGCACATACTACTTGGCGGAAGCGCAATTAACACCCTGCAAAATATACCGAAGCGCTTCTGACACTACGAACGCAGTGCGAACCGATCTGGGCGATCAATCGCTAACTTTGGCACGAGCCAGGTACAGGGCGATAAACTCTCGGATGACTCTTTTATTGTTATAATCAAGGGAATGGTGTTCGTTCGTCCCCAAAGGATCTCCAGTCGTGGGATCATCCGGTCCGTTTTTATTTATTTGATGGAATTCTATTTGAGGTCGTGTCGATGCCCGAATGGTGGACTTCGTTAAATAGCTGACCTATCGAGAAACGATTAAAATTTCTTAATAAATTTATTATTGATCTCATTGAAACGACGTTTAGACGCCGTACATGAAATATTTTCGTGAATATCTATGTGCCAGTGTATTCATACCGGCGGCGATATGGTGCCGTTGCCAGAAGCGGATGCACGGTTTTCAATAAAAGTCGATACTAAATGCCTATTCCGTTATTGTTATAATCGAGAAAATTGTGTTCGTTCATCGCTAAAGGATCTCCGAATGTGGGGACATCTGCTATTTATTTATTTAGTTTAGCTTAATTGTCGATTGGCGGACTTCGTTAAAAAGTTAACCGATCGAGGAACGAATTCTGTTTTAAATTTTTCTTGTTGATGTCATCGAAACGCCGTACATAAAATATTTTTGTGAAAATGTGTGTGCCTGCGTATTTGTACCGAAAGCAATATTCTGCCGTTGCCAGAGGGGGGTGCACGGTTTTCAACAAAAATTGATACGAAGATTCCGTTATTGTTATAATAAAGGAAATTGTGTTCTATAATCGCCAAACGATCTCCGGACCGGGAACCATCCGGTACCATTTTATTTATTTATTTAGTTTAGCTTATTGCTCGACTGCGTTAAACTTCGTTAAAAAGTTTACCGATCGAGAGACGATTTTTTATTTATTCTTTAATCGCGAAATGATCTCCGGTCGTGGGAACATCCGGTATTTATTTATTTACTTTAGCTTGATGCTCGACTGGCGATCTTCGTTAAAAAGTTTACCGATCGAGAGACGATTTTTTATTTATTTATTTATTTTTTTTCATCTCATTGAAACGGCGCCGTACATAAAATATTTTGGTGAACACGTGTGTGCGTGCGTATTTGTGCCCGAGGCGATATCCTGCAGTTCCCACAGGCGAGTGCACTGCTTTCAACAAAAGTCGATACTAACGTACAGAGGCTATCATCGCCACTGTCAATAGACGTCACGATTTTATTTATAAACGGACTTCAGCGTCGAGCTTTCTCCTGCCTCGACGTTCATCAGGCGTCTTTTGTTATTTGTTGGAAAATATATTATTGCAAACGATGGAGAGCCGGGCATAAACAACACCGGGAGGCTAAATGAGGTGGAGCCATCGCGATTCCCGACGTATCCGTTAATGCACTTCCATAACGCTTTTCCGTCGACTTGGAACAATGAGACTTTCTTGAGTCAAACTTTAAGCAAGCCGAGCAAATGAACATCCACCATTTGTTATTGTTATTTAACTCGATCCACGGCGGGCACGATGCGCGCCATTGTTGGTCCATGCACAAAAGCGCCGTAAGAAAGACTGGCAA
This sequence comes from Amblyjoppa proteus, assembly GCA_963922035.1. Lineage (NCBI taxonomy): Eukaryota > Metazoa > Arthropoda > Insecta > Hymenoptera > Ichneumonidae > Amblyjoppa > Amblyjoppa proteus. The sequence goes on from OY998234.1 coordinate 1,415,374, forward strand.
CCGAACCGCGTATTCATAATCAAGGTGCACGAAGGAGAGTACACGTGTAATTCTGAGAATGTGATGACGGAATGAGAAAGCCCCGCACAGCGGACGGGGCGAGTGCAAGGAGAACAGCGGCGGCGACCGCCTTTGAGAAATGTCAACTTCCGCAAGACGAGGGATGGAAAGCACGTGTTAATGGATTGTTTTAATAACTTTGAAAGCACGCTTTTCACTCTGACGTCTTTGGAAATATGTCGCCGTAAAATAATCATAATAATAATGAAAGTAATTTGCACAAGGTTTCTTAATTTTTTCACCGTTTTGCGGACAGCTTCATCTGTGAGAAAGTTCGCTGACGGACTTTGGTTTCCTCTCTCGACGTGAAAAATCATTTATTTGACGAGCGACCCGCAAGTAAATATTTATTTGCAGGTGCCGATCGAATAAATTATTGTCCTGTGCGCCTAACTATGCGCATTTTAAGTCGTTAGGAGGGGAAACAAATTCGCTGACTCAAAGCTTCATTATTCGGCGTTTCGTGGACGTGTCCAATGAATTTTTCCCACATTTATTACGAATATTCAACTTATTTTACTCCTGGACCGATATTTGCTGCAGCGCTGTTCGATATCGTCGTGTGCACAAAAACACCGCTTAATGTTGAGGTATATATATATAACACTTTCGAGCGTAATAGGGTTGGGCACAATAATGCGGTGCACACCAGGGCTGTGCATTATCGTCAATGGCAAAAAAAAACTCATTTTTTCGATTGGAAATACATCACTTCCGGTTTGAAAATTTCACTTTTCGACCGGCCGTGAAGCCAAATCAAATCTCACTTTTAGACCGGAAATGACGTCTTTCTGCGATGGCGTTATCTCCAGACGAAAAATGCCTTTATCGGACCGGAAATGACGTATTTCCGGTATGACGTCACTTCCGGTTAAAAAATTAGATTTTCAATCCGGTATTGTCATATTTCCGTTATGACGTCACTTGCGGTTGAAAAAATTGGATTTTTAAACCGGAAGTTGACGTATTTCCGGTAAATCTCTGGGAATCTAAATTTGCGGTCTCTAAATTCCACCGTCGATAACGCCGATGATTACGAACGATTTAGACAGAGCGTGGGCGTTTCTTTCACGTCTGTTTCTTTTTCTCAAGATGTTGGATAACGAGTGGCTCAAGATAAGTAAAAAAATGCATACAACAATAGTAATTACAGAAGAATATTTTCTATTTACTTATACAGACAAAAGATATAAAATGTTTGATAGACAATAGACAGTGTAAACGTTTAGTGTACACATTGTTTGTATGTTTTTTTTTTGTTTTGCTTCTTCAAAGGTACAGAATGAACCGCCGTTTTTTTTTTTTTTTATAATACAGCGAAATCGAAAAGTGACAAGCCCTTCACCCGGTAAATCACGAATTGGTGATTCATATGTGCTCGATATAGCCTGTGTATTATATATGTATATATATATATATATATTTATATATGTATGACAATCTTAAGTAACATTGAAATTTTCTAAAATCAATAGTAACATTCAATATAACACAGCCGAACCTCGACCATTTTCACTATATATCGTCAGACGATTTTTTTTTTTTCTTCAATTCCTCGAGCCTTTTTGCACTTTTATCAAGAGTTTATTTATTTTTTTCTTGTCTTTTTGTTTATACTTATTTACATTTATTTACTGTTAAGACTTGTAAGGACGAGGTCAGCGGCGATCACATTCGATAATAAAATGACCCACGGATTAGTACACTTATTGCGTAACAGGGAGAAATATCGGCACTCGACGTTTACCCGTCGCGAGACGATTTGTCAAGCTATAATTTAGATTTTATATAGATTTTTTTTTTTTTTTTCGATAACAGTCTTTGGTAACGAGGACGACCCTAAAAATAGTAAATTTTGTAGACACAGTGCTTTACATGCGAATCGAAACCCTCCAAGTTTTTCACAAATAATATACGGAGATGATTTTTTTTTTTTTTGTCATTAATTAAATCTTTCATCTAGTACCGTAACATGTATGCATATTTTTGAATGCGTAATTGCGCTCGCGAAATATATCGAGTAGATACCGGCAAGGCGGGAGAGTGGGAGGAAAATTTCCGGATACGAGCTTTTCAAATTTGCCAAAAAATTTCCGACGCCAGTAACTCGATCGCGACTCTCGCGAAAATCCAATCGAGCTTGAAACTTTATCGTCGAATCATCTCGACGGTTACCTTTACGAGTCTGACATACAGTTAACACTTATTCACAACCAGCTGATGATTTGTGATCGACAATTATGTGTTTTTTTTTTTTTTTTTTTTTTATAGATACATCTATATAATCCATTAGTGAAACTCACGTCCGCGTGTCGTAGAGTTCCTAATAGTTATAATTTTTTTGTTTTTTCAGGACTATAGAAATAAACACATCGGACATTAAATTGTTTTTACTCCAATCCCAAACACTCGATAGCCACAGCATTCGCATTGTCATGCTTTCATCGGCGACACGCACGCAGAGTTGTATGCACTCGATCACAAATACGACCCTTAAATCTCTGTACATCAGGACAATTTTGGAATTTTGGATTTAATATCGATCCGACCTAAGTGCAGGCAACAAGGATTCCATAACCGGACGTGTCGTGACTGATTGTGTTTTCAACGCTCTGAAATTTTGTAAAATTTGTATAGTCACGAAAATCATCTACATTCGAATTACCGAATTTTGTAATTCGATTTTTCTTAAAAATGAATCGATTTAACGTGTTATCGATAAACTTCTGCGGAACTACGCTGATAAATTTTTATGCGGAAATTTGTTGAAATCGACCGATTATGGTCTTAAATATGGTCTTTGTAAATTACGCTCTTTGTCGTAACTGATTGTTCGGAGTCAACGCTCCGAAACCGGTAAAATTCATATAGTCATAAGAATCATCTAGTTTCGAATTACCGTAATGGTAATTCGATTTTTCGTAAAAATTAATCGATTCAACATGTATTTATAAATTGCCACGAAACTGCGCTGGTAAATTTTCGTGTAGAATTTTCATTAAATTTTCGCGCTCGATGGTTCGACGATTGTACTATATCGGGCAGATTTAACGACGTCATTGAAAGCCATCGATATCGATAAATATGACAAAAATGTACGCTCAGAAAATTTTTCGCGGAAACCATGCAATGATGGCGATGTCTCGAATTCAGCTCAATTATGCTCTGTGCGATCCTCAGTATCGCACCCGAATAATTTATCTCGCTCCCGCAAAACCTGCGACTCAATTATGCACAAAGCCGAGCGATGTGAACTAAACAACAATTGGTACGACACAAATACGAGCAAATTGCGAGTTAAGAAAATTCGATAACTATGAAAAATCGTAATTTCCGGTGCAGCGCACAATTTACTCGGGAGGAACTTCGTTGGAAAACTAAAGCCCTCTCGGTACATCCAACTCTCCCGTCCATCAGCGTAGCTCAACAGATGTATAGTCAGTTCGTTTTATTCCTGCAAATGATATTGCTACACTGTAATGCAAAAGCTAGTATCAGTAAAGTTGATGGGAAGGCCTCACGGTTAAAAACAATGCCGATTATTCTCTTTTTTCTTTATAAACTTAACGCTACAACGCTCCGATTCGACTATTATTTGTTTCTCGAATTCGAGAAAAAGTTTTGATTGCCTCGTAACTTTCTTGCCGCGGGGAGCACCGTAATAATTTGATAACCGCTGCATCTACCTCGCTTCGTAAGATCTTCCCGGTGACCTGATTCAATTTACGTGGTTTGTATCACCCTCGCGGGAAAACCACTGTCAGTATACACCCGACATCTGTTCATCGTGTTAATCAAAACGTTTTTTTTTTTTGTGACCGTTGGGGATAAATCCCTGAAAATTTCTGCATCTGCAAGTTTTTATGCATTTTCAGTCGTATCTCTTTATCGGTAGAAACGATTCCGAAGTACTTGGGGAATTTTTTATGCGTGAATCAATCCGCTGCGTGCGGGATTTATTTTATAGTTAATTTTCTGTACTGTTTTTTTATGAGTCCATTTTTTTTTTACATTTTTTACTAAAGTTTGATATCTTTATATATTATAAGATAGATAACGTATGATATATTAAAAAATACTGAAGATTCATAAAATTACATATTTGAAATAAAGAAAAACTAAAAAAAAAACTGTTACACAAAAAAAAATTACTACAACAAAATTCTGCACATCGAGAAACAACTAATAAATAAAGTCCTCGGGCATTTATTTTTATTATTATTTATTTATTTATTTTTATTTTAGTCCTGGGATATTTGTTTTTCGTATATAGTTCTGCATTGCGCATATGAGTAAAAAGTTATGGCTGACGATAGTTCTAAAATCAATATAAATTGGTCAGTCGCTCGTGTTCGAAAAAAAAATACCCGCATTCGGAAAATTGTTTCACGAACAAAAAACTCCCTAGGTACTTTGAAATTGGTTGCTCCGATGAAACGTGTGGCTAACGATGCGTCAAAATTTGCAGATGCAGAGATATTCAGGGTCATATAAATTCACAGATATAGGTCGACAAACCGAGAATTAAATAGATTACGCCATGTCAGACGCACGAATGTTGGCAATTAAAGTAGTTCCGAAGGTAGATGCGGCGATCGGGTTTAACGAAGAACGGTAAAAACCAAAATAATCCATCGCACAAGTTTCCATACCATAGCCATATCCATATCGATCGATTAGTTTAATCCTATCAACCATTAAAAATGAATTAATACTCTCGCTTATTTAATATTAAGAGATAGAAATGATACTGTAGAATAATGGTTCGCGAATACGTGTCACGTATTTCAATAACATATGTTGACATGCATAACATTCATGAAGTATAACCTTTTATCGTATTTAATTTACAGATCATGAATATATAAACGCTCACGATTATCGGACGCGGAGAGGGTAGGCAAACATGATCCAACATTTGTTAACTTAAATTGGCACATGTTCGTGATATGTTTTTTTTTTTCACTGTACATTAGGGAGTTTATGTACACTCAAGCTACATACGTATGTATATATATAAACCTTTTAATTATTTTTTTCTTTATCTTTTTTTAAATATATTTTTGTTGAACCAGTCGATGAGTTTCCACGAGCTTCGATAAAACGACGCCGCACATTCGATATTCTACAAATGGATTTTTAAAATTCATAATAAACGGTATGCAATATAGTGTGCTGGGAACGATGGGCACAGCCTTGATCGACAAGTTTGTTATGCCAATCGGAGTATCTAACAGGTTTCAATAACTTTCTTTTTCCTTCGATCTCAGGTTCTTACGGTACTTTACTCTTTGAGAGTACGATTAAAAAGAAAAGCACAAACACGAGATAAAGGAATTTCTCGAGGCTGTGACTGAAGTACATCGGTAATAGTATCGATAATAGAATTTCCAATCTCCGTACGCTACTGATTGTCAAGTACAATCGCTTCGCGAGTCTCGAGGGAAAAGTCGCCTTAGTCTTAGAATTTTCATTTTTTTCATCACTGATTAAATGAATATTTCGATATATATATATATATATATATATATATATATATATATATATAAGTATAGGGTTATTTTAATACTGTCAACAGTTTGAGCCACGCCAAATTAAAACCTGTTTTATCGCGGATTAATTGTCTTGCCGTCTTTTAGCGGCGAGAACACGCATTTGTTTCGAGCCTCAATCAATTGATTGGACATCAAAGATTTCTGATGAGTCCTGGTTTGTGCTATTGTGTAAAACCGAACCCGCTTTTCTAATATTCCGGTAGTTTCTTAGGTATTTTTGTCAATTTTTTAATTAAATAAAACGTCACAGTCCGTCGATAAATATAGATTACGATTACTTTGTTGGGTAGTAAGCGGAAGTCAGAAGACGTAGCCTCATGAGTCCGAGCACATTCCTCCACATTGTTTGAAAGAACAAGGATAAGTTTCACGCGCTTTCCTAATATTTCGGTGGATCGTTATGAATTTTTATCAATTATTTAATTCAACAAATCCTCACAGTCCGTCGATAAATATTCATGCTGATTACTTTGTTGGGTAGTGCGCGAAAGTCAGAAGACGTGTCTTCATGAGTCCGAGCACATTCCTTCACGTGGTTGCAAACTACAAGGATAAGCTAGACGCGCACAGAACTTCCAAATGATAGTCTTAAGGCTATTATATTATATGCAGGGGCGAGCGGGGCAAAACGAGACAGTGAACAAAACGCATTTGTCCAATCATTTTCGGCTGCCTCATTTTGCCCGATCGACACATCCGGATTTTCAGTCCCATTTTGCCCCACTATTCCATTTTGCCCCGCTCTTCCCTCTCGCTCAATAAAACGCTGCTCAATACAACGCCTAACAGTGCTTTCAGAAGAAGAGGTCGAAATTGTTGTCACGTGTTTTATGACTCATCCATTCCGTAAACTAAAACTTTATCCTGTCGTCCTAGTGTTGAGATTGCAATTTTTTGTCCTACTTTTTTTTTCACTCTCCGACTAAGTGTCAAAATATCTCAAGTTTATATATATATATATATATATATATATATATATATATAATTATCTTTCATCTTTATCTCTCACTTTACTTGTTCTCACTGATTTGTTCGGGCTGTAAGATTTCATAGGACAGCGCGCGTCTGATTTACGTATATAGTATCCGAATCTAGAAAAATTGGCCCCCGAAAAATTGTTTGGCGGCCAATTTTTTCGGGAGCTAATTTTCATGTCAGGGTCCAGGTTTATCGATAAGATGAATGTTTACAATCACAGACAATAGTTTTCAAGAAAAAAAAAAAACGCACGTCACAGGCGATGGGCAATGTACAACATCGGACTGGAATGGACGGGGCTTAACAACAATCATAGCAGCAACTGTCGTCGACCCGAACTTCGATAGATTCATTCGCTCTTCTCTGTTGAATTGCATTATCATTATGAATTCTCGTATTATTTTTCAAACTAATTTTGATCCTTTCCGTATTCGCGTGAATTGACACTCCACGCACGGACACTGGAGTGTCCTTTTTTATCGATACTTGCGTCATATCGGCTCGGAAAGTTGAGAATGCGCGATTGATCGTTCACCGAGTCGTCGAGGAAGATTTGCAGGTCATAGCTCTTCGGTCAGTCAAAACGGTCGACGCTTCGGCTCGTGTGTCGTTCCATTAGTGGATCGAAAAAAAAAAAAAACAATATCGTGAAATCGAGACATTCGCACGACGAGTACGCGATTTGTCGTTTTTATTGTAACACAATCGCGTCTCGTGCCTGCGTATTTGTTTACAAGTGCACGATATAACAACAAAGCCAAGCTCGATTTTTGCAAGAGGAACGTAACGACAAGCATGGATATTACTGGACGACTCCGACGCATAAAAACAGCCGCTGAAGCCGCTGTTCCGCTCGAGCGCCATGTATGTTTTTTTTTTTTTTATTCGAAAATATTACGGACGAAACTCTCGCTCGTCGTATGTAACGATAAAACCTACGGACACCGCTTATCTCGATCGTCATTATATATATATATAATTTTTTTTTTTGTTGTCTTGGACCAGCGAAGACTTTTACACCCTACCCACTATAATCTGGTTCATATGTCAATTAAATTAATAATTTCTAAACTCTATCGTCTACCAATTATCGATTGCGTGAGCCGTGACTCAGTGAAGCGGTCGATAATGCAGATTTGTTTTTAATCTTCCATGAAATCAATCCCGCGTCCGATGTTTGGCCAGTTAAGTACGCGCCGTCGGCTACTTACGCGCTTTCGTATCGAACTCAATTGTCTCTCTTGAGCGAAGTCTGACCGATCGAGGGTGGAAGACCAATGAGGGCCGCGCTGCTGAGCCTCGAGGTTCTCGGCTCGATCTCCAGCGACTTCCGGTACAGATCGTCCTCCTTGAGGAGCAACGTGGAGTCCAGCAGATAGTTTGACACTTTCGGTATCAAATCGATCTTGTACGGTGTCTGTTGAAAGTGACGAATCTCACGGATCACATGCGCAATCTGAAGCCAGATAAATAGATTTAAATCAGAGACGATTATACTGTGAAAGTTCCGCTTTTTGTTTCCGTATAGAGGACGTCAGAAAAAAAAATCGAGATGTTGAAGTTGGAGTACTTAAAATAGTCTGAGTATTTTGAAGATTGAAAAATGGTTTTTTGAAAAAATTCTGTGGTAATCACAAACTTGCGTAAATTTTGAACTATCATCCGAAAACTGCAGACGAATATAATATTTTTATGAAAGAGCTTTCATGTTGAATTTCGTCAAAATCTATCTGTAGATTTTATGGGATTTTAATTTTTTGAAGGATTACTAAAAACGGTCTAATTCGAGTAAACATGGAAGTACCGAGCTTAAATTTGTTACAATAATGAACTAACACTGTAGAACTGTTTTTACTACATCAATCAGTGCCGCCTGATTCAATGTTCAAAAACGCAAATGAGTTCGTACCATTCGCATTTTGGAGAAATTCAGAAGACCGTCATCGGTGAAATTCGGCGTTCCTTCCTCTATGAAGGACAGATCAGTCAAGTAAAGTCCGAGATACGGAATACACGGTGGATCGCATCGATGCAGGGCGTCCCGCAAGTTTCTGAACCGACCGTCGGAAGAAACGACGTTCTGGAGCCTCTCGATCGTTTGCTTGGTCTGAAAGAAAGTTAATTCCGGAAATGTCATACTCGAAGAATAAATTACGAATACGGTAGACAACCGCGGAAGTTGCATCCAGATAAGTTTTACCGCTCGCACTGGGAAAAAGCAGTCGGTAAAATCAACCGCACTATTCCGTGGTTGGTTTTTTAATATCGCCGAAAAATTAACCTCTTGAAGGTTGGAATGAGAGTTGGTTTGGTGCACCAATCGACCGGTTGGTTTCAGGTTGGTCAGAACGCGAGGGGATCGTGCCTAATCGGCTTGGTTACTGAGCATGCAACTTACGCGATCGTTTACTGTATATTGATTTGCACTTCGAGTCGAAAGCATTCCTGAGTAGAAATTTCCGAGCGTTGCATTGAGCCCTGACAAGGTGTTATCAGGACCTGGTCAGGCCCCCATGTAACGCTCGAAAATTTCTACTCGAGTTATCGATCATGCGTCAACGCACGGTCTTCGAGACTTTCTCCCAAGTCTTCTTTAGGCGATAGACACTGCTGTTCGTGAAAGCCGCGCATATCTGCAAGACGCCGTTGTAATTGTGAAGGACTCTGCAGATATCGGCGACCGCCGACCACTTCTCGATCACTGCCACCCGCGACGACATCATCGATCGACGAACGATCTCCGAGACGACCAGCTGCGACACCTCGTTGAACCTCTTCGTCATGAGGATTATGTGGGGCGCGCGATTCGCTTTGTCGGTCTTCATCCAGGCTTGACCGAGGAATTCTCTGCGCAGACAGACGATACGGATAAACAAATATATTACAATTATTCTTGAAAAAAAAAAAACACATACTCATCAGTCGCTACTCACTCGCTAGTTATCGTCACGAATATTTTGTGATCCAGATAGGTCATTTGTTCGGCGATTTCAAGGGCCGATAACGTTTCTATGCTCTCTTTGCTCTGCACCTGCAGGAGATCAATCGAAATTAGAGTAGGGCTAATGAAGTATAGAGTGAAAGTAGGGCAAAACGGGTCACCTAAAAAAATTGTTGACTCGCATTTTCCTGTTGTGGTGAGTAAGGCAAAATCAAAATTAGGCAGTCGTACGGGAAGACGTCACTTCCGGTTAAAAATTTCGGTTTTCAACCGAAAGTGACGTTTGTTTGTTTTCCGTCACATTCTGTTGAAAACTGAGACCTTGAACCTGGAAATTACGTTCTTTCGTATGACGCCACTTCCGGTTGAAAACTGAAATCGTGAAACCAGAAGTGACGTTTTCGCGTATGACGTCACTGGAGGCCCGTTTTGCCCCAATGTTTCCGAATGTAATAATCGGCTGAACTTTATTGCAAAACTCACGGACGGTGGTTTGAGGAGTTTCTGCAAATCAACTTTGCGACTTTCGGGCTCTTCTTTGCAGATCAACCTCAACAGTTGGCTGGCTGCTTTGTGCTCGGCTGGAATCAAATTCGGACTGCTGACGATATCGTCGAGAAACTCGATTGTTAAGTTTCGCAATTGATGATTGAGCTCGAAGTCTTGGGCGTGCTTCGAGACCCAGTGTCTGAGGACGTTGAGTACCCGCATCGTTGCGGCCGTTGACATCACGGATTCTTTGCGTCGATTGCGATCCCGACACGAACCGCTTCGATTGTTTCCGTCGCCGTGACGCCCGGGTGGTTTGTCCGGTGGATTGCTCGACGCCGAAGTCGCGATTGCGAATGCTGCGGCCGCCGTCGACGTGCTGCTCCTGTTTTACGAGAAAAATTATCGGCGTAAGTTCAACGGCACAAAGTTCGATCGTGTGCTTTTGCGATCTATGAAATCATCAGAGCTATTTGCGATCCATGGTCTCGAAGAGACTGCGCGAAAAATTATATTGAAACTTGAAGATTCGATCGTGCGGTTTTGCGATCTATAAAATCATCAGAACTGTTCACGGTCCGCGGTCTCAAAGAAACTTCGCGGAAAATTATAATGAAACTTGAAGATACCTGCGGTTCATTGCACAGAGTCGTCACTTGAACACCACCGATCGCGTGGTTAGCGTGGATAAGAAGATTATTACATTGTCTCAAGCCCGATCACGGCTTCGAGCGTAATCTTGATTCAATAGATTGTATCGTCAGGCCTAGGTCTAGTCGTGATTCACTAACTATTCAGCGCTACCAATGACGACGACAGAGCATCACCATACTACGAGTGCCTACTCTATGATCTATATAAGTGCATTTTTATTTTTATTCATCGAGCACACCGGTGTCTACTTTATTCAAATTTATTCATTTATTTATTTGCAAGTTTTTCATTGCCTATTGTATTAAGCACTAAGGCTCACTGGACCACCGTTTTAGGGTACCATTTCGATTCGCTTATTTTCTTCCGTTCATAGGGATTCAAGGTTTATTTAATTTTTTGGTAATTAACGGTGTTGGGAGTCAAATCGTACGCTCTTTTCTTAGTTGTGTTTTGTGATCGACGGGCCAGGTAAATGCGGTGGAGTGATTTAATCAGAAGACATAAGTATGGCCTAGGGAAGGGGGCTTCAGGCAAAGCCGAATCGTGCTATATGCGATCGAGACGTATTTGCGTTAAACAAATACAATGATTCGTGCGTTCAACAAAAGCATGGCGAAAGCATGGCGTTTTCATTTGCGATTTTTTTTACGAATTGCAGCACCTCTACTTACCAAATTGGTTCGGGTCCAATGCTATGTATGGCGCAAAACAACACATAAAACACAATTGAATCGAATGAATGTCAAAGATGTTTTTTTCGCCACTCGTTGCTTGCTACATCCCGAAAAAAAATATTGCTGCTCGTAATTCATGAAGATTACCGATTGATTACCCCAGACTTTTTTTTTTAATTCTCGCCACCATTTAGAATAATTTAATTTTTTTTACATCATTTCATAGATTGAGTAGAGGAGATATAATCATTCGCCAAAATATGATCGTCAGTGATTGTTAAACATACGGGCAGACGAGCTTCGACCAAACGGAGAAAACGCACTCAACTCAATACCGATTAGTGTATCGTAGAAATCTTTCTAAAATAGGGACATTGGCGCGCGAATATCTGTTTGCAACATATGAATACCGGTTTTAGTAGCTGTCGAACGCAGCGAAACGGTTTTAGGATGGAGGAATGATATCGATATGAGAGATATCTTCGCGCAACTTAATATTAAATAAAAAGAAAAAAGTGCTAGATTTGTGATATATCGAATAGCGGTCTGGTGAGCTTGACAACTCCCTGTCAACACGATCAATCGGGACCTAAAACTGTGGGGGAGTCTTTGCCACTATGGGAACGAGATTGTGAACGGGCCTCGGGTTCGCGGTTTCTCGGCTAAAACTCGTTCCATTACACGTTGAATACCACTGTAAGATGACGAAGTTCTCGAGCGCTATGACCGAGGAACGCCCGACTGTGTGAAAAATTATTTTTGACGAACCTCCGGTGACTCTGTCGGGAACTGGTGATGACAACGCCAGCTTTGCTGGAGACCTGTGGCACGTCGTATTGATAACAGCAGGATGGTTGTTTGCCCGAACCAACTTCACCCTCTTGAACCGATCGTCGGCCGACCCAGTAAGTCTGAAACAACATTGTTATGCGGTATTTTCGAGACTGTAGTAAAGAAATGGCGACTCGTGAACAATTGTTTATCAAAAATTATATGCAATTATTGACAATAAAGGAGGGTGATTTTATATCTTTGCATGTGTCCTCAGCTGAAAAAAATATTAATCACGATAGTCTTTCATGAACAAAACTGGTAAATGCAAATTTCCATGATAGTATTTTTTGTTGGTTACTTGGTTACTTGGTGAATTCGTAGAGCAACGTTTGAGGAACAAAATTAACCGCGTTGCTGTAAAATTGGTTGACAATTAAGAATTCTTCTTTATAAAAACGCAACGAAAATCTAGCATCATATCAATTTGCATGTATCAGTTTATCTATTTGCTAAAACATCGTTATCAGTAGTTCCCTAGATTACACTAGTGTTCCGTGCAGAAGTTACCTTAACGAGATCGAAGATTCCAAGCGAAACATCCAGCAAGACTCCAGTCTTGTCGGTTGTCTTTCTGGATGTCCTGCTTGATATCTTCAATCCCGATAAAGTATCGAGCAAGATGTCCAGCAGAACAGAAAACCAGGCATCGATGATGTGCAGTATACACGAACATTCCAACGTACCCCGGTCGTGGTGGTGATCGATCCGCTTCTCATGGCCGTTGCCGGAGCAGAAGCGATCGAAGCTCTGTGTCCCGGTGGATGTTGGCCCTGTTGATGGCTGTAGTGACAGTGGCCGAAGCAATTTTCGCCGCACACCGCACTTTCGTCGTCAGGCCACGATTGCTCGTCAGGATCGGAGCCCAATCGCCGGGTTCTGGACGATCGCACGCTCGTCTTTGGTCGGTTACTGAACTTCGGTGATTTTGGTGAAGCCGGAGCCGGTGGGTCGTTGTAGGTGAACTGAACATCTGTGCCAACGAAAGATCATCGTTAGTTGTCGTTTTATTATTTTTAGTATCTTGCTCCTTTCCATTGACAAGCTGACTTTTTTTTACATCGCATTTGATAGTGTGGATGGTAAATTGCCTCGACGATAATACGAACCGTCCCTCGACTGTTCGTCGGTCGCGATTGGCGTATCCGTTTCTTCCGACACCGTTCGCGAGTACCTTCCGAGACCGTCCTGAGCGCTTGGATCCGATCCGGACCCGGTTGATCCAACCAGAGTCACGGAGCTGAGATTGCTGGGCGACGATGGAGCACTCGACGCGCCCATGTCTGTATCGAAATTTTTTTTATACAAAATGATTGGATGCCTATTTCGATGATGCGTACCTGTGAGGGTCTCCGAACTCGACGATCCAGCGATGACTTTTGGAATGGTCAGATGACATCCGTCCTCCTCCGACTCGTCTCCCCGGATGCTGACTTTGCGTGGTGTCTTTGGCGATTGCTTTCCCGACGTCGAGCCCGGAAGTTGCAGCGTTGGACTGCGTTTTATGATCGGCGGGACTTCTGATATCAGCCCCAGCTGTTGATCCTCCTCCACTGTTATTCACAAAACAACGAAAGTGTGTTGGAGCGCGGACAGATCAATAGAACTTTCAACATTAAAATACACGTAACACAACTTCTCCTCCTGCCATCAAAGGAATTGCACAAAACGGAAAATCAAGGTAATTACGGATAAAACGGCCAAAAAGAACGCGGCGCCTATGGTTCAATTTTTATATTGGATTAAAAGGACTATTTTTGTCGTGGGAGCTCACACTTGCGGTAGCCAGAACGCCAGTGGCTCTTCGAGTTTGGAGTTTGACACGCCAGGTTGGAATCGTAATAACTGTGACCACGTGGCTCTCGCTCGCTCACCTCCGATCCGTATCCTATACGCGTGCACGCATCACACACAAATAACGAGTTGACACAGATATAGGTTGATTCAATTATCATAGGTCGGCATTGATCGATATCGTGGATTTCGCGCGGCTTTTGATCAGTAATCGCAATGTTCGGTAATGTTTCGTATGAGTCAAGAGGCGATTGAGGATTCCTACCGGAAACAGTACTGGCGCCGCTAGTTCTTCTTGGCGATACGCTGCTTTGCCTTCTCTCGTCCGTCTGATGATGACCCTCTCCATGAGGACATCCAAGAACGTCCAGGGATCTGAGACATTGTACATAAATTATTAGACAACGATGAATACCGATGGGTGGCGATGGGGATTATTTCTGGACCGGAGAAACGAGAGAGATACACTGAGAAAAAAAAATGTTGGATTGAACAAGGTGCATTCCCCCGCGTTCAAAGGCGTTATTTAGTTGGTATAATAAAAAAATTTGTTTGAATCGAAATATTTTGAATCGACGGAAGCGAATAATCGTTCAATAAAAGAATGATTTAGTTGTACCAACCAAATAACAGCTTTGAACGTGCGTTACCGCGAATTTGGTTAATCCAACAATTTTATTTCCTCAGTGCAGGTGCGCAGTTGGTGTGCGGCTCTGGTGACCCCCAAAGTCAAGCAACACCGCTCGCTGTCAGTACTTGGATGGGTGACAAGACTGTCACCCATCCAAGTACTGACAGCGACGCGGCTAGACAGCCGCGCTGGCTGGCGCATCGAATCTTGGAGCGGAAGGCAATTTTCTCGAAGATTAGTGTTTACCCTGTAGGAACACCAAAGTCTCTGAACGAGCCATATGTGTATAGCCAGATTTTCCCTGTAGTCTTGTGCGAATGCGACACAGTAATGGGGTAAAGCGGCTGCGGACACAATCCGAAGAGGAGGAGGTGCCGTGTGTAAAAGCAGAAGGACCTCATACAGATGGAACACATTTAAGGAAAATGCAAACCTGATTTACTCACACTAGGGAGCCACTCGAAAGCTGCGAATCCGGTGGTTCGGAGTCATAGAAAACTTTTTTCAACGCCTCCAAGACCGTCACGCCGTCGGTGAACACTCGATAGGTCAACAAGAATGTATTGAGAAAATCGATGCTGAGAAAACGCAGATCGGTGAGTCTCTGTAGCAGTCGTTCGGGTGTCGCGTAGCGAATTTGCGGTAGCTTGCAGGAATTGAGAGTTCTGCTGAATCTGATGTCGACATCGTCCTTGAAGAGCTTCGGATCGTTTCTGATCGAGTGCGGCATGGTTACCGAACTCGTGTCCGACAACGAACCGTGCAG
Source organism: Amblyjoppa proteus (assembly GCA_963922035.1). NCBI lineage: Eukaryota > Metazoa > Arthropoda > Insecta > Hymenoptera > Ichneumonidae > Amblyjoppa > Amblyjoppa proteus. Next base: position 1,430,747 of record OY998234.1, read on the forward strand.
CAGATCGTTGAAGTGAACATTGTCCATGCACTGACTGATGTCACTTATCCAGGCGGCCTTTTCCTGGATTTTATGAAATATCGTCATTGTCGATGACGGCGAGACAAGTCGTTCGTAGAATTTGAGAACTTTAGGGTTGAAAGGATGAAATGGGAAGAGTTTTATATGTCTGAGGGCGACAAAAGGGTTGAATCAATACGTTTATGCTACACTTGCCTGCATAGTCGGCGCCAGAAGATGCACCGACACCGGTGGCCCGCCGGACTTCATGTCGAATGCGATCTTGAAGTCCCGATTTTGCAACGGAACACCTCCACTTCCACTTCCGCTGCCGCTGCTCTCGCTGATCCCACTCGACATCGAGCAGACCGACAATTCTGAAGGATAATTGACATTCAGAGACACTCGATGCTTCGTCTATTTTTGCAAAAATAAAATGGCAGCTCTTCGGGCATTTGAATCTCATTGCTTGTACTTGAAGTGGTCCGCGCGCTGGAGTCGAGTCAATGGAGTACCCGGATTTCAAAAATTGTTTGTACACCTTTTAAAGAAGATATTTTTACGAAATAAGTTGGATCTGGATTAAAGAGTTCCTACTTTATGTAGAAAAAATTGACAACAATGAATTTACTGAAAAATAACGCTGGTTACGCCAATAAATCCACGTGTAGATTTTTACGCAGTTTTTGTGAAATCAAATTTGCAATTTTCGTTCGACCTTGACGAATAAAAGTTCATTTCGTTTCTTGATAGCTTACGAATTCACCGGAAAAGATTTATGATAATATCTAAATACACCCCAGTTCGAACTAAATGTCCGTTTAAAATGCGTGCAAATCATTTTTGAAATCTTGATACTCGATTGGTCTTGACTGTACCGCAAGAACGACCTTAAATTTCAAACATTCTGGGAAGTAAAAAGTTTGCAAAACGTTTGCCAAGCGAAGTGTCCGTGGAATAAATTACCGTCATCGTCCGTGACGCTGTGTTCGCTCGGATCCTCTATGAGTACGGCATCGGTGAGAGGAATCTTTCCTATGTTGGGCACAAGATTGAGACGTCCGTCGTCGTCCGATTGGCGAGTGCTGAGTATCAAGTGATTGGAAAAAAGAAAGCACTGTCTCAGCGCTTCCTTGTCCCCACCACCTTTGCCACCGAAGGTCGCGCTAATCCGGCTGCGCACTCCTCGTGATTTGTCCAAGATTTGGATAAGAGCTCCTGGAAGATGACAAACATATTATCACATCATTTACGACTCCTCGAAACATTACAAAGTAATTAGCAAAAGGATTAATTTTCGACGTCCTGGTGGCTCAATATATATTTAATATTTTTAATATTTCAACACCACAGTAGTTGCGGTCTTATTCGATCGGACATCTGGAGTATTTCGAGAAACGCACGTGATTGTAACAATCGAAAATGCAATCCTCGATCCTCACTGTTAGGTAAATTCCATATTTTCCGAATAACAACATTGACAAAGTTCCAATTACATATTTTTAATATTTCACCACCTCAGTAGTTACGGTCTTATTTGATCGGACATCCGGAGAATTTCCAGAAACTGACGTGATTGGAACATTCAGAAATGCAACCCTTGATTTTGACTGTCAGCTGAAACCCGTCTTATAAAAAAAAAACATGAACAATTTTTATACTACCATGAGCAATCATACAACCCGTATTGTATTTTTATCACTTTTCCGCATATTTATACAATAATCATGGACTATTTCCAAACGCATTTATTTGGTGTAATTTCTACTTAAATTCGTGTAACGATTATAGTCTTACTTCAAAAAAAACACACCGCATCCCATTACAAGTTGCTCAATTGACGCACCTGTGGATCAAATTGGCTTCACTGTTTTGGATTTCACACTTTTTTTTCTGAACGTCAATCCACGGAGTGACGTACCACTAGCGAGATCCGGTAAGTATACTGTTGCTTCCGCGCCACGGAACACCACCAAAATAGCGTGGCCTTGAAGTTCATTCCAAGGATAAACTCAAAAACACAGGTATCGCTGATCGACTTGTTCTTAAAAACGATAGTTTGGTCCCCGACAACAGATTCGTCAACACAATTTGGTCCCTTTTTGGAGAGTGCGGAAGGTCCCTTGGCGACCTTCACTGTTGTACTTGCTGTAGGGTATTGCTCTTCGTTTCTCGTAATTAAGGCGCGTCTCACATCGTCCCACGCACCGACTTAATGTCAAAATGGCAACTGTGTTAAGGCGTCAACTACCAACCTCCGACATACGAAATGCTACAGCGATAATACACAATTTAGTTCTTTTTTTTTAGATTCAATCTCGTGTCATCGGCGGCGATGCGACAGTAAACGGAAGCCGTGTCAGTGTTATTACGTGAATTCTTCAAGATCGGGAGGGAAACAACGCGAAATTTGACGACTTATCAAAGGCAACGGAGTGAAGGGTCGAATTTATTAGCGGAAGGCGCTGCTGCTGGACGCACGGCTAGCTGACAAAAGCCAGAAAAAACTCATCGCAGGCAACCATGTGGTGGAACATTGAGCACGCGGGATTAGGAACGTGCCGAGAAGAAGTTTGCGCAGGCACTCGAGCGCCCGGTTTCGCAATGGATCAGCTTAGTTGCAATGTTGTGCGTCGAAAAGAAAAGGCTGAACAACCCACTAATGAAGAAATTCGACATATATCCGTCTAAAATTGCACAATCGACTTTTCGAACAGTTATCTTATTATTTCGATCTCCGGGAAATCCGATTTCAGTCATGACGAAGAAACCCTATCGAAGGTATCGGAAGTTATCGGTTGGAAAAAAGTCATCGCCGATCAGAACCAATATTCTGCGCCTTCGCTCTCGTAGCCGAAAGCAAATAATTACTAATCAATCATAAGAAAAACGATCCCTGAGAATTTCTAGATTATTCTAGCAAATACATCCGCTCCTGACGCGATTCGCGCAGGAGCAGAGTGATTCAATGAAACCTGACGTTTGTGGTATAACTGTATACACGGTAAGCATCGATTGGACGAGGGGTGGTCTAGCGCGTGCGTTCGCCAAGCGGCAGATCAAAGCCTCTCTTTTCTGCTGGGGTGAGTTTTCCGTGGGACGGAACCGAGACTTTGGTCGAGGTATTACCGACTGGCGCAAGTCCATACGTGAGGTTGGTGGCGATTGGTAAGGAAGATGCTTGGAATATCGATTGTCGCGAGGCGGCGGGTCACTTCCTGATGTCGTGCTCGGATGCCATGGTATGAAAAATTGACATTTTCACCTAACTCGGTGAGAATCCCTCACTGAAAATGACTATTAGGAGTCCACTGACGACTACTAGAGGTTCAGCTCAGATTCAGTTACTACTGGCACAGTAGTTACTACTTTTCTGTAGAGCTGGACAAATACACTAAGTACTACAAGCACTATTGAAGTATCAAGCACTGAGTCAGTGTCTATTAGTCAGAACCTGAGCGATTAAGTTCTGCTAGTACTCGAGAAGTACCCAGTTCTCGATACTTCGAGTACTAGCTACTTCTATACGTAATTCAAGTGATTAGGATATTTACCCAGCCCTGCTTCTTAGCAATTACTCCTCAACGGTTAGTAGTAATTACTGAGGACGTAGTGGTTCCTGCATCAGTAATTACTACTTATAAGTAAAATTACCGAAAACTACAAGTAATACTCAGTAGTGACCTACTGGAAACTGTGGAAATTCCTAGTAGTTAACTGCGAGACATTCATAGGAGTCTCACGTTGTTAACTACTAGACAATCATACTAATTTCGCGTGCTTAACTACTGGAAATGTATAGTGGTCCAGTTACTCCGTGGTAGTGACTACGGTAGTTACACGTGGTAATTACACAGATAGACAGTGAACTGGTTAATTTATTATTAGTTATTAGTTAGTGGTTAACTACTAATAAACTACTGAACTACTGTCTAGTGCTAAATGACAGGACCTACTGAAAACTACCGAACATTTGGGCTATTTAACTACTGAACAGTACTAGGTATTTTGGGTAGTCAACTCGGACTAGGTATTTTTACACCTCCAAATACCTAGTAATGTTCAATAGTTAACTACTCCAGATTTTCAGTAGTTTTCGGTAGTTCGTCAATTCAGCACTGGGCAGTAGTTCAGTCGTTTATTACTAGTTAACTACTGGATACTTATGATAATGCACCATTCAATCTGGACAATACTGAAACAGTATTTTTAGATACCGTTAGCGTTTTTCCATCATGACAAGATCACTGTCTATCGGTAGCGACCTTCCTCGAGGGAGTGTAACAGATGCGACACAGTTTGAAGAGAATAAACTGTTAACTTGACGCCACGACGATTTCTAGTCTCGATCATGAAGTTAATTATTTCAATTTTGTTGTCAGAAATCCTGACATCTTATAGAACCGAATGAGAGGTATTGATCCAATCGAGCACTCGGCCGATGGATGCATCTTCTTTAAAGGGTACATTGACACTCACCCTGTCTGACGAACACCTGATTTACGTCCAAGAGTATGTCGCATCCTTCGACGATCATACGCTCCACAGCCAAGTTCTTTCTCAAGTTTTCCGTCTCGCTCACCTAAATTTCAACAGAGAAACTTCGTAAACTACCTTGTCGTAAACTATGCCGCAGATTAGGGAATCCGTGCGTGAAATTTCAGGGTCCCTTCAGCTCTTGCAAGAGTTTTAATTGTTCGCGGATTTTCGTTCACGAAGAATCAAGTCAAGTTACCTCGTTGTGCATCTGCCGTGAAAGATCCTCCAGCTGCTGTCTCGCATTCTGCAAACTCTTCCGTTCCACGTGATCGTGAGGTGTGTGAGCAAGCACGTCGTGCAAAGTGATGATGTATCTTGGAACCTGAACAAACAACATCGATAACAACAATCCAAGTCGTTGACAAACAAAAAAAAAAAATTCACGGCCAGAAGAGCAGGCGAAAGGTCATCCCGCGGTTTCCCAGGAACTGCTGTACGGAAAAGAAATAATAATTGAGTTAACCAAAAAGTCGTTGTGACATTCCTTCAAAGCCGTTTGGTACTAATAAAGCATTATATTGTTAAACGATTATTTGCATTAATCGATTCAAAATTTGTCAATTCAAACAAACATTTTTATGTCTGTACAGCATTTTTTTTGTTTATGGTTTGTTTGTCGGTGGCACAACAAGTGTTTGTTGCGCCAACCAAATAAAACCTTTGAGCGTGTGTCACCGTGTCTTGGTTAAGCCAACCATTTCTTTCTCTCAGTGTACAGGAACGTGCAACGAATTTTTTAAGTTCTCACGGAAATAGAGATCCGAGCTGAAAACGTTTCGATGGTAAGAAAAGAATCGTGTTACCTGATGCATGGGAAAAGTGAGAAAATCTTCGAGGGATCGACCGTGACAGGCCGGTTTGTTCTCGAGACGCGTTAGGAGGGCTGCGAATGACGGCGATGACTGCTTGCACTCAGTCAATACTTGCAAGCTGTAGTGGTGATTGCGCACGTATTCCTGATAGATCGATAGCATCGGTAGCAGCATGTCGAAGAGATCGCCTGAAAAATGAAAAGGGAGAAGAATTTTTTCAAGTGTTTGATGTCAATCCATGCGAACGGTTAGCGTTGACGTGGGATCGAAAGTGCTCACCCAAGACAAGAGTCGGCCAGCTCTCCATTCGCGACGTCAGACCTTTGAGAAAGATCTGATGCAGGAAGAGCACCGTCTCGCTGTTCAGAAATATGCTGTTGACGTCTTCGTGATTGCACGGTGGCTTCTTTGAGCTCGCTGCCATTTTGAATGGCCTTAGGAAGCAGCTCACGAGAATTTCCATTTGCTCCGTATACTCCTCTTCCGCCTCTACCATTTGAAAGACCAAGCTGAAAGATCGATGAGACAGACGTGAATAGCTGCGCTACATTCGCAACAACCGGACTGTTTTCCCAAAATAGGTTTCTCCTAAATTTTTCCCGCGGAAAAATAGAAGCCAGGCGCATAGGGGAGACCGGACGAATGTTGCATTATCAATAATTAATACATTTTTTGTGTAACAATTTTATATATTTCTCATTTGTATATTGTAAACACTCGACTGTATTCGCACCATGTAAAACAGCTCGTCTCGTAAATGGATAAATCAAATGAAATCAAATATTTTTTTATATTTCAACACCGCAGTAGTTACGGTCTTATTGGATCGGACATTTCGAGCATTTACGGCCCTGATGATCCGCGGATTGAAACAAACGCCCAACCGGAGAATTTGTTCGAAACCCACCTGTTCCTCTTTCGCATACTCTCCGCGTGCGGGCTCTTGATGTACTGCTCGACGATCTGTTTCCATCTGCGCCGACAGAGCCAGCCCCGAAAAAAGCTCTGAACTTTTTTTATTTTCTCCATGTCAGTCGAACCCTCGGCTATTCCACGAAAACCACCTGCAGACCCTGGACCGTGCAAGTTCGATCCAAGGGGGCCACTCCCGATCCCGCAGTGACCTCCAACCCCTCCAGCCCCTGGCACCGTCTGGGACATCGTTCTCTGCAGCAATCCCCTTTCCCCGGTGTAAGCAGGATACGTAACCGTGCTCGGACGGAGATCTCTCTTCATGGCGCATAACTGCCGCAAAACATGTAAACGTAATGAAAAAATCCAAGATTGTAGCAAAGCTCTCCTTCGTGCGTCGAACTGTATATCAGTGCTCAGATGTTAACGAGGTCGTACGGAGTGCATGTTTAAAATGCGTTCAGCGTGTCTGATAAACAGGCGATCGATGTACAAATCGGCTCTTCACGACGTGTATAAAACTTCCTCATTATTTTCTCCAATTATTTTCAGATTCTGAAATTGGGGCTTGGTCGAGAACGGGCGGCAGCTCGCTCAGTCGCATTACCGCGCGAATTAAGATCAATCAGCGACGCGACTAACGATCGAGTCGCGGATGGATGAAAAACTATCGATCGCCGAGATAACGAGGGAAATAATTCTAATCGGTGATCATTACACTGTCAAAAATTCTCATCAAATTCAGTGTACAATTGTGATGAAAAATTAATGATCATTGTATTAAAGATATTGGGAATACTTTACTTTCAATAATTTACTTTTTTTTTTTGCTACGAAAGTACTTTCATTTTTATAATGTACTTTAAATTAAGTACGAAAGTACTTTTTTATCATTTACTTTAACTTCAATGAAAAAGTCTCTGAATTTATCACAATTGTACATTAAATAGACTATTTTTTTTTTACAATGTAAAACCAGGAATTCGGCTTTGATCTAACGTTCGCTCAGCTTTTCATCCAACGAATTTTTGGCTTTGCAATGTGATCGCGGATCACCGTTATACTGGTCTCTCCAACGCGAGTTCTGTGTCCACCGTCATTCGTATATAGCACGGAATGTATATAATTCTAGCTAGCAACAGGTCGGGAGACATTCGCCCGCCTCTCCCTCTACCGAATTGAGTTGAAGAGTTAACTGGTTTTCACTGCGCATCTTGTTCTCGTGTACATCTGTGTTTTCCATGTATCTATGCTGTGTCCATCGAACGCGCATACATACATATATATGTATCCATATATATGCGATATCGCAACCCAGTGCAAAATCCGACCTGGTACAAACCTCAGCACGGAGCTTTTTTATTTCGGAAGCGAGATCCTCGCATTGCTGGGTGTATTGCCACTTAGCGGCCTTCTCGCTTTCGACGATCTGCAACAGGTGAAGGTGCTTCTGCTCGAGTTCCTCCTTCTGCAGCAGCAGCTTGTTGAAGCTGTTCGATAAACGTATTTACCCTATTAAATATCTCGGACTAATCGCACCATCTTCAAACAATTTTATCCTAGTGTCTGAATATTTTAGTCTGAATGTTTAGTATCTAAATGTAGGTTTTAGGTGACCGAATACTCTTCACTGTAAATATTCCGTCACCGCCTCCGGATCGTGTACGCACAGAGGGGTAGATAATCTTTCGACCTTTCGCACTGGCAGGTATGCGAACGCAATGCACACGAGACGATAATTCTACGGTGGTTCATCGCTTCTGAATTTTACCTTGCTTCTCGTATTGCATCGATCCACGTCTTGCAGCTCTGTTCCGTGGCCGCTTTGAGCTCGTACTGACGCTGATTTTCCCTTCTGTACGAGATCGCGAAACAATGCTGGAACAGGCAAGTAATCCGATATGTCGATTGGATATCACTCGGTGCAACGAATTTGCCCGTTCGAAAGTCTCATGTTTCAGACAGAAGTGGAGTATTCCTGGTACGACGTCAATTCCGGTCGAAAAATGTGATTATCGCACCGGAAGTAACGTGTATCCGATATGACATCATCCCCGGTCGACAAATTACATTTTCAAATCGCAAGTGACGTTTCGGTATGACGTCATTTCCGGTGAAAAAATGAGATTTTCAAACCGCAAGTTCCGTTTTTCCATGTGACGTCACTTCCAGTCAAAATAAAAAACAGAGAGTTTCAAACCGGAAGTGCAGTTTTCCCATATGCGTCACTTACGGTGAACAAAAAAAAATATATGAAACCGAAGTCAAATTTTCCCGTATGAAGTCACTTTCGCTTGAAAACAGAGATTCCAAAACGGGAAATAACCTCACACAAAAATTCTTCAAATTTCTCTGCGTGAGCTCACTTGCGGTTTAAAAGTGAGGTTTTCCAAAAGTGATGTAACAGAAAAAATTCGTTATTTGTCTCTTGAATGTATCCCGAATGCAGTCAATGACATAAACGTGTAAATTAATGAACGCAGAAATGGAGGACAATCTTTAATGATGTGTCCAGTACAGGCGCAGCGATAGCATTTTTCATCTAGCAGATAATTTTGGTCCGACACAAAACCGGCCTACGCGCCGGGCCAGTACAAGGCAACTGGTGTGCTCGTAGATGTGCCGATCGTTCAATCTCACCCTGGAAAAGAAGCAGCGGGAAAGAAAAGACGGCGAGTGGGAGTTTTCCGAGGAAATGAGGGAATCGAAAAATGCGAGGGTGAAGTTGAATGCATATTTGACGTGGTGGGAGATTAGCACGAGGTGCAACGTAATGGAGATATCGCTTGGAGTGATTGAAGTGGGCGGGAGGAAGTGTGCATAAAATGCAAAATAATAATCACATACTCATTTGACGCCCGCTCAAATGTGCGATCCTTTCTGGGCTTGCAGCGTACTTTTCTCTTTTCTTAACCGTAAAAGGTTTCTGGGCCCACGTGTGCGCGTCAGAGAAATCTCAGTTTACGCACCGTGTCAAAAAATCAAAGGGACCAATGAACGGAGCTTACCGGAGAAATCCGGCAGAGAATTTAACCATCGCCTGTGGGCTGTGTTACTGTTGCTATCGAAACTGGAGCTTCGGAGGCAAATGAATGTTTACGGAAATGGGATTCAACATCTCGAGCGCCTCCGGCGTCAGCTATGGTACGCGAAACAATAAAATCCAAACCAGTAGTACTTTACTGCAATCAGTTACACACTACTCAACCGATCACAGGGTAATTCCCCTCTTACCGCGATTAGCACTGTTGGCCGAATGCTGTCTTGTCCGAAGAAATACATTGACAAATTTTACATTACATGTATTTAATATTTATATATAAATTTTATCTGTGTAATATTTATATATAATAAACACTCAATTGGAGTCACATCGTGTAAAAGGACGCCTCGCGTTAATGAATAAATAAAGTAAAATAAAATATTTTCTATATTTCAACACCACAGTAGTTACAGTCTTATTCGATCAGACATCTGGATTTTTAAGAAACGCACGTGACTGTGACGATCGGAAATGTAACGGGTCCTCGATTCTCACTGTTAGCCGAATCCAGTCTTGTCCAAAGAAAAACATTGACAACTTTTTCATTATCTTCGGCAATCACATAATTTGCATTGTATATTTATCATTTTTCTTCAGATTCCACCTCGCGAGTGTTTCGGGCCTAAACTTTGGTGCAAGAAAATAGGGAATCCAAGCCAGTCATGTTTTTTTTTTTTGCAATCAGTTACACATTACACAACTGATTATAAGGTAGATCCCCTTTTACCGCAATCGGTTACAAAAAAAAAAAAAAAAACTGAAAAGGAATACGATCGGCAGTCCGCATTTCAGCAAATCAAACCGTCAGCGGATCTCCTTTCATCAGAGATCAATGATCAAAGAACGACTTAATTAAAAATTTCCGCCATCCGTCTCGAGCTCGGAGTTTCACATTATGATAAGTGAAACGGGCGCGGGAAGGCCACAAGATGAAAGTACGAAAGTCCATTTTGCTTATTAATTTCCCCCCTTGTATCTCGCGCAACAAAAGATAATGGATGTCGGTTTATTTTTTGTTTTTTTTTCTGAAAAACACTGCACAGCGACAGTTATTCCGCAGTTGCTCTTCCTCGAAATAAGCTCGAGTCAGCGCGTCCCGCGATAAGTCCGCTTTGTTCGTGCCTCATATTATGTGTGAGGAAAATGAAAAAAAAAACTTCAGAATACGCACGGAAAAGAATGCACACGGCTTTCATCTGCAAAATAATTCCGCACGCGATGAGGCAAAGGACTTCGTGCAGGAAATTTACAACCCCGTTTGTAATTCACGGGAACCCGAGCGCTCGTCTTCGCAGTCAGAGGAGCTGAAAAAGAGGACCATGAAAGCGATGCTCGATTGATAATTTGGCCGATTCGTTAATTTCACGCCTTCGGAGATTGATTTCCGAAAGTGTCGTTATTAGCCGCGGATTGAAAAGAACAACACTTCGATGTCATTGATTGCGCGAATGAGACCCCAGCTAAAGACGAGAATCCGGAGACGAGAGGGACACATCACCTCATTCTGCTGGTACGGCAGCCGCCTCAACAGCCGCGGGGATTAAAGGGCCAAGGCCGTTTCCACGATCCTCTCCCCGATAATGCTGCTTCCTTATTGGCCGGTTCCTCGCACGATGTATAAAGTAGACTGTTGCCCGTGGCAACCTGCTGCTGCTTATTCTTCTTTCACGTTGGCAAAAAAAAAAAAAAAAAAAAACACGAAACCCACATCCATGCCCGATTTGAATTCGGCACGCCGTAAGTTTCCTTTCCGCGTGAAATTATTTACCATAAGAATTTACGAACATTTTTTACCTTTTTCGGTGAGAAAGTGACTCGCCGGGAGGATCGTTTTATATGTTTTTTAAAGGAAGGAGGCTCGTCCGAATTCTGGCAACACCGGCCGAAACCGCGATGCACGAGCTAAGCCGCGTGCTCGCCCTCCGAAAACGCGCGTTCCTTTCAATTTACGGCTTTCCCACCGCAGCCTCGCTGGCCTGCTCGTCCCCTCAGCCACGTCGCTACCGTATGCGGCCTTTCAAATATTTCCCTTCTCTCATCCGCTGACATAGTTTCGAGCATCCTCTCGAAACACAAGACCCCTCCTAAGTAACTCCGCGCGAACATCCACCACGCCACGCGCTCCAGATATATTCTATTCTCCCTGTTTTCCCAATATTGGGACGACCTTTCTCACTTTCGTCCGTAACACATCTTTCTTCACGCTTTTATTCTAACCATTCTAAGTCCCCTAAGAGCCCCCCCGGTCGGAGCACCTCCAACTGCCGGCCCAGGCCCTGATTATTAAAAGTCGTTCCTGGGTCTCCCCCGGGGAAATTTTGAACGCTACACTTTTCACTTCGAAGTCCCGCCGAAGATGGTTTTGCGTAAGAAAGAACAGCAAAAATGTTCGGGTTGTCATTTTCTGTAAGCGGACTTCTGTTTTTACTCCAAAAAATCAAATTTTGATTTCGTTGTCTCAGTCCGTCATTTTTGTTCGGGGTCACAAATATACTGGGAAAACATTGCACACACTGAAAAAAAAAAATTGCTCACGGACTGCCGAAGAAAAAAATGCTTATTTAAATTCCACTTTCAGTTCTTAGAATTCCACATAACATTGCAAAAACAACGGCAAGACTGCCAAAATGACATGTTATCGTTTCGTTCCCGTATGCAATTGTAAGAATTGAAAGTAGAATTGAAATAATTTTTTTATTTGCCGGCCCGTAAACGAATTTTACTGAGTCATTGATATATTTTTTTTTTTTCAGCGTAGTAACAGCAAAAATACTGACTTTATCGTGAAATATTGTTTCCAAGGGGAATGTCTACATTTTATAGGTACGACAATGACAAAGAATTGTTACAACCATAATTATAGTTTAACCAATTGTCAGAAACTATCTATATAGACGTTCTCCCTGTGAACTATTCGTTATAGTAGGAGAGATATCCTGTTCAAGTCGAGCCTCATTACTTTTCGTTACAAATTTGGTGAACTTCTTAAGCAGTCTAGGTTGATTTCAAATGAATTTTTCTTCCACGCGGGAGAAAAGTTCGTTTGACATCAACCTGGAAAAAATGAAAACACGTATGATTGCAAAATGAACGATCATTTCGCACTCATTCATAGATCCATTTTTTTTTTATCCATTAATTCATAAATGAAACAACACTATCAAATGAATGCAAAAGTAATTTTTTTCTGATTAACGAGATAGGTACTCTTAATTTTGAAGTCGGAACCGTGGAGGCTTCTACAGTTGATGTCGCTGTTGTCGCAGTGCGGTCATTTCCGGGTCGGTCAATTGAGGGTCACGTGACAGTTAATTGATAAAAATGTCGGGTCACAAAGTCGGCGCCCGTCTCTACGCAGCGGCATGTAATATAAATACTTCAGTACCGAAAACCCCCTCCGGTATTCAACTATCGGTTGCCGGCGGGCAACCACATCGGATTTTTCCAGATACAGCGCTCGAGGACACGCGCTGACCTCGTGGGAAACTTTGCCACCATTGTAGCGTGCAGTTTCTCTCGCTTTCTCGAGGAGAGGATATATAAGCCGCGGGCTGCACTCGGGCATTCAAAGTATAAAAGGTGGACAATGCCTGTACCAGACAATAGCGTAGTAACTGAACTGAAGTACTTTGAAGGAAACGGGAACAGTCGAATGACGATTCGCGACAGTCATCGCAAACTACGACCAGTAATTCGAACCCCGCCCACTTCCTTCGTCGCCACTTTCGAAATTGGCTTGTTCGCATAACATAACGATACCCTTCGACAATCTTTAATTCCGCCGATTTTACGTATAACCGAAAAGTTGGTCTCTCAATTTTTCTAAAATTTTTATGAAATGTCGTATCGATCGAAAGATTAACGTCATGCGTACGGGCCGAACGATTTCATTATCAAAGTTTGCTCTCCCACAGTATTGGTGGTTAACACTTTGGGAAATGACTGACCCTCACTTATGATCAAATTTCGACGTTTTTTTGCAAGGGTTTCCATCACTCGATGACCAATAGCTGGTAAATGACCCGCAGCTATATTGTTTATCCCAGCAAGCCGGTTCATCGAAGTCCATCTCCTGGGAGATTCGGTCTCATCCCTATAACGATGTTAACTTTGTTGAAGGAACCGATAGGAATTTTCCGAAACTCACACGATCCATATTGGGATATGTTTTGTTTGTTTGTTTGCAAAACAACTGGGCAACATATACAGATCATCGGTTCTAAGACAATGTTCCTCACCGCCAAATCTATTTGTCCGGTCTATCGGAGAATTCAATCAACACTCCGATTCGCAGGGAAGGGGAGAAATCCTGGCTGAGCAAGTCCTTTATTTCCGATAAGATTCTGAAGGGGACCGAAGCGACGGAGCTTCCCCGACTGTTTTCTCCCGTATTGAAATTGAATTAGGTCTCGGCAGCTTGTACTATAATTGTATAACGCGAGGTAATGGGAGATATCGAATCAGGACGAGCCACAATGGGAATGGGGTATCGATTCGTACGCTTTTATTTGTTAATCCTCAGTCATGGCCCTGCTGTGGCCACCGTTTTGCTCCATTTGCCATTGAACTTCATTTTATAGTCGCACTAAATCAAAGTGTCGTTTCCATCATCCGTATTCAATGGATTACTTTCTTCCTTTACAAAGTTCCCAATTCCCGGTCGGTTTTCAATCTATCATCGTGTTCAACGACTGATTAAAATCCCTCCCATTGTCAGGCCGTTTGCATGGGATTATCCGTGTTAAAGTAACGCTGCTGAACGGTACAGAAATTACAATACCTGCTTCTCCGGCTCCTTCCCTCTGGCGGCAATGAGTCGATCACAATAACAGCCCTCCAGCAAAACTACTCCGCTGGGTCGATTGTGCGTATCGCTCTCGTAGTAGAACAGCAAATTCTGAAACACAATAGTCCGTTGCGTGTCAGTTTTAATTACGAAAATGTGTTTCGCGTCAAAGTAACAAAGCGAGGGGCGACGGCACAGCGATACAGAAATTACATTGGTGTAATTCGTTTATTGGCGGAGAAAAAATAAATAAAATGAAAGTACAATGTCTTCGCGAAGTCGTCGGTGCACGAATATGCTATTTTCCGGTTCGATAGACTCGGCATCAAAGTTACGGTATCAAAGACAAATGATAAAGTTCCCTAGCCGCTTTAGTGCTCACTCGCGTAAGTCGCGAGGAAGAAAATACTCCCTGCGGCCGATACAGAGAAAAAGTTTCCTTCGACAGATTCGCGAAGATGGATCGCCCGTAGCCTTTATAAATGGTAACAAAAAATTGCTCGGCTCTCACTCGCAGTACCGAGCGCGATTTAACGGGCAATGATTGATCCTCCTCACCTGGTAGAGAAGAAACCAGCGAAGTTGCCATTTCGCCGAGTCGGCTGTGCGCTTGTGCAGATATCCGGACAGCGAGTAGTCATAATGAGCCTTCTCAGACAGCATGAGTATTTGCGAATCGTTGACCCGCACTGCGGAAAAGCCACGCTTGGTTAGTGCTCCGGTGAGTCATGGAGTGCGATTCGCAAAGTTGCTCAAGTTTTTTTTTGTTATTTTTTTTTTTTGTACCAGAAATGCCGTGCTGACGTAATTCGACACGTGTTCCGTCCTGTAATTAATCCATTTCGACTGTCGCCCGAATTATCTGAATGAATTCGGCGTATTTGAGGGATACTATTTCTGCCGCGGGCGCGATCGATTTTTGATTCGACAGACCGGCTTCCAATTATATTGCACGAGCTGCTCCGCATTATTGTTCAGCGGGCGGCGTACCCAATTTTCCCAAAAGTGTTAACCCGTTAAAATTCACTTTGAATATGAATCGTGTCATTTGCATTAATGCTCCGTGAATGAGGGCGGAATGGTTTTCCGTTCGCTTTGAATATTTGACATTAAACTAAAAATATATTTTAAAGGCATAAAATATATTTTGTTCACGTGCCAACTATATTTTTGAACATATTGCGAAGTTTACGTTTCGGCAAGATAGAGTTTGAAGCCGTTCCCCGCATATGTTGGATACAAATCGAATACATCCCCTATATCTTGAATGTATTTTGGAAAGTTGTTTGTTTGTTTGTTTATCCCAATATTTCGAGAATTTAGCGGGTTCCCATAGGGCACCCTAAACCCTGATTATTCCGTCGTTTTAGGGTAAACCACTCACAAGCTCGCACGACAACTATTCCCCTGTCATAGAGTAGACCAGGGCAAAGTGGCACAGCGGTGCAAAACGGGACAGTGAGGACAAAACTCAATCGTACAATAATGTTTGGAATCCCAATTTTGTCCCAACGATACATCCGATTTTTAAAACCCGTTTTGCCACACGTGCCACCATCCAAAAATTATTCTAAAATTGCGTTTCGTTTTATTGTTTTTTGCCCGTTTCAACCCACTGTGCCATTTTGCCTACTATTTTGGAATCATTCTGCGTATTTCGGTGAGTTGCGCACATAAGCGCTATGCGCTATCGTCGTGTGAAAAATAAAATTCATTTTTCGACCCGTAATTCGTCACTTTCGTCCATACAACTCATATTTCGATCAGAAGTTCTCCGAGCCACAGCTTGCCAGTATTTAATACAGCCAAAAGATATTTTACCTCTATATTGAATATATTGGATAAATATTTTTTCGATATACTTTATCTCGACGCGAAATACCCCATTGCATTGATTTCCCGAAGACATTAACGTCGGTACATCACCGAACGCTAATGCCATTCATTGTTGTTTCGTCACCGTTCCATCATTATTCATTATTCATTATTCATAAATTCAGTGGTGAATTCATGAATGGTACAGTGCCATCGGGAGGGATATTAATTTGATGAAGAACTTCTTTCAGACTGATCACAAAATATCTTTAAATTTTGTCCCGCATAAATATGTACACTGTTAAAAATGTTATGAAATTTACAACATGATTAATATACGTTAATATAAAGTTATATGAAATATACAAAATCGGTATATGAAATTAGAATTTATATACATTGTATTTGAATTTTAATAATTTAATCTTAAATGCAATACCTGTATATTAAAATTACCGACGATGGCATTGAAAATTAAGACATACGTATGTGAAAATTATGTTATTATTACGGATATTATACAAATAATATTGTTTTTAATACATCGGTAACGCATTCTTCTTCGGCAATATTCTTACATACGTGTCAATGAAATTTCATATACTGTATATGCATAAAACTTCATATATATTTTATGGATTTTCAAACGGAAATTTTTAACAGTGTAATAAATTATAAGTGTAATTAATTTGCGACAATATCACCGTAAAGTTTCTCAGTTATACCGGACACAACGAATCTTATAATAATCTTGATCTAATAATAATTTATATCTTAAGGTAGCTACTGTACAGAACACTAGTGAAACGAGTGCTCAATTTTCACAATTTTTATTCAAAATGTTGTGATTTATTAACGGTTTATTTATTGACGATACATTGTAGTTGAGTTTTTTTCACGGAAGAAACCTTATTTTTCAACCAATTTTAATGTAATATAGCTCATTTTATTCCTCAGACGCTGTTCTACTAATTCACGAAGTAGATTTTTTTTTAGTTTTGATCGTTTAAAAATGACAGCAGCTTGGGTACAAAAATTGACAGCTAAAACAATAGACTGTATTTGTCAAATGCCCAAACTTGCAAAAAATCTACTTGGTGAATTCGTAGAGCAAAGTTTAAGAAATAAAAGGTACCAAAATGTAGGTCGTAAAAATGTAGCACTCATTTGACTTCCTTAACAGCGTCTGCAGTAACTTTTCAATTTACGTTATATTCATGTTTATTAATACAATGACATAAATTGCAACGTGCAATGCAGTACTCACCGGTTCTTTGCATTTTCGGGCTCAGCATGATTCCAATTTGTGGGTGACACGTGATTTCACGCTTCAGCGAGGTAATTGATTGTCGGGGTAACTTTGTATTAGTGGGGTACGCGCGCATTCAGTTGCGTTATAAAGTAAAACCACAGCGTTATCATAAAGGCAATGCAGAGGTCATGATCGTAAATCCGAACTCGTAAATTTCGAAGCCGCATGGTGAAATCGTTGTCGCCATCGTTGCGGCTTTTATTCTATTCCCGTGATTGTCAGTTTGCAACGAAACTCCGGTCTCTGCAAGGCGACGCAGTGATGGACGCCATGGAACTCGCAACAGGTCGTCTCTTCGTGTCCACGTGACGGATGATGTTCATTTTTCCGACGAACGAATTCACCGGTACCGAAGAAAAAACAAATAAAATACCCACATTTTGCAGCACTAAATTTAATATTTTCGATGAATTATATTATCAAATTTTCTTAAATTTTCAAATTTTGGTATATTCTCAAATTAAATTCCCAAATTCAATT
This sequence comes from Amblyjoppa proteus, assembly GCA_963922035.1. Lineage (NCBI taxonomy): Eukaryota > Metazoa > Arthropoda > Insecta > Hymenoptera > Ichneumonidae > Amblyjoppa > Amblyjoppa proteus. The sequence goes on from OY998234.1 coordinate 1,448,446, forward strand.
CAAAAATTTAATTCCCAAATTCAACTCTGAATTCAATTCCCAAATTCAATTCCCAAATTCAAATCCCAAATTCAATTCTCAAATTCAATTCTCAAATTCAATTCTCAAATTCAATTCTCAAATTCAATTCCCAAATTCAATTCCCAAATTCAATTCCCAAATTCAATTCCCAAATTCAATTCCCAAATTCAATTCCCAAATTCAATTCCCAAATTCAATTCTCAAATTCAATTCCCAAATTTTAAATTAATAGTTTTGTGCTGTATCGCGGTTTTCTATTCTTTTCCGACGAATAAGTCCAGCGATACTGGAGAAAAAAAAAACAAAACAAAAAACAAAAATTTTGCAGCACTAAATTTAATATTTCCCATGAATTCCATATTTCCGCATTTCCGTCTAAAATGTTAAGAGGGAAGCAATTTCGCACGCTTCCTCGAACGCCTCTAGAATTATCTCTATGGGTGAAAGCGAATAATCGTCTACATCACGAGACGCTATGTGCTGTATTGCGCTTTCCTGTTCTTGTTGGATTCTGTTGCTGCATATCGTTATAAAATAGAGCAGCGGTAACTGGGTCTCGTGCACCAACTTGGTTCTCATCGGATACGAGAAGTAATACGTTCGATACTCGCGCGTGCACGTGACGAATGACGTACATCGGCACAGCGTTATTGCAGGCCTGAAAATCGAACGGGCTAACTGGGATAAAAAAAAATCGCTTCTCTTTCCCGATTATATCGTTCGGTTGTGTTGAACTCTTTGTGACTCTTTGCACAACTATTTCAACTATGAAATTTATCATAAGACGGTGGATCGATGTGCAAACAATACCCGACAAGTGGAACCCCAAATGAAAATCTCGTAATGGATATCCATTACATTCGATATCGCAAATGGTTTTGCATTTCTGACTGTAAGCTAAAACTCAGCAAGAATACTCGGTTTACCCCTTATTAAATATACACTTGACAATTTGAGAAGTACCTGGATAAAAATCCAGGTACTTCTCATATTTAGCAATTTTTATGAAAATAATCATTATAATAATTAATAACATTAATAATAATAATTGGGGTAAAACCCAATTCTTCGCATCGCGTAATCTACTAGTCATTTTACCGTTTGTTTACTATTTCGAATAACTATTTTCTTAACGCACAGTGTGAAATATTGATTTTCTTGTTTCTTTTCTTTATTTAAAAAACAACAAAGATTTATCATGTTATTAAATTGTAAAGAGGAATGTCCCGTCTACCAATCAATAAAATAATAATAATAATAATAATAATAATAATAATAATAATAATAATAATAATAATAATAATAATAATAATAATAATAATAGTAATAGTAATAATAATAATAATAATAATAATAATAATAATAATAATAATAATAATAATAATAATAATAATAATAATAATAATAATAATAATAATAATAATAATAATAATAATAATAATAATAATAATAATAATAATAATAATAATAATAATAATAATAATAATAATAATAATAATAATAATAATAATAATAATAATAATAATAATAATAATAATAATAATAATAATAATAATAATAATGCCACACAAAGAAATTCGCAATAAAAAGTATTTCTCTCCGGCGCAACAATTTTGATTTTTGATAGTATAAAAATAGGTGTTCACTTGCCTGTACGTTAACTGAAAGAAAAGTTGTGTATTCAACTTCGAAGCACAGCGCTGAGCGTGGCAAATAACGCGTGATACCGGGAACCGAACCGTAAGGGATGCTGACCGACTGAACTGCCGGAGGGGTTGGCGAGCAGGCACGAAATAACTGTACATACGCTATTGTGCACATATGTGCCGTATTCATGGGCGAGTGAACGAGAAATTATATCGCTGGCTGCTGAAGTTCGATACTCAAAATATCTCTTGCACGAAATAGTTTGAACACACATGTATGCGGAGAGTGTTGCACAGCCTCGGGTCACGTCGCGTGACTTGTATCGAAAGGCCGTGTATTTTCTCTGCATAAGCATATTGAATAATCCCCTCGAGTTTCGGTCACGCGACATGCTGCAGCGCGGTCATTATTATCGCGAATATTTGCCCAAACTTTTGTAAACTAAAAATCATGAATAATCTTACGGATGAGAGAATTAAACAAAAAAAAGAAAAATGAAAAAGAACGTGAAATTTGGTCAACGAAAAGTTCGACAAACATTAATGAAGCTTCGTATTGTTCTATTACCAAAAAGAAATTATGGCGAATATTTTCCCAAACTTTTGTAATAGAAAAATCATAAATTAGTCGTTCTTGGAGAGAAGGAAAAAATAGCGAAAAGAACATAAAATTTTGATCAACGAGAAGTTCGAAAAACATTATAACGAAGTTTCCCATTACGGCATCACCGAAAGAAAATTACCTTCTTCGAACTTCGACGAGTTCCCACAGCGACGTTCAATCCTCTTTTAATGTGTCACTTTTTTCTTATAGATAGAATTTACTCTTCTCCCCGGGCAAAAATATTAGATATCGTCGCAACCCTCTTTCCCCCAATTATTTCGCTTCACTCGCCGATCTCGATGTCACTCTCAGTGATGCGTTTCGGCTACAGCGTTACTTTCACTCTTGTTTTACTAGAGCGCGATTGGCAGACTCGTTGATTGTCGACGAATGCTCGTTCGCGCCTGCGACTCTCGTCTCCGATATTACCGTCTCGATCTTCCCCCGCGCGATCTAGCGAGCCTTTCTCAATCCGGGGCAATTGATATATCGCGACTTTTTCCTTTCCATCGGGAAAATGTGTGTAAGAATTTATTTGCTTTTTTTTTTTTTTTTTTTTTTTAAATAAGACCACCCTGGCCGATCGTAACGTGAAAAATTTAGGGACGAGCGACAAACTAGAGGCCAGCCGGCCCCAAAGGTCGAAGCTGGTCCGAGGCCTCGTCGTCACTCGTGGGCGATGGTGCAGCCGAGGCGACAGCTTCGGCTTCGACGGCTCTCCTACTACCAGGGTCCGATATCATGGTAGGACGATGATTCAACTTCGGGGTTCGCGACGAGCCTGCGAGGCGAGTCGCGGCAGCGAGGCTTCGAAGGCAGATCCCGCGTCGCGTTTTCACCCCTCAACCCATCGCCGCCCTCCCATCCCCCAGAATTCCAACGCCAACCCTTGTTCGTCCCGGTATAAATGCGCAGGTCTTCCGTCCTCCGCCACCGACGCCCTCTCGCCGCCGCACCATCCCTGACGTGTAGCCTGCAGCAGCACTATCAGCCCCTGTACTACAGGTAGCTCCGGGTGGCTCTGGGACCGCTGAAAAGCTGCAGCGTTATCCGAACGACGACGGCACGAAAGTTGCAGGGCGAAATACACAAGGCCGGTGTATCCGGCATCTCAGCCAACCGTGACCTCGATGGATGGCAAGATATTTTAAAGGGCAGTGCGGTGAACAATTTTTCATTAAATTTCTCCGAGGACTTTTTTTTTATTTTTCAGAGATTTTGCGACATTTAAAAAAAAATTTGTTTACCGAGTTTTTCTGTCATCCGCCGGATGGCCCTACAATTTGTTTTTCGCGGACGTGCTCCAGGCAGTCACGATTTATCAGGGAAGTACGGAGTATTTTCTGGAATATTTTGGAAATATCGGATTTTTGCTTTCTCACGGAAGAAGCTGATGGGATTTTTTTTGTTATTGTTTTTTTTTTTTTTTTTTTTTAGATTTTAGTGTCGAGGCACTAAAAATAGACGGCAAGACCGCTGGAAAGCTGCAGCTTTATTCGAACTGTAGCACAAAAGTTGCTGGGTGGAATACACAATACCGGTGTATCCGGCATCGGAGCCGACCATGACCCGATGGATGGCAAAATGTTTTTTAGAGCAGTGCGATGAAAATTTTCCGTGAAATTTCTCCGACGATTTTTCTGAACGGACTTTTTTTGTCATTCACTGAATATTCCTACAATTTTTGTTTCTCACGGAAGTGCCGCGGGTAGTCACGATTTGTCACGGAGTATTGTTTGGAACATTGCACATACATATACAAAAGTTTATTGAATATGCATCTTGAATATGTATTCAATATGTATATGTATGTGGATATTCAATATACACAGTAAAAAAGATTTGTACATTTAACAGACCTTTCTTGTCCACAAACGTCAACAATTATTTTATTGTACATTTTACAAACAATATTCGTAAAATTGACAGTCATTATTGTATAATGGACAAGATTTCTTTTGGTAAAATGAACAAGGAAAGAATTGTGAACGTTTGTGGACAACAAAAAGTTGGTACCTATTTTACTATGTATATATTTTGCGAATATGGGATTTTTGCCTCCTCGCGGAAGAGGCTGATGGGATTTTTTTTTTTTTTTTTAGTTTAGTGTTGACGCACTAAAAATTGACGGAATGACCGCTGCAGCGTTAGCGCAATAATAACAGCACAAAAGTTGCGGTTTGTAATACACAACGCCGTTTGTATCCGGCATCTCAGACGTCAATGAGCCGATCGACGTCTAAATCATTTTCACGGTAGCCACGGTGGTGAAAATATTTCGCGAAGATTTCTCCGAGGATTTTTTCGAACAGCCACTTCTCAGGGATTTTGCGACCTTTCTTTTTGCCGAGTTTTTCTGTCATTCGCTGGATATCCGTACATTTTTTTTTTTTTTTTTTTTTTTTTTCACGGACGTGCCGCAGACGGTCAAGAGGTACGGAGTGTTCTCTGGAATATTCTGGAATTATGGGATTTTTGCTTCCTCACGAAGGAAGCTGATGGGATTTTTTTTTTTTTTTTTTAGATTTTAGTGTCGATGCAATAAAAATAGACGGAAACATCGAGAGGCGCAACATTGAAAGCGTGCGTGCCGGAAGAGGCGGAAGGGGCGAAAGAGGAGGGCTTTCATGATTTCACTTTCTTTTTTTTTTTTTTGTTTCAAGGGTGTATCATTGATACGGATTTTTATTACACAATGAAAACTTTACATGGCAGGTGCAACCGATACTGCGCCGATGTTTCTACACAATGCTTTAATAGCCCTGATTTTCCAGCCCTGTGACGCCGCTCGAGCAGGTCGGATAAATTGCACGGAGACGCTATCACGTTACTCACGGTCTTCGCGTAGTTCACTCTCCTCATTCCGGGTGATTACATCCATTATTATTTATACATAATATATAATAAGTTTTTAATATATTGACGCCGCGACTGCCGTAGCCCTTGACCAACGATACGCGAATTCTACATGCGCAATGTACGTTCGAATCATTATAAATTTGAAACACACACTCTGACCGTTCGGCATACGTCGTGCATTACTTTGCCAAAAAAAAAAAATCGGCCTGTATAATAAGCTGTGCAAAGCTTCGACATCGCAGCTCGACACAGTAGAAAAAATTTGTATATGCAATATTTTTGTTCACAAACGTCCACAACTGTTGTCCTCTTAATTTTACGGAATTGATAGAAATTAATAGAACATTTTGTAAAATTAATAGAAATTTGGCTGAAGGATCCCGGTTGATGGCCCATTGGCAATCTTTATGTGAATGTTGTAATCACAACATAGAGAGATGTACTAGCTATGGGCTAAACTACAGGATATTGTCAATAAATGCCTTTTTACTACTACTCATACAAATAATTATATATTATGATAAAATGAATACAAACTTTCTAAAATGGAATTTTTTTTTTTTGGTAAAATGAATGAGTAAAGAATTGCCGACATTTGTGGACAAAAAACGTTCGTACCTATTTTATCGAATATGCATGGAAGAATATCAGGGAGAGTTTAGGGATAAAAGTTGGTGCCCAACAGGCTCGACGGCGAAGCCGCAAGTGTACTGTGCCTTCGTGCAGAAACACACGGTATCAAAGAACGTGCCCAGCTGGCTATCGGCGGCTCCACTTTGCTTCCTTCGTCGTGTACCCGGTGCCCGAGGAACCTCCCGGCGGGTATCCGAGTCCAATCTGAGCCCCTCGTTGCCCTCGAGAATTATTAACGCCATCGGAATTTATGAGAAGGTCGCATCCGCAGAGCGGCGAAGCTCGCTCGACGAAGCGCCGGGTCGCACGCGCCCTCCCGATGTATTCCTTGTTCTATTTCCTTCGGGTTCCTTTGAATTTTTCCCAACTGTCCGGATGATGTATTTTTAAAGTGCGACTATTCCTCAACTATTCACCCTCGCGGCCTTTCATGCGTTGCATTTTTTTTTTTTTTTTTTGTCCTCGCTTCATAGGGTCGTTGTAAACCTTTTTCTGCGGAGGGCTGATAGTGATGGACCGATCGTTATTGGCTTTTCATGAAAAGTCATTAATCGTTCGTAAGTTCGATCGATTAAAATGAACAACGCGACGTTTTGTCGGTCGGCGGTTGGACGAATAGTTTTCCAGGGCTTGCTGGATGAAATGTTGTCACACCTAGAAAATGTCTGCAACTTGTGGTAAATTATGGAATCTCGATTACCATTGGCTGGTTCGATGTCTCGATAGTTCGCGTCTGATAAGGATGCGAATCACCCGGTCTTTCGTCGATGTTTCATATCTGCGGTGCAGATACCATCGGTGCAGATAACATCGATGGATAATTCGCGGTCGACAGCGTCAATGGTCGATTTTACCGACCGATGGTATAGCAGTTTTCGCGAAGTTTTAACGCTTAGAACAGAGAGCTAAGAGCTGGGTTAATAAAACATCGGTTCAATCGTTACAGTAATCAGAATTCGTTCATTCCTCTAGAGTGTTTTTTTTTTTTTTGTAATAAATAAAATCTGAATGATCAGATGTTTGGGAATGAAGAGAATATTGATTTTACCGAACGATGGTGCAGCAGTTTTCCCGGACTTTTAGCGCTTAGGACATGGACTAAGACCTGGAATTAATGAAACATTGATTCAATCGTTACGGTAATGAGAACGCGTAGAGGATACTTCGGAATTGAGTTGCCTCTTGACACTGTGCGATAAACCTTTATACAGTGAACAGCGGGGCAAATTGGACCAGTGGCGAAATGTGAGCTATCGTTCTCGTATTCGTTCGTTTGTCTAGGGTGTTTTTTTTTTTTTTTTTGGAAATAAAAAAATCTGAATAAGGGGATTTCCGGGAATAAACTGAAGATCCAATTTACTATAAAAAAAGAAGCTTCCTCTATGAGGAAGCAAAAAGCGAACACTTGTCAATTTATTTTCTTCCGCGGATGAATCACAATTGTTAGAAGGATAAAAATGCTGTGCGCAGTTAAAAAAAAAAAAGAATACTTTAAGAGATACAAACAAATCGCTGCAAAAAATTGGTCTTGTCGTTCTCACGTTCCTCTATGTTAATGACGACTCATCCCACCACTGCTCCGTGACAATGAGTCATGGCGATAGCGCGATGCGCAGCTCTGACTACGTGCGTTGCGGCCTGCAAAAAAAAAAAAAAAGATCTTCAATTAAATCGACCGGTTTTACCGTCCGGTTATTAATTTCAATGATTCGACATTTCGACACTGTCGCGCCGCATTAACGTATTGTAAACCTGATCAATGCGAGCGACGATACCTTAAATTTCCTTCGTGCATTGAATTCAGTCAGATGTTGAGCAACTTCGGTCATGGAATATCGCGCGGTTTTTTCTCCGCGCACCCAGGAATTATTCAGCAGATCCTTGGCTGTCGGTCTGTGCTCTGGGATTTTCTGCATCAGCTAGATCATTGCGAATTACAATTTTTTATTATTCATTTTTTTAACATGAAAATCTACGAAATCTAGCGTGTGATTATCGCTAAGTACTCGTCCTGCATTTGTCACTTACCTGAACGACGAGCTGCTTAGCTTCGTCAGTTTTGTCGTCCCAGTACGGCGACGGAAATATTTCCTCAGTTTTTCGGAATGGCTCGAAACCGCAGAGCCTGCGACATTATAAGATAATGTAAAACACCTTCCTCTATTGAATTTGAAGACGTCACCGTGAAGTTGAGATCAAACTTAAGATCGAAGTTTGGCCCTTACTTCATTGCGTGCTTGATCTGTCTTAAGTTCGAACTTAAGATCCAACTCTAACTGCAATAGAATTTGAGTTCAGTCTTCAGTTCGAACTTAATATCAAACTTAAGCACGAAATCACGTTCGAACTGAGGTTCGATCTTTAGATAGATCCTAAGATCGAACCTAACTTAAGCGCACAATGAAGTTCGGGCCAAGGCTGGATAGTAAATTTGATTTCCAAATCAGTCTTAAGTTCAAACTATTGTCATAAAATTCGAGCCTACGATAGCCTAGATTCGAAATAGATTTGAGCAAAACAGCGCTGAAGTCTTCGCTAAAGAAATCATTTTTAGGTAAGTTTCACGATCATATTTTTTTTTTTTTTTTTTTTTTTTTTTTAGGAATAGTAAATAATGAAGTCATACATTATGTACAGAACGATGCCCAAACTCCAAATATCGGAGGGTGAATCGGCCTTCCCAGTAGCTATCACTTCTGGCGCTGTGAAGAATGCAACAAAAAAAAAAAAAACGCCACTTTACTGCACGCAGAGCTTTTCCGTACGGTATTTGTTATTCCTTTACTTTGCAGTACAGTAATAAAATTGCGTAACTGTACTGACGAAAGTACTGAATCGGTTTTCGAGCATAAACATTAAATCGATAAAATACGTACCACAGTAGAGTATTTTGTACGGGCTCAGAGATACGGTTGTGGCGCCGTTTCCTACGAGTACGAGCCGCGAATTCTCGTCCTCGCTCGCGTAAAGAAGCTTTTCCGGTCTCAAGCTTCCGTGACAAAAACCCATCGAGTGAATATACTGGAAGAAACAGCGTTTCGAACGAAAGATAATTAATTATTTGACGTTGTTAAAATACTTTTAACGTTGAAAAAAAAAAAAAAAAAAAAAATGAACGTGTAAAAAAAACCTCCAATGCCGACGCAGTATCCTGCACGGCATTCGCCGCATCTATTTCCGAATATTCGCCGCGTGACGCCAATCTCTCGAGTAATTCGCCACCGGAGGCCAGATCCTCGATTACGAATATTCGGAGTGAGTCGTCATAAACCTCTCTCACTGACACCTGCGAAATACCGACAAACAAAAATCACAAAACGTTATTTGATTTCGTTGCGCACGAGCGACCTCGTTTCAAGGCTGATACGAGTGAAGCAATGGTTTTTTTCTTTTTTAAATCGTGGCACTCGATCGATCTCACTGTACCGCAAGGTTCACCTTAAAAATGAGACGCAAGTAGTGCGGATTATTAAAAATTTCGAATTTTTCTTACGATGTTACTGTGGCGTAGTCTCAGAAGAGCTCGTAATCTTGCACCGGTGTCGACTTTGTTCAATCTGGCTTTCGGCATGATTTTGCAGGCGTACTTCTTTCGGCCCTTGTGAAGACAACTGTGCACGGTCGAAGTCGAGCCCCTGTATGGCGGACGATATAAGTTATATGATACTGTCGAGTGCCCAAGTGGAAAAAAAAAAAACATTATTTGAAATGTAGCGAAAAGTATATGAAAAAAATGTGTTAAATGTATTTTGCACGAAAATGCGTGTACGAAAGAGCTCTAATGTGCGTCAATTTTGAGCCTCCGTCCTAAAACTGCATACAAATATAATATAATACTATGGTCAAAGATCTTTGGAATCGAATTTGACCGAAATCTATCGAAACGATCAGGTTTTATGGAATTTAAATGTTTTGAAACGGTTCTAAGAACGATCTACTTTGAGTAAACAGGAAGGTATCGGGCTGAAATTTGACGCGGGAATGGATAAATACTGTACAATGTTTGTATTAAATTTGACGTAAACCGATCTAACCGTTTAGATTTTATAAAATTAAAAATTATCTACATTTTTCGGATAAATTGTCTTTTATACATCCGACACGAGTTTCTGAATCAAACATTACGCTACGTGCAAAATTACTTGCAGATTTGTAACCAACGGTGAAAAATAGTTTAAAGTATCCTCAAAACGACAAGTTATGAAAATTTCAGTTAGCGATTTTCTACAATAAATTTTGCGGTAACTTTTGATCGTTTCAATCTTATGAGATGTAGAGATGTTTCAATGTCATGAAAAAAGTAGAAATGTTTCAATGTCATGCAAACTAATTTGCACATGGCTTCCTCATTTATTACATTTTTGATCATAATTCAATATACTTTATTTCTGTACGGGCGAAGCGCAACACGAGAGCAAATAGGCCTCTCAAACAACCTCCCGTCAGATTTGAGACCCGACCGAAATTGGTTATTAAACGAAAACCGAGTGGATTGATACACCTAAACCCACCTGCCGATTATATCGCCGAGGATGTATTGATTTTCGAAGGCACCTTTCGTCACGTCCGCCAACCAATTGATCTCGTTCTCCATTTTCCGTTAATTCGACTGCGCGCACTGCAAACACACCTGTCACTCATATCATTTACCTTCCGGACGAAAATCTATCGTTCGGATATTCGATAAACACGGATATTAGCATTCTCGTCAAAGTCTCAATGACGTTTTCATAATTACAAACGTTGCGTGTGTTAACGATCGTTCAGTAACCGAACGCTTCGACCTCGCAATGTACGTGACTTCTGATGGATATAGGCGTATGATTTATAAAACAAAAAAACAAAAAACAAATCGACATTTAACGTTCGAAACAGACCGGCGATTCATCGAACGGTAAACAGCATCAATTTTGTATGAATCGCTTATTTCCATCGAACGAATTCGACCGGAAGCTTGAATTTAAAGCGAATATCGGAAATGTTTGACATTTTTCATTAAAAATTTTATGCCGCGGGAAATTTTGGGGATTTTTTTTTTTTTTTTCATTATTCCGGAGTTGTACGAAATTCCACGTCGAACGTGTTACCATGTTTTAATTACGGAAACTCCGTGTGTCGCTTTAGTATTCTTGTTCCCCCTCTCTCTCTCTCTCTCTCTTTCTCTCTCCCTCTCTCTCTCTCTGGTTCTCCGTCTCTTCTTCCGTAAGTTTAACATGCTAATGTGTTTTCATTCTATATGCTGATTCTTACACGTCGGTTCCCCCGGGTTGCAACGTCACAATGACATTCTTAGCGCGCAGAAGCTAAAGTTTCGTTAATTAGCAGATGTCACGATCGAACGAGCGCGCTATGCATGTGCTTGACTGAATTTTTATACCATTTAAATAATTTTTATGCTCGATTTCCACTGCGCGTCGAAGAATTTATCTGCGATTCCTGTTCTACATTTTTATTTAATACAGTTCCGAGCTTCAGACATTCGATATTTTCCCCTCTTAGTCATCGAAATGAAATCCGTAAAAAAATAAAAATATTTTTCGGCTGGTACACAAAAATCATTCAATAAAAATGTTTCTTTAAAACTCCACGAACCGCCTTTACGCTGTTGTGAAGACTCGGCAAAATAAAATAAACTTCGATCGAGAAACCAATTCAAAAATTATAATACGATCATAACTTAAAAAAAGTTTTATCTAACATGCAGTATGTAACTTGAAAAAAAAAAAAAAAGACTCCTGTCCTCAAGTTGCAATTCAATCGCTTGGTGAAAATTAACATACTCACTGTGAGATAAGGCGTGTTCCGAAGCCTTCTACGAAACCATCGTTCGGGTATGCTTTTCATCAACTAATCCTACCGCGAAGTCGTTATTTTTTTGAACCAAATAATAAACACCAAAAAATCTACAAAACTTTCAACTCGACTTCACTGATATCGACGTAAAATCCGATCGGTCTCGGCCGCGCGACAAAGCACCGACCTGCCCGAGGAAAAGCTATCGCGCCGTTCAGCGTTTTAAATTCGCTTTATTAGCGAGCCAGAAGTGCCTACCGCCGGTATCGCGATGTTTTGTGCCGAATGGCCGTGCGCTAACTGACTCTGCCAGTCCGCGTATCCGTTTGAAGAGTTCGGATTATCTGAATCGTGCCGGGTGTAGAGCGTATAGGTGGCCAGAACGCTTCGTCCACCGTTCGTGTTCCGGCGAACAAACGTGTTTTATGTTCTCTCTAATTTCTGCAGCTCACTTTCTACCGTTCGGCTTCGAGTGCACAGAACTCATATTGAGCCACTTTATAGCCGCACGATAATTGTCGAAGTACCAGCGGGGAGACGTACCGAGGTTGCTTCTGATCGAGCAACAGGCCGGCGATAAAGTTCGATGCGATTTAAACGAGTTCGACGATTCCGGACGATTTCGATTTCGACGACTGCCCGAGTGCGGTAACAATATCGAAAGCTGTTGGGTCCGATTCGGTCGTTTTGGTTGTCGAAATTTGGCAAACGCGGTGAATATCGCGCGGAGGGGAGAAACGTGCTGTCGGAAACAGACGGTTGGCAGTGAAAACAGCGTGTTATATCCATCCAGTGGGAATTTATGCTCGTCAACTTGGCCGATTGTACGTTCAGTGAAAATTTACGATTTTATAAACCTAAAGTAAATTCTGAAATATTGTATATCAGAAACGATACATTATTTATCTTCTTTCATTTTATGTTCATTCAATTACTTATTATTGACAGTAGAGGAGGAATCCCCTGTTTGTGTATTAATTTCATGGTTTCAATAAAATGATCACGCACCGGATTTTTTATGAGAATAAAAATCTTTTAAATCTTCAACCTCGGAGCGAATGTGCATTGTGCGGCGAAATATCTTCCGTATGCGTCATAATGTGATCGCTTATGTGGATATCTTGCACGGATTATACGTGTCATAAAAATTTAGGATTTTCTAGACGTAATGTGAATTTGGAAATATTATGTATAAAAAATTATGCATTCCTTCTTTTTTTATTTTAAATTAATTAAATTACTTGCAGTTAAGCACAAGTTGTAGTTGCAGTGCCGGCACAATCCACTGTTTACGTATTCGTGTCATAGTTTCAATAAAACCAGCACCGAATTTTATCGGTGCAAAATTTTTTTAATCATTTTATTAAATCTTAATTTTAATTAAAAATCTTCAACCTCGGAGCGAATGTGCGTCGTGCAGCGAAACATGTTTCGTCCGCTCAATAATATGATCGCGCATGTGGACGTACGCACCGTCGCGCAGATGTGTGGCCAGTTATTGTTATCGTCACGAAACAAGATAAACGGACGTGACTCGCGGACGCATATTTTTATTTATTTTTTTTTTTGCACATCTGGCCCGAAGGAAATCTCGCCTCGAGATCATTCGCGTACAATCTTACCCGTCAATGCACTTCACATGGCAACGATTAAAATCGCAAAAATTCTTTATTCATTTCGAACAAACGTACACTGTTAAAAATGTTACGAAATTTACAACACGTTTAATATACAAAGTTATATGAAATTAGAATTCATATACATTGTATTAGAATTTTAATAATTTAATCTTAAATGCAATACCTGTGTATTAAAATTACAGGCGATGGCATTGGAAATGAAGAGATTCGTGTATGATAATTATGTTATTACTACAAATATTATACAAATGATATTGTTTTTAATATACCGATAACGCAATATTCTTACATACGCGTCAATGAAATTTCATATACTGTATATGCATAAAACTTCATATTTATTTTCTGAATTTTCAAACAGACATTTTTAACAGTGTAGAGTTATTATAATTTGTTTTTTTGCGTATACCGTTTTGCTAGAACAATAGTAAAGTGATTGTTCGGCGGCCGTGAAACCGATCCGACCAGATGACCACGACCGGATTTATTCCTGACGGGCGTTATTCGCCACAACACAAATCTCCCGACAATTTAGTTGCTATTGGTATATGCGTCATAGCGTAGGTATACGCTCGTACGTCGCACTCGTCCGCTTACGCACAAGTACCGATACACTTACGGCAATGGCCTCGGTTCGACACCGCGGGGATAGAATCTGCCCGGAGCGAGCAGTGGTTTGTCATGAAAATTGAGGTCAATGGCAGGCCGGAAACCCTTGTTTAAAATTCAATGGAACTATTTGCGAGAGGTTGATATATAAAAAAATGCCAAATGGAATCACCGAGAGGCAATATGTGCAATACATGTGAATCTGCTCGCACAATAAGTCCTAATGAAACATTACAGTGAATTGGTCCATGCACGTTTCTTCGGTACTGTATCTGAAGAAATCTGAAAAAAATCCCTGGTCCGATGTGAGAATTTTTGAGTCGTGAATCGAAAATTGTGAATCTGCTCGCATAATGAGTCTTAATGAGTCATTACAGTGAATTGCTCCACGCATCTTTCTTCGGTACTGTTCCTAGAAAAATCTCAAAAATTCCTGGTCCGATGTTTGTCCGAAGAATCCGAAGAATTTTTAAGTCGTGACCCAGAACGGACCGTTCGCGATACGCGCGCACGCACTCTGATACGACCCAAGTTTGGCCCGGTTCCCGAAAACTCTCGTCATAGCGTATTGCGTAATGAAAAATCTCATGGGTGATACACGGATTGTGTTTACAGCATTGTTTGAGGAAGGGCACTTGAGGATGCGGAGGGGCCGAAAGACGTTTTAGCGAAAAGTGCGATAGTTCTTGGTACGAAACGGTTGTAGGCATTGGATATATACGAGCTGCCACTACAAAGACGGCTAGGAAAACTACAAAGAGGACGGCGTCGACGACTACGACGTCGTTACGTAGAAACACTCGGGCTGGCTCGGCTCTAAGGTGGCGCCAAGATTGCATAACGCACTCGGGCTGCCAGCTGCAACGAGGCGGTGTTGGTACACACCGGGCGATATTTACTACGTACCCGGGAGACGCGTGCATGTCCGCGGAAATTTATGCGAACCCAGCGAGATTTTCCTCCAACGAGTTATACCAGCTTGGTATGCAACTGCGCACAGACGTACGTTGACTCGCCGTAGAGAGCCCGGAAAAAGGATTATATGTTATAATATATTATTACATAGGGTAACACTTTTGGAGCAGAAGTGACGTATTTCAGAAACGACGTCACTTCTCATCGAAAAATTAGATTTTGAAACCAGAAGTGACCTATTTCCGGTAAGACGTCACTTCCAATCAAAAATTAAATTTTGAAACCGGAAGTGACGTTACAAAAAAGATGTATTATTTTTCTCTACAATGTATCTTGTATGCAGCCAGTGACAGAAACGTGTGAATTAAGGGACACATAAAGGTGAGTAAAAGAATGTGCTTGATACATCTCAAATGAATTTGGAGTGGTCTCGGATTGCACTGGAGTGGACCCGATGATATTCGCAGATATGAATATACGGAAAACAGCATAGGGTCCAATACTTTTCCGGTACACGCGTGCTTGGCCCATACTTGCAGCTTTACGGGACTCACGAGATTTTACGAAACTCACGAGAACTGCCGTCTCTTAGACAGCTAGTGAATTCCGTACTAATTATTTTTCGATTACAATTTTTTTGTTGAACTTCTATAATTTTCTATCCAATAATAACTTCTCTAATTTCGTCGTTATTGTCAGGAAAAAGCTGTAAAACTCGGCGACACACACTAGAATGTATGTAGAATATAGTTAACTAGTACAGCGCAGTTGAAATCATGAACGTTCACATTCGTAAATTATTTATCTGGCAATTGTATTTAACTAGTTAGTGACGTTACAGAGTTGTACTTAAATCGTTAATTAAACATTGTACGTCGTTACCGTATGAGTAACGTTGAGTTTCGATCAAATTTATCTGCGCAAAGAAACTGCGCAACTACTGTCGCCATTTCGTCATTGAACAATATCAAAAATTAACATTCACCCGATCGTGATGGAAAATGCTGTTACCCAGATTAGCTTATTGAAAAAAAAAACAAACCTTACGCGTGTTTGTGAAATTTTAATTTCTGCAATGTGCGCTTTGTTTACTTTGAATTTTGATTTTTGATGCAATTTTGATTTTTGTAATTGGCATTTTGTTTACACTTCTCCGGTTATTCACTTTATGCCCTCGCATCAACGTTTCGATAATCTCGACTAAACTATTTAATTTTTGTTTGTAATGTGTTTTTCTTTTTTGTTTTTCATTCGCAAACTTAACTTTCCTTAAAACGATTACTTATCAACTAAATTCGTCAACAGACAACACTTAGCGCGTGACAAGGCTCCGAAGAGCGTGGGGTGATGTGGCGAGTTGCGGTTATCCGAACATTTGCGTTATTACTAAGTAGCGGACGGATGATGCGAAGAAGGAAAACAAAAATAGCGGAAACGCGCAGTATGGTATTTCGCGTCGACGACGACCCAAATAATTCTCACGGACATCACCGGTCGGTGACGAAGCGGAAAAACTTTTGGAAGAGTAAACTTTCCTTTTATCTTTCTTCATTAACGCGATTAATCCTAGATCGTTTTTTTTTTATGCTGGCCACAGCCACAGCAGTTGCGGAAGATTTTTCGTCCTCCCCTTAATCGCTCGGCAAACTTTTTTTTTTGCAAAAAATAAAAAAATAAAAATAATGTCTATGAGAACTGCTCACACGCTGCCTCGTTCAGGCGGACGGGCGATTCGTCCGAACTTTCGCGCACATTTTTGCTACACGATATATCGCGCGATTCGTTCGCAAAATTAGTCGCCGAAGTCGTGACGCCGGTTTCGACGTACGTGCCTTCTTCTCTTGAAACACGTGGCGCAACATTTCTCCCGGACGATCGACGATATGTCGCACATTCGCCTGTAAGCCGCGCACATGCTCGCCGGCATGATGCTGTCCTTGCAACCTGCGAGGAAAAATTGCGATAAGCAAGAAAACACATGAGATTGACGATCGTTTAACCATATATATGAATTAAGCAATTACGATTATTAATAGAGTGACTCATAGCGTTATCTTAATGTAGTTAAGATATGTTGTCGGACGGACGAGCCGCGCACAACATCGTAAAATGTCACGTAAGACATATTCACCGGGTTTCTCATCACCGCAGGGGCGCCTGTAGTGACAGCGTCTCGTGTCGAGTGGTCTTCGGTCAGACAAACAATTGCCCGAAGGCGACAACGTCGTTCTGTTCCGACATGAGACTTCGCGATTTTTCACACCGGTCTTCGTGTTACACGTCGCGTTACATGGACCCCATTTGCCTGTGTAATGCAGAGACAAAGTATTTATTTAACAAAATTTCACCAGTAACTTCGTTTACTTGATTTTTTGAAAAAGTTTATTCTCATTTACGATTTAGGTACCTATCTATGATCTAGGTTGGTATTCCAGGATCTAGATAGGTGATCTAGGATTTACGAAAGGTCAAGGTGGGTGTTCCAGGATCTAGATAGGTGATCTAGGATTTACGAAAGGTCAAGGTGGGTGTTCCAGGATCTAGATAGGTGATCTAGGATCTACGAAAGGTCAAGGTGGGTGTTCCAGGGTCTAGATAGGTGATCCAGGATCTACGAAGGATCTAGATAGGTGATCTAGGATGTGCGAAGGATCTAATTAAGTGATCTGCGATCTTGGTAGGTGATCTAGGATCTAAGTAGAATTGACGTAGGTGATCTAGGATCTAAGTAGGATCTACGTACTTGAATTAGAATCTAGGTAGTTGACGTAGGATGTAGGAGCTCGGTAGGCGATCTAGGATCTACGTAGAATCTAATTAGGTGATCTGGAATTTAAGTGGGATTTATGTAGGTGATCTAGGATCTAGTTCGGATCTGGGTAGGTGATCTAGGATCTAGTTCGGATCTGGGTAGGTGATCTAGGATGTAGATCGGTTCTAGGTAAGTGATCTGGGATCTAGGTCGGATCTAGGTAGGTGATCCACGTTACGATCTTACGAAGTACAATAAATTACCGGTGATCCATTTTTCGTCCCGACAATCTTCCACGGAAGCCGGGCGGTCATCGGGATCGCAGTCGCTCGGCGTCGAGCAGGAAACCTTCCGACTTCTCTTTCCGTAGGCGCAGTGACTCCATTTCGAGACGACCCACTTCGACTTCGTGTTGTACATCGAGCTGTCGGAATTCTCGCCGACGACATTGTCGAATTCGAGGATCTCGGGTTCCTCGGTGGCGTCACCGTCAATGAACGGTATACCGTCGTTCGAGCTTATGTTGTAGAACGAAGCGTCCTTGTTGTCGGCGTAAACGATCATCGGGACGTCCGAGAGGGAACCGCACGGTGGAAGATCCGGACACGAGCCGACCTCTTCGGGTCTGTCGTCCTTGTCGCAGTCGCGATCGGGCAGAGCGAGGTCCGAGCCGTCGGATTCCTTGCCCGATGACACGCACATCACCGATCTCTTCCGAAGGGCATCCTCCCCGCAGGTGACAGGGCACATTTGCCAAGGTCCAACCCACCATCTGCAGATTCATTAGCACAATTCATCGTTATCGACTGCCAACCGGCGATTTTAATCTGACAAATGTAAAAATGTGATGACGGAGTACATGAACAGGTCTTTCCATTACACACGAATTTTTTTTTTTTGTATAAATACTTTAAGACATCACAATTCATACTTATCGGCCCGCTAACCGTAAACCGGCGATTTCCATCTGATAAGAGACAAACACGATGGCGTACTAAGTGAAAAGGTCTTTCGATAATAGATTCATTTAAAAAATGTAAATACTTTTGCATGTCACAATTCATGCTCATCGACTGCCAACGGTAAACCGGCGATCTCAATCTGACGAGAGAAAAAATGCCATGACAGAGTAGATGAAGAGGGCTTTCGATTGTGGATCGAGAGATGCTGAAGCATCTCGAGACGCAAAGGTCTCGCGAAGAAGTGTTCGCCCGATTACCGCGAGCTTATTATGCCCTCGGGAATCCTTGGAATCATCAGCCTTAACGAAACTAGACTAATGAACGGGGTTTAGCGTCACCTGGCCGGACAAGGGTTTCTATTACACTCCCGTAGCTGAAACTCCGGCTTGCTCTTTTTTTCACAGAACGTGTCCTCCACCACGCCGCTCTTCCTCTCGTGACAGAGTGCGTGAGAGGTCTGCGTGCCACCTCCGCAGGTGACGGTGCACAATGACCAGTCGGAAAGAACCCAAGAGTACTCCGGTGCGTGATCGGGTTCCTCCTTCGGGACGGTGTACTCGTAACGAAGACCAAAGTTGCGATAATGGCCTCGGTAGATTAGCTGTTGAAAAACATCGTGACATTGTTCATGCGATCTTCTTAATGATCTTTGATGGAGATATTCGAAAGAGCGGGGCAAAATGGGACGGTGGAACAAAATGAAACCTTGTGACAAAACGAAATTTCCCAATAATTTTTGAATACCCCATTTTGCCCAATCAATGCATCCGGATTTTCTACCCCACTTTGCCCCTCTGTCACGTCAAGAGATTGTCGGAAAATTGCGTTTTGTCACATTATCCCATTTTCTCCTATTATCCCATTTTGCCCCACTGTCCCATTTTGCCCCATTACCCCATTTCTCTCGATTGTCCCATTTCCCCCGATTATCCTATTTTGACCCATTGTCCCATTTTTGCCGTTTGACTTATTTTTACCCATTGTTCTATTTCCCCCGATTGTCCTATTTTTACCCATTCTCCCATTTTTCCCGTTTGACTTATTTTGACCCATTGTTCCATTATTTTCCCCGATTGCCAAATTTTTCCCCCATTGTCCCACCTATTTCCTATTTCTTACTACCGTCGTTGGAATTCTACTCCAGGGTCCTCATAGAGGTGACTGGGAGGAAGATCGTCAGACATTAGCCGATCTGTACTACCTGAACAACGATCTTCAAGATCAAAAATTGAAGGACACCAGTGGATCATCGGCAGGAAAGTCATTTCGACGCTGACGAGTTAGCGTCTCGATGGACTTACGTAAACGGCGACGTCCTCCCTGATCGGTCCGGGTATTCTGACTTTCTCCTTGTCGTGATCGCGTTCGTAGAGTGCCGGTGTACCAGCGACCTCGTACTCGCCCGCTAAGGTGATCTGCCTGTCCAAGTAAATCGAAACGTCACTAGTACCTCGTATATTAAACGAATTGTTTGTTTGTTCAATTTTACACGAGGACTCCACCGGAGTCCCCGTTATCCTGAACGCACCGTTTTCCATTGAGGAAATACTTGTTCGAGTTGGGCACTCCGATGCCGATGTAGTTCTTGCTGTTGCCGACCTCCTCGATCTTGATGTTCCTCGATCCGGCCGGTATAACGATGACCTCCCGGTAACCCGGTCCCTCGTTTTTCTCGTAAATACCGCTGGTCGTCTCGCACTGAGTACCGTCACCGTGGCAAATACCGCAACGATCCTCCGTCGCATCGGAATCCACCGTCCAGTCGCAGCCTACTTTCTGCGAATTCCGAAAATCCGTTCCTCGTTCTCTATGAAATTTTTACTTACTAACATTACTTGTACAATTATCGTCGAGTATATTCACGTGGGCTCACTCGACATATTCCAGCGATGCACATGTCACGGGTACCGACGTTGCAGGGTGTTCCGTCGAGAGCCGCCTCGCCCCATGGAACTATCACGCTCTCGTCCGTGTCCGTGCAGTAGAGCTCGCAGGGCTCGGCTAAATTAAATGACAAAGGATTAAACGCTCCTCCGTCCCGGCACATTATTCAGGCAGGTCGCATGTCCGCGATGACTTTTCGAGAGAAAATAAGAATTTTATACTTCGATCGAAGTAGGGCACGAAGGATAAAAATAATGCGAATTTATTAACTCCGATTGAAGTGTGGCAAGAAGGATAAAAATAATGCGAATTTATTTACTCTGATCGAAGTGCGGCAAGAAGGATAAAAATAATAAGAATTTATTAACTCTGATCGAAGTGCGGCCAGAACGATAAAAATAATAAGTACTTATTTGCTTTGATCGAAGTGCAGCAAAGAGGATGAAAATAATGCGAATTTATTTGCTCTGATCGAAGTGCGGCAAGAAGGATAAAAATAATGCGAAGTTATTTACTTTGATCGAAGTACGGCAACCACGTGTAATTTTTTCCCTTGTACTCCTTGCCATCGTAATCGCTGCACTGAGCGCTCCTGAAGCTGGGCATACCCTCGGGACACGGCTTGGTGTTGCAAATCTTGTATCGTCTTCTCTCACCCGTGCAAAATTTACCACCGTGGGCCGGCTCCGGATGATCGCACTTTCTCTCGACTATCGAGACACCCGCGCCGCAACTTCTGGAACACTCGCTCCAGCCACCCCATTCGCCCCATCCCCCGTCGATCTGACTCGGGCGATCGACTATTGGCACGCATTCCTGATTCTGGCACCACTGCGAGCAGTAACCCGTGGTTAATGATGATCTTCCCGGAAACAATTCGCCGGCAAGTTTACGCAGTTTCTTTCACCCCAAGACCCAGTAACCCCTTTTGGGTGGTTCCCGGTGGAGTTTTAAACTCTGATAAAAAATACGGTCCATTCGACTAAAGGGTCGAGCAGGGACCTTCAAGAAGTATTTGGTTGATCCAGATAAACGATTGGTTACTCAATCCTTTCATAATTCACCGATTGGTTAGTTCAACAATTTTTTAAAAATTATTTCACCAAAATATTTTTGTGACATTAAAATATTTTCTTCGACCAACTAAATATTTATTTGAAAATGCCAGCCGGAATCCTTTAGTTGATTCGCCTATTTTTTATCAGTGAAGATTCTACGTATCGGGTCTTTATAGTTTCTTGCCAATATTACCATGTGTTTGCCGCAGTGAGTTCCTGGCGCTGCGGGATGAAGCATCGTGGTGCAAGAGCCGTCGACGATGCACCAGAGCTTCGAGCAGATCTAGAGTCGAGGGAACAATCGAAATCGTCATCTGTTCGTTTGATTGAGTGACGATCATTGGGATCGCGGATAGTTTTGGAAATTGGCACGATTTAATGTACCTCGTGCAGCGGGGAGCACACTGAGGCCTCTCTGACGCCAAATTGAAGCCGACACTGGTGTTCCGCGTTGTACATCGCACCGGGCGGCAGATCAGGATAGGCGTAGTCGTTGTCCGCTGGCTCGTCTTCTAGACACTCGCCTTTCCCCTGGCTGAATGTCAAGCCGGCAGCAGCATAAGGGACACACTATATTAGTATCGCGTATGTAGAGGCGCAGAAGTGATTTCATGCTTATTTCAGTGGGTCTGCGTATGCATGCAGGAAGATATTGACCAGGTTCGATATGTACGGGCAGATTTGCCTTTTTTTAGATATTATTTTCGATTTTTCAATGTTCGCATTTTCGTGAAGTTTATAGCCTTGCGAAGGATCCATTCGAATTTTGTAGCGTATTCACAAAATTGTTGAAGTTAGCGAGCTTCGAAGAACCGCGCAGAAGTAAATTAGCAACCCTGTCGTAGACGGCACGAAAGACACATATATTTTAAAGTTTTCGTAATTGTGTCACCATTTTGGCAAATAAAAAAAAAACAAAAAACGATCGTGTTCCGATGACAGAGACTAGTCTTCGGGTTACAAATATGCCTGGATTTTCTGTTTCAGATAATTAGAACGTAGTAGTAAAGCCGCAGTTCTACAGCGCAGCTGGCACCACCTTAAGGCTTCAATACTGTGCGACAAAAAATGCCTGCATCATGTAATAACATAAATAATAATAATCACGCAGGTAATAATAATCACTCTGTTCCATTACAATGAACACAAAAAAAATTGCCTTAAAAAAATCCTGACGATACACCTTCATATTCGAGACAACGGTAGCAACTGAAGTGTGGCTTTATAATCTTGTATATAGACATACTTGATATCCAAGCACGATGAGTAATATGAAACCATTTTATTCTATCCGTATTTAACAGAAAATAAAATAAATGACAATATGCGAGGAATGTTCATGGTATTTCGACTCACTCAAGAAAATTGGTGATATCGCGTCTGGAGCACCTGGACCAGGCAACGCCTACAGTATCCACCTCGAAGGTCGGCGTCATCACGTGCAGAGTGTCGCCGTCGCGTTTGCTGCATCCAATCTTGTCGGTGTCGTGATACATGCCGAAGCTGATGGATAGCAACCACAGTATACAATTATGTTTACGGGGATGTGAAATGCCCCACCGCCACCCGCGCTCGGTCGCTAACAGATTGGTTTCCCTATTTTCTGCATTACCGTTAATATTCCGTTCAAAAGCCAATTAGGTTATCGTAGGCGATAGATAGATGTACGAAAACGTTGTCTTCGGTGAGTTGAGGTCGACTGAATGTATAATAATTAAATCTGGCACATATGGATCTAGTACACTGGCAGAAAGTGAGAAAGGTCTCGATTTAATGTATCAAAAATCGTATTTTTGGGATTTAAATGGAAAATATTGGGCTGGGAGTAAAGTAATTGTTATATTCGTGTTCAGCGGGAAAAAATACGTCGAATATAGCCTTGAAACAAAAAAAAATCGAGTAAACAGAGATTTTTCAATATTTGGGCCACTTTTGAAAAACGTCGATTTTCGTGATTTTCAAAGGTCGATATCTCGGCTCTCAGTGGAGCTACGGAAAATCCGAGGTGCGCGTCGTCTTCTACGGGAAAAAATGCACAAGATAAGGTCTTGTCCGAAGTTTTAGAATCGTTTTATCGGACAGTTTGAGAACGTTGAAAAACAGGAAAACTTGTCTCGAAAGGGGGAGCCTTCCAATTTTCGACGAAATATTTTTTTCTTTTTTAAAAATTAACTGTTACGTATTTCGACGTATTTTTCCCCGCTGAACACGAATCCGCTGGCTTTTTTGGGACTAAAGTACAGTGAGACATTGAAAATCTCGATTTTATTCACGAAAAATCGTATTTTTGGGATTTAAATGGAAAATATTGGGTTGCGAGTAAAATAATTTAATGAGACCGACATTTTTTTACGTTACGAAAGAGGTGCAAAGTAATTTGCACATGGTTTCCACATTTATTACAATTGTACAAGTACTTTTCGTCTTAGTACTCAGTAATAGTACTTAAACTACCGAAAGGTACTTTGATACTTCAAGTACGTACTTTAAATACTGCCCAGATCTGGTATCAATAGTCTCGATGATAATAATGAAAGCGATTTGTTACCGACCGCGGTATTTGGCGTGTTTCTTTTTTTAACCAGTCAGGGAGACAAATTTTTAATCAGTGACAACTTCAACTCACTTGTGACCTAATTCGTGGGTGATAGTGTGAGCCAAAGTGATGCCGTTGTCCTCGTTGACGCTGCAGCTACGATCGGGCTGACACATGCCAGCCACATGAGCAACACCGAGGGTGCTGCAGGGTGTGTTCGCACGGGAACAAATGTCCTCCCTCGTGACGAGTATCGCAACGTCGTGATGGTTCGGATGGGAGTCATCGACAGGATTCATTTTTTGCTGCCACTTGCAGAAGTTGTACAGTGTCTTGTCGGCGTTTATCGTTATGTTGAGTCCTTGCTGCGAAACGGATCAACATTCGATTGTACGAAATACCCTTTTCTTTCAATACTTTAAGTTAGCCGCTGCGCGGCACACTATTCGAATGAGTGCTAAATTTGTACACCTTTTTGACAATAATTGTATTCATTTAGCGACAGTAAAGGAGGTTGATTTGTATTATTGCATGTCTTCTCGACCAAGAGAAATATTCATCGCGATGGTCTTTCAAGAAAAACAAATGCTAAATGCTAATTTTCGTGATGATACGTTTTTGTTGGGTTTTTGACTTTAATGTACCAAAGCTTAAACCCTGGTCTATGGATTCACCGAGTAGATTTTTTTTAGGTTTGACTGGTTATGAAATACGGCACATTGTTTAACCGGTGATTTTTCCCCCCATAAACAAACAGCTCTCATTTTTAAACGGCCTAAACTATGAAAAAAAATATACTTGGTGAATTCGTAGAGCAACATTTGAGGAACAAAATGAGTCATAGTACATTAAAATTGACTAAAACATAAGAATTATTCTTCGAATAAACTCAACGAAAATACATCGTCATGGTTAACTGCATTCATCAGTTTATGTATTTGAAAAATCATTATCAATAGTTGCCTTGGTTGAGGACTCATGCAGTAATAACGGAAATCGACTTCCGTTACCGTTAATAAACGCACAAGATCTTGAATAAACAGTTGTGAAAATTCAGCACTCGTTTGACTAATGTTCCGTGCAGTAGCTATCTTAATCTTCTATTCAAGAGAATCGCGCAGTGTGTCATGACACGGCGCCGACAACTTAATTTCCGGCGAAACTCATGTAAACGATAAGAAACTATTGGATCGGCAACTTGTGCGACATTGGTCGGTGTTTCTATCATTTACATTAGTTTGTCTGGATCGACGCATGTACCTCTGCCTCGTCCTCCTCCATGAGAATGATTCTCACGACGACAACATTGATGAAGTTGCCGATGGTCGGATCGTGATAGAGCGACGATACCATGTTCATAATGGTCAATAGATAAGTCTCGACGTCCCCGTCCTGATGAAAAGCCATCATCGTCGTGTCGGCGACGACGAGCGCCTCGACATGCCGCGGACGGCTTATCGAACGCCTGGACCGTTGCCACAATCGTTGGTGCCTGGTCTGGTGTTTTCTGCGACCGCGGCCCTGAACCTGAACGAGACCCGGTTGTGTCTGCCATTCGAGACGCGTCTCGGTCAGTCGTCGAGGCTCTAGGAATCAGAACATCAAATACGATTTGCCATTAAATCATTTGGTAACTGCTGTGCCAGCCTGACAGACAAATCACGCAGTACTGGCCGCGTTTGAGTCATCGCTCAGTTTATCATCGTCGGAGAAAGATCTGTAGTTCTCGATGGCGCTGAAGTTACGATACGACGTGCAGCGACTAAATCGAAAAATTCGGCGCAACTCTGAAACTACATTGGGACAAGCGCCAACACTTTGAATCGCGGTTCAACTTTTGAGATCTTCTTGAGTCTGATTGAAGAAACGGAGACGAAAAAGAGCACGGAAGAAAGAATGAGAAAAACCATGTCGTAGTGGTCGCGTAGTGGGGCAGAAGTTGTGTTACGACGTGTGGCGATTAAATCATGACACTCGGCGCAACTGAGAAACTATATTGGGACAGGCGCCAACACTTTGATTCCTGGTTCAACTTGTGTCATCTTCTTGAGCCCGATTGAAAACCGAAAACGAATATGAATACAAATGCAAGTGCGAGAGACAACATGCAGTATTGACCGCGTGTGAGCCATAGCTCAGTTTATGATCGTTGGAGAACAATCTGTAGTCCTTGATGGCGATAAAGTTGCGTTAGTCGTGTGGCATATTCTGCCAACACTTTGATTTCCGGTTCGACTTATGGCATATTCTCAAGCCCGATTGAAGAAACGGAGGCGAAAAAGAGCTCGAAAGAATGAACGAGAGAAAACATGGTGAGGTGGATTTCCACTGACGGCGGTTCGATGATTAATGCAGATTGCAGTTCGAGCTGGCGAGCCTACAATTAAGATTTCATTTACCACCTTGATGAATCGGTCGGCAGGCCATCGAGCTCATTCCTACCGAACGATATTCATTGTCCTTAATAACAGAGGTGAGAGAGAAGGGCCGGCTGGCAGGTATGAGGCCGGGGATCCTTCGCTCTTTTTTTTCCGTTACTTTTAGGTATACCGCGATCTCAAGTGAGGCCCTGCGGGGCTAATATGGAATACCTCGCCGACCACACCGTGCCCCGTCGTCTCGAATTCCCGATCATTTTATTCATCGCCCGGCGGCCAAAAGATCGCACAGGCAATCTGACATCAGCGTATGATTTCATACGCTGCTTCGAAGCAATTAAGAAGTATCTTGGTCTCATCGTTTCAAAGAGTAATTGCCGGGGGGGGCAAGCAACGTTTCATTATCACTCAGTAACTGAGTCATCGTAACTCTGCGGGGCAATTTCTGTGATGCTAACAACATATAATTGTCATTGCATCGAGCTCCACTTTTTTTTAACAGCGATGATACATGAACGATGCTTAAAGAGAGAGTTAAACATCGAGAAGACTTGATTTTTTCAACCGATCTTTTTTCCTTTGCTTTTTTTTTAGCAATTTTCCGAATAATTTAGCTTGATTATCAGGTGACGAAGATGATTGAAGGTTTCTTCGCAAGAGCACCCGTGCAGGTAGCCATTGAGTCCTGATCATATTGTCACTAAAAAAATAAGTAAAAAAGAGGCGAAAAAATGAAGGCCATCTTATTTCTTCATTATAGGTACATCGAATAATTGAGTTCCGGGGCGTTGCGAACCGATACAATAAAATACAGTGGATAGGGTCGGTCCGATGGACCGACCGCCGTCTGGAGGCGCGCGAGCCGGCCCCTGGCGGACTCACCACGTGTGCCGCAGTTCCTCTCGTGTTTCCTCTTCTTTTTACGCCGGCGCTTGCGACCGGCGCCAATCTCGACGGTGGCGGCGGTCGCGGAACGCCGGAAGACAAGGTGGGGCCTGCCGCCAGACGCCAGGCTCGTCGTGTTCCTCGCGTACCCGATTCCGGAGCCCTCGTCTTCCTCCGCGGTGTTTCTACGACGACGACCTACCACAGTGGCTCCCGAACGCTCCATTATCGTCACTGTCTCCTCGCTGCTCCTCTCCGCCGTTGTTTCGGACTTGCCGACTGGCTCCAGCCAGAACTCACCGTGATCGCCGCGGAGAACTCCCACCTGCAACACAGAACCGAGTCTCGCGTTACGTAGGCTCGAGCTTCCCACACGGAAAAGTTGTTTGTAAAGTAAGGAGATAAAAAAAAAGGGTAGTTTGGATTACCGAACTTCCGGTGGTCTATGAAAATCAAGAATGGTCGGCTGATATTCTTTAATCTCGTCAGGAGCAAGGTTTAAGGCCTTAAACACTTCACTGTTATCGATACAAGTGAACGCAGTTTTTGATTGTTTTAAATTCGTATTTGTGTCGCCAGGCTGTGGTCCATCTTACCACGTCGGTCCATGTTCATTACTCTTACATTAATACAATTCAAATCAATAGTCGAATCAATAGTCAACCCAAATCCATATTCATTTAATTCAGATCAATACGTATTCGATACAAATCAATATTCACTCAATTCAAATCGATGTTTATACTATTCAAATGACTATTCATTAAATTGAAACAAACTTTTTTTTTCTTGGTTCGTTGAACTGAAATATACTTGGACCAGTCTCCGAAAGAAGCGTTTCGTCGACCGGGTGTCCAAAATTCGTCCGAAAGTGACCAAAACCAGTACATCAACTCCAGCCGAACGGGCGACAGCACGGGAATGGCTAGTCAGTCTCGAGTTTATGTGCCTGATTCCAATCCATGCGAAACGAATCGGGAGGGAGCGAATTATGGGAGCCAAAGCTCAGAGGTATGATGAAGGCGCGCATGAAACTAGCTATTGGAGCCTGACCGTTAAGGTCGATCGTCGTAACTAGAAATATCTCGTTACTGCGTACGAATAACATCGGAACTACGGCAACTGGTGCCCCGTAGTATTGCCGGTACTCCACGCACGTTTGTTTGCCGAGGGATAGCGTGCGCGAGTTAGAAACGTGGCCCACATGCAATTATCTGCTTGCACACGTCCATAGACAAATGTCCGTGCCGAGTTCGGGCTGTTTAGTATACGTAAATCTGCTCATCCGGAGAGTCTCGAGCATTAGGCAAACGCGAACAGCCTGTGTATATGTATATGTGTATGTGTATATGTATATGTGTATCTTCAATTAGAGAGCCCGCGAAAGCGAAGTTCCACTGTGCGCGCGGTCGCAACTTCGGCTCTGATGCATACGGGCATTTCTACTGGGCGAGTGAGCAATGCACGGTATCGCGCACTGAGCCCGAGTGTGCGTGTATGCTTATTGCACTTCGCTCTAACCACCGACACTCCGGAGCCGGCGCATCGTGGTACCCGCCCCGACCCCAGTAATATTGCAGTTGTTGCTTTGTTGCGAGCGACTGCGTCTTCCGACAGGGATCAAGCTGTCAATCAGCGGAAACCCAAGAGGA
Source organism: Amblyjoppa proteus (assembly GCA_963922035.1). NCBI lineage: Eukaryota > Metazoa > Arthropoda > Insecta > Hymenoptera > Ichneumonidae > Amblyjoppa > Amblyjoppa proteus. The sequence continues at coordinate 1,477,273 of OY998234.1, forward strand.
GACACGGCGATAGGGCTTGACAACCTTTGAAAATGCGCCGCGCAGACTCGTGATGATAAAAAATGCCGAGTTCGATATTTCGATTAATGTATTCAAGGATGTTGGAGCTGTACAGTCCCGCCAAACGTGAGTTTCAGAGAAAATTTCGAACACTTCTCGATGGGATAAAAATCTGAAAAAAATCCGGTATATGGGAGATGCTGCAAAGATTGTTTTTGTGCAATAATAATGCGAATTTGTCAGTAACAAATTGCAGATAAAAATTATTATACAACAAATTACTCGTCAACTTAACTATTTTCCTTCATAAAAATGATTCGATTGTTTTTCTGAATACGTATGAATTTTTTCGGAATTGTTTGTAATCTTTGGAAATCGCGTTTTTTTTCTATGTTCAAGCTGTAAAAAAAGCAATTTTCTCCGCCCAGCTCCAATAAAACGGAAAACCGATCTCTCGCGGAGTGTAATCAGCACGAAATTCTCGTGCAAACTCCTCAACCTATCTCGTAAATATTTTCAAAAAATCGTATTTATTCTTTTAAATACAAATACATTCTTTTAAATACAAAAATAACCCGGAAAACCGATGAATGATCGCGAATGCATGCATAGGAACGAAAAAAATGAACTAAAATGAACTAAAATAAATGAATAAAATAAAAATAAAAAAACCGAGAAGTACACGCGCGTGCTCTCGTGAAGTGTAATCAGTACGAAATTCTCGTGCAAACTGCTCGGGCTATCTCGTACAGATTATCATAATGCGAAGTTGGTATTAATATTGATTGCATAGAAAAGTGCAGCAACGCCTTTCGCGTGCTCGGCCGACAGAGCGTACCGTACCGTTGGTATTTGTACGTACTCGGTGTACACAACCGAGCGATATAGCAGTTAATGGCCGCTGGACTATCATTATTCTTATGGGTAATTTGTTTATGAAGGTAACGCGTACGGTTGTTGGATGGAATAGTCCATTACTCTCTCCCCGCGCTATCCAGAAAATCGTACCGGCGGTACCGGTGGTGCGAGGTGTGCACGACTATGTATAAATTATTGTCGCGGGGAGGGAGCGTGATTATTCTGCCACCGGCGTGCAGTGCGATGGGCGGTCTTAGGCCGACACTAGTTAACGCCTATGTTTTATAGTTTATGCTCCGCTCTCGCAGGCTCTCCGCGTCCTTTTAAGTAACCGCGGCTGTAAGAGCGTCGCGCTAGCACCGCGAAAGCTAATACGACTGTTCGATTAAGAGGAGGACGGCAATATCGCGGGTGTTCCCAGTTTTGCGCGAATGCTCGATTCAATCAGCGTCTCTCCCCCGGATCCTCTCTCAACGCGGTCATAAAACTCGATGGATTTAATTGCCGATGCCGACGATAATGTCGGACGATTCTCCGTTCGATGGGATCTCATACTCGGATGCACTTATCTCAATGTACAATCGATGGGCGGGAGGCAGATGTCCCAGTCGTTGACGCATTAACGGTCGAACTGCGCTAAACTGCCGTATGAGGTTTCTTAAGTGATTCATTATTTTTTTTTTCTGCCTGATTATGTATCGAGGTTTTCTTCTTTTATTTAGATCGTGTCCATTGGGATTTATTGGAAATGTATGTGATAATCAAGCTTGCGTCGATTGGACACTCATACCGATGATCTAAGACACTCACAGATACATAGAGTAGGGGAAAGCGGGGCAAAATGGGACAGTGAATAAAAACTCAGTTTTCCAATGAGTTTCGGATGCCCCATTTTGCCCCAACACATCCGGATTTTCAACCCCGTTTTGTCCCACTTATCATCACCGCCGCCATCAAAGAGTTATTGGAAAACTGCGTTTTACCGAATTGTTCCATTTTGCCCCGCTATCCCCTATACAAGATGTATGGGCACATCTGGCCAATTTTACGAAACTATACAATCAAATTTGCAATGTAAAAAAATTTTGTTCAAAAATTAATGAACGGTATTGGAAGCTTATTTCCATCAACTGTTTTCGAAATTTCAAAGCCATTTGCATTGTAATTTTACAGTAAAATTTGTATTTTTAAGATGTGGTATTTTTATTTTACAAACAAAAAGTACATTAATGTTCAATTAATGTACGTAACGTAAGCAACTTTCAAGTTACGGTACAATAAATTTACAATTTATTTTTACAGTGTAGAGTTCCTAATTGGACTTCGATGATTACGTGAGGTAGATACATAGATAGATAGATTCGTTTATTCCGCGTTCTGAGGCCTGAGGTTCTAAAAGCACCGTGCATGAATAAACAATAGAACATACCATATATGGCGACAATAGCATAATTAGAAAATAATAGCTAATAAAATAACAGTCATGAGTAATACAATCGAGCCCGGCAAGCCAATTAAAGGTGGCGCGTCAAAGCCTACGGGTCTTCGTTGCGAAACAAGTGATCGCAGTCCGATATTGGTCAGACGCGAGGAAAGTTTTTTAAGCCGCCTAAACACGGTTTAACACTGGCAGTGAGCACTTCCGCATCCGATTACCGAACGACGCACTGGGTGTTCGACACTCCAACTAAAATACGCCGAACCTCTCATACTCCGAAATTTTTCTCCGCGATACTCATTTATTACGCGACGATAAAAAACAAAATATTCAAAACAGAATCGATTTTTGTGAAATCATGAAAATTACGGGTTCGAAATTAATCGAATAAAAATAATGGGAGCAGATTCTGGGGTCCGTGTTGGTGAGCCCGCTCCGGGCACGGCATGATTACGCAGATTTGGGGTATATCGAAAGTTGAATCAGCGGCACGAGACACGACGTGAACCGCGGGCAGCAACGAAGGGGGAAAGGGATTCTGCTAGCCGATAACAAGTGATTGATCGAGTACCGCGCCTTAATTACAGAGCGTGCATATGGTTTCCATTATGCGGCGTCCGGAGATTCACAGTGTGCGTTTGTGAGTGCGTGTACCTGCGAAGACACTGTACAGTTATACTGTATGCATAGCCGTCGCTGTTGGATATTCGTTATACATTATATAGCGCGAGCGTTATAGCGCAAGCTCGTCAATTGGTCATTGATAAAAATACACCGACTAACACTACAGCGGTACTCGATCACGGAACTCGGCGGGTTTGCCTTCGCTTGCACGATCTCGGTCGCTTGCGATACATGCATTTACTTTTTGCCAATTTTTTTTCTTCAATTTATTACAATTTTTTTTTTTCTTTTAATAATCCAGGAGGATCGTCGATTGATTGATATTTCCGTACGATGAACCCTGATTGATATAATAAACCTCTTGCCCGTTACTTGAGCAATCAGACAATTAACCGCCGGCAATGATTATTAGTTATTATACATCCTCGGGGCAGTACGTAATCGGATAAGAATCGCGTGCCTTGGCTGGCCCGATATTTCGCGAGATTAATCAAAGTTATTGGGTTCGGTGGAATCGTGCTAATTGGGTTTCCGTTGGAACGGAAGACGAGCGTTGGTAACCGCACAGGCTCCGAGCCAAATCCATAAAGCCTTCATTTGCAGCAGAAATATGAGCAAGAATCCACAATTGTACGTCTTCGTGTGCCCTTCGACCGGGACGTCACAATTTTCTACCCCCTAGACGAGAAAATTAAATTGAATTCAATGTTCACATGGACAGTTGGAGTAACGGCGTTTTCGTGCATAATTCCATACTTCGCCCGTTTAATAATGGCGTTTTCATGCATAATTCCATACTTCGCCTGTCTAATAGCATACAACATTACGAGATAACAAATTTGTCCGATCTTTACCATTCGGATATTGATTTATAAGATTACAATTCGTACTTAGTATTTACCACGCTTAATATTATCGACATCTTCACATCATGCGAGACACAAGAGCTCGCTCGAAGACGATCGGCAATCACAGTATTTACCATGCCTAATATTATCGACATCTGTACATCATGCGAGACACGAGAGCTCGCTCGAAGAAGATCGGCAACCGCAGTGCCTGAGAAAGATCTGCGCTTCTTTTTCTTCTTCTTCTTGAAAATTTTCTACCCGCCAGACGTGAAAGTGAAATTCAACTTCATGTTCACTTGGACAGTTGGAATAATGGCGTTTTCATGCATAATGCCAGCTTTCGTCTGCCTAATAGCAGACAACATTACGAGATAGCAAATTTGCCTGATCTCTAGCTATGTTATTTCCAATAATACGAATGATTACCATCCGGATATTGATTCATAAGATTATATTCGAACTTAGTATTTACGAGGCCTCATACTATCGACATCTGTACATCATGCGAGACACGAGAGCTTGCCCAAAGAAAATCGGCCACCGCAGTGCCAGAGAAAGATCTGCGCCTCTTTTTCTTCCTCTTGAAAATTTCCGACGCGTCAGACGTGAAAGTGAAATTCAATTTAATGTTCACTTGGACAGTTGGAATAATGGCGTTTTCATGCATAATTCAATACTTCGTCCGCCTAATAGCAGACAACATTACAAGATCGCAAATTTGTCCGATCTCCAGCTATGTTATCTCCAATAATACGAATGATTATCATCCGGATATTGATTCATAAGATTACATTCGAACTTAATATTTTATACGCGTGATACTATCGACATCTTAACATCATGCGAGACACGAGAGTTCGCTCGAAGACGATCGGCAACCGCAGTGCCTGAGAAAGATCTGCGCTTCTTCTTCCACCACTTCTCGTTCGTCTTCTTCCTCTCGTTCATGCTGCTCACTTCCTGTCCGATGCAAATTGAGATATCGAGCGAGCGTGTTTCTTCCGTTCCTCGCTCGCCTGCAGGTGGATTGCGCATGCCTTCAGCGAAAGACAGGATGATGGAACGGGCGTTTAAATAAAAAAAAAAGAATCAAACGTTTTCTGTATAGTTATACAAACACGGATGAGCCCGAGGAAAACGGCGCAATTTCATGGTCTCCCCTTCGTTCGTCATAGCTCCGGGGCACGGCCGTGGAGTTTCTTCGCATGATCGCTGCACAGGAGTGTCGGCGACGGTGTGCGTGCGTACCTTTTACCGGCATTTTTTGGAAGCCGCGGTTACGCCGTGCGCTGATAAACGCTTCACGAGGACCCGAAGTAGCCGGGATCTCGATGATGATAACAACTTCCTCCGCGTTCTCGCGGGACTCACACCGTGGAGTTCTCTGCTCCGCGATGATTTATGCCATCATTAGAATGGTCGGCGGAACCTCCCGTGTAGGCGGTCTGGTAATGATCGAGCTGCTGCTTGGCTTATGGCCACTCGGCTCGTCGTTTTCCGTGTACCGTAAGCGAAGTCGAGAACGCGAAAGCGAGCGAATCGAAAAGCCGAACGGGGACCATCGAGCGCCGTCATCTGCGAAGACCGAAAGGATCTTAAGAGCATGCGAGAGACCTCCCTCCTCGTCTATCCGGAACTCAGTCGGTACCGAAAACTGTAATCAACTTTTCTCACGGGTTCTTGCATGCAGGGTCGAAATAAAAGTCTCGTCGAAGGCGGAGATCATTTCGGCTTTCGATGAGACTTCTCTTTTGGATGCACATGCCGGAATCCCTGAGAGAAGTTGATTAGAGGTTTTGTTACCGACCGCGGTATTGCACTATCGAGGGCGCGTTGAATGTCTCGTTATGAAATCGCTTTAGCCATTTTTTCCGGAACCGTCAATATTTCACCCGTGGAAAAAAATTGATAAATATATTTTTCATGTAGCGAATACACTTTTCACGAAATTTTTTTTATATATAATTAATATATTATGAGATACATGTGACGGATATATCCGAGCAAGTGTTTTAAAAAGAGAGAATATTAGTTCGCCCGAAAAAAATTGTTACTTTTAATATATTCATAATATTTCTTTCGCTTATATTTTTTTTCGTGCCCATTCGAGCGCAAACGAATTAGATTGTCACGCGTCTAAGTAATCCTTAAGAAAACATCATTTTTTTTTTCGGTTCAAAACATTGATAGTATATCGGAGAATATTGGGAAGGCGATTCGTTGCCGACTGAGCGCTAGGCTGGTGGATCGACAAAACGTTCCACACCACATTGGGCATCGACAAATTTTACACTTGCGCATGATCGACATTCAACTTTCTCGATGCGGTTCGAAACTTTCGTCCCCGAGTGTGCAACAAAATATCACACCTCAATAGCGTATTAACTATCGCATTAACTTTTAATTGTAAACGAGGAAGGCGATATTCCAATGCAAAAAAAAAATCGAATCGAGAAAGGAAAAGGCTGGGCTCAGATTGAGATAATGGCTCTACGTCTGGCGTGCGACTCTTAATGTCGAACGAAAAGCCCTGTTATCCGCGGAGAACTGTTCGAAAGCTCGTTAAGCGGAATTAATTCATCCATAAATCAAGTCCATTATCTGTACAGCAGCAGATTGAGAGCTCCGGTCGATTTCTACACTCGCCTGAATCTGACTTAACGAATCTTGATTTATAGACTTTTATATAACAGTTTCCATTTTCTTTTTTTGGTTTTTATTTTTTGCAAAGTTATTCAATCAATGCAACTGAATTTTAATGCTAGGCGATGAAGTTAACCGAGTTAAACGGGCCTCGCTGTGGTCTATTCGTTGTTTATTGTACGACGTAAAATTTTGACGCTAACGGCGCTCAGCGATATATCGAGTGATTGAGGATTTATAAAACCACGGGGATTCATATCGCTCGAATAAAAATGCACTTGCCGTGTGTTCGATGTTGGTATAATGTCCGCGATAAAACAAATCGTACTTTCCCCCCCCCCCCACCCCCCCCCCCCAATGACATTGCGCCATGCTACGTCGTTGAGCTCGCTATCGTCAGGAATAAAAGTTAAGACCCCCTTTTATCCTTGTACAATGAGTACATTCTACGATAGTGTGTAGTACCGTAGATAACCGCTGTGCATAGGTGTTCGTTGAGAACAGCGAGTCACGCGACAAGACGCATGAAGGGAGTGAATTTTGCGGCCACGCCGAACCTCGGTCGTGACTCGACGGCCATAAGATCCGGCCTATCAGCGTCGCGATCGTTCGGGTTAAATTAATAGACACGTCGAGAGTTCGCGACTGCGAAATCGAGCCGAAATGTTGAACTAACGCTCGAGAGAGCAACGCCGCAAACGGGATTCGAAATTTTATGGAAATCATGAAAACTCGTAAAAATTTCGAAGTACTTGGATTTGACAAAATGTCGAATTTTTATTTTTTATTTGACGAACTGTCGAGTTTTTGTTTTTTGTGTGACGAAATATCGAATGTTTGGTTTTTAATTTACGAAATATTGGTAATCGTGATTGCATGCTGAGATTGTGTCAAGAACGGCAATGGCGTTCCGATGCCGAGAACTAAAAAAGAACGATATTTTTATTTTAATACTGCAACCTTCAAAGTGATTTGAGCGATGGCAAATTTCTCGTCAATCCGACGTTACATATTGGCGATTTACTCTGTTAACGCTCGTTCTCCCTCATTATTCTCCGGTAACGAGATAACAGAATATTGGTAATCAAAATTGCACTGAAATGATGAATCAACGTTCGAGAGAGCGAACCCACAAACGGAATTTGAAATTCGATGAAAATCAGGAAAGTAAAAATTTCAAAGTATTTGGATTTTATGTGATATTTGACGAAATATTGGCAACCGTGATCACACGCTGTGATTGCATCGACAACGGCGTTAGCGTCTCGATGACAAGTACTCAAAAAGCAATTTTCTTTTTAAGTACTGTAATCTCCAAAGAGATTCGAGCGATGACCAATTTCTCGTCAATCCGACGTGCCAAGTCGATCGTCTGTACATTCATGGATTTCTCTATTAACGCTAGTTCCCCCTCATTATTCTCCAGCAATGAGGATAACAGAAGATAATCTGCGAAATGGCCCCGAAATGTTGGGCTGACGTTCGAGAGAGCAAAGCCACAAAAGGAATTATAAGCATTATGATAATCATGGAAAATCGTTGAAATTTCGCAGTATATGAGTGGATTTTATGAAATATAACATTTCAGTACGAATTTGATGAAATATAACATTTTTTGGTTTTTTAACTGACGAAATATTGGTAATCGTAATCACCGACTGAAAATATATCTGGAAACGCGTTGGCATTTCAATGCCAAGAACTTAAAAAACACGGTTTATTTTAAGTACTGTAATCTGCAGAGTGATTTGAACGATGACAAGTTTCTCGTCAATCCGATGTTCCACGTCGATCGTCCGTACATCCATGGATTTCTCTGTTAACGCAAGTTCTCCCTCATTATTCTCCGGCAATGAGGATAACAGAATATAAACTTTGCCGGGCGGAATCTCCAATTACCGTGGATAAGATCTTCCGTGCGATTCTACTTTCTCGCGGAATAGCGAGTGAGTGCCATTCCCCGCCCATTCGCTCTCGAGCAAGACTTAGGCTAGCTTCGAAGAGGTTCCCGCTTGATTCCGAGACAGTTTTAATTGAATTTTATCCATGCGAGACGGGATAATTCAATCGTGACGATTCGAGTCCCGGAGGCGCATGAAATTGTGTGTGGAATTGTAGACGAGAGAAAGCCGATAGGCAGAATAACCGAGGATAGTGAAAATTCGTTTCGGCGTTTTCCACCGTGCAAATTTCAATGCGGAGACGCGAAGTGAGCGATTAAGATAAGTCGATAATGGACACTCGAAAATTGTTTTCGACACATCGACTAACGGTACGGTTATCGTTTAATTCGTGTATAGTGCAAGTCTTTATTTCCCCGATCGATTGGATTTTAATTGAATCCCGCGAGATGCCGCGAACTTATCGGAAAAAATTCGCCTCGGTGTTAAGCGAAAGTGCCGATAAATCGATAACTATTGAGCCACTTAGCCCACCAATTAAATCCAACACTAAGTGAACGTTTCTCTGACGGTAAAGTGATTAGCTTCGTCAATTATGCAATAACAATTCCCACTAAAGTCGAATTCATTTTGCACCGAATTCAAAATTGCAACTATCGTGTTATACGTAAATTCATGCGCGGAGGCATTTTCTACTGCGCACTGCGATGCAGACACGCTAAGTGTTTTCGACACATCGATTAACGATACGCTTATCGTTAAATTCGAGTATAGTCTCTACTGTAAAAAAAGATTACTGCTTTAATGTAGTGGAAATTGAAATATGCTTCCATTACTTACATTAATTGAACATCAGTCTACTTTCTTGATAGAATAAAAATACCAAATATAAAAATTACAAATCTTTTGGTTGAAATTCACAAAGAATTTGAGTAAAAATAAAAATCTTAGTGTAAAATGGCAACGCACATGTGTTTGAAATATCAGAAACAGTTTATGCGAAAAAGTTTCCAATACCATTAATTAATTTCCAAAAAAATTCACTTTTACAGTGCTTATTTCCCTGATCGATTGGATTTTTTCATTGAATTCCGCGAGATACTGCGAACGTATCTGAACCAGTTCGGTGGCAATAAATCGATAACTATTGCGCCAGTTACGCCACCAATTAAGTCCACCCCCAAGTGCACGTTTCTCCCACACTAAAACGATTCGCTCCCGCAATTATGCAACAACAATCCCCACCCACGTCGAATTTATTTTGCACCCGATTCAGAATTGCCTCTATCGTGTTCCACATAAATTGTTTCATGTTCTATCGCAGAGAAAATTGAATAGCGTGAAAAATCGTCCCCCCCTCCAAAGCTCTCGCTCCGTATCCACTCGTCTCCGGCGTTTCCGAAGAAAATTGAGCAATTACCGGGCGTTGCGTGAGCGCCGAGCTTTTGTAACTCGAACGATGCAAGTCGCGGCTCATTTCTCCCTCTCGTCCTCTCGGTATACCGCCATTGGACACCCAGCGCGATGCCGGCTTCTTCGTACAATAAATACAGGTGGTCGTACCCGCATAGGTCGGGACCACTTGGAGCCGCTGCTGGTGGTTCTGGTAGCACTCGCTGTGTGTGCGCATGCACTCGTGTAGTTGCGCAGCCACGTATATTTATCGCGTACACATCCGCACACGTCCCCGTGTATTCTTATATGCTTATGTGTGTATTTCTATACAGGCCGGTGTGTCTCTCATGCGGGAGCGTGGACGGCGAGGTGCGCCGCCATAAATCTGCCAGGCCATGGCAAATTAAATCATTATCTGGAAGCTGCGAGCAAATTGCGCTGATGCATGCGCCAGCTTAGTTTTTCCATGCATCCTCATCTCGGTGAATTGTATGTCTTGATGAGCGTTTGTGCACACGTGTGTGTGTGTGTGTGTGCGCGCATTCGTGTATGCACGGTTTGCGACGGTGTCCGAGACAATGGTGGAAAAACTGCGGGAGAGCGTTGTTTGATAAACATTCCGAGGCGCCCGGCCGAGGTGTATGCAGATCCGGAGTGGAAAGAGAATGAGGATGATGAGTAATCCGGACGCAAAGTGCCTTCCTCGTGTTTGTCGGAATTAATGGTCTCGGTTCTCGCTCTCTACAGTTTCTGGGCTCAGGCGACTCGACGATTTTATATGCGCGGATTGGTCGATATATTGGGCAATTGTGCACAGGAAAAAAAAAAAAATAGGCATTGAGGTTTCTTATCCGCAAAGGTTCGCAATGCTCTTCGAGTTCATTTTACTAAAAACTAAAATTTTACAAATGTTTTTGATGTGATATTCACAAGAACAAATTTGTAGACGTTTTGGGACAAGAAAAGGTTCTTAAAAGTACAATCCACTCTTGATACTCTGTAATGCTCCGCATAGTTAAAATTGGTCCAAGTCTTGAATATGGAATATGTAAAAAAAAAAGTTTTCGTCACCCGTGTGTGCTTCTTTTACCCCAAAGACTATTCGTCGATGTCAACGCTGCGCGAGAAAATGTGAGCAATCTTCGTATCCGACGAAGAGCGAACCTTCTGTTAAATAATTAAAGAGGACAAAAAACGAGAAGAAGGGAAGTAATTTTTTGCGATCCATCACGACTCAAGAGCGAAGACTGCGAAGCGGACCATTATCGGCCCCGAAGAGCAAGACGGCGGGGAACGCGCTCCAATGCCCTAAGCTCGTGGGGTATCTGTTGCAAAATTATAGTCTCCATCCGTACTCTCTCCCGTAGACGCTCGCTAATGACACTTTAATCGAGTAATTAGACGTGAGTGAGGTGCATTACACTGCAGCGGTAGCGGAATACGAAGACGAGGCGAACGTACGTTAATACAAACGCATCGTCGTCGCTTGTAGTTGGCGCGGACGTTGCGCTACAGTCGTAGGCATCAAGAGGGCCTTGAATTCCGCGTACTCGCTGTACCCGGAGGTAATATATCCCCGTTCTAGAGACACATCGCCAGATACGAGTTAAAGGTTAAACTCGACAATGTCTCCTGCAGGCGCCGCGCCGGTCTCTGTGTCGCTCGGAAAATATATCGATGGCTTAAGTACGGGAGGGCATGCCGAGTGTGCATGAGTATAGCCCATATGCCCCTCTGTCGTTCTTTCCGTTTATGTAACGAAAGAAATAAATAAATCAGCGTGCGCGAAGGTGAAAATAGTATTGTGAACGGTAAGTGCGCGGTGTCGAGAAGATAAATGCAGCTGCATGGGGAAAACACAGGCGATCATTCTGCTCTTCGGTAAGCGGAATGGAAACGTACTGGACCGAGCCTCGGGTGGCTCGACAAGAGCCAAATTTAACGCTCTGAATTTCTGCCAGGCGTATTCTCGTGTTCCGGTTGGGAAAACCATTTTCCTGTCGGGAAAACCATTTCCCGATCAGGACAACCATTGTCCTATCCGGAGAGTCATTTTCCTATCAGGAGAATCATTTGCCTATCAGGGAAACCATTTTCCGGCTAGGAACACAATTTCCAGGTCAGAAGAACCAATTTCCGGTCAGGAAAACCATTTCCCGACCAGGGAAAGCAAAACATTTGACGAATGACCGACGCGGGTTAACCGAAGTTGTTCATGTAGGTTGACTACTGAATACTCATCGGGCCATCGCATGCGAAGACTGCAACCAGGGAATTTTAATCATTCTACTCAGGGAATCATTCTGCTGCTGCTCTTGCAATCATCCTGCTCTTCGGTAAGTTCAATGAAAACATGTTGGACCGAGCCTAGAGCGTTTCGACAAGACCCCAACTTAATGCTCCAAAATTTCAGCTTGGGGAATTCTCACATCCCAGTCAGTAAAAGCAAAGTATTTGGCGAACGAACGACGAGCGGTAACCGAAGTTGTTCCTGCACCTTGACTGCACGCGCGTTGGATGCACCGCAGTGAATACCCACCATGCCATCGCATGTGGAGAGTGCAACTAGGGAATTTGAATCATTCTGCTCTTAGGGAAGAGGAATGGAAGCGTACTGAACCGAGCCTGGAACATCAATGCTCCGATTTAACGCTCTAAAATTTCTGCCAGGGGAATTTTCACGTCCCGGTCAGGAAAACCATTTCCCGGCTAGGAAAAGCAAAGTATTTGACGAACGAACGACGGGTGGGTAACCGAAGTTGTTCCTGCAGCTTGACTGCACACGTGTCGGATGGACCGTGCACCGTATTGAATACTCACCAGACCGTCGCATGCAGAGAGTGCAACCAGGGAATTTGAATGTCCCCGAATGAATCCACGGTAATGACATTTCGTAGTTCGGTCCCTAGGCGACGAGCGCACGTGGATGCCACGTTTCCGTCGCTCAACGACCATCCCCGGGCCGATGAAGTCGGTGACCGATGTCAGCTGCAGATGATACTCCCTCCCAGCGAGGTTCAACCGATAGTGCAGTGCCTCGTCATTGCCGGAGGAATGATGGGTCACCTCGTGATTGACGAGGTCCCCGTTGTTCCTCACCTTACGCGGTATCACGATTTCGCTATAAGTCCTCTCGTGACTCTCTTGATTACCGTTGATGCCTGCAATCAGAGGGGTACATTCGCTGTTTATACTGAGAACGGAACATGTGTCGTGAGTAAGAGACGGCGAATGATAGTTCGCTTGTCTTTTTACTTTCTCATTCCAGTCGAACTGCGTAAGGTAAGAAAGTAATTTGAATACAAAAACGAGAAAAAAATTTGACTCCTCGATTATGGTCTAGAAACATGTTTTGCATATCCTAGAGTGCAAAATAAGGATTGTCCGATTTCTTTCTGTCTGTTCGTCCGCGCGGCGGCCGGTCTGTAGGTTGTCTGTTCCCAAAGCGCTATAAGATTTCGAAAAGCCTTCGGTTTTATTTGTCAATGGTATTACGAATTCAACGATTTGTCGTTGGTTCAAACGAACAGTTTGAGTCGAATCTACCACACGCACTTGTGGCGTGTCGATAAGTTCTCGGATCCCATTACCTTAGACACAATACCCGTTTACCCGATGATTTATAATAATCTGTCCAACACCGTTGGCTCCACGACAATGCATAATTAATTGGCAATACAAGCAAGTGGGGTTTGAAATTTGTTTAAATCCATATATGTGTCAACACGCACTAGTCTATCTTACCGCGTCGGCCCATATTCACCACTTCTACGCTCGGAGTTAACCCCTATATGTACCTACATTAGCATTAGTGTAATGATTGTCACTTGTGTATGGTATTGGAAATTCAATGATTTGCCGTTGATTCGTCCGAATAGTTTATGGTAAACCTGCCACACACTACAAATGGCATATCGATAAGTTCTCGGATCCCATTACCTTAGACATGATACCCGATTACCCGATGATTTATGATATTCTGACCAACACCGTGGACTCCAGGACAATGCATCATTAACGCAATACAAGCATGTGAGGTTTGAAATTTGTTCAAATCCACATATGTGTCAACACGCACTGGTCCATCGTACCGCGTCGGCCCATATTCACCACTTCTATGCTAGGAGTTATCCTCCATATGTACAAGCATTAGTGTAACGATTTTCATTCGTCTACGGTATTAGAAATTCAATGATTTGTCGTTGATTAGGCCGAATAGTTTGTGGCAAACCTACCACACGCTACATATGGCATACCGATAAGTTCTCGGATCCCATTACCTTAGACACGATACCCGATTACACGATGATTTATAATAATGTGACCAACACCGTGGGCTCGAGGACAATGCATCATTAATTGGCAATCCGCTATTGGCGTACTGTCTGAATAGCCTGTATGCCGTAAATACACGTACATCCAATATATTTCGTATCGTGATTAGACGATCGTCGGCTGCCGAACAGGAGAATCATCGTCGCAGTTCCTACTTTGTATTCTCGCTGGATCGAATGTACGATAGTCTCTGACTTGCCGATTGCGCATGCGTACGATGAATTACATACCTACTTCAAACTTCCCGATGCACAATGACAATGGATGAAAATCACGGATAACACAAATAATCGATGGCCAACCCAAGCGCGCATTAACGAGACGAAATGGCGTTGCCGTAATGTTGTACGATCTATCTGCCTGTCATTGATTTATCGTCGATCAGTCTATCGGTCGGAAAGACCGTGAACATGTGTACGACTACTTCGGCACGTCGGCGTTGAGCTGCGTTCCAAGCTGTCGTTCCTTTATCGAAGTCAAGTATCGACGAAATTCTATGAAGTCTGCGCGAGCAACCGATCGACGGATGCGCAAAGCCCACGCGCACAAAGTACACGTCGACGCACTATAGTTAGCGCCGCTGGATGAAATAACGTAGTTTAATGTGGTTTGTCGAGATCGTACACGGCTCGCTATTGGTATACACACAATGCTTCATTATGTTATTGTGCGATTGTTATCGGAAACTGTAGCGCGCAAAGTGCCACCGAACCCTGGTAATTCTCCTCCGGGTTGGATATTAAAAGCACGCGAGTAACGGCGCCGCGCGAACTGGCCGATTGTCATTAAGCGAACAGCGTCATGCGATCGCTGGTCGTTTGATTGTGTCAGACATTATGAGGGCGGGTTCATTGAGGGAATTACAGAAATTCGGAATGCATGGATCTATACAAAGTATCGCTGGGCATAAACAGGGCGAGATGCATCGAGCAGTGGCGCAAGTAACATTAACCGGTGCTTATCGGAGCTCGGGAGATCGTCGGCTTCGCTCTGGCTAACTATGCAGACCGGAAAATGCCCGATATGAGATTTTGGCATGCCGTAAAAAAAAAATCGTACGACATTTAATCTACTGGGAGTTTTTATGCATAAGCTGGTATGTCAAATCTCGTGTACAATTGTTATGAAAAATTAACATACTGTATAGTAAAAACTTTCGAAATACTTTACTTTTAATGGTTTTTTTATTGGGTAATTTTACTGTAAAAGTACTTTGAATTTAGGAATTTACTTGAATTTCACTGTCAAAGTTAATTAATTTTTCATCACTATTGTTTTTGCATAAAAATTTTCAGTCCGGTACATAAAGTTTTTAATTTTTTTACCAGTGAGCCAGTGAGTAGAGCCAGCGATGTGCCTTTACAGCGTTCATGTTTCAACAATTACGGCAGAATCCCGCCTGGGCTCAAAGAGAGTGTTGCAGGTCTGCCTAGAGATGAGCCATCGCACGGTAAAAAAAAAAAAAATCGCACCTGGGTTCACGGGAAGTGTAACACCGTCCGGCTGTTACATAGTCCGGCACGTTCCGAACTTCTCAAATACCGATGTGCATACGATTTGACTCAAACGTTTCGGCGCACGGTAGCCAGAGTGGAGCCAGCGATGTGCCTCTTTCCATTTACGGCAGAATCCCAACAGGGTTTAAAGAGAGCGAAACAAATCTCCCCGGAGACGAGCCATCAATCGACTAAAAAATAAATAAAAATCCCACCCAGTTTCGCGCGAAGTGAAGTGAAACAGGACGAACCGGTACTTTACAAACTTCTCAAATCCGGATGTTCATACGATTTGAGTCGAACCGAACCGTAAAATACTAGTCTCGTCCGGACGGGCCGTCGTGGGACGACAAAAAAGTAACTCGGTTCTGTATATGCGACGATGAAAGGGCAGATCAGTCGCGGGCTTTCATCGATCGCAATTTAATATTTCACCGCTCTGCATGGCGCGTTTCAACGGAAAAGCCCGATATTTCAAAAGACTGTACACCGCCCCGTATATATTTACGTGAGATATGTTAAAGCAAAAAAAAGCAACGACTATCATGGCCGGGGAGAGTCACGAGTTTTCAATATTTTGCGCTACGTGCGACTGAAGGGCCAACAGTGTTTAAAAAAAATCCATCTACCCGGTGTCGAGGCGGAATCGAGAGCCGATCAATTTTTCAACTTCATTTCGCTCTATCGCTGCGACTCTCTCTCTCTCTCTCTCTCTCTCTCTCTCTCTCGTGCGCCAGCGAAATTATATATCGCGAACTCAATGAGGCCTATCGTTCGATGACGATGACGAACGAGCTGGTCGCAGACTTTCCGATCGTTTGTCAAACGTTACACACATTGTCAGGATAAACTATTAATTCTTCGCAGCAAATCGCGTTGCGAAAAAAAGGGATTGAATGAAGTTTCGAAAATTTCTGAGGCCAATGAGAGGCGCGAATGATCGGGTTATTCATCCACAATGACGTTCTCTGCGGTTCATCTAAATCGAAACTGTACCGGCATTCGGTGTTTCGCAGGAAGACAAAGTATGAATGAGAAATTGTATGTATTCCACATTCCCGGTCAGTCAATTCACAATTCACAATCTTTTGCACATCCTTGAATTGCACATTCGCTGGAGACTTCTGCAGTTATTTATGTGTATCGTCTCAGCCCTACTCATGGTGGCCATTTTTTCCCCTGAAATAAAATTCCCTGACTTTTCCATCACTTTTCACTGACCAATTAAGAATTTTTCCTGACCATACTTCTGATGGTGTCTATTAAAAAAAAAAATTAATGATGCAAATGAAAATGCCTAATTATTGTGTAATGTTCAATTCTATTTGTTTTCTTATCAAAATGTTCCCAACTTTTTTTCAAGGGTTCCTTTTATGTACTTTTTATTTATTTATTATTTATAGAAGGTTTGGCGACAATTTCTTTTTTCCCTGACCAACTTTGACATTCCCTAACTTTACCCGGTTTTCCCTGACAGCGGCCATCATACTACTGACCCAAAAGAAAACATCTTATGCGCACTGTAAAAAGAATTTGTGTGATAATTTACAAACATTTTACTGTAAAATTGCAATGCACATCAGTTTGAAATTTCGGAAACTGTTTACGTAGAAAAGCTTCCAGTGCCGGTAATTAATTATCAAACAAAACTTGTTTACAGTGTATCATAAAAGTACGGTATTGACTTCATAATTACTGTTCCGTATTCATTCCAACACATTTTTTATTTATTTTTTTTAAATACTAAATTTGCATCCACCCACTTTTCACCCGTCAGCATAAGCGCATCACCAGTCGAAATCGATTATTATTCATCATAGATTCCAACTATCATGTGCATTAATTCTTTTCCTAAACATAAAACTGTCATCCATCCAATTTTCACTCAGCAATATCAACGCCTCTCCAGTGGAAATCGATTATAATTCATTATAAATTCCACCTACTTTATTCATTAAATTTTTTTTTTTTTCCAAAACCTAAAATTCTCACCCACCCAATGTTCAGCGAGCAACATCAGCGTATCGCCAGTGGCAATCGAGCCCGTATTTCCGACCGCTTACAGGTAAACGTCTATCGCAGTGGACCGCTGCGTATGTGCGCGCAGTGTGCGCAAACTGCGCAATCCATCGTGTGTCCCGTTCATCTGAATACTGTACTTTGGTGCGCTGCGCTCTGCACTCTACATAGCCGATGGTAGGTGTAAATCCATAATACATAGTCGCGAACGAGCCATCAGCCATGGCAAGTATATTCCACCATGGGGCAGTGGTAACAGCCGCGGACCGGTGCGCCGGATCACGACGGCGACGGCCCGGCAATTACGACTGGTTTCCAATTCGAATTTCCATAGGGTCGTAAAACACCAATACTGCCGTTAAACCATGCACCGCACCGCGTACCGCTCTGCCCTCGCACGAGCGATACGCTATAGCTCGATCCTAGTACTACGTGAGCGCACTGTTAAGTAGTAAGCCCTCCCTAGTCGTTCTCCCGTGGTTTCTCCACTATATTAGCGAGATCCAATCGACCTCTCGTTACAGAGAGATTACTAATTTAAGGCTCTCCGGCGAGCGAGACAAGGATTAAGAGGTGGGGTTGAGGTGGGTGGCGGAGGGGAGACACGTATGCAATGTAAATTAGCTGTACAACACCGTCCAGAAAAATATGCGTGAAATACTATCTCGGTACGGTACCGGTTGGCCGGGGATTGAGTTTCATTTTGCCCCTCGTTCCGCGAAGTTTTATCTTGTAACACTCCCATGCAGCATTGGAACGATCGATTAGCTTATAATCGGCGTATAGCTCTCGCCGCGGAGAAATACAACTTCTTATAACGCGCTATCTAATCTCACCTCCAGTATAATGTTACTCAATCGAGCCGTTTCACTGTGCACCTGCTACTGTACTAATTTCATCGAGATTGAATGGAGATTTTTTTTCTTTTTTATGGTCGAAAAATTATAGTTTCCAGACACGCGAGGGCGGAGATCGCGTATTAATTAATGAAATTTTCACCCACAAATACCGGTCTCGAGCTGAATTTCCGAGGTGGGGCGGAATCGTTATGCAGACTGCGGTGTGGACTTCTGCGCGAAGTATGCGGTGCGGAGCGTCGGTGAAACACGAGACTTCGACTTCCTGCGTGAGGGGTGGGGGGGGGCGAATGGGGGAGGAATGGAGAAATTCAATTTGCACATTTATTAATTATCGATCCGATGACGATGCAAATTTTTGTCAACATTTTTTACCAACGAGCGACGACACGCATTTTTACAACTTCACAATGGTGGTTGATCTGTTGAAATTGTCAGCTGGTTTTTTGTCATTTGGTGAGCATCGTCGAACGGTTCCCAAGAATGACGAAGCGAATGGAGAAATTTAATTAACACCTTTATTGATTATAAATCCAATGCTGATATAAATTTCCTCAAATATTTTTTTTGCGATGAACGATCATACGCGTTTTGTCAAATCCGCAGCGGTGATCAATGCGTTGAGGTTATCAGTTGTATTTATTTTTATAATTCGGTGAGCTCGTCGGACCGCTCTCAAGAACGGCGAAGCGATCCTCGAAAATTCAAGCAATTTAATTAACCGCTCTTGCGGTTTAGAGGATTTATTCAAAACGCCATCCCGGTCGGTAAAACAGGTTTCTCACATGGCCTTAATAAGAATGTTTTTTTTTTCGCAGTCATGTGTCTCGCATCCGAAGAGCCGAGCGTAAATCGCCGTCGAGTGTCCTCGCGAGCGGTGATCTATGGCGATAGCGCACGGAGACAGAGATAATTTATAGTAACAGCATAGAAGGCAAGGAATATAGTGCTCTCACGGCGTGTGATCGTGAGAGCTCGAATACCTCGTGGTAGCGCGAGCGCTGCGCCAGATATCGATCTTCGATCGTGTTCAATCGAGTTATCCGTCCGGGGCGTTTGAACCGTTGCTCTATCGCGGCAGGACGATCGAGTACGGTTTATATTTATTCGTCGTGCGGGACGTTCGTGCCTTTGTGGCAGCGCGTCGAGAAATCTCTCGCCCGCAAAAGGTGCGAGGAACGCCGCGGGACCGGTAACAGTTTGTATTAATGCGACTACACCGAGTTACGGTAGTTCGTATAGATATATCATGCGGAGAAGTTTCAACGGATTGCTCTCCGCGAGTTTTCAGCGGGCGATGCTGTCCGAGCTCGGCATATAAGAACTTCAATGGAATCCGCACGATAGGCGCCATGAAACACGCAGACGTCTAGATACCCGCGGCATCGTTCTATCAAATCGTACCGTGAAATCTCTGTGGGAGATCTCCCCTTGGAGTGTGTGGCACTCTCTTCGAGCATTTCTCGATCGATCGAGCTTTCCTCGAACGAATTGCGTCGCACGCTAGATCACGATCTCTCCGATCGCTTTCACATATATTTATCAGAGGCTGTCCAGCCAGCGGACGTCTGTGTCGCGGCTCGGATAGCGAGCTTTTCTCGTCGATGGCTCGAATTCCGTTACATAAAGTTGTCGCCATTAAAATTATTGGCAAGGTAAATTTACGTGGGTTTCGATAAAATTTGATTTTTAAAAATTTAACAAAATGTTAAACTTCCAAGTGTAATAACAAAATGTAAAACTTCTAACTGTAAATGACACTTTATTGCATTGATTTAAAGAAAATTAAGACACATCGATGTACAAACATTTCCGTTATAAAATTTGAAACACGGAGAAAAGAGATTAATAATAGTTCTGCGGTATGCTAAAAACAAAACTGTATTCCAGCAATTTTTATATTTCATATAATGCCGAAACAGCGGTCATGAGTGCTGAGCGTGAATTCGTGAATATTAATGTAAATGATCGTGATTCTTCGAGCATTGATCGATCGATCGATCGAGCTTTCCTAAAACTAATTGCGTCGCACTTTAGATCACGATCTGTTCGATCGCTTTCATATATATTTATGCTGTCCAGCCAGCGGACATGTGTGTTGCGTCTCGGATCGAGCTTTTCTCACGGCATAAAATTGTGTTTATAAAGTTGATTGATGAGGTAAAGTATTCGAGGCAAGTTCTGCGCTCTGCGATCGGCTGCTTTTTGGACACCAAGAAATGAAACAGCATAACTTTTCGATAAAGTTTCATTATTAAAAAATGTTACTACGTTTTGAAAAACTCCTGACTGTAATAAATAGTTATTGAGTTGATTTTTTTGTAAAATCGACAACATTTTTGTAAAATTGTCAACTTGTTTGTAAAATAGGCAATATTATTGTAAAATGGACAAGATTTTTGTAAAATTGGGATAAAAAAATCGTGGACGAGAAACGTCGTTGCCAATACCAAAAATTTTACACATTTGAGAAATGTTTCGCTAACACGTAACCCATACATTTTTTCATGCGACGCGAAAAGTCGCGAATACGTACGAAAGAGAAAAAAAAAAAAAACTAAAAATGAATAAAGCAGATCCGTCAAGGCGTGTATCGCAGCCCGAGCAATATTTCAATAAAGTCTACGACCGAGACGATGACATTACACGCTATACGGCTCGGGCATATGAGGATTGAGTGTAATAAAGATGCTGCACAGTCGTGCCGCGCCGAGGGGATGTACGCGTGTTCTCCGGCATGAAAACTCATGAAGACATATTACGCCAGCTGGTGTGATGCGCCTGCTGCTTATACTATTCCGTCTATCTGTCCCATCCGCGGCTGCATTCCCGTCTCGAGAGATCGCCCGTCGTAGATTGTCGGAGTCTCTCTCGAGATTTGCCACGAACGGAAAACCTTTGCTCCGGCCTTATGCATGTCGCTCATTGCGAGTGTCTCGCGTCGATGCTGAACGGCGGACCGCGAACAGATGCACGGATGGACAAGCCGGAGAGAGCTCTAGGGAATCGAGGAAAATCTGCGTCTCCGCTTTTCGAGCGCTTGAACGTTGACACGAGTGGGATAAGATCGTGTGTCATAAGACCGACATTCAGTCGCTGAAAATATGCATCGCAAAAAAATTAAATAGCTAAACTTTCCGATAAAGTTTGATTACTTTCAACGTTTGAGATTTTGAAAAATCCCAACTGTAATAAAATGTTATTGAATTGAATTTTTGTAAAATAGTCATCATTTTGATAAAATAGTCATCATTTTTGTAAAATAGTCATCATTTTGATAAAATAGTCATCATTTTTGTAAAATAGTCGCCATTTTTGTAAAATAGTCACCATTTTTGTAAAATGGACAGCATTTTTGTAAAATAGACACCATTTTCGTAAAAGTAGCATGCAAAAGATCATGGACAAGAAACCTCGGCACCAATGCCAAAAATTTCCCATTGCGAGGGTCTCGTTTCAATGCTGACCGGCGGACCACGAGCAGACCGACCGACAAGCCGGAGAGAGCTCGAGGGAATCGATGAAAATCTGCATCTCCGTTTTTCGAGCGCTTGATCGTTGACAGGAGTGGGATAAGAGCGTGTGTCATAAGGCCGGCATTCAGCCGCTGGAAACATGCATCGGGGATCGTGGTGAACGCCAATCCAGCACAGGTAACCGAGACAGCGTACCGCCGAGTTGCACGGTATTTTATGTATACGTAATAAGAAATAGGCGCCCGTTTGCGGTGGATGCATACATCGGTGCACGGACTATCCGTCGTAGTGGTAAATGCCAACGTATAATCATCATTATCCCATTATCATTAAACGTGAACCGAAGAAATAAAAAAAAAAAAAAAATGAAAAAAAAATATGGCGGAGTTACCAATGAGCGCGAGGTAACGAGCGGGAGAGACTCAGGGCTAACGGCGCGGGAGGCTGAGCCCGAGCGCGGAGCCTTTTAACGGTGGAAAGTATAACTGCATGATGGTGGAGAGCGCGAGCCGCGAACGAGCGAACAGGCCGAGGGGAGGTAAGTGCTGCAGGACCTCCCGTGCGACTGCACGTACTCCTCGCATGTCCGACTTCGTCGAGCGGGACCGGCGACCAGGGGGTACGCGAAGCACGAAGACCACGAGGAGTGAACCGCCCGAGAGTTTACGAGGGCCATCCCTGCGTTACCATCTGTACCATCACGGATCACGCTACTGCGATCGCGTGAAATCGATTATGCGACCTGTCGTCGCTCCACTTGTGCATGCACGGCAGCCTTCGGTGGTGCTCGCGATAAATCGGGCACGCTAGCTCTATAGATCGTTAGATAATTATCGTGACACTGTAAGGCGAAGCAACATTTTCCTCCAGACATCACCGTTGCTGAATGTATACTGGACGCGTAGTTCGTAACATTCGTCAATTTCGACGTGTGACGTCCGAAATATGCAATCTCGTCTGTAAAGGCTCTGTTTTTTTTTTTACACGCGAATGCAAAGCATAGTTTTAACGTGCACGTACGTATACGTTTTAGCGTACGCGTGGACTATTTTATAATGCACATTTGCAAGGAAAAAAGTATAAACGAAGTTAGTTTTTATTTTTTTATATTTGTTGAAAATATAAAAAATTGCGGGACAAAGTATATTCCGTATACGAGTCATATAAGAGAAACTATATGTAGTGGTGGTTGTAGTGACTCGTGCGCTCGCAATGATTTCGTAGAATAGTTTTTTTAAATTTATTTCCGAACTATGTAGTGGAATGAATTTTGTTACCATTTGTTTTTTCGAATGATACAAGTAAACAAAAAACTCATCATCGAGCAAGTAACACACGCAGAGACGATATAAAAGATCCGAGCTGAAGCTCTTCGGTCGATGGCAAATTGGCAACATGCAATATGCATTTTATAAGTGTTAATAAGATGCATTTTATAAGTGTATAGAAAAACTATCATGTGATAGTTTTTGATACGTGTATGTATTGGGAATAAATTAACTACTACTACTACGTCTATGTAAGATCCGCCAGGAGTATCTCGAAATATAGTTTTTTTTTTTGTTTGTTATACTAATTTTTATACCTAATGCCAATTTTAGACATTGGCAAAGGGCCATCGACCAGAGATATTCTTTGGTATTTGGGAAGTTACTTTTTTTCCTTTCCTTAGCCTACGGTTAAAAGACTTGTCGATTTTATTTCATCACTCTTCCATTATAAATATATTTTGTTTAAGAAGTATATTCAGTGTATGAAAAAAAATATCCTTTGGCATACACTTTTTTCTGATGAAAATATAATGAAATGTCTGGATACGATTTTACGTGATCGTTTTCGTCGTGTATATTAGGCCAGCGGCACGGAGGTGGGCTATTAAGGAACTTTAAACGTCCCGATTGATCCTTTATCGAGTACACTATATAGCATGGTATACTCACTGCCGTTGGTATTACGGTAGAGAAGAAACCAGTTATTTCCAAGTGCTCCTCTCGATGGGCGCCTCCGGTGAGTCAGAGCGTCGAATACGGAGCCCGATACTCCGGGTTCAGCATTCGCAAACTCACCGGGCGAGAAGTAGCACTCTATGAAACCGATCGCCACGTGGGTTGCCCAGCGAAAAGTAAAGCAACGATAGTTATTGGCGATTGAAAAATAATCGAACAGCCCTCATAAAATTTTGTCGGCGATGTTGCGATAATATTATATGACCTCAAACCTGCGCAAGCGTCGTCGTAAAATTGGCAAATAAATTTCAGATACTCTTTCCTATTGCTGAAATAATTTACCAAAAATAATTTTTAAACAAAATCAATTCTAAATAAGATACATTTTTAATGAAATGCATTTTAAATAAAAGAAATTTTAAGCAGTAGTAACACTTTTACTGATCGTCCGTACAGTGCGTTTTCAATTTGTTTGTTTGCTTTTCTTACATTGCAATGCCCTCGGGTGCGCCGTTGATCGAAGTCCTTCAGCATAATAAATTTTAAACAAAATAAACTTTTATCGAAATACGTTTTAAATGAAATAGTAGTGAAAGAGGTTTATTGCCAAAGTTCATATTTACAGTTTGTTTTTTTTTTTTTCATACTAACTTTTGTACCTAATGCTAATTTTAAACGTTGGCAAAGGGCCATCGATTTGGGTCCTTCGCAGCCCTCTTAAATAAAATAAATTTCTAACAAAATAAATTCTAAATAAAATGACTAAAATTAAATTCAAAAAATGTAATAACTTTTTCGTCCTATTCACGGAACGAATTGTTCCACGTACCAAGAAACGACGCGTAAAGCGGTACGCAGTTCTCCACCGGGTCGCGGTCTCTCGTGTGCGTAAAACTCCTTTCGGGCCTCGCGAGAACTCTTCAGCTTCGCCAATAGTCTGTATCAGATTATGGAAGCTCGTCGGTAGGAAATCATCGCGGCGCCAGGTTATATTCGTAAAAATAACTGTTGGACCACTGGTTCGCGGTGGCTGTTACGATGACGAGACATCCAGACGTTCGGCGTAGACGACGGCTCGCCAGCGATCGAGCAAACGAGTTTGGTCACTTCCACGGTCTCCCTCGCGCGCGAAATCTCCACGCGGTCGAATCATTGCCCCCCATCGGTGCGAATGAGCAAAAGTATCGGATGAAGGAAACAGTTACACGCCGTGGCACAAACTTCTTTCATCATTTCGCGACGGCGCCGAACGAGCAACACGTCAGATTAAAGGCGAACAGGTTTAAAAAAAATTGTCTTTCTAAAAACTCACTTTCTCCGAATTTCACAAAGTTTTTTTTTTTAGCGAAAACTATCGATACTCTGTCGCTTCCGCTATCGTCCCACACCGCTGATAGCGAATTACGCAAAATCACCCGGGAGACGAAAGATAAGTTTCGGGCAGACGTTGGAGTTAAAAAATCATCTTTCTAAAAGCTCACTTCCCCGAATTTCACAAAAATTTGTTGGCGAAAACTATCCGACACTCCATCGCCGCGTTATCGCCGCACACAGCAGATAAAATGTTGGTAACCAGTGACAACGAAATCCACAAAATCACCCGAGAGAAGAAAAACAAATTTTGGGACCGGCATCAGGAAAAAAAAAAAAAAAAAAAAAACCGGTCGGCCGTCGAGCTCTCCGAGCAGCTGACGATCGATCATCGATCGAGCGAACTCCCGCCCGGCTAGATCATCGCCGTTCGTGCCGATCGCGACCGGCGACACAATGGGTACTCGAAACAGCGATAAAAAAACAAACAAACAAACAAACGAACAAAAACAAAAATATCGTAAGCCGATAAATATCCTGACAGAACCAATCGTTTTTACGGATGGAGGCGGGCGGACAATCGCAGATTTGAAAGTCTCATTGTAGTCGACCGTCGAGGACACGCACGCGATCGTAAATTTAATTACGAACATGTGAACGCACCGCGGTGTATCGCGATCGTCCGGACGAGCGTTTCGCTCATTCATCTCGCTCGTTTCCACCGGTCCGGTGCGCCGCTGGGTGTCCGTTCATTCATCGAGCCGGGCCCAGAATGGACGTCAAGATCACCGGCAACAACGCGGGACCGCGCGCTACAGGACGTGCTCGGCGTTTCTCGAACTGTGCCGCTCTCCGGCGCCGACATCGGCTCTCGTAATCTTGGCCAGAGTCGTGGCGCCGCAACGAAGAGGAAAAAAAAAAGAAAGAAGAGCCTCGTCGGTATCGTTACGTCGTCGTGGGACGACTCCGAGTTTAATGGGCGCCTCGGCTCTTCCGTCTTCGGACTGTCCGAACGAATTCCTACGGTCGTAAAGCAGACTTTATCAAATTTTTATTCGATAGACACGCTCGCGCGGCCACGCACCGTCGTTTACATCTTTCGGCAATTTGATTAATAACCCGCGCGAGGGTGGGATCAATTTTTACGAAGAATAATCGAGTCACGACCGCTCCGCTGTCGCACTCTCCGTCCTCGAATCTCCGTAACGATAATCCGTGATGTAGAGCACACCGGCGCACCAGTTTCGATCAAGCGTACGTGCGCCCGATTGTAAAGTCCGCACGACAATTATTTAAGATGAAGGAGTTGAAGAGGAAGATGAAGACGAAGAAGACGATGAAGAGGAGGAAAGAGAAGAAGAAGAAGAAGAAGAAGAAGAAGAAGAAGAAGAAGAAGAAGAAGAAGAAGAAGAAGAAGAAAAGGATGAAGGAGAAGAAGAAGAAGAAGAAGAAGAAGAAGAAGAGGAAGAAGGAGACGAAGGAGAGGATGAAGAAGAAGAAGAAGAGGAAGAGGATGAAGAAGAAGAGGATCACTGCCCACGAAGAATTATATATTTTACAGTATACATGAAAGGCGTTGCGTCGTCCCACTCGTGTCGTCGGATTAGCCGATACATCGTCATGCCGGTGCCCGATAAAACAACTCTCGTCCCGGGAACAGCTTTAATTACCGGTCCACCGGGTGCTAATCTCGATGGGAACGTTATTTAATGTTATTCGATGCAAATTGTACGAATCGTCGGTGTGCCCACGACGCCGACGATGACGGGGATATACTGTAGGCCACCAGAAGCCGTTTTCGTATGAGGAAAAATCGTCCTGCGTACACGAAGAGTCTCTCGCGCAATGAGGGCGTAGGTATACGGCCACATGTAAATCAACATCTTACGCTGATTAATAGCGCAGATTCATCATTATTAAGGTTGCACGGCAAACCTCGAAGGGTAATTCCTCACCGCGACCGCTCTCCTTCGTTCCGTCTATCGGCGAACTGCTTATTCCAATGCGTGACGAAAGATTGGCTTTTGCATCGATCTTTTTGTCGCCGCCTTCGAGAAAAAAGGCTTTTCCATTGGTCTCAATGAGTCAGGTGGGATTCTGACGTACCTGGAAAAAAGGCACATTGCTGACTCCACATTGAGTTTGGTACAGCAAAACGCCATCTCGGGCCTTCTCTGGCCGACGTTGGTAGCCAGAGTGAAGCCGACGGTTTTTCGACTGCATAGAGAAACATTCAAAAAATTCTCTGTGACATCACATCCGGTGTGAAGATCTCGATTTTCGCCCCGAAGTGACATCATGACTGAAATCTCGACTTGATGTCCTATCGTCACGAGAACACCAAGTCAGATTCGTCGGGCTTTTCGAGTGACGGATTTCCGGTATGACGTCACTTCCCTTATAAATCAAAGTTACGTTGATTCGTAAGGGATTCAACGTCCCGACCGCCTGCACGCCGGTCGACAGGATTCATGCGTTTTATATTCCTGTCATCCAATGATCTGCGAAACGGCTGTCAA
The DNA here is from genome assembly GCA_963922035.1 of Amblyjoppa proteus. Lineage (NCBI taxonomy): Eukaryota > Metazoa > Arthropoda > Insecta > Hymenoptera > Ichneumonidae > Amblyjoppa > Amblyjoppa proteus. The sequence continues at coordinate 1,504,942 of OY998234.1, forward strand.
TATCAACCGTGTTCTTTTCTAGGCTTCGCTGTGATCGGTTCCGAATTCATAGAGATCAAGGTTCCGACCCAACGTCCTCGTAACCTTCATCCATCGGAGCAAAACTATCAACACAACTTGAAGATCCTCCGGAAGAACGTCAGCGATGATCCGGGGTCGGATTGATCCACCGCTCTCTCAGTCTTCATACGACCACTCCATAGCGCTCTTATCAGACCCGAACCGCTCGAGTTTTAGCTCGCAGCTTCTCTGCGAAGCACTCCAACGTCTCCGGTATAAAGACGCGTATATCCATTCGCGCTTTCGCGTGGCCGGGTGCAAAGGCGTCGTTGCTTATGCGCGCATAACGGAGGCGCGGTCGCGGACAATAATTAAGTTGTACGGGGATGATTAATTGCACCGTCGTTTATCTAAACCTCGGCAGGCTGGCTTGAAACTAGCTTTCAGCGAGCTTCTCCCGAGGGAGGGAGAGCAGAGTTTAGCACATCAGCGTGGAGGATATGGGTTTTGCTCGGCTCTGTACTAGCGCGTTACGGAATAGGTATACGTCTAGATATACCTAGCCGCTATTGTAGCAAGAACTCGAGGACAAAGATTTAGCCCGTAGCAGGAGTCGGCTATGCAGCTTCGCTGGTTAGCTATCACGAGAGACCGCTCGTGATTTATGGCCCCCGGTTAACAGTGTGTCAAGAGAACGCGGTGAGGCGGGGATCGCGGGATCAGCGTCCCTAGATCCCTGGTGGACTTTCCGGGAATCACCGGGGAAACTATAACGCCCAACTTCGTGGGAACTCCCGAAGGCCAGAGCTCGGTTGCCTGTTTTTAGCTCAGACCGGAGATAGAAAACTCCGCGTCGTCGACTGGATCTTGGATCCGACGAAGAGCGAGTCAATGGGCATTCGTGCCGGAGAGAGTCGTTGGTACACTGAGAGAAGGATCTAGGAAAAACTGCCGAATCTCCTGGCAAATTTTGACCAGGCAACGTGACACACCAGCGCCACCGCCAGCTGTATGTGACATTTTCAGAGTGGCTTTGGTAATTTCTTCGTGAAGCGGCGTAGGTGAAATTTTGCAGAGCCGATTAATAATTTTGCGAATAAAACTACGAATTTCGTGAATTAAAACTCAGAATTCCATGGATAAAACTATTTTATGTATATACTAAAAAAACGGCCGGTATAATTAGTATATTTTCTTGTAAGAATTACTTTTAGCAAAGTTTATTCTAGTAAAAATTACGGGAAATTCGGGTAATATCAAGGATAGAGAAAATTTCCATATTTCATAGCAGAACCTGCTAAGTGTAATACGAATGTTTGCCAGGATTTCGCTGTAGTTCCCATATATCTAAAATTTATGTCGGTTTTTATCAGATTTATGGTAATTTCCATCAGATCCTTCACTCGGTCTATGAGAGCACGGTGCTGCTATTATGGCTTCGAACTATGAATCAAGCTACGGAGAAGTCGCAAGGATATCCTCTATCGCCGTGAGTTGATCACCAACAGGAAGAGGATATCGAAACCCGGCCGTCGCAATAACGTTCTACTGGTGTTTCATCTGATTGACCGAGCATGATCAGGAAACGCTGAAGATTAGTCATAATTGGCATAGATAATGTGCTCTCTCAGACACACTGTTGGAACATTGTAAGAACGACCCATTACCTAGATTCTGGACGTTCCTGGAATCATTGGGGAAACTATAACACCAACTTCGTGGGAATTCCCGAAGGTGAGCTCGGTTGCCTGCTTTTAGCGCGGAGATAGAAAACTCGACGTCGTCGACAGGATCTTGGATCCTCGACAAAGAGCGAGTAAATGGGCAATCGTGTCAGAGAGAGAGCTGTTCATACAAGAAATCGAGCTGCTATTATGTCTTTGAAGTACGAATCGAACTACGGAGAAGTCATAAAGATACCCTGTGACGCCGTAAGCTGATCACCAGTGGGAAGAGGATATCGAAACTCTAGCGTCGCAATATCGTTCACTTCTACTGGTGTTTCATCAGATTGACATGGCGTCACCGGGAAAAGAGCTGGCGATAGTTATAACCCGTTTTAGATCCGGGTTTGCCCGAATGTCATCCGGCGTTTGAACAAGCGTAGCAGCTACGTCGTTCGGATTCTCCGCATCTCGATACCGACGTGGCAATACCATCCTTGAAGATCGAAAACAGTCGGCCGGATACGAAACAAGAACGGACCATTGTCATGTAAAATTTACTCTTGTGGAGTCAGAGGCTGTCGAAACCCGCGGGTCATGGAATGCTTCGGATAGGCAACAGCACTTTCTGGACCGCAGACACGGCGCTTCGGCGGTCTATAAAAATTAAACGAGGGCCTCTCTAAAAATTGAACGACCCAGCATAAGGTCGGCCGGAATGAAACAGCCGTGAATAATATATATTGTTAAAAAAGTTGTAAAGTCAATGCAGCGGACTGGAAGTTTTTATTTTGCTTAAACCGGTCCACTTAATTTAATGCACAATCGTGATGAAAAATTAACACATTCTTTTACAGTACAATTAACGTAATGGTTTAATGTTAAAGGATTTCTAAAGTTTTTAACATACTGTGAATGAATATTTCATCACAGTTGTACATGAAATATCATATAATTCGTATGAAATTTAATATTATTAATTTAATATTTCTCCATAAACTAGTACGTAAAACTTCATATACAATGGGGACGAAAAATTAACCTACGGTACATTAAAAGCTTTACAAACACTTCACTCTTAAATCATGTACGTTAATTTCACTCTAAATTTTCACTAATTTTTCATCGCAATTGCACCTTAATTTTCATGTACAAGTTTTTCCATTAAAAAAAACCAATCCAGTGGAATTAAATTTCCAATTTTTTTAAAACCTCGCATCTCCTTACCTCGCGCCAGTCTCTAAAGATCGAACGACCACTTCCCTAAAAATTGAACGACCCCGCCCATAAAAATTAAACTGCCCGCTCGCTAAAAATAAAACGCATGTCTGGCAAGAGCCGCGTTCACCTTTCCAGGCTCAATAGCTTTTCCATTGCCTTGTAAGACCCCGAAGCGTGTACCGCGAGGACGTAATTTACAGGGGGATCGAAAGAACCGGCCATCCAGTGAGCCGGCTAGGAAAGCTGCGCACCGTGCAGAGGTGTGTTCGCGCCATCACGAGGGGAGGTACGTACGTGGCATACGTACCAACCTCTCCTCGTCTCGGTACAGAGTAAACCAAGCAAGCCGTGGCTGACATGACCAATCGATCGATCACACCGACCCCGCCGATTGCCTCTCGCCGGAGCGAAGCTAGACCGAGCGAGCCAAGTCCGATCTCGCAAGTGAGATCATTCTGACGGTGGACCTACACCGATGTATGAATCTAATCTCGAAGTCCAATCGTATTATACCTCGCGTCTGTCCGTCTCTGTATTTATGCAGTTGCATATACGCGCCGCTGTCGCGGACCAAGCGAAGCAAATGTCACTTGATAATTACACGTCGTGTCTGTGCCTCGCGGAACCTAAGCTTATACGTATGTGCGGCTGTGCATATCATCGATACCGGAGGTACATAACGTATAACGTGGGAGAGGCTGATCGCATCTTAGAGGGACGTGAGAACGCGGCGACCGCGGTGGTCCTTTTCAGAAACGATAATTTTTACGCCGAGAGGGGGATAATACGCGAGCGATCGCAGGTACTTTTTTCTTCGAATGGCTAAAGCGATCGTGCAAACCCGCGCGAACTCCGAGCCTTCCGGCTTAAATGTTCGGAAAATATCGTTCGACGATATTTCCCATTCAATTCGGTCCAAAAGTCCGGAGATTTTTTAATTAATTTTTTTTTCGTTCACAAAGCCATTCGTTAGTGCCTGGTCTGTTACGGGATAACAGCCCTATTCAGCTCGCCCGGGCGTTAATGAAAGGCATGGTGCAATTTTGTTTTTTTTTTTTTTTTTTTCGTTGTGTTCTCAGCGAGCAAAGCAGGTGTTTGAAGATAAGCGAAGGGAGGTAGATGGATAATATTGAAAAGCTGCTTTAAAGTCGACGAGGCCGAACGACTGAGTTGTCGGAAGCTTTGCCGTGAGATCGCTCTTCGATGCACTGATAAAGAACGTTTATTTAATGTAACGGACTGGATTTTTTACGCTAGAACTGGTACATCAAATGTAATGTACAATTGTGATGAAAAATTATAAAAAAATTAAGGATTCGCAATGTTTTCCATACATTTAACGGTAATATTTCACCACAATTGTACATGAAATTTAATATAACATTTTATGCATAGAAATATTCCGTACCAGCACATTAAATTTTGTGCGAATTTTGTTTACAGTGTATACACCGCGAGAATTACTCAGCTTACGACATCACCCAGTTTATGTGTATGAAACTGCAGATCTTGAACGATACGTCGAAATGTCTGTCACTCACGACAAATGTTTATTGGAAACTCTATTATACGCATTAGCCAAATTATTATCGCTTTTTCACAAAAATTGTTCTTCCTCCTTCGCACCTCACGCATAATTTATAATAAATCATTCGAACGATATTTCGCATTCACTTTGCTCCGAAAATCCGCAAATTTGTTAATCAATTTTTTTTCGCTAGCAATGCCCCTCGTTACTGGCTGGTCTGTTTCTCCATAGCAGCAGTATTCGGATCGCCTAGGCGTTAATGAAAGGCATGGTCCAATTTTTTTTTTTTTTTGTCGTTCTAATCTCATCAAGCAAAGTACCCTAATAGAAGTTTGAGCGTTGTAACGGTCTGGGGAAAGACTTGTCAGGCTTCCTTCGGATCTATCAGGTAATGTAACGCTCCAAAATTGCTACCACGGCAGGTGTTTGAAGATAAAACCAGAGGCAGACAAATGAAAAAAAAAAAAAATTAAACAATGTTGTAAAGTCAACGAGGCTAAACGGCTAAGTTATCGGTTTGCCGTGATATCGCTCCTCGAGAAATACCTTGCAGCGCGGATGACTCGGGTTACTCCGTCCCAATTTATGTGCACGAGAGCATAGATCTTGAACATAACGTCGAGACGTCTATCGCGCATGACAAATGTTTATTGGAAACTGTCTGTATTATACGCATTAGCAAAATTATTATTGCTTTTCCATAAAAATTGTTCTTCCTGGTTCGCGGCGCACGTATAATTTATGCCAAGGTTTCTCAGCCTCTCCCCTCCCCCTCGCCCCTCTAGGCGCTCATTATAGTCGCATTACTTTGCCGTATGGTAAAACGAGATTTCACGCAAACGAGACGAGGTGCTTTAGCACCTCCCGCGTGCGGAACGCACACGCTACGCGTGTACTCGCCGCTCTCCGTCCATTGACAACGTATACGCGAAGCCCACGCGATTTTTAAGCCCACCATGTACTCTCCGGCTTCTCTTCTCCTTCTCGCTTTCGCCTTCATTTATTATTGCCCCGGACCCGGCCGTTGCGCAGTGCACACGGGAGTGCACGAAAGAAACGTCGCAGAAAAATAAATAAATGATAAAAAAAAAAAAAGTAAAAAAAAGAAATAAAAATAAATGAAAAAATGGAAAGACGGGGATAGACAGAGCTCGTGGATATGCATTATTTATTGCGTCGCACCCACGCATCGTCGCACAGTTATTCACTATACGGCGAAACGCGTTTTTCAACGGGTCCGCAAGTATCGTGAATGGGACTTCCTCCACGCTTGCGCGCGTGTTCATTGCGAGCTGGACGCAGCACGAGTCCACCGGCCGTCGAACGGACGACACGCGTTTCGCGGATACTCAATGTCCCGAATGCGGTGCGCGCTTCCAGAAGGGGATGATTTTTTATTTATTTATTTATTTTATTTTTTTTTTTATAAAAATTTAAATTTGTGCAGATGGAACTGCGACTCTTCAAGGACCGCCCCAGGTGGGATGCGGGAGAGCGTGTCGAGATTATTACATGCCCGATGGCTCACGGTACGTGAGCAATAAATCCAGCCGTCCGTGGCTCTTCGGCCTCGCGCTATACACAATGCGACAGGTAGCGTTGCCTCAATTAAATATTAAATTAATTACAAAGGCGTTCCGCCTTCCGAATAATTGTCGGAATATTCATGAGGTTTTCGCGGATTTTTTTTATCCGCTATCGATCACGAGGATCGACGGGGAAGTCCAACTTCGGATGTCGTTCTTGAACTCCTACTTCAAACTATCGTGATTTTTTTTTTTTTTTACGTTCTAACGATGTTGCGGAAAAATTCACCAGTTAACTTTTCAATGATTTACGAACTGAAACTTTTTTTTTTAATTCTAGGACGTGCATTTTTTTCGTGTCCTAAAATAAGTTTTTTTATTTTGCAATACTTACCGTCCCAAATGACTCGAAAAATTAATTGTTCCAAAAAAAAAAAAAAAAAATCAGACAACTTTTTATTTTCTCATTTTAAATGAATTCCTTGAAGTTTCAAAAACATCAAGGAAAAAACAAACAATTTCAAAAACAGAAAATACAAAAATGATAGAAAATTCTGAAAAAAAAAATTATGTCGCTTCTATAAAATCAATGAATTCGTTTGAAAAGAGAAAAAAAAAGATTTACTGATTATTTGTTGAACAATTTTTATGTTCATCAATTTGTTAATAACTTTTTGATATTATTACTATTCAAAATGAATGTTGTTGGCCCTTTAATACAGTTGATTCCACCATGCAATTCGTTTTTTTTTTTTTTATTTCCGAGAATAGAATTGAAACTCGTGAACTCACCCTTAACGTACAGTCGTTCTGAACGGGCCTCGACGCTTGATCGAAGAACGACGAAAGCCGCGACTCGTAGCACCACAGACCACCGCATAATTGACGGCAACTCGCGCGAACGATAAGCGACAACAACTCGAAGTTCGCGATATCACTTTTGGTCGACGCCGTTCGGTGCTTTCGTGTTCTCCCCTGGAAACACGCGGGTGTCGCGGTATTTCGGATTGCCGACGTCCCTCTCGGTCGTGCGCCCCGTTATCGCCGTTGTCTCGTTTCTCCTGGAAACCCAAACAAGAAACAGTTATGCATCAACGCCTCCGCCTCTCGTAATTGACCGGTCACAAAATTCCCGGAACCGATACGCGCACTTCGTATCTCTGCGCGCGCATGAGCTATGTACAATTAAAATCTGTTTCAGCGTGAACACGCACGTGCCGAATTGGCATAGATAATGCGCGCATTCAGACTCACTCTTGTAACACCTGAAATAAAAATAAAAAAAAATAAATAGTTCCGTTCGCTTTTATCTCCGTGCTGGTTGATAATTTATCGTTAAGTTGTAACACAGGAGAAGCCCGATTAACCGGGGTCGGATTATCCGGAGAGCGGATTGAATGTGGACTTACCGATTTTTTTTTTGGCGTTAATAAATCTTTGTTACATAATTCGACATTAGATTTTGCCGGCCGCGCAAACGTGTGCTAATGCGAAGTTGAAAAATACCAAACAAACGAGAGCAACTAATTGTTACTAGTGATTGTTATTCATTGAGAGCAAGGATTTTTGTAATTATTACAAAAAGCAAGAGTTATTGACGCAATGTAAGAAAAACAAGGTAGACTGCCCGTCGTTGATAGCTGGTTTTCCGGCATATCATGCACTAGTACACGCGAATCATAAATTACCTCTTTAATGTCCAGTGTACCATATTTGACACATGGGTTAAAACGCTATTTAAAAAAAGAACATATTTTTTAAATTTGTCTAAACGTTCTGGAAAAATTTGAAGAATCGTCATGCTTAGTAAACAATTCTAAACTAAGATTGCGAATAAAAATTGCATTGAAAAAAAATGTGTCGTAAACATTAAAAAAATCAGGATTTTTCGAAGATTTCAATGCAAAAAAGTAATGCACAGTTCAGAAAGCACTTTTTTCTCATCGCTAAAGAGTCTTAAAACTTGAGAGCTTGAGTAAGAATTTGTATGTACAGGATTAGAATTGAATTTGTTGAGGTAAAAATAAAGAAAGCATTGCTTTTAAATCGGATACGCCGGGTTTCAGTTATCTTGAATCCCGATAACCCCGATTAATCGGGGTTTCAGTGGATCGCGATCTCGAAGCCCTCTACCGACCCCCATCGCGGAAAGATGGTGCAATCTAATTAGGCCTCTTACCAATGTCCATCGATGCTTTATGACCGTACGTTGATTGCAAATTCTGGAGAAAAAAAAACCGCCTGAGTAATCTTACTTGAGAAATGAACGCGCTACCGCCCACCAAAAATTCCAAGAGTCCTTCTGTATATGTCTGCGCAACGCGTTATCAGCCTAAAGCATGGAAAGATAATCCAATTTTAATTGGGCCTTTCATCGATGCTCATCGATGCTCATCGATGCTTCATGACAGAATGTCGATTGCAAAGTAAAAAAAAAAAAAAACAGTTAAGTAATTTTGCTCGTGGAACGGACCAACTGCCGGCCACCAAAAATGTCGAGAATCATCTTGGATCAGCCTGTGAAACGCGTTATCTGTGTAAAGCGCGGAACGTCGATCCAATTGAATTACGCCTTTTATCGATGTTCATCGATGCCCATCGATGCTTCATGGCCGAATGACGGTTGCAAATTTAGAGGAACAAAAATGGCGCATATCATCCTGGATCGTTTAATTGGGCCTTTCATCGATGCTCATAAATACTTCATGACCGAATGACGATTGCAGATTGAAAAAAAAAAATTGGTTGCGTAATATTATTCGAGAAACGGACGCGCTACCGCCCACCAAAAATTTCGAGAATCATCCTGGATCAGCGCGTGTAACGCCCAGCAGGGCCATATCTGCAGGCACAGTCGAACGTGAAAGTGCCACGGCGATATTGGTGTACGGTTAACGAGTGGCCCACGCTCGGTTCATTACCAACAGCGCTCGATATAATTTCTAATTAAGATCTCCGCGAGGTATCTGTCAACTGGAAATCAAACCTTAATCCATACCGGTCCGGGGGAATTTCTTGTGTGTCGACCGGTTATACTAGAGTCAACGCACCGCACACAGCATAATGTACGCTTGGGTGTCCCGAGCGTAGACCGCGACGAGGTAACGCTGAAGTATTTATGCGTTCCGTTCCGCGATTCAAAATACGCGCGATGTATTTTACTAATGTACGTCACTGCGGTGCCTACACGAGAGGCTCGTAGGACGCTGGGCGTGCGGTCCGAACCGTAAATAAGAGACTAATCGTACCTGCTCGCAGGCAAGTACACGATAGTCTTTCCTCAAAATATCGATGCGTGTAATACTTTTGAGAAATTACTTCGATATCGGCAACCACGAAAATAATAAAAAATTTCCATTGCGCATTAACAGATTTTTTTTGGAAAAACTGTAGCCGTGGATGGTAAATTATAAATTATAAATTATAAATTATAAATTATAAATTATAAATTATAAATTATAAATTATAAATTATAAATTATAAATTATAAATTATAAATTATAAATTATAAATTATAAATTATAAATTATAAATTATAAATTATAAATTATAAATTATAAATTATAAATTATAAATTATAAATTATAAATTATAAATTATAAATTATAAATTATAAATTATAAATTATAAATTATAAATTATAAATTATAAATTATAAATTATCCGTTTCTGCTCTCCGGAATGACTGCATCGGTACGACGTCTCTACATCTCCATTGTATCACGTCGCTTCGAACGGGGCGTCGACGTCAGCTGTCGTTCGGATATTAGTTTCGCGTGTGCGAGATGATTCGCGATAATCGTGTGCCGTCGCCAGGTACCGGAAGCGCCGAACTAATTGCGGTGGAAGTGGGAGGACGACCGCGAAGCGCCTCCCGAAAGGTGCAGAAATGCTCCACAATCCGGTTGCTCTGACTATATCGAGCGGATATTCCAATCGGACATTTCACAAAGGCAATTATGATTTCAAAGTGGGCAAAATCGATTAAAAAATAGCTTGTACGTGCCCTAGTTTCCACGCGGCTTTTCTCGCACATTATCTTAGCCGCCGAGCGTGTGGAAGTGATGAAATTATTGAAGTCCCCGTACGGACTAGCGAGGACTATATCGAGCGGAGATTCCAGTCATTTCACAAAAACAATTATCATTTTTAAGTGGCCAACGTCGATCGGTGAAAATAAAATACAGCCTACACTGTAAAAAAAATCGTATGAAATTTGATGTACTGGGCTGAAAGTTTTTATGCGAAAAGTGGGATATTAAATTTCGTGTACGATCATGATTATAAAAACAATTACAATTTTTAAGTGGCCAAAGTCAATCGGCGAAGAAAAAAAAAATATCCTGCACTGTAAAAAAAAAACTCGTATGAATTTTTTTTTACTTTTGAAACCGGACTGGAAGTTTTTGTGCAAAAACTGCTATATTAAATGTTATGTACAATAGTGATTAAAGATTAATATCCTGTGTATTAAAAACACTGGAAATACTTTATTTTTAATAATTCACTTTAATTCTACTAAGAAAGTATTACAAATTTCAACAATTTACTTAAACTCCAATGAAAAGCTTCCTCCACGAGGAAGCATCGCCATATTAATTTTTCATTACAATTGCACATGAAATTTAGTATGGAAATTTATGCATAAAAATTTCCAGTTCCCCTGCATAAAATTTCATACGAATTTTTTTTTTTTTTTTTTACAGTCTCGTTTTCTCGCTGTTTCTCTCGCGAATCAGCTTCGCCGATGAACGTGCCGAAATGATGAAATTATTGATATCCCCGATATAGCCGTGCGGACCGGCAAAACAGCGGATGCACGACAGGGGCTAAGTATGAAAAAATATATAATAACGTGTCGATCACGAGAGTGGCGTCGAGCAAGGGGTACGGCACGGTGTCAAGTTAATATTTATGCATGATTTATGCCGGAATATTCTGGCACGGGATGGCAGCGAGCAAAAGCTTTACAGGCGCCAGGGCACATTACCCGGGGTACGTCGATGCTGTCGAGAGGCTGCGCTGGGCGCGATCTCGTGCCCGACGGTTGCATTGTTCTACGCGCGAGCCCGAGTGATGGATCGAACCAGAAAGGTTATTTATGCCTACGAAATTAATCGCAATCCGCGCAGGCTCAACGCGGCGAGAGTGGCCGTGCCACGGCGTGTATTAGCGATGCTGGAATGTCGTGGCAGCGATTACACGTTTGTGAAGCGAATGAAATAGAAAAAAGGGGAAAACGAAAAATGAAAAAAAATATATATATATAATAATGAAGAGGAAAACGAAGCTAAGGGTGGAGCGCGCGAACGTCGCGAAGCCCGAGTCAGGACTGCATGTGAGGATCGGAAAATCGAAGCTGCAATCTAAATTAAATCAGCAAAGAGCATTATGCGCCGAGCGGTGTATGATCTGCGCCGTTTCGAAGAGCAAAGGGATAAGAACGTTCCGGTCGTCGACGCTGTGTGGACCATCGATGTTTCGTTAATTGGAAAAAAAAAGTTGTGCATTTTTTGCTGTTAGAAATTTTTCTTTACAAAATAAGCACACTCGGTCTCGAGTTTAACTGAAATTGCGAGTGTCAATTTCAAGTGTATTTCTGATACCGAATTTTATTCACAAACCGGAAATTGTATTTTTTCTATATGTCCGCACGGAATTGTGCGAAGCGTCGACTGGGTATTCGGTGTCCAGTTTGACATACACTGAATATAAAAATCGCTGGCGGGTTGCCAAAGATTTTTTTTTTTTAATTTCAAGTCCACTTTCAATTCTTAGAATTCCTTATCGTATTGAAACGACGACGGCAAGACTGTCAAGGTGACGTATTGTCGTTTTAATGAGAAAGAATTAGATAGAATCAGAAGGAATTGGAAAGAATCGCGAAGAATCGGAAAGAATCAAGTGACGAAGAGCACGGATTAAGACGATCCCGATTGTCGACAGTGCGTCGACCGTCGACTTTTCCTCAATAAAAAAAAAGTTGTGCATTTGTTTTTAAGTCTGAAATTATTTATTATTATTATTATTATTATTAATATTATTATTATTTCAGATTAGAGAAAGTAAGTTTGCAACTTATAAGATCCGCATCTAGATAAATAACTTTGGACTTTGTCTTCGGTTCGCAAATTGTTCGCAATAAAACAAGTACAGTCACTCCCGAGATTAATTGCAATGCAAATTTCAATTGTATTTCTGATCACGAAGTTTTTTCACGACCCGGAAATATTCCACTACCTATATGGCCGTAGCGAATTTTGCGAAGCGTCTATTAAATGTGTGGCAATCCGGTTTGGCATACTTTCGATACTACGCCTTTTAATATTTTAGCGAGACTGTATTGATGCTATACAAAAGTCTTCCTATACGTACACGTAACGCAGGACACGGGGTAAAACGGTCTCGGTCGTCGACGTGGCGTGGGCCGCCGATGTTTCGTCAATAAAAAACAAAAAACGTAATATTTTTTTTAAGTGAAACATCTTTCGCATTAACATAAGCGCAAATTAAAGAAAAATGGTTGGACAATCCAAAGCTATTATTTGTTTGGCACAAATAAAGCATTGTTTTGTTGAGCGATTATTTGCTTCGAAAGATTCAAAATTTGTCGATTCAAACAAACATTCTTGTTGCGCCGACAAAATAACACCTTTGAACGTATGTCACCGCACTTTGGTTATCCAACCATTTATTTTTTTCTCAGTGTACGTCTTTTGCTACTTCAGTGATACTGTATCGATACTACAAAAAAAAAAGTCTTCCCATACCTACACGACACGAAACACACTGCGAAATGCCACAGACACACACGATACCGATGTGTCAGACAGGACAATGTTATTTGATATTACTTGAAAACAAAACCCGTGTGGTTGTCATGGTGAGGCCTGACGTATCCCGACTGGAGTGCTATCGGTGAATGTTTACAATACGGATGGTTGAAATCTGCAATTGTAATTATAATTCCATTTTTTTTTTCTAAATCGCTACGATCTTTCATGAAATCTTTTAAGAAAAATTTACGTATCCCGATTGGAGTGCAATCGATGAATGTTTACAGTACGGATCGTTGAAATCTGTCGTAGCAATTATAATCAATTTTTTTTTTATTCCCGCAATCTTCCTTGAAATATAAAAAAAAATCCTCTCCCTCGTGCAGTATGCAACGACTTCCCATAAAAAAAAAAAGAATAACGCGTCACATCGTGACGGTAATGTACCCACCCATTGCGATCGAGAGGAAGGATCCTCGAGTCCTCGCGAAGGAGTCCTCGTTCATGCAATCATTGATGCTATACTCTGAATAAACTGGCACAGCGAAATAAGCTCACTTCCGTCGGCACTCGAGGATAAAATTTGTCGTATCGCGTGTCGGTCCGATGGATCGATCTCTTCGCAGCTGCCCTCTCCCGCTATCGAATTCGCGTCAGATAACAGGAAATGAAAAACAAAAAATGAAGATAATTCACGAAATCCTCGGCACATTCGGCGGACTCGGTCGGTTGCGCAAGAGTCAAAGACAATGAAACGATTCGATCGTCGATCGGCGAGACGCGTACGACATATATGTCGCGCGAGGCGCGAACCGCATGATCCAGAGGATCGCGGAGAGCGAAGGAAGCCGATCCGGACGCGCGTGCTCGGTTACGATCGAGAAGTGTGACACGTCGGTGCGGCGGATCCGCGGGCGCGGAGGAGGTACCGAAGTCGTGAGCACGATCGCCGTCACAACACTAGCAGTGGCTGGCCGGCCGCCTCTTCTCGTGGCCGTTCGTACTACATGGCTCCCTCGCTTCTCTGCCGTAGCCGCTGCTGCTCCGTTGCTGTTTTCTGTGGCTCTCCTGCTGTTGCGGCTGCTGTAGGCTGCTCTACAACTGATACCCGTGCCTCGGTCTTTTCCGTTTCTCTTTGGAGCACCATCTCCGTCTCTCACGCCCGCAACCACTGGCCACTGTCCGGCGGGCAAAGCCGGGACGGCCACCGCAGCCGCCGCTGGACCGATCTAGGTAAGGTTCTCTCCCGTTCCGCCTATTGCGGTGGCAGACCCGTTTCCATCGTTCTGCTGATCCAGAACGCCCAATAACAGCCAGGGTAAAACGAATTCGCGAGCTGATGATGTATAGCTTTCATCCGGATTAATTTAATTAATGTAAATGCCGATTAATTTAATTTAATTTAAATGACGATTAATTTAATTTAATTTAAATGCCGATTAATTTAATTTAATTTAAATGCCGATTAATTTAATTTAATTTATACCTGAGCAAATGACATTTAATTTTAATCCGTTTTAATTAAATTTTGATCACCGCCGACCGGTCATCTAATTTTTGCTCCGAAATCGAGAAATCATTTTTTGTGTCCGAAAACATGAGTTTTCAAGATATTCAGGTCAGAGCATTCAGAATGCTCCGAAACGTTCGGAAGTCGCATCGGTTGTACTACAACGGTTGTACACAGTAAAAAAAATTGTACTTTTTACAACAGCTTACTGTTCACAAACGTCCGCAATATTTTATTTCTTAATTTTCCGATCCCACCGTCCGGTTTCTAATTTAAAAAAAAAGTACAAACTAAAATCGTTAATGCCCGGGGAAATTAAAGGACAGGCTTATATATTCAAACCTTAACAAACGAGTTTCTCACTTATTTGACAAAATTACTTTTACGAAATTTCGTATTCCGACTTTGCGAAATTATTTTTTACTGTGTAGATTGGTAAATTTAAAAAATCATGTAAACTTGGGTCAAGAATGTATTTTAGTACGGGACGATCACCGCAGACGCCGGTGAACCATTCTAGGTAAGGTTCTCTCTCCCGTTCTGCCTATTGCGGTTGCAAACCCGTTCGCATCGTTCTGCTGATCCACAACGCTCAATAACAGGTCGGATAAATCGAATCCCGCGTCGATGATGAGTGTTCGGAATGCTCCGAAACATCCGGAAGTCGATCGGAATGAGGGGCGGTGTTCTGAACGGTCGTAGATTATAATTTTAAAAAATCATGTAAACTTGGGTCAAGAGTGTATATTAATACGAAACGGCCACCGCAGCCGCCGATGAAACGACCTAGGTGAGGTTCACTCCCGTTCCGCCTATTGGCGGTGTCAGACCCGTTTCCATCGTTCTGCCGATCCACAACGCCCAACAACAGCTCCGCTAAATCGAAATCGCCCCTGATGATATATAGTTACTATATCGCGTAAATTCTCAGCCGAATGATCGTTCAATTTTCGCTTCGCAATCGAGAAATCATTTTTTACCTGAAAACACGAGTTTTCGTGATTTTCAACGGTGTTGCGCAACGATCGGAGTGAATGGTCTCAGATTGTTAATTTTTAAAAACCATCCATAACTTGGGGTCAAAAAAGTATTTTAATAATTTGCGAATGCCCACTTCGCCAGTCGAATCTGCCGCAGTGCCGATTACCGCTTCATCCGCGTCTTTTGACAACATATCTGCGGATGTTTCGAGAGGTCCGACGAGCAATGATTTCGCTCGCGCGTACGGAGAATATTGACCGAAGACGGCAACGACGATCGTCCGAAGTAACAAGTGGGATTGCAAAAACCACGGGAAAGAGCAAGGAGGAATGGAGTATTATTTACAGAACGAAGACGGCGAAGAAGTGTAAGAAAGATGAAGAGAGGAGCCGCCCGATTGTACGGGGGATTCCGGTGAGGGTCTCCTCCACCTCTCCGCGACGCCCAACCGATCGAGTCGCTCCAAAATTGGACGGGCGACCCACGCGGACAAGTTTCCTGCGGGCGGCGGTGCCCTCCGGCACGGGGATACAGTACACGACCAGATAAGTCGGAATCTCGGCAAGCGATCCAATTAGGCACAACCGGGAAAGGTCGAACCCCCCCCCCCCCCCCCTCCAGTTGCCCAACATCCTGCCCTCTGACTCTTCCCGCACAAAAACTTCTGACATGCACCTCGCCGTGACAAAAGGGATTAAAAAGCAATCTCATTCGCGACGACTTGCTGCGTGTCGGGCTACAAACGTCGGTAAACACTCGTGAATCCTACACAGTAAAAATGGTACCAACGTTTCTTGTTCACAAATGTCCACAATTCTTTATTTGTTAATTTTCCAAAAAAATCTTGTCCATTTTACAAAAATGTCCGTCAATTTTACGAATACTTTTTGTTAAATTAACAAGAAAATAATTGTGGACGTTTGTGGACAAAAAAGGTGTCTTAAATGTACCATTTTTTTTTTTTTTACTGTGTAGGATCGATAGATCTTCTTTACCATGACCCGGAAAACGGCTGGCAAAGGGACCTACGGTCATCAACTGCAGGCCCGGGCTTCCCGAAGGAAGCCCGGGCCTGCAGTTAGTCGTTTCGACGTGTTACCATCACCATGGAGCTCCGTGACGGTTTGGGCTATCGTTACCGATGGACCGGCGGACGAAAAAGGGCGCTACTGATCGTCGTCACGGGACCATCGAGTTACGCGGCTTCCCAAAAACGAGTCGTTTCGACAAGTTACCGTCAGTTCACCGTGGAACTCCGTTACGGCTCCGGCTGTCGTTGTCGATGGCCCAACGGAAGAGAAAGGGCTGTCATGGGACCATCGAGCACGATGCATCGAACGGCGGCGCGCTGCACACACTGTTAACATTTTTTTTTTGAAAACTCATGAAATGTATATGAAGTTTTATGAGAATATATGAATATTGCGTTACCGGTATATTAAAAACAATATTATTTGAACAATATTTGTAATAATAACATAATTTTCATATACGGATGACTTAATTTTCAATGCCGTCACCGATAATTTTAATATACAGCACCGATGTTTCATATTTCATATAACTTTGTATATTAAACGTGTTGTAAATTTCATAACATTTTCAACAATGGCATATTCTGCCGATCCACTGGAACCTTGAGAAAACATTAGAAACTCCAATTTACGATACTTCCTGCAAGATACTTCTATCTAGCTGTCTTCAGATCACACGGACAGATGAACAGACGGAAAAAGGTGAAAGCTCGTGTTCATATCGGGGCATCAACCGGTGTAAACGATTATCGAGCATTGGGATTTAAAAAAAACAAATCGTTTCTCCGGTCCCGGCCGGATCCCTTGATTTTCTCATAAGAGGAAAACTGCGTTATCCTCGAAGCGGATTGCTACTGTACTGGCGATCATGCTCCGGGCGGGAACCGAAGCAACGTACAGCAACGATAGGTACACCATTCTACAGACGAGATCGCTGAAGAGAGAACAAGTCGACGATTGTTCGTGCTGGCATTGCGTCGCGTGTACGTACGCTTACGGTATAGGGAACAAAAAATTGGCGAGAGCCAGCAGAGATTGACCTATCGGAGGGGATTCGAGGACTGATTGAGGCCTTATTTGGATTGGACGAGATACCCGAGCACACGAGGCAGAATCGGCAGCGCGATCGCACCGCTTTTGCCTCTCGCCCCGACGACACGACGTGTCGGCGACCAGATTGCATTCGCGAAATAAAAAGTTGCCGTCACGCGGCACGGCGCGAACATATGTTAGGGCCCGATCGCCACTTGCGACGCGCATAAACCTTGTTTGATCGCCGGTCTAGACAGAAATTTCGGTCGAGCCAAAACGCCTCTAAAGTCGGCAATTAATTGTAGTTATCGTCGATCCAGACTCGCCTGTACACTCAATTTTATCGCATCGATGTACGCGTTTTGCGCTCACCGGGCCATACCAGGAATCAGCCGCAGAATCGCCGCCAAAGCGTTTCAGCTTAACCACGTATTACGCTCGTTCCGCTCTATGCGCTGCATTGGAAAAAAGTTGTATGAAAGTTAATTAACGGTATTGAAAGCTTCTTTACATAAACTGCTTCTGTAATATCGGACACATGTGCGTTGCAATTTTACAGTAAAATTTTTGTAAGGTTCAGGCAACAGATTCGTAATTTTAACACCTGGTATTTTAATTTTACAAAAAAGTACGTAAATGTTCATATAAGTATTGTAAGGAAATTTCGAGTTCCAGTACATTAAGTTAACAATTTATTTTTCCAGTCTGCAAGAATCAAATAATTTCTTTTCGGTGAAAGAATATCCGCGAAATAAAAAGCTGCCATCATGCCAGCGCGGTGCGAACGTATGCAGAGCTCAATCGCGACCTGCGCCGTGCATAAACTTTATTTAGCCTCGATAAACCTTGTTTGATCTTCGATTTTGACAGAAATTTTGTACCACTTGATATCACTTTTTTGGGTGCAAGTAAATTCTCGAAATAAAAAGTTGTCACGTCAGCACGACGCAAACATCTGTAGGACGCAATTGCCACCCGGGCCGCACATAAACCTCGTTTGATCTCCGCATTAGACAAATTTCGTTCGGGCCAAAACGCATGTAAAGTCTGCAATTAATCGCAGCTATCGTCGATCGAGACTCGCCTGTATGCTCAATTTTATCGCGTCGATATACGCGTTTGGGTTCATCGGGCCATACCCGGATCAGTCCAGCATCGCTGGCAAAGCGTTTCAGCTGAACCACGTATTACGCCCGTTCCGCTCTATGCGCCGCAAGAATGAAATCATTTGTCTTCGATGGAAGCAAATGGAACTGCAGTTCCAGCAGCAACAGCACCGCCGACGGCGATTTCATTGATGTGTGCTCGCGAGTGTGTGCGCGGTCGTTTATAATACGTCCGTCCGTTGATATCTTTGTTTCCGTCCATTCGCGGCGAATCGAATGTGTCGAACACGTGTTTCGAAATTTTGCAAATTTTAGTCGGCCACTGCGGTATTTCCGCATCGAACGTGCCCAACGCGTTCTTTAACCGCACGCGCGAATTATTTATACCAACCAGCCGAGTGGTTATGCATCGTGAATATGATTGCGATGCGTCGCAATCGACACGACAATTGTTTCTAACTCAGTACACATGCGTAAACCGGACCATGGAAGAGCACGCTAAGCATAATCCGCTGGTCAGTCCCATCTGTGCTCCGCCATAGTGTCGTATCGCACGCGCTCATACGCACGATGAAATTAATGCACGACACGTGTCGCTCGCCGAATTTCGTTCCCACGGCTCTGCACGGATAAGCATTGATTCGAAAAAATAAATAAACTGATTTAATTGATCGGTAATACCCATCGGATTAATGGAAATTATCATAACAGTCGCGGAGCACGAAAACAAAAGCTGCTTGTTTGTCAAACGTCACGTGCTCGGCGGTCCGCGGCGTTTTCACGTATAGTTTCGCGGTCGGGACTTTATCCGTTCGCATTCATGAGTGATAAGTTTTTTTGTTACCGATTTAACTGATCCGAAATTGCCATCGGTTTAATAAAAATAATCATAAGATTCACACAGTACGAAAAACAAAAGTTGTTTTTTTTTTTTTTTTGTCAAACGTCACTTGAGGCTCGTCAGTTCGACGTTTCGACATAAAGAGTTTCGCAGTAGGGACTTTATCCGTTCGCATTGATGAGTGATAAGTTCGTCTATCTGTTGCTTTATGGTTTCGCGGTTATCGCGGGAGCAACGAGCATCCTCGACAAATACGATCGAAGTCCCGGTAGTGTTTACCATGGTAGGTAAGTTCACCCACGTTTCGACAACGGTTCTTTCCTCTGGTCGGTCCTATTTCCTTTTGCGGTGCCGCTCTCGGCTCCCGTCATTCGGTCTGTGCACGGTTATTCGTCGGCATTTAAATTCTCTCTACTGAATTCATTGAATTACTTTATTCAACCTTCGACGCGTCAATTTCCACTCGTCGGTTCATTATTGACGAACGAATCGCGCTTGCACGGTCCTGAAATACATGAGATTTTCTTCTGAACAATCTCATTCGTTTCGTCCTAATGCAGGACCTGCTTCGAATATCCCGTCCGACTATAGATCGCGAGCCGAGTGTGTAACGAGAAAACTTTGGCTTGTTCAGCACTGAGGCTTTCACCAAGGTGGTATCGTTTTAAAAATGTCGTTATTCTCGAACCGGTCGTTGTTCGCACGGCGAAGGGAGGAAGAGAAGACTAGCTAAGTTGCGCCCGGATAGGAGCGAGGGTGTAGCCTGGATAAACTATCATGGAACTATGTACTTACTTCCCCAAAGGAGTTTTCCTCGCGTAATACGCCCAAGTTGCACGTGCACTTCTTCCCTACAGTCTCGCCCTCGCCGCTTTCGCACACCCAACAACGTCCGAGGAGTTGTTAAGTACAAAGCGGGCATTCATTAAATTTACATCGAGCACTTGGAAACGCGCTCTAAGCAATTTATCGAAAAAGTTAGCTCGCGATAGACCACTCTGCCCTGCGAATTCCGTCAGTGAATTTAAGAGAGTTTACTGCTCAACGAGTCCGACGACGAACGCAGAGATGGATATGAAAATTTCAATTCCGAAAAGTTTCAATGGCCACGATCGATATTGAAAATGTTCCGTTCGAGTATAAGTTTTCGAGAAAAAAAAAAATCAAAAACTCACCTACTTTTTCCTCCGCTTACATTGTAAAAAAAGATTCGAACACTTACTAACACTACACTACACTAACTTTTTTATCCACAAACTTCTACAAATATTTTCTTGTTAATTTTATTTGTAATATACGCGATGTTTTTGGGAAATGGATAGCATTTTTTTTTTTTTTTTGAGTAATTGCCACAAAAGGAATCGTGGACTTTGTTGACAAGAAAAGTTGGTACCAATTTTACTGTGCACTTCGTTACCTGCCCTTGATACATTCCAGGAAAAGTAAATCCAACAATAAAATATTCAAAAAATCACCAACTTTTTTCTCCGCCTACTTACTTACCTGCCCTTGATATATTCTAGAAAAAGGAACTAAAAAAAAAACTTGATGGCGAAAAAGAGTGGGCCAACTGCCGACAATTGTGAACCGCACTTATTTGGAATCGCAACATTAGCATGACTCGTGAATGTACTTTTTTATATTAGGGCAAAATATCTTACGCGATACACTGAAGTAAGCCTTTTCCACTTTTAATTCTCACCTACTTGCTAAATGTCCGAAACAGATATACGCGGGACGTTCACAAACCGGAGCTCCTGATACCTCGCCGTGTGTCAGCGGACGGCACGTTCAGCTCTTACTCATTGCCGAATTACTACGATCGTCATGAAGTCAACGAGAGACGAAAGAGATCAGCAGAAAGTGAAGCCGACAAGCTGCATCTTGTCCTACCGTTCAACGGGATCGACCATCACGTCGAGCTGAGTCCTTATCACGAGTTCATTTCGCCGGAAATGGTGATAGAGACTCGTGGTGAAGGTATCGGAAAGAGTCTTAACGAGGGACTACGCTTCAGTCGAGTTCCGGATCAGCAATGTCACTACAGGGGACATGTTCGGGGTCACCCGAATTCCCGGGCAGCGCTGTCTCTTTGCGACGGGGTCGTAAGTATGAAGATACTCTGTAGATATATCTGCATGATACGAAATGTCATCTTTGGGAAGCCTCCGTCAATGCGCCGCTTTAGGAAGAAAAAGGATTGTACGCTTGTAGAATTTTATTCTCTGAGTGAACTTCTCCGAGCGAATCTCGTGCGATGCAAAACACAGCTATAATAAACACAGTTATAATTTGAAAAAATTTAGTCTCATGCAGGTATATTCAGAGTCATGTAAGTGTGACCCTGAAGACATTTGCATGACGTCAAACTTCATCTTTGGTAAATCAATGCACTGCTTCAGGAAGAAAAAGCATTGCTCGCTTGTAGAATTCCATTCTCCAAGTGAACTTCCCGGGCGAAGTTTGCGCGATGCAAAACGCAGCCATCATAACTTGACGAAACTTAGTCTCATGCAGATATCTTCAGGGTGATTCTTCAGTGACTTGAGAATGCGATGAGATTCAGTAAGAACCAACGTCGCTCGATGTTCCCGTTTGTTTGTGCTCTTCACAGGCCGGATATATTCAGACGAACGATGGCAGATACTTCATCGAGCCTGTGAGCGAGGCCCAACCGGCGTCGGACGGACAGCACGTCCACATGGCGTACAATCGAGAAGCGCCTCACGAGAAAGACGAGACCGGTAGTCCGGCTGGCCGCGGGCCAAAACGACGCTGTGGAACTGGTGGTTAGCTAATTGGATGATTCAATTAGAGAAGCGACTCTCCGGGTGCTTTGGTGTTGCGACAAAGCTCGGTGATTTCAAGTTTGTCTCATTCGTGGCTCGTTATTGTACGCTGTTTATACGCGATTAACAGACAACTGGGAGGCGGCGTGGGCCGAGCAGCTGGCCAAGAGGCAGCAGAGACTGGCGGAACAGGCTCACCAGCAACTGGTGGACGGTCGCGAATCGATGGGATCCTTGAAACGCGAAAGCAGCAAACCCTCGTCCGGTACTCACAGCATTCATCGTTTCATCGAGATTGGATTGATCGCTGACAAACGATTTCTCGATTATCACAACGGCACCGATTACGAGAAATATCTCTTGACCGTCATGAACATGGTCTCGGACTTTTATCACGACTCGAGCGCCGGCAATCAGATTGATGTCGTAGTCGTGCGGATGATTTATCTCGAGATGCAAAAAAAAGAGGTAAGGAAACAAATCGTTACAACGACCACCCAAGTGGGATTCCGCCGTGACTGGAAAAGCTGGTGCGATTCCCTCACTGCATTGAGAAAAGTAAATGGTTGGATTGAAAGTTTTCTTTTTATATTTGGTTGGTACAACAAAATTGTTTGTTTCAATCGACTGAAGGAAATTATCATCTGACAAAAACCTTTTTTTTCGGTGTACCAAACAAATAACAGTTCTTTTTCTCAGTGCGTGCAGTTGGTTAAATCTCACCTAGGCATTTGTGGGATAAAACAAAAATGTATTGAGCTTTCATGGTCACACGTCCGCAGATAGATCTACATATTTCTCCGAAAGCTGAAAAAACGCTCGAAAGTTTCGCCGCCTGGGCCGAGAAAATGAATCCCAAAGATCACAATCATCCGAATCATTACGACATAGCTGTTCTCGTTACCAGGTGCTCCATTCTCATGCCATGCAGTTAACACTTATAGTTGTTTATTTGTTTAGAAAAACAAAAAGAAATAATGATACATTTTTTTTTTTTTTAAGATATGACATTTGCTCGGAAGATGCATCTTGCGATCTCATGGGTTTGGCGTACGTCGCGGCAGCCTGCGATCCTCCGAAGGCAGCTTGCATCAACGAAGACTCCGGTCTTTTGCTGGGTATCGTCATAGCTCACGAAGTGGGCCATGTGTGCGTATCCGATTTTTTTCGCATCAAACTACAATTAATTTGACTCGATGAGCCTGAGGATAATTAATTTCCCGGCCAGAATGGGCTGTTCCCACGACGAGGAAGACGCCAGTGGCTGCAAGCCGCAGGACAAAGACGAGAGTTACTTCATAATGTCGCCCATAGTGTTTATCTACACCATCAGATGGTCGCCCTGCAGTAGAAAATTCATCACTTCGTTTCTAGAGTAACTTTGTATTACACGATCTTGTTGAGATGCAATCAAAAGATCAGTTCGATGGAGGAGGCAAAAAGGTAATTAAATCTTCCAGAAGCGGTCTCGGCGAGTGTCTGAACGACGATCCACGAAATCCACCAGCGAAATTTCGCTATCCAAACATGTTACCGGGAGCGATGTACGACGCGACATTTCAGTGCGGTTTCGATCAACCCGGATCAGTCCAATGTGACTTGGGCGAGGTGAAGATTTGACCGTTTTGCCTCGACCGGTCGTAAAATTTTATGTTTCCCGTTGATTTTCTCACCAGGCTGGCAACTGCGAGCAGCTGTGGTGCAAACGCGATGACAAGTGTTTCTCCAAAGGCGCCCCACCGGCGGACGGAACGAAATGCGGCGAAAATAAGGTAATTCATAATCTCCCAATATTAAACGTTTTCTCCTAACGCATGCACGTAAAATCCCGCTTTTCGTTCCTGTAAAGTGAGCGCAGAAAGGATCTTTTTCGCTTAGCGTGCGAGAAACATACTGCGGATGCGTACGAAAACAATATGGTATATTTCTCGCACTAGTGCGAGAAAGTGCTTTCCAAAAACAAAAAACGTGATTTCCGTGAATTTGTTAGGAAGAATTATGTGAATGGCAGTGACGTAGAAAAGGAAGTCCTCTCGTATCCTACGGCATTTCCACACTAGTCGGGAACTCCCTTTCTACGTTCTTGCCATACAAATAATGATTGCACGAACAGTGCAGAATAGCTTAACTAATGCCGATCCCATTGGCAGTGGTGCATACGAATGAAATGCGTAGACATGGGCTCACGCCCAGCGGCGATTCACGGTGGCTGGGGCGAGTGGGGACCACTTAGCGGTTGCTCGAGAACCTGCGGTGGCGGAATCAAATCGGCCGAGAGGGAATGCAACAAGCCAACACCCTCAAACGGGGGTAGATATTGCATCGGTGAGAGAAGAAAGATGTCGACGTGCAACACGACGGTAGAGTCTCGAGAATCAGTGTCA
The DNA here is from genome assembly GCA_963922035.1 of Amblyjoppa proteus. Lineage (NCBI taxonomy): Eukaryota > Metazoa > Arthropoda > Insecta > Hymenoptera > Ichneumonidae > Amblyjoppa > Amblyjoppa proteus. Next base: position 1,529,334 of record OY998234.1, read on the forward strand.
CGATATCGTTTCGACAGAAATCCATTTCAGACATTTCCCCCGATTTCCCAAAGCCCTGCGACCCCTCGAAACCGAGCTATCGAGCTGTGCAGTGCGCGGACTTTAACAAGCAGAAAGTCCTGACCGACGGAAATCACAAGTGGCTGCCCTACTTGCGGGACGATCTGGAGCCTTGCGCGCTGTATTGCATCAATGAAAAGATGACTTTCGTGAAGCTGGCGCCGACGGCGAAGGACGCCACGCCCTGCAAGGGTGGAACAAACTACATGTGCATTTCGGGAGCTTGCAGGGTGAGGTCCAATTTTCATACTAGAAATTGATTCATCCAATACAATTACCTTACGGGGTAAAGATCTTTTGAAGATTTGAGAACTCGTGAGAGATGGATTTAGGCACGAAGACCAGAGTACAGAGCAGGGTGAATGTGATAGGGCAAAAGTGGTGATAACATGGCCCGACACGGGCAAGTGGATTAACTGAAACTTCATTCACTTGCTTGTTATTGATAACACTAATGGATTTTAAGTGTTCAACCTTCGCTGATATGGTGAAATCGACTTGATGTCTATTTTAAAAAAACTTGCAGTTTCCGAAGAAACTTGAATTAAATTCGCAGTGACCGAATTCTTCCAAGACTTACGTCGGTTGGGTCTATTATTAACCGAACTCTTATTGTCCCTATTGTCGAGCATGCAATAAAAGCGAGTATGATGAACCGCAGGCGCGACATCTGTGATATAAAAACCCTACAAATATTTTACTACCAGACCTTTATGAAGGGTGTGTTCGAGTATCTATTCGGGATTTACCTCCGCAAGTAGGATATACACACCCAAACTTTTATCGCTCTATACTCACAATTTTCACCCGAAGCAAGATAGTCGTCCGATAATTTTTTAGATTCCTTCGAATTTCGTTTTTATCGATCTTTTAAAATTTGAATACGAACGACTTATCTCGGTGCATCGACGCGATTCTAACGCCCGTATCGTCTTCCGCGCTACAAAGTGCGAACGAGCAGAGCACATCGGGCGTCAGGAAACCAAGAATCGTATAGTGGTTTCATATCCCAGGCCCGTTCCATATTTACATCAGGTTCCCTATTCAATAAAAATAGATCGATATAGTACCGGCGCGTGCAATGGGGAAGAGCTACCGTATCAGCCCGGATCCCGTGTAGGGAGAATGAGTGTAGCGACATGAAATCTCGCGAAATACTTGACTGCCGCTCCGCCGTCAGGGAATTCTCGATTCCGCGAGAAGTCTCGCGTTTTCCCGTCCGCTTTTTCGAATCCTCGTCACGTATTCTCCATTCGTAAAGGGCGGGCGGGGAACCATGCGCGATTGTGCCCGAGCTCGCTCGCAGTGTCGGATCGTTTCGTTGCCGTTCAGTTCGGTTACAATATGTATAAGAGGCGGAATGGGGTGCGAAAATCCCTGCCCGACTGTCTCACACAGACCGACTCGGTTCTCCGAGTCTTTTCGGCTATCGTCGATAACTTACGCTCTCGCTGTAGGTGCAAAAACGAAACGTACATTGTTCTTTCGTTGCGAATTTTTTTTTTGCAGAAGGTCGGCTGCGATTGGCTCATCGACGCCGACACGATCGAGGATCAATGCGGCGTCTGCAAAGGCGACGGCACTCAGTGTACACCGGTCGAGGGCGAATTCACTAAGACCAATCTTGCTGGTAATGAAAAAAAAAAAAAAAAATTGTTTCTTCAGGAAAAGTTGGCAAAATGACAAAAAAAAATTAATCCTTCTGTCCTTAGACTACCAAAAAGTCGTGACGATACCGAAGGGAGCGCGAAGCATCCACGTGTCGGAGAAGAAGGAATCCGAGAATACGCTCGCAGTTAAAACGGAGAAGGACAATAAATACTGTCTGAATGGGGGACAGTAAGAAATCGAGAAAGAAAACTTTTTCTATTCAGATATAAACTTTTCTGTTCTCTCTGTTCTGGTACGTTCGTCGTTTCTTTCAGTTCGGAAGAGAGAAACGGCGATTATCCGTGTGCGGGCGCTACGATCATTTATTCCCATCCCGAGCCCCAGAAGGAGGAGATAACGATCCGCGGTCCACTCAACGAGGACATACAGGTTCAGGTGAGTGAGCCTCGATGCTCGAGTGTGCGTTCTCGGTGCGTTACGAAATTTCGCCTCCGAAAAGCCTGGAAGTAAAGGAAGTAGGGTGCGGATTTTCGGAATTTCGAAATCCATTCCACGCACTATGAAAACCAAAATTAAAAAATGATAGCATATTGAATGGAATTTCGAAATCCATTCTACATGCTATGAAAACGGTACTGCGTGTCGTCGAGTAGTTTCGTGAATACACGAATTCAGTGAGCAGGGTTACATTCGTGTCGTGCACACGACAATGACAATTATCTTTACAGTGTCCCTTCTTCTTTCCTTTCGTCGAACAACCTTGCTCTCTCGAAATTGAACCATAAAAAGAAAAAAAAGAAAAAAACCCGAAAAACAGTAATGGGAAACATCCACGGTAGAGTTAAAAAAAGAAAACAATTAAAGCATCGGGGTTGCACGGGTGCATCGGAGAGTGAAAAATTTATTTGGCATTCCTGCGGCAGTGGCAGGAGGCATCGAATCGATTGGATGCGTAGGCTAGAGTAGAAGTGAGGGACTGTAATTTGCAATGCGTGCGACCCACTGCGTCCTGGCGATTAAATTTATCACATGCTGGCCAGTCAGTCTCTCCTTCGAGTTGGAATAATCGATAGATCCACGCCCGTCCCACCCAGATAGCATTCGCCCCCTTACACAATGATCGTAATGGCGCGTTCGATCAATGAGCGAGATATAATACGCGCTAGTTATGTCCGTACGGTTTGCGGTGTGGCACGCAGCGAAGCGCGTCACCGCAAACCCCTTCGCTTAATTTCAAATCGTTACTTTGCAGTACACGTTTTTCGATCCATCGGCAAATCCTGGTATTCGATACAAGTACTACGTCAAGTCCACGGGGAATGCCGGATACACGCCGAAGTACCTCTGGGATTTTGTACAGTGGAGCGCCTGCAGCGCAAAGTGCGGCGGGGGAACGATGGTTGGACTGCATATAGGGTAAAAGTGGTGAATATGGGCCGATGCATTAAGATGGACCAGCGCGGTCTGACAAAAATGCGGATTTAAAAAAGTCCAAAACTTCGTTAATTTGTACCGTTAACAGTGAGTCATTTTAAGCGTTAAAGCTTGCTCCCGATGAGATTATAAAATATTGCACGAGTTTCCCAGATTTTCATGGACCACCCGTAGCTTGATAATATGGACCACTGTTTTATCTCGTTACAATAGTGGAGTTGATTTCAATTCCATTAAAAAATTTAAGCTCTAAAGAAACTTGAATTCAATTCTCAGCGTCCGAACCCGTACCGAGAAATTCGTAGGTAGGGCTCATTATTAGCTGAGATCTATGGTCCATATTACCAAGCATGCGAAGAAAGCGAGTAAGATGGACCACCGCGACGTGTGTAAAAAAAATCCTGAAAGTATTTCATCGGCAGGCCTTTATGTAGCGTGTTTTCGGGTCCCAACCCCCATATTCACCATTTTTATTCCATTTACATCTTTTTTTTTACCTTATTACATATTTTCTAGCTTAATTACATATTTTTACGTTATTTGCATATTTTTTACCTTATTGTATCTTCTTTACTCTATTTACATATATCTACACCATTTACATTTCTCGATCGTATTCGATCGAGACATTTTTCTGAGATCATCCTGCGCAAAGCAATTTACTGAAACTCCTGATCACAGATCGCCGAGGCCTCCTGCATCGAGCAGCAGAGCGGCGTGGTCTCGCCGACCTTTTGCCAAAGCATGTCCCGTCCCGAGCCCAAGAGTCGTATATGCAATGAACAGCCGTGTCCGGCAAAGTGAGCCGAGCTACGCGACATTCCCTCGCGGATATCCTGGTAGAAATTTAAGAGCGTTAAAGCCGGGCCCTGACAAAGCCTAGTCAGAACCCGATCAGGTCCTACGCGACACTCTGGAATTGCTACTCGGAGAACGCAAAACCATCAATGAACACGTTACCATCCGTCAATTTCTGTCCAACAGATGGCGAGTGAGCCAGTGGAGCAAGTGCAGCGCCTGCGACGGCAAGAAGGGCGAAAAGCATCGAAAAGTTCAATGCGTTAAACCAGCCGCGACTCCTGGTGGCGATGACGTCCAAGCGAATTTGGACGCGTGCAAGGGTAAAGTGCCAAAACAGTCGGAGGAATGCGTCGGAACGCGACCCTGTCGAAAGACGTGTCCCAAAAAGACGCGAGAGTGCGAGGAACCGGAGGTTTCCCTCGCAACCGAAAGCCGCGGACCATCCTTGGCGGAACAGCGCAGGATGATCGACAGGTTCGTCGACCTCGGAATCGCTCGTTACTTGGAGAAAGCCCGGCGTCAGACGATCGGCGAAACGCCGAAGAACAGATCGGTAAAACGCGACATCTCCGAGGACTTCAAGAGCCTCCTGCGCGATTGGGCCATGATCGGTAACGAGGGGAAGGACAAACGCACCTGCCAGCAGGAGACCGGCAAGCAGCGACTGACCGACAGCAGCGACGGTCGGCAACAAGTTTCAGGCGCGAAGGCTCTTTCGCAGGAACAAATCGCAGGTGGAAAGAGATTCACGACGCCTAAGCCAGGCTCGATAGTCAAGGACGTCGTGCCGCCTAACGAGATCGTCCTGTACGAGGCGCCGCTGAGGGACGAACTGCTCAAGGCGAACGTATCGGACGTCGCGTTTCAGGAGGCCGGTGACGTAATTCCAATTGGAATCGACACGAGACAGGAGAAGGTCTACCGCGGAGCTCAGGCCGCCAAGATTATCGCCGAAATGGCCCATCACAATACATCCAAGGGAAACCAGGATTCCGAGGACGGCGGTGGTGCCAGCACGACCACCACCTCCACAACCACCACCACTACTACGACGGCAGGATCAACACCGGAGGTTGGCTCTCGCCTATCTAATAAGACAACCGACACCTCCGCGTCTGTCGCCACACCGAAGGCTTGAAATTTCCCACCGTCTCCGCAGACAAGCGACTAATTATCCGTGGGTGACAGAAGATTGATACCATGGAAATGTTCCCAGCTCTTCGCTTGCATGCAGCTTACTATTTTCTTCATAATAAAGTTATGGTTCTCAAGATTACACTTGGTCCCCGCGCTGCCAAGCGTGCGTCTCAAATGTGGCACTCCAAGGCATTGGGAATCCTTTCGGGCGAAGTCGATTTTTGGTTTAGCCTCGTCGATCAATGAAAATTGTTGAAATTGTCGTTAAGCTTCTACTTATTAATGGTACATTAATTACCCTTGTAAGTAAATTATCCTTGTAGTTATCCTTGTAGTTATCCTTGTAGTAAATTGGTTACAGCTTATCTACACGTCAACGAACAGAGAAAAGTCTCGGAGACTCGGGAGTACGTTTATCCTTTCAAAACGCCGGTACCTCGGACGTAGTTTTTGCTTCCTCCTGTATCCTCTGGATGTACCTCACGGCGTCCATGCCCGCCAGAGTGAATTCCGTTCCATTATCCGGTGGTTGAGGCTGGAAGTCCTTCGGAAAGTTCATGACGGCGTTATCGTCGTCGCGTTCCAGGATAATCGTCAGTGTCAAATTCTTTATGTCTTCCTTATCCACGACCACTTGACCCTTCATCAACTTGTTCTCGCCGTTGTTCTCGCTGCAGTCGTGGCCGATCCTCTTCCGTGTGTTCGTTCCTAATTTCGGATCACCGTCCCGCCTCAACTCGTTGCCATGCTTATCGGCTCCAATTGCACGTTCGATTCTTCGTTGAGGAACCTCGTCGCCGATTCCCTCCGTTCTTGCGCTCCCTTTCACCGCCTCGTACGACTCCGACTCCTCTGTATCTCGATTGCTCTCCTCGGAACGCTTCGATAACGCCAAGTGCGGAGAGACGTTCGACGATAGCGCAACGTGAGACAGCCCCGGGGCCGACTCGCCGGCATCGAGAACAGCACCGTTTTCCGGCGTCTCATCGACCTCCAGAAGAGTATTCTCTCGCCGCTCACGACAAAGCCCGCTCTCGGATTCCTTTGGCTTTGGGCCTTGGCAATAGCCGTCGGCTATGACGTCCGCTTCCTGCTCGCCATGGCCGACCGGCCGGATACACTTTACGGCACGAAACTTCTTGCAGTTAGGTACGCAAGGTACGCAACCTTGCCAATCGCCGATCATCCATCTTAAAGAAATCATTGAGATTGTTACAAATATTTGTCGGCATTTTTCAGAACTTTTTTCCATCTTTACTCCGAATGATCGAGGGACATTCGGAGATACGTGTGAAGCATTATTAATTAACAGTGCATCGCATCATTTAAGTTGTAAAAATGTGTTCTTGTTCAAAAAGAATATCTCGATTACTGTGCAAAATATATATATATATTTTTTTTTTGTATGCGGCCTCAAGACATAAATTAGCAAGCTGACGAGAGAATTGCGGATTGTAAAGTGCGTTATGATAAAGTCACTGTGCCGTTAGATATTGCTATTGCGGATGGAATAGTGGGAAGTTGTTCGACGTTCCACGAACCTCGGTACACAAGGCGCCTGGTTGCACGGTCTCACTTTCACGTCCGGTTTTGTAATGTTAATGCAAAAGCTGTTGTCCACCTGACCGCCTATCTTCTCGACGCACCGCGGCTTTGCGATCTCCTCGCCGGGACCACAAGGCGCGTTGCAACGAGACCACTCGACGAAGTCCCAGTCGAAGACCGGCTTTCTGGCGACCTCGGCCTTTAGACCCAAGGAGTATTTCAAGGTGACGTTTTCCCGGGGATAGACCTGAAGAAAATGCGATATTTGCCATCCGAAATGAAGACGAACTATCAATAGGGGTTTTCCAATTTTGTTCAATTTCCATTTTTTACCAGTACGACGAGGTCTTCAGTAACCGGTCCGGGTATGTTCAGAGCTTCCTGCTTGGCTCTGATCATCCCCAACCAAGCTTTCGATCCGGGAACGTCGAACATTCCCAAACGGTTGCTGAAATCATCGAAACGATAGACCATTCGTTTGTAGGTGAACGAACTTCCTCCAACATTGAGGTAGTCCGTGCGGTACAGTTAAGTCGATCGACTACCCGGATTTCAAAAAAATGTTGTAGACGTTTTAAAGGACATACATATTTTTGCGAAATGAGGTGGTCTAGATTGACGGGTTCTTACTTTACGTAGAAAATAATGTACAGCAATGAATTTACAGCAAAATAACACGACGTACGTCAATAAATACACGAGCATATTTTTAGGCAATTTTTGGTAAAGTCAAAATTGTAATTTCGTTCGGAACTTGTAGTGTGACAACTTATTTTGTTCGTTGTTTTATGAATTCATCGAGTAATTTGCTTCGGTTAGATCCTCGATCGGAAGGAAAGTTTGTCTAACGTTGTAGTTTTGCTTTTTTCATAAACAAATTACTCCAATTTGCAATCAATGAATATTATCATTAATGTTCTCCGGTGAATTCGTAGAGTTTCTACCGAGAAACAAAGTGAGCTTTCACTCGTTAAATTCACTCCACAAAAACTGCGTGAAAATATGCCCGTCGATTTATTGGCTTAAACTGAGTTATTTTTCTGTAAATATTGTTTACATAAATTAGAAACTCTTTCATCTAGATCCACCTCAGTTTGCTGCAATTAATGAAATGTGTACCAATTATTTTTGAAATCTTGGTACTCGATTGACTTGATCGCATGGACCACTTTCAGTCGAACGAGTAATCATTTCAAACATTAAATAAGACTTTTAACCCATCGATAAGAACGTGTTTCGTGTCCTTGGTTCGAACGACGATTCGCGATTTGGTCGGTTCGGATTCCTCGACCCTGATATTTTTCGCGCCAACCGGTACGTCTATCACTTTCTTCAGCCCTATCGGATAAATCGCAATGTTTCGTCATGCCCGAGAGCACGCCGACTCCGTCGCTCGGACTCTCAACATTGAAACTGAGATAACGAACTTTGTTGCTCCTCGACATTCGCGACACCTTCCTTCAGCACGCAGGAGGTGCTGTCGCCTTTGCACACTCCGCACATGTCCTCGACCGCCTCGGACTCCATGTCCAAGTCGCACGGAATTTCCCGGCATGTTCCACCGATGCATATATCACGGATGCCACGGTAACACGTCGTGCCGTCCACCACTTTCGGTTTCAGTGAGGTGAGAAGTTTCGTCTCGCTCAAGCAGAAGAGAACGCAGGGATTCTCCGAGGCCTTAAGATCTGAATTCCAAAAACGATACACTTTTGTTACATCTTATGTAACCTTCCATATTAAGTAATCCATTATTAATATAATATTATTAATTTGCTCATACATATACACAGTAAAAAAGCGCATTTCGTAAATGCCTCACGAACCGCTCAGCGATCTTTATCAGCGACGGGTACGAAGATTTGTACCCACGGATCGATTCCCACAGGTGATTACATTAACAATCCCTCTGGACTTCAAATAGGATTTAAAAGTCCAGGAAAATAAGCATACAAAGCTCAGTTGTCTGACCCTAATCTCCGTCTTGCTGACTCCCTTACACTCTTACGAGTTGGGTAGGACGTAACACTTTACACACGCAAACAATCGAATTTTTTGGTGGAAAAAAAAAAGTTCTCATTCGTACGATTTCTTACTCTCAGGCAGGTTGTAGCCGATCCACTGATGAACCTTTCCATCCTCCGGAAAAGTCCAATCGTTGAACTCCGCACACTGAACATCCCGGAAGGATGGTGCGCCGACTTCGCATGGCTGCAAGTAAGCGTCAAATGAAATAGTACATTACGACACTAGTGCGATAAAAGTTGTTCTGACGAGTGTGAGTTTGCAGCACGAGCCGAAGGCGAGTGTTGCAATCACTCGAGTAATGAAAAACTTTTTCGCACGAGTATCGTGCGAAATTTTATTTCACAAATCATAAAACTGCCACTTTCGCACCGTACAATAAAATATGTTGCAAGCAGCAAGTGTGCATGAAAAACAAAAAAAATGCACAAACTTGGGTCGCGCAGATCTTGTGTCGTTTCCAGTCACCCCTGCAGTACTCGCCTCCCTTGGACGGCGGTGGACGATTGCACTTTCTGCTGCACGAGGCAACGCCCGAACCGCAAGTTCGCGAGCACGGACTCCACGGCGACCATGCGCTCCAGCCACCGTCAACGGCCGCCGGTCGTTCGCCGACCGGCAGACATTTCATCTGATAGCACCACTGAAAATCCAATCAGCCACGCGTTAACTCATTTTCCATCTAAGATTTCTTAACGTAAACTTGCAAAAAAACGCCCCAGAAAGAACGTCACACAGTGCCAGTATCGGCAGAGCATCGGCCGCTCTCCGCCCAACGTTGGCCAGCACCGGCCCAGAAAGCGTCGTCGAGCGCCCCCCACGAAAAGGAGCAAAAAATCAACGAGACAATTTCATTGTGTTCGGAACTCAGCGGAGCGCGGATTTTTCGCCTTCCCCATCGCCACCACCGCCTTCCGTTGCAGTCGACGGCAGTTCCATTGGAATTGCTAGCGCTGCAGCTGGTCAATGGCGAGAGTGAGCACTCGGCAGTCGTGCGCAATTACGTGCGCGCTATAATGATACACGAGCGGACAACTCGAAGAAATATAGTCGGTCGGTGCGGGTTGTACGTTGGGTGATGGCAAACCACACAGTGAGCATACGGACAGGTATACTGTCTACGCATTGCAGGAGCGAGCGCGGAGTGATTCGGTGTTGCGGCGGGTCCCCGTTGGCAATTAGCAATTGCCTATTCGGGGAATGCACGCATAGAGTCTCTGCACCTGCACCGACTAAACATCCGATACCTCCTCAGGTACGCACGCGCGAGTCTGCGGGGCTTCGCTAGAACGCCAACACCTGAACACATGTGCGTGTACGTACGCTCGTATGTGAACGGGCTGCTCGGAAGGAGAAGGGCGCGGCTGACAGCGTTTGACATTCAACGCGCTCTGATGTACGCCGTTCTGCTTCCGAGACGTCGATACAACATACACGGCACTGTAATGCTGTGTACGTATTTGCTTGTGCTCCATGCCACATTCGCTGGGCGCTAACGACTTTCATTTGTGGCCTCCGTAGCTCTTGCTCCGGTCCATACTCCCGTCGCTCACCCGTGCACAACGTTCGTTCAATAATACCGTCACGTCAATTCAATTGATGCAGTAGTTGTCGCGTGGGCACCGGTTCAACTACTCTTTTGCCCGGTGCTCCGCGACAAACGGCTCATGGCAACGGTACAGTGTACCGATGCTGGTCGGTGTGTGGACGCAAATTGTGAATTAGCGATGTTGATGAAAGAAAGACGATTGTTGGCGAATGAGTTTGGTTGATCGATTTGAAATCATTTTCTTTCCGTTTCTGTTTTTTTTTTTATCGTTCCTTTGGTGGGACGGAATTTCAGAAGAATCAGTCGAAGTCGCGATTGGATTGGAGAGGCATGACGCACGAGTGGACGAGAATCGATTAAATTGCAAATTACTCTTTTTTCGCCGCACGGAGTTCCGTCCGCCGGTGGTTTCCTTCCGGAGATGCAACCTCGTCCTGGAACCGCGCACTTCAGCGTCTCGCAGGTCTGGAACGGTGGAAAATTACGTGTGTTAGGCGATAGAAGGGAATTAGAGATTTTGCCGATTACTTAGATCGGATTTTTTGTATAAATCGACGTAAGTGTCTCCGGTTTTCGCTTCGGCTTCTTCTCCGAGCGGCTGGAGGATAAAGCAGAACGTGGAGGGAATTCACATGCTAGCTGCTTGGCAAGTTCAACTATAGATGGTGCGTGCTCTCGGTTACCATTCGGACAAGCTATTGATAAATTATTGCGATAAATATATAAATGAATGATCCATCGCGGTTTTGATGTCGCGTTAATATTTATCCAGTGACCAAGAATGGAACGAAGTTTTACTTCGAAATTGGAGTCGTTAAGCATGGGCAGCAACCACCTGTTATATAAATTGTTTACTCAAAAAAAAAAAAAAAAAAAAACATTATTCGAAGCAGAAACCGAAACTCCGAATATTTCCCGTACGGAAAATATTTTAGGAACTTCGGTTTTTCGGACTTTGGGTTACCATTCGAATTAGACGTCGACATATAATTGGACTAAATGAAAATTGATAATCTATCGGGGTTTTTGATGTTACATGAAAATGTATAACGTGACCGGGGACCGACCAAATGTAGACTTTGAAAGTGGAGTGGTTTGCTACGGACAGGCAATTTTTTTTTGTTTTCGAAAATCGCCAGTTAATGCAAGAAAACATTATTCGAAGCGAAAAAAAAAACTGGCCTTCTTAACATATTTTCCGTACATGCCAATGAGAGGGATTAATTGTTATCGCGAATTAACGAGAGAGTGTGTGCGAGAGCGTGATTCACGCTCCCGAAGGATTAACGAACGGGAGCAAAAATTACGTGAGTAATTGTGTTTCGACGGTGTTTCAGTTGCCGTTTTAATGAGCAGTATACGCGAAACCATTAAAAATCGTTGCCAGGGAATTCAACACGCCTGTGTGCCACGTGCTGGAGCGCGCGAAAGCTCACCGATATTATTTATCCGCGCGGGAGTGACGAGTCTCTAGAGATTGCCGTTAAAAAAAGGGCTGTCGGTTATTTTAATGGATAACGCTCAGCTCGGCGAGAGCAACCGATGATCGAATATTCTTCGCGGGGCTTATATCTTGATTGCAAAATGTAATACAGCGACGATTCCCGTGGGAAAGTGTACACCAAGCTTGCTTTTATTATCAGCAAAAGCCAGTTATCGCCGAACGTTCGCCGCATTGAAAGAAAGACACATCGCATAGAGGAGATTAACAAACTCAGTGCGAGTGGAGCATTTGTAGTAATTGTGTGACAACTAGGGGAGCTTCCGCGTTCTTGGACCAGTTAAATGGATGGACCACGTTGATTTTTTTAGCGATGCGATCAGGAATCGCGGCTCGATGGATTGGGCTTTGCTTGAAGTATCGAAAAATAGTCCTAAACCAAATTTCAGCCAAAATGATAGTCCCTATTAGGACTATTGGCAAGGGCGTCTCAAAGTCCTGAGTAGTCAATTTATGAAACTGATCCATTCCTCAAATTCCTCAAATTTTGTTGTCAATTCCTGGTAAAAACTGGTCCATTCCTCAAATTCCTCAATCTTAGTTGTCAATGCCCGGTCAAAACTGTTCCATTCCTTAAATGCCTCAATTTTTGTTGTCAATTCCATTGACAACAAAAATCGGTCGCACGAATGGACCTCACTCCAAATGTCTAAGGAAGTTGTTAACTAAGCGTTTCGAATATTTTTCTCTTAAAAGTAATCCAATGATAACTGTCTGCCTCTAACGGAAGAAAGGTAATGAAATTCACTCACGATGCCCAGGTCGCACTGGCGTGCGTCCTGACGGTAACGCAGGCGACACTGGTCGTCGCCACTGTACATAACACCGGGCAACATCTCGATCGACGAAAAGTGGTGATCCTGGGCTTCGTCTTGCAAGCAGCTCGCCAAACCGGCTCTGTTCGATTTCACAAGTAAATTAAATTGTCGATACGCACGCGATCGCCAGTTGCATTTCAATTACTCGATGTATAGCTTGAGACAGCTCTGCGAACACTTCGACCATCTCTTGGTAACGTAATGGTAGCCCGGATACATGACCGTTGTCTCTACGTAGCCGTTCTGATGGTAAATTATTCCTGGACAACCGTTGTCTTCCTCTACGTCGTGTGACATACCGATTCTAAGACACATATGTTGGATACATTATTATTATTATTATAATTAGGATTAAAGAGGATGACATTAATTCTCCGTTAGTTCGATGAATTCATACACTGTTACAAATGTTATGAAATTTACAACACGTTTAATATACAAAGTTATAAAATATACAACCTCGGTGTATGAAATTGGCATTCACATATGCTGTATTTGAATTTTAATAATTTAATCTTAAATTCAATACCAGTATATTAAAATTCCGGGTTTCATTTTTTTTTTTTTTTTGTTCCATATCCGGAAAGTTTTGAAAACGTAGAAAAATACCGGAAAAATTAGAAGTTCTATTTGTGATGTTTTGCAGCAATTGTAAAATGATGAAACAAATTTTTTTATTAATAATGAATGAAAAACAATTTCAAAAAATAAAGAAGGCATTGTATTGAATGAGGCGCCTCGCACAGAACCGGCGGAGGATTAATTAAGTAATTGAGAGAGATTACGTGTGTCCTATGTGATGTGCGATCTGATATCCCGTCTGAAGACCATTGTCCTTAACAACAGCAGCCCCTTTCACAGGATCGCAGGTTCCGGCGATGGTGGACATTCCAGTGACGCCGCACAAAGCTTGGGTGGTACATATATCTATCCTGGTAAAAGGTACTTTGACAAATTGAAGAAAAATCGACGTATTCGACCACATGACTACTGGGGACGAGATATATTGCGAAAATTATGTGGTCACACTGTGAAAATAAATTGTAAATGCACTTGAACTTGAAATGTGCTTACATTACTTACATTAATTGAACATTAATGTACTTTTTTTTGTAAAATGGAAATAGCAGATATTAGAATTACAAATTATTTGCCGAAAATTTCAAAAAAATTTCATCAAAACTAAAAATGTTACTGTACAATTGCAACGCAATAGCACAGTTATTTGAATTACAATTGCACGTGTGTTTTAAAAATTCAAAAACTGTTCATGTTAAAGAGCTTCCAATACCGATTCATTAATTTTCAAACAAATTTTTTTACAGTCTCACTCTTTCGCGCGGTACCTCGTCCACCGAAACAAAACGTTAGCGAGCACAACTTTATCTAGAAAAACTTTTAATACTTGGTTATCAAAATTGCACAATCGTGATGATTCGGGTGAGTATCGTCGCCGGGATTCATTTTTTTCTGCCACTCTTGGAAATATTTCATCGTCGTGTCCGCGTCTTTGTTCACTGATAGGTTCATCTGTTATATGCAAGCAAGTTATCTTCAGAGATGTACCATTTAAAAAATGGTACAACAAATGGTATAAAGATACCATTTTATTATACCATTTTAAAATTCCATTTTCAGTATCTTTTGTGCTATTTTAACTTTCTTGCACTCTGCCCGATATATTTTATACATAAAACGATGTTTCCACCTGTGCGGGGCATTGATCTTGTATACTTTCATCAGGTTAATATTGGACATTGTAAGAGGCTTAACGATTGTACGTTGCGCGAATCTTGAAAGCGGGTACATGCCCGGACGAGCAATTTTCTCGAAAGCTAATTTACCGAGAGCTTATATCCACACGACGCCAATGGTTTTATATTGACAATATCACGTACCTCGTCCTCCTCCACTTCTAGTCTTATGATCCTAACTATAACTAGTTCCATCTCGACTCCCAGGCTCACGTCTTGAAATAGACCAGCTGCCTTAAATCATAAAAAAAAAGTATGTTTAAGAAAAGCATTTTGCGATCGATAGTCGTGAAAGGATTAGCAGTCGCTAACCATGTTGAAGAGTGTGAGCACGTAATTTTCCACGTCGAACGACCTGTGATAGTCGAGCAAGGATTTGTCGAGCACAGCTAGCAGTTCGATCGTATATGCACGGGCTTCAATTTTCGGAGGATTTCGCTTGGCCGGATTCCGCGCACGCTTGGCAATGCTCCTCGCCAGATTGCCGGTCGTATTGCAAAGAGCCTCGGCTTCTCTTTTCAAATAACCGGGCGTTCGTTTGTAAATTATATGGGGGTGCTCCGTTTCCCGGTTAAAATCGTAATCGGCGAGCGGTTCGATCATGTACACGGAACGCTTAGTTCTGATGTAACCAGCCTGGGAACACATGAGCCTCATCGTTGTTTAATCTGTCGACGATTTCGGAGCCAAAATGCTCCAGGGATGATTGTTAGAGTAGGAAGCGATATATACATCTTTACTTTCTGATCACATACGCAGAAATTCCGGAGAGTAAGTGTTGTAATCCACATTACGTGAGTGTGTCTATTTTTTTTTCCTTTTTTCAGATTTCGTTTTTTTTTTTTTGCGTTCGAGGTAAACTATCGGAAGAATGGACGGATTAATTCAAAATTAATTGCCAAAACTATATCTTATATGTAGAACATAGCAAATTATTGGGCTTTCGGACGGGACAGTCCTACAGTCAGCCGGACAGAAATGGGAAAATGCTTTTTTTACATCCTGGCACATGTGGCAGAATGCAAAAAGCGCTTTGTGGTCTTGGCATTAAATTTCGAATTAATCTGTCCATCCTTTCTGCTAGTTAACCTTGAATGCAAAAAAAAATGATAAAAATTATGAGAAATGGTAAAAATTTGTCGAAACATGTAAAACATGTTTACATATCATAATCTGACTAGCCGTTTTTTTTTTGTGTTGCAATACTTTCTCTCCTTACATATTTCGTATGGGATGAGAAGGTAAAAAAATTGAACTCTCAGACTATGATCTGGAAGCACGTTTCGCATGTTCTGAATGGAAAAACAGGATCTTTCTATTTCTGTCTGTCCGAGCGCAGCAGTTTTTCGAAAGGACTTCGGATGGCAACGAGACGTGTCGTTTTTTTTTTCGCAAATGCAGAGTTCTTAACATAGAAGGAAACATTTGCTACTAACAAGACCGTAGCAAGTGGATAGCGCAGTGGTATCGCGATGGTTCCGAACACGTCCGTGATAATGGCACTGGGTGTCCCGTAGCCTGTGCAATGTTGTGCCTTCGAGACAATCCACTTCGCTTTCGAGAGTCGAACGGGCGTGCGAGGGTCTCATCTCCTCGACGGCCGCCCCCGGACCAACGAGCCGATGATTCGGATAGAGTTCCAAGTGGTACTCCTCGCCGTCTATCGACACTCGATAGTGGAGTGCATCCTCGGGTGCCAATTCCCCTCGCTTTCTCCCTTTGTAGTACGATCTTTTGTAGTGATGGGGTATTTTATGCGATACGAAACCACCGTCCGAGTCCACTTTTCGGGGTACCACGATCTCGTATTTTTTTCCGAAAACCGCCTCTCTCGTGTACCGACCTTGGCCAAGGTATTGAAAACAAGAAAAAAATCAATTTACTACTATTAATTATTGCTATTATTTAGTAGAATTATTTATTGCTATTATTGATCACTATTATTTATTGCTATTGACTTGTCACATAATATTTTACGATTTATTATTTTTTTAATATGAACGTAGGCGATGGGCGATTGTAACCTTTCCTTCGTTACTCACCTCGACACAAAGGTATTTCTCTCTGCAACGCCACTCTCCCGACATCTTCTCGACAGTGCGACAAAGTGAAGAAGTAGTACGACAGAACTACTAACGATAATAGAAAATTAGCCATGTTAATATTGTACACAAGAGGAATCGAGTAAAAGTGAATTCTGTCAGATCGGAAAGGTGGGTTACGTGACAGCACGAAAAATGGTACCGGGTGAACATCGGAAGCTGTGACACAATCTCTTCGGACGTGTCGATTCTCTATTGGGGTGGAATGACAAGGAAAGAGCGCTTGACGATTGATGGATTCGAGTCCCATGCGCATGGGTTCCTTTATCCCCGCCGGTAAGGTAGGAACCGCGATACGAATTGCTTTGAGTAATTATTTGTATGGCAAGGGCGTACACTGAAAAAAAAATTGCTTGCGGGCTGCCAAAGAAAAAAATTCTTATTTCGATTCTTACAATTCCATGTGATATTGAAACAACGACGGCAAGACTGCCAAGGTGACATGTTGTCGTTTAAATCCCGTATGCAATTGTAAGAATTGAAAGTGAAATTGAAATAAGAATTTTTTTTTCTTTGGCAGTCGGCAGCGAATTTTACTTGAGTCATTGATTTTTTTTTCAGTGTAGAAAGGGAGTTCTTGACGAGTGTGAGAATGCCATAAATGTGCGAAAAGAAACCATATTAGGTTCGTACGCATGCGCAGTATTTTTCCCGCACGCGATGCAAAAAAAATGCCTTACTGCGCACACTTCACAGGAACGGAAAGCGGGAAAAAAATATAATGGCAGCAGCAAGTTTGTTCTGGTGGATTTCGATCGGAAAGCTTCGAGTTGATTGCTGCTAAAGACATTTCTAGAATCTTTGTGAGCAAAAAGTGCACATTGAAAAACGTATCAACGGGAAGCCCCGAAATTGCCCCACGCAGCGAAGAAAGTATGACATTGCACGACGGAGACATAGAAAACTGGTTTGTTGTGTGTTTCCACGAGTCCATCAAGCGTCAATGTATACCGAACATTCATGCAGATCAGTTACGCCTACCTACGCAGTTAGCGCACCTCCTCACCACGATGAGCAATTGTGACGTTCGACTTCGAATTCGAGGCGTTTAGTCACGCCGACCCGTGACGTTACGTCTGTCGTGTTTACTGCATTATACCACTGTCACACAAGCCAAGTTTATGTACAATATCCGCGACGTTGTCAACGGGTATGTTAAATCGACGATTCATTGACTTGTCACATAATATTTTATTATTCGTCACCTCATGCGACCGTTCGATTTCATGCGGCGCTGCCGGAGTGCAGCGTTCGCTCGCGGATAACGAACAATAACAGCCAATACGATGTCGCATGGTTAATGCACGGTATGTCGCCTCGATGACTGTTCGCGCCGTCTCCTTTTACTATAAATCGCCGGGCCCTCCATAACAAAGTGCTAAGTTGAGAGTCACGACTGCGACGAGGAAACATCGAGCGCCGAGCCGTCACTCCAAAGATTTCGACATGCAGATGCAGGTGTCATGTACAGCACGATCCAGCCGATATGCGGAAGATATATCCATCATTCGACTGCTACCAGTTTCGTTTCGCGCATCCATCGGAGGTGGATTTGCATGCGAAGCAGCGATGCCAGACCGAGGGAGAAATCCCGCCGCAGGAATTTTTCTAGCGCGCTAACCCACCGCGCCGCGGGACGACCCAACTTTTACCGCGATCCGGCATCGCTGATCCAAACAACCCTGTCGCTCAGCGAGCAACTCATGACCCGCATTCGAAATTGCCGCAGTTGATTTTCTCGCGGCTTATTCTGTCTGGTGTTGCCGCCTCTGGCTAGCGACGGCTGCACGAGCTTCCCTTACGTTGGCTCGAAAGAAGACGAAGTGCCCTGTGCTGCGCCGGGTTTATACCCGGTGTCCTGAGGCACCGAGACGGCGAACGGGAATTCATTTTCCGTCCCGTCTCAGCCGCGGGGCGGATGCGTCGGTCATTGAGGGTGAAAAATGAGCAGCGTACTGCTTTCAATAAGAGCCCTTCGGTCCGTTTCTTTGAATCTCGGAAAGAAAGACTCAATATCAAGGCCACTAAAAAAGCCCGAAAGACAAACCGGAAAAAACGTCCAGATAAACAACATCGGAGAAAAATCACCGAAATACAACCCCGGATGAAAAACTACCGAAAAACAAACGCGGACGAAAAACCACCGAAAAAGAACCCCGGAAGAAAAACCACCGAAAAACAATCCCGGAAGAAAAACACCCTGACAAAACAACGGCCGACAAACAATCATAGAGAAAAAGCTGACAGACAACTCCGAAAAATAATTCGAAAGGCAACCCTGGATAAAATCCGAAAAACAAAGCTGGAAAAAAACCTTGAACAACAACGCCGGAAGAAAAACCGCGGGAAAAACGTCCCGGGACAGCGACCCAGACATAAATTCACTCGCGATGGCCTGCGGCGACTGCCGCTCGCGTCTGATGGCACTATCACATCGTGATGTGTAGCAGAATGGGTTGTTACGGTCGGTTTTCCACCGACCTGATTTTTTTTTCCTACCTATTTTTCCCCTACCCTGCTTTTCCGGTGTTTTTTTCCGACTGTCTTTCATTCAGCTTAATACACCGATGGGATTTTATTTTCTCCAAAAATGAGTATAATCAGATACGACCTCAGGAAGCGCGCAGCACCGTACAGCCGGTCGTCGCCTTACCGCGGATAGGATGAAACTCCGAAGTCTCGAAAAATATTTCAAAAAATATAAAGTAGACAAAGCCGCTTCGTCGGTGACAAAAACTCACGGTACACCGGAAAAATCCGGTCATCGCTGTTTTCTCGCTTCCCAGTTTTACCCGCTAGTAGAGCGAGCGCACCGCCGCGAGCCCGAAATGCGGCACTCGCGAAGCTCACCAACCGAGAACTCCAAACAATAGTTTGAATTGCTAAAATATCTGGCTGAATGGGTCGCGGAGCTTGGTATATTATTATTCGGAATATAATAAGTCCGCCGGAGAGTGGCACACTCGCCTTAGTAATCGCGCGGCCGAAAATATACAGCGATGTATATAGAGTGAGCGCACACTCGACGACGTTGGCAGAAAACTATGTGCCACTTTTTCCCCGCGGTTGCCTTCCGCCTTTCGCTCTTCCGCAGAGGAGATCGCGAGACTCGTCACCGAAAGTCGTCGCTGAATCCGCCGTTCGCAGCTCGAGCCTCCGCTTTCAATTTGCATCTGATCCAGTTGGGAGAGTAACTTTTTCCCATTCCCCCGACCGACTATGTGCCGCTGCGCGTCTCCGGACTGCTCATTCCGTTACAGCGACGTCCGTACTTGAGGACCGTCAAGTTTTTGTCGTACCAAAGTGAAAAAGGAATGGGTCGACTCATTCGACAATGCTGAAGCATTCTTTTGCCGACCGACATTGGCTACCAAGGGGCAAAATGGACCATCTCGCCAACATCTAACGACACTCGTGCGGAATCGCAGACCATCCTTTTCTTCGGGGAGAAAATCTGATCGAATTTTCTTGATCTTCGGAGTGAGTCAACAGACTCATACTTGCAACTCGATTGCCACAGCCCGACTGTTCCGCAGGCTCAACCCTCAATGGTCCTTGGTCTCGGAGTGTTAAAGGCACCGAGCATTATTTATCCATCAGTGAATTATAAACCCACCGAAGAGCAACCCCTTGCACGCGAAGTGTTTGCGTAAGCCATGGCCGTATGCCTTTCGAGTACACCATGAATTTCCCATCAGAGGGAACTGCGAACGAAGGAGGAGACGGCGAGAGCTCTGCGTTTCCTATGCCGGGCTGCAGACCCGTTGGACCGGCGGGATTCTAATGAGGGTTCGAGTTTCCGGAGGGCTACCAAGGCTTTGCAGTCGGAGTGAGCTAGACGGCGACTGGCTGGATAGCATTATCTCTCACGTTTCATACAGCTCCTCTGTTCGTAGGTCCGTAACTACACGAAGCTGTAGTTATATCCCGGTCTCACGGCGAAGTTGACGCGCCTCAGTTTCTGCTGCACATTCGCTGTAGCGGACGTTGTAATGAACCGGTCATCTTCACTCGGGGAATAAGGTATGACAGCTATACCGGAAACGTCACCTTCGTGGACATAATTTATATTCAAAAATGTATTTTTACATTTTGCAAATACACTTTTCACGAAAAATTATGCGCAATTCCTGTATTAATGAGAGAGAGGGTGAAAGTGGTGAATATGGAAGTGGTGAATGTGGACCTCAATTAGCACGTAAAACAACGATAAATGTACCGACCCATATTCACCACTTTCACTCTATATGTGATGGATACGCTCGAGAAAATATTTTAGAAAATATACATTTTCGCGTGAAAAATTGATAATTTTTAATGCACTATTCGCGTATACTTTTTTCCGTGCGGGCGCGCAGTTCCCTAGGGAATAAATGGATGAATCCCGCCTTCGAGAACAAATGCGATTAGGCGCGAGCAGAAATCCTGCCTGCCAAACTACCTGCCCAAGTTCTTGAGCACTCTTCCTTTCCACAATAACAAATAATCATAGCCGAATAAATATTCTTGAAAAGGCGAACGAAGAATTTCCGGCGATATCTTCCCTCGGATATTCCGTGCCGATAAGAATTGACAATCGATCCGCCAAGAAAAGGAACATATCAGGGTGAGGCGGAAAACAGCGTGAGGTGGATCGAACGGGAGGCACATAACTGGATACGTCAATCTAGGCGACAGACCGTGAAATCCTGATAGGATATCGCTCGCTCTCCGCTGAACAATTCACTCCGCGAATGGAAGGTACACCGTGAGTTATCCGTTCCGCTGCTACAATCTATCGTGGACACCCCGCCCGTCGATCGGCAATTCGAGCGTTTAAATGACGGCTGTGAAATTCGCTCTATTGCAACTTTCCCGATGCAAATTATCGATGGAAAAATCTCCGAGGTAAAGAGCTAACCCTCCCGCGAGCTGACACTGGCGAGTGTCTTGTCGCTCGTCAGGGCTGCGATTATCCAGCGACGCATGAGTGACGCCGCGATCCTTCGTCCGGGCTTCATCCTTCTGCATGCGCAGGGCCGACCGCAGTCGATCTCACTTGAGAATAATAGCCGAACAAAAGAAAGTTCGAGTGTGCGCGGATTTTTGAAGGAATGAATACCAAGGATCGTTATCCTCTATGGGGAAAAAATTTACCCCCACAGTGGTTGCGCGGTGATGGCGAGCGATCTGGCACGAACGAACGTTTTGCCGATGCTTACTCAACCGGAAATCTGCTCGATGCTCGGCCAGCCAACCCAAATATTTGGCTCACAAACGATGGGCGAAGGACAATGTGTACATTCACCTTTTGCACCGACCACGCCACGATACTCTGATCGTTGAACAAGCTAATGGCGGGGTAGTTAAAAATCTTAACACTATCGCTTGGCGACAGTGTTCAGATTTTTAATCACTATTTAAGCAGAGTTGGACTTTAAGGTAGTTCTTACATTTTGTTCAAATCTAGATAGGCGAGAAAGTATACTGTCAAATTTAAGGGTACGATGTGTAGAGCGTATTTGTGAAGTTTAGAATCCTTCCACCGTTTAGTTTTTGCGATATAGGCTTGTAAAAGTTGCCAATTTGACATGGCAATAGCAGCACCACAGTGGGAAAACGGGTTCAGAGCGCATATTTATAAACTATGTTCATACTTCTCGATGAGACGAAGAAATAAAAACTTGTTTATCCGTTGCAATATGCATTTCTGAATATAATAACGCGACAGTAGACCGATTGACCGTATCGTTTATGAATAAAACGACACTTTCGATGAACTTTCGGCAAACTTTCAACAAACCCCGATCGGCCCGCGATCGTCGTCACATTTGACTGGCGGTGTGGCAACATCCATTCGTCATACGTACGTCATATGCAAATATGTCAGCTGCCGTACAATACGGTTGGCTATCAAAATCACGACGTTGCCAAATTGTTATCTTATAAAAGCATATGACTTCAACTCTAGTCAAATTCAAGACTTTGCTCCGCTATTTTCCGTGCATAGCGAAGGTTTCATGAAAAAGAAAATTAGGGAATAATTAATCGAAGCGTATGCCGATTTTTATATAAGAAGTTACACATATTTGTGATTAATAGCAATAGTTCTCCACATGACTTGAAAGTACTCTAAGAACTACCTTAAATACGTATTGAAATATCAAGTACTTGAAGTATTGAGCGCTGCGTAGTTCTTGAGCACTGACGTATTGACTACTGGCAGAACTGAATTGCTGAAGTTCTGAGTACTGAGCAGTGACTCAGTACTTGATGCTTCAGTGCGTACATCAAATACTTAGTCGATGGTATTTCTGCTTGCTATGAAGTCGGTGCCGGAAGACGATCGTTGTTTCAGTTATCCTCTTTGCTCAACACAACCGAGCGAAAAGAAATTGAAAAAATTGGCACAACTTCAGAGGCCCCGCATAGCAATCACGGGTCGAGGCTACCTCGACCCATAATTTGAAGAATGGAGGATGGATTAAATCCGCATCGATCTATCCCGGCCCTTTCGACAAGTTCGTGCAGTGGTTTTCCGTCACGCGAAATGCAGACGAGAATTTCGCCGAGTAGAGGCCCGCTCCAGGGTGAAGCGTAGGATACAGCCACGGAGAAGAATGACCGGGATAGACGGGAGCGCGAGATAAATTGCGTGGAATAATCAGAGACGATCCGTCATCATCAGGGTGACCCAGGAGCGATGTACCATGCTCATTCTCGTCTCTCACCCCTTCGCACGCCGCTGACACCGTATAGCGCGGCTGGACAAGCGAACGCATATCACTTCACCCCACCCCTCGACTCTCCTTCGGTTAATGCGAAATTCCCCCTTCCGCAGGTCAGTCCTCACCTCTTGGTCGTTCCCTGTCCACTATCCGGTCGTCCCTTATCTCCGTATGCATAATGCCCGATAAGGCCTAACGCTGCCCGTGACCCGTTCAACCCTTCCGTCGAGGCCGAAACTCACCCCTTGGGCAACGCTCAGGCCGCTTCCTGGTGTGAGCTCGCTATTTCTCGCTTCTCTCGGCGACGACAGCTTTGCTCCCGCATTTGTCGGTGCGACAGGTAATCCGACCATCGGCTATGCGATAAGAGCTCCGACTTGAAACATGAAAATGTCCAGGATTTCGCAATCATCAACAGCCGCCCTGAATGCATCGCTGCAGCTCGCAATCAGTTGGTTATCAGCGTGAAGGTGACTTGAAGCATGTACGTCGTGACACATGAGTGCGAGGAGATACTTGCCATGCAAAGTTGGTTGATATTTGGGGTAAAAGTGAAGCATCATCGGATGTGGTATTGAATTTTAGATCAGCTTATAGTTTGCTTTTTCGCAAAATGTCTACCATCTTCAAATGCCATTCGTTACAGTTTTTGCTACCCATTGAGTACGTTTCACTTTGTCTTAAAGTGACGTGAAATAAAACCGCTGGTAACAAACGCTGTACTGATTGCCGTTTTGAGACCGCGGTACGTCAAGGAAAAAGAAAATTGTCTTTCCCTGAGAAATCTGCAGAAAATTTTCATTTTCCTCGTCAATCTGCGGTCTCGAAACGGCATTCAGTGCAGTTTTTATTACGAACTAGTGGCCGATCGGGTGGGCAGGGGGTTGTACATCAATTTATGAGGACTATCTGGCCTGCGCGAACTCGAATGCTTCCGTCCAGTCCGAAACTCACCCCTTGGCCTACTCTGAAGCGCCTATGTCATGTGTGAGCTCGCTCTTTCTCGCGACTGACAGCGACGACAGTTTTGCTATTGCATTTGTCGGTACGCCAGTTAACCATTTGCGTCATGGTAGGACATCGAGTTTACCACGTTCTATCGCTTAGTTTTCTATTTTTGAAACTGAATTTCTTGACATGAAATACCGAAGTTTTGGTTTTATCGTGTCAAAATGTATGGCTCAAAGGATTAATTCGGCTATCGGCCGTCCGATCAGACATAAAAAAAGAAGAAAATGTCTAGGATTTCGCAATCATCAACAGCCGCCATCGATGGATCGCTGCCGCTCGCAATCAGTTGGTTATCAGCGTTAAGAGGAGTATCCGGTCTGCGAACGCTGAATATAAATTGGCACGGGGGCGCCAACCCGAATGCTTCTTAACTACCTATTACTACGATAAACTTCCCCAATCTAATCTGTGCTCACGGGTGGAAGAGACGACAGGGGTCTTCGAGAGGGGAGGGGCCAACTAAGGATCTTAATTTGAATCCTCCATAACAATATCTCCGCCATCTGTGCCGCTGATAATTGCAAGGGGGTAGATTGCACTTGCCGTTACTTCGGGGCTTTCGCGTAGCAGAAAATTAGCCCCTCGTTTACGACCCTCCGTACCTTTATTCCGTCCTCCGAGCCCACTCATTCAGACGGCGAAGAAACGGCACACTTGAACTATAATTCTCCGGCAGAGGATTACAACTCTATCGAAACTTTGTCGTCACAGAAGTATACACCGTTAGTTTTGGGAGCCCGGCGGAAAGGGGCGGTTCTGAGATAGGAAAAACAAAAATGTTATTGATTGTTTTTTTTTTTTTTTTGTAACATGCTTTAAAAATGTGCAGCTTTGTTGCACCTTTTTTATTAGCAAAAAAAAGAGTGTTTCTTCGGACGGGCGAAGAGCATTATATTGTAGCAGAAGTTTTAGTGGGTTAACACTGTTAGTTTTGGGAGGCTGATAGAAACGGGATTCCAAGATGGTAAAAGCAAAAATACAGTGTCGCTGATTTGTTTTAAATAGAATGTTTAAAAAATGTGGAGCTTTGGAGACTACACACAAAAAAATAATTTATTTGACGGCCACCATTTACTTAGACCAAATAAACAGTTGCCGTCAAATTAATTATTTTTCTGGGTGTATAATATTGATGCTTAAATTTCGTTTCCGAGCAGGAAATGTGTGTTTCTTCCGAGAGGCGAGGAGCATTACGCTGTAGCAGAAGGCTTACTCAGGTTAACACCGTCAGTTTTAAGAGCCTTGCAGAAGCTGGAGTTACTACGATAGAAAAAAAAAAAAAAAACAAGAATATTGCAGTATTTTTAACTTTTTTTTAAATAAAATATTTTTAAAATGCGGAGCTTTCGAGAGGATAATAATGGTTAAATTTCTTTTCCGAGCAACAAAAGTGTGTTTCTTCCGAGCGGCGGAGAGAGCATTATGTTGTAGCAGAAGGTTTACGGTGGGGATCTTGAAGAAGCAGACCTGGCCGCGGTGCGGAGTGCTTAAAATTAGTTGAGCTTCTTGTCGCGGGCGCCTTCTCGGCAATGAAACCGAAGTAATGGGACGGGCGCCTTCTTCTTGGCTTCTTTCGTACACGAGACACAGACCTCCCTCCGCAAGTGCGCGCTCGTGCACCAACCCGGTCTCGGAGTGCATGCTCAAGGGTACCCAGGAGGAGGACCACGACAAATTTCCTTTATCGTCGGCAGCAAGCGGTGCACAGTGAGCAACTAACCAAGACGCACTGCTCCGCTTATAGTGCGGACCTTAACCGGTGACCCGACAGTAGCGTCGTTGCCATTGCAACAAATGTATTTAACCCGCATCCGAAATAACCTTTGCCGATCAAAAGCGGAATAAAAAAAGAAAGAAAAATATTTTACGGCTGATCGACGAGAGGAAAATTGATCGAGCAGTAAAGTTCCTCATTTCTAATTTGTATTCCGTCTCGCTGGGCACTTTGCACAATTAATTAACTCCCGACTGCCCAAAGGCCAAATAGACACACAGTCTCGCCTACTTTTCAATTAAATTATTACCCTCATCGAGAGCTTGAAAGGATCCTCGCTGAAAGTAGAACACGGTAGAGTTGCGGTTGATGGAAGACTCTTTGATAATGAAAAGAAAAAGAAAAATGTTGAAAGTAGAGCTGGAGGTCTTGGAAATTAGGGAGACGCTCTTTGGTTCGAGGAAAGCTCGGTGGTGAAGTTAATGCTGAGGAAGAGTGCTTTCGAAACGTTAGAGCTTTTTTCATTGTTTCCCCTTAACGTGGATTTCCGGTGAGCGACATCCCCTTCGTGTACACACACACGCATATACATACATATATATATACACAGAATTCTCAGGAGGAAGAAGTTCCCTTCAGCGTCGAGAGGCTTGAGGGCGCGACGATACTCACCGGCGTCGCAGAGCCGGGCGCGTCCAGGGATTCACCAGCCAAGAAGGCATGTTCCACTTAGCTCCAGCGCTTCCATAAAACAATTAGAGTATCCTTCAGTGCCCGGGGCGTTTTGCTTAATGAAAAAGCAGGCCCATTCGAGACGATGCAGCGACTCCGGCGACGACTACCGCCGCCTCTTCTCATCTCGCACCCTTTCGCAATTCGTTCCGGAGGGTGAATTTTCACCGAGATTGGTCCATCCTGGTGTTTCCCTCCCGGTCCTTCCGCCGCTGTCTGACGCGTTCTCTCCCGCGGCTCCAGACTCGACGGATTGCCCGAGGGTCAACCCAGCACACGTAATTATAAGGCTTTCCGAGAAAAGAAAATAATGGGAGAAGAAAAAAAGGATTCGGCGGGACAAGACAAGCGCGATGCCATTGAGCTCCGCTCGTGAGGAAGCCCTCGGTCTTCTGCAAAGTGCCATGCTAAATTCATGACTGGAAATTGGTACTCGCGAGCTTGGCTACCTTTCGAGGGAAATTGTTCGCGAAAGGGATTTAATCGGAGGTTTTTTTCTCTTTTTTTCTTTCGTCAAACGACTTTATTGATACATCCGTAGAAATTAAGGATCTAAATATTCATTTCTGTTATTTGCGTTTATTCGTATAATTAATTACACGTCAAATCCGTTGGTTAGGTCGGAGAAGTATTAAATATCCTTTTTTTTTTTTCTATCCATTACGATTTCATAGGTATCTCAATCGGCCATACACAATTTCTCTTGTCACAGATGAAGAACGTCTCGTTCTTCTGTAACACCGACGCTCGCATTCGCATTCACAACCGTAACGCAATAAACACTGAAATATTTTTAACAACACTCAACGCTCGGCAGCCCCGCCTGTCGCGTTACAATCATCGATGAAACGTGGACATTTCATACCGGTCGGAAATTCAATAGACGCTATTCGGATGACATTTGTGTCAAATTTAGTATACATGTTTTCGGCGTTCGCGATTGCATTCGTACATCGTTTTAGTGCCAATTCATCGAGTTTCCGCAATATGGTCCGCCATTTTGAATTTTTTAAATGTTAATTATTTAGGCTCGGTTTTGCGATCAGCTACTTAAAAAAAAAAACGTACTCGAGTACGCATTCGTTCCTGCGAATTGAGCCTATAGGAAAATGGCGACTAAACGGTAAATCGTGCGCCTCTATTTATTTTCTAGTGAAACGACGATTCGACGAAAAAGTAATTGGAATAGTCTAGATTTTGAGTAACCGTACCAAATATAAAAAAGGGCTCTGCAGATGGTCCCTCCTTTCACGCCGAACGGGAATTATTTAACGCCCTACCGACAATGGAATTTAAAGATTTTCCTCGTTCTCACACAGTGTGCCGCACTTGAAATCGTCATAATTAACGTAATTTTTTTTTCTCGTGTTATTCTAGCAACGTTATTCATAGTCCGTGGAGCGTTTGCAGTTGGTGGTGCTCGACAACTCCAGCGAAATTGATTCTCGCGGCTGAACAACTCCCGTAACGCGTCCAAAGTCGGCCTCAAAATTTGGACCGTCGAAACTGGTTCGGAGTGGTTCGGATTGATCGGACAATTTCCTCGCAATGGTCGCAAGCTCGCATCGCGACACACTCGATAGCGCTTGCAAAAGCGGAAGTGACCGGAGATGCACAGCGCGCTCGTTCATGCATCAAAGACCACCAAACCACACCCAACCCAACCACACCTTCCGATCGTAGAAATTTTTCATCGAAATTTGATCTATCAACGAATTTTGACGAAACAAAAAATTAACAGACTAACGGAAAACAATATCTTGCATCGTTATTACTTAAACACGAATGTTTTATTGCATTTTTGGTCTCAGATCTTTATATAATTTTTCTTTGTTTTCTATAAGATCTATCGCGAAGTTCGGAATAAACAAACAAATTATTGTGACAAATCTAAGTCCGATCGAAGAATTTGTATCGGAGGTGCTGAAACGAATGTCACAGGATGATGCTTAAACTAACAGCTCTATCGGTCCGATATACGTCGTTATAAAATGCGTAAAACTTCATTCACTGCCAGTCAAATTTTTTTTTTTTCTGTTTTAATTACTCACGGAAGTGCTGCGATCGATGATCAAGCAGTTTCGTAAATTACATCGAGTGATATGTACAAAAAACGTTCGCGCAATTATTTACAAGTGGCGGGCGCGAAGAGTCCCCCGATATTTTTGTTCGCGCCCTTCCATCGGATATTTCAGGTTCTCGCGATATCGTTCGATTAATCGAAAAATCAATTGCTATACACACTTAGCGATATTCATTTTTTTTTTTTTTTAACAGATTTTTAATACGTGTCGACGGTTTCTAATCATTTCCCGACGATATAATAAAATATCTCAAATATTATCGCGTTAATATTTTTTTATATTTATATAACTAGAGTACACTTTTATTGTTCGTATAAAAAAAAACACGTAAATAAATAATCATACCGAGGTAATGGCGTGTCAGTTGCATTGGTCGCGAACCGAGCCGAACTTCGCGAGCGAGTTCGAGGACCAAACTTTTTTGTGGCAGTCATCGATTTCCAACGCGATTGCACCAACGCCCGTTGAACGGCCTCGCTCTGCCGGAGCAACTGCAGTCCGTCAGCCACCTTCTGCAACGACACTTTGTTTCCCCGCGGCAATGCAATCTTTTTCGTTGATTCCCCGTGGCGACAATCAATGCCTGGCCCACGGTGACGATCGCTCGACGCACGCACGAGCTAGAATACCATTCGAAGAAGCAGAACGACCGGAAGCACAGTCGCAGCTATTCTGTCGCCGCTCCCGTGATGCATCGCTGCTGGGTGTTCTTCTGAAACAAATTTCGTGTTCCGACACCGTCCACAGCGCTAAAATTTAAGTCTAAAAATAAGACGAGCGGTTTCCCATTTTTCGCAGGTGTTTTCCCATTTTCGCAGGTGAAATTACGATGAGTAGACAGTAAAACATATTTGTACTTTTTACAACAACTCGATGTTCACAAACGTCCACAATTTTTTATTTGTTAATTTTCCGATCCCACCGTCCGGTTTCGAGTTTTACCAAAAAAAAAAATACAAACTAAAATTGTTAATGACACGGGAAATAAAAGGACAAGTTTGTATATTGAAACCTTGACAGACGAGTCTGTCACTTATTTAACAAAATTATTTTTACGAAACTTCGTTATTTTTTACTGTGTACAGGGAAATTTTCGTAAAAGAGTTACAACGTCGGTGGAAAGTCAATAAATCGCTACACCTAGTCCTGGCTTGATAATTGTTTCATTGAGGTGTTAATGAATGCTTATCGTTTTTTACCATTCAGTATGTGGACCCGAACGCTGCTGGGACTGGCATTGCCCGGCGTGCATGTGTACAGCCCCGAATCTGTCTGAATAGCTTTTTGTATGAGCAAGCGACTCGTGGTAATGCGTCCCTTTTCCGTGACCAGGCTGATGCCTCCTCTGGGAGAGTCGAAGTTAATCGCCTGCAAAAGGTACGGGAGAAAAGAGATAAACATAATTACTGATATGAATGTCGCGAAGGCGGTACTAATAGTAATATCAAAATATACCTGCAGATATTAATGTTAAGATAAACCCACTGATAGTAATATCGCGATATGCCTATCATATGATATTAATATCAACACTGTTAAAAATTTGTCTTTGAAAATTCATTAGATCCATATGTAAATTTTATGCATATACGTATACGAAATTTCATTGACACGTATGTAAGAATATTGCGTTACCGGTATATTAAAAATAAAATTATTTGTATAATATTTGTTATAATCACATAATTTTCATATACAGGTATTGCATTTAAGATTCAATTATTGAAATTCAAATGCAATTTATATAATTTCTAATTTCATATACCGAGATTATAGATTTCATATAACTTTGTCTATTAAACGTGTGTAAATTTCATATCATTTTTAACAGTGGGCTTATTGATATCATATGCCTATTGATAACAATATTAAGATATATCTACTTATATTAATACAAAGAGTGGCGTTTTGAGCGCAAGTACTTGAATGGCTTTCTCACAGAGGAGGCGTTGTTATCGCGAAATGTTATAGAAACGTAAAACTTTGTATGAATGCGTTCAGAATAGTCAGATCGTGATCCATGTTTGCGGTACTATGTTTGTAGACTGAGGTGTTAACTCGCGCGAATAAACGGCAATTAAAAAAATTAGGTCAAGCGTTCGCGGTGGTCTATCGGAATCATTCCCGGCGATTCCGACTACTACGTACATTCGTCCGTAGATACGTACGTACGTGCATGCAGAAATATTATTTACTACCAGCTGATTGTGACTCCACGTCATCACGTTGGGCGGCTCAGGTGCGTGTTTCACCAAGCAAGTTATATTGATGGTGCTTCCTTTGTTTATGAAGAGATCCGAACCTCCTAAAATTTCCGTTATTGGTTCTGAAACAGCACAGAGAAATAAGTTTTTTTTTTAAATACTTCTTCAGAGAGGAGCACCCATTAAAAAAAAAAAGAATTTGCGAAAATATATTTTTTCATAGATGTACTTTTTACGAAATCTTTTATACAATTAATGTATTATGAGATACACGTAACAGATACATCGAAACAAATATAAAATATACAAATACATATGAAAAAATATATAACTTACGTGCAGAATATATTTGCCGAATATTTAATGTATTCGCATTTGCAAAAAAATATTTTAAACATATATCTCCCGTGCAGTGAAGGGGAGATTGTACAAGGTTGATCCATCGTAAATATTCTCAATATCACGAATGGCGTTGAAAAAAAATAGCATAACACATTATTTATTCGATCGCACGGTGCTCCTGTGCGCTGCATACCAAAGAGGATATATATTCGTAGGGAAAAGTGAGACGTCATGTTCGCTCGGGGAATGCAAAAATATCCTGGAGGCAGTGGAGCGAAAAGAGGTCTCGCAGATGCAGGCACGATCGTACTTCCGTTAGAGGGAAGAGCTCGAAGACGGTAGCCTGTGAGCCCTGCATGAGAAGTCCCGAGCGCTTTCGGTATCTGAAACTGACACACATCGGCCATTGCTGCCGCTGCCGCATGTATATCGCGTAATTTGTATATAGATGCAACTTCGAGACAGTGAGAGAGATAGAGATCTGCACAGGTACTTCGATTAAGCGAAGGAATGTCGGAATTGAACCAAGAACTGGCAGCGCCGGCAGCGTTCGGATATCCAAGACGCGACAAAGCTTAACTTGATGGAAGGTGCAATGCTACTTCCATATACCGATGTGACAGTCTCTCCTATTGTCCCAAACGTGGGAAACCTGCTACCACATGTCGGGACTTTGTTTTTCAATTTTTTCCTGAATTAATTCCCGAATAAGGTAAACGGCCCAGTTCCCGCCATCTTCAATTGTTAAATGGAACATTTTATAAAAACATTATACGTATTGCGGCATTAATCAAGA
Organism: Amblyjoppa proteus; assembly: GCA_963922035.1. Classification (NCBI taxonomy): domain Eukaryota; kingdom Metazoa; phylum Arthropoda; class Insecta; order Hymenoptera; family Ichneumonidae; genus Amblyjoppa; species Amblyjoppa proteus. The sequence continues at coordinate 1,561,261 of OY998234.1, forward strand.
GTACAAACCGCTCTTCAGCATGCCATCAGTTCCTTTTGGATTAAACAAAAACTGCATGTATTATTAGTATAAATTACATTCGACGACGGTAACTGGGCCGTTTACCTTAAGGGTTGATCTTGAATACAGCAGAACAGTTTCGTCTGCAGTTCCATAGCTCTTTGCTACACACCGCGATAGTTCGGAAATTTCTCGAATTGACGTTGCCACAAGGGGTGCCTGCAATCAGTTCGTATTAGCTCAGTTGGAGCATTTGATCGCACTAGCGGGAATGACACACAGAATCGATACTGGCCGAGGATGAGCCGATACTTGCCCTGTGTGACATTCGCACTAAGCTTATTTCAATGGAACGAGAAATGCTGTTTCCATATTCGAATATAACAGACTCTATTATCCCAAACGTCAGCGCCGTGCTACCACATATTGTGTCGTGTTGCATTTTGCTTCCTTTTTTGTGCATTTTTTAAATAGAATTTATTCCCGGATAAGAGTCGAGCTTGAGTACAGCAAAACATTTTCCTCCTCCACGTTTCCACAGACCTTTGTTACACGACACGGTAGTTCGGAAACTTGTCGAATTGACGATGCCACAAGGGTTGTCTGCAGTCCGCTAGCGCAAGCCGACTCGGGGTCTTTGATCACCCTGGTAGCAATGACACACAGGACCGATACCGGCCGGCGTTGGGCCAATACCGGCCCGCTGTGGCGTTCGTGCTAAGGCGTCCTTCTGCCCTCGCTATCAGTTCCGATGGTACCGTCGAACAATGTTTACCGGACGGTATTGTCAATGGAAATCAATGTGATCCGAATGCGTGCTGGGTAGAACTACACGGATCCACCAGATAACTGACGCATGGATATAGTCATAGAGTCATCTTGCACCCTGGTTCGCTGGAGACCGCTCGAGACTTCCTCTATGGCAAATGGCCCTCCTCCGCTCTTCCATAACGGAACAAGAGCCGTTAACACAAAAGGACCTCCGAACAGGGGGGGAGGAATAATCCAGGGACCTTCCGATGCAAGTCGCCTCCACGGTTCAGCCACCTCGAGGAGTATCCACGATTCTCCGGGGACGAGGACTCGAGCGAGACCAAGGAAGAGCTACTTACAAAGTGCACTAGCCATGGCATTGAATAATACAGAATCTCGCCGACTGTTCATTTTCCTCCGGCGTGATTAATAACGCTTGGAAAACAGTAGTAAAATATGGAGGAACGGAAGGAATATTTTGTTGGCTGCGTCGTCGTGAAGCATTCTCGTTCCGGGACCTTCCGCCTCGAGTCTCGAATACGAAGTTACGTTATTGCCGACTTCAAGCGAGCACCAGGTGGATCTTGCCGGTCGCATGTCAATTAGGCAAAGTAAATTTGTACTCCGCGAAGCTACCCGTCGGCCAGTGTTGCATGTCAGACCGACGAGGTTACTCTGTTGTTCCACGACCGGTCGCGGACCATCACGCGCGAGTTGCCATTAGCATGCGAATTCGATCGCCGGTCAAACATTCCGCCGCTACCAATTCGGCGTTTCCCAGGGCGGTTTCCTGCTGCGCACGGCGAAACAGGAACACTCGTTCAATATTTCATCCTGGATATGTGAATTTCGGCGATTCCGTGTAACGCGTTTCGGCGACTCGGCTCTTCGCATTTCACCCGGACGGGCGAGGCAAATTGTTACGCGGCGTGCGGACTTATCGCCGGGTCGCACCCTGGCGAAAATGCGGCTGCGCCAAATCGTCCGGAAAACTCTGGACCCGCTTCCATTTAACGTACTTACGAGGCTCGGCAATGAGTAAAAAAAAAATGAAGAATGAAGAAAAAAAAATGAAACGACCGGAAAGAGACGATGGAATCGTTCGATCGAAAATTTTCGGATCCAATCGAGTGTTCGGACTTTATCGACGATGATAACCGTGCGATGGAGAATCCGTGAGAATTTATCGTCGCCGCTCATAAAGGGGTCGGAGAAGTGCGCCACGGTTCGACGGCCGCTTCTCAAAGAAGTTTCCGTGCCGATACGCTCACCTCCGCTCGGGCTTCGCAGTGCGATGGCCGTATCGCCCCAATATCACTACGTCAAAGTGCGGCGGACGGAGGTTTCAATTTCTCCTCCAGGAAACTGTGACGATCGGCAAAACCGCCGAGACGCTGGGAACGCGCGATCGCGATAGCCATAAGGAGAGACAAGTGAGAGGGGGCGAGGATATTCTCAATATGGAATCCTTTATTTCAGTTAAACTGAGTAGAAAGAACTTTGGCGCTGGGCCAACGCCAGGAATTATACGGAGCGCCATATTGAGCTAACGAAACTTTATTTCATCCGGCGTTGGAGGTGCCACGGAGGAGTGTGCGAAGACCAACGGGCGTTAATCCTTCAAAGCCGATTCGAAGAAATATACGTTCGGCGTCCCTTCAGCAATACTGCAGCTGGTCCGGTGACTTCTGCACTGCTGCCCATAGGTAATAACGGAGCCGACGATTGCAGGAGAAGGAATAAAAAAAAAATAATAATAAAAAAATGAAAAGACAGAGTACCGAACGAGAAAATAGTGTTGAGAGCCCGGTGGATTTTCGACGATAAATCGAGGATAATATATGACCGCGGGAATTGCGCCGATACCCGAACGCCAGCTGCGTTCAAAAGGGGTAGCGGTGGACCACGATGCGATAACAATTTTTCGCAACACCTGGATCCTTTTAAAATGTCCTACGTTAGCTCTCTTTCTTGCTTGCTTCCGGCACGGGCGGCCCGAGAGCCCAACTTCACAGCAAATCGTTCGGCTATCGGAAACCCGGGCTTTGTCCCGTCAGTTTCGTTCTCGGGGCCGTTTCTGCCCCGGACAGATTCGTTGCCGGCTGGAAACGTCGTGTACCGGGCGAGAGAGTTATAGCGGAACTCGAAAGTTCAGCTAAACTGTGGAGTTCAATCGGCGTTACGGTAACTGCGAGTACACATGTGTGTTTGGTTAGATGCCGTTGACAGAAGCAATGCCGATGATTATGCGCTTTGGATAAACGCAATTGTGTTGTCCTGCGTGGAATTGTTGCTGGGAAGTTCGTCGCTTCGCTCGTAAGAACGCTGCCGTATAAACACGTCATATGTTGTGACGAATATGTAGATGACTATTCATAGAAGGACACGATATTAGTTAGGTTTGAGAATAGACGAACGAACGGACGATCGATACAATATCGATCGTCATGTAAAACATTCTTGATGGGACTTTCAGAGAGAACAGACCTTTGACAGTTCGTGCTAGAGATAGTTACAATTGTACATATTAATATCGGACCTAAAATCTACGCCCAGAAAAAAGATTTATTAAAATCAAATAAATTTGGATCTTCAAATGACGTTTGTTGATATAAAAGAAATGTCTCCCTGCCTTAACAAAATCTTTATTAGATTCAAATAACAGCTATTCTTTACATTCAATAAAAAAATCTATTCAAAGTGATCATTTATTGATTTGCACTTTAAAATAAATGTTTATTCGACACAAAAAAATCCAATATTTGAAAATGTGATTTTAAATAGTTATTTATTCGCGCCAAAGAAATGATGTATTTGACACCAAGATAAAACGCGGCTATCATCCGGCAACACGCCTTATAGAGTCGGGATATTTTTTAGCACAGTGACTTGTTATTCGAATCGTTCGAAGGTTGATGCATGAAGTATGCAAGTAGTTATAAGACATTACGAATTTTTGTAATTCCGAAATCTCGCGATTCCATGGACCAAAAAAACGCGTTTTTAGCAAGCCTTTACTTTTTGGCACTTTCGTTACGTACATTACGAAATGAAGGTCTGCATTAAATTGCACAAAAGATTTTCCTAACTGGATTGTTCAATTGAACATTTTTTAAGACCCTGAAAAATGTCGTATTAACGTGACTCTACATGGTAGACCCGCTATCTTTTTTTTTTTTTACTTGGCTTCGAGACACTGCCGTGTCTCTTGACGCCAAATATCGTATGTCGAGGATATCGAGCGTGCCACGAAACCGATTGCTTTAGTGCAAAAATACATTTTACGATACCGTACGCTCATGCAATCGGCTTCTTCGCCTTCGTCGTTGTAATTATACAGTGCCTGAGCTTTTCCGAGAGCTTGCGGATCATCGCGATAACGATACTTCCGTCCGCGAGCTGCTGCCGCACGGCACTGTAATTAAACTATCGTGGCGGAGTGTTTCCAGCCTCGCCCTTGTATATCACTGACTGGCGGATACCAGCGAGGTTATTTTTAAGAGCACAGTACGAGGGTGGTGCCCGTGGTCGGCCAACAATCGCGAGCCAGCGGTAACAGCAGCGGCACGACTCTAATCGCCGCTGCTCAATCAGCCTTCACCACCGGGGCTCAGGGTTAAAAAAATTTCATGGTAAATTGAGAAGATTAGACGGTCGCTTTTCTCTCGGGCGCAAGTGCAATTATACGACGAGCCAACGCGTTCGCTCCGTTTCGTTGTACACTATATCTTTTCCATAATCGCCGATTATGGAAAAGAGCTCGTAAACGTCTTTGCGTGACGGAGCCAAACCCTCGAGGAACAGAGTACGCTTTGACACATGCTGATTCTTTGTAATGGAATTATATTCGTTAAATTTACGTATCGTATGATAAATTGCATAGCGAAACGCCCTTTACACGTACGTTATTATTAATCGTGCCAGAAAATATGTACCCGAGTTGCAGAAAAATTTGTTAGCTCAGTGTCGCAGTCGTTGACTCGTTCAGATTCATTTTTTATCTGTGTTTTGCTTCGATGACTTTCGCGAAGAAATAATGAAGAAACAATGAAAAATTGATAAAATCAATGAAATGCGATGTCCCGCTGAGACGTGTCATAAAATAATGGCCGAAGGACTTAGGTCGATGAAAAATTGGCAATGTATATACGTGTGCTCACGTAAACGTACGTCATGTCATGCTACATTCAAAAAATGCTGCCATCCGGCATATCGCCAATAAATCCACTATTACTACTCTACCAAATAAAATAAACAAAACAACCAGACAAGCAAACCAGTAGGAGTTACACGGGCTGACAGACGCCAGTCGACGGTCCATCAAATGGATAAATAAAATAACAACGGAAAACACAAACTAAAAATCTGTAAATACCCGCCTAATCATGCAAACATTCTGGCCAATCAAATTTTTGTGCTAATAAATTTGATAAATTTAATAAATGCGCGAAACAGATCTTACCGACTATGGTGAGATAGACTAGATGCCCGATGGGCGGTGTCGTGGATATCTGACACTCGTAATACCCGGTGTCTTTGCGCTGCGGATATCGTATCCTCAATGTCCACTCCTCGGTGAGAGGTGCGTGCATCGCCTCGAATCGCTGGTCACTCGTGTACGTGTAACGTCCGACCGTTAACAGGTGGATGTCCCGATGCCTCACCCAGGAAACCTTCGGATAGAAATGCAAGATGCGAAGCCTTTATTAAAATCATGATCCAAAAAAAAAAAAATCATTAATTTTTCAGATTTTTTACTATATTTTTTTGAAGATACCAAACGAAACATTCACGCAATGGTTTGCCGCATTCCGCTCGCATTAAATTCTGTGTTTCACTATCTACAAACTCCGAGTACATTGCGCCGCGGAGAGAAGGTGCGCGTTGTGCTATCACTGCTCACGCCCCGTCGCTTATATGATTGAACGATAAAACTTTACGCTCTATGTCTTATCCGGAAAGTTTACTGCCGTATACGGAATCCATTGTGCCCCGATTACTTCGTATTTTTGTACCACCGCAGCCATCGCCACTACCGCCTCTGTAGCTTTGTTCTCCCTTTAGTTTCATCCCTCTCGCCGCATATTGGCCCCGCGCGCCGAGGTACGTCGTAAACGCCGAACGGTAACCACTCTTGCACTCTCAGATAACGAGAGTAACGAGGGCAATGGGCGAAGAAATGAGTTATAAAAAAGTAACCCTTTTAACGAACGAAATATGCGATCCGCCTGCGAGAGAGCCGCTTCGAAAATCTTCTTCTTATTTTTATTCTTTGGTAGAGGCAAATCGTGATTTTAACGACTTTGAAATAATTTCAACGACCCGGCCATTTTTTAATCGGTAAAACAGGTTTAGAAAACGTCCGTACGTGTGTACGCAGCTAACACTCAGAGACATCTTTTTCGCGTCCACGGCACAGTACCATTTCGATATTAACGCGAGCAATTCGCGAAGAAATGAGTTTAAAAAAGCTGCTCTTTATGCGAACGAAATATATGATCCACCTGTGAGAGAGTCGCTTCAGAATTTTTTTTATTTTACGGTAAAGGCAAATCACGATTTTAACGATTTTTAGACAATTTCAACGGCTCTAGAACAATTTTAACAGCTTTGAAACCATTTTAACGACTCGGAAATGTAAAAATCCGTAAAACAGATTTAGGGGGAGTCTTCGAGTATGTTGAAGTGCTGCTAAAGCCCGGAGTATCATTTACGGTGTATCAGTTACGGTATCAGTTACGGTATCATTTCGACAGTAACGCTGAGAATGAACGAAGAGATGAGTCTAAAAAAAAGTTGCATTTTTAAGGCACGAAATATGCGATCCGCCCGTGAGAGAGCTGCTTCACGAATGTTTTTATTTTTATTTTTTGGCAAAGGCAAATCACGACTTTAACGACTTGGAATCCGTTTTTACGACGCGAAAATGTAAAAATCGGTAAAGCAGATATCAGACGGATCCGCAACTGTGTACGCTGCTAAAGCTCGGAGATCGTTTTTTCTTAGTCCACGGTACGGTATCATTGCAGTCCTGAAAAAGATGTGCCGAGCGAATGGCCTCGCTGATATCTTGGATCTAGCTGTGAAAGCCTTTGGTCCGGCCTCACGGATGTAAATCGTGGTTATAAACGCGAAATGTACTGAACCATTCACCCGCTCAACGTACGACCGTGTAGAGAGCTGTGAAAAGTGGGCGCGTAAACTTTGCAACGCGCACGCTTTGCATATAAATGAACGTTTGGGATTGAAAGCTCGTGTAGAGAATTTCGCATTGAGGCAAGCCCCGTCGGTCTTGTGCGGTAAAAAGGACAATCAACTCGAACAGTGTTCACACTTTGAAAATATCAGTCCGACACGTTCATACTGTTTCTCAATGATTTTGACGTGAGACAAATTTGAGACAAAATTTTTCTCGATTTCGGTTCGCTTGAATGACCGCGAGACTCGCACGATAGAGAAATCCGGACCCAAAATGTCACACCTGGGTAAAAGCTGATTTTATTAATTTTTTTTTTTCCATACCGCGTGTTCGCTAAACTTGTCCATTTCTATCAATGATTCTTTGGACATGATAAAAATAACATTCGTCCGTATGTTATTTATCTTCATAATGTGCGTTATTTTTCTGTGTATTATTTATTTTAAAAAATTTGCTCACAAGAGAATTAAAATGTTCATTTGAATATAAAATTTCAATTTTAATGACCGGATTTATTGAGTGGCAACATTTATTGCTATTTAGACGTTCGATTGATTAGACGAATGCGATCATCCGCTTTCATAGTATTCGTTGTGTGTTATTTATTATAACCGACACGTCAGAAATTTGGCTAAATTAGAAATACGCCAGCGTGATTAATCCGTCAACAAGACAACGGTCGATTAATAAATGAGGTTTTTAATAATGGCTTCTGTGAACGCGGGTATTTCGTATCGGAGGCACGCTCACGCGGGTCCACTTGCCCGACAGATAATTGCCGAGATAATAATTATAACAAACCGTCCACCCGAGCCGGGACCGTGGCCCGACCCTGTGTTAATTATCAACGAACCGCGAATCTGCAAATGTCGTGCGCTTTACTCGATTACAAATTAAGCTGATATTGTATCAAAAACGTTCCCGTTTGTACCGATAAAGTAAAAAAAAAAAATGTTGAAAAAAATGACCCTGTTGATAAAATAATCATTTGCGGCATCTTCGCGGACAAATTACAGTCACGGTGAATTCGTTCTCTTCTTCGAAAACTTTAATTATTGTGTTCTCAAATGTGTCTTCCCAATTATCAAATAATGAGACAAGCCTACCGTCAGATTTCCGAGATTTTTCACTCTGCATACCAGATGAACAGTTTTCCCAACCAACCCCGTCGTGTTCGACTCGACCGTCGTATCGAAGTAGGGTCCCGTTTCAGGAGTCGGTCGATCCTGAAGGAAATCGCTGATGAAGTTCCTGGGTTCGTGAGCCGTACCCTCTGCGAAATAAAACGAAACGAATATAATCATCGTTGCTCCATATTGCAATAATGTCAATCGACAATTATATATTTAGGGTTAAAATGAGAAATATTGGTTCAGCCCGCTCAGCATGTAGATCAATGATATTGTAACGAATATGTAGCCGACTATTCGTCAAGCCACACGACATTAGTTAGGTTTGACAATAGAAGAACGAACGGACGATCGATGGAAGATCGATCGTTACGTGAAAGAGCTGAGCTGGGCTAAAGACGTCTCAACGAACAGACGTGTGACAGATTCGTGCTCGAGATATTTAACCGTGGTTGTACTAATAATATCCGCCCCAAAATCCACTACGTGCGTTATTCATTCGCTCGGTCGATACAATATATCAGCCATTATATTCATCACTTTTGCCCTAATTAATCGTAGGTTTATTTCGTGGAACGAATCAAATTATTGCTAATTAAATCCTGTCGAATTCATTTAAATAATTTATTTTTCGATAATCGCTTGCAATCTCGTTTGCTGATCGACGAGTAACAAACCACCCCATGTCAAATGCTCGGGACAATAGAGCGTGGACTCGTTCGGGCAGAATCATTACGCACACGAATCGCAGTAGCTACTCGACACTCTCGGATTCACGCCATAATTGCCAATGACGCTAAAATTCAAGCACTAAACTGACCAATAATAATTTTTTTGGGGTAACAGTGGCAAATATTGTCCACCCCAATTAGCACGTAATCAATGATGCATTGCCATTATATTCACCACTCTTACGCTAATCAATGGTAAGTTTGTTTCGTAGAACGAATCAATTTATTTCTAATTAAATCGTGTTGAAATTCATTTGAATAATTTTTTTTTTTCATTAATTGCTATGAATCTCATTTGCCGATCGAAGTGACAGAAACCACAAACCACCCCGTATCAAATGCTCGAGACAATAGGGCGTGGACTCGTTTAATTGGCAATGCCATTATAATGAATAATGACAATAAAATTCAAGCGCTAATTTGTTCAATTATTATTCATTGAGGGGAAAAGTGGTAAATATGCTCCACCACCACTTCACCACTTTTACACTAATCAATGGTAGATTTCTTTCGTGAAACAAAACAATTTATTACTAATTAAATCTTAAATCCTAATTAAGTCATTCGAACCATTTTTTTTTTTTTTTTTTCAATATTTACTGCGATCTCGTTTGCTGATCGATGAATGGCGGAAGCCACAAACCACCCCATAGCAAATGCTCCGGACAATAGGGTGTGGGGCTCGGTCGGGCGGAATCATTGCGCACTCGAATCGCAATACCTTCTCGGCACTCTCGAGATTCTAGTCATAATTGGCAATGCCGCTAACATTCTATCGGTAATTTGATTGTTAATTCGGAGGTGTAGCCTTGCGTATGAGAGTTCACGAATGCTCGAACATCGGGGACACTTTGTCTATTGACGCGTGCCAGAGACCGACGAGTATCGAAGAGGGAACAATGGTCCCTCTTGCGAGCCATCCTATTTCTCCCATTCGCTTACTTTTTTCCATCGCATCACGACGGCATCCTTTGAAAATAATATATTGGAGTACCGACGCGCCGGTGCATCCGCAACAATCATACATATCGGTATTCTATGTTGCGTGCTGCGTTCGCCGGTGGCAAAATTTCATACAGCGTTCTGTAATCCTGCACTGCGGCAAGAAAAATGCCAGCCACTGTGCGAGACGAACCTGAACGAGTGCACGAATGCGTACGTCCTCGCAACAATACTGCGATGCGTCTACCCAGAGACAGGACGTACCTACTCGCACCGAGTCTACTCAGTTTCACCCCGCACAGTGAAAAAAAGTTTGGACTTTTTACAACTTATTGTTCACAAATGTCCGCAATTTTTTTATTTGCTAATTTACCGATCGCACCATTCGGGCTCGAAGTTTTGCAAACAACATTTTTTTTATGACACGGGAAATAAAAGGACAAGTTTGTTGATATTAAAATGACCAAACGAGTTTGTCACTCATTTAAACAAATTTTATTTTTTTACGAAACTTCTCATTGCAATTTTACGAAATTATTTTCTACTGTACGAGCTGACTGACTTGCATTTTTTTTAGTGCGTGCACGGAAAGTCAATCCTTTCCTGCATGTAAAGTGTGGGGAAAGTTGCGCTTTTTTTAGTATGGCATGCGGAAAACACGCCAGTTACTTTTTCGCACACTTTACAGGCAGTCAAAGAGGCACTTGCGCGCTAGTTACAAGAAACGTAGTATGTGATGTGAGTACGAAAAAGCGGACCTCGACGAAGAGTACGAAGTTGGGAGCTTTTCGCAGCCCGGTGCGAGCTGAACCTGAATGGGTGCACGAATGCGTACATCCTCGCGCTATACCTCGACGTGTCTGCCCGCATACAGGATGCACCTACTCGCACAGAGATAATCTACTTAGTTCCAACCTGGGCAGACTAACTTGCACACCATTTTTGCTACGAGTGCGCGGAAAGTGGCGAACGTTGCGCTTTTTAGTATGGCATGCGGAAAACATACTGGTTACGTTTTCGCCAACTTTTTTAATACTCTAGTTTCTTTTTCACATACTTTACAAAGCATGCGAAACTCAAAAGAGGGACCTGTGCACTAGTTACAAGAAATATAGGATATGATGCAAGTACGAAAAGTCGGACCTCGACGACGAGTACGAAGTTGACAGCTTTTCATAGCCTTCGTCAAAGACCCGCTTTTTCGCACAAAGTGCTATTTCCTTACTCTAAGGTAAAATGTTAAAAAATGTTATAAAATGTTGAAAAAGTGGTGAATATGGACCACGCCGATTGGCACATAAATCAATTATGCATGAACTTGGCCATATTAACCCCTTTCACCTTATGTGAAATTCCGCGATTAAGTTGAAGGTTCATTTCGTAAGCTGCTCTACGTAACAATGTCGTTCAGGATTCAACAAGATGGTAATCAATTATACACGAAACGGACCATATTAACCACTTTCATCAAATGCGAAATTCCTTAATTACATTGAAGTTTCATTTCGAAAGCTGCTCTACGCAACAATGTCATTCAGGATTCCACAGGATAGTCGTGAATTAAATACATTTCTTTATCCTCGCTCTCAAGACCCATTAACCGGATCTTTTGCTTCCGGTCCCAAGAGACCGTGCTTCAAAAGGCCAAACGATTCGAAGCTTCAGTCCGCGAGTGCCCGAATGTTACGGCCAGAGTACGCGTTGGGACGGAGAAATGGACGGAGAAAAGAGTTCACGAGGGGATTCCGCGAGAGCAAATCTCGGAATAATTCATGGAATTTTGGATGTATGTTTTCAATGAGACGCGCGGTAATGGGGTTGGTATGAGGTGGACGAGCGGGAGGAAACGGGAATTTTACGGACACTTCCGCCGTCCCGCCTCTCCCAAAGCGTTCCGCGACCGCACGGGGTTGTGCGCTTCCTCATTCCCATTATGCATATGGTACGAGTTCTGGGTCGGCGGAGCGCCATAGAGCAGCAATTTATCTCGTGCATTAATGCACTTCTTAGCATTAACTCACGGTCTCGCGCACTCGCTACAGCGCCGAAACTTGCCAACTCTGCTCGCTGCACCCTGCGCCGTACGCCTATAAAGATCTGGTTTCGTGGACCGCCGCGACGGGATGCGGCTTTAAACGACGTTGAAAAAATAAAAGAAGCAAACAACAACAAAGTGGCCCATTAAAAGGCGAAGTAGGGAGGTAAACGTGCAAGTGGGTTCATAAGCCGGTTGCAATATCACGTGCATTTACGTGTCGTTCGGTGCAGTGGGCACGGCCGTCGCGAGTCGGGCTTCCTAATTATGCGGGAGCCTAATTAGAAACGAGGTCTGCGCACTGCTCTCTCTCTCTCTCTCTCCGAGCCTCCGCCGGCAGAAGCAGCTTGCCCGGATCCCTCGCGCCACCCACTCTCGAGCACAGACGATGGCTCTTGGTTATCCGGACTCTCTGTTTTATTCGTCGCGAGCTACGCGATCCCTCGGCGAATAAACGAGGGTGGAATGTTATAGGACACTTCACGTCGCCGGCGACGACCGCGAGGACCGGAATGGCGATGAAGACCGGAGATAAGCGACTCTTCTTATGAGACGGAGCTGTGACAATTCTTCGTTAGCGCGGATTTGTGGCGAAATCGTTGAATATAGTCTTGATTATAATTCGGTTGTAAATGGTAATCAAATCAGCGCGCGTCGCCGCGCTTTTGCGCCTTTCGAAGTTTATATCTGGCGGTCGTGGGAGGTAATTAAATAAGCGCGTCACGCCGCGGTTTGACGCCTTTAAATGTCTGCATCCGAAGATTGTGGGCAATGGAGATACGGAAAATTGTCGACGGTGGGCAATTTGTAAAACCAAAAGTAAATTACATTCTTTAAATCATTTTTGTGGTGAAACGGCCATTTATCATTATGACGTTGTGCGAACTTGAGGAGCATCTTCAAGTGCGCTTGTAACGATGCAAACGATGATTGCGCTCGCCGTCAGGAAAACAAAAATTAAATAAACCTTCCGGCAATAAAAATGCGAGATGTCGGTTTTACGGCTTTGCAAGTTTATATCTGGCGCTTGCAGATGGTAATTAAATCAGCGACTCACACCGCGGTTTTACTCCTTCAAGTGTTTATATCTGGAGGTTGGAAGCAAACGAGACACCGAAAGTCGTCAACCTCAGTCAATTAGCAAAACCCCAAATATTATTAATTTAAAAAATCATTTTTACAATGAAGCGGCCATTTATTATTCTGACGAGTTAGCTGTGCGAACTTGAAGAGTACCTGCTTAACACTACGCTTATAACGATACAAAACAACAATTGCCGTTGTCGTCAGAAAAAAATAAATAAAATAAAATAAACCTTTCGGCAACTGGAGTGCCAGATGTCGGCTTTTCTATTTGCGGCCATAATTTCGGGGTTTTGAGAGAAGGGGAGGGAAGGATTATCCATTCGCCCACTTGTCTCACGGTTATATTAACTCGGTTCGACAAAGGCGTCCACGCTCGCTGCGTAAACAGGGTGGATCCGTGGTTCGTTATACTTTGAGAGACGCGAAACACGAGGGAGGCGAAGTGACAAACGAAAGGAGAATAGGAAGAGCGGACAAAGCATTAGAGTCTGCTTTATGAAAAGAGCCGGTTTGCGTCTTGGTATGGGTACGGTATTTCTGCCGTACCGTTCCCGAGTAACTTCCTGGCTTTTCTCTCCTCGGCATACGCTCTTCCCCAGCTAGGGTCCGTATAAACGACTGCGAAACCAAAATACGAGGCGTTTTAGTCGCGACAAAGACGCACCATTGTTCGTCCCGGATGCGGCCACCTTGCCCTTCCCCTCGTCCCAAAAATGTCGCAACCCAGAACAGAACATACGGCAGATTCTCCACCAGTAATCGGCACCAGCTTCGACGGAGATAGCGCACGAAAAATATCCTATTCATGTGCGTTTTTTTCTTTAAATTCAGCTTACCTCGCGTTTGTCGCGCACTTATGGTAGAGGAGAGCGGGGCAAAACGGGACAGACTATCGGAATGCATCGCTGGGGCAAAATGGGACATCTTATAATTATTGGAAAATTGCGGTTTCCTTCCATTTATTGCGGAAAATTGCGCCTGTCCTGCCTGTCCTGCCTGTCCTGCCTGTTTGTCTCGCTTATCTGTCCTGCCTGTCCTGCCTGTTTGTCTCGCTTGGCTGGCCTGTCTTGGAAGTCTATTTCTAGGAAGTGTGAAAAACCAGAAAAATGAGGCATTCGTAAACAGCAGTGTACATACATATTCGCTTCCGCCCGGTAATCCCTCCGTATTTTATTTTCAATGCCGCTTGTCGGACTTCCACTTCCAATATGACAAGCCGCATTCGATGGGCGCCACGCACATAAATATTTATCGAACATTATCTATATCATTATATATATATATATATTATAGAATATTTATCTATTGATTTTTAAATAATTATCTATATATTTTGAATAAATATTTATTTGTTTTGATTAAATATGTATTTGCGGGAAACCCGTCAGATAAATTTATTTGCCTGGCTGCGCGATTGCACGATACACGTAAAAAATACACACGATAGCGACAGTACCGTAAAAAAAAATATACGTTCCTTGTGAGCAGAAAATACACGCAGGAGCCAAAGAGCCGACGAGTTCTTTCTCGCCCCCTCTATCCGCTTTTCTTTTTCAACTCTTACTTTCTTACGCCCCGAGCGAAGTGCGCGATGAATATGCCAAACATTTTTATTTTATTTTTTTCCACGAAGGATAAAGTCGTCTGGGCCGAATGGCCAAGCTGGCGCGGAGGTTCGGTAGGACGGTCGACGGTACGGCAAGAGTAACGGGACATTTTCATAAGTGTCCTCGCGGCATCCGCCCTATGCCCAGCCGAGGGTCTCCGCCGTACTATTACTTTCGAGCTTTCTTTTTCCTCGCCGCGAGGAAAAAGCTGAGCCGCCGCACGCCGACAGGCCGAAGGGATCTAATTTTGAATTATGAAAAAGTATACGCGACTTACTCATCTCCTTCGAGTCCGTGAAAGCGCGAGAGCCGGCGGGACGTGCGAGCCCCGGAGCCGGCACGGACGCGTGAATAATGCCGAGAGAGGTATTATTTCACATTACACGAGCGAAGGAGAACCAACAGCCGGCGAGAGACGAAGAGCCCGCCGCCGCTAAATATTTTCTGACGAATAGCGGAGCGTAATCTTTCCGGTGTCGCTCGTCGGTGAGGCTCCGACCATTTTCAACTTCGCCGCCTTTTCTCATTAAAATGTGTTTTTTTTTTTTTTTTTTTTACTCGTTCGCCGAGCTATGACGGTGTGCGTTTCAGCGCTCCGATTTTTTTTTTTTTTTTTTTCTTATTTTTCACCCGAGAGCTTCATCTCGCTCAGCGCGGCAGAACGTACGTGCTCCGAGTGGCCAGACGAGAGGCGATGGAAGCAACCTTGCTTGCGGCAGCGGCAAAACAAACGAGACAAATCACTGACACGCTGAGCCCATTCGCCGGCCATATTAAGAGCCGTTACAACATCCGCGGACGCTTTCCGAATCAGAGATCCGGCAGCCTTTCGACGCCAAGTACCGAAAAATAAAAAGAAATTAAAGAGACGCTTCCGTGCAAGCTCGCGTCCGTGTGCCGGAGGTGAAACTTCCCGTCGATGATTCTCCAAAGGGAAGCGTCGATTCAGGTTTTGTCCTTGATCTAGGAAAACATTAATTGCAATGGATTCGCAAAAATATTAACTCGTTTGTGCTAGATTTCGAAGTCAGCGCGGCACACCACAGTTTCACTCCTTCAAATGTTTGTACGTTGACGGTTGGAACCGAAAGAGATACCGAAAGTCGTCGACCACAGTAAATTCGTAAAAACAAAAATGTTGCGAATTAAAGAACTAATTTCTACGATGAAACGGCCATTCATTATTATGACGAGTTAGATGTGCGAACTTGAAGAGCATCTGCGCAAGTCTACGTTAATAACGATACAAATCGTCATAAGCGGATTGAGACAACTTATTGTCCACAAACGTCCACAATTCTTTTATTTCTTAATTTTCCGAGTGCATCATCCGGCTCCAGTTTTACAAAAAATAAAGTACAAACTAAAATTGTCAATTGTACGGGAAATGAAAGGACAGTTTTGAATATTCAAACCTGAAGAAGCGAGTTTGATCACTTACTTAACAAAAATTATTTTTACAAACCTCCGTATTTCAATATTTCGAAGTTAATTTTCTACATTGTAGAGTGAAGCGCCCCAACCTCCTTAAAACTTTTCATCTTTATCTCGTTGCGAAGTGACGATGACCGATGACTCGGTGAGCTCTTGAGGGACTCGAGCTCCCGCCGCGAGCGCGGCGGAACGTCGAATTTCATATGGTTCGTGTGAAAGAGGTTCCACCTATGAATGCCAGAATGCGGAGTTAAGAGGAAGAAAACCCGCTGCAAGAAGTTTCGCAAAGCCGGGGGTTTGTATGCGTGCGAAAAGCGACACAAAAAGTCACGTTGAGCCTCGAGGGCAATGCGCCCTGGGTCTTCCAGTCTGCAAGCCTCCAGCAGCCGAGTCGGAAGCAGCCACAGCAAAAGCGGGACGAGCTTCTGGTTCACTCTTCTTTTTTTTTCGCATTTCGCCCTCGGTACCTTTTGCCTAGACGCGGGAACTGACCTCTGCACTTTTCTCGAGCGTGAACCACCGTCGAAGCCATCAAGGTACGATCCCGAGGGACCGTCTCTTGCCGCTGGCCGACGTTGGGCGGGCTACTCTCGGCGTTATATTCCGTACGACCGCAGAGACACCTCTACTACTGTTCCACACCTGCTACAGAGAGTTTTCCTCCGTGCTCGCGAAACATCATCGTTATTATTGGCAGTACAGCGGTCAGCGTGTGGCACTGAATGCCGAGGACGTTCGTGGATGCTGCACCAAGATCTCGCGCTGCCGAGAGTGCAAAGTGTTGTGCAGCACAGAAAGTTTTGCTCGTAACGGGACTTTCTTCGCAACCTTTGTATGACCTCGGTCTGAGCTTTTGCAAAGAAACATGGAAGTTGGATAACAACAGTGCGAAGAGGAAAGGTCGAAAGATCAGGAAAATTACAGGAGAAAGGTTAACGACACTTCTTTATTGTATATTGTGGATTGCTTGGTGGATTTTCATCGGAATCTTGGTGTGACCTTTTACTGGGAAACGTGGAGTTTGGAGAACGGCGGTGCGAACAGGGAAACGTCGAAAGATCAGGAAAATTACAGGCGAAAGACTATTCACACTTGTTTATTGTATATCGTGGATTGCATAACTTTCTGTGACCCTCGATAGATCGTTGGCTCCCTGTGCTATCGACCGGTCACGTTACTGTTAAGTTACGGAAGTGGTATGGAATCATGAGCCACGGTATGCTTGTCGCTACGCTTTTCTAGGTATATCTTGTGTGGATTGCATTGACTCCTTTTACCAGTCTTACACGAAAACTCGCGATCCATTGGATTCTCGGTGGACTTCCCTGTCACCGGAGGGAATTCATTTCGCACCGTTTATTTGTCATATTTCGCCCAAACCGGAAGCATCTTTAACTTTCTTCTCATCTTTCCTAGGATTTTTTGTATTTGTTGCTCACAATGCTTCCACTCCGTCAGCTATACGAGCCATTTTTTTACGCATTAATTGCCGCTTTCATGAGGACCTCATCGTTCACGAGTCTCTAGCGATAGTTATGCAAAATGGCAGGATTATTATTAGATCCTGGCAACGTACCTTGAATTTATAACGATTCCGGTGGAGCAAGCTCGAGCAATTTATAACATACGAATAGTGGTTAACCCATGGTCTATCTTTGGGGTAACTATATACGCCGTCGCGACTGTGCTTTCGTCCCTTCGTGTTTCCAGTTAAAAGGAGCTATAGGGATGTAACCACCAGGGACCCGGCTTTCCCTCTTTTCTCTCCCGGGGAATTATACTCCGCTCTTCCCTCCATTGCTCCTCGGCAGAAATGGCTTTGCGCGCGATCCAGTTCTCTTCACCAACTTTGCACAAGCGGGGCTCCGCGCGATAGTCGTGCTAAAGAAAACCGAGGAATAACTGGCGGTGGAGAAAAAAAGGATGATTCAACGCCGTTTCTACTTCGTCGGAAACTCGGTGGATTTAATTAGTTGAATTAAATGAATAATAGCGAAAATCAACTACGCACGGGAATGTACGCCGGGGCAAGATGGCACAGTGCTGGAACGCCGACGTGCGATGCAGACACGTCGACAGGATGATAAATAGACGAGGCAAGAAAAGAAAAAGTACAGAAAGTAGAGCTCACGATAATTCCTCATCGTCCATTACGGAGATCTCATTCATTCTCAAGAAACTCGACGCATCCTCAGGCGCGCAATGGCGGCTTAAGGACGACCTCCTAGGCTACCGGAAAACGACCCATCACGAATATCGGTCACCCGGAAACGAAATTTTTCTTCCGCCAAGTGGAAGAAAGGCGTGCGTGTAGGCGGGGTGCCGCCAGGGTGTAACAGAAGCGAAGAAGGATCTGCAATCCGATCTTATTATGTTACCCGAGGCTATAGCCGGTGATGGACCGGTCGGGCAGGCGCGGAAGCCGGCTCGAATCCACCGTGATATAATGGGTCAGGATAAGAGCAAGGAGCGATCCCATCGCCAATCTGACTCATTCTATTTCGGTGACACGATTTCACATTTCTTTCGTGAAGAAGCGAAATGAATTCCGAGGACGCATCGACGATGACTTGCCGGAGAGGCCGGTGTTGTCCCTCGCGGACCAACCAACCGTAAGACTGTGGGCTGGATTTGGGTTGTTTTCTAAGAATCTACTCCAACTCAGCCGGTCGACTGGTACACCAAACCGAGTCTGATTCCAATCTTCTGGAGGTTGGGTTTTGATTGATATTTCAAAACCAATTCTAATATCAACCGTTATGGATAGAAAGTTGGTTTACAGGTAGACTTTCTCAAAACAACCCAATTTCCGACTCAATGTCGGGAGCACCGATAGATCTTGGTTCTGAGTTGGAAATCAGATTTTTAAGGACAATCCAATCGTAAGTCAACCTCCTGTCCGACACATATAACAGTTGGTATTAGGGTTGGTTTTTTTTTTTTGAATCAGCGAAAAAGCAACCTCTCGAAGGTTGGAAGCAGAGTTGGTTTGGTGGACCAATGGACCGGTTGGTTAGGTTGGTCAGAACGCGAGGGGTGTTCGCGGTTTCGGTACAATTGGTATGTTGTCCTGCGGGAACGGTCGACGAGCCCAAGGGAAACTTAACGAGAAACTGAGGATGAAGGGATTTGCTGAGGGGTTTCCTTTGTGCGGTTTTCGGGGAAATATCCGGGTACATCCCCTCAAAGATAATGCGGAAAGGGAGTTAGAGAATTAGTGAGGTAGGATGATGAGAGCGGGGAGATACACAGAAAGAGATGTTGCAACCGCAGAACGGTGAAACGCGGCACGCAACCGCACCGCAAAAAGCATGTGGAAACCAGGCGGCGACCAGCGGTTGTGTATGTAGGAGCCTCAGTCAGGAAAGATGAGTGGTTAGAAGAGGAAACAAACGTTTTCCATACCGTTCTGGCCTACTTCACGGTTCTCTACGCTTCTGCACTCGGTAAAACGGATGCAAGCACCATTCGCACCGATGAACACGACGACCGCGATGCTTGGTGGATATGTTCTACCGCGGGTCGGGGAGAGACGCGACACAGTGTGCTGTGGGGCGCACTGCTCAGTCGCGATTTTCAGCTCAACTCCGCGGTGTGAAGAAAAATGCAAAAATTTCAGACGCTCGGTTCTATGTTATAAAAGCTTCGCGAGGCCGTGTATCCGTCTAGACAGAGATGCAGTAATGCAGGCGAACATCGGATTTGGAGCATGAAAAAAAGAAGAAACTCCGTGGGGAATGATCAGTTTTAGCCAGATGAATCTTCATCATTCGTCTACCATCCGGTAGAACGGGATGATCAAATCCCGTAACTAGGACAGCCGAGGCTTAGATCGATTCATCCTCTTGTACAATTTGGATTCTCATTGCCCGAAGCGAGTTCAATACATGGTCCTGATTGAAGGAACAAGAAAAGTACGTCGAGCAAGACTGGAGAACTCGAGGATGAAGGTACGAATTTGGCATCATCGAAAGTCTAACATTCGCACCTTAGTGATGGGTGGGTTAACGCTATAAGTCGGAGTACATTTTGTCTCTTTGGTTTTGATATTAATGTTATCTCAAGTACAAATTTTCGAGCGTTACATCGGGCCCTGATGGAGTCAAGAGGAGGCCTGACAAGACCTTAGCAGGAGCTTGTCAGACCCCGATCAACCACCCGAAAATGTCTACTCGGGTCGGCACGGAAGAGATTGCCCTTTGACGCTTAGAATGGTTTCGTGATTCGTGGTACTTTAGCGAGATGAACCTTCATCATTCGTCTACTCGGTGGAACAGAATAACTGGATTCCCCACCCAGGACAGCCGAGGCTCAGATCGGTTCATCCCCTCGTTAAATTCAGACTTTGAGTGTCTTAAGTAAGCTCACTATATAGTCCTGCTGGAAGGAGCAAGAAAAGTACGACGGAAGACCGGGCAACCCGAGTAGGATGGTGATTAAAGGGAGTCGGTTAATGATTGACCCGGCGCTTGGGCGTCGACCGCCGTCGTAGTCCTCGGCATCGATGTACCGAGGAGGCTGACGATGCCACAGGTCATATGATGGCCTAACTCGATTAGCTGAACGGACGAGGGAGAGTATTGATGACGACCGAACTCGATTTTGGCGGTCACGCAACTGGCAGTGTCTGCAGTCGCGAGAGTATGAGAAAACTGTCAACACGCCTCTCGACGTGTATTCCAGTCCTATCCCCCAGGTTCCACCCGGACTGTACTGAATTTAACGGTAATTAGAGTATCTCCCGAACGCCCACTCGCCCTCATTATTATTCCCAACCGAGGCACTGCCTCGTGTATGCATATTACGACACGTCATCCATCTCCGTATCATAGGAATTAAAAGACGTTCTGGGTGGAGTTCCCCGCCTACCTCACCGATGAACACGCCAGGGTCGTATCGCGCGTTGCGTGCACCCCCCCGCGAATAATAATCCACCGTGCCGATACACTACATTCAATGTTACTTTACCGCAACTGTCATTATTATCGCGTTAGTTCGCTTAATTATTGCATCGCAATCACAGCGATAGTGTAACTAATTAATTAAATTGCCGGAGAACGGTGTATCTCGGAGCAGAGCCGGCGCTGTATTTTGGTGAGTTAATGGACGCATGGAGGCAAAACCATCAGTGAAACTACGCGAGAGCGGAATGGGCGATGTTGAAAACGATAGAATTTCCATTTACCCCCTCGTTAAGGGATTTCAGTATGAAGTCTCGAGCATTCCGGTGCTGCACGGTTTGGCCTCGTAATGATCTGAGATCCAGCAGAAGTGGAAGCAGAAACATGGGGACCGCGTAGAGCATAAAGCTGCGGTTGTTAGCTACTGCGAGAGAACATTCCAATTCACCCCCTCCTAACAATTTAATTATTTTACAGGAGCAACAGCAGAAGCGGTCGAGGTAACCGACAGCGGGATCTTTGCTGTCGGTAACGGTCATAGGATGATTAATCTCCATCTACACGGCGTCTCACCCCTATCCTCCCCATCTTGCAGAACCGAACGCTGTCTACAACTGGGTCATTTACGAAAGTACCTTGAGCTTCCATCCCTCCCAGCGGCGCGATCCGACCGGCAACGAAACCAACTTAGTGTATTAAAGTAGCCGAGCCGCGAATTCAATTAATTAGTCACCTTAAAGGGTAATCCGTCTTTTGGGGGCAGTCAACTGTGGCCGCACGGAATTTATGGCGCCTACAGGGAAGAATACCGCAGGCGAGATTAAATTGCACGGGACGAACGGGACAGGTCGAAAGGGCAACCCCTCGACAGGGAATCGTTAATTTTTATTCTACAGTGAACCATTTGGCAGCCCTGTCACCTCGATCCGGCAAAGTTATTCTCCGTTTTTCACTCTGACTGTTCAAAGCATTTTCTCAACTGCAATTTTTTTGCACGCGAATATAGATCAATATAGATCAATTGGTAAAAGTGCCTTCCATCATTCCCAGAATCGATGGGAATGGACAAATGTGTTTTCATTGATTCGTGTCTTTCGGCGAGTATCGGAGCGATCACGACCCTGGCGCCAGCGACAGACAGGGCCAGTATTGGCACAGCGTCGGCCGGGCTTCGCCCAACGTCGGCCAGCACCGGCCCCGTGTCTCGTTCCCACCGGGGTAGCTTTGCCGCTCTTCATCGAAAGAATTTCACGTCGGAGTAGTTTAGGAGTGACGGCCCGAGTCTACGGTGCACGAAGAAACCGTAAAGGGAGCTCCACCTTGTTTCTTGCGCAATATCGTTTTCGCTATTCTTCGTCGTCGTCGTCATAGCCAACATCCGGCTGAGCTTCGCCCGTCTTCCCATGCGCGCTCGCGCTTATGAGTTGAAACTAAATTACTCGGCTGTGAGACCCCGGGGCACTTTACGGTTTCACTGGGGTAAACTTTATACGTTGGCTAGTTTAGCTCGGCGGCCACATCGATACGAAACCCGAGTAACTTGAGATTCCCCTTCAGCCTTCATCCTTCGACTACGCTTTTCGCCGTTTCAAGAAAGTTCGCCACTTGCTCCCTCGCGATGCTTTTTTTTGCACGATGTCGTTATAACTTGTGCTTTTTTATCGTCGGTATTTTTTTCGACCAATTTGGCATCTACTAATGTAAGATATGCGCAGCATAGAAGTGGGTTGGGTAACGCTGTACTTCGGGGAATGTTTTGGCTCTTTGCTTTTCATATTAACCCTAGAACTCATGTATGGGGCGGAAAACTTCCCTAGCCAATATGAAAAAATGCGTTTTTTTTTACCAATTTTCGTTTGAGCTGTAAGTGTGGTTTTCACCCCCTAAACTTTAACCCTTCGTAAGCCACACCTCTATCCCCACTTTCAGGCGCCTGGCTCCCACTCCGCGTTCCTCAGTCCCGCTTCGGTACCGTTTCGGGCGGTGTGACTTACAAAGGCTTAATGAAATCAAATTTTTCCTATGCCATTCGCTTCCTTATGAAAAACGCTTCCTCCATGAGGAAACAAAACGAAGATAAGTGCGGAAAATCTCATTTACCGTTCAAAGAACCCTTGAACCTAAAAGAAAGGCTTGGGATGGATATCTACCCCAGTCATGCGTTAGAAGGCAAAAAAAATTATACGTGAACTATGAGTTAAAGTTATCGGCACGGAAGAGTTCGTCCTTTGACGGTTAAAATAGTTTGGAGATGCGTGGTACTTTCTCTCGAGGATTATAGAGAGAAGAACGGTGAATGTCATCGTGATGTGCGCTGGTTTACCTCGGCAGCCACATCATCGGTACGAAACCCGATTAACTTCAGATTCCCATCAGCCCTTTACTTCGGCAGTAACTTTAGATTCCCTTCAGCCCTTATCATTCGCGCTACGCTTTTCGCTATTTCAACAGAGTTCGCTGCGTTCTCTCTTGCAATCATCTCTTCTTACACGTTGTCGTTATAATTCGGACTTTGTTACCGTGGTATTTTTTTTTTTTTTACAATTTCGCATCTACGACAGCATATTCCAAGTTGTTAAATCCAGAAATTGATGGGCTAACGCTGTAAGTCGGAGTACGTTTTGGCTCTTCGGTTTTGATATTAAAGTTATCGGCACGGAAGAGATTGTCCTTTGACGGTTAAAATGGTTTGGAGATGCGTGGTACTTACTGTCGAGGATTATCGAGAGAAGAACGATGTATATCATCGTGAGTGGCGTGCTTCCTCCGTTCCCCCGATAACAGTCATGCCGTAAATACTTCCGGAGTGCTTTCGTACCACATCTTTTCCAGTACATTTCACGATAGATACTTGAGACACTCGTCGAGCTCGCGATCCCTGGCACACTGCGACTGGTATAAGCGAAGGAACGATCAATCTTCCGATGCACAAAACATCGACTTGATGTGTCTATTATCTGTCGGAGTCATGATAGTGTGATGCGAGTCGCAGTTTTTTTTTTTTTACACTGAACTCTGAACACTGAACTCTAATGTTCCTATCGCGGGATTAAGAGGGTCGAGCCAATTCGAACACCATTTCTATTCAGATGAGAATTACTGTTACCGAAATGTAAATCGACAGTGGAAAATATCTAAAAATTATGCAATGTGATTATATCAGGAAATATTTTCGAAAAGTGTTATTTACAATATTAGATAACATCTTTTACCGAGTGATAACTCGGTAGCTGAGTTGACAAAAATCATATACGAAAGTAAAACGAGATTGTATCGACATTGTGAATAAAATACGATATTGTTATATTAATTATTTGAAACAGCTGTTTACATCAGCGACGCTTATGTAAATAATGGCACTCAGAATTATTAATTTCGTGTATCCACGATTGTGGACGCGAGTTCGTGTGTGTAGGGGACCGGTGCTAAATGGCACAGCGGGGCAATAACGGTACAGTGAGAGTAAAACTTAATCTTAGAATAATTTTTCGATGCCCCATTTTGTCCCAACGATACATTCGGTTTTTTTAAGCCTGTTTTGCCCCACGTACCACCATCCAAAAGTTATTGAAAATTGCGTTTTGTCTCATTATCCATTTTGCCCCGCTCTACCCTATCGTACAAATCACTGACAGATTCTAACAGAGTCAATAATGTTACTTGTCAAATTTGATCGAAAGCTAAATGTATAATTGACGTTCGATAGTATGTACACGAACCACCCGCATTTATTTGCCATAGGGATTAAATCGTGTGCATGGAGAATGATGAAGGGACGTCCTATAAATTTGGTCTCTACGTGCACTTCTACCTTCGCGTCATGTATAAAAAAAAGCGTATACCCAGTTTGAATTGGCGTTCCGGGCAAAATGTTCGGGCGGGCTCGGCGAGAAAGAAAGGGAGGCAGATTAAAAAGAGGGAACGAAAAGTTAATATCCCGTGGACTTTGGTGCGCAGCGCGAAATGAACACCGAGCGTAAAAACAGTGTGCTTGATGGCCGCAGCCCCGTGCAAATTAACAATATTCAACGGGGATTTGTTTCATATTATGGAAATTAGACCCAGAATACAATGAGCGGGGCAATGTGCGGTCGACGATGGAAAATCCGTTAACCGGATTTATGAGTTTTTATATCCTTCCGCGCGATACCTCGATTAAGCCAAAAGATTGCACGTTCCGGCTTAACTATTTATCACGGATGCTTTAATGACCTGGAATTAAACAGCTAACATGTTGTTTTTTCGCAAAATGGTAGGCATGACCCGACTCTTTAATCAGATTGACCTCGATAATTTGGAATTCATTCGGACGATGTGAAATTTTGCGACGAAGAAATTTTTACAGATTTATTTATGGGAAACAACCGCGGTGAAGATCAGGGACATATGTGTCTCGAAAGGTGTTTTTACATTAAATTAAATGAAGGAAATCAAATGTAAAAAAATGTTACCCGCAGACGGCATCGGAACAAAAGTATTGCGTATCGAGTAAAACGCTCTGAGTGCAGCATTTTCTGTAACATATGACGCATTATGTATTCCATAATGTATGATAATAATGGAAAGAGATTTTACAATTTATTGTTTTATTTCTCTATAGGCTGAATATTTATCTAGATCCTCAGGATGCTCAGGATAAGCCGATCATTAGATATCTCTGTCGTTTGCCAAGAATAGAATATTTTGCGCATTATATCACCATATAACGTATATCTTGCTTCTAACGAGGGATTATCCGATTGCCATATACGATTGCCGTTCACTCCTCAATCAATTCAGCAAAACTATAATCATAACTTCCCCCTACCGCACCATTTTCGTAAAACATGACGCATAATGTATAACATAATAATAATGAAATGTGTTATTATAATGTATTGTGTATTCGTTGTAACGTGAAAACGTATGATTTCTCTATAGTCTGACATTTATCTACACCCTCAGGATCCTCGGGATAAGCCGACCATTACATATCTCTTTCCCTTGCCAACAGTAGAGTGTTTTGCCCATTATATTTCCATATAACGTAAATCTTGCTTCTAACGGGGAACTATCAGTCTACGATATATGCTTGCTGTTCAGTTCTCAATCAATTCAGCAAAACCATAATCATAACTTCCCCCTCCCGCTCTATTTTCCTAAAACATGACGCATAATGTAACATAACAATATAATAATAATAATGTATTGTGTATTCTTTGTTCCGCGAAAACGTATGATTTATCAATAGGCTGAAATTTATCTAGACCCTCAGGATCCTCAGGATAAGCCGACCGTTAGATATCTCTTTCACTTGCCAACAGTAGAATATTTTGCGTATTATAATTCCATATAACGTAAATCTTGTTTCTAACTGGAAGCTATCAGTCTGCGATATATGCTTGCTATTCAGCTCTCAATCAATTCGGCAAAACCATAATCATGACTCCCGCCCTCACCACCCCCCCCCCCCCCAGTACCCGTCCGCGCGTATCTCGCGTCTGTATCACTTATGAAACACCTGAAACAGTTCACTTTGCCATAGTGCCTATTTGCCCGAAACCCCTTCACACTGCTCGGTTGATTGCAACATTTGCCATGTGACGTTGGTGTTGATTGCACAAGCGAGTCGGCTTTCTAAAGTAGTATTCACTTTGACGCTCGAGCCTCAGCCGCGACACGGTCGACAGCGCTCACACACGCCGAAGTCATCGATCGCACTGGTCAGTAGCACCGTCAGCATCCGTGCAGCAACCTCCCCGGACCCGCGACCCTGCCATCAAATCTCCACGTGGAAACTATCATGCCACTGCACGAGCCGTTTCTCCCTCACTATCGCGCACACCGGACGCGAACCGAATCACTTATGTCTCATATCCGCTGCTCTTCATCGAGTCATCGATCACTCCGATTGACATTGACCGGTCGAAACTCTTTGTTCCGTTATATTAGCTATTTGAAATATCGACGGGACACCCGAACACATCAGACCGCGACCGCTTGTATTCGGACAGTCGTCTTGAGTAAATTGAAAGATTGGTATCTAGCTTTTTCCAGTTTAGCGTTCGATCTCCTGGAGGGTTGATACGAGGGGGTCAGCAGAAGGGACAGAGTTCTTCGACCGCGCAGACGACCGCTGCTCCGCTAATTCGGCGTCCGCACGCGCGACGTATCTTTTCCAACTGGCGAGGGTGAAAACGCGTGAGCAGCCTCGAATACGCCGGCACGGGGCCTGCGTGCTCGACAGGGACAGGAGCGAGTGGTGGCAAAAAAACGTCGGTGCTAGAGAGAGTGAACGAACGGACCGAGGATGAGTGGGCGAAACGTGCTGGGTTCGCGTGGCGCGGAGACCGCGAAACGACTGCGCGAGCGCTTAGCTAGATATCAGCCCCCGACCACCACCGTCAACTCTTGCCACCTCCCGCTGGCCCCATCGTCGTGGCTGCTGCTGCCACCAATGCCACAGCCACCCCTTAAACCATATCATGGAACCGAACCGGCCTGCGTGCGCCGATCCCGGTGTGCGCTGACCAACCTGGTTTGGTTGGGTTTCGGACGGGGTTTCGCCTCCTCTGCGGCCGGGTCCTCCAAAAAGCCGACGACTTACCCTGTCGGTGCCTCTTTCGTAGCTTTGTTGTTGTGCAAATACGATATCGATGAACGCTTGGAATTTATCTGGAACCGCGGTGACGAGCGGGCGATGGTATGCAATCCTTTTCACAAAGGGTACAGTGGGGAATCAATGCCGTCGGTCTGCACTTGATCACTTTTGATCCTTTCCATGTTTGCGGTAAGATTTGTTGACATGAACATGCTTTAAAGCGGTCCGGGAATATTTGCAAACCGGTGATTGAACGCAGAGAAATACGCTGACCTTAATTGGACTGTCGATTTCTTCTGATTTTTTTATTAAGGTGGTAGTAGCGGACAGCCTGGTCCTGCGTCAGTTCGGAGAGAATTGAGAGAGACTTACCGAACACTTCTCGATAGGATCAAAATATTTAAAAAAAATCAAGCATATGGAAACATTTTTTTAACTTGAAACATTAATTGAATTCTCAGTGTCTTTATCACGAAGTGTCTTCATCGAAACTTTATCGAGACATTTGTAGATAAAATCCATGATTAGCCGACCCTAAGCGTCAACATTCCCGAGTTCGGTAACCGAGATAACGAATATTCTATCATTCTATTATGAACAATAGCAAGCCTTTTACCTCCTCGACTGCTTGGCCTTTCCCCAGTGACATTGCCTGACGCGTGCGATGCGAGTGATTCGTCATGTCACCTTCCGCGGAGTGGAAGTTGCAAAGCGACAACGCAAAAAGAGTAGCATGTGCTTCACTGTCCTCTACGCTCCCAACTGTGACGCTGCTCATTAGCATTTAGAGTGCGACAAAATTTATTCTCCGAGTGTACGACTGTGCTCGATGAAGACGCGGTGTATATGTAGGATTATCTTGGTCCATACCGGCGGAGACCACCGATGCTTTCGCATACTCTTCCATCGAGGCTCTTCGTCGTTCTCCGCCTCTTAAAAGTTGATAGCAACTTTTGCCATTTGAAATTACCGACGATTCGATATTTGTATTGTGGTCGGTTTATTCGTTCCGTGATTGGTTGGGCCACCTTCGCACCCAAAGCACCGGCGAAGCGAGCACGGTAAAATGAGCTGAAGACGGCAATCAATTGATTTTACGCAGAACGCTCCGGATTTTTAAGACACACCCATTTTTTTTTTACTTTTGTCAATCGAAAACTTGCAAAAACAGTCTACGAACCTCCACGCTAACGAACAGTCGCACTTGCAATCAGTCCGTGCATGTTACTAGAAGTGCATAAGTGAAGTATTTAAATCTTCAACTAACTTGTAACCAAGTTCATTTTTTGTTAACTCCATACTTTAAAATAGTGTAAATATCTATTGTGTTTTTTATCGAATAGAACTATTGTGTGTTCAAATAATTAAATCATTATCTCGATCATTCCGAACTCTTATCTTCTCGAATAAAAGATATATAACGATCGTTAATGATTAATTTCTCTGACCACATTCGGTACCAGCGAGACTTCGTCATCAATACGGTAAAGCCACTACCGCGTGATCGCTTATCAAACCGAAGACCGAGTCCACGTACGAAATGTATTTTTGTGTTGTTGAATTTTTAGGTAATTCGCGCCTTTCGACCGAAATATCGTGAATTCACATCGACAACCGATACATCACCTTAAGGAGCAGGTTAAATGCCAACCGAGCACCTGCGATAGCCAGACGAATAGTCACAAATTTTTCATCCGATTTTTCCCCGGCTACGGCTCGATGCAGGCGATTCCGATAAGCGAGGAGCCGTCGTGATTAACGGGCGCCGAGCGCCGCCCGCTCATCCGGATTGCCTGCATCGTGCCGTCTTCGAGAAAAAAAATGTTCCGTCATTAATTTACGTTAAATTTGACCTTCCGGTCTCCTCCCGAGCGAAAAAAAATCCTCATCGAAAAAAAAACCCCTCCTTGCCATTCGAGAGTTATTGTTTCTAAAAAAATTCAGTCGTCAGCCGAGCCGCATCGTCTCTCACTTCTCTATTTCGCCACAACTTTTTGTTTTATTTCACTCCGAACGAAGATAAGGAAGCATGACATTTTTTGATAAGCGCGAACGAAAAGCTCGTCACGTCCTCCGTCCCGGTCCTCCGCTCGAGAAATTGTTGGCGCGCAATGTAATCGCATCACGAGTCATTGGGGAGCCGTAAAAGTCTTTGTTCCACGGTTGAGCCGAGAGATTTTCAGGAGGCAAAAAGAAGAGAAATGAAAATAGATAACACGAAAAAGAGAGGAAGATCGACGTAGCGCGGAACGAAAGGATAATAAACTGCGTCGTGCCTGACGCGACGCCGAGAGGTGGACGAGTAGTTCGCAGAGGAGCGACTGACGCGAAGGATATAATATTAGATATTAGTTCGGAGCGCCGAGACCGCGCTCCACTATTATACTATACATATATATGTATGCGTTTGAGGAGATAATAACGCGGAGGAGTTCCCCTCGGTTTCATTCCATCCCTCGAACGAACGAAGCGACTAGGAGAGCTCTCGGCCACGGGTTGGTATTCTTCGAATTGCTCGAGATTACGTTCTGCAACCCGTGCAGTTTCGCTGGCTCCGCGCACACCCGGAGCGGGGCTTGATAAATGCCCGAAAAAAGTGAAACCTCTTAATTTTTCATTCGCGAGGGAATGGTCGCGAACGAAAGCCTCGCTCCTCTTTTCTTTTTTCCTCCTTGTTCCTCCTCTTCGTCTTCTTCAGCTTCCTCTTTAATTTTTTTCCTCGAATATCTCGGCGGAGACATTAAGGACCAATGACGTCATCGGTGCTGTACGGGGTTTAATAAAAATCCGACTAAAGACCGAAAATCAATTTGTCAACCTAACTTTTTCCCCCGTTTTCATTTTCTCCCGGATGCCGGAAGGTGTGGGAGAAATGTCGTCTAACTCAAAATTGGCATAGTGGAAAATTGGCATAGTGAATTAAATCGAGACTTTCAATGTCTCGTTTTCGTTTCCAATCCTCGGCAGTGAACTAATCGACTGGACTATGACGTGGCCGGTGAATGAAGATCGGCTGGATGTATAACAACTGAATCTAGGACGTATGGACCTAGTGCAGTGGCCGAAAGTGAGAAAGGTCCCGATTTTACGCACCAAAAATCGTATTTTTGGGATTTAAATGGCAAATATCGGGCTGGGAGTGAAATAATTGTTATATCCGTGATCAGCGGGAAAAAATACGTCGAATATAGTCTTGAAATAAAAAAAAAATCGATTCAACAATGATTTTTCCATTTTTGAGCCACTTTTGAAAAAAAAGGTCGATTTTCGTGATTTTCAAAGGTCGATATCTCGGCTCCCAATGGAGCTAGAAAAAATCCGAGGTGTCCAACGTGTCCTACGGGAAAAAAATACCTGGCATAGGGCTTTGTCCGAAGTTCTAGAATCGTTGTATCGGGCAGTTTCAAGACGTTCAAAAACGCGAAAAATGGACTTGAAAGGGGTAGCCTTGCAATTTTTTTAAGATTTTTTTTTCTTTTTTGAAAATGAACTGCCATGTATTTCGACATATTTTTTCCCGCTGAACACGAATCCGCTGGGATCCGTGTGAATGACCACAGCATTTCGGATATTAATCGTAACTGGCGAGCGGCTCACGCCAGACACGCTAAACTATTGGAGCGTCAGTTTTTTTTGGACGCTTAGCGTGGTTAACACAACAATCTAATCTTTTCCTCAGCGTAAATGACGCATGCAGTCCGATGTTATCCTTAGTGTGACTGACGTAAAAGCTCATTTTTATTTTGCGTGAACTACGCCAAGAATGAAAACTCCCGAGCACCTCGCCAACGACCAGCCTTCTCCGTCGATAACGCAGCAGTCGCTAAACTTTTCATTGAACTAACCGAACTGATCGCTGTCGATCTCCAGTTTGGAAATGTTGTTTTTGGTTTTGAATATCACAGTCATTGGGCGTAGCTAATTCGTGTTTATGTCGATTTCGCTGTGGGGATTATGAAAACAATTGAAGTGTACATGGAGCTGAAACCACATGGCAGATCCCGGTTCCGATCTTGAATACCGAGATTCATTCCACAGCCGGGGGTTTTCGGGCGCATCGATTCGATCGAATCGTCTATTTCTATTCTACCTAGCAAACGTTTCCAGGATTAACGGTAATCGGAGTGAATCCCACCAGTCCGACTCGCTCACACTCCGCCAAGCCCAGCCCGGGCCATTTGCCCGTTTCACTTCACACGTTCCGTATTTCGAGCCGGACGTTCGGTCGTTTCTCGCAGAGTGCCGTCCGGAAAACCGAGAGGGCCGTTCGGCGGCTATGACGACGAGAAAGAAATGAAATAAAAGGAAATAGAAAATGAAACGAGTCAGGAGCGATAAGGGTGGATGGACGAGGGAGGGCGGGCCGCGGGAACCGCGACGACGAAGGATGACGACGAAAAGAGTGACATATCGGTCTGTCGACGGTCGGGGCTTTTCTCGGTGAGAGGCCCGGGCTTGCTCGGCGGCCAGCTCGGAGCATTCGCTTCGTTTAACCGAACCGGCCCGGCTGGACGATAGCCAAACGGTATCATACAGGAGACGTACGTTCGCTCCTCCTGATGTCCGTGTTCTCGTTGTGTTGCTCCGCTCTTTTGAACGTCACGTATGACTCTTTCGAATCGCATCAAAGCGACGAGCAAGCGGAAGAGGGGAGAACATTGAAGGCAAGGCTGGCACAATAGACCACTCTTGATGTCGCAGGATAAGAGACGGAACGGCGAAATAAAGGATTCTCGTCGGCCTTTTCCTTCACTGCGGTATTTGCTTGTTGGATTCATACACAGCGAGAAGTTGACCCTTGGATTTCCGATTACGAACTATTTCCGATTCTATCGTTTTCCGAAACTACGTTCCCGTCCGGACGTTTCATTCGATCCTCCAAATTGGGGATCCAATGTCTCGGTGTTTGTTTGATCTTCTTGCGTCAAATCCTCACGAGGATGTCGTCCCTAATAGACGAATGTTCCTGAAATCCTGGGCAGGGTTGAGGCTACCAATTAAGATTCATGATGAATCTACCCGATTGTCCGTTACGCCACGAGTTTCCGCAGTTCCCATGACTGCCTTGTTTAGTCCCAGTGCCTTGATTCCCAGCTGACCGTGTAAACTTTCGGACGGAGGTCAGATAACTACCTTCGGGATCCACCGTTGCGATAGCCTCAGGTATGGATGCGGCGGTAACAGAAGTCCAAGTAGTCCACAAAGTTTCGACCTCCGCCCTGCCGGAAGTCCACCTTCGCAATTTCCAGATTTGTCGCCAACAATCTGCACGTACCAAGACGGGGATGAAGAGAACAGAACTTCGCACATTCGCGGTAGCTGACATTGGCCAAGTTACTCTGTGGCGAATACGGACGCGCGACTGTGCAAGTTCTCACTAAGGAATTCTCACCCTCGCCGTCCCCCTCCGCCCCTCTGTTTCCACCCCCGCGACACCCTCAAAACCACAGTCTGTTTTGAGAGAATCCGGCTCGTTACGCTTTAGTAAATTCTCTCACGTTGGGCCGAGCTACCTCGGATGTTACGTGGATTACAATCCGACCCGGACGACAGAGCGTACCCTCGGATAATGTAATTGGCGACCGACGGAGGAGAATTTATGATAGTACAGTTGTTGGCTTTCGTGTCAATTGCGCCACTTTATTTTTGTGAAGCAGTTTCTAGAGGTAAAGGAGAGAACTGTCTTCCTTGGACCACTTGAGAAAAAAGTGTTTGAAACGCTCACTCAAGAACTTCCCTACACATTTGAAGTGAGATCCGCTCATGCAAGCGATTTAGGTGGTCGACGGACCACTTCAACGGATGGTCCGTCCCAGTTTCAGTAATGGACCACTCAGGAGCTTGAGATGTCTTTTGGGTCTGCAGATTTGAGTGCAATTTGGTTTCTATTTTTCGACATCTCAAATAAAAACATCGTTGCAGTGGCTGAGAAACGTTTCGTTTCACATTCTCGGGTTGACGAAAAACTGAAAATTCTTGGGAAGTAGAAAACTTACGACAATGAAACCCACCTAATTTTGGCGGGCGATTATCTCTCATTGCGAATGCCCGTTACCGTAGGTTTTCTTCTCGTCGAGATATTAGGTTTTTTAATGAGTCCAATATTGATGACGATTTTTTTAGCTAAACGTCCGAAATAAAAACTTTGGATGCCCTGTGATGAATTCAATTAATTTTCCGCCTGTGAATTCAATGAAAAATTTTATGCATGACAATTATGATACCTCGAAAGAAACTTGACCCACAGCACCGCGATTCCTCGTCGCATTTCTGCGAAAGGAAAGCTCGTCTTCTTGGAGCTAAGCTCGTCGAGAGACGCATAAAAGGGCGAAGCCCCTTAACAGTCAAACTATTATTATAAGAATTTTTTTTTTTTTACAACGGTCTCCTTCCGATATCTCATTATTTTTTGAACTGGTCTCATCCTCCGACATTGTGAAAGTTACTAGTTAGTTGTAGAACTCGAGAGAAAAAAAAAATATATATATATATATATATATATATAAAATGTCCATAATATTATGCCGTAGTATTTGCGGTCACAGCGAACTTTAATTGGAAATCTCATTCCCGACGGAGAAAACTTCGAATTAACAATTGAAAACGCGTTCGCGTACCCGACGAGAATACTTCGAATACTTTTGTTTTTTTCTTGACGGTTCGAGAGTCACTGAAGATAATGGCACTACAGATAAATAATGGGAACGTGGAACGATGACAATCGTCCTAATTAAGCATCGCAGCGTGAAGATAGAAATTTCATCGTTTGACGAGCTATCGTCCCACTGGCGGAACCACCGGAGGGAACGAGATGAAAGCTCGAAGCGAACGAATAAATAGAGGACCTAACTTGCGGAATAATGAGAGGAAATTGAATCGGACAGCGCGAGCGAATGGCTTCCCCTTTGCCTAGTTTGCGGAAGCAACGGCGGCAGGGACATTCAATAACCTCACAACAGTTACCGAGAGCCGCTCGGATTGAAGGGTGAAATGCAAAAAGTGTAATGCGATTCGAAAGTGTGTTTATTTTTCATTTTATTAGTCTATGGCGAGCGTTTTCTAATTTTTTTTTTTTCCATTAATTTTGCAAACCGTTAGTTTGTAACTGTTCAAAAAAAAATCGTAAATTAAAAGCACAGGACTGGAAGTTTCCATGCAAAAACTTGTACATTAAATTCAATGTACAATTGTGATGAAAAATTAATAAACTTCTCGAGTGAAATTAAAGCGAATTACTACAAGTGGAGTATTTCTAAAGTTTTTAATATACTGTATCTTAATTTTTCATCACAAAATTGTACGTGAAATTTAATAAACCAGTTTATGTATAAAACTCTCAAGTACAGTGCATTAAATTTCATACGAATTGTATAGTCCTGTTGGAGCGCTTCACATTAGTCAAATGATGCGTAAAAGTTTGTAGAAACACCTTCAAAAAAATGTAGCACTCATTTGACTAGTGCGAAGCGCTCCAACCTCCTCAATTAAAACAAAATGTTACACCCTCATGCTAGCCGCTCCGATTTGCGAACGCACTTGGTCGACACTTTCATGGAGGTTTTTAAGTCGATCGCTGATACCGATGATACTTAAGTCGACGAAAACGGATGAACGGTCCTGCCTCGTTCCATTCGACGGAATCATTGAACAAATATAAATTATTTACCGTCTCCGTACAAAGCTCCCTTTCTCCGGGACTTCGACAGCAAACGTCGGAGACACAGATTGATCGTTTGCTCGACGGTCGCCTCGATGCAGCATTCTCCAACAGTCCCTGGATGTACTCCAGCAGCTCGAGAGTAAATCAAAGCGCAGAAAGGGGCGCTAGATGAGGTAACGAAAAAATATGAAAAAAAAGAAAGCCTTCGAGCGCGTTTCCACTGCGAATTCGCCAATTCGACTTAGTCGCCGGAGATGTCGCCGACTCGA
The DNA here is from genome assembly GCA_963922035.1 of Amblyjoppa proteus. Lineage (NCBI taxonomy): Eukaryota > Metazoa > Arthropoda > Insecta > Hymenoptera > Ichneumonidae > Amblyjoppa > Amblyjoppa proteus. The sequence continues at coordinate 1,596,588 of OY998234.1, forward strand.
TCAAGCGAAAACTCATTTCAATATCGATCTTGGGCACTCCCTTTATCCTTCCTTGGGCACGGTTCTTTTTCTTTTTTCCTCCTCGACTTTCTTTTTTCTTCGCAAATTTTTCATAAAATTTTCAACTTCCTCGCTCAGGGAGACGAACCGAAGAAACTCGGCTATTTTCGGGACATGCGCGCGATCTGATAATCAAATCGATAATCAGATTATTCATAAGACAGTTTCACACCTGTGAAACTGGGCCGGACAATCCGGTGAAATGGTTCATTAACGACAGAAATGCGTCGCACGAAAGGCGTGCACAGTAAAATATATTTTCGTAAAATCGGAATGCGAAATTTCGTAAAAATAATTTTTTTTAAATGAGTGACAAACTCGCTTGTCATTTATTTTTATACCGAACATGTCCTTTAATTTCCGGTGTCATTGGCAATTTTAGTTTGTACTTTTGTTTGTAAAACTAGAAAATTGACAAATAAAAAATTGTGGACGTTTTCGGACAATTAGTTGTTGTAAAAAGTACAAACTTTTTTTTCCATGTGTAAGGACAGTTCTCCGTTGTTTGGATATTTTCTGAAATTTTTCTTAAAATGTTCAACTTTTTTGCTCAGGGAGACGAAGCGAAGAAACTCGGCTGTTGTCGGGACGCGGGTGCGATTTGATAAGAGCAAAGCCGTAAAAGTTACGCCTTGTCGAGAGGGATAGCCGAGACAATACAGCGCCGAGTGAGAGAAGTATTCACAACAACAGCGAGAATGTGGACTCTTCGCACTCACTCAGCAAGTTTACGATTACTGCGGTTGGAGGGAAAGGCGTATAAAGTTCAAAAAAAAAAAAAAAATGAAAAATAGTTTAAACTACCAACCGGAGGGCGATACGCAGGACAAAAATATATATCGTGATATACAACGAGGCTGCGTCGCGCGGCCTTAATAACGTTCCATTTCCCATTCTTTTCTTTTTTTTTTTTTTTTTTTGTTTCCATGTCTTTCTTTCTCCGGCGCTATCGCTGAAAATTCTTTGCCGCAACGGTGCGGCGCTGTGAAGTACAGCCGGAATAAAAATATGCCGTTCCAGTGCACTCCACTGCGCCACGGTTAAACACCTTGTGGACCGAAGCTTTCCGGCATTTACTTTATCGGCTAAAACCCTCTCCCATTCTGCCTCCCGCTCCGCAGGAATAACGCGTAATCGTCTAAAACTGTACCGCGCTATTATTTAACCGCAGCGTCGAGCGCACAGTACGTTGAACGCGACGATATTAACTGTTTTGCCAAAGCTTCCAGTGTCAATGGGAATTATAAAAGTGGATGGCGATGAACGGAACGAGACTGCCGTGATGTTGGTTTTTTATTGATTTTTTGTTTTTTTTTTTTTTGCCTGGAATGACAGAGCTGTTATTGTACAGTCACGGTAATCGGGATTTCTGTAAGTGAAATTGCGGACGTGGGTGAATTACTTAGTTTCCTTTTTCTCTTTTCTATTGCCTACGAATTGAGTTGAATAATTGCACTGACTATGATAGAAGTTGCCCGGGTAGGGATTTTAGGGCGTTGCGAGCCCTGATGGAATCCGGAGAGGGTCGACACGCCCCGGTCTAGGGCCAGATCCAATGCTCCGAAATTTCCATCGGATCTGGTGTACGGTTTACCCGATTGTGGCGAAAAAAAAAAATGATCATCCCGCGAATCGGTGAACCTACATCTGTTTCTTGGTTTTTTTTTTTTTTGGAATTATACAGTCGTATTTGCACAGCCACGGTAACCGGGATTTCTGTAAGTGAAATTCCCGACGTGGTCGAAATGTTTAGTTTTCTTTCTTTTCTCTTTTGTATTACGTATGACTTGTCGGGCTGAACAACGGCACTAACTATGACAGAGGTAACTTGCCTAGTAGGGATTTTAGGACGTCGCATCAGAACTTGATGAGCTCCGGAGGGGGCCGTAAAACCCCTCTCAAAGCCCTGATCCAACGCTCCGATATTTCCACCGGGGTTTGGGTTGAACCGTGTACTCGAATGTAGCAAAAAAAGAGATAATGATTTGACTTGATTTTTATTATTTTCCTGGAATGACACAGCTGTCATTGCACAGCCACGGTAAGAGAGATTTCTGTAAGTGAAATTACCGACATGGGTGAATTGTTTAGTTTTATTTTTATCTCTTTTGTATTACTTGTGACTTCTCGGTCTGAATAACGGCATTGACTATGACATAATTATCTCCCTCGTCGGAATTTTAGGGCGACGCATCGGGGCCTGATGGGCTCCGGAGCGGGTCCGACAGATCCCGATTCAACGCTCCACAATTTCCATCGGGGCGAAAAAAAAAAAAGATTATCGCCTCGGCAATCGGCCATTCTTACCGCGCCTTCGGACTGAAATCCGCCGATGTGGCCTGCACGTGTCTTGGGTTATCGCCCTATACGAACGAGCACGCCGAGGTAGGAACAGCCAAGAAAATTACTCGCCAAATTGAGCTCCGGGAAGTTAGAACCGCACCGAGACAGAATCCACCGGCTAGCACCCTCGAAGCCGGATGACCTGTTATACGAGGGCGGAACGATTCGGCGGAACATGAAGCGCGATCCCGTGTTGTGAGACGAACTTTCCGAAAACTTGGACAGCCACGTCGATCCTTGTGTTGCATGACTCGCAGCCTCCCGAGTGTGGCTACACTGCAGTTACCGATACTCCGGAGTTTCGTACATTTAATGTGCACGGTCGTTGCACGAGCTCGCGCCCGTGGATTTCTTCCCTGCTACCATTCTCATCATCGTGTGCCCGCGGGTTATTTTTGTAATCAAAAATAACATAATGAAACACAGGTTTTTTTTTTCATTTCAACCTCGAAATCACCTCCTCGCACAATTGTTTTCCTTTAATTAATATTTTTCATACATCATTCGAAACTCGGGATACGCTATTTCGCTGCAGCAAACGCTTCAGATGTAAGAAAATAATAATAGTAATAATAAAAATAATAATTGTTATTATTATTTTAAATAGGATTTATCAAAGCCAAAGGTTTATATATGAGACTAGATATTTAGCTGTTGTATCTGTGTTCTTGTATTTTTTGTAAAGGAGAAATCCGTTTGTAAATAAACAATCAATAATAATAATAATAATAGTAATAATAATAATAATAATATTTGACTGAACGATTTTAACAATGCTTCCAATTATCGAATGAGCGTTTGACGGATAGAGAGGTAACGACGAAGGTTCAGGGGACGGTGAATTCAGTATTCTCCAAATTGCGAAGAGGGATGCTCTTTCCATAGCCTCACACCCATCGAGCGCAGCTTCGCCGCTTTAAATTACGTCCTGAAAATGGATCAAAGGCTTGCCTTTCATTTGGCCTGAAACCCCTTTTGCCCTGCGCATCCGCCGGCATTCACCATTTCATGGTAGAGCTACGATTTTTAATGAGTACACGTTACGCGCCCCGACGCTGAGAGAGATCGAGCTGTACGACAACGGAGCTGACCTCGTGCCGCCCCGAGTGCAGGTTAATTAACTTAGGGAATCAACTGTGGCACCAATTATATACATATATATATATATATATATATATATATATATATATATATATATATATATATAAATATATAGCCTCAGTGTAATTACTCTTTTGCGTCACAAATGACACAATCTCACCCTTTCATGAAATACATATTTGATACAAGCAACGCTGAAGCGACGATCGAGTGGAATTTTCCGGAAGTAATTGTGCCGTGCTGAAACAGGGCAAAGTTTCCTTCCAATTTCGATGCGATTTCGATCGACGCTTTTCCGACGCACGACATAAAAATATTGACAATAATTCGATACTCTACCAGAAAAAAAAAATACCACACGTTCTAGCAATTTTTATATTTCACATAACGCCGAACCACACATTAAAAGATTATTTTTACGAAGTTTCGGAAAAATAATTTTGTTAAATAAGTGACAAACTCGCTTGTTCAGATTTGAATACACAAACCCGCCTTTTTCATTTCCCTTGTCATTAACAATTTTAGTTTGCACTTTTGTTCGTGAAACTAGAGCCAGACGATGCGTTCGGAAAATTCACCAATAAATAATTGCGGACGATTGCGGACAATAAGTTGTTGTAAAAAGTACAAACTTTTTTTTACCGTGCATTGTGTGAATAAGTTTGTAGGCATGTCTACTGGGTGCGCGTGTGCGAATCTCGCTGAAATGACACTGTAACATTTTTCAATCTCTCATGCATATTCGCATTTTTTCTCTTAAAAGTTTCGTCGTTTATCCGGTTATTCATTTTTCACACGTAATAAATTTCCGTAATTGTCGCTAATTTTTACTTTCCGTGGAGGCCGGGCACGTTTTACGTTGAAGAATCGCTTCTGTTAACTACCCGTAACCGCTGACTGCCGATGAAGAGTGTCGAGTGCGCGGAGATACAGGACTTTTCTTGGCTACGGAAATCCGTCAGACAACCTTTTTTTCCTCGGTATTTCTCAATTTCCCAAGCGAGCTATTCAATATCCTTGCTCCGTATAGCGGGCGATTAAGAGCTTGAGGGACGTTACGGTACACCCCTTAAATATTTAAACCCGAGATTGCCGGTGCACCGAGGAAGCTGCACAAGCAAACACTCCGCAGCTAATCGCGTTCCGAAATCCCAAGGTTAGCTGCGCCCTTTTTTTTTCTACCCTCCTTGCTTCGTTCTTTTCAGCGAGGTGTAACGGAAGCGGCAAGCAGCGGGGAACTTATAATTCCTCGTACAAAATGCAAGTCTTCCCCGCGGCGAGTTCACCTCGCATTAAACATTTAAACGGATCCACCGGGAGTGAGAAAATAAAAAATGCAACCGCAGAAGAGCAAAAACTTCTGAATTTCAATCTATGTACCGCTGCAGCTTTGCTACATCGGCGGTATCGTCATTAAATATTCATCGGGTAATGCTGTCTGCAATCTCTTCGGAAAGAGCGAACGAGATGCACCGCAACCGTGTACTTTATTTCGTCTCTCTGCACGCTCTGCAACGCTCTGCAACGGCACCGCAACGAGCTTGCACCGAGAGTGGCTATTGTGGGCGCCATATTCGATTTATTTTGAAAGAGAAATTGTATTCTGTCGACGGGCAAGAGAAAGCTTCGGCAAAGGAAAAGAAATGAGAAAGAAATGAAATAAAAAAAAAGAAAGAAAAAAATATATATATCGAGCTTTCGCAATAACCGACGGCGAGCTCCATTAATCAAATGGGGTTCCGATATGCGGCATACGAAATGCATAACGCCCGTAGTCCGCGGCCAATTCGCTCCGCACGGACGTATACGATGCACGTTGTACATTTATACGGGCCGATCCTCGCGTTCGCTCGCTATCGCATTCTCCGAGGCTCCACAAAAAGCGAGTGCTTTCGCTCGGAGCCCTCCGACGCGACTCCGCACATTGCATCCTCAGTTAAAGCTCGCAGTCGGCCGCCTTGCGCCGGTGCCGAGCAAGCGGCGATATCGAAAACAATGCGATTTTACTGCCTCCCGCACGCGGAACTGAACGGCATACACGAGAGACCGACATGCAACTTCGTCGGGAAATGCTTATCGCGGCTCAAACTATTTCGCTTTGATTCCGCGCGAGCAGCTCGACCCGCGAAAGCCTCGCTCGCTTGTGCAACGAACGAGCACCTCGGAAGCAACGGCTGCACAATGGTTGACCTTTAAATGTTCGCCAACTGGCGCAAATTTTTTTTTTTTGGATCCATAGCCCAGTTGACACGGAACAATGCACTAAATCCTACGGTGCGTAGTCAAATGTCTGTCTGGAAAAGGCCAAAGTCCGGAATGGAGATCCAGTCATCAGCCACTTTCGAGCGAACGAATTCAGCGTCATGATTGAAGACTTGTCGTTGTTGTTTTCAATTTCCAAGGACTGCAGGGAAATTCCCGGGTCATTGGATCGATTCAATGAATGGACTTTTATTTCTTGGCAATGCGATGAATATTCGCAGTGCGGTGACATCGAGAAATAGTGACAAACAAAATTTCACTCAAGTCGATAGATCATTAGATAGTTTCAAACCTATCAAACCGTAATGGACCATCCGATGAAGTGGTCCAATAAAGATAGAAACGCGTCGCGCAAATGCTAGACGAGCATTTCGAATACTTTTTACAGAGTGCTCCATCCTTCCTCCTGACCAACCTGAAACCAACCTGAAAATCAACCTTAAACCAACCGGTCAATTGATGCACCAAACCAACTCTGATTCCGACCTTCGAGAGATTGATTTTTCGCCGATATAAAAACAACCAACCGTATACCGACCGTCATATGTGTCGAATTGGAAGTTGGTTTACGGTTGGAATTTCATAAAACAACGCGATTGCGAACAGTGTATCAGGAACTGTCTGTGCTCTCAACATAGAGTCGGAAATCGGATTGTTTTCGTTGAGTCCAACTATAAACCAACTTTGTATCAGACATATGTAACGTTTGATATTATGGTTGGTTTTGAAATATCAACCAGCCTTCAGAAGATTAAAATCGGAGTCGGTTTGACGAACCAATCGGCGGGTTGAGTTGCAGTCGATTTTAGAAAAGAACCCAAATCCAAACCAAAGTTTTATGGTTGGTCGCTCGGCGAAAGATGAGGGGTCTCCCTTACGAACGTCCACCAAGGGGACTGTTTTGATGTTTCCATTATGAGTGACTCGAGATATCGATGTTCACCATGTCGGACCAGGTTTCCAATTTTTAGCAATCTATATTTGTGTTTGCGAAAGTGTTCCTCAAATGTTTAATACGTCTGTCTCGATTGACCCGCGCAATCCGATGCGCCCAGCGACGAGACGCTTGTTTGATATTCCAAAAACGATATCCGTTCAGTCGGTTACAACGAGACAGTGAGACGAGCTCGATGTGTCTGGCCGTCGGATCGCAATTGAAAATCTCTTGTTTTTTCTCACCGACACGCGAGGGATGGTGTTTAAAAATATCGGATGCAAGTGACGGTGCATGCGACTGGCGAACGGTGGTGCCGTTTTGCGGACGCGACGAGCCGCAGGCGCCGGCGACGATCCGACATGCGAGACCGTCGTTCCAATGCAGTTAAAGCAAGATATCGGAGTTCAATTTTAAACATCGGTGAGATTCTACACCTCCGTCTCGTCGTTCGTGCGCCACCACACGCGTGCGGCGGATCGACGCTTAATTACGCAATAACCGACGAGGAACGAGGTATTCGAAGCCATGACGCGACCCCAGGAATTTTATGCTCGATCCAATCGTTCGATATCGCCGATAGCTGCAATAATTAAAAAGGTATCTAGATTGATAATTAAAAAGGGGGTTCAAGGGGTATTAGGGTCACCCGACGATCCCCGCTGCATAATATCCACCGATTCGTCATGCCTCATCTCGCATCGTGCAATCGTTCGCTTCGCCCATCTGCCCAAACAACCATTTTTTTTATTTTTTTCCACTGCCGATCGAGACATCCATTCCGTCCTCCATTCACGGTAATCTTGTCAAATATCGTTCAGGCTGAAATCTATTTGCATCGTGAGGTTATTACGTTCCGACACGTTGAATGGGAAGAAAAATAGGGAAAATGGAATGCTCCTTTATCGGATGTCTGGATGTGATCGATATTCGAAAATACATTCAATTGCACGAATCGGCTAATGCATTGCATCGAGATTGGTTTTTTACGTGATCGGGAAAACGACCTTGCAGCACGTTCCTGGCTATTGTGAATACTTTTGGGTAAACTGTTGAATGTAGACCACCTAGATAAGATGACCAATGCGTGTTGACAAATATGTGGATTTAAAAAAATCTAAAACTTGACTTATCATTGACCTGACTTAAACCTTGTTCTTGAGGAGATTTTTTTTTTTTTTTTATCACACGAGCTTCCTCGACTTTCATAGATCATCCGCAGTTCGCTAACACGAACCACACTTTTGTCTCGTTACAATAGTTAAATTGACTTCATTTCCAATAAAAACTTGAAGTTCTGAAGAAAGTTTAATTAAATTCTCAGTGTTTGAGACATTGCCGAGACGCGACCTCGTGACACTTGCTGAGTTGCTACGAATACCTCTGCGTAAAATTGTTGAATATTGGCCGGCGAGGTAAGATGGCCCACTGTGTATTGACACAAATGCGGATAAAAAAAAATTTACTTCATTTATCTTGTATGGGTAACAGTCAGGTATTTAGGTATTAAACCTTGCTCCAGTTGAGATGTTTGTAAATCCCACGAGCTTCCGTGACTTTCATAGACCACACGCCGTTCGATGATGTCGACCACACTTTTATCTCGTTACAGTAGTTAAATTGACTTAATTTCCAACAAAAACTTGAAATTGTGAAGAAACTTTAACGCAACTGGGAGTGTCCGAAGTATTGCCGAGACATTCGCAGGTAGGGTCTCTCATCGGCCGATTCTTGTGGGCCATCTTACCAAGCATGCGAAAAAATGAACCGAGTAAGACGAATTACCGTGCGACATCTGCGAATAAAAACATTCTAAAAATAGTTCATTGCCAGGCTTTCGCAAAGAGCGTTGTCGGCTGCCCATTCCTTTGACTCTCAGTGGGATAGAATCTAGCAAATCCAAAAACTAAATATCACATAGTAACAGACTCAAAACGACATGATCATAACGCGTGCCGCACACAGCCAGTTGAGATTCCCGAGCTCAGAACTTTGGGTAAAGACGAGAGATGTAGCGCCAGAAGCGCAGCAGCCGAATCGGTGTAACGCGTAAATGGTACATAAACAGTGTCATTGCGGTGGTGCCACGGTACTGTGCAAACAGAACGGCGGAAAATCCGAAGGCGTTTCCGGTAACGAGAAGAAGAGCGAGCGGATAAGGCGAGGATGGTTGCCGCATTGGTACCCCGAGCCCGAGCACTCGAGCTGAATAAATACTGAAGTCGCTGAAGCACCTCCCTTGCGCGTCGTCGTCTTACTTGTTCTCCCGCACCCCCAACCCAATTCTCGCTTCGCAACGCTCTCGCGCTCTCACATTTCCTGCAAGTGCACCTCCGGTGGATCAACAGCAAACGGCTCCCAGCAGCAGCCTACACGACTGTTGACAAAGTACGCAGACGTATGTGACGGTCTTATCTTCTCGAGTGTCCCAGAGCCGCGCGGGCAATGTATCTTCTCTATCGCGTCCCCCCCACGAGACTCACACGCACACATATGCGAATTCGCACCCGCGGGCACGTCAGTCAAAGTGTGATGCCGTTGGAAATGATACGCGGATTCTGACACTTCGGAGCGAGGATGACGTCCCATTGTACGACGGCATACCGGCAAGAACGGCTCATCCCCAAACAAATTGGTTGCCACTTTCCCCCCGCATAATCCAATGGCATTCGATCCCGATGGCATCGAATGCGGCGGATGATCATGATTCATGAAGCAGGAAAAAGCAAAATTGAAACATCCCGTTACCGATAGAATGGAAGAACTTTTGGTACCCGAGCGTGGTGTTATGCTTTTGGAAAGTATCGTGTACCAGTTGCAACATTCAAATTGGTTGGGCGTTTTCCCTCGCATAATCCAATGGCACTCTTTCCTGATGGCATCGAATGCAGCGGACGATCATGATTCATGATAAAGGAACAGCAAAGTTCAAACATCCCGTTACCGATAGAATGGCTAAAGAATTTTTAGCACCTAAGGGTGATGTTATGCTTCTCGAAAATACCGTGTAACACCGGTTGCCACATTGCCGTTTACCAGGGTGCTTTCGTGATTCCTGAAAGGCCTCGCCGGGGCGACAACGAGGCGCGAACGCACGAGAGTTCCTTCGCTCTTCATACCTCACACATAGTGGGCAACGGTGCGAGATAGCTGCTCGTGCAACTATGCGGAAAGGCACTCTCCTAAATCATAAGAAATTTCCGCCGATAGTATTCAGGGCGCAGGCAAGGGTTTGACACCTAAAACAATTCACTGCCATCGATACAAATAAGTTGACTTTTTGGATTTTCCTAAAATTCAATCCATCTTACCGTAACGGCCCAGCATTCGACACTTTTGCCTAAACTCGGCAAATCGGTACCGGTGTAATTGCAGAAGCGGCGTGTGAATGAATTCGCGAATTGGTACGTCGATGGGTGGGTTTCACGTATTCCGGCCATTCCTATGCCGTTTTTGCGACAATGGATTAAAGCGCGCTCGCGTACGTACGCCCTCGCGTTACTCGATTAATCGGAGCGGTAATTGATTTTTTCTGCCTCACCTCCCGCGTCGTCGAAATTGGCGTGTGGGCGCAGCTCGCATTCGCGATGGGCGAGAGGGTCCTTCTCGCGGAAATGTCATGACCCGTACAGTGCATAAATTTACCCTGTTTTCGACTATTCTACCCGCTTCGTTAGTTATTTTATGTAATCGAACTTTCGACGTAATAAAATACAGGTGTCCGCGCGCGTCGCTTAGTCAATTCGCATATCAACGTGGCAACTAATTCGTACTATGGAAAATTCGATAAATAAACCACAATAGTCGAGTGCATTATCATGATCGAGTAATTTCATGATTATCTTTTGGAAGAACTTTTTGTAAGCGTCTATTCACCAAACAATTGGGTCAATTGACCGTCTTTTTTTATTTCAGTAAATATTTGCTCTGCCATGACCATCATTTCATGACAAAACAGCGAAAAATATGTATACAGTTGGGATTTGATTGACATTTTTTATTTTTGGTCACAAATATCGTAACATTTTTGAGCTTCTTTAATTTTCAGATTGATTTCATACAAATTTTTCTACCACGTTGATTTCTTGCTCGTTTGTATTTCCATTTTTTATGAACTAATTCGTCAATGAAATAACATTGAAATAATAATGAATGCAAAATTATTATTTTTTCGGATTTACGAGATTGGCACCTTTTTAATTTTAAAGTTAGAACCGTGGAGGCTTTTAGAGTTAAAGTCTCTGTTGTCGCCGTCATTTCCGGACCGGTCAATTGATGGTCACGTGACGGTCAATTGAAAAAAAAAATAGATCACCGGTCGCAATCGGCCGCCTATTTTTAGATGCGGCACTTTGATAAACGCATTATTAGCGAGACTCGCAATATTCGCCCGGTATAATTTCTATTTCGGCATCGGCTCCACGCCGAGCTTTTCACTTGCCGGGGAAACGTCAAAGAATTTTTAATTAAAGTTTAGGTTTCGCGAGGGGAAGCGAGAACGAGCCGAGCCCTGGGGAACTGACGTCACGCGCCCCTCGGCCGTTTTCCACCCTAGTTAAGTTCCTCTAAATTTCCGTATCTATAGATATTGCTTTACACCTGCTTGTATAGAAATTGGAGAATTCTCAACTGGGGCGAAGGGACACACAGCCGAGGTTGTTCAATACCCACCTAACGATTTCACCCCATGCCCTACAGCCAACGATAAAGTTTACAAGACTTAAATAGATTATTATAACGTTGTCAAAACGGTATTATGTTGGATTTTCATCGTGCCATCGTTTCATTAAATAAAACAAAACCTAATAATCCAAACAGATCCAAAACAGTTTCGGATGACTAGTTTTGATGCGGTCGTTTCATAGCTCACGCAGATAATTGTCCAACCTACGGGGCGGATCGACAGAATAAAAAAGAAACCGAACTTCGTCTGAAATATTGACTAGGATGGAATCCTGGATAATCTACGGAGCTTCGACCGAGCTCATCGGCGAATTCAATGACGAGACCATAAACTATTTACTCGCGCCAACCGGAGTCTACGTATTAGGGTAAGCAAAACAGCGCTTATGCTTACCCAACTAAATAACAAACAAAAAATCCGGAACAGTTTAGGATTACTAGTTTTTATGCGATCCTCTCATAACTCACGCAGCTAATTTTCCAACCCACGGAGTCGATCGACCGGAAAAAGAAAGAAACCGGAGCCCGACCGAAATTTAGATCGGGATAACTACAGCCACATACCAAAGTATTATTAACCGCAAATGTAAGATCTCGTATGACTACGTTTTTCATAACACCGTACAAAATAAAAACCCTTCATGACGAATGCGGATCATCCGTGTATTTCAATGATCCCTGTACAATGATCCGTGTCTCCAGTCGCGCCCGTCCCGGATAATCGAGGTTCTACCGTATTAATAAATCCGGAACAGTTTAGGATGACTATTTTTGGTGCGGTCCTTTCATGTCTCACGCGACTAATTTTCAAACCGATGAAGCGGATCGACCGAAAAAGTAAAAACAACCCGCGCCCGACCGAAATTTAGATCGGTATAACGTCCCGGATAATCTACGGGGCTTCGAACGATCACCTAATGTTGCCTCGGTCGGATAATGAATTTGAGGATCGACGAATTCAATGCGCTAGAGCCTAAACTATTTACTCGCGCCAACGGGAGTGTACGTAGTTGTATAAGCATAACAGCAGTTGAGGAAAAGCTGCTTAGACAGTGAAACCGCGGGCGCGAACTCGTGACTTTACACTCCGTCCGACTCGCTCAATTCTCCGGTGAAGTTTTCTCCAGGGTCCTCCGGTGCCGCTGCTGCTGCACAATGGAAACTGTAACTTATGCGCGAGGCACCGCCACCGCAACTACGGGAAAAGCAACGCTGTAGGTGCAATGTTACCTGAAATGCCCGTAGGATCCGGCATTACCATCGCTGCTAGAAGCAATGAGTAAAGCCCACCACCACCGCCACCCATACTCGTCACCCGCCGCCGAGCTAGGGACCTTTCCCCAAGCGAGTGTGCACGCTTCCAAAGTACCCCAGTTCCCATTGCATTGCTCAGCACGACCTCCCCTGCGGCGTAGCTGCCCGCGTCGCTTAATTAAGCGGGATCGCCAGGGATTTCGTAGAGCCCGGCCGTAAGCACAACAGTCAGGAAAGGAACGAAAAAAAAAAAAAAAAAATCTCACCGAAATACAAATGAACGTACTGGGAGATCTCCGAGTGGGAACGAAATTTTATATTCGCCGGTGGGAGCTGAACGCAATGCTCGATTCCGTAACCGAGTGGGTGCCGAAAGTTCCCTTTCATTTTATTTACACACTCCAGTTTCGGGGAATGTGGGAGAAAAAAACAACGCGACCAAGAATCCCGTCGGAACGAGGGCAATTTTTTATTCGCCAGACTCCGTTCGTGCACATTGTAAAAATTTATTTTGTTTTTACAACCGCTCAGCGTTCGTCTCCCGAGGGTGTCGAATTTTATTAAATTTCCAGCAGCTAGATGTACAGCGCTGGGCGCTGTAAAAAAAATTTACTTCGATGTTGCTGAATGCTGTTGAAAAACTTTTTACACGAACTGTTTCTCACATTTCGAACGCATGCGCGTTGTAATTTCACCGTGAAATTTTTTATTTTAATGAATATTTTTGTAACTTTCAGTTAAAAGATTGTTAATAAAAACGAAGTTTTTAAAATTTAATATCTGGTATTTTAATTTGACAAAAAACGTATATTAATGTTCAATCAATGCAAGTAATGTAGGTAAATTTCAAAATTAAGTGCATTAAAAGTAAAATTTATTTTTACAGTGTACAATTTAGTCCGTGCGAACGATCAGCATTGCGACCAGCATCTCTCGAAAAAATAACGAGAGTTAAAGCAACAACTCAAGACACCAAAAAATCGAACGATTTTCCATTTGCGCGTCGAACGATAATCCCGAAGAAGTAACGAAAACCGACAGTAACAACGCAAGACCAGTTTGCCAAGAGAAACGATACAGAGCCGCAAAAAACAAAAAAAGATGCCGATGCTCCATCGAGAAGTGTTTTCTCGATTCAAGAAAGAAGTTTCGATCGCGTCCGCGAACACAGCCCGAGTAGACCGGGATGCACTCCGGGAACCTGCGCGGACATAATTTAACAGCAGCTGTTATGAAACTTTCGGAGTTGCGTTTCCACGGTAAATAATTTTGGCACCGAGGCTCGCAATCCTCCGGCTTTATCCGGCTTCCTGTTCTTGCGTCTCGATAAAAGATGAGCCCCGCGCCTTCGCTCTCTCTCTCCGTCGGCCGTGGAGCCGATTCCGCAGCGGCGGTTGCGGGGAAGCCGGTCCAAGGGTGGAATGTCTATCGAGTTATGATAACTCCCTTCCTTGAAGCGTCGCGATGTGCCGCTGCAGCCAGTTGCTCGTTCGACTGCGGCGCACAGTTGGACAGAGTTGTTCCAGCTTAGAAACAGTAGTGCCTTCGGTCGTTCGACTCCATCCTCCACCCCGCCGCCCCGAGTTCCCGCACTTTTCCACCCCCCTCGTCGGCCCCTCCGCGGTGCGAGCTAAGAGAGATCGAAGGGAGAAGTTCGGTGTTGACCTTCGTACCAAGTGCACTGTTTGCCGGAACCCAATTTTCCACTCCGAACGTTCGACCCACCCCTTCGTTTGCCGTGCATCTTCTTCTTACTCCTGGTTTATCTCCCACCGGTATTCATCCAGCTTCGCTATCTCTCCCGTGGCGTTAGGTGGAAAACTTTGGTTTCCACCTAACTCCTCTATATATGCGTGACCTACATATATGCGGGGCGAATGTGGTAAATATGGTCCACCCCGATTAACAAACACATCAATTATGTATATGGACCAGAGCTGGGCGAATACAATAAGTACTTGAATTAAGTGTCGAAGTATCAAGTACTGCGTCAATGGCCGGTACTCGGAACTTCAGCAATTCAGTTCTGCGAGCACTCAATACGACAGTTCTCAGCAACTACCCGGTGCTCAGCACTTCAAGTACTTGATACTTCAATACGTTGTTCAAGTACCCAGGGTGTTTGTCCAGCTCTGATATGGGACCATATTCACCCCTTTTAACCTCTATATGCCGGCACGAAAACAAGACTATGCAAAAAATGCAGTAAAAATAACCAAATTTTTCGCCCAAAATATATATTTTTTATATAAACGATATACTTTTTATGTAAGCGAAAAAATATATATTGTTTATGTTTGCTCAGATATATCATTCACATACATCGCATAATTCATTGATTATACACAATTTTTTTCGTGTGATATTAAATTAAAATACACGCGAAAACGCCGAAATATCAACCGAGGGCGCCATTCATCATAAATCCATAAAACTATGGTTTCCAACCAATTGTATCGTCTTATCGACTCATTAATATTCTGGGAGAAAAAAAAAACCCATGCGAGTAATTAAATACTTCATTGACAATTTATAAACATATAACCGCGAGTAAATAAACTTAAATATCCTCGTCGAGTAACGTAGACAGCGATCATTCATAGATCCATAAAACTATAGTGTGAATAGGGGAAATTTCCGTTCCAATTGAAAAGGGCTGTGCTGTCTTGACCCGAAAGGAGAAACCGATAGTGTTGCACTCGCCCTTAGACTCTCGCGAGTTGGGCTGGACGTAACACTGACCACGCTTTAATAAAGGGCAGTGCATGTACCTTAAATTGAAGATACAGCGCCGTCCGTATCCGCTATACGAAGCAGATTTCGGACCTTGTTCACAGTGGTAAAATCACACATTCTCTGTGCCACCGTTTCCAGACGCTGCTGGGATTGTTTGATGCAACAGTAGCAGGATTAAAAGAGAAACTGCAGACTCTGCGGTCCTGGTTAACGACCGGTGCGAAACACAGCATGCACTCTCTGGCTAGAATGCGCAGCGGACACGTATCGCCACTATAATGGGTAGGTGAAAGGAGCCGGATCGAGGGATGAGGTGCTGCTGGGATGGTGTTCGGAGCCCGCTGCGTTCGCTGGTGTACCGAAAGGCACGTAGCGAAGAATGAAGCGGTACCAGCGAAAACCGTAGCGACGTGCAGTAGACGGTCTCAGCCGCTGATGCTCTTTAAAAATTAAAATATATAAATAATGAATTAACAAAATGTTGTCTCAGTCTCGCCGATCACTCGGAAATTACGAGAACGACGAAGGTCCACCCTGTCTCGGAAATCGATACTGGCTCTAACTCTTCCGGCTCGACATCGACTCGATTAACGATCCACAAGTGTGTTTGCACCATTTATTATAAAAATTCAGTAAAAAAATAAAACCCAGTTCAGAATTAAATGTAAAAGTCACGATAGAATCATCTGAAGATAATGCACGAGAGTAAAACGACGATACAGGCCAGAAAGAATCGAGAGAAATTTTTCACGATTTTGAGATTGATCTCGTTGACACAATACTTTCTGGCCGATGCCGATGCGCACAGCACGTAAGACTCTACGTCGATTTCGGTATATACAGGAAAGATCTCTCTATCCTCGGGCGTGAGATATTCCTGTAGTCGGTAAATTCGATTTCTGTCGACGGGCCACGCTCTCGATGCAATTGGCTCCAGCGATCGAAGAGCCTTTCGCACTTTGTTGTGCTCCAGCATGCATCTGTGAGAAAATATCAATGATCGATTTACTGGTACGAGGCAGAGACATTCCACCGTATGTAGAATTTGTGTCTGAACCGTTTTGTGGATGAGCGTATTGAACTCGAATAGCGCTGATACAATACTGATAGACAATACGAATTGTTTAATAATTATTCAATAAAAAAAATATATATATTTGATAATATATCTTTATATAATTTCAATCAATTATATTATATTGATCGATTAATTATTTATACTATTTATAAGATTTTCATAAATTATTAAAAATTAATTTTTAAGAAGTCGTATTCGATAATAATTTTTAGTGTTTTTAATGCGTTACCTGAATTTTGCCCCGCACGTCCAAAGGATTGCGTCGCTCAGCGCCGAGGGTAACCACTCGAAGAGGAACACGACGATACAGTGAAAAAACCTCATGGACGTGATTCCCCGGATGGCGAATGTCGGGTAAGAGAACTTGCCCTTTGCGAGGCGACCATTCTTCGCGAGTTCACCCCAGGTCGCGCCTAGAGCCGGCACATCGTACACCGTCGGCTCGTCCGATGGAGACCTGGGAAAGGAAGTTAACAGTTTACATGCAACTTTTATTCGCAGTGTGTTCGTTTTTTTTCCCCTCTTTCAAAAGAATATATCGATCAAAAATATATAATTAAAAAAGAAATTTCCCATCTGCGAGGCCCTGCTGACGTGCACCTAGCGGTACTAAAGCTACCTACATACGCAACTGAGCCTCGCATACGTTCAAAAGCGAGCGGGAAATTACATGCTCGAAGACCTGCCGGTACCACCTAGAAAAATAATTTCGCGACAGTATGCCATGCTATATATTGCACACTCTGTACGTGACGGCTCTTACAAATTTTATTTTTTTTCTTCAATTTTTTTTTTTTTTTTTCCTTGTAAACTTCGATTATCGCTAGAAAACAACGAAAGGAAGGAAGATGTAAGAGAGAAAAACAGCTCGAGACGTCGGAGAAATAAAAGGCATTGTTCCATTCGGAGGAGGGATGAGGGGGGTTTGGGAGGGTTAGATGCAATCGGTTTATTGGCCGTCCAGTGAGGCGAAAATAGTGCGGGCCGAGAAAAGCCCCGGGAGACTTACGTTAAGACCGGTTAACAAAGCTTTCGGTCGGTCGCCCAATAAAACTGCTCCTATCGCTGCCTCGCATCGAGAATTTCTACAAGCTCTGTGGTTGAGTTGAATTGAGACCGGAAAATTCCTCGCGGTTCTCCGTTGCATACCGATACCCCCCTACAATTTCGTTTGAACTAAAATAAGAAACACACACGGTCGGGGCATTTGAATCGAAGTCATTGGCATCGAACGAATAAAGTGCAATTAAATCGATAATGTTCGAAGCAGATATTATCAATTCGTCGCTTAATTGCAGCCGACGTAGTTGCTTCCGCGTTACTTGCGCTTGAAGAGAATCATTAATGCTCGAAAGATTTCTCACTCCGCTGGCCTCGCCATTCTCTGCGGCTTTCACTTGGCAATTCGAGACACTCGACACTCGAGACACTCGCCGTTATTGATAATGTTGCAACGGTTGCAAATATTTATCGCTGTGTCACAGCTCTTGAGAAAGAACAAATGTTCATTTAATCTATTTAGCTTCGGAGTGAAACGTCGGTGAGGAGTTACGTAATGGGATAAACGTGAGGGGTGAATGGCCCGATCCGTGCATAATTGATTAACGTATGAATCGGTTCAGGTGCGATTTACGTGCTAGTCAGTCCATAAATCATCGATTTACCGGTCATTCGAGGTGCGACATATTGACCACTTTCACCCAATCACCGACAACGTTGGGAAATCGACGTGGTGCGGATGAACCAATCTATGTATCATTCATTTATGTATTAATCCGTTCATGTACGATTGATTTTTGTGTTAATCCGTTCATGTACGATTGATTTATGTTCCAATCGGTCTATAAACCATTGAATTTCGTGTCAATCGAGGTGAGCCATATTGATAATTTTTCCCCAATCGCCAACCACGTCGGAAATCGATGTGATGAGCATGGCCCGATCCATGAATTGATTTACGCGTTAATCGCTTCACGCGCCATTGATTTACGTGTTAATCGTGCCATAAACCATTGATTTACGCGCTAATCGGTTCACGCACCATTGATTTACGTGTTAATCGGGCCATAAACCATTGATTTAAGTGTCAATCAAGGTGGCCGATATTGACCACATTTACTCAACCGCTGATCACGTTCGACATCGATGTAATTCTCCCTGGAGGCATTCCCGGAAAAATCATGCTACTTCCCGCTCTTATAGCCGACCGATTCTATCCCTCTTGATTCCATTGCTTGGCCGAAAGTGTGGACAATCTATCCGGAAAACATTCGGAACCGCATCGACCGTTTGATCGTCTCGGCTTCTTGAAGCCGTCACGGACAATCTGCGTCCAGCTAAAATTTACGGAATCTCGGTTAAGTTAACAGGTTGACGGAGGGGCCGGCCTAACATGCGGAACTGCTTGCATACAACCAGCGGTGTTTGTCCAAGAGACGTTGCAGCGCCGGCAGCGCATTTCGTTGCATACTTACGGTGTGCGCATGGCACGGCTCGTACTATAAGGCGATCAATGACCCGTTCAGAAACAGTCTTCGTAGGCGCTCGTAAACCAGCGAGTAAATGCAATGAGTGCGCTCACTTTCACTCGGGCACGGCAGCCAATCCGAGTCGTTATCCTAGCGCGGACGCGGTCGATCAACCTACCTGATGCCCCTTTCCCATGCAGCGACGATCACAGCGTTCGCGGCAACATCGACCGGCAGAACTTCGGCAGGCAAATCCGATCTCCCGAGGGCGAAGCCTGCCCCAACCATCAGCGCGGTGGGCCCTCTCAGGATCTCGACGAATCCCGGCATCGGCTCCTTGCATGCCGGTCCCAGAAACGGAAGTCTAATGAGAACCAGAGGAATCCCTGCGGTGCATCCATCGCGCAGCAACTTCGCATGTTGGCGATCGGGTGTGAAGACCGAAGAGGCTAGAGCGATTGATTTCAGACTTGGCAGATTGGGACAAATGTCGATAACGTTGTCGCGAGGTCCCGCAGCGTGGAGCACGACTTCGACCTTCCTCAAGGATTCGGTGTCTTTAGGGCTGAGGCCAAGTCCCTCGTACAGAAGATTGCCCTCCAACGAATTCACTCTGTCGATCGCGTTCGGCTCCTGCTGACGTAGTCTCTCGTATCTGCGAATGCGGTATGAGATTTATTGCGTTAGCATCGGTGAAAAGTCGCTTTTGACTCGCCAGTGAGAAAGCTCACTATTGGATAGATAAATAGATTGAAATTTATTTGGGGCTGGGACAAATCCCACTAAGTAGCATTGCAACATGGTAGGCTACAATTTAGTGTATATTTTACTCGAAGCTAAGACAGGAGTAGTACAGAGTAAACCGAGTATACAGTTCAGTAGGCAAAGTTTAACAGTTTGTAGTTGACTGTTGTGTCGCTGGTAAAGAACACGAAGCGAAGAGAGGTTAACCCATAGGTTAACATAGGTTAACAGTATCGAAACGGGACTAATGGACGTGGAGTGGGCGTCAGGCGTTGCTACGGTAGCGCCCAAGAATGGGGATGGAAGTGTGACCTATAAAGCGTTCAGCAAAGCAGTTAAAAACTAGGGAAGAGAAAAAGAGAAATGATTTAAGTTAGGAATAGAAGCCATGATACTAGCATAATTGCACGTAAAAACATATGACGATAGTCCTGGAGTAGGCTGGCTCAAACTCCCAGATCAACTCGCTCACCGGAAGCGAAGCAGATAAAGTCCAGGGAAGTCAAAAAGTGAAATTGTTGAAGGTAAGGATAGAAGACATAATAATAACCCAATTGTAAGTCTTCATGTACAATTGTGATTATGCTGAGAACATATGACAGTACTGGAGTAGCCTGGCTCAACCTCACACATCAACTCGCTCACGTGAAGCGAGGTGGAGCAGGAGACGTGTCCTAAAAGTATCAACGGTCGGCCTTTGTGATTAGGGGGTTTGTCGGACTTTGGGACATCGTTCCGTGCGATAATTCATAGCCCTATTCCGGAGCGATATAGATCCTCTTGTTCAATTGTTTGAACTGTATCGAAAATAATGTCCGCGTGTGTGACTACTTGCGTCACGTGCCTGGAATTAATTCGCTCGCTGGCATGCAATTGTCGAAGGACGTTGCGCCGGCTTACAAGTAATTCACAATGGATCCGGGCGCAGCAACACGGGTTCCGCTTCTCCGATCGCACACCCCCCCCCCCTCCCCCCGTCGGTTATTGCTTCCGGTGCAGAACAGCGTTACAAAAATGAATTTCTCTTTTAAAATGAAAAATGAAAAAAGAACAAAAAAAAACAGGAGAAATCGTGCACACCGCAACCCATCGGCCACCCTCACGTCGCTCGTGGCTTTCCGCTTCGTGTGTTGCCCTCATTCAAACCGACTCGTGGAAGGAAAAACGGTATATGCGTGGTCTAGATACCCCTAAGTTACGAGGGGGCATTACGTGATAGAAACCGATTCAATTCCATCCCTCCGCCCGTACATTCGTTTTCTTGTTGCATCGATTCTTCGTTACACAACCCTCTTTTACTCCCGTCCCTCGCTCGACCTACGGGTACGTTTTTTTTTTTTTTTTTACATTCTATCGGACGACTAAACGACGAGTTTTCAGTTGAAAATCAAACACGAAACGACCGAAAATCATATCGATGATTCTCGTCGGCGCGGACGATGCGCAATTTCCATCGTTCGTTTCCCAATCTAATAAATATGCGGTACGTGTTGCAACCTTAATTTGAATTTTTTTTTCACAGCAATGGGAGTTCTATTTACCTCTGGAAGTTGGCGATACAGGCTCCAGTTTATCAGTGATCCATATTCATCACTATTACCCTACGCAAATACTTCGTGAGACGTGGTTCGGAACTCTTGTCCGGATGGACAAGTCAGTGTCGCGGACTTGCAAAATGGTAACTTATCAGTGCTTCATATTTACCACTATTAAGTTATAGTTTCGTTAAGGAAAACATTACGATATATACTACGGCGACGATCAACTCGTTAGATAGGGAAATATCTGCTCGCTACGGGTGTTTTTTTCTATTACATGTCATTTGGATAATTTACCCCAGAACCCAATAAAATATCTGTCCATTTATATTGCCCTACCTAAAAATTTCGTGAAACGTCTTCGTGAAACGTTTCGATCCCTCGTTCGGATCTCAGTGTCGCGAGCTTGCAAAATGAAAGTCTTCGTTTCCACCTTATCATTTCGTATTACGTTTTCACATACCCCGGAGAAGCGAAGATGCTCTTGATCCTGTCGTCCATCCTGAGGCCGTCGCGGGATCGCAGAACTGCAACGACTCTAACGTTCGGCAGTGTACGAAGTATTTTCTCCAACAATGCGCGGCCCAATTCACTCGTCACTCCCGTGAGGAGGATCTCACGGTTGCCGAACCACTCGCGCAGAGACATGATCATTGACTACGGTCGCTGTTCGAGCGAAATCCCTCGCCCCCCGTACGTCCGTCGGTCCAGTCGCTCGTGCTCTATGGCGGGGTGCCCACGAGCTAATCGCCTAATGGTAACCACTTCTTACCTCGGGCTCCGACTGCTCGATCGAAACTCCCGTGCGGTCTGCCGTTCACGAATCCGGCGAACGGGAATAGACCGTTTCCCTCCAGCCAAAAAAAAAGTGCCATTTCGTTCATTAACTCCGGACGGGACAAGAAGTGACCGTTTCGTCCGCCCACACCGCCGAGCGTGGACCGGAAGTTATTGTAACGTTCTTATTAAAAAATCCACGTTAAATTTGCGTCTGAGTCAACTTTTTCTTTTATTTGAATTTTCACTTCTAATTAATTCTTAACCGCGGAAGCGGATCTCGTTGATTCGACACAGGCGAGTAGATTCCAAATTCAGATGACGTTTCACGCGGAGAACTTCGTCTCGCCGCGTCGTCTGATGAGAATCACGTTTTTCCTCGGACATCGGCCGCTCAATCCAAACTCCTGAGAGGTCTGTGTTTCACAAATCTGGCTAAGGGCAATAGACGATTTTCCTCGGCCTAAAAAAGTGCCATGTCATCGATTAACTGCGACAAGTCGGGAGATCGTTTTGTCTGCACTTCGCTGTCGTCTCAAGCGTGGAAGTTATTGTAATTTCTATTTTAAAAAACCGTGCTAAATTTGCGTTTCAATGAACTTTTCTGCTTGTTTGAATTTTCACTTCTAATTAATTCTTAATTACAGGAGCAGATCTCGTTGATTCCACGGGCGAGCAGATTCCAAATTAAGAAAACGTTTCGCGCCTCGAACCTCGACTCGCCGCATCGTCTAATGGTGACCCACTTCTTTCCTCGGACACCAACTGCTTGATCGAACCACCCCAGCGATCCGTATTTCACAAATCTGGCCAACGGGAATAGACAATTTCCCTCGGGCCAAAAAAGTGCCATTTCATCGACTAACTCCGACAAGTCGGGAGATCGTTTAGTCTACCGACGGGCAGACAAAACGCTCGCCACGCTCGAGCGTCGACCGGAAGTTATTGCAGTTTCTAAAAAAAAAAAAAAAACCCGTGCTAAATTTGAGTTTGAATGAACTTCCTCTTTTATTTGAATTTTCACTTTTAATTAATTTTTAATCACGGAAAGAGATCCCGTTGGTTCCACTGGCGAACAGATTCGAAATTCAGAGAACGTTTCGCGCGCAGAAGCTCGTCTCGGCCTCGTCGTCCGGGCTCCCGTCTCATTGCGAACGACATATACCAGACGCGCAGAGGCACAGCGGCAGCTTTTCTTATCTCTCCATTATGCTAAATGCGGCAATTGGTATGTAGAGTGCCATTGTTTTTTCCCCGAGCGAGGAAAACGATCGTTAAGGGAAAGGGGCCGTTCTCGCGAGAACGAGCGGGCGAGAGAAACGGAGAGCGGGTTCGCAGGATGGAATAACAGACGGAATCGCGAAACGAGCGGGGCAGGCTCGCCGCGCCTCGAAGGAAGATTAAATTTCGGAATTGCCGCTGCGAATCCAGCGCGTCAATATTTTTTTTTCCTATTTTTTTTTTTTTTTTTTTTTTATCTTTCGTTTCGCGTGTTCTTTCGCAGTCTCGGGAACTTTTTAATGGGACTTTTTTTTGTTTTGTTTACAGCATTGTTATCGCCAACCGATGCGACGATGTAAGCGCTCGTTCGAAACGAAGTTTATCGTTTCGTTGGCCGGTTCGTTTTTATTTGTTCCCTTATTAAAAGGCGTAAACCACTCGGTTCAGCCGCGAGCGATGATGAATACGATGAACGAACTGTAAAATAATTCAGGCGTTCGCTCGCGCGAATGCGCAACGCTCCGGGTCGTCACGACAATGATAGCGAGGGCAGAAACAGCGTGAGAAAAATAACGGGAAACGGGTGGAAAGCGTCGTGTCGCTGATGCCGGCCGCTCACCGTCGACGACCTAGTTAGAGCTCTCAGGATCAACGCGAATATGCTCTTCTCCTTTCCCTCCGACTCGTCCGCTCCGCCGTCGTCCGGTCGAAGTGCTCTCTCGAATGCCGGACTCGGAACGCAACCTCGGCTGTCGAAACTGTACACGAGACCGAGACCGCAGACGCAGTCGAAGCTGCCAGGAAGATTCGTGCAAATCTGACCGGCGTCCAAGTCGCAATCGTGCAAACCCCGAGCGCACTCGTTGACGTCGACACACAAGCCGAATCTCGACGACCACTCGTAACCTCGCGAACGACACTCGCAACTGACGTTTATCTGATTGCCGATCAGGGAATGCAAATCCTGGTTCTCCTCCCGGTTCAACGAGCACTTTCGATCCGCTGAAATTTTACGTGCTTTAGAAGAATAAGAAAAAACTAGGACTTCTTTGGAATGAGTCGGATCTAACCGGGACGATTCGACTCGTAGCAGGGGTTATCGCGCGACTGGAAACAGTCTCTCATGTACCAGATGTGCTTCATGGGACAGCAGTGATCGGGACAGAAACTGTACAGAGCGCAGGCGAAAGGCTTGTCGTCATTCGCTCTGGGATCCTTGTTGCTCATTCCATAAACGTCGAGGCAGTTCGCGTGATTGTCGCAGGTTTCACCGAAGACAGCGAGCTCCGGAGTTCCGAGCATCGTGTACCAACACATGAAGTAACTGGCCGATGTTCGCCACTGAAATCTCTCTGCAACCGATCGAAAAGCTCCGGTCATCGATGTCTCCTGTCGTTTGACCTTGACCAAAAGTTATTTTTCTGGAGTGTGATTTTTTTTTTTTTGGAGAAAAATTGTTTCTAATCCTTCTTTGTTTTTCTCGTTAATGACGATCGGTAACTTTTTTTTTATGATCAAAGATTAATTTTCTTCCGTCTTATCGTCGTTTGTGACGTAATTGCCAATCGTGCTCGTCGTTTGTGTTCACGCACAAAAAATCTGAATACTGGTTGTCATTGAAATCTTTTTACTTTCGATCGAAGAGCGCCAGTCATGTAGTATGTTTCTTGTCGTTCGAACTTGAACAAAGTTCTGTAATTTTTTTGTTTGTTGATAAAACATTTCTGTGATATGACATATGACGGACTGTGATGTTTTTGTTTGCTAATGAAACGCTTCAAATGGTTTTTTTTTTTCGTCAGCGATGATCGATAACTTTGTTTTATGACCAAAGATTAATTTTCTTCCATCTCATCGCCGTTTCTGATGCAATCGCCTCGTTATCTCGTATCGTACTCGTTATCTCCGATATTGTTGCCTCTATCGTCACACAAAAAACCTAAAGTTTCAAGGATTCATAGAACGGCGCGTGGCGTTTGACGGCATAAGCAGGGAAACCAGTTCGACGAGTGCTCAAGCAATTACCGATAGGCCATTCGAATGGAACTATCGCGAGACTGTCCAACCACTGTGACATCTAGCAAGCGTGTATGTCTCTTGCCGTTCGAATTTGTTCGAAAATTATTTAACAAAGAAAAATTAACAAAAAAAATCCAGAAATGTGATTTTTTTGGTTGACAAAAAGTCAGATCCTAATTTCACACTAAAAAAAGGATGGTATTTCCTACTATAACGAAAAGTTCCCAGGGGGGACTTCTATATAGATAGTTTGTGATACTATATACTCAATTGATTAAATTATAATTATAGTTACAACTATAATTTTTGATAATTGTCGTAACTATAAAATGTAGACGTCCCCCCCTGGAAACTATATACTATGTAAGATTTTCTCTCAGTGCTGTTCTCGTTAATAACAATCGGCAACTTTGTTCATGACCAAAGATTCATTTTCTTCCGTCTTATCGTCGTTTCTGACGCAATTGCCTATCGTACCCGTCGTCTTCTCCGCCCTCGCACAAAAATCCTATAGTTTCAAGGATTCGTAGAACAGCATGGCGTTTGACGAGATAAGTAGAGAAACGAGTGCGACGAGTGCTCAGGCAATTACCGATAGGTCCCTCGAATGGAGCCACCGTGAGATTGTCCCGTCTCTGTGCCATCTGGCAGTCCCGTTGAGCAGCTAGGATTTGCTGGGTATTGTTCGCCAGGTTCCACTTCTGATCCTTCATAATCGTGACGGTGTCGTCCTCGCGCCTCAGGCTCGCCATCCGGACGATTCTCTCGAGATACCTCAAGCACCGGTGAAATCCACTGTCGCAGTGTTTGTGAACTTCCCAGTGCATGGACCTGAGTGGAGGCCTGGGAAATTCTTCGTGGAGCCGCCTCGGGGCTTCCCCGATATCCTTATAATATCGACGATCGTAATCCTGAAACTTGTGAGCTCGGAGGAAATAGCCGAGATCCCTGATCGCACGGTTCGCGTCCCAATTCGGATCAACCGGATCTTCATCCGTGCTACCGTCCGACTCTTTCTCAGGAGGCTCACCCGGTCTGTTCATCGTTATGTTTGGCTCCATGATCTGTTCGGTAACCGGTCCAGCATCCAACTCAGTGTTCTCCTCGTCGATCGTGCTGGACTCACTGCTCTCCTCCAAAACATCCGAAAGTTGGCCTCCAGCGATCGCCAATATGCACAACTGCGTCAAGACCGATCGAAGAAACGTCATCGTTTGGACACTCGGCAAGAGGACATTGACGTTCGGTTCCAAATCCATTTCGTCGAGTTGTGCTAGCCTCCGCTCACTTCATAGTCGTGATGTCGAAACTGGCATTGACGTTTCGAGAAACACGTCAAAATCATTTTTTTTTTTTTTTTATACGAGAGAATTCTGTCGTGTTGGCCGTGATGCAGAATTAATAAAACCGTAAACAACAGACGGCACCGAACAGTCGCATCGTTCCAATAAAGGTGAACATAAATACAACAGACGTGGTGCACAAAAAAAAAATACATCGAGACCAGGGCGTGTGCCAGCGTAGACTTTTCTGAACGGTTTGGAACCGCAACTGCGCAACTCCGGACATATGCATCATGTGTACATACGTCTCCGGGGCTCGTTTCGCAGGTATGAAAGAGAAAGCGCCTGGGACAAATTGCCCGAGTTTTATGATGTTTTG
This sequence comes from Amblyjoppa proteus, assembly GCA_963922035.1. Classification (NCBI taxonomy): domain Eukaryota; kingdom Metazoa; phylum Arthropoda; class Insecta; order Hymenoptera; family Ichneumonidae; genus Amblyjoppa; species Amblyjoppa proteus. Next base: position 1,623,468 of record OY998234.1, read on the forward strand.
TCAGTCGGCCGCACACCTCTCTGCACTATTTTGTCGGATATTAATGGTTCGCCAGTCTAATAAACGCGACGGCCGCGGAAGGCAAGGGAAAAGGGGGGTGGCGAAGCATGCGTCGCCAACATGAAACCCGTATACATATAGACGGTACGGCAGTTTCTTTAGTGCGCCCTTCATGCTCGTCGGTCCCTGCGACGTCTGCCGCCCCGAGGGGCTTAAAGAGAGAGAGACCAGGCTGCAAAGCACAAAAGACACGCATCCTAAATACGACACCAATAGTCTCACTAATAATTTCGATGTAAGTTTGGAAATAAGTCATTTCCGGTGTGACGTCACTTCCGATCGAGAATTGAGATTTTCAAACCGGAAATACGTCACTTCCGATCTAAAAATGAGATTTTCGAACCGGAAGCGATGTATTTTCGGAATGACGTCACTTCCGATCGAAAAATGAAATTTTCAAACCAGAAGTGACGTATCTCCGGTATGTCGTGACTTCCGGTCGAAAGATGAAATTTTCAAACCGGAAGGCACGTCGTGCCGGTAAAATTACGGTAATGTAGATGATTTACGGTTTCTAAATTTCATAATTCATAGCGATCAACCTGCTGACTCGAGCATATTTTTATGTAAGATTACACCGAACGAAACCGCATTTTTATGAGAGCGTTTCCAAACTATCCGCAGAGATGTCTGACGTCACGAGAATCTCATGCTCGATCTGCGTAAGAATCTGCCAGTCGGAATCCACCTCCCATTCGTTGCTCGGCAGGAGTGATCGAGCCCGGCGACATCGTCGGACGATGTTCGACAGGCCAAGACGAATATCGAGTTCGCGAACTCGTCGAACAGGAACGAGGTTGAAAACGACTTTCCGCAGATACGCCATAACGACACTTAGTTGCCGAGTCGGAAAATCGATCCTCTTATCTCGTCGAAATTCGTATCCCGTTGAGCGAAGAGCTGGCGGTTTGTAAGACTTGGAATACTCAGTCGAATCTACGGAAGTAGCATTCGCGCCAAGTATTTCTCATCCGTTTCGTTCTAGAACAACGATTTCCGATGTAGACAATTCGTATTGCTCGCCGCTTCGCGGCCAACCGATCGGTTTTTTTTTTTTTTTTTCGTCGCTTCCACCGCTCGGTCGAATATTCAACGCCAGCCGGGACGAAAGTAAAATCGAAATGCAAAAAAATGCAAACCATCGAATCCCGCGCGGAGCCCGCAGAAACAGAGGTCAGTGAACGCAAGGGAATAAGAATTAGTGTCACGGATTCGATCGATCGGAAGAATCGACGGCGGGCCGTGGACCGAACGAGAGGGCGGGAGGTTTTTCGAAGCAGGTAGAAAGTATCGAGGTACCTTGCCGCTGGCTGAATCGAAGCCCGCAGGGCTTTTGTCGTTGCCGTGGCCGTGGTTGCCCTCCGCCGGCGACCGCATAAGTCTCCAGTCAAATCCTATTTCGATGTCGTGGAAGGGCTGGTGGATGGCCGTGGTACGGACCGCCGTTCGGAGCTTCCAGAAGTTCGCCGAGCTTACGAGCTACCTCAGACGGAAGCCGAAACGGAGAATGGAATTGAACGCGGTGAGAAAGCTTCGGAGACATTTCTGGCGTTGGTGGTGGTGCGTCGCGTCGTCGTCCGACGGTCCGAGCGAGAAGTGAACAGGGGGATGGATTGTGCGGGACAGAGAGAAACCAGGCCGGTGGACTGTTGGGCAGATGTAAACGGTGCGCTTCATTAACGTGAGTTACCGTCGCATCCATTATTCGCGGTAACCAGCGGCCTAACACGATCCCCCTCGCTCCGGCTCGTAGAGCTAGTAGGTACTTCGAATTACGCTGGCCAGTCCCTGCTCTGCCCTCTCCGTCGTTCACCTCGGTCTCCCTTGTTCCCTTTATCGTACACTGGACCTCCGAGAGTTCGAGCGGTCGAGAGGTCCACGAGGATTTCGTACCGTCGATCGCCGACCGGAAACGCGCACGAAAGAAACACTCGTTCCACCGAGCGCGAGATCTTTGAGATCGCTGACCTCGTAATCCGAATTTATCAGAATATAAAAATTTCAAATGATGGATTCTGGCAGCGGTTCGAAATTCATTTCTTTTCGAACTTGTACGGAATATTAGATTGCCAGACTGAATACCAAGCGATCAGCGCTCCGAGGATTCGTATTGTTTTTATTTGGGATACGAGTTATAAATATGAGTCAGCGGGGTAAAATGGATTAGATTTTTTTTTAATTTGAAATTTCGCACACTTGCATCGGTGGGTTGGACGGAGATAGAGGCCCAATTTTTTTAGTGACCCGTTTTCAACACTTTCACCGCATTCATTTATTTTTTGCAACTCATGCACGAGAAATGCCACTTTTCGCACCTGTAAGACGTGAAAAAAGTGGCACTTTATTGCAAGGCGTATTATAATTTACTTCTCGCACGTTAATTTTACTTCTCACACGCTAATTTTACATCTCGCACGTCAATTTTACTTCTCACACGCTAATTTCACTTCTCACACGCTAATTTCACTTCTCACACGCCAATTTTACTTCTCGCACCCTAATATTACTTCTCGCAAACAACACTCGGCCTCACCTCATGTCATTGCAGCGTTCGATCCGGCTCGTGCAGCCAACTTCCCATCCTTCTTCTAAAGTCGGCTTTCCCCCACTACCGTCACAAATTACTATAATTTGTTTGGCCAACCGGAGCGTCCATGAAACAACGCGAGTTTCTGAGAGATTTCCCCAGATCTCGTCGATCAACAACTTTTCGAAACAAAAGAGAGGGTTTGCAGCAATAAGTGCATCTTTGAGCTCTGACTCCACTATTCGTGGAGAGACGTCACGTACGTGAAGGGTACCGTATGGAGAAAAGTCGTTGGATCCCGGTGCAAGCCCGAGTCTCGGGAATCCCCCGCACGTAAAAGATATTCCGTTATCCCTCGTTCCTCCCGCCGTTCCTCCGGCCACTCCCGACCACGAACTCTCAACTTTTCTTCCAAACATATATTAGCTACTTCCGTCCTGTTTCTCGAAGCACCGCGTAATGCCCCCAACACAGCTTCTTTCATCATCATAAACGTAACAAGTTTTTCAATACTTTTTCCGATGCTCGTTTCAGGTATAATAAAAAAAAATGAAATAAAAAAATATTGTTTAGCCCCGAAGAAGAAAGAATCCCGCGGCGTTGTGAGGTGTTTTTTTTTTTTTGTCTCCTTTTCCTACAATAAGCTCGGGGAGTTATCGCGATGGTGGAGGATTTCATTTTTCTTGGCCGCGAATATGCGCCCTTGTACGTCGTCGGAAACCGTGTGCAACGACAAAACGCGAATGGAGCAATGGTGCAACATTCTATAAGTCATTCGCGGGTGTAAGGTGGCCGAGTCGTAAATCAAGCTGTGGCCACGATCGAACTATCCAGCACGGAACGGCCACGTGCAATGCATTTGCCATATAGGTACACGCGTTGCTGAATGGAAACGTGATTTATGTCGTCGTAGTGTACTTGCAAGACGCTTCTAGTACCGTGGCCCAGAACCAGAGAGCTGTTGCCACTGGCCGGACGATCCGACACGCTACAGTTCTCAATTCTCGAGGAGCGAAACACCGCATGGGGACTTCGGACAAACTCCCGAGGAGGGATCATCATAAAAAACGTGCCAAACACACGACGCCCAGATACGTTCCATTTATTGAATGTAACGTATATTCTCGTTGTTATAGATCATTAGCAACAGTAGTAAAAGTGCATTTATAGACAACATCGTGTAGTTTTATACAGTAATTAACTACATTATATATTATATATTATATATTATATATTATATATTATATATTATATATTATATATTATATATTATATATTATATATTATATATTATATATTATATATTATATATTATATATTATATATTATATATTATATATTATATATTATATATTATATATTATATATTATATATTATATATTATATATTATATATTATATATTATATATTATATATTATATATTATCGCCCTGAATTTTCTTTAGCTGATTTAAATAATACAATAATTCGCGGATTCAAAATTCAAAGTGTCAAAAAATGCTTATTGAAAGAAACGTATATTCTCTTATAAATTATTAATAATCTATACGAAAGTCAATGACAACCGGTTGGACGATGACCGTCTTGAGTCTTCCTCCGCCGATTTAAAGAGTGCGATGATTCGTGGATAAACGATAATCAATAAAATTGGGTAAATTCGAAGTCACGAGGTGTAACCGGACAGCAAAGTTTAAATTCCGTGAAAATAAATGGCGTGGGTCGAGAGGAATATTCGGAGAATCCAACAAGAAGGAGCCTTAAGATGATTCGGTGGAGGGGGGGGGGGCTCTATAACTTTAGACATGCATTACATTGAGAAATATGTTTGCAAAGTCATCCGGAACTGCCGATCCTCGTGCATTATTCATGCTGGTATAAAATCTCTCGCCCGGCGGCACCGTCTTTGTGCAATCTCTATCGGTGCCTCTCGTCCTCCGCGTCTACTGCCCAGACTGGATACGTGTGTTCGTTAGAACCCCGAAGGAATCGAAGATCCGCACGTGCAGCTTTCGCACACCGTCTTCTTCGCTCCGACAGCTCACGCGAATGCCTATGGCGATGCCTTAAAAAGCTAGGTGTCGACTGGGGGAACCTTCTTCTATCTGTGAATCGAGTCTGCCCGCTTCGACTCTCGTGCATATCTTAGTGTAAAGGAAAATCGGGAAGCCCGGAAGCTATCCGTTAAAAAAGGTGCGAAGCTTACACGCAAGTGGCTCCCTAATTTTTTACAATCTTGCGCATAGCTTTCTCCTCTATGAGAGCGTTCGTCGACGCACTTTAGCTTCCTCGTAGAGAAAGCTAGACTAACAATGAATTGTAGATTTAATGGACTGGAAATTAACATTTTCTTACATTACTCACATTAATTGTAAATTATGAATTTTACAAAACATTTCCATTAAACGTACAAATTTTACTGTAAAACCGGAACGCACATGTGTTTGAAATTTTAGAAACTTGAAACTTTTGTGCGGCAACTCTTATCGGAGGTGAAATACAGACAAAAATGAAAAAAAAAAATTGATAACTTCAAAATCTCATAAAATTTAGACGATTAAATCCACCGTCGTCTAATGTAACAAAATATTGTACAATGTTAGCCCATTTTAGCAATGTTTACCCAACTCGGACTCGATACCCCCACATTTACTCGAACCAGAACGTTTTTAGTATTTTTTCGAATTAAAAAAAAAAAAATCAAAGTTACATAAAATCGAAGAAATTCAATGGTGACCATTTGGCGAAAGAAAATAATTTCTGTTCGGAAAATCTACATAGTCACCGATCAACGAGTCGCCGGTTGTTCCAATTCCTCAAGACATCTGTCCGACTACATCGAGAAATTCCACGCAATATCGAAGTAACACTGTAGTGGTCTTGTGTTCTCTTGGACAAATTTCCGACTACTTTATGTTGTCTCGGCGCAGTGCGGGACGGAACAGTAAAGAATAAACCTCCGCCTGTACAATGCAATATTACATACTAATAGAATTCATTATATTGTGCATCGGAGAGCACTTAAATCCTAAGTGGTTAACTGAATTACGTTCACGGTGCCGTTGCCGTCTGAAATATCGTTTGAATATTATTATGCTAATTCTGAGAGCGGCGGAGGATAGGAAAAAGGAAAATAAGGGATGGAAGATATTATACAGAGTGGATATATTGCACTATAATACGGAAACTTTTGCGAGACTCCGGCTCCCGTAAACATTGTGCGCATTATTGTTCTCCAAAGGAGTTCATACGCGGCCCGACGCGCTACAACGGAAGTAATCGCGGCGGACGAGAGCCACTTTGACGGCGAAGATCAAGCCGGCATTTCAAGCTCCACGTCTCGGCCTCTCCTCTTCGACATCGGTAACGGCAGATCGATGCCGCGAGATCGGACAAATACGCTCGCCACGTGACAATCCCCTTCGTTCTGTTTCGAAACTTTTCCACTTCACCTTGCCGTTCACTCAATTATGCATACCTTCTCTTGCGAACAGAGCAGCAGGATGGTACATCAGCGTTCCGAAGATTTCATGCGCCTTCGACCGCGAATAAAAAAAAAAAAGTTTCCAGTTATGTACCCCGAAGTTTTATCGTTTCCTTTGGATTTTCCGCGATAGCTCGGGAATGAAGAGCGTTTCGCTGAAACTTCCTGCGCAAACTAACCCGTATTTCTCGCAATCGTGAACATGATTTCTTTCAATGAAAAAATTGTGAAGATCAGAAATCAGCGTTACTTCGAGAATTTCCTCTTTTCACGAATCTTCTTCTTTTGAATAAGTAAAAAAAAAAAGATGTGAGAAACTTTCAATTTCATGATAAAATGTGAATGGCGCCCTATTGTACTCTGAGCAGTTGCCAGTTTCTGCGTTTGATCCGACTCTTCGGAGTGTCGTAAAAAATTATCTTTGTATTTTCGACACGTTCAACAAACCTTCTTTGTCAACAAACGTCAACAATCGTTTTTTTGTTAATTTTACAACAAATATTCGTAAAATTGACAGACATTTTTGTAAAACGAACAAGATTCTTTTGTAAAATTAACAAGAAAAAAATTGTGGACGTTTGTGGACAACAAAAGTTTGTACGTGTTTTACTGTGCATGCGCGAATTGAACCAATCTACGAGACGTGCGATGAATTTCATGGGTTTGTTTATAGCCAAGCTCGGCGACTCGCTTAAGTGTCGGGCTGAACCGGGGAAAAAACATTATCGCATTTCCAATTAAGTTTCCTGTTAAGTACCACGAAGTTTTATCGTTCCTTTTGGATTTTTCCGAGATAGGTCGGGAGTGAAGAACGATCTACTAAAACTTCCTGTGGAAATTGCCCCGCACTTCTTGCAACCGTAGGCATGAATTATTCCGATGAAAAATTCTGAAAATCCGACACCGTTTCTTTAACGTTCTCCTCTCTTCGCGAATTTTCGTTTGAATAACTGTACAAAAAAAAAATAATAGATATGAAAACCTTTCAACTTAAATAAACTGTGAACGGCGCGCTATTTTACTCTAAGCAGTCATCCCAATTTTTGCGTCTGGTCCGACTCTTCCGAGTGTCGTAAAAAATGATGTTAAACCTTCAACACGGGAATGCGCCAATTGAACCAATTTATGAAACGCGCGACGAATTTCAGGGATTTGTTGATAGCTCGACGGTGCGGTTGACTGTCGCGCTAAAAGCGGCGGGGCAAACATTCTCGCGGTAACCCGCAACCCTCGCGCGGATTGTCGAACCGCGTCGCAATAACCTCCGACGAAAGCCAATAAATAAGGGACGGCTTCTCGCCGCGGAATTAAAACACATACATCACGACGCCGGATACAGGTGAGCCGGCTGTCCGCACTTCCTCGCACCCCAGCCCCGTCAACTGCTTCGCGGTATCCATGCTTTTCTTCCGATTTCATTATTTCACGATCCATTCGAATCTGCGCCCCTGTTGATCCGGGAACAGGATCCACGCATCCGGTACGTCAATTGCTACTTCTCCTTCTCCGAATTTCTCATGTTTCCCGCCGCGTTCCGTCACCAGGAATTTATATCGCGCTTTCGGCAAAGGGGCCCATTTAAATTGCTTGGTATCAATCAGCGGTCGATGTTCAATCGATCTCCAACCCAATGTCGCGCCGGCATATTTCGCAATGTTCTCTCTATGTGCAGATGTTACTTGTCGGTGTCTTTTTTTTTTCAGCTTTCGCCACGATTTCGAGAAAATTCACAGGGCCTAACTGACTTTCCGAAAAATCGTGCTGGAGCCCTTTCAAGGCCTGATGTAACGCGCAATGATTTTGGAAATGAAAATGATGAATGCATTATTACAATTGTGAATTAGCAATAGTGATTTAACAATCAATATTGCTAATTTACAATATACTATGTGATACATGGTTTCGTTATTTTTGGAATCCGTTACTTCATTTTTGTTCCTTCACTTTTTATAAATTAATTTTCTTTTTTATGTACTCGGCGTCGAGGCGTCTTTTTCCGGTTTCGCCAAAATTGGGAGCGGATTCACCGAGATAAACTGACTGTCCGAGGAATCGTGCTCAGGCCTTGTCGAAGCTTGATGCACCGCTCGAAGGTTTAGAGAATGATAATCATGAATTATTGCAGTCGTAGATCAGCCGTATTGAGTCTTGTTGATTATTCCATGTTTATATTGTAATAGCGGTTATGTTGACGCGCGTGCGCTCGCATGTATCGCATGGTTCATAGCATACGTGGAAATCCATATTCCATATTCCGAAATTTCCAACTCCATTCCACATGCTACGAAGACCAAATTTTCAAAATTATCCCACAAGAGATGAATTTCGGATTTTCGATTTCCATTCCATAGCCAATGAAAGCCGGAGGGGAGCGTGGAGTTGTCAAGATATGTTGATTATTAATACTGTATATAATCCATCGTTTCATTACTTTTGGATTCAGTTACTTCATAGCTTCTTTCCTTAACTTTTTGTACATTCATTTCCATTTTTTTTTTTTATATTTACTCGGCGTCGAGACGCCACCGCGTCTCTTGATATAGACTCTCCCCCATCGCAGCATTTCGATGCCGTTCTTCACTCATGAATATTTAATCGCGTAACGACGCGACCGTGGCGTACCGAGTAGCGGCAGCATCGATACGCAAATACCCAGAGCTGTACAGCGAGGATACGGACCAAGCGACCATCCGGCTACCCACTCCAAGTGTTCCATACGTAAATAGTTGGTACAGGAATCAGGTAAATACGAGGGCATCTCCCGGTGGTTCCGCCGCAGCTGGTTCTCTAGCTACCGCGTATCGGCCCGACTCGATGACGGAAATGGACTGCTATCACTCTCGTCTCATGCAGCTATCTCGATGCACTCTCCCGATCAATGGAAAGTGGACGGTTGAGTGGTTCGCTGATATAACGGCGACGAACTTATTTTGTTTATATTTTTTTTATCTTTTTTCAGGGGTTCACCGATGCGAGTCGATGTACCATTCAGATATTTTTAACCCTCCGACTCACTGGGAGCAGTCAACTGGCGATCGGAAGCCTCGGTCTTAAATCCTGACCCAGCATTTTTTTCCTGATTTTTTTTTTTTTTAGTTTCTTGAGCTTTACAGACAGATCCGACATCGTCTGATCTTGAATTTTGTCTCGACGAACCGAAAGAACGGCGACGACGTGGAAGAGATAAATCGACGACGGACACTCGTCGTTATCAATGACGGCGTTCCCGGATTGCTGAGCATTCCTGGAAACACGGAAATACTCCGAAGGAGGAAGCATGAGCGGCCGTGCCGTAATGCAGTCTCGGCCCAAGCCACTCAGCAAAACCCACCATTTTATCAGAACTTTTTTCTCCCAATGCCCAATGCCGGCTCAGCACGGCCCACCATTTTATGCTGATCTTCTTCTTCCAATGCCCGATGCCGGCCCAGCACGGTCCACCATTTTATCCGGATTTTTTCTCCCAATGGCCAATGCCAGCGCAGCGCGGCCCACCATTTTTTTTTCCAGTTTCTTTTTTCTCACGATGCCTAATGGCGGCCTAGCAGTGTCAAAGATTTTTCCCACATTCTTTGTCTAAGTGTCACCGTTAAAAATCTTATGAAATTAGAATTCATATGCATTGTATTTGAATTTTCATAATTTAATCTTAAAAGCGATACCTGTATATTAAAATGACCGGTGATGAAATTGAAAATTAAGACCTTCGTGTATGAAAATGAAAATGTTACTATTACAAATATTATACAAACAATATTGTTTTTAATATACCGGTAACGCAATATTCTTACATGCGTCTCAATGAAATTTCATATACTCTATATGCATAAAACTTCATATAGATTTTACGAATGTTCAAACTGAAATTAGTAAGTATTCTTAATATTTACAGAAACCTCAGCCATCCTCTGATCTCGAGCGTTGCCTCGATGAACCGAAAGAAAGGCTACAACCTGGAAGAGCTAAGTCAACGACGAGCCCTCTCCCTCATCAAAGTCCGTTGCCGTATTGCCGAGCATTCCCGGAAACACGGAAAGACTCGCGAGTAGGAAGCATGAGAGGCCGCGCCGTAATGCAGTCGAAACGGAGAATTAATGTCTCAGTTTGCCATGCGTGTTTCGGATCGTTCTCGGCCAACTCCATCGCTCCTCGGTGCTTTCCTACGCCACCCTCTCCGCGGCTCGATCTCCTCGCTTTTCAGATCACCGCCGCCTCCCCAGGCCGCATAGTTCCGCCGAACTAATTAACGAACAATTAAAATTAATTTAACGCTGCAGCGAACCGAAGTTATTCGCGTGCGATCGTTCCACCGAGCCGTTTTCCACGAGGCCTGCTGCATGCACGAACTATCCACCGAGAATATATAATACAATGTACGGTGCTATATATATATGTCGTGCTATAATTCGTAACATAAATCAGCAGACAACCTGCTATTTCGCTGGCGCGACAAGCAACCTATACCGACTGTGTGTACGCCATTACGTACGTTTGTACTACTCAGACAGCACGCACCGGCGTCCCACCTCGTACAGGTATACCGCTATCTACGATCTACGGTAATTGTCGGCTCAGCGTATTACCGTGGCGTGTAGTGTACTCTGGAGCCCGGTGAGGTGCTGAACATCATGATCCTGGTACCCGGTGCGGTGTAAAGGGAACATTGGAAAAGCAGATAGGCGTGGATCCGAACGACCCGAGCGAGTGGAACGACGTCTGCGACGTTCGGCTGCCCCGACGAAGGTACGTTCGGCTTTTGACAGTTGCGGAGGCGATCCGAAAAGCGGAGCGATCGAATGGTTTGTTGGCAGAGGATGACCCAGAACACGAGTAACAGACTGAGAGATCGATTTTCCATTCTTACCGCATTAGAGTTAAGGCCTGTGCTTCGTCCTCCGGAGCTGTTATGCAGGTTCTGGGAATCGGCGAGGCAGTAACTGCCGTGCAATTTGTGACGTCTGTAAGGTAAAAGTGGCGAATACGGCCCACTAAACGGCTGGGCCGGTATCCGTTATTACCGATAGTGGATCTTTCTTCGTAGATGAAAAGAGCCTTTACACCCAGAAAAATCATACACGGACTGCGAAGTAAGTCTCACTCGCCGCACTCGTACCACAGAGAGCACTCGCCCTTACATAGTGGGGGTTTTTTTTTTATCCGTTTTTTCCCCGTAACATTATCCCCAAATATGGAAAATATGTAAGGCTAATGCCTATCTTAACTAAACCAAAGATATGTTGTACTACGTACTTGTATTGGGGCATGCGAACCCATTCGAATGTATAGCTGCGAGTCCCTCCCTCATAGGGCAAGAGCTAGGTATCCCCGCGAAAAAATTCCAGGTCTTTTTTATGTATTATTTCTTCCTTACAAATTCAATATGTTATGTCTCATGAAATAAACATTATTAAAAAAAAAAAAAAAAAAAAGAGCACTCGCCCTCGGCTCGTGCGACTCACTTTATAGCGTGCGTATAAAGTTCGCTTTACCGCACTTGTATCGCAAAGCACTTGATAATATGGACCACAGTTGTTGGCTAATAACGAATCTTACCTACGAACGTCGGAGTAAGACCTCGAACACTGAGAATTCAATGAAGGTTTTGCACTTTCTGGGAATTGGCGACGTGAATAATTCTACCATGTAAATTGTGCTTTTTTTCTCCACTGCAATTAGAACGCTCTAAGCTTCGTCAAAAAGGGGCGGTCAGCTTCACCGAAAAGGGTGCTCGGTTGGTGGAGAGGTGCAAACATCGAAACAAATTTGGAAAATTACATTTTTCCAAAATATATATATATAAGATGAAAGTGATTTAGGATTTTCGAATTTCACTCCCATATGCGATAAAAGCCGAAATCTCGAGAATATAGCACATGGGAGTGATTTAGGATTTTGGAGCAAGTAAGTCAACAAAGTTTTAGTCGTTTTTTTTTTTTACAATCTGCATTTCTGGTAAGCGACACTGGTTCACTTCACCGCGTCGGCCGTTTTCGCCACTTTTATCCTATCTCATTAAATTCGCAATCTCGTGCGTAAACATCGTTTATGTCGCGCAATTGCGAATCGTTTGCGAGTTAAGCTCGACGATAATTCCCTGTTTTCCCGTTGATCGTATCTACCGTTCATAAATCTTGTATTTTACATTTTCACGGTCAATTGGATGGCCGGAACAACGTATACCGCAAACGATGGTTTTGGGCGATTCTCGAGTCCCGATTTTGGTTTATGTGCTCTCTCCTCCGTATTTCTGTGCGCTTTGGACCACGATTCGATGCTGTTAATCTTCCCGTCCGGCTATGACCGTTTCATTTGCGGAAAATTCAAAAACATCTATTGACTATGATAGATACCAGTTTCAACATCTCCGTTTATTTTCCCTCCGCGCTGAACCGCGTAATAGTTTAACAGGTAGATGGATTTGTACGCGGAGAGCGTACGTTCACATCCACCCGAGCTCAAGTGCTCTCTTGCATCCACTCCCGAATTTGCGGCTTTCGCGCGTTTCTCCATGTTGGAACGGCAAATGCGCTTTATTGAAAAGCCTACTCTCGCATCTCAACATATCCACCATTACTGCTGTACCGACAGAGCAAACGGTACGGAGCGAGCACCGACTGTTATAATGATCGCTCGCGTCCGAATCGTGCCGCAGCATTAACGCCGAAAATCCATTGCCATTGTCATTTTAATCGAGAGGGCTCCAGAGAGAATTCGATAAATCATAATGTGTCTCGATGCAGTTTTTGCCCTCTCGACGGATACACTGGGATATTATGAGTATTCATTAAAATTTCACCGGTATTTCCAATGGTAGGCTATAATTCATTAGTTATTGAGGATTTTATTGAAATGATCTGAAATTATCCGAAATACATTTTCTTTTCAAATTACAATTTTCAAGAACGTTATTTTAATAAAAACCATTCATCGAGGGGGCTCGGGTGAATTCGATAAATCATGCATCTCGATGCTGTGCGCTTTCGATGGATATATTTCGATTCTATGAGTATTCATTACAATTTCACCGATATTTCAGTGATGAAGCCGGAACTTAAAATCATCCTAAACAAATTTTAAAAAATTTAATTACTGCGTCCGCAGCCGACCCCCTCACTGTGTCGCATTCGCACAAGGGCACAGGGAAACTGCGGAAAACCTGGCCATACACAGACGGCTCTTTTTCCCAGAGATTCGTGTTCCTACAGAGTAATTCACCAATCTCCGAGAAAATTACCTCCCGCTCCACGATTCGATGCGCCAGCCAGCGTGTGGCTGGGCGGTCACCCATCCAAGTACTGACCGCGAGCGGTACTGCTTGACTTTGGGGACCGCCACACATCAACCGCGCACACCGAAAAAAAGATTTGGTAACATCAAACTAAGCTGCGGTTGCGGGTGGCGAAGGAAATATTTGCGTCAATTGAAAGAATTATATAGTTGTTTGACCTAATATTTAGCTGCTTCAACGAATAGTTACTTGAATTGAACAACCATTTTGTTCAATCGACCAAACATTTCCTTCGCCACCCGCAACCGCAGCTCAGTTGATATTTTTTTCGGTGCACCTATCGCTGTCGGTACATAATGATGGTAATTAAAGTAATTCGTCACTCAAGTCTCGGAATCTTGATGCGATAGCTTTGATATATCATGCGCACTTGAGTATGAGCACTGTTGTAAGTATAAACGGCCGCTTTAGCGCTCCGTCTGTTGGGCAATCCAGCTCGGGTTGCACACGAGAGCTGGAGTACGTCGGAAAGTATGGGATAGTTTCGCGTGACACGAGAGATGCATAGAAGAGCCAGCGATCTCGCCGAGAGCGAGTAATATACGTCACTGAGAACAATGATGTCGGTTGGTATGATTCAGTTTCACGTCTGGCAACGGTCTCGGCGCGGAAGGATAAAGCGGAAAAGCAAATTCCTCGTCTCCCTTCCGGGTTTCCGGAGCCGCGAGTCTGCAGACTAGTTCAAGAGGGAAGTTGCTGAAGCGGAAGCCAGCAGCCCGGTGGGGCACTCTACTCACTCGGAATATATAACCTGACGTAAATCCTCGAAAGAAGTGTCGGTTCTGCGTGTTTCGCTCTTTGCGTCTAGTGCTGAGGTAGGCAGCTATGTTTTCTGCGGATTTTCCGCTCGTCGGGCCGATAGCTTCTTATCGGATACGCGAATGCACGTGGAGGAGAGAGAAAGCCGCTTCAGCTCTCGCGCGTCTCATGAATGTCTTCTGAACGACGAACATTAAACACCAGTTATGTGCAAGCTTGATGGGTGCATCTATCGCGAAAATTTCGTACCACTGTACGTTGAAATGACAGAATTGGCCCAGGATTCGTGCAATCATACAATGCTCTATTGGAGTAGAGGAAATATCAAATTTTTGCGATATGGAATGATGCAAAAGGCTTAGTTTACAATCGGTGGTGTACCATGCCTGGTCAAGCGCCTGGTCAGTTGACCTAATCATGATTGTGAGCAGAAGGACCCGTTCTCGATGGCTGGTCAATTGGTCCTTGGTCAATCAAGCTTTGGTGAGTTGACCGATCGTGAGTCGTCTTTGCTGAGTTGACCGATCGTGAGTCGTCTTTGCTGAGTTTACCGATCGTGAATCGTCTTTGCTGACTTGACCGGTCGTGAGTCGTCTTTGCTAAGTTGGAACATCTGGAGTCGTCTCTTTGGTGAGTTGACCAATCGTAAATCGTCGTTTGTAAGTTGGACCATCATGAGTCGTATCTTTGATGAGTTGGCCCAACGTGAGTCGCCTCTTCAGAGGGTTGGCTCATCGTGCGTCGTCTCTTTGGTGAGTTGGTCCATCGTGCGTCGTCTCTTTGGAGTCATGCCATGGTGACTTTGACTTCGACAAGTTGGCCCATAGTTTCCCATTTGACGAATCTTTCCGCGAAGGATTTCGTCTCGGAGAGTTTCTCACTTATGACATTACCACGGTGAGTCGACAATCTGGCGAATTGGTTCCTGCATGAACGGGGTGCTGCCAATTCAGGTGTTCCTCGCGAAACTCATCAGCGAATGACGCGACGAGGCGAAATCAAGATCTCCGTCGATTGGGTATTTTCTCTCCTGGCCAAAGTAAATTTATTTTCGTGCCTCGTTCTCCCCTCGCAACGCTTTGTCTTGGCGTAACAGCTACACCGGTACGAATGAAGACAGTGCATGTATACGTTCATTTCATGCAAGAACCATCGGCGCAGCTCGCGCCTGCTTTGTATGCAGCCCGTACTCGTTACCGCACGTCAAACCGACCTATCGCTGCCAGCGCACGATGGAAACGCGGCTCTTCGTGTGTATTAAAACATTGCCGAATGATGCGCGACGCCTGCCCGCCGCCGTTGTACCGCATCGAGTGAAATATGGTTTGTATGTAAATTACCGTGAGTCTGGCAGGCAGTTTCGGCACGAGTGGTATAACTTCGACGGGGTGTACACCCCGCTGCGGGGCTTCCCGCTATGTTCCACTATGCACACCGGAGCCCGGCACTCTCAACGGTACTACCTTCGATGCACACTACAGTATCCCATTGCGACGGTCCACCGAGATTTAGCACTGAACCACACGAAAGGGTTTCTATATCGGATGTATCAACGTCGTTTACCATTTCCCATGAGATTCTATCCGCTATTGTACATTATTTATCTGCGCACACGCTTGGCACAGTGGCTTCCGCAATAACAACACTTATGTAGATACAATTTCGGAATTCCTTGTTCATTTATTGCAACCTTCCGCCGATGAGCTCCGAGAAATTTGGCTCGTACCTTGATGCATGTTTTTATAGCGCACAGTTACAGACCATTTTATAAATTGGGGAAAAAATGTCTATTGGACTTTTGCACCATTACCCACTTATTGTAAAATTTCTCTGCCGAACTCTAAGCAATTGGGCTTAAACGGTGCTCGATGTTTTCATAGCGCACATGTACAAATAATGTAAGGAATTGAAAAGAAATTTCTATGTATTGCACTTTTTACACTCCTATGGATTTATTATACTGTTTCTCCAACGAGCTCCGAGCAATTTGGCTTGTACCGTGACCGATATTTTTATAGCGCACAGTTACAAATAATTTAACAAATTGTAAAAAATGTCTGTTTATTGCACTCTTTGCACCCTTATCCATTTTAACGCATCCTTTCTCTAACGGGCTCCGAGCAATTTGGTTCATACCGTGAACGAAGTTTTTATAGCGCGCAGTTACAAATAATTTAATTAAATGGGCAAAAAACGTCTATTTATTGCACTCTTTGCACTCTTATCCATTTATCGCACCCTTTCTCCAACGACCTCCAAGCCATTTGGCTCATACAATGACCGATGCTTTTATAGCGCACAGTTACAAATAATTTAATAAATTGGGAAAAATGTTTTCTTCTCACGCAGAACTACTCCGACTCTCGCGTGCACGATGGGCGCTCGGAAAGTCGTGGAAACTGCCTTTCATTTTATCTCCGCGTGCTTTTCCCACTGACGCTAAAGTATATTGCGACAAAAACAACGAGGAAAAAAATGTGGCAAAGTTCGCGACTGCGAGAGGATGTGCGAGGAAGGTGGAGATGCAACGACCGTCGAGAGCCTCGGGATTAGTGAAGTTGGTAATAAAGGATTTAATAACCTCGTGAGAGGTGAAAGCTCCGTGGCTGCCGGAAAGCTCCCAGGGCGCAACAACGCCGGCACCGGCAACGAGTATGCTGCTGATGGCGTGCCACAGAGGAACGAGTCAGCATAGCCTCCGAGAGTACTTTCAACTACTCTTTTGGGATTGTGAATTCGGGAATAAATACTTACCCTCGCCGGGTGTCAGTGATATAACTATCGCGCTTCCTGATAAGGATTCATGATAAAACTCACGCTAGATTATACTTTTACTTATACCCCCCTCGTATACTCACCATCCGGGAAACTGAATGCCGCGAATAGAATCTACATATCTTCGGCATAATAATAGATCATGCCGATTGGACACTCACACCGATACTTACAGTTACCCACGGATACTCACAGATACTCACAGGTACTCACAGATACTCACAGATACTCACAGATACTCACAGATACTCACAGATACTCACAGATACTCACAGATACTCACAGATACTCACAGATACTCACAGATACTCACAGATACTCACAGATACTCACAGATACTCACAGATACTCACAGATACTCACAGATACTCACAGATACTCACAGATACTCACAGATACTCACAGATACTCACAGATACTCACAGATACTCACAGATACTCACAGATACTCACAGATACTCACAGATACTCACAGGTACTCACAGATACTCACAGATACTCACAGATACTCACAGATACTCACAGATACTCACACGGACGCTCTCGGATACTCACGAATGCTCATGATACTCATACTCACACGGAGACTCACGGAGCCGGCGGTGACTGTATTCACAAACATTCTCATAGATACTGCGAGCGCGCGAAGCGCACGAGCCACGTAACCGCTAGTATGAATTATATAGGCGATCAAAGAGACCTGATATCGTGCTGACCTTAAATTTCAAAGAGAGAAACCAATTGGCGAAAATTTCTATCGAACGAAAACTAACGTAGAGATGGAAAATAGGAAAGGATATTTCAGAACGGATAATAAAATCAGCAAATACCGGATTCGATGAAGAGGGGCTCCATCAAAAGGTCAACTTTCGTATATCACATTTAAATCCGTGGTATTGGCAAAAGGTCTCTGTAGATGAAAGTAGAATGGAAGGGAAATCGTAGAAAACAAATTTCATTACGGCATCGAAAATCGATACTTCCCAGTGTATATACGCCTGGGTAGATCCGGAGCGAGGGATGAGAGTGTAACTGAAGTTCGTCCCGGAAACAGACCACGGGAGGGTCGTTTGTACTATTAAATTTAACGACCCGCTGGCTTGTAAACACTTCGTGGAAAATGATTTTTTGATAGCGGACAATTTTTCGGTGAAAATTTGAGAAAGCGAAAACGACCGAGAAACAAAAATACTCGCGTACATAAAATGTACATAATGTATATACGGAATATATATATATATATATTTTTTGCGTGCATATTATTAATTTTTGATGCGATAAGGAAGCTTCGTCGGCGATGGAAACAATGAGGAAGCAAACCATTTGGAGTCTCTTCTTTCGGCAATGATTCTGTTATAAATTGGGGCTTATTAGGAGTGTTCTGGAAAGCCGCACACAACATATCGTAGTACGATGCTCCGAGCGAAGTTTGGAATGGGGCAAGAGTTGGGTCAGCAGTTTGCAACCGGTGTGTATAACAATCGGAGACATATCGGGAGCCGGTGCAGGTAGCGGTGCAACGATCGCCCAGGAAACCGTCTACGAAACGCTCCGGCGTTTTCGTAGCTGCGATATTGGTAGCTCGGTTAATTACTCGAAATGCTTAAATACCCAGAATGTATAACATGCCAACGGTACTGCCTGTCGCGGTTGCGGAGCCCGTATAGTTGCCCATTTCTCTTGCCAATCCTCCGTCTCGGATGACGGCACGTTTCGCAAAATATAATTAGCAAAGATTTCAAACTAATTGAACACCGAGCCGCGCGCCTTCCCCTGCTCTACCGACGTTTACCTACGAGACAGCCTCCCATCGTTCTCCACGCAAACTATTAAACTATTATATTATCCACGCAAAGTCGTGAATACGGGCCGATGCGGACGCATGGATTATTGCTTGTTTTACTTCACTCGGTGCGAGAAATGAAGTTTTACGCATCGAGGAGAGCTTACGCGTAAAATCCCCATTTTTACACCCTGCGAAGTAAAGTTTGGGACAATACTGGTGCAAAACACTTTTTCTTAATTCATGAGTTTGCAAACCTTGGCAGAAAAATTTTTATCGCACTAGTATCGTAAATTTTTATTTCGACCTATTCCTTCCAACAAAATTGGATTTACCTCTGGCAGTAAGAGGCAGATCCAAACTTTATAGTGACCCATATTTACCACTTTTACCCTATGCAACCCATTGTTAGGTGTATCAAATTTACCGTCGGTTTAACATTAAAATCTCACCATTTTTTATAATATTTTTAGTTGTTACTTTTTAATAGTAGTAATTGCATTTATTGACAATATTTTTCATGGTACGGACATTGATACATTTACAAGATCATTTACAGTACATATTGCTATTACCAACGCGTCATCGACCTAATTCGATGAAGTTTCACGCATCACGAGAAGATCTTTGCATGGACCCTTCAGCGACGAGTCTATAACAAATCCGGCACTATTTTATGATAGATTACTCGTTATCAGCTTGTACACATATACAAAATCACTCCGATAATTCCCGCCGGCTGGTGGATGTTGCAAGTTAAAGCGAACACGGTATCACAGCGCGTCGGGACGGACGAGCATCCGGCCCGCCATGAACACCGCGAGTCGGAGCTTTTCGTGCTTTCGTCCGTGTTAGAAATAGTAGAGGATGCGGTGGGAATGGAAGCAGCTAACTCGAGGGAGAAGGTTTACGAACAAAATTACCAATATTACCTCGCGCTCTCGTGAGTCTCGCGAGAAGAGTGAAGCGTTCAGCGCAGCGCGGGAAGTACTGCGTGGTGTCGAGAGGACGATAGAAGATAAACGCGAGAGCGAGGAAGCGAGTGGAAAAGGACGTAGTTCATATTCATGGTAAATGGCGTGGCTGCGCCGAGCGGGCGAGAGATGTCGGGCGCACTTTATAATTAATTCATTGAGGTAAACTTTAGGCGATGTACCTAGTATGCATTACCTGGAGGAGGCGGAGGACGAGAAACGGAAAGAGGCCGAAGGGCGTAAGGAGGGCGAGGCAGACGAGGTTGCGGCCGACTAGTGGTAACGGCTCGGTTCGGCCCGGCGTGCGCGGTGCTGCGACAAACAGGCCGTGCATCGACTCCGTCGGTATCCTACAAACTCCGGTTTTCCTCTGTTGATTATAGGGGAGACCGCGGAAAAAACGGCACAGCGGGGCAAAACGGGACAGTGAGGGCAAAACTCAATCGTACAACAATTTTTGGATGCCCCATTTTGTCCCGACGATACATCCGGTTTTTTACACCCGTTTTGGCCCGCTGTGCCATTTTGTCCCGATCTCCCCTATAGTCCAATTCGGAGATTTTAGGATACTTTGAAATTTTATACAAAAAAAAAATGGCCTCTGCAAAGGGAAATTTCGTGAAAAGAGATTTTACTGAAACGTCATGTTGGACCGATATAAATCGGCCGCTCTTACAGATAAGTTTCGTTCCATAAGAAAATTCTTGCGGAGCAAAACTCGAAACGATCAGCCGCATAGCTGACGATTGATCGAATCGCCCCAAATAACATCGATTATCCGGAATACCCGACGCGAATTTCCGGGATCAGCCGAATCGTTCCGTCTCATTTAGTTTCACGTAATATTATTCCACATTTACCGCTGGTGATAACAATAATTTCACACCACACAGTGGGTTCGAGCAAGAAGCGCAGGCGAGAGAATTCCAAGCGCGGTATGTAGGAGACTCCCGAGAGTCACTGTTCCCGTTTCGTTCTTGAAATTTTTGCCAAATTGTGGATTTTACGATTCCGACAACGCGCACCATCCGCCCGAGGGGGGTTGGGCGGGGAAATGAAAATTTGCAAGTGTCCCCTCCGCCCGTTACTACCCTGATAGCGGAAAGCTGTCCGCGCATTCACAACGACGGATTATTGATCCCTTCGGAACGTGACTAAAAAAAAAAAATGACGAACGTGGTGCATAAAAAAAAACGGAAAGAAATGAAAAAAAAAAAAAAAAAAAGAATTGGGAAACATCGCGTGACAAATACGTGGACGAGTTGTTCAGTATTCCGAGATCATTGACAGAACTCTATTGAAAATTCAAACCCATCGGCGAAGTTGCGAATACTCGTAAAACCTATATCGAACGCTCCACTGTTCTATATTAGTCTGACGAATGGGAGACGGGACAGAATCGTAACGCATTATTAATGCCGTAATTTATACGAGAGAATCCAATGAGGGCGATAGCTTCGATCCGCATCCCTTGTGTTCCCTGCAAAATTCGTACGAATGGTAGTAGTTGGTTGAAAACCGCAATGCTCCGAAGCCGTTGGACTGATCATACCTACTCCGAAATGCCATAGAATCTACCCCATCGCCGAGTATGAAAAAAAAAAAAAAAAATGACGAACGAGGATAAACAAAACGGAAAAAAAATGAATAATAAATAAATTGGGAAACATCACTAAGAAAGAGGATATTTCCTATTATATCGAATAGTTCCCAGGGAGAACGTCTATGTAGGGGAGAGCGGGGCAAAATGAGACAGTGGGACAAAACGGGACAGCGGGCCAAAACGCAATTTTTCAATAAATTTTGGATGCAAGAATGAGACAAAAAGGACCAAAAAATCGGGATGTATCAATGGGGCAAAATGGGCTAACCAAAAATTATTGGAAAATTGCGTTTCTCCTCATTGTCCCGTTTTGCCCCACTGTCCCATTTTTGTCCCGCTCTCCCCCAGACAATTTCGGATAGTATATAGACCATTGATCAAACTACACGGAGAAAAAAAAAAAAAAAATTGGGACAATAAGAATTTTGTTACCACAACTGATATACCTGGTTAACATAGGGACAACAAAATATGTTGCTGCGGCAACAAATATTTTATTGTAACAGCAAATATTTCGCTGTAGCAACCAAATATTTTTGCTGCCACAACAAGAAATTATTAACGAACTACATTTTGTTAGAGAAACAGAACTATTTTTCTCCGTGTATAATCGTGGTTGCAACCATGATGTTTTGTCATCGTCGTAACTATAAAAAAATGGACGATCCCCTTGAGAACTACTTAGTATGGTAAAAAGTCAGTATTGTTATGTAATTTTTGCTCAGTGATCGCGTGACAAGTACGTGGGCGGGTTGTTCGGTGTATCGAGATCATTGACTATTGGAAATTTAAATCCATCGGCGAAGTTGCGAACACTCGTTGAACTTATATCGAGTCCATTGTTCTATATTAATCCCACGAAATGGGATACGGTATGGAATCGTAACGCATTATTAATGCCGTAATTTATACGAGAGAATCCGAGAGGGGCGATAGTTATCGTCGATCCGCATCCCTTGTCTTCCCTCCGAAATTCGAACTAATAGTAGATCGTTCAGGACCACAATGCTTCCGAGCCGGGTGAACTGATGATGCTCCGTGATGCCATAGAATCTACCCCATCGCCGGGAGAAACGTGGGCGCGTTCTGAGACGAGCCCTATACCAGCAACGCCAGCTTGCAGGATCGCGGGAGCATTAGTACGTGCTCGACATTCCGCATTCCCGCGATCGCTTAACTGATCGTTAACCCTCGAGAGTCCTGCGATAATGAATTGGGACGGGACGGTGCTGGCGGCGAATGGCGGAGGGCAATCCCGCTGGCATCGGCTCTGGTACGCACCCGGTTCCCGAGGTGATGCGTTAGAGCCTTAAGCCTCGAGAGCAAACATGCATTTTCGTGGGAGAGGCGACAACTTGGCTGCTCACCAATGTCGGCTGATCTCTGTTAAGTCGCTTCATACATTTCCGTGATTTTTTTTTGTTTTTTTTTTTTTAGAGACATGAGGATAAATGGTCGCACGTTGTTCCTCGGAATGTCTAGGGTAAAAGTTGCGAATATGAGCCACTAAAAAGTTTGGTCATGCATCTACTATTCCCTGAGGCAAGTCCCACTTCGGTGGATGGAATAGGTCTGCGAAAACACCCTTTACAAAGACCTGGCAATAAAATATTTTCAGGATTTTTTTTGTTTATTGATTTTACGCGGTGGTCCATTTTACTCGCTTTTCGTCGAGTGTTAGGTAATATGGCACCGTAAGGATCGGCTAGTAATGGAAGTCACATACG
This sequence comes from Amblyjoppa proteus, assembly GCA_963922035.1. NCBI lineage: Eukaryota > Metazoa > Arthropoda > Insecta > Hymenoptera > Ichneumonidae > Amblyjoppa > Amblyjoppa proteus. Next base: position 1,646,446 of record OY998234.1, read on the forward strand.
AATGTCACAGTGAGGCTTCGGACACCATGAACTGAATTGAAGTTTCATCGGAACTTCGAATTTTCATGGACATGAAGTCAATTTCACTATCGCAAGAAAAAATGGGTGGTTCATATTAGGGGACAGCGGGGCAGAATGGGATATCGAGACAAAACTCAATTTTCCAATAACTTTTGGATGGTGCTAAGCGGCGTTGAAAATCCGCATGTATCGTTGGGACAAAATGGGAAATCCAAAAATTACTGAAAAAAATTGAGTTTAGCTCTCACTATCCCATTTTGCCCCACCGTCCATTTTGCCCCGCTCTCCCGCACGCATCGAGCGGGTGGTCTATGAAAATCAAGAAACCTCGTGCGATACTTTAAAATATCATCGGGAACAAGTTTTAACATTCTACATACCTCGGCTTTATCAATACCAGTAAGCGAATGAAGTTTCAAATATTTTTTTTTCTATCCGCATTTCCGTCAACACCCGCTGGTCAATTCGCCCTATAACAATACTGCATTTGTTTGAGCGACCCTCCGTCGATCGTGATTCAAGAGCGAGGACAATTGCCAACGATTTTCAAACAGTTTCGTCTGTAATTGTTCGATGTCGGTTCAGGCAACGATTGGTCCCGAAGTTGCGACAGGAGTGCACTGCGGGCGGTGTGAAAAGCCCGGCACAGAGCGATATTCCCAATCGCCCAAACCACGGGGTCACTCAAATTGTGCGAAAAGTTGGCACGTATGGGCAAACGGGAAAGAATGCGAGCGCAGGACATGCAGGACACAATCGATTCGAGGGTGAAACGTACGGTATGTATGTATGTCGGTACCTGGCTGCTTCTGGAACTAGTTCAATTCCGGGAATAACTCGGCGAAACGTTGAGTTCCGCGGAAGCGAGCACCGGCAGGAGAAGCAACTTCGTTTAATGGCTAACTGCCGTCAAAAGTAGAGCGGGCGCGCAGCGGAGTACTACAGGCGGGGAGGGTTGGGGATGAGGGTGGGTTGGCAGTTCCGCTGCCGGATCTGTTAGTACTACTGGTCGTGCAATGTTGCGTAATGCACTTACCGCTTCTGTACGGCTACCGACACTATTACGGCTCGCTTAGAATCACTTTTAAGTTGTTTACCGGTATACACGCGAAAACCCACCGGGCTCCGCGGGCCGCTTCGAACATCCCACGGTATAGTCCGTTTATTCAGAAGTCCGACCCCAAAAACTCCGCTACTTCAGGATAAGCGCGGCTCAAGTGCGCGTTTGCATCTGAGCCGAGAGGAGGCGAAAGGATCGTATCGCAGAACTTCCTCATCCAATTGCACCGTAGGCTTCAAAGACATAACGAATGTCGGGATCTCGTTTAAATGTTGCTGCAACTGCGCTGGTGTCCGACGTAAGCATCATGCCGAAGGCTTGGTACTTCGATGCTTCGATCTACCTTAGCGTTCTCAAGGGCCAGGCTAGAGATGATGAACCGTCGGAAGCCAAGTACGTTCCGGTATTGACTTGTGTCCCTGACACAGCGGATAAGGTTGTGAAATGATAGGCCATTTTGCTGAAACTTGGTACTACAGCCGAAAGGAGTCGAACGGATCGTATGGCATAGACTTCCTCATCCGAAATTGATCATCGGCTTCAAAGACGTGAGGAATGTCGGCTTCTCGTTTTGATGTTGCTGTAACTGCGCTGGTGTCCGACGTAAGCATCAAGGCGGACGCTTGATACTTCGATCTTTGGAGCCACCTTAGAGCTCTCAAAGGCCTCGCGACAGATGATGAACCAGCGGAAGCCAATAATACGTGCCGGTATTTACTCGTGTCACTGGGACATCGAATGAGGTCGTGGAATGGAATAGGCCATTCTGCTGGAAGTGCCAGATAGGACTCGTACCAGTTGCCGACAGGTATACGAAACGATTCCGTTGAGGCTGCTGCATTCTGCTAGAGCTTGGTACTGCAGCCGAAAGGAGTCGAACGAATCGTATCGCAAAGCTTCAACATCCGATTGCACCGTCGACTTCGAAGACATAACGAATATTGGCTTCTCGTTTCGATGTCGCTATAACTGCGCTAGTGTCCGACATGAGGATCATGCTGGACGCTCGGTACTTCGATCCGTGAATACACCTTAACGTTCTCAACGGACCAGCGAGAAATGATGAACTGGCAGAAGCCGAGGACGTGCCCGTGTTTACTCGGGCCACTGGGACAGCGGATAAGGTCGTGAAATGATAGGCCATTCTGCTGGAAGTGCCCGATAGGGCTCGTAGCAGTTGCCGACAGGTATACGAGACGATTCCGTCGAGGCCGCTGCAGACAAGAGTCTTCTTGGTTCTAATCAAGAGCTCCGAAGCTGCAAGGCAGAATTGCTCAAAAGCGGCGTTTCTCCACCCACCCATCGCGTGTTATCGTTCGACACGAGTACAATCGTAAAGCGTTCGTTGTAAATGCTCGTTAACGCTCGCTCGCCTCCGTTGGAATCGTCCAGGGGCCGCCGGCACGCGTCGGGGGAGACGGAAGCTTAACTCCGCACCTCGCTAATATCAGCTCGGACGACGAGCAGCCATCATCGTCTATTTTGGGATTACGAGTTGAGGAAACTAAACATTCCCGCAACTTTTGTAACACCATCGATCTTATCGAACCCACGGGAATTTCTACCGACGAGGGCGAATCGCGGCCGCGAACCGGACCTCTCTCGGCCGCAATAAAACGAAAAAGCTCACTCTGCGATATGCAAGTAGTAGATATTCCCGGAGGAAGTGGCGCTTTTGCTAATCCGCGCCGAGGACTGTGAAATCGTACATCACCACACATCGCGCATACGAACTTCACACGCGTTCTGCATCTCGGTTTCTCACTACACGGAGAAAAAAAAATTGTTGGGACAACAAGAATTTTGTTACCATAACTGATTCACCTTGTTAACATAGGGACAACAAAATATTTTGCTGTGGCAACAAATATTTTGCTCTGGCAACAAAATATTTTTTCTGCCACAACAAGAAATTATTAACGAACTACATTTCGTTAGAGAAACAGAACTATTTTTTCTCCGTGTAGGTGTGTAAATCGTATGATGACTTTTTACCTAAAGTGTGTGATATATCTGACGTGTACCAGTACATCAAGTGAGTTGTTCGGCCTTAAACGCATTGAAACAACACACATAAAGTGTATTTCAGTAAGTGTGTTCTGTGGCAAAACATCGAAAAGTGTGCTGTACAAAGAATACAGGAAAGATGCAGTGCAAGCGTGTTGTTTCAACGCGAAAGCCGACCATAACATATTTTATTAATGCATTTGGTTGGCGCAACACATGTAATGTGTGTATCGCGAGTTCCTTCGACACACGTAAAAGCACGCTTGTTCTTAGAGTTTCCGTAGCTCGATTGTGGGTCATCTTCCGGGCTTCCGACTCACGGCCAAATTGGCGTCGTTGGCCGGACGGAGTCGCGCCGAACGATCCTCTTCCCTGCGAACAACGATCTACTACCGATAGCTGTCACTGCCGGAGTCTACGAGAGGCCGACCGCAGCACCGCCACCGCGTCCGGTAAGAGGAACACGGATAAACATCAACCCCCTCGCCTCTGCCGTCGCCGCGGTTCGTTCGTCTGCCTCGTTCGCTAATGTGAAAGCAAGGATTCGCTGAATGGAGAGCACGACGTCATGGTGAGCAACTTGGTTCTCGTGAATCGAAGAATAATTCGGTATCGAGGAATCAGAGGCGGGCGAAAATGAGGGCAGAACGAGATAAGAGTGGGCGAGAAGCACGAGAACCCGAGGGGTTCGCTCTTCGGGGCACATTAATCATCCGGCGAGCGACGTGCCGAGCAAAATGTGTTCGAGACAATAATAAGAGTCCGTGGCTTCGGCCGGCGTGGAGTATAGTCGGGTTCTCTTATACGATGCACGTAGTACATATTTCAAGAAAAAAAAAAAAAAAAAGAAAAGATAAGTGAAAATGTACGCCGAGCACTCGAGAATCGTTCGGTTTCTCCGATCCTCTAAATTCCTAACCTTCCTCCGTAGTACTCCATCCGTGTACAATGTTTACCTGGTAAATTCCTGTTAAATTGACCTCGTTCGTCGGGTTATATCCGAGAGGCTCGTGTGAAGATATGTTCCATTCAGCAGGTTCTCGCTCTTGCCTTCCTTTCCTGCCCCCCCATTCACGGCCTATTTCCCGTATCGATTAAAGACTCTCCGTTCCCTCGGAGCGGTTGGTTCTTCAAGTGCGGGATTACTTACTTATCCGAGAGTTTTACCTTGATCCCGCCAATCCTCTCATCCGTTTGGTGAAAAAAAAAAAAACACTTCCTTCACCATAAGGAGCCATTTCTTCGCACGAAAGGAAAGCGGGGACGGCGATCTACTGGTATTTCTATCTCCAGCAGCCCCATTCATTCTACCCATGAAAATTGGTATCGCCCTCTGCGCTGTTTCCCTCGCTGAGCGTTAAGGTATCAATAATAAATTTCAATTAATCCAACCAACCACTGGTTTTTTTGTCTTCCATCACTCCCCCAATAGGAGCAACTCGAAGTCACAATGCAATCTCACCGATGATTTATATGCAACCCCATTCATCCCAGGCATGAAAATTGATATGGCTCTTTGCGGTGTTTGCACTCGTTGACCATTAAAGTAACAATAAATTTCAATTAATCCAACATACCGCTGGTTTTTGTCTTCCATCGCTCCTCCGAAACAAGAAACTCGAAGTCACAATTCAATTCCGCTGATGATTGACACTGTCATACAATTTTGTAAGTGAAGAATTCATTTGGTAAAATAAAAAAAAACACTTTCTTCACAATGCGGAGCCATTTCTCCGCATAGAAATAAAGCGGTGATCGCGATCTACTAGTATTTCTGTATCATGTACCCCATTCATTCCTCCCATAAAAATCGATGTGACCCTTTGCGGTGCTCGTCCTCGTTGTGCGTTAAGGTACCAATAAATTTCAATTAATCCAACGAACCGCTGGTTTTTTTGTCTCCCATCGCTCCTCCAATAGGAGAATCTCGAGGTCACAATGCAATCCCGCCGATGATTGACACTACCATACAATACTGTAAGGTGAAAATCAATCAAAATCTGGAATAACACCAGTTTCGCACGCTTGTCCAATGTTCCCGGATGCCTCCTACACACGTTCTCAATATTCCGTGCCGTTCTGTCTTCTCTTATTCAGCCACCAATTACCTCTGCTTCACCCGTATTGCAGCGTGTCAATGCCAAATTCAATCAAACTTTCCCGGGCGCATTCATTGCATGGAGGGTCGCGCACTCGGGGGAAACGAACGATCCAATAACCGAGCGTAAATTATCACTGCACCGGCGATTCTGCGAGTTTTCACGGATTAAAATAAAACAACAACAACAACCGTGAGGGTGAACCTGGAAGCTGCTCGTATGCGAGTCAGTGTTCCAATCCTTGTTATCCTGGCACACACAAAAAGTGTATTCAAATTTCATTTAGGATAGAAGTTGGTTAAATACAAATGGTCCACCCTGATTAGCGCATAAATCATACGCGAACCCGTCCATATTCACTACTTCAACTGTACCAAAGTGCAGTTTCCTCCAAGAGAAAGCAAAATTCAAAATCCATGAAAAACTTTTCGAAATTGTCGCCATTCTAAAACTAAATTTGTCTCAGACAACATCGGCCCCGCTCAGACTGGCCTTAACCTTCGACTCATCGCTTTCCGATGAGAGCATAAATCCTACTAAATATGAGGTCATCTCGACGCCGATCAGTGCCATATTAAAACCGGCCCTTTCAGAATGGTCGATCCTACACACCAATCATAACAGTTGCTCGTACAAGACCTTCTTTGCAACTCCCACTATCTGCACGGAATGCCAAACGAGTGACGCATTATTCTTATCATCAGTTTGGCCCCACTCAGACTGGCTTCTACTCATCGCTTCCCGATGACAGCATAAATCATATCAAATATGAGGTCATCTCGTCGCCGATCAGTGCTATATTAAAACTGCTACATTCAGAATGGTCGACCGTCTTTGCATCGCCCAGTCTTTGCGCGAAATTCGGAAAGGGTGACGCATAATTCTTGTTCTCAGCAACAATTTTTTTGTTGCCGACAAACTGGTCTATTCAGAATGGTCGATCCTACACACCAATCGTAACGGTTGCTCGTATGCATGACGGTCTTTGCATTCCCCAATCTTTGCGCAAAATTCGGAAAGGGTGACGCATAATTCTTGTTATCAGCAACAATTTTTGTTGTTGTACTTTCCAGCCGTTTCCTTGCTCCCGAGACACCGACACCCGTGGGGTTTCGTGGTAACCTGCCACCCCCTCGTCGTTCTCCTCGCTCCCGCTGTCCGCGGCCCACCTCGCAGTCCTCGCGCCGCTCTACTCTCAGGGGGTGACCTGACGGGAGTAGCCTTGCGGGGGTAGACTGCCTCTGGATATACATATACACGTACGGTGTTCCAGCCTGAATGCGGAGCGGCTGCGTGCTCGACGACGGGGCCGGCGCGCTCGCGCAATGTAGTCCCTCGGCTATCCTTGACGCGGGAGCATCTCGTTTCGAAAGAGGTTCCTCGGCACGGTTCTCGCGGTCCTCCTGCTCCTGCCGCTGGTCCGGTGTGTGATATCGCTCCTGCCGCCGCTCTTCCTCCGGCTCGCGCGCCTAATATCCATCGGCTGATACCACTTCCTGCCATCCGTCGCCCTTTCCTGATCAACGCCGTAGTGGAACATTAAAAATCAACGACTCAACCGTCATCCTGAGGTAGTTAAAAAAATAAAATAAAAAAAATCATCGAATCCATCCGGTTCATCCAATCAATCCAATCGCATTAATCTTCAGTGTTCCCGATCGCGAATCACAAGTGTTTTCCCGATCGAAGTGAACCCCAACGCGCCTGGATTCAACGCCGAGCCGAGCTACCGCGATGCATCGCTCCCAATTGTTCTCCGCCGTATACTTGAACAAGTGGCGATTGTTTGGTTGAACATTTTTCTTTTTTTTTTTTTAATTGAAATATTGTTCGAGAAACAGTGACGCAGAAACAATGTGCAACCGCCGACGCGACCAGTGCGAGAATGTGAAGATCACCGAGCAATCGCGAGCACCGACTCGTGATAAATAGCTGCGAATAAGGACGCAAAGGACAGAGTCTCTTCATCGCTCGATAGATATTTCAGTGAAAACTCGGGTATCTCGCACAGTCGACGCTGAACATCCGGCGGTCTCACCGTCGTGTGACGGAACGAACCGGAAGATCAGCGAGTAGAAGCGAGGCAGTGGGGAGGAAGAAAGGGTGATTCACGGCTTTTTAACGACACGAATACGCGCGGCTCGGGGGGTGAGCGCAAAAAATAATCCGTCCTCCTCGGCGGCGAGAGCGAGGCCTGAAGTGGCAATCTTATTTTTCCTGCGGGGGGGGGAAAAAAAAGGAAAACGGCTCGAGGGTGATCGAGGAAAGCTCCGCTCTGCGCTTTTTTTACTGCGCGATGTAAATCATTTTGCATTAAGTGCTCGGCATCGAGACTCTGGCGCGATAAGTCGCGTTTTTTTTTTTTTTTTTTCCTTTCGCCAAGTCGACAGCGAGGTGCGTGATGTTTTCGTCGGTGACGAAAAAATTGTCGTTCGACGCTCGCCGAAAGGTGTTTCTTCGCGTAAGACGGTGAATCCGTGGAGCAGCGAATTTTGGCCACCGCGACGAGAGTCCGAACAACGCTCGATGTGTCGTCTCGAGGGGAAGATCGTAAAGTCCCGCTGTGCGATAAGCGGGAGAAACGGGAAGTGGAGCGAAAGGTTAGCGGGATCAGCGAATTTACACTGTTTAACGGACAAATACGCGGCGAAGGCGGCGAACGAACTCTCGAGATGCGTCACGCGAGATAGTAGTGAAGTAATGTGAAAGATCCCGCCGAAACAAGCGATGTCTGCCTCTCTTCCGACCCTCGTCTGCTTTATCATTTGTTTTGGTGAGTCCAATTAATTCGAAATAATTAATTTAAAACAAACACGATAATCAAATTATCATTGCATACATTTGTAGCGCTACTCGGTCAGCTTGCCACTGAGGAACGGGAGTAAATATGGATATCGAGAGAGTTGGATGAAATGTTTTCTGAATATAGTGCCATTAGCGATGCTTTAAGGGGGTCGACGAAATCATGAATTTCATCATAATTCGTTCCGCCATACATATTTATCGGGCCAAACAATTATCCCTGCTTATCAATCCACGATTGTCATAAAATCACAATAATTTTAATATTTCGCCGAATTAAAATTTTTTTTTTTAATTGGTTTATCTTCAAACTGAGACGAATACACCAACACAATAATTAAATTATTCATTGGATAAATTTGTCGTCCTGCTTCGTCAACTTGCCACTGCGAAGCAGGAGTAAATGCGGATACGGAAAGGGTTGGATGAAATGTTTTATGAATATAGTGCCATTAGCGATGCTTTAAGGGGGTTGACGAAATCGTGAATTTCATCATAATTCGTTCCGCCACACATATTCATCGGGTCGGAAAATTACCCCTGCATTAAACGACCCCTGCTTGTCGATTCATGATTGTCATAAAATCACGATAATTGCAATATTTCGCCGAACTTTTCATTTCTTGTTTGTTTTTTTAATTCGTTTATCCTCAAACTGAGACGAATACACCAATACGATAATTAAATTATTCATTGGATACATTTGTTAACTTGCTTCGTCAACTTGCCACTGCAAAGCAAGAGTAAATGCGGATACGGAAAGGGTTGAAGGACATTTTTTTTAACGCGATGTCATTGGCGATGCTTTAAGGGTGTTGACGAAATCATGAATCTCTTCATAATTCTTTCTGCCGTACATATTCATCGGGTCAAGCAACTAACCAACTTTTTAGCCTGCATTAAAGTACTCTTGATTGTCAATTCATGATTACCATAAAATCTCACTGGTTGCAATATTTCGCCAACTTTTTCATTTTTTTTTTTTTTTTTTTTTTTTTTGCAACTCCAAACTGAGACAAATACATCAAAGAATTATCTCTGAATGCCGGCACAGAACCAGGATAAATCTGCATGTGTCGACAGGCAGGCACTTGAGAGCAGCGTGTTTGGCTTCTGTGCGGTGTCCGACACACGCATATCCATTCACTGTTGCATCCCGCGCAACTTTATACTTGCACGACATTTAAAAACTCGTCCATTCATCGGGACGATTGAGAGTGTTTCTCGCCGAGGAAATGCCGGCCAATGACAAGTGCACCGGGACGGAGTTCTTCGTCCGTGAATCTTTCGAGTCTCTCGTTTCTTCGTTACACGATATTTCTCGTGCTATTCCAGTGCCGCCGAGCTCTCGACGGAGTCCCTTACTGCCATCGGCACCAGACTGTCGGCTCATTAAAGTGTCTCGAGGTGTGACGAAAATTCACGCCGCAGTAGCTAGAAACAGAGAAATGCAAATTATACTGCTTCGCTACACTCACCAGCTACTTGGCTCATTCACGTCGCATCCCGCGCTCGTACTGCCGAGGCTTCTTGCTTACACTGCTGCAGCCGCTGCTCTTTAGATATAAAATGTCTTTTTTTTTTAACTTAAAAAGGTATCTCATCGCAGCTCCGTTGCTGATGAACGAAGGAAATATAAATAATGTGGAACTCCTCTTCTTTCCCGACGCGGACCTAGTTATAGTGGAGACCGGGGCAAAATGGCACAGCGGGGCAGAACGAGACATTGAGGGCAAAGTTCGATCTTATCATAATTTTTGGATGACCCATTTTGTCCCAACGATACATACGGTTCTTCAAAATTCAGTTTGCCCCACGTACGACCATCGCCACCATCCAAAGGTTATTGGAAAGTTGCGTTTTGTCTTATTATTCCGTTATGCTCCGTTGTGCCATTTTGCCCCACTCTCCTGTACGACACTGAAAAAAAAATATTATGAAATTTACAACCTCGATATCTGAAATTAGAATTCATATACATTGTATTTGAATTTTCACAATTTAATCCTAAATGCCATACCTGTATATTAAAATTATCGGTGACGGCATTGAAAATTAAGACATCCGTATATGGAAATTATGTTATTATTACAAATATTAAACAAAGAATATTGTTTTTAATATATCGCTAACGCAATATTCTTACATACGTGTCGATGAAATTTCATATACACTGCATATGCATAAATAAAACTTCATATACATCTATGAATTCTCAAAAAGAATTTTTTTATAGTGGATGTTTTATTATTTATGCCTAAATTTTAATATATAAGTAGTAATATATTACATTGTAGAGGGTAAAAGTGATGAACGTAGCCCACCTCGATTAGTACCTAAAACAATTAAAATATGGACCGGACCATGTTCACCACTTTTACCCAATATATTATTATATATTAGATTTATATATAAATTATTTTATTAGCAGTAGTAGTAGTAGTAAATGCGCTTTATTAGCCTCAGTAATTCATGGCTTGGTGCTATTGTGTGTGCACATGTGTGATTTTTATTTTTATTTTATTTTGTCCCCCAGGCTAATGGGCCATTGACCAAGGTCCATCAGCCCGTATATTTGTATTTATTTGTGGAGTGCCTCATGGATATAAATTCACAATATAGTCGATTATACCTAATGTTAAATTAATAGCTTAAGCTAGCGGCTTCGCAGCTCCGATACATTTTATTCTATAGCGGAGATTATTTTATTGTTAATTAAAATTTACCCATATATGCATACTCCCGATGCTAATGCGAGTTTCTTTGCTTTTTAAGTTCGGACTACACGCCAGAGCGGAAAGGCATGGTTTCTGCTGTTCCTTACTATTTTTCAATGGGAGGTATCGTTATATCGATGGGCAAAGTGTTTTCTCGAATGGTTAAAAAACAGAAAATTGCGCTAAGGTATCCGCGCTCCACGTAGACGGTTATAGGCCATGAATTGCATCAGTCTCAAACACGAAGAGCTAAACAACTTTTGCAAAATATCCTGGAATTTTATATTCGCGAATATCAACGAGAGAGAAATATCGAGTTTTCTCCAATCCGGTTAAAATGTGTCTGCGACCATAAGCATGTATAGCGCTGATATTGACAATATTGAGAAGCTCTGGCGTCGACGGGTGCCCCGCCAGGGGGCAAGATGTTTCTATGCATTTTCTTCGTTCTTTTTGTTCAACGCTTCACCCAGAAGGATTTGAGCGAGGCGTCACGGTGGAGTGACATTCCGCATAGTAGAAATACGTATTTCGTTCGCTGAGGAATTTCTCCCCGTACATTTTCCGCTTCATCTACGTCGCCGTCTTTATTCTCGTCCTATTCATCTTCGTCGTTGCTTCCGCTCTCTGCGGAGCAGAGAGTACCGAAATTCGTTCGCATTTCAACGTTGTGTGGGTGAAAAGCTCTTTGGATTTTTGGAAGGAGGCGCAGCCCGGTAAAAATCCATTAATCTAAGTGAACTTTGGTTATCTCGTCCAGCGATGGGAATGCTACGCTGATAAAAATCCACTTTGCGAGCACTCAATAAAAAAAAACCCGTAGACGACCCAGTTACTAATGGGGTTATATTCGACACGTAACCGTTCCATCACATTTGTTCAGTCATGAAATGTTGTTGCCATCAAATTTGTGAGACAAAATCACGAACGAAGTACATGGAAATTTTGGAATTTCTGATCTCGGAAAATACGACATTGGGCGAAGACTGGCCGACGCTACGCCGATACTGGTTCTGCGTGGCGCTCCCACTAGATTAATTGGATTATATGATATAATTGTAGATTTTTTTTTGCGAACGGCATGCGGCGATAAAGTGTGCCGTTTAATTTTTGGCTTCCCCTTGGTGGGTAGTTTTATTCGCCTAGGCGAGAAAAACTGCGAAACGATAGAAGTGGACAGGCGGAAAGTACGGAATAATGAATCTAGACACAAAAAACTATGGAACGATGTATCCGGACGAGTGAAAAGTACGAAACAATGAGCCTTGACATCGAAAACCATAGAGGGATGGACGCGGACGAGTTGAAAGTACGAAACAATGAACCTTGACAGCAAAAGCCATGGAGCGACAGCTGTGAACAAGTGGAAAGCACGGAATAACGAAGCTGAACATCCAAAACTGTGGAGCGATATAATATTCCATATTTACATATTTACATCAATTACATCATCTGGTTCCAAGAACTATCATGAAGCTGACGCGTTCTACGATAATACCACTGACGTCATTGTCGTATTAGTGTCCCCGCTTTACAATCCTCTGCATCGGTGGTTCTCAACCTTGACGATCCAAGGTGAGACCTACCTGGGCTTTGAGATTCTATGAACCCCAGGTCAAGAATCTCTGCCCTACGTCATAGATGAACATTGGTGTTCTACGGATCCCCGGAAGAACCTCTGTCCTAAATCAAACATGGACTTTGGTGTCCCATAAATCCCATGAAGAACCTCTGACCTAAATCAAATATGGTCTTTGGTGTTCCATAAATCCCAGGATAAGAACCTTTGCTCTATATCATATATGGACTTTGGACTTCTATGGACCCCAGGTTAAGAATCTCTGCTCTACATCATATGTGGACGTTGGAGTACTATGAACCCCAGGAAGAACCTCTGATGTACATCATACATGAACTTTGGGGTTCCGTGAAAGCCATTTTAAGAACCTCTGCGCTACATCATACATCAGCTTTAAGGTACCATGGAGTCCAGTTTAAGAACCTCTATCCTACATCACATATGAACTTTGGGTTCCATGGACCTCAAGTTACGAACCGCTACTCTACATCGTGTATGCACATTGGAGTTCCATGGACTCCTAATCAAGAAACTCTGCCCTACATCATACAGGGACTTTGGGATTCCACGGAGCCCCGGTTAAGAACCTCTGCTCCGCATCATACATGTACATAGTCAAACTACATCGCATGCATTAAACGGTAGGAGCATGGGGCGCGGTCTTTAACCAGCGAACCGGTGTTCCCGCTGCTGCTGCTGCAGTGCACCCACATTCGTATGCTCACGGTGAATCCATATAGACATACATACACATTTGTCCTGTACCCGACCACAGCGAACTATTTCCCGAAAGAGTTCGCGCGAGTTGAAAACGAAGTTAACGTGACCGGGACAGACAGCTTGCAACACCAGCAGCAGCGGCGATGCTAGGTAGCGACCCTGGCACCGGTCACAGGACGGGCGATGGTAGCGAGTGGATATAGGATTTTGTGGTCTCCTGGCAAACCACTTCGTCCCTCACTGTCCGACCGGCGTGAAGGTACAGAGAATTCGGGGGAAGGATTTCCCATGGCAATGACCCATGACGGACGGGCGCGGTGCGAGTTACTCCCGCGGGCTCGTATCAAACTGGAAATAATCATCCCTCCGCTCTTCGGTATCCAGCGCTGGAATCGCACGTACCAAGATCCATCCAAATCTGCTTGATGTGTGTACAGTGGATGTTCCCCACTACTCAGTTCACTCGGGTAAATACTCCGGCGCATACCTTATTCATGCATCCTGAGTGACTCCACTATTTCGCGGAATACGCGATCCTCAAAGTATCTCGAAGATCATGAACCGCTAGAACGTGAAATTGGATGTGGAAACTACGCTACGAGCGCTACTTCAACCTAGTTCCTAAGATGAGTGCGTGAAGATGGAAACCGCCGTATCAGTCGAATCACCCTCTTTGCAACATCCCGGGTGACCACTTTCGGTCGAAAAATGAGTTTTTCAAGCCGGAAGTAACGAGTCTCCGGTATGACGTCACGTCCGGCTGAAAAATGAAATTTTCAAACAGGAAGTGATGTATTTCCGGTATGACGTCACTTCCGGTCGAAAAACGAATTTTCGCAATCGGAAGTGACGTTTTTCCGTGTGACGTCACTTTTGATTGAAAACTGTGATTTTACATCGAAAGAATCCCACCTGGAATTCCCCAACAGCTACCAAAATCTCTTTCGATAAAGTAAAGACCAAAGTCATACTCCTTCGGGAGCCGTACGTGAACCCTGTATCTCTTTACACAGTAACAATGAACACGAAATTGTCGATAGTCGAAACGTACATGTGTAAAATGGCGCTGATTTGCCCGGTGTAATTTCAGGTGGTGCCGTTACCTGCCTACGCAATTTCCGAACGGATTTCTTGGAGGAATGGCCGACGCCCGGCACGGGGCCACACTTCGACACTTCGATGCCATCAAACTTCACCGGCCTCGTCGGCAGCACGGTTCACCTCGTTTGCAAAGTCAAGAACTTGGGCAACCGCACGGTAAGTGAGATGTGATTTGGCGAAAGGGACAATGTGGAATACACAATGGAACGTCGCAAGTCCAATATATGGATATCAAGCGAACCTCACCGTCTCGAGACAAGTACATTTGCAAACTGTATTATTTTTTTTTTAACCAACTTTAATTTGTTTTATCTCAACTTTTTTTCTGCAAACCATCCGAATCAATCAAAAGCAAACGTGCTCTGGATGCCTGCGAGTTATTTGACAATTTTTCGCAAGGTCGGATAAAGTGTATGTAAATTAATCCGTCTTAAGGATGGGCTAAAGATCAAAGCAACACCGAAATATTTAAATCCACGAGTCTCCAAAAGGATTTTATAAAATGAAAAACCAATTGTGGCTCTCAATGCGTATTCGATCAACGCAGTGAGACCGACAATTGGTTTTTCATTTCATAGAATCGTTTCGGAGAAAGATGAATTCAAAATTTGTACTCCGTCTCCCTTGCGCTCGTACGCGTTTAGCCTCGCCTTAAGTTTCGGTACACCGTTTATGGATTTTCCGAGCGCTACGAGCAGAGTTAATGGAATAACCGACTGTTCGAACGATGTACAGATGAAACAATGAAAAATACGGGAGATTCGATGCCTCCGGGCTACCGAGTTTCTGACAGGTAATCCTGGAATAAACAGGGATATGAAGTTGTTAATATCAAATTGTTTGTTTCGGGAGAACTGGATGAAACAGAATGCGAAGCTACTCACGTGAGTTTGTAATATTTCCGTAGGGCAAATTGGGCTAATACGGCCCAGCTCGATTAGCACGTAAATCATAAACGGTAATACATAGATCGGGACATATTCACCACTTCTGTCCTATGTGAGGAAAGCATGGAGTGTAAAGTACATCCTCTAGATATGGAAATCAAACTATTTTCCGTATATTCCCCGAATATTACGGTTCGTAGGTAATTCCCGATTAAACATGGATCAGACATCTTTGAAATCAAATAGTTTATTTTCGGGAAAAAATCATGAAATAAAACTCGAAACGGCTCATTTGCGAGTTTGCGATATTTCCGTAGGGTGAAAGCGGTGAATGTGGCCCAACTCGATTGGCACGCAAATCACGAACGGTAACAGATTGACCGGGTCAATATTCACCGCTTCTATCCTATATGAGGAAAGCTCTGTGTGTTCACTATAGCTTTTATTCTACGTAAAGTACAACCTCTCGATATGAAAATGGAACTTAATCGGGGATTCCGTATATTTCCAGAGTCTTGCAGTTCGCAGGCAATTTACCCATTTCATTAATAGAAATAGAAAAAAAAAAAAAAGGGTGAGAGCTGTTGGAGCGAACTCGCCAGCTCGTTCAGATTTCGCGTCTCTATTATCCCTCGAGCGAAAGGCGCGGTGTTTTCAATTCCGAGATTAAACCTTTCTGAATCGTTTAAGCTCTTCTTCTCTTTCTTAGTTCTCGCCCTCGGCCAGCGCGAACGACGCTCCCTTTTCCTCTATCCTCAGCGGCAGTTAATTATGTGTAATATCTTGCCGGCTATTCGCGAGAGTGCTGGAACGACGAATCTCTTTCAATTACCCCCTTAACTTACTGATTACGTGAACCGCTCGCGGACGAGTTTTCTCGCTCCTGCGGAATAAACTCTTTTCGATTTCGGCCTTAAGATATTACATTATCTCTCAATTTTCTCGCTCGTTGTAACGATCGTTGAGTCGGAGTCTCGTCCGGTGGGAGGAATCACTGCTCGAACAATTGGCAATATTAGTTATATCGAAATTAAAGAATAACGAAGATAATTCGTACTATCCGGTGCCTGACAGTGCAAGGTAAGATGTCATTCCTCGTGTTCTTGTAAAAATAAAAAAAAAACAAGATTCGATGGTGATAGCCAGGAAAATAACAAAAGAACAACTTATGGGAGCTTGACTTATCCAGTCATGCGCTGTATAACCAGCAATTCTCAGCCTATATTTTCCTATATAGAAGATACAGAAGAATAACCAGTAATTCTTCAGCCACTCATAAAGACACACAAAAAAAAAGATATTGGATGATGATAGCCGAAAAAGCAGCGGAAGAAGAATAGCTTATTTGGAGCTCAACTTATCCGGTCGTGCGCTGTATAACCAGCAATTCACACTCTATGGATGATACGGGCATTTTCACGGCTGACATGACTATGTCATTGGCATTAGCTGGTCCGGGGTATTGTTTGTTTGCCAGCGAAAGCCAACCGAAATCTATGTGCTCTTGGGCTCCGCGCCGACGAGATCGGGCGACAGGGCAAGGGTGCAGTTGCAGCTGCAGTTACCCTCCCCCTAGTTCTCCTACGTGTCACGTATAATCTCTGGATCCGGTGGTCCCGGAGACTCCCGTTCGAAAACATGCAAACACACGAGGGTGGGTGGGGTATGACTCTGTATCCTGGACTCCTCCCCGAGTCGTAATGTAGGTCGTAGGTACACGTGAGGACTCCACGGGGGAGCGTTTCCTTTCCGTCTCTATCCGGTCCTTCGCAGCATCCCCCGCCGCCAAAATTCCACCCCCTCGCGCGCCCTCCTTCCTCCCAGCGAACCAGTCGGTCGATCTTTCTCGGCTGGATGCGAACGGTTCTCTCGCTCCTTCCCCTATCAGACATTGGCCACCTTCCTCTTTCGATCTCCCATGCCAGCGGGGATGCGTCGCTTACACAATGCGCGCATCACCGAGATGAAAGTGCAGTGTTGTAAGCGACCGACGTCGCATCGCGGCCGGGCACTCACCACTTCCGGAACTGCAGAGCCGCCTCGCTCGTCAAGCTCACCTCTGCTCAGCTTACTTCCACCGTCGTCACCGCCGCGACCGTCGACCGAGCGCGAAAGGCTCTGGATATACAGATTACAAACTTTCACATTGGATGAGCGAGCGAAGAGGAAACACCACACTCCGGGCTGGGCGCCTTTCCGGTCCGTGTTCGCGGGGAGGGTTTGCGAAACGCTCGGCTGACGGGGGAGAAGTAAAGAGGAAAACGGATCGGGGAAAACGAGACTTAAGGATTTCCGATCGTCGTCGGAAGCCGGAAACGGCACTCGCCCTCCCTCGGGAGGATGACCGGCAAATTACGCGGCTAAACCGTCTGCGCTACGCTGAGCTCGAAAACGAGCGCAGCTCTTTCAGAGCGATCACAGCACCTTTCCGGCTCGACAGCTGGATCCTCGTGAAAGGATCCTCTAAACGGACGAGCGGGAATTCTTGGAATGGACATTAGTTACAGGAAATCTGCAGGGACTTTTTTTTTTTTTTTTTTTTTTGCGCGATGCGATTCATGCGACTACTTGCTTTCCGGTGGCATTTCCAATTAGATGGGATCACCGTGACGCGCGCGTCGTTTACGACAAAGGCAATAACGTTCGGACAACGCCGTTGTCCTAAGCTCCTCGTAGCATGGCTGACGCGTATCTCTGCGAGCTTAATGTCAATCGCATGTAAATGGAAAAGCGAATTACGGGGTACAATTAATAAATTGCCTGTCGCCGAACCCACGGAAAAAAAGCATATGCGAAAATCCATTTTTCATATAATTGCCAATATAATTTTCACGAAAGTTTTTGTATAAGTCATTCATTATGAGATATACGTGGCGGATATGTCCGGGCAAATATGTAAAAAATGTATTTTCGCGACTACGAAAAGTATACAATTTATGTGCGGGACATAAATATATTTGCGCGAAAAATTGATTATCTTGTGTGATTTTTATAATATATATTTTTTTCGGGCGATTACTTTTATTTGTCCGTTGGCTTGTTCGTCGATTCGATCGAGTGACCTATCTTTCACTGTTTTCCTCTGTGAAATTCAGATGTCCTGGATGAAGCATCGACGGTCGGCCGTTAGACCCACAGGAACGATCAGCCTTTCGAGACTTATATATTATATTTGTATTTCGATGAGAATATAAATATTTTTGCTCACCAAAAATTGATGATTTTATATTACGTTTGTCATAATCTTATTTTCCGGCCGATTAATTATGTTTGTCCGTCGGTTCGATCGTATAATTTAACTCTCGCTGTTGTTCCTCTCTGAAATTCAGGTTTCCTGGGTGAGACATCGAGACATTCACCTGCTGACGGTCGGTCGTTACACCTACACGAGCGATCAACGTTTCGAGGCGCTGCACTCCCCCCACACGGAAGAGTGGACGCTGAAGATACGATATCCGCAGCGCAAGGATTCCGGATTTTACGAGTGCCAAATATCCACGACCCCGCCCATCGGACATCCCGTCTTCCTGACTATAGTGGGTAAGAGCGATTTTTTCCCCATCGGTTAAATATGCGGCAACAACACGGCGGCTTACGTGGCCGAGGGCAAATGTCGATGGTTCGATGCGGTAAGGTCGTGTATCGGCTATGCGTGGGCACACACGATATCCCCTTTGGCATAAGAAGCCAGCGATATCGAAACCCCGGCAGACCTGCCAATGAACGATAAATATTTACGGCACGGAAAATCCCAAAATCGCGGAAAAAGAAATTGGATTTTTCTCCGGAACAATTTCTTTTCCCGAGCATAACACCCTCACGACATTGTCACGGGATTCAAGAAGGGTTCGCTCGCCCGACGTTTACTCGAGCAGAAGGGTAAAAAATAAAAAACTCGGGAAAAAAAGATAAGAACGATAGTCGCTGCAGCATTCCAGGTGGGGTCAGTTCGACCGGTGGTTACGTGCCAGTACTGGCGCGGTAGAGCGCCAGTTCCAGGTCTCTGCAAGAACCGCGACATTTCTGGGCTTTAACCGCATGCAGGACGAAAATCCAGCCGGGATATCGGAGGAATGAAAATGTTTCTCTGAAACTCATCCTTAGTAATTTAAACGAGGTCTAAATTGCTGTGGACGAGTTTCAGAAAATTAAATACTTTTCTTGCCCGAGGTTTACACGAGCTGAAGGTTAAAAAAAAACTTTGAAAAATTATAAGACCGATAGCGACACGGAGAAAAATGGTTTAGCTACTCTTGACGGAATGAGTTTTGCTGACAATGACCTCTTTTCCGCAGCAAAACGATTAGTAAAAGCAGCAAAAAAACGACTACGTAGAACCAATTAGTCTTGCTATCATGACAAAACTTTCCTTTCACTACAATTTAGTTTGCTATGAGATCAAAAGACGCCTGCTGTAATCTGACGGCTGAGTAATCACTGATAATAGGAGAGTTATAGATACGTGCATACATTTATTTAAAGATAACTCACTGCGTGAGTATTTTATCGTTTTAGTACGATGAAAATAATGTCCGGATTTGCAATAGCGAATTCCTGAAATTTGCTGTGTATGAATGTATAAAACTGCGCGAGATATTATCGCACTTTATACATTCATACACAGTAAATTTCAAGAGTTCGGAATTCCATTCTATTTTTATTTTTAATCGAATACAAAGTTTCCTCGTCTCTCTTTGCTTTCATTTTATATACGAGTCCCACTCAGTCATATAGCAAATTTTTTTCTCACAGTAACAAAGGCCGTTTTGTTGCGGTAGCAAATAGCTCCAAGCGAAAAATGTTGGTACGGTTAAAAGCTGATTTTCTTGTTCCGGTACTAACAAACTAAATTTGCTACGATTACAAAAATCTCGTACCAACAATTTGTTTTTCCCCGTTCACTGCGGCACCCCAGTTGGGGTCAATTCTGCCGGTCGTTACATGCCAGTACTGGCGCGGTAGAGCGCCAGTCCCAGGACTCTGCCCAGTCCTGCGCCAGTTCTGGGATCAAACCGCCGACCGGACGGAAGTGCACCTGTGATATTGAGAAAAACAATGTTTTTCTGAAAGTCATCCGTAGTAATTTAGCCCCCGGTTATCCGAACGAAAGATCGCCTCCCTGCGCAACCCCTACGCGACGGTTCAACGATTGTTTGACTTTGCGCTCCATCGCACCCTCAACGCAAGACTGCGTGCCAGAATCCGGGCGTTGCAACTTGCGTCGCACCTTGACCCAAAAGCTCAGCCTCGGGCATGTTTTACCTCGCACTATATACACAGTCAACGAGTACACAGGATCCATCGAAGAAAGGACAGGCGGGAGAATGAGAGGGAGATTTGCATCATAAGCCTCGGGGTATCAATCCTATAGGAGTCGCCCACCCTTCAGCACGACCCGGCTTCGTTGCAGCCGAAGCATTGTTACAGGTGGCCTGTTTCCGTCCTCTCTGTTCCAGAGCCAGTCACCATTATTGTCGGAGCGCCGGATCTTTTTGTGAATAAGGGAAGCACCATCAACCTTACTTGTTTGGTGAAAAACGTTCCGGATCCACCGCCCGCCATGCTATGGCGTCACAACAACGCCGTGAGTGGCTCAGTGCCGTCTTTTCGTCGTTTCGCTTTTATCTCGACTATAAAATCGCTTTGAAAAATAACCAACCCCCCCCCCCCCCACCCCACCCCACCCCTCCCCCGTTGTGGCACTTTGAGATGAGCGCCGACTTCGTGACCGGTCATTTTATTGTGTCACTTGTGTCTGCCACATGATCGTCGATTTAACGATTTACACTGTGACGACAACCGACATTGACTCCAAAAGCCTCCACGGTCCCAATTTCAAGATTAACAAAGTAACAATCTCTGTAGACAGAAAACAAACAAAAAAAAATAATGTTTTCATTTTATGATATTGTCATCGATGAATTGAATGATAAAGAAAATCAATGAAATTACGAATGATCACGAAATAAAGAAGGGAGAAAGATTCTTTCGAAACCAACCTAGGCTGCTGAAGAGTTTATCAAATCCGTGACACAAAAAAATGACTGTCGAATCCCGATTAGACTTCGAACAAAAATTACTGTCGTGACACATCAAGCATTGTCCGGATTCAAAGAAGACCGTTATTTTTTGGGCGATTGAGGCTTGCAAAAAAAAATTTTTAAAAAGAAATGACCGGCACGACACGTCTGTGGTCGCACTCGTGAGTTTTCGCCAATGCCAAAGTTCTACATCGGACATTCGCTTCCTATCCCTAATCTGTGGTTGCATCATCACAGTCCGTGCATTAACTTCAAAGCGAAGGGTGCAGAATCTAACCACCCAGATAACATTGGACCACAGTGAGCGTGTTGCACGGTGCAAAGCTCACCATTCGGAATAACTCGGATAATGCGGTTTAACGAGAATAGCGATGGAGTACGTACTCCTTCGCCAGCTAGTTGCGCCGAGAGCCACAGTGGTAAAATGGCGATTTAGATGTCTGTATGCCGGTGCAGATAGAGCACCGAGGGGGGGGGGGGGGGGGGGGAGCGTGGGTCGGGTGAGACGAAACGCGTGCTGTGGAAATAAATTTACCACGGCGAGAGCGGGCAGGGCTTTGAGAGCGCGAGGGCGAAGGGAACGGCGGGTTGGCCTGGCTCTTTTCGCCGTCGACGTCTCTTCCTCCGTGCGCGTAGATTGCTCCTTGAAAATGCGCATCTTGAGTGGAATTGTACACTCCCTTGTAGAGGCAAGGGTCTTCGAAGAGGTTCGCGATTCCGCGGGCTGTCTCGCACCCCCGCCCAGCTGTCCGCTCCTCATCCCTCCCTGCGGATCCGATAGTTCTGCTCCTCTCTGCAACATTCCCCTTTGAATTCGCGAAACCTGCTTTCAATCTGCTTCAGGACATTAACTTTGACTCACCGCGGGGCGGTGTGAGCCTCGTGACTGAGAAAGGACGGGAAACGTCGAGTCGCCTGATGATACAGAAAGCAGTGCCAAACGACTCGGGGGAATACACTTGCGGGCCGAGCAACGCGAATCCGAGCAGCATAAGAGTCCACGTCGTCAATGGTGAGTTGTTCCCCGACGATTCGTGACAATAAATTTTATAAAACGAACTTTTTGGGCAGTCAAATATATATATGTATATATGGAAACACTGCGGTTTTCTATTTTTGTTTGATGGCTCGAATTTGGATGTTTCTCTTCGACCGGACATTTGCTCGTCGGTCGACAATAACGCGCTCGCGTTTTCGGTGACAAATCGCATCGACGATAGTTTCAATTCTTGTCGAAAAATAATTTCCGATAATATTAATACTTTAACATTAATTCTTCGACCGGAAGTGACATCATATCGGAAATACGTCACTTCCAGTTGAAAAATAAGATTTTCAAACCGGTAGTGACCAATTTCCGGTATGACGCAATTTTCGGTCAAAAAATAAAACTTGCAAACTGGAAGTGACGTTTTTCCAGTGGGACGTCATTTACGAACTAAAAATGTGAATTTCAAACCGGAATTTACATATTTCCGGTATGACGACACTTCCGGTCGAAAATTGAATTTCCAAACCGGAAGTGACGTCACTGAGAATCTTAACGAAAATTTCTCTGCCAAGTAGAGGCGCAGTAACATTAGCCAGGTGCATCGTTTGTCCATTTAAGACAGAATCACATCTGGATATTAATAATATTACGGTTTTGTTGTCGTTATTCGATCCACTGTTTGTTAGTTATATGATTTACCTCTCCGTAAAACGACCCGAATACATAATTTATCGTACACAAGGCGAATATTGATTTCATCTATGTTTAAGCCTGCGGTTATCGGTTTCCGTATAATACCATTTACGTACGATTTCGCATGGGCTTTCGGAGCACCAATCGAAATAATTCCGGGTCGGGCGGGATTATCGTGATTTATTCGGACAAAATGATAATTAATGGGAATACGAGCGAAACGACGATTCGTCGTTTCATCGGGCCACTTGACGGATCCTAATTTTTTTTGCCCTCTATTGATGCGCGGTCTATTCCCCTACAACGGTGCAGTCCAAACCGTTCGGGCACTTATGAAGGGCATTACCGAAAGGCATGACACGATGACGTTCGAAATAATGTCTGGATTAAATCGGAATTATACTCGTGGACAAAATATATCGTCCGGAAATTATTTTTAAATAAAAAAAATATATATATCAGCGAAGAATATCTTAACAATAACACGGGCGTTTGTAACGAATTTCATTTATTCGGTTCAACGTCCCGTTGCAGTTTTTTTTTTTGTCAGAATTCTTCTTCAAATGCTCATTTGGCCCTGTGAACAATGTTTATTTTTGCATTTACTTGGTCGCTGAGTCGCCGAGCCGCGAACAGCTAATCGCTGTGTCTTCAGAGCTCAGTTTATTTCTATTAGTCAATGCTAAAATATGGAAATTCGTCAGAAGCGCACTGTCTTTCGCTGCAGGCAGTTGCGGAAACATTGAACGCGTGGGAACTTTCATTTATGGTGCGGTTTTGTCCACGACCCTCCAAGGGATTCGCCGACGGAGACCAAATTAATTCGAGCTCTCGATCTTTGTTTACTTTTCATCTGGATTATATGGCTACGAGGCGAGGGATCGTCATACCGACGAAACCCACGATAGCGTAATGCCACTCCGAATGGACAATCGATTTGACGACTCCGCGCAATAGTAAGATCGTTTTCGCGCTTGCCGACCGATGACTAAATAAATTTCATATTTTAATAGTTCCAAAAATAATTTAATGAAATGAATAACTTTATGTTTTCATAAGATTTTGTATAGTTTTACAACATTTTGTATACTTTTTTTTTTTTTGAACGTGCATAAAAATGTATACAATTTTTTAAATTTCATAAACAATTTTTTTTTATTTCATTTAAAAAATGCATAATTACGATTGAACTATCTGACACGTTAATTCACAAAGACAACCTCGAAATCATAGAACAGCTCTGCATTCAACGAAGATCACATACTATTCCCAGACACAAATTCCCCACGTACACCATATACGAAACAGTTGAAAGAATGTACAACGAAACTCCATAGGTAAAACCGTCTCTCATCTACAATAACCAATATTTCCTCTCAGAATTACCATATTTTGTACTAAACCAAAGAGAAACTCGAGCTGAAGGACTACACTGTTAAAACTGTCTGTTTGAAAATTCATAAAATATATATGACGTTTTATGCATATGCAGTATATGAAATTTCATTGACACCTTTTTATGAATATTGCGTTACCGGTATATTAAAAACAATATTATTTGTATAATATTTGCAATAGTAACATTATTTTCATATACGAATGTCTTAATTTTCAATAATAAACAGGTATTGCATTTAAGATTAAATGACTATATTAAAATTCAAATACAATGTATAAGAATTTTAATTCCATATACCGACGTTTTATATCTCATATAACTTTGTATATTAAACGTGTTGTAAATTTTATAACATTTTTAACAGTGTACGGTCGACGGTTCATTGACATTTTTGTTATTTTGTTGCTTGTATGATGTACGATATGTATGCAAAAGCTGTTATGTATCGTCAATATTTATGACTAAATGTCAATAAATACACGTAATACTTACGTCTATGTTGCAGAGGAACATCCAGCGGCAATGCATCACGGTGAAGGAAGCACGTCTTACGCCGTCGAACACTCGATTTTTTTGATGATTTTCGTTTTAGCCAACGTAATGTTTCTATAAGAGAGAAGAAAGAAAATCTTATTACCCTTTCGAGCGCGTGAACTCGAGCCGAATGGTGTCGGACATCGTTCCACTTCCATCCAAAGTCGCGCCGATTCTCCGCGGAAGCGAGGGGACGAGGTGAAGCGAGATGAGACTCCGAAACAGAAATAACTGAGAAAAAAAAAAGGAAAGATATTTGTGCAGGGTAAATTCCAATAACTACCAATTTATATTGTACTATCGTGACCAAAGCGTTCCGGATATCAGCACACAGACCCACCCACGGCACAGTAATCGATAAAGGGCGTAGTATTTTGTTAAAATCTTTCTCGATTAAAAAAAAAAAAAAAAAAAATTCAAGCAACGACGCCGATGGCCATCGCACTACGTCATTGTGCGAGATTTAAAAAAAAACAAAACGAATAAAAATTGTAAATAAAACTGATTGTATGTACATATCAATAAATCAATTGTCTTTGATCGGCGGTCTCTGGTTTATTTTTATTTTTATTTTTATTCTATAAAATTGCCCACAATTGTTTCAGACTTATTCATGCGACGTCATCTACATGGATTGGTTTTCGATACTTTCATTTTTTTTATATATAAACCCGATAGGATTTATCGACGTTATGATATTTTTTTTTTCCTCCCATCCAAACACGCGGCCGTTTGTTTGATTTCTTATACGCGTCGATAAAAGTATCTTTGCCGAGAGACGCGATGGAAATAAATCCCTCGCCGGGGATAAAGCCGAGAGTTCGTCAAGTATTCAAATCGTTCGGGTGATTGGAACAGTCGCCGGTCGGACAAATACCGGATTTTAATGCGACACAGTCCCAGATTGAGTGCAGCGATTCGATGAGGACGGGCGAATGTATTTGCCGCCGAGAATCGACGGGTTTGCGACGAAAGCTCCGAGCTTTCTTCGTCAACGGGCGACCGTGCAACGTGAGCTGTTCAGGTAGTCGACGAAGTCCACGACCGTGGGATTTCGCCGACGAGGAATCATCGCCGGCGCTGTCCAGGCACGCTGCTGATGCTTTCCCCAGGGACCGAAAATGTTCCCTCGCCGCTCCTTGTCCCTCCTCGCAGTTTGCTCGTATTGTTCGTGGAGCGGCATCCGCTTGCCGAATACGAAGAGGCACGGACCGTGGTACGGCTGAAAATCGGTCGGCATGTTCTGCCTGTAAGCCAGCCGAAAACCGCCCGTTTCGGCCGAGGGATTCAACGGCAGGTCCAATACCACTGCAAAGTCAAATTTAAAACATGTTACTTGGGGCGGGATTTAATACCCGAATGTTGAAAGTTCGAATATGCTAAAACCCGAATCGAAATATCTCACTGGATACATTTTATGACAGGACATCGAAAGTCTAAATTATCAATGGAAATAATCGTACGATGGTGATGGCTATGAAGGAACAATAATACGCAATAAAATTGCGATAAAAGGGCAAGATTCCAAAAGTATGCACTGTAACATTTTTTTTTTTCAAATTACTGAACAGTATTAGAAGGTTTTTTACATAAACTGTTTCTGAAATGTCACACACATGTGCATTGCAATTTGACAGTTAAATTTGTATTTTTCATTTAAATTTTTGAAAATTTCAAGCAAAAGATTTGTAATTTTAATATCTAGTATTTTTATTTTATAAGTAAAGTTTACTTACTTATAAACATTAAAGTTCAACTCTAATGTTTAATTGATGTAAGTAATGTTAGTAAATTTCAAGTTTCAGTACATTAAATTTACAATTTATTTTTACAGTGTACTCCATGCTTATTTCCCACCAAACTATAATTACGATATTCGAAAACAAGACGATTTTTGGGTTTTCATGTTTCGGGGATTTAAGTTTTCGATTTTCTGACAACTTATACTTTCAGTTTGTTGATAAAACGATGTCTCGTATTTTTACGCTTTCTGATAATTTATTTCGAAATACTTAAATATCGGTTACTCTCTGTTCAGAGTATTAAATCTTCAAACGATTAGCTATTCACCGATTTTAAGCTTTTTGATAATTGAAATTCGATTTTTGTTGCCGCAGCTATTATTTATTGTCGGTTAAATATCAATTGGTTGGTCGGACTTTTTGGAATTTCATATTTTTTAAATTCGGCACATTGACTTTTCTGTTTTTAAAATACCGATAATCAGGACTTTTCGATTATTTTAAGTATAAAGGCTCGTGAACAATTAATCTTTTCATCCGTTTCTCAGAACATTTTTAACAATGCATTTTTATTTTGATTTCTTTTTTTCACTGATTTTTTTTTTGTGTGCCGATTTTTTTTTGTACTGTTCTCTGCAAACTTTCATCTCGAGGCGATGGACGATCGAGCTCTCCTCGGTTCGTTCGTCTTACCGATAAGGAAACGAAGGAAGAAATAAGAAACGAAAATAAGTGAAGAGGAAAGGAAAGACCAGCTGGTATCTTTATCTAAAGAATTGACCAAAGCCTCTCGGGCTCGTATTTGATTAATGGAAGCCCGTTTGCTGCGAACTTGCAGACTGTAGGCTCAAATTAAAAAAAAATGCTTCTCATCGTTATTGGCTCGAGGGCAATTAATTTTTTTTCATCCATTTCTCTGTAAAAGAATTTTTTAAAGAATGCAATTATATTCCGACTTCTTTTTTTCACTGATCTTCTTTTTTGTGCCGATTATTCTTTAACCTAGATGTAAGTTTCAAACTATCATCTCGCGGCGATGGACGGTCCAGTGTTTCGAGCCGTGGTTTTTTTCACAATGTATTTTTGTCCTGACTTTTTTTTACGACTTTTTTCTTCTTTGCCGATTTTTCCTTTTATTCACCGTTCCCTGCAAACTTCCATTCCGGTACGTCGGACGATCGAGTTTCCGAGCCGGTCCTCCTCGTTTCGTTCGTCTTTACCGATAACGTAACGATTCGCTCCGCGATCAAGGGAACGAAAGATTTGCTCGACGCCGGAGTTAAACAAGAGACGGAATAGGCGAAGAAGAAAGGAAGGTCCAGCTCGGCGGCTTTATCTACAGAACGGACCGAAGTCTCTCGGACTCGTGTTTGATTAGTGGCCGGTTCGTGCCGTCAATACAAACCGCTCCCGAATCGCGAAAGCACTTCACGCAGAGCCGGGCGAAACGTCGAACTTCGCCCTCCTCGAACCACCCGCAACCACCCTCGAACCATCCAAGCGCACCTTTTCCGATACTCGGTAGTACGCGACTTTCCTCCCTACGCTTTCGATCGGCGATCCGAACGCGCGGTGGAAAATCCCGGATCGAGGCACGCGAAAAGTTTCGCGAGGTTCTTCGCGCACGGCCCGGTGAACTACCACGAACAAGTACGAGGCAGTTCGCAAACCTTTAACAAGACTCTCGAGCACTCCGTTGTACAGGCGCTGGGTTATCCTCGAACTTGGCGGATGCATCCGTGGATTCGTGTTTATCTCGATGAGCCAAACCGACAGATCGTCCATGACGACGAAGTCCGCGCCGTAAAGCTCGAAGCTGCAACGACGCTTGTCCATGTAGTCCTGCGAGGCCAGCATCGTCAGCACGATCGCCTGCGACATCTTCGGGTAAATCTCGTCACGGTACGGCTCGCCCTTGTATCCGACGCTTCTACAGATTTTTCGAAAAAAAAACAAAATTTATATACCATTAGACAGTAAAAAGTAATTTCGTAAAATCGCAATACGAAGTTTCATAAAATAATTTTGTTAAATGTTTGAATATACAAACCTGTCATTAAGAATTTTAGTTTGTACTTTTTTTTGTAAAACTAGAAACCGGATGGTGGGATTGGAAAAATTAACAAATAAAAAATTGAAGACGTTTGTTGACAATAACTTATTGTAAAAAGTACAAATATTTGGCTGTACGCGTGGAATAAATCGTTCATGTCAAGTTAAATGCCGCATGCAAGTTGAATTTTATTTTTTTCGAAAATTAGCCACAAATGTACAATGTAAAGAAAAATATAGATTTAATGTACAATTACAATTGTGATGAACAACGAATGAAATTAATAGAATTTTAGTGTGAAATAAAAATAAATCATTGAATTTAAATTACTTTCATAGTGGACAGCAAATTATTAAAAGTGAAGTGATTGTAAAGTTTTTAACGTACTGTACATTCATTTTTCTTCACAATCGTACATGAAATTTAATATACCAGCTTATGAATAAAAGCTTCCATTACAAGTGCATTAAATTTCATTCGATTTTTTTTTTTTTTTTACAGTCTATGAATCGTCGATTGTCGAAAAGCATCAATTTTAAACCGTCGTTCGAACCGTGCAGTTGATAGCCAGGAATAGATCCGAGAAATCGCTGACGAAATTCGAGCTGCGAAAAAGTATCCACCTAGCCCAGTTTCCCCTATCGCGAGAGTACCACGCAAAGCTATATGTATATTTAAATTCTTTAATTTTTTTTTTTTCTTTTTGTCTCCTTTTCTTAATATTTGAGAATAAGAAGCGTTCATTTATTATCGCGCTATTGCGGACGGTGAGTGTCGAACGGAGACCCGATTTTTATAGAGAGCGCGAATACGTAAGAAGCTTTTCTTTCGATCAATCGGCGATTCCTTGCACCCGCTGGAAATGAGAATTGGTATTTTAAATTACTTCAAATATTCGTTCAGCTTCGCGCAATCCCATCCCTGATCGCGAATCGATTCAGCCGACACCGGCTGCCCTCCTTCGTCCACATTTCCCAGCAGAATTCTTCGTCTCCTTCGTCGATTTTCATCCGAGTATTTTTGTTGTATAGCGGTATTGCAGATGTGGATAGCCTCGTGGTAAGTTGCGAATGTGTATGGCTTCGAGCTGAATCGTAATAAAGCCTCTCTGTGCGGTAAGAGAAGAATGCACGGTTCAATTATCCATCGTACTGTGCTCTACATATATATATATATATATATATATATATATATATATATATATATATATATATATATATTGTTTTTTTCATCTTATTCGGAAAATTTTCATACTGCGGCTATCGAACGGTGTGCCGATGAAACGTATTTCCGGAGCGTATTCAGCGGGTATAAAATTGACTGCGATATTATTTGAACGAACGAGGTTTTCGTCGAATCGACGTAATGTATATAAAGCTTGATGAAAAATAAAAAAAAAGGATGAAACTATCATCCACCCGACGTGAGTTGGATCGAGCCGTCCGACGTGAAAATTCGACGGATGGAATTCGATTCGAGAGGAGATCACGAAGAATAATGAAATGCCGTTTCGCCAATCCGAGTCTCGATAGAACTAAAAAAAAAGAAAGTAATTGCATTTAGAGAGCAATGAAGATACGGTTTTCAGTGTTCATTGCACGCTCTCCGTGGCAATTAGCTTCTGGCGACCCGGCGGATGCCCCAACCAGTTGTCCGCATTCACGTTCTGATATAAAAGGTTCCAGCGCGAACTGGCTTCCACGCACGAAGATAGAACTTTTCGCGATCGTCCGTCGGGATTGGCACATAGCAGTTAAAAGCGTCAGACTCGAATTAAAAATCGACTGATCTCTTCAATACTGATGAGGCAAATACATTGCCGGGTTTAGTTTAAAAAACAATCGATTCCGACGGTTCTAAAATGCGGCTTGTCATTATCATGTCATAAAAATTGGTATTATCGTACCAATAAAATTGGCTTTGTCGTGTCAATAAAATCGGCATGATCTGCCAATAAAATTGACATTATCTGCCAATAAAATTGACATCATCTGCCAATAAAATTGACATCGTCGTCACAACAGAATCGATATTATTTACCAATTGTATTCGGCAGATAATACATGCATCGAAGACATTGTGAAATCATTAAAAAATCGGGAGAGTTCCAATGTACCGAAAAGGAGGTTTCTATTTGTACTTGACCGATACTGACCGAAACAACCTTAAAAGTATTTTAGCGCAAAAAATTAAAACGTGTTAACGCAAACCTAAATTTCACAACCTCATAAGGTTTTTTTTTTAAATATAATACCAAAAAGTAATTTCATCTAAAGTAGAAAAATTATAAGACAACAATTACTCGAATACCCATATCGTCAAGGGAAAGGTGTTGGTCACAAGATACCACAGTCGAATGTCGAATTTCGTTTCCTTGATCAACAGCGGTTTTTCTGTAAAGCAAAACAGAGGAAAAAAGTATCAACAAATCATTAGGTCAAATCCCCACGAATTCCTTAGACGGAGAGAGGCCGGCGAGCCAAGCCTTTAATCACCGGAGGGTTTTACAACGATGCTACGATAAATTTTACAGGGCTGCTCCGTGAGTATCCCGAGAGTCGCTGTGTACAATGTAATTACAAAAATTCGATTTTCTCGTTTGTCACGATGTACGCAGTAAATCTTGATTAATGCACGACACGCAGTCGTTGTAAGCGCCTCCCTTGATTGGAGGTATTGTAATATTAACCGGATTCTCTTCCAATAAAGTCATTTAACGAATGTATCGATATTATTATTTTTTTTAAACCCCTGCACACTCACACAGTAAAAAATATTCTTACATTCAACGAACTTTTTTCATCCACAAATGTCCAGAATTATTTTGTTGTTAATTTTATGAAAATTATTCATAAAATTATCAGACATTTTAGTACTTATTTTACTGTGCACAATGCATATATTGGGGTAAATGCAAATGAAAATTAAATGATTTTTCTTTTTTTTTTTAACCGACCTATGTACTTCTGAACGACAAAATAATCCTTAGGTTTTCCATCGACCCTCCGAAGAATATCCTTCAAGTTATGCGATATGCTGATGCCAGAGCCGCAGCAGAGTTCGCTCGGTTTGAGGATCCAAATGTTTCTCATCCCATTGAGCTCGTACTGGGGATCGAGGTCCTTCAATTTCTTCAAAGTTTCACTCGCCAAGAGATAACATTTCTGTAAAAAAAAAAAAAAAAAAAAAAAAAAAAAAAAGTACATATTTATGTCGAGCATACACGGTCCCTCGGGAGATCGTCCGGAAATTCGTGTATGCCCGAAAGTTTCGTCGGATGTGGACTCTGAATAAATTGGATTCGCGGAAGCCCGTGTGGATACGCCGAGTTGAAGAACTCGGAAAGCCGAATAGTGCCAGGTCGATCGACGAAAGTGCACGTGCTAATGAATTTTAAGTAACCTCGAAGCGGGACATTTTCTCGTCCGGAGGGCTCGATATTCCGTTCCCTTTGTGCAAAACCCTCGTGTAATCGTCCAAGAAGAGGCTCCACTGATCCTCCGTCGTCGGGCCCTCGGAATCCCCTTGGGAATCTATATTTTGATTCCTCGTCTCGGCCAAAAATTCTTCGCATCGCTCTATAGCGAATTCCAGCTGAGTTATTGGAATCGGTTCGATACCGATATCGACGAAGCCCTCGCCCTTCTCCACCCTCGAGACGAACCACTTCAGCAATCCGCTCACCGCGGTGATGCGATAGTCGGTCAAAAATGCACGAGACTCTCGGCTGACGTTGTAACTTCTTGGATATTGAACATTCGCGACACCGCACTCGTAGAGCCAGTGTGAGTCCTGAAGAATGTGAGCCATGCCGAGCTACGCGATGCGCGCAAGTGTCGAATCAAGAGAATCAACATCAAAGAGTCAGAGTGATTTTTTGGGCGCGGTCTCGTCGAAAGATCCGCAATGATTCAACAAACCTTCGACGTGTAAACGCACGCTCTCTGAAGTCGGTTCAGCAAGACGTGATTCCGGATAGAGGAATCCCACTCGACAAAGTCGTTTCTGCAATCCCAGACGAAATCCGGTGGCTTGTGAAGCAGGAGGGCAAAAAGAAGAGCCTTCTCGTTAATGGTACCGTCCGGTTGTCTGATACTATCCATCGACTTTGATTCCAGGCTAGCCACGCTTCCTGAGCGATCGAAGTTTATACATAATCCGGCAGTTCAATGTTTCGAAGCTCCTGGGCAATCCGGATTTTGACCGCCGAAATCGTGGCAGCGATCTTTGATCGTGAAATCAGAAACGCGATAATACTGCCGAATCTACTGAACGAGTTGACGCGCACTTCAAACTTCTAGAGTAAACGAGAGGAACGTGACGG
Organism: Amblyjoppa proteus; assembly: GCA_963922035.1. Lineage (NCBI taxonomy): Eukaryota > Metazoa > Arthropoda > Insecta > Hymenoptera > Ichneumonidae > Amblyjoppa > Amblyjoppa proteus. The sequence continues at coordinate 1,679,216 of OY998234.1, forward strand.
TCCGATTCGACATGGAAAAGCGATGCAAAACGCTAGTCCGTATTCATCGCTTTTGCCCATGTCGCACTTCCCGATTAGCTTGCGAGATGAGCAGCTTCGAATCAAGAACTTCCGGTAAAGTCGTCAACATTTCGTCACCTCTGAATTCACCGTTCAAGATTCCGTACACGCAACTAGGAGCTTCGATTGAATGTTACAGTAAGTTTATACGTAATCCGGTAGTTAAACACTTAGAGGCGATCTTTGATCGTGACATCAAAGGCGAGATATTGCCAAATCGATCGGGTTTGACGCGCGCTTTAAACTTTTAAGGTAAACAAGTCGAATGCGGCGGTTTAGGTTATCATGGAAAAGTGATGCAACATAGTGGTCCGTATTCGCCGCTTTTGCCCAAATCGCGCTTTCCGACTAGTTTGCGAGATGAGCAACATCAAATCAAGAACTTCCGGTAAACTCGTCAAAATTTCGTCACTTCTGATTTCACCGTTAAAGATTCCGCTACTGTACATCCGAGGGCTTAAATCGAACGTCATAGAAACTCATGCCGAGATTGAGGATGCTCGCCGAGTACTCTCACCGTAGGGGATCATCCGACTTCTTACGGACTCGTATTTCTGGACCCATCCACGTTCCTCCAACGCCTTCGCCAGCATGGGCAGCTCACCGCGAATCAAAAATATTTTGTGCCTCTGGAACCGGCAAGATTTCAATCGATTCCTTTTAATTGAAAATTAACCCAATTCTCAAGAGATGCGCACAAGTCAAAAGTCCGACGTTCCTCTCCATTGATCGAATCTTTCTCAATTTAACAAACTACCCCACGGGAGGGCGAACAGCGAGCAGTCGCAAAGACAAACCTTGACCGCTCTTGTAACTCGAGCTTTTATCTCGTTGTAAAGTTCTTTCCTTGGCAAGTGCGCTTTGCAGCAGCCATCATCGTGTTTTCCCCTCGGACAACAGGAACACGATTCCACCCCTGAATTTTGCCGGACTCCGCACTCGAGCGATTCGACACTATTGACTACCGAAGGTTCTCGGGTATCCTCGCCCGGCCAGGTCGCCGGGGCTTTCGGGTACTCGGATTTATTGTACGGGTTAACTGGACTTTCGGGCCTCTCCTGGACCATTTCCGAACGTGAAACATCGCCCTTGACCGCCGAAATGGCGACTTCCTGCGAGTGGCCCAATTCCTCCGTTTTTTCCTTGACCAGCCCAGAAGTAGGACAGTCGCGTTTTTCCGACTGGTCCACATCCTCCCTGCACATGAAAATAATTTCCGAGGATAAATGCAAATTATTTAGGGTAAAAATTGTGAATATGGCTAAACCCCGATTAACCCATAAATCAATGACATATCGACCGGGCCATATTCACCCCTTTTTGGCCTGAAAATATTATTCTACACGAAGTTTCACGTGTGCCTACATAATTATTGCACATTCGGAAACTTGAAAAAAAAATCAGAAAATTGTTTTTTTAATATTTCATTCGAAAATACTCATCCACTTATGTGCGAGAATAAATTACCCCTCGGTTCGTCGCGAAGCCGCCCTTGAATCCTGCTTCCTCCGACGCGGTTGCTTCGATTTCGCGCTGGCGTTCATCGTTACACTCTGCGAGGAGGTTACAGTAAGCCTTTAGAATTTTCCATCACAATATTGAATTTTAATTTGATCGAAAATAAAAAAATTTAAATTTATCGGCAAGAGGTTTTGATTCTATGGGTTTGACATTTTTTTTTTTCCACTGACTAGAAATTTTTTTTTTTTTTTTAATCGCCCATCGATTAATTCACTTATTCTCGGCCTCGTTCAAGTCGTTCCCCAGCGGTGTTAAGTACAATTACTCGGCAACAGATAGAGAATGGCTCGGTTCAGCTCCAACTTACTTTAATTGTGATTAAAGCTGCGAGTATCCTCTTTAAAATATAATTAGAATAATGGATGGTACGCTGGCGCCGGTAGTGGCGCGCTGTATCTGCTGCAGAGCAGAAAATGTAAAAGCATTGTGGACAGCGAGGCAGTCGCAGTAATAGAAGAAAGAGCACCTTCGGTGATTAGAGAGTGCGGACGGGGATGTGACCGCGCCCCGGTGTAGCCATGTGCATGTAGTCGAGTGAGCGTTCGTTCAACCGGGCGGATTTTCCACCACGAGGGACACATGTGCGACGATATAGCCGACCTCCTGTTGTTCCGCGCAATTCGAATTAAATAAAAATAATTAACGAACCACCTCGCTGCACCTTTGTGAACGGCTGTCCCTCGGTATTTTCGGTACTGGCGAGCGGTACTCTTCTAATAAACTTTATTACCATCAAAAGCTCGACTCTCGACTCTGCGCGTCCAAAATTCATTATAAATTCATTATACATTTTTATTAAAAAAACACATGTGGACGTATCCGAGTATCAAAGGGCGAAGCACAGTGGCAATAACATTATCCGGGGTGATAAGAAAGGATTCGCCACTCGTTCTTATCGATGGATCGTGTTGGCGGTGAATCGCCGGGAATCTAAATTTCTCGATTCGAAATTTCATTTTCCATGGCGAGAGCGCTTCTCGCCTGATATACAAAAACCTGCTGGCAGTTTACAAATAATTATTACGCGGAGAAACAACAAATTTTGGGACAGCAAGAACTTTGTTGCCGTAGGGGAGAGCACGACTAAATGGGACAGTGGGACTAAATGGGACACTGTAAAAAATACTTTCGTAAAATCAGAATGCGAAATTGCGTAAAAATAATTTTGCTAAATAAGTGACAAACCTCGTTTGACATTTGTTTGAATATATGAACCTGTCCTATTGTTTCCCGTGTCATTGACAATTGTAGTTTGTACCTTTATTTGTAAAACTAGAATATTAAAAAATAAAAAAATTATGGACGTTTGTGGAAAATAAGTTGTTGTAAAAAGTACAAACTTTTTTTTACTGTGGACAGTGAGGCAAAACTCAATTTTTCAATCATTTTTGGATGCGCCATTTTGTCCGAACGATAAATCCGGATTTTCAACCGGGTTTTGACTCATTCGCCATCACCGCCACCATCCAAACTTATTGGAAAATTGCGTTTTGCCCCATTGTCCCGTTTTGCCCCACAGGAACAACAAACTACCTTGAACTGGCAGCGAATTTTATTGCTCCAATGGCATTAAAACTATCCGCGGTGATAAAAAAGATTTTGGCACTCGTCCAGATCGATAGATCGTGTTTCCGGTAAATCGCCAAAAATCTAAATTTCTGGTTTCTAAATTCCATACCGAGGTCGCTTCACTCCCGACCTACAACAACCTCCTACTAGTTTACAAATTAGTCTTAGGCGGATAAAAATTAATTGTTGAAACATCAAAATCTTCCTTACCGTAACTAATTTATCTACTTAATGCAGGAACAACATAGTACCTCGAAGTGGCAGCAAATTTTATTGCTCCAACGTCAAGTTTTTTTTTTCCTGGCGCAACAATAGTTTACCAACGATGCACACTTCGTTAAAGAAACAAAATGATTCCCCTCCGTGTATGAAAAATTGCAAAAGCGTCAGCCGGAAGTTCCAGAACGGAGTCGATCGCCAGCATCGGTCATGTCCGATAGTTTCGGTACCGGTCCAGTACCGGTGCCGCTCACCGTGCGCGCCGAGCCTTGACACCGGCAGCTCTGGCGCCGGTACCGGGCCAGTAACGCGCCGTTCGGCTGCTTCTATACGGAAATAAGCTGAACGAATGGAGCTTGTCGATTGTTTCCAGCTACACACAGAGTGGCCGGACCGTGCGGAGTAGCAGGAACGTGCAATTAAGCGTTATCGTGTAACGGCGGTCGATAGCGTGCTGCCATCAGCACCACCGGCACGGCCGAGCAGGGTTGCTTGCTGGACGGGCTTAGAAATCGCCCGGCAGCCGACGCAGTTATTTCGTTGCCGCTAACTGACTTGCAAATTGCTTTTATGCAGTTTCCAGTTAAACGGTTATAGTGGATAAGTAACGCATTCGGTTGGCGGGTACAATTAGTGCACTTCTGGGATAACGGAGCGGGGTTGGTTTTCGGAAATCTCCGTACACCGGATACACTGCCGATCGCCGGGAAACGCGGTTCGACCGTGCCAGAGGCGATCGCAATCCCACCGTACCGTTCAGCAGCCGGGCTTCATTCCATTAATATCGAACACTCGCGATATCGCAAACCATCGAGAAACGATCGTGCGAGCTTGCGCTCCGATGCGGAGCATCGTATCGCCATAAAGTTTCGTCCCTCAGCGATAACGCCCGTACGCGATCGGCGAAAGATCGACGAAAAGGAAGACGGAAAGAGGCCATGGACAAGTGCACTTTTATTTTGGACCCGAGGCACGTCAATTTTAGAGATTCACAGTTTTCAGAGAAAAACAAGAAGAGGCCAGGACGAGGCTGCGAGAAAACGGGCGGGGATTTGCCTTGATGAAAGTTCGTACATTAGGAAGAGTTTTTGCAGTGAGGTCACGTCGCCCACCTCCCCGGCGAAGTCGGTCGGCCGAAGGCCTGGCGATGAGTTCATTGTCACGCCGTGAAAGTCGGCGAGAGGGCATGCGGGAGCTTTCCGCTGGCGCGGACGGACGGGAAAAGCTGCAGTCCGAGGGACGGAAGTCGAAGGAGGCACCGGATTCTTCGTCAACTTCCGTCGCGGCATTCCAGACGCACCGCCGATCGCGCCGGTTAATAATTTCCCTCGTAAAGTTTCGCGCGCCTGTTCGTGTTTCGGCGTTGCTCGTCTCTCGGCGATCTCTCCGGATTTCTCGCGAATCCATTATTGCAACCGGGCCACGGGTCTGAGGAGCAACGTAGTGCGCGGGGAGGAGAAACTTTGGGCAAAGGAAAAGGGAAGCTCGAGGATTAGACTCGCAGCTCGCCGAGTCGGGAAGCTCCCGGACTCGCTCCTTCTGTTCTTCACCCGTCTCGCACCTCTCCACCGCCGCAACTTCCTTCTTTTCCAGGCCGTTCCTCTATTGCTTCCGCCTCTTAATTACCGCCAACTGCAATAGTTTATAGTCTGAAGCGGGCCCGTGTGCCGGCGCGAATTTCTCCGGTGCGCAACGATTAATCCCGGCTCCCTTCGTCATCCCCATTCGCGATATATTCTCCGCTCCACCTGCCGTTGCGCTCTTGCGGAAGACCTATTGAAGGCGAAACGGTCGGGGGGGAGGTTTTTTTTTGTTTCTTTTCTTTTTCTCACCTTCGCTCCGCAACGATTTCATCGCCTCGTCGGAGTCGGGCGCAGGATCGTGAAATTTCGGCACCGACGTGCCGGGAACCACGAAATCCGAAGGAGTGCTTGGTCAATACGGTATAAGCAATCGTATCTCGAGTACCGACCGGTGGATGAGGGATGAGGGAGCTTGAGAGCAAGAATGGATATGTTGTTTTCACAGCTCAGGGGTTTCGGGTATCAAGGGAGTGCACGCTAGAATCGATATCAAGGACTCGAAGAAAAGCTCATAGGTTCTCGATGGATAATGCAGAAATATTGTCCGATAACGGAAGATTCCCTGCTCCTTCGTTCTAGTGTCATCGATATTGCGGCGGCGACGATCTTGACAATAACATATTGAATTCCTTCGATTGGTCTCCTCCGATTCTCTATTTTTTGTTTTACTTTTATCGGTTACTTTTTGCAAACGTTACTTTTATCGCTACTTTGTGCAAACGATACAAGTAACGTTTGCAAAAAGTTACTTCGAGTAAGATCCTAAAGAATGCCACTTTGGCGTATAACTGCACGGTCTGTTTAGCTATATTTTCTTAATGTCGAGATACTACCGTGCCTCTTGATATTCCAATGCCTTTACTCGAGTACCTCAAACACGCCTTCGCGAAAATTTCCGGACTATCAGCGTGCTGCACGAAGTAAGCGCAACTTCACTCCGTTGTATCTGTTACTCAAGAGGAGCGGTAAATTCTATTATACCGTACGCGAATGGATATATTGTATTGCCGGCCGGGTTTCGAGTATCAAGACAGTGCACTGTAGTATTATGTATGTAGTGTTATATATTATACATTGAATTCCTTTAAGCGTTCTCTTCCAACGTTCCAGTTTTTAGAGATAGTAGTGATTGTATTTATTAACAATATTTTGCATGGTACCGACATTGATACATTTCGAATATTATTTACAGTATATTTCACTACTACCAACGGGCCATCGACTCAAGTTCTCCGGCACCTGATTCGCTTTTTTTTGTAGTAGTGCGTTTGCTTTTCTGTGAGAAAGAGTTATAATTTTTGCTGTTCTACGTTTATCAGAATCTGCTTCGAATACGCTACCAAAGAAGATCCTACATTTCAACGTCTTTACGCCAGCACTTCGAACACGCTCTCGCGAAGATTTCCGGACTGTCGGACGACTATCCGCGCTGCACGAAGCAAGCGTAACTTCACCCTTTTACTTCTCCTCCTCGGGAGGCAAGAATGGAAATGTTGTTTTCTCGACCCGGTTTCAGATATCCAGAGAGTGCACGGTAGAATCGATATCAAGGACCCGAAGGAAAGCTCATAGGCTCCCGACAATAATCCCGAAATATTGCCGGATAACGGAAGATTCTTTGCTCCTTCATTCCACCGTCACCGATATTGACGCGCTATCGATCTTGACCATAAGATATTGAATTCCGTTAATTGTTCTCGACCAACTTTCTCGGCATCCGCTTCGAAGCAAGCGACATATTTTTCAGTGCCTCTACTCAAGTTCTTCGAACACGCTGTCGCGAAGGGTTCTGGACTATCAGAATTCGCGCTGTACCGAGTAAGCGCAACTTCACCCCGTTACATCTCTTAGTCAGGAGGCTCGGTACATTCTGTTACATCGTGCTAGAGTGCATATATGTTGTTTTCTCAACCCCAGCTTCGGGTATGAAGAGAGTGTACCGTAGAATCGGTATCAAAGCACTCGAAGAGAAGCTCGCGGTCTCCCCACAACAATACGGAAGTATTGTCGGATGATGGAAGATTCGCTGCTCCTTCATACCAATGAATTTATTTACGTTAATTATTATTCTCTTCCAACTTTCTCAGAATTTGCTTCGGATCCGCTTCGAAGATCCTACATTTCAATGCCTTCACTCAAGTAGCTCGAACACACTCTCACGAAAATTTTCCGACTATCAGACTTCGCGTTGCACGAAGTAAAAGCAACCGCACCCCGTTACATCTCCCACTCAGGAGACACGGTACATTCTATTATATCGTGCAAGAATGCATAGGGAAGAGCGGGGCAAATTGGGACACTTGGGCAAAACAGGACACATAAGGCAAGACTCAATATCCCAACAATTTTTGGATGCCTAATTTTATCCCAACGATAAATCCGGATTTTCAAACCCGTGCTTTGCCACACGTACCACTATCGCCACCATCCACAAGTCCTTGCAAAAATTTGCGTTTTGTCCCATTTTCCCGTTTTGCCCGACTGTTCAATTTTACCCCGCTCTCCCCTATGTGGTTCGCTCAACACCGGCTGCGGGTATCAAGAGAGCGCACGGTAGAATCCATATCAAGGACTCGAAGAGAAACCCATTACCGACAACAATCCCGAAATATAATCGGATAATGGAAGATTCTCTGTATTCATTCTAGTACCACCGACTCGCTTAAAATTTGCGTTTTTAAGTAGAGGAGAGCGGGGCAAAATGGTACAGTGAAGCAAAACTCAATTTCCCAATAATTTTGGGATGACCCATTTTCGCCCAACGATACATTCGCATTTTCAACTCCGTTTTGCCCCAATTACCACCATCGCCACCGTCCAAAAGTTATTGGAAAATTGCGTTTTGCCTCATTAGCCCGTTTTTCTCCACTCGCCCATTTTGCCCCGCTCTCCCCTCCATCACCACAAGACGCTGTCGCCTCTCTTGATATTGCCGCGCCGCCGATCTTAATCACAATATATTGAATGCCTTTAATTGTTCTCTCCCAACTTTCTCGGAATCCCCTTCGCAGCAAGATTCTATATTTCAATGCTCCTACTCAAGTACTTCGAACACGCTCTCGCGAAGATTTCCGGGATATCAGACTTCGCGCTGCACGAAGTGAGCGCAACCTCACCCCGTTACATCTCTTACTCAGGCGGCGCGGTACATTCTATTATACGGCACAGATATATATATATATATATAGTGGAAAATGTAGATACGGGCACGTAACGTAAGGCGGTGTGTAAGGTTCCCGGCAGCGAAAGGCGTGTATTCCTCAGTGTCCGGACGATGAAACTTAAGACGAGCTACTTGGCTCCGGCGAAGTATATCGCCAGTAGGACGGGCGCGAGCGGTATCAGGAAGATGAAACGGTGGCATTTGCATGACTCTTCTACAAATGGCAGAGAGGGCTGAATACAGCAGTCACTCCCGGCGAGTAGTCGGCGGAATCGCGAAACGAAGAGAGGCGAAATGCACCGAGACATATAGACAGTGCGGATAAAGGGGACGAGAGGAGGGCCAGATAGTAGATAGTGGTGAAACCAGAGGAACTTATATGGTACATGTGTAATACGAACGAGACAAGAATGACGATGAGACAAACGGAGCGGAGGAACAGATAGCATGTACGAGGCAAAACTTTGCAGCCTGCACCCAGCAGTAATCACCCGGCTAGGCAGCTTGCCGACGGAAGCCGGCTGGAGAGAACTAAGCAGTGGTAAGCTATTCGTAACCGCGAAACGAAAGCGCACTAATTCTCGCTCCTCACCACGGGAGCAAGTTTGTTGCACAATAAGAGCCCTCTTGCCGCGACTCAACGAAAGAGCACCTCAGCGATTCTAAATTCCGGTTGGGTCGCGGCGACTCCCGATCAGCTGCCGTAAGGAGGGAAATACATCGTTAAATACATTGTAAATTTAATGCACTGGATGGTGGAAGTCTTTATGCTAAGACTTGTAGATTAAATTTAACGTAGAATTTCTGGTAAAAAGTTCATGAAGTTTTACAATGAAATTCAAATAAATTATTACATTTAAAGTACTTTTGTAGTAACATTCTACTAAATTATTCAACGCAAACTATTTCTAAAGATTTTAATATACCGTACGTTAATTTTTTCATCACGATTGTAAATGAAATTTAATGTATCAGATTTGTGCATAAAAACTTCCTAAAATTTTACAATAAAATTACTTTAAGTCGAATAATTTACTTTGATCTTACTCTAAGAGTCCATTAATTTTTCACGACAATTGTACACTGAATTTACAAATTTTTTTTAAACAGTGTTCCAGTTCAATGTTTTTATCAAAACAAAGGCGATTTCACTATCGCAACGAGCCAAACAAGAAGGTGGTCCAAATGACCAATCTGCGGGTGGTGCATGAAAATCAAAGAAAGCTCTTGTATTATTTTTAAATCTCATCGGGAGCAAGGTTTAACAGCTAAAAATCCCTGACCGTTATCAATACGAGTGAGTGAACGAAGTTTCAGATTTTTTTAAAACCCATATTCACCACTTTTACCGTCCACCTCCGCAGTCTACTCGCGAAGCTCGGCGTTCGAAGCTCGCAAAAAAAATAAAATAAAAACAATAACCGACGGAAATCGAATCAGCACCTGCATTGGCCCCCTTTTGACCCGAACACGCTCGACCTGTAGTCGAAATGAATACCATAAAAAAAAAAATCTTTGGCTCAAAAAAAAAAAAAATTCAATCCCATCGGATTTCTCGAAAAAAAATGTCGACGGAATGAACAGCAAGAATTGTGTGCTTCGCGAGCTCGGGGGTTATTACCCACGCGTTTCAACAACGTCTTCGCGTTTTGTTGAGAATTCCACACAACTCACTGTAATCTCTACTCAAGCCTGTTGGAGCCAGGAGTGCGATGACGAGAGGAGAGAAAAAACAAGCAAGTGTGCAGAGCAGACTTGTAGGTGCAGAGCGAAGTGGCTCGGGCTCACTGCTGCAGTCTCTGCCGCATAATAACCTCGAGGGTTGAGGCACGGCAGACCGATGTAGAGGAAGAGGAGGAGGAGGAGGAGGAAGAAGAAGAAGAAGAAGAAGGGTAGTATGACGTCGAGGGCACTTAAGACGATCTATCGACTACGCAAAAGCTGTGTGCCTCGAGGCCTTCCGCAACGAAGGAGGGCGAAGAAGAAGAACAAGACGAGCACAAGGAGACACGCTCGGTAACCCATTATTTTTCGGCACTTTGACCCCATTTCCGTCTGATCTATCGGTTACCGCGTCGTCGAAAGGGAGGCCGAAAAAAGTAAGTATTGAAAAAAACAAAAAAAAAGAAGAACTATGGAGGGGGAGGAGAAAAAGTCACAAATGCGAGAACCAGCGACTCGCTTTTCTTTCTGCTGAGGTCGATCTCCAGTGAATTTTTATTCCTAAGACGCTTTTCGCAGTTCGTACTCCCGGCAGATACTGTTATAGCATACGTAGCCATACCCACCCTCACGATTTACACTGCTTGGCTCTAATCCGGATAGGGTATCGCCGAAAGGGAGAGGAGCGGAGAGTCGGCGGAGAAGACAAAGTGTCGGGACATTCTTTCGCTTCCACGGGGGAAACGAGGCGAAGAAACGGGAGGATGGCCGAGTGGTGAGCTCAGTGACTCGACATGCAAATTCGTTCCTCCAAGTGGTCTCGTTCCTGCCGATGGTGTTGGCTTCAGCTCCTGCTCTTGTCTCATCCTCCCGCCCAAGACATCCTTCGGGAGAGGACGTGGTATTCGCCCACGCGTTTTGCAACCAAACTCATGGTTTTTTCATCGACGCGAAGTCGAATAAAGATCACGGAGCGAGCCCACCTGGGAAGTGGCTTCCTTCGCAACCGTAACGATCGAGTGGAGAATTCGGAGAATCGATCGCCGACCACGATGCGACTGGTGATGTGCCGTGACGGTCATTTTTTGTAAGCGTCAATTGACCACAAAAATGACCGTCGATTGACCGTCTATTTTTCCAGAAAATGTTTGTTGTATCATAACCGTAGTTTTCGTTCGGGGTCACAAATTATGGTAAAAGCAGCGAAAAACATCTAACTAATCGAGATTTGGGTCAACTTCTCAGCAGTTTAGGTTGATTTCAAAACGAATTTTTCTCCCCCATTAACATCGTAATCACTTGTATTTTCATTTTCTTAATCAATTAATCATTCTACGATACAATAATCTAAAATTAATAAATTTTTTCGGTTTAACGCGGTTGGTATTTTTTGGTAATTTTGAAGTTGGGACCATGGAGATTTTCAGAGTTAATGTCGCTGTTGTCATAATGCGGTCATTTCCGAATCAGTCCACCGACAGTTACGGGACAGTCAGTTTACAACAAAAAAAATGACTCGGCACCGATCTTCAGATGCGACGGCTGGTCCAATGGTCACGAAACCATGATAAACGCTGAGATCAGAACCCACCCTAGTGGAAGCGGCAACACGGGCCAGTGTTGGCACAGCGTCGGCCAGCATCGGTCCCGTGTGTCATTTCCACCAGGGCAGGGTCGTACAGGTAACTAAGTAAGACAGAGAGAGAAACGGCTCGACTCCAGTAAAATTTTATTCGAACCCTCCGGAAAGTTGTCTCTACGTGTCGTGATTTCCCGTCGGCAATTCACTCGAGAAGCACGGATCTCCGGCGTGCTTTCCCGAAACTTTCCACAGTACGGGGGTCTCCGGTGGATTCGCGTTGCGCCAGCCTTCCCGTTGTAATGCCCCCAGGTCCCGATTTACTCGGTAAACTTGGAAATTTCATTACCATGGAAAAAGGCTAGGTGTGCTGATGTTTGCGCTACATCGTCTCCCGAGCACCGCGCGTGCCACGAGTTCGTTCCTACGGCGGGTCTCAAACAAGACCCCGAGGCGTTTGGGAATCCAAGGCATCTACAACTTGATCGATTTACCAATCCAATTCTAGGGACGTCTTCGGAATGGCGAGTTTTCCTCGTGCATCCGACTATAATCATCCCATTACCATCGATGATTCGCGCCAACTACAACTTCAATTACAACTTATCAGTTGTAATTGGAATAAAAAGTTGATTATAAAAATTAAATCATTAAATCAAATTAATAAACAACTGATAAGTCCACCCCAACTCGTCTTTGCGCATGGAAACATAGCCGACAATATCTCCGTGTGTATCGATATTTATCGGTGAATCAAATATGCTGGCGGGATAAACAAACCTCTGAAAACCACCTCGGAAGACACCCATGCGTTTGGGAATCAAAGTCAACTACGACTTGATCGATTATAACCCTGAAGATGACATCTAATTTCATCTTTAACGAGTCTATATGAATGCACAGCTTCAGGAAGAAAAAAAAATTCTTCATTTGTAGAATTTTATTCCCTAAGTGAAGTTCCCCGAGCGAAGTTTGTGCGATGAAAGTCACAGTCGATTTACCTATACTCATCCCGTTACCTTCGCCGGTAAGTGTCAACTTATCAGATGCAACTGAAATAAAAAAAATTGATCACAAACATTAAATCAAATTATCAAACGACTCATAAGTCCACTCCGAATGGTCTTTGCGCGCGAAACCAAAGCCAACAACATCTCCGTGTGTTTCGAAATTTATCGACAAATCAAATATGCTGCGAGGTAAATAAACCTCCGAAAGCCACGCTACTGTACACACGAAGTCTCCGGAGTACAGCAAGTCTAACACCAGCAAGCAAGTATCGCATGCGGAGACGGTGGATACACCCGGGACCGTATATAGCGTACTGGACCAAACGTGTTACTTCCAGAGTCATCTCGTCGTACAATGTACGGAGGAATCCCTACGGAGACGGTTTTGCATGTGAGACTATCCCGTGGAACACGGGGACAACGTGCTGCGAATTCGGGGAAGTTCGGGAACGTTGGTGACAGGAGAGAGTTAGCTGTGTGCACTTCGCAGTGGTATGAAGTACAGTACATAGTGTGAACTATCCGAAGCGAAACAGGGAGAGTGAACTCGGGATAGTGGGAAAGCATCGTCGCCGTCGCCTTAGTTGGGCGCGTTGTCGTCGCAGCTTCTTTGGTCGACGTCAATATAACGCTCGTGTTATAAACGAAGGAGAACAGGTGCGGAGCAGCTAGATCCGGAAAAGCGACGGGAGAAATGGCGAACTGACTGAGCACGTTTACCGGCACGTTTCTTATTTACCAAGATCTGGCGCCGTTCCGAAAGAGGGAAAAACCACTATCAACGCTTCGACTGCCGATCGATGGGAACTCCACCAATGAGACAAGCCCTCCGACTTTACGGCTTTCAAGAATTGTCCGCGGTGAAACTGGCTGAACCGTTGAATGCATTACATTCGGACCTTGTTGGAACCTCGTCAGAACGCTTGCGGACCTCATGAGGACTTGATAATGTAAAGCTCTAAGATTTCTCCCAGGATTGGTGAATTGTGTCCTTTGGAAACTGGGTCCTACTTCAGAGAACACTTGTTCCTTGTTCCTTGCACCACTTCCTTACGGGTGTTAAGAATCGTTCCGTGCGAAACTGGCTGACTGGCTAAAACATCGGTCGTTTTCGGGACCTTATCAGAACTTTTACGTACCTGATTAGGACCTGACAATCTAATGGCCTACGATTTCTACCAAGGTTACTGAATGGCGTCCTTAGGAAACCGGGTTCTGCTTCTGAGTGCACTTGTTCCTTCCTCCTTGCTTTCATCCCTTACAGAGCGTGATCTTCGCCCTTTCGGATTTCAAGAATCATTCATGGCGAAACTGTCTGAATCGCTAAAACCATTGCGTCGGGGCGTTTTCGGGACTTTATCAGAACTTTTGCGTACTTCCTCAAGGCCTGATAATCTGGCGCTCTAGGAATTCTATCAAAGTTGGTGAATTGCGTGCTTCGAAAACTGGGTCCTGTTACTAAGGGCACTTGTTCCTTCTTCTTTGCTCCCATCCCTTACGGCTCTTCAGCTTCGACTCTCCGGCTTTCAGGAATTATCCGTGGCACGTAACACCCGAATGGCCGAAGACTTTACACAAGTATCTTTAACTTATACTTGGTACGTAGAACTCTGTGTACATCAATTGAAGTACTGCCGCAACGATAAAGTATTACATGCACGAGACATGAGGCATTATGGTAGTTGCACGTCAGCTAAAGTAGCAAAGAAGTCCTGGCATTTTAAATCCCGGATGCTTAACGTCTCAGTAGTAGTAGCAGTGGGTAGTTTAAATCGAGCGTGTGAGTTTATACATCGATCGTTCCGCCGGCATTTACAGGAGCTGCCCTGGCGTTACCTATATCGATCAGTGGTGCTATTGCGGCAACGACGGTGGTAAGACGTAAGCTCGCTATCCGTTGTGCTCCCCGACTCTCCAGAACCACTCCAGCGCGCTTCCGTGGAACATCGTGTGCTTCCCTACGTGAATAATGTCTGCGTCATCTTGCGCAGCATGTGATCCTCTTGTGTCGAGAGGAAAACCGGCTGTACACACCCCCACACCCACCGAGGAGAATTATAGAGTTGGACAAGGATCTCGAACTTTGTTCCCGAAACATACGATCGGTTGGAGAGCTCGGCAAGCGAAGAGAATCGCCGCTATCCAATCTTGGTCTGTTTCGAGCGCTGATGCACTGAAACGTTTCGATCATTAGGTGAAATTACTTCGACGGTCGTACCCGTCAAGATGTTCATCGAAGTAAATGTCAAGATCAAGACATTAATTGAAACAAATATCAAGATGAAGATATCCATTAACTCCCGACTGGCGATCAAGGGACTTTGTGCGTTTCCTTGGTATCCAGTGTTCTCCGAATCGACAAAAAACCTCTTGACAAAATTTGGCAAGTAGTTTCTTGAAATCATAGCCTGGATCTTTTTTCAGGTTCTGTTAGGATGCGATGCAATTTCACAGAGATAAAGACTTTTCGAAAAAATAATGTTTGTCCACATCGAAATATCAGCGAGATATGCCGCTATATTTTGCATTTTCACCGTGTATCGCAGCTAATTTCACAGTGGCTCAACGCACGATCTCCCGAGCATTTTGCATTTCGCTACGAATCAGCTGTCAACACTATATACATTTTGCGCTATTAAATTTTTTTTTTTTGAAATTACGATGTTTTTGAAATAAATATCAAGGTGAAGATATTCATTTAAATAATATTTACTAATATAAAGCTGAATGCAAATAACTAAATATTTATCGAAGCCAAAAAACAAACAATCCTGTGTTTGTAAATAACGGGAATGACGACAAAGTTCATGTTAGCAATTTGCTTTTGATCAAATGTTTTAGTTGAGTGCATACCCTTTTTATACATGCCAAAGAAAAATAAAGGTCGACGACTCGGACTTTTGCAATTTCTTCGTGCAGGAAGCGACGATGCCGTCGCGACGACCAAAGCGGACAGTGTAGGTGTAGGTGGTGGAATACTGCGAAAAGGTGGAATGGCAAAGTTGCGCGGAGGCCGAGAAATGACGACGGCGAAAGAGGCGAAAGCCCGATGAAAGCACAGCCGGGGCGCTTTCCCGCTGACGCCGCAACTGCGAGGGAAATCCTCAATTTCGTTCCGACGCAGCACAGTCGCCCTACACCTCCGAGTCGTTCTCCGCCCGGGCTCGTATCTTCGTTACTCATCGAATTCGTTACTTATCGCGGACGGCCGAGCGCGCAGTCGACGAGCCGGGGGGGAACTCAGACATGCAAAGAGGATCTCTCGAGTTGCTCCGACATAATGCCAGCTACCACCGAAAGCCTGCTTGATTATACACTATATCTCCCGAGGCGACACGGAAGGCGCTGTGGAACTTGAGCCAGCGCTCCGTAACGATTGGCGCTAATTCGGCAGTTCACTTCTACCTCGATGATTTCATGGGAAGCATGAAATGTAAGCACATTATTTTTTTTTTTTTTTTTTTTTTTTTTTTTTTTTTTTTTTAACAATTTTTCTGGGGTCTGAGCTGACATTCCTTTTCCACTGAGACAATGCACCGCCGTTAAAAATGTTATGAAATTTACAACAGGTTTAATATACAATGTTATATGAAATATACAACCTCGGTATATGAAATTAGAATTCGTATACAGTGTATTTTAATTTTATTAATTTAATCTCAGATACAATACCTTGTATATTAAAATTACCGGTGATCGCATTGAAAATTATGATATCTGGATTTGTTAGTAAAAATAATTTTGTTAAATAAGTGACAAACTCCTTTGTCACTTATTTGAACATACGAACCTGTCATTGACAATTTCGGTTTGTACTTTTTCTTTTGTAAAGCTAGAAAATTAAGAAATAAAAAATTGTGGACGTTTGTGGACAATATAATTTGTTGTAAAAAGTACACAGTTTTTTTTTACTGTATATGATGAGTGAATTACAACGAATAATTCACAACAATCTCAACAACAACGAAAAATCGGATTGAACTTTTTTGCACCGAGTGCCTCTCGTCGAGCGATGGTGAAACCGGAAAACCATCGAAGGGTTGCTCACGGTTTGCGGAGATGCATAGCACGAGAGAGGCGCGTTACGTACGAAAGCGTTGCTGCTCGCGATGATAAACGAGCTTTCGGCGCTCGAGGGAGCTGGTGGCTCGATGCGATCGCCCGAGCTCCTGCAACTGCACCGATTACCTTTGTTTTTTTTTTTTTTTTTTTTACGATTTTGCTGGGTTCCGCGCAGGCATTATTTTTTCACTGAGACAATGCAGTTTTCACCCCCTACTGAAGTTCAAAAGATTCAGCATTTTTCTGCCACCCGAGTCCCCACAGGCTTGACCTGGCGATTCCGTGGATCTCAAACCAGCCGAATCTCTACCTGTTTGCAGGTGGCAATGACGGATGAATTGCAACGAATAAAATTCTCCACAACCACAACAACAAAAACCGATTGATTTTCTTGCATTGAGTGCTTAACGTCGAGCAAAAGCGAAACCAGAAAACCATCGAAGGGTTGCTCACGGTTGGCGAGGATGAAGAGAGCAGCCGCGGTACGCATGAGGACACTCGCTTGGCTGAAATTCAGCATTTTTCTATCAGCCAAGTCCCCGAAGGCTTGACTTCGCGATTCCGCGCGTCTCACGGCAGCTCATTTCGTCTCCATTGGTTTTCGGGCGACAATGATGGCTGAATTGCAACGAATAAAATTTTCCACAATCTCAACAACGCGAATTGGCTTGAAGTTTATGTGACGACGATTTCTCGTCGGGCAATGCTGAAACCAGAAAATCATCGAAGGGTTGCTCACGGTTAGAGGAGATGGGGAGTGCGAGTGAGGAACGGTACGTACGAAAGCGTTGCGAGTCCGCGATGATAAACGAGCTTTCGGCGCTCGAGGGATCTGGCGGCTCGATGCGATCGTCCGAGCTCCTGCAACTGCACCGATTATCGGATAAATATTCAGCCCCTGTGTGATAACCCCGCGGATCAGCGGACCAGCGGATACCAGCGGATACCAGCGGTGAAGTATCTCTAATGTGCCATTGCAACGCTTTTACCGTTACGGCGATTCTCGGACACGAAAAGAACTCGTGGTCGTTAGCGGACTCGCGAGTATCTTGCAGTTTTTTTCACTTCCGTTATTTTTACTCCCACCGGTGCCCTCCGCGGACCGATGATATCGACTAAAAGCGATTTCCCCTGGAAACTCCGGAGACAGCGAATACAGAAAGCAATCCGCAGTCCGAAACTTTCGTGGCAATTTTTTTTATTTTTTTTTATTTTTTTTTTTTTTCGTTGGTACTTGCCTCGGTAATTATTTTTAACTGGAGTCTATCGGAGCCACGAGTTAGCTCAGCCTGCGCTTCCTCGAGTTAACAGCTTTTTCCTTCCTTCTAGGCGTTTCATGCCTCGCTGATGCTCCTTTCGAGGAGTGCACCGGTACGCCGGTGATTTAAGCTGGAAAAATTTTTTTTTTGTTTGTTTTTCAACGACCGCGATTCTCCGCGCAAGTGTTTACCTCGCGAAACAAAATGACGAGCACAAAGCGTGACTTCGAGTACTAAAAATAAATAAATTATTGTTTTTTTTTTTTAACTTTTGGTACTGTTTGAGACACAATATCATCACAGATTATTACGGGCTCGGTGGAGTGTTGAAATTGATAAATTACATTGAAACTATATTGAAAAAAAAAAAAGTTGAGAACTGAAATTTTCATATAGTTTTCTCATAGATGTTGGAAATTGACATTGTCATGTAGTTTTCTCAAGATGTTCCTTTATTCGCGAAGCTTCATCAATGCGAAAGCATTAGGAAGCAAAATAAATAAATTCTTTTTTACTTTTGTTACGTTTTGGAATATAATATTGTTACGAAGTATTATGAACTCCGTGGAGTGTTGAAATTATTAAATTATATTAAAACGCTATAGTACATCGAGGTTGTATAGGCGCGTTGATCGTATTATTGCAATTACGCAAATTATGTAATTCGATGAATGGACCTGCATCAACCCAGCACCGTCTGCATTACTTAATGCAGCGCCTCCCGAATTCCTTGATGGCGCGAAACAAAATGACGAGCCCTGAACGTGACTTTGAGTACCAAAAAAAAAATTAATAAATTCTTTTCTTTTTCTGAAAAGCTCAATCAACCGGATGTTTTTTCTATTTTTCATTTTAATTATGCAAATTTATATTAATTTCTGAATAATCATAATTTTCGTGGCCTACTTCGAGCTATAGATTATTATTCTTTATTTTTAAGTAACCAAGGTGCTTCTTCGTGTCTGGATGCGATAAACCGACGGGTTATCGGGGTCAGCGATAAATTATTATCGCTGACGTAATAACACGTAATCCCTTTCGGATCATGTATTTTTTTATTATTTTTTTATTTTTTGATACCCACGGCTTCGCACAGCGAATCTGTGAGTTTCTTTGCAGAGAGATGTCGTTGGTACTTTTTATTTATCGATATTTTTATCGTATTCAGCCGCTCACAGATTACAAGTTTGTTTTTTACTTTCGACAATTTTCTGTCCAACGAGATGTATAAAAGTAATAGTATTTGTACGCGGGTGTGTATTGGCCAGTAAATAAAACGTCCGATAGTGAAGTCGGTGTTCCTCGGATTGCCCTCGATCCCTCATTTAAATTGAGGAGAAAGCTCGTCGTGTCATTAGAACATCCCGGTCTGAACTCGCGATCAGTTCAACGTCGCAGAAATCAAATCAAATATGTTAAAATCTGTTGTGTTCTATATTCTTCTATGGCACGAAATGTCCGAATTTTCCAGTCGCGCACACCCCTCGTCCACCGATAGTCGTGTTCTGAACTTGACTGCGCCTGTTTCACCGAAAATTATTGACACCGATGTGGAAAGTAAGTACAGAAAAATTTATATATATATATATATATATATATATATATATATATATATATATATATATACATTTGTTCCATTTTCTCCACCGTATACCGCAGTGAACTAAGCTACCTAACTTCCAGTGCATCCGTAGCCGACTTAGCTACACTGTACCGCATTCGCCGGGGACACGGGGAGACTACGGAAAGCTCGTGCCGATATAGACAGCCATATTCTACTGATCCTCCGGTATTTTTGCACTTGAGTAAAGTGCAGAAACACCAAAGTTTCAGAAGAAAGCGTCTCCCGCTCAACGGTCGATGCGCCAGCTAGCGCATGGCTAAGCGGTCACCCATCCAAGCGCTGACCGCGAACGATCGTGCTTGACTTGGGGGACCACCCGAGCCGTGCGCCAACCGCGCATCCACCGCTGTCGGCAGAAAAATTAATAATGAAGTTAAATGAATGAAAGAATGAATGAATAAATAAATAAATAAATTCATCGACTTGTGTGTCAATGAACAGTTCAGGGGTAATACGCATGTACCCGATGTATCCCAACAGGTATACATTATTCATTCTTCTTCTAGGAATAGTCCAGCCAAGGGTGATTTACAACTTGAACAACTACGCCAACAGCACGCAGATATTCTACACGAATTGCTCTATGTTCGGGACAACAGCACCGACGACAGAACCGAAAACAGAACCGACAACGTATCCAGGGCCGGGCTATGTCGTGACGAAAGGAATCGGAGCTCACAAGCTCCATACCGAGGCTCGCACGTGGCACGAAGCGAGGCAAATTTGCATCGACGAAGGAGGTGAGTAAACTGAACAAAAAAAAATCAATTAGGGTAAAGCAGCCAGTGAATGGACGGTACCAGTGAATGGACACTTTCCATAAGAGCGTAAGTGTAGAAAAAAACGTCCATTCACTGGGTTATGTCGTCTGCTTAACTGTCCATTCACTGGTCGGTTTACCCTACTCGAGAAAACTTAGCTTCCGGGCTTCCTTAAATTACATTCTTATTTCAATCGGTACATCGACAAGTAGCAGTTGAACGGCGCTGATTTATTTGTTTTTTTTTTTTTTATTTTCACGATTTTTCTTTTCTCGTTAGGTGATTTGGCTGTTATAAAATCGAATGCGGAAGAAAATATCGTGCTGCAAATGGCGACAGATACTCAGACGGCCGCACTCTTCCTCGATGTTTGTAGGCTGTGGATTGGTTTTCGCGATCCATTCGGGAAGGGATTTTGGGTCTCCGTATTCTTGGAGACCGCCGTCGAAAATGGATGGGAGCATTGGTTCAGTGGCGACGAAAAATATTCAGGACGTAAATGCGCCTGTTATTATTGGGGCGATACAAACCATGGAATGACCTCGCTTGACTGCACCGATCAACGATATTTCGTCTGCAAAAAAGACTATTTAGAGTAAAGTCTTTGGCTTTTTATGACATTACGCAAATCTGTATTATTTTCTGAACAATCATGCTTTCCATGGCCAACTTTGTGCTATTAATTATAAATATATATATTTTTTTTTTGAAGCAACCAATGTGCTCTTTCGTTTCTCGGTGCAATACCGAAGGAGTTATCGGAATCGACGATATTACATTTGATCGTTGCGCTGCAATTTACGAAATATCGACGACGCGGTTTCTTCGACTTCATTGCGAATCACGTATGTTTTTTTTTTTTCAAACGTCACTACATCAGGGTCCTTTCCTCTGCGATACTGGGACGCCCCTCGCTGATCGTGGCTGGACAAGCCTATCGTCGAAATTCCTTTTTTTTTTTCATAAATCTGTACTCTCGTCCAATCAGGCTTATTTATTTTTAAGTTGCAAAATATATACGATTTGTTTTCCTCACCAGAATGATTTATCGATACTTTTATCGTAATCCGTCCATTACTCACAGATTACGAGTTATTTTTTTTTAACTTTCGTCGATTTTTCATCCAACGAGATGAAAATAATAGCATGTGTACGCCGTGTGTGTATATTGATCAGTAAATAAAACGTCCGATAGTGAAGTGGGTCTTTCCCTGGATTGCCCTCGACCCGTCACTTAAATAAAGTGGGAAAGCTCCTCGTGTCATGAGAACATCTCGGCCTCTACTCGCGATCAGTTTGACGCCGAAGAAATACAGATCGAATACGATAAAGTCTGTTGGATTGTGCGTTCTCCCACGGTATAAAATGTCTGCCCGAGCTTTTCTGCGTTTGGTTCACTGCAAATCCGTGCTAACGATACGCAAAGCAAGTACAGAAAAAAGAAAAAAAAATCAATAATCAAGTTAATAAATAAATTCATGAAGTCATAAATAAATTCATCGACTTGGGTGTCAAATAGCAATTCAGCGGTGTTGCGCATCTGCCCGATCTATCCCAACAAGTATACATTGTTCTTTCTTCTTGTGCGAATCGTCGAGCCGAGGGTGACTTACAATTTTTTTTTTAAACTTTCGTTATGGTTTTGAATATAACATTATCACAGATTATTATAGGCTCGATGGAGTGTTTAAATTATAAAATGATATCGAAACACTGTAATAACATCGAGGTTCCATCGACGCGTCTCTCGTATTATTGCAATTATGCTAATTGTGTAATTCGATGAATGGATCTGCGTCAATGCAGCGCCTCCCGGATTCCTTAATGGCCGGCCCTTGCCCCCAGTCCCGCGTATACCCGAGAGGATCATTTTCGCTCGGCGTATCCGTCCAGAGGGTACATCGTAATGCCGGCCTATACGTGTCCAGTGCCTCTGCCTCCATAATTCCTAACGATAATGCAAATTACTGAGAGGCGTGCATCATCGTGTAACATTATATCGCGGGGATCGCTCCGCTGTTCGCATCCCCGCGCCACGCCCCACGTACTTCCGCGTACGTTCACGGATGTCCAGATGCGTGCGATGACGACAATGCCATCGCGAACGCATAGCCCCGAGCCGGATACTCGAGTTGAAGTAATTTTTTGATCGATCAAAATATCACCGGATGCTCGAGTCGAAATAATTTTTACCGAACAAATACGCAGAGAAAAAAAAAAAAATCGATTGTGTCAACGAAATGCGCCCTTACGGGTGGCGAAATAAATGTTTGGTTGATCGAAAAGAATACCTCGCCGATTGAACTGACAGTCCGTTGAATCGAATGTTTCTTTACATACTACGACAATTATTTCGTTCGATGAACTGAAAATATGTTTCGTCACCCGTAAGCGCTCATTTTGTAAAGTTAATCAATTTTTTTTTTTTTTTTTTTCTCAATGTATCAATTCGATCGGCATGCAAAGACACAGTCTCATTCCCGCGCATCGAAGACTAACGTCGGCTTTTTCTAATCCTTTTTGCATTTATACGAAATCATGTGACAGCATAACAGGATTTAAAATCGTTAATAATTTTTGTTTTATCAATGTTCAAAGACTGTAATATTGGGAAAAAAAACATCACCATTTTTTTAGCCTCTTACCAAAATATATTTTTTAAATTATTAATCGTAATGCTTTTTTTTTTTAATAAAAAAAACCTTACGATTCATTGTGCAATTGATGTTCCTCAAAAAAAAAAAAAAAAAAAAAAAAAATATGTATATATATATAAACAGTGGAAAAAATAGTAACTCCGCGTTTACGCTTAAGTCTTCGACCATTAAAATCAACTAAGCGTTTATGCAAAACATATATGAGACAGTAGAGCGGAGATCGTTGCGCAAACTTGGGAGGTATTCGACGGGGTCGGATTCGGAGGGTGTAATCAAGGTATGGGACGCGACACGGAACCGTCACGAATGCTAGAACTGAGCGGCGACGGGACGAGATTATCTCGGACATCGTTCTCTTGTCATGGCTCTCGGCACCCCATTAAACACGCCATCCATGTACGTCGTCGCGGATCTATATACAGGTCGTCGTATCCGTGCATGCGCGACGTGGGCTGCTGAAACAAAAGCTCGACGGCACACACTGGAGGCTTCATTAAGTTGTCCGATCTCAATCAAGCAGTTGACCGTCCAGGAAGCAAGACAATGGGGGCTTCTCGATTCTCCTGTCTCTTTGGTGCTCGACGATATATTTCGGTGCTTCGCGGGAGATCCAACGAATTCCCGAGGACCTCTGCCCATTTTTCGATACACGCTCGCGAGAGACGGTCGATGTGACCGAGTACGGGGAAAATCGAGATAAAATAGCCGCGGATAAAAAAAACAACAAAAAATTATCGTGAAAGGAAAGTGGCGAGAGACAAGAAGTAAAAACAAAAGATCAATCCTCGGCCGATTTCATGTGTGGAGTTCGAGTGATGCGAGCCGGCAGTATGAGGATGGGCTGCTTTGAGAATTGTATGACCCACTTTTTCTGTAGATGCCGTTATTTTTTGGATGTTTCTTTTTATTGTTTTTCTATTTTTACTCTTATTATTTATGTAATTTCCTTTTCTTTCATGCTATATATTTGCTACTAGTTTCTATATTTTTATTATTTATCATATTTGCCATCTTCTTTTATGCTACAACTGTTCTTGCTCAATATTTTCATCGTTGTTATTATTACCATTACAGTTACTTATAGTTGCTTTTGCCACTTATGCCTTGTTCTTTCAAGTCATGAATGACATTCCTACGATTATTTGTTTGCAGGGCTCACTCAGGGAGTTCGCTCCAGAGTACGTAACAAACGTCGCTCTCTCTCTCTCTCTATATATCTCTCTTCAATTCCCCTTAAATTCGTTATCAACTCACGCTATCGGGTTTGCTTCGACCCCGCTTGCAGATCGATCCGGACCTCGGCCGGACGAGCAACACGGAAAAAGAAATGCGAAACGACGATGTCTTTACCTCAACTTTTTCCTTCGACTTCCCATCCGTTTTCTTTTGCCGTCTCGCCATCCGTCCGTTTCCTCCCTCGCATCCTCCATTCTTTCCGCCCTCGCAGCACACATCCGCCCGAGAAATTCGAAAAGGGACTATCCGTATTGGAAGTTAAAGCATCGGGCACCGCGTTAGAGCGGAGACGAGAGATATTCGCTTCTCCGGCGAGTGCCGTGAAGCACCGACCATCCACTGTACAATGTGCCCACAGCGTCGCGCACCCGGCGATGAGACTCGTGGGAGCGGAAATTGCGATTTTCAGATTGGTATAGAGAGCTCATGTACACGAGCTTTTCTTTTAGCGAGCGGGCCGATGGTCGGTGAGAGCCGTTCGGGAGGAAAGGCGTAACTGTGACAGAGGGGATTAAAACATTTCGCGAATCGCTCGACGATCCCGCGGGTGCAGCAACCTGAGCGCCGTCATCGCCCCAGCCCGAACCATCCCCGAGCGCAGCGCGGTGCCGGAAATATATAGCGTCGTTACCACTCCGGCCTGACTCCGCAACGAGGGGCGAGCGTCATGTCCCCGTCGCGCTGACGTCGTCCCAGCTCGTCGTTCTCCACGGACGTAACACATACGTCCCTTCGGCTTCAACCCTCGCACCGGACCGCGTACCCTTTCGTAGCTTTCGGCTTTTCGACGATGTGACTCCGCTATCTCAACGGGGTATCGCGGCGACCTCGACTGGCGCACACCGGAAACTATCTCTGGCGAACGCTCGCTTGACGCCGCCGCCGAGCCAGGAGGACGGGACGTCAAGCTACTTTGTAGCGTGATAGTCTCTCTTTTTCGCTTTTGCGGAACTTTGGTGGCGGCTTTGGGGGGGGGGGGGGGGGGGGGGGGAGAAAGAGAAGAAAAAAGAATCCGGGGTTTGGGAGTGAGGGAGACTGCAGGTCGCAGGACGATAAGAGCGATAAGAGCGAACCGGCATCAGCATAGACCGGAACTGGTACCAATGAGATTCTCGGGGATCTGGCGAGAAAAAAATGACTACGTGTGATCGTACATTATTGTACATGGTCGCTGGTCATTTGCACACTTTAATGGGACAGCGCATGGCAGATTCGCTCCGTCACAATTATTTGAAAACGCCAATAGGGGACAAAGTGACGATCGTTGACTCGTTCGTTTTCGCTTTCGGAACTTTGACGCCGCTTTGGCGGGTCAACGAAAAGATCAAAGAAAAGATCAAGGATCGACTTCGTGACCTCGACCGGCCGAAAGTATATTGGCAACGCGACATCGCATGCCCAAAGCAAATTCGCGCCGTCACAGTGATTCGAAAATGCGGATAAGCGACAAAATGACGACCCTTCCAGGAACTTTGGTAGGTCGTCTCCGCGAACTCGATCGGTCGAAAATATTTTGACAGACGGAAGGGATGTAATCCCTTTAACCGGACCACAGCGGAGAACCCGCGAGGCAAACTGGGTTCGGCGAGTCCTGAGGGGTGGATAGCTCAACCCGGCGCGGACGTTAAATATGGTAATGAGTTTCGACACGTAGGCTACCAATAGTCATCAATTATTCTGAATAATGACATGCAAATAGGACACAGTGTAGGCAATTAATGTCACTATTTGCGAAGGCTTATCCCTTGTGCCGGCCGAACGTAGAACCACCGGCAACATCAACAGCAACACGGCAGCGGATGCGTCGCGAGCCCCTCTCCGACGTGCACATGTACCACACATGTGCACGTTCCTCGCTGTATTACCACCACCACCGACAACGCCCGCGTCAGCCAGACTCGTCCGATATTCGACAAACATGTGATACCGATCGAACTATAGCCGTAATGTAGGTCGCCAGAGGTGCAACCATCACCCCCATGCCCACGTCGATACATGTGAGCACAGTGTTAACGCGTTTTACCAAAACGATGATAAACTTTGAAAACCGATGCTGGGTCAACGTCATTACGGGCCTGTATATACCTCCGATCTAATCGAATTATCACTCAATAATTTCCATCAGGCTACACCAGAATTCGCTCCCGAAATGTAGACATTGCCCACTCTCGTGTTCAATAAAATGCCGTCCGCTTGTTTGAGAGTCACCGCGTCGGCTCGATCGTGTGAGGGGAAAATTATTTATTATTTATTATTTATTATTTATTATTTATTATTTATTATTTATTATTTATTATTTATTATTTATTATTTATTATTTATTATTTATTATTTATTATTTATTATTTATTATTTATTATTTATTATTTATTATTTATTATTTATTATTTATTATTTATTATTTATTATTTATTATTTATTATTTATTATTTATTATTTATTATTTATTATTTATTATTTATTATTTATTATTTATTATTTATTATTTATTATTTATTATTTATTATTTATTATTTATTATTTATTATTTATTATTTATTATTTATTATTTATTATTTATTATTTATTATTTATTATTTATTATTTATTATTTACACGACAAGATCGCACTGAAGCATCTCAGTCCCTTTCAGACGCGAAACGACATCGGGCGACCTCAAAGACTTTCATCCGCAGACGATCGTGCGGGAGTAATTTATCGGCCTCGATTCCTCGAAGTCTATCGGCTGCTGACAACGTCGCGAGCTCTGATTGAACGAGTAATAAAATGAAGTTTTCGCGAAGGCACAGATAAGCAGAGCTTAACGATAATTTCGGGTCGTTCCTCATCTCCGAGATGAGCCGAGCGAGAAGTCCGACCGGACCGTTCTTTATCCATTCTCCTCGCATTTGTTTTTTTTTTTTTTTCCCATTCCGCCACTCGGCTTCTCCCTAGCGTTCCGCCGGCTCTCATTTACCCGAATTCAGCGCGAGTTCGCGAGACGAAAAAGGGTATTATGCAAGGTAATTTATCGCTAACGATATATCAGACCGAGTGCCTCGTCGTCGCTCGGCCGGAGGAATAATTTCACGTGAAAGAACAGCTCGACCCATTCTCAGCAGTAAGGATACAGTACTTTTCTGCATTCGCGATGTAGCGAAGACGCTCCGGTGTATTTTATTTTTATTTTTTTTTTTTTACTCCTCTCACGATCTATGGATTGTATGAACGGTATTATATTCGAGGAAAACGATTTACCGACAATGGAGAATCATATTTCATTGAAGGTAAAATCGCCGCTTCCCGGCTCGTTCCCGGTCCACACTGAGCCGGCTCGTATTGCGGTGGATTCCGGCGTAAAAGCGATCGTCAAAGTTTATTTTCCAACGCGAAACAATTAAGCCGTGAATACTTCGACTAACCGGCTCGGTGTATTTTCACCCGACAAGCTGCGTCGCTGTCCTTGGGCAAACAGCGTTTTATTGGATTTCACCGAGAGTCGCACGTTTTCGAGATGAGACCTTTAATAAATTGAAGCACTCCGGCGGTTTTAGCAAGTTCGGCGTCTGAGTGCACTCCCGAAAGGCTGAAACTCATGAAGGAGACTTCTACCGACGTTTTATTGGAAAAAAAACAAAAAAGGCTCCTCCGCGACTTTATTCTTTTCGAAGGCTCCGCGTGCGAAATTTCGATCGTCGATAATCGGTCGAATCAGATCGGTCTTTACGGGATTTTATATTCGATTTTTTTTTTTGCTATCTTCTACGTCAACCGATGATTTAACTCTGAGAATTGTATAGCCATCGACTGACGAGTGTTTATTGGGTGCTCGATATTCATTTATTAAACTCAAAGAATCGAGTCTCCCTTCGCCGGCGAATGGATCGAGATGGATGAGGCTAACTGATAAATGAAGGAGAGGCGAACGCGCCTGTGTAGGTCAAGCTTTCAAGTAATTGTTATCGGATAACCACCGAAGGATACTCGGGGGTTGTCGATTTAGCGATTTACTTGAAAATCGTGGAAAATCGTTGAAAAACGCATATTTTTCATCGCGTCGTTTACAATTTCAAGAGAGCGGTGACTTACTCCAGGGAGTTTCCAGCGGGAGAAGCTGTTTCTCGAGGAAAGTAAAGCTCCAAAATGCTCGTTTCCCCTTGTCCCTGTTACGTATGGAAAGGTCTTAAGGGGGATTTGTGGAGAACGGCATTAACAGCGAAATCAATATTTCTTCCACCCTCCTTTCCGTCTGTTCTTTCCTTTCTCCGGGCATCGTCGATCGCGCATGGGAACCCCCCCCCCCCCCCTCTCACCCTTCCCAATGCTGTATTTTTCTCTTCAGCCACTGTATGTATTGCCATTTCCCGATCGAAGACAGTTCCCGCAGGGAGTAAAGTTATTACCGCGGCAGCAAGCCAGCCGGAATCGTCGAAGCGGTTACATAACTTTTTCCGAGGGACTTCGACTACGTACTCTCTTTGCCTTCCTTCGTCGAATAGGAGAAAACCGAGAAAGTAGTCGGAGCGATCGGACGGTTTTTTTTTGGAAAATCCTAAACGCGAATTCGATCGCGAGCCGATAAAAAAAATTCACCGACTATTTGCAAGTCGGTGGAAACATCGACGCTCGACCAATGTTTCCGCAACAGCCTTATCGCATTGGCGTCGAGAGTTGTGGGACAATAAAAATCGTTGAATCGAGTGTAGAGCTGTAAAATTGAAAGAAAACGACGCGTCAGCCTCCGGGATTCCGGCAGCAATTTTTCAAATTGTCGAGTCCTCAGCAAGAGGAAAAAATCCCTAACTCTTACCGGTCGATGGAGACCGTTTTTCCGAGTGATTTCGGCATCGTACGCAGATCGGAGAAAATCGAAGCATTGAGCCGGAGCGCTCAGACTGTGTTTGGCAAATCCTAAAAGCGAGTTTGATCGAGCCGATAAAAAAAAATGTATCGACCACTTTTGCAAGTCAGTGGAGAGATCGAAACTCAGCCAATGTTTCCGCAGCAGCCTTATCGTAAGGACGGCGAGAGTTTTGTGGCATAACAAAAATCGGTATATCGAGTGTGGAGCTGTAAAATGGAAAGAAAGCGACGCGTCAGCCTCCAGAATTCCGGCAGCCATTTTTCAAACTGTCGAGTCCTCGGCACGGTGAGGTAAAAAAATCACTAACTCATGCCCAGTTGATGGAGAACGGGAATGGCCGAGCTCCGGAGCCGCAGTAAAACACTGCGCTAACTGCAGCACCAGCAGGGGGCAGTGTTAACCGGGATACATCTGCGAATCGTCACCAGATATAAAGTATCAGCTATTGGCCCCGTCTTCGTTCTTTTTCCGTTCGCGTCATTATTTATCTTCGGAGCCCGGAAGGGTGAGACTAAGCGCTAAAATAATGGTCGATATAATAGAAAAAATGATGTATAGTAACTGATAACGGGCGCGGGTCGCTTTATCGCTCCGAGGGTGAGAACGCGAGTCCTGGCGCAGCAAGGAAAGCAGCAGGGGCACTAACTGATGGTGATAGAACAGAGGGAAAAGAAGGGAGGAACGGACGAGACGGTCGCTGAGCGAGTGTTCAATGCAGGATCGAGTTGTTGCGAACGGTATCTTGGGATGAAGACCCGACATCAGGAGGATAACCGAGCGATCTCGAATCGAGAACGTACTTCCTACACTTCCTCCTCAATAACACTTTGGAGAACAGGAAGTGCGTCGATAATATCGGAAAAATTGATTGTATTGTAATATTTTCATATCACGATGCAATTCGATTCGTTCCTACAAAGGATATTTACTATATTTTCTCGCGGATTGAAATTTAATGTATTTTCTATTCGCAATGTAAGGTATCTCTTTTGAATGGAGTTGCCGGGCGGGAACTGTATCCCTACAGCCAGCAGTTAAATCACCTACAGCCACCATCAGCCCGTTGGGAGGATGAGAGAAGCTCAACTTCAAGAAATTAGTATATTATGCCACAAGGGAGGAAAGTGCATTTCATCACCGAGGCTGAAGTTTCATTCACACTAGGCGAAAATGCACTTCCCCCCGAGTGGCATACGCTATTTTTTGATCGACTATGCTAAAAAGTGGCCACATTTCTATGCCTGAAATGGGGATGAAAAGTGACCCGCTCCAGTACTTTTCGGCCCGCTGTGATACTTTTCGTGGATTACACCCGGAAAAATAATTTATTCGACGTCCATCGTTTATTTGTATCGAGTATAATATTAATTTTATTTACATAAATATTTATTTAAATCAAATAAATATTTTACTTAAAATAAATAAACGGTGGCCGTCAAATAAATTATTTGTCTGGGTGTAACACCGATAGAGGCAGTTGAAGAACGTACGCTCGAGCCTCCAGTCCATTTCTCGAAATTGGTGTCTGGGGATGTATTCTATCAGTATCCCCCGTTCTGCCAAAAAGTTTTCCCATTCGAGCGACGAAGTGTCGAACAATGGTCCGAGAGTCCTATCCGAGACGGAGGTGGACGCCCGTGGGCGCGGACATTAAAACGCGCTCGATCTCATCGCGTACGGCCGGAAAGTGATATAGAGCGATGAGCGAGCGTGTCAAACTGGGCCGCTTTCAGCGGGTGCAACTCCCTCGCCGATCCAGCGAACAGAGTGCGGCGGAAGGGAGCGGGGCTTCAAACACAGGAGGTACAACTGTGGAATCCGCAGTAACGATAAAACTCGTGGCTGGAGTTAGGAAAAAAAAGCATCGTGAATGTCGTGAAAACATGTGTGCAGGCCCGGTCGTTTCTTTCACAAGCCGGTAAAATTTTTCTCGGACAAGCCACACCAGTTTTCGACCACTGTATGCGATGGTAATTGAATACTAAAATACAAGTGTCCAATACCTTGTCACTGAGGATAACGTCCGAAGCGGTCAACTCCGAAGTGTCGAAAAGTGAAATTTTCAAACCGGCAATCTCGTATTTCTGATATGACGTCACTTCCGGTTGAAAAATGAGATTTTTAAACCGGATGTAACATATTTCCGGCAAGACGTCACTGACGGTCGAAGAATGAGATTTCCAAACCGGAAGTGACGCATTTCTGGTATATAAACTTTTGTAGACCGGCTATTCAGCAGTACTTTTGTACCAATTCAACATGTCTGCACGTACGTTCCGACATAGTTTTCGCCATTTTATGAAAAAAAAAAAAAAATTGTTATCAACGTTTAAGGCGATGGGACTTTCCGCTAACTCTGTACGTATGTCACCGCTGGAAATACATTACAGATACGGTGTTCTTACGAAAATGGCTATGTCAGTTGGAAGGAGTGCCGTTTACTTCGAAACCGAGGAGACGGTGGGGAAAAAAAAAAAAAAAAAAAAAAAGCGCTACACGAGCGCCGGAGAAAGAACTCTTTGCGCAACTACGGCGGTATACACTCTGCGAAACAGAAACTGGAAGTGGGCGACTCGAGAGACTCCGCTTGATTTATGAGCAAAGTACTTTTGTTCTGAGCGAAAGTCACAGATTGAGGTGGCCAGCGAGCGGTGGAGTATCATCGTTTTCCGAGGGTTCGGTCAACCGGAAGCGGGAACCTTGTGTACCGGCGTAGTCCGCCGAATAAAAAACAAAAGCGATAGAGCTAGCGAGAGACCGGGAGAGCCGCAAGAAAAGAACCTCCATTCGCTTTGGTGTATGTACACAGTTTCGCGATAGTTGCACTATCGTGATGTCCTAGCTTTGCCGCCGGTGAGAAGAAACGCCATTCCGCGCGCAGGGTTTCTTGCCATTCGAAGGATCAAATAGCTCTACGCCGGTATTATGACTTCTTCCGTGGCTCGGACAAGAGGATCGAAAAAAAAAACTCACCGCACTCCGATGGCACTCTCGCCCCCCCCCCCCCCCCCCTATCTCGTCTTTATACAGCCATAAATTTAATTCGTCAGCCTGAGAGAACGACTCTTCCATTTATTTTTCGTGCAATTATACGAGCTTTATTCGGTCGCGCGAAAAATTTTCCCGGCAAAACTCGCAGTCACTGGCTCGAAATATTTCAGTCGAATCTGTTCGGTACAGTCAAAGTCCCGCATCGTTGCAGCGAAATTATTGCGATAGAACTGGCGCGAAGGCAAATTGACAGGGCAGATCTATGTGCGCGAAATTCACGAGACTGGGTCTTTTGATGTTGCAAAGATCGCTTCGCTTCGACGCTTTGTCTGCGAGATCGGAGAGGCGTGGAGTCTCGTTCCGAAAGAGAATACCTCTCTTTGCGCCATCGCCAAAGATATTAGATTTATTGTAATTGCATAATTATAATAAAGTAGAAAGAATTTTAGCTAAATGAGCCTTGTTGAGGAAGCTTCTTTATTGCGAGTAAGGACAATTAATTGAACCCCCGTAGCTTTTGACGAACGGTTTTGCCATGATCGATCAGCGCAATCGGATGCGTTCCTAAATTCAACGTCTTCAAGATAAAAATCATCGAAGTTCGTGGATTAAACGATTTTAACAATTGATCGTGATCCTTCGTATCGGTAATTGCAAAATTGACGGACGATTCTGAAATGATCGATCAATGCAGTCAGAAACGTTTTTACATTTATCGTTTTCAAGATGAATCATCAAAGTTTGTGAATTAAACCATTTTAAAGATTGATCGTGATCCTTTATAGCGATAATTGCTAAATTAACGAACTTGTCCCTCCTCTTCCCTATTCCAAGTGTGATGAAGGAAAAATCTTTCCTACTTTTCAGAAATGCACGGTAGCGAAAAATTCAATCACAATACATCCCTGCGGCTATCCTTGTGCCATTTGTTCCGTCTCGTTAGAGAATAATCCTGACGACGACGACGACGAGGGCAGGAGATAAAAAATATGGAGAAGGAATGTCGTCGAGGTCGGGTTCGGTGTCGTTTCAGCTCTCCGCAAACCCACCCAGATCACGAATTGCATCCGGGACCACGGAGTCAACAATTTCCGTCTACGCTTCAACTTTTTAATTACAATAGGGCGCAGAAGAGCTGAAACCGGAGGGGCGTTCACGATGTGGGAAACGAAACCCTCGACGACGCCGACGAAGCTAACTCTATCTTTCACCATTTTTTTTCTTTTTTTTTTTCTGTATGACCTTTTTCTTTTCCGTCAGCATGTATACTATAACCTCAGCATTCACGTCATTTCTTTTTTTTTTTTTTTTTTGCGGTTGCCCATTACCGAGATTGTGTGTCTTTCGCTTATTTTGCCTTCGTTACCGCCTTTCCTCGCTTTCCGCTCCGTAGATGAGCTAGCTCGGTCTTTCAAGTGCACGAGCTCGCGTTAACGACGCGACGTCAACCCCGGGATATTCGTCAACGGCGAGAGGGTGAAAATGGCAAAAGAGTGACGACGAAGAAGAAAAAAAATAAAATAAAAACGAACATCGCCAACGTCGTACCGGAAGCGAATTTCCTGTGCGCCTTGCTGCGTTCCGAGCCCGAACAAATCACCGTATACAATCGTATGTAATTACATTAATTATATATAATACTCAGGAGCGTCGTTGCTCATGTGGACGGAGCAATTACCAAACGCTATCGTACATTGTCATAAACACGAGACATAAATCTACCGAATTTCGAGTCATCGAGCCGAAAGGTTGCGAGATTCGGAGAAATACTGAGACCGGACACGACGAAGATCAACGCATGCGCACAAATTTCATAACATTTTGAGCCTGGAGAAAAAAAAAAATTAATTAAACTATTTTTTTTTTTGGATGAGCAAAGCCCAACCCTCAAATTTTCCATCCATGGTGTTATCATAAAACTTCGCCTCTATGTGGACGCTGAAAAATCATCTGGCGGAAATCTTCCTTCATCACCCTTTCTGGCCGTTATTTGCCTTTACACTTTATGATAGTGGATGCTTCACGAAGGATGTAACATAATGAAGAAGCCACGTGCAAATCCATTTGCAGCCTTTGAATAAATGTCCGGACATCCCAGCGAGGCTCTTGACATAATAGTGTTAATGACACGGTAAATTTATCGCGGATCGCTGTGACTACAGTTAATTGCGCGCTAGTAAAAAAGTGCATGTCCAGTGAACGTAGCTGTGAAGCCTTCTGTCCGAGTGTGCACAAAAGAAACACTCGGAAAGGAAGTTCATTCCGGCGGAGGTTTTTATTGGACGTACATTTGACTTCACAGCAGTGAATGCTTCACGAGGGATGCAAAATAACGAAGAAGCAACGTGCAAATCCATTTGCAGCATTTGAATAAATGTCCGAACTTTCCATTCTAGCTCTTGATATAATGGCATTAATGACACGGTAAATTTATCGCGGATCACGCTGCGACTATGGTTCATAGTCAATTACGCGTGAGTAAAAAAAAAGTGTATGGTCAGTGAACCTGGCTGCGGAGGGTTCTGTCCTGGTGTGTGTAAGAGAGACAGTTGGAAAGGAAGTCCATTCCGGCGAGAGTTTTTATATGACGTACATGGGCCCCTTTGATCCTTTTTCCAGCTCCTGGGGCATCGTGCGCCATCGGTAGTAGTACCAGTAGCCCACTTTCTCACCTGGCTTCCGGTGGGCGGCACTGCCTTCGCGCCTGCCCCCCTCCACCCTAATATTTTCCAGTCACGTCTCGGATATGCATGAACTTTAAAAAGTGGCGGCTTCGTGCTTACGGAATATTAAAACCATTCATATTTACCGAGGCGGAGAGAGGGCCGCGACTAGATACCGTAGGCACGTAATAACGCATTCTTTCTTTTTCCCCAATCCCTTCATCACTGCGCCGCCAGTTATTACTTTTTATTTGCTACTTTTTTTTTTTTTATTCCCACGTAAATTATCGTACTTTTCCGTTGCACGTGTCCTCTCTCGGTATAGTCGACGATTGCTCTCGAACGTTTTGCTTGCCACCCAGCGAAGTGCAATGTAGATGTACACCTGTGGTAGACGGCTGAGCCGTCGCTCGCGTTCCGACCAACCTGAAACCAACCGGTCGATTGGTGCACCGAACCAACTCTGATTTCAACCTTCGAGAAGTTGATAGTTCGCCGATATTAAAAAAAAAAAAAAAACCAACTGTTATATGTGTCGAATAGGAGGTTGGTTGGATTTTCCTAAAAACAACCCTGAGCCAGGAGTTAGCGGTGAAATCGACATAGAGCCGGAAATTTTGTTGTTTTGGGAAAGTGCAACTGCAAACCAACTTTCTATCTAACATATATCTGACAAAACGGTTGGTTGTGAAGCATCAACCAAAACCCAACCTCCAAAAAGTTGGAATCAGAGTTCGTTTGACGCCCCAATTGACTCGTTGAGTTGGAGTAGATTCTTAGAAAACAATCCGAATCCAACCTAAAACAACCCAATTTCCAACACTGAGCCAAGACTTATCGGCGCTCTCGACACAAAGTCGGACATTGGGTTGTTTTAGGAAAGTCCAACTGTAAACCAACTTTCTATCCGACATATATCTGACATAACGGTTGATATAGCGCTTGGTTGTGAAACATCACCCTAGACCCAAACTCCAGAACATTGGAATTGGAGCCGGTTTAGCGCACGGGTCGACTGATTAAGTTGGAGCAGATTATTAGAAAACAGCCCAAATCCAACCCAAAGGTTGATGGATCGTTGGTCCGCGAGGGTTCAAAGGAAAACCTTCTTTACAAACGCTTATTTCCAAAGGCTTTTCGGTTCGTTCCCACTCAACAGGATTATCATTTCCGCGCATCGAATCTCTGCAGGTTCTTAATGCAGTTTCATTTTTCACCTTAAGACTTCGAGGAGTAAGAATTAGCGGCTCATAGATAGATGTTAAAATGTGTCCTCGTGTTCAGTCGCTACGGTCCTGCGGCGTGGGCACATGTGTTGGTACGACGTCGGTGAGTCTTACGGTCCGATGCGGTCTCGTCGGTATCTCTCTCTTTGCGCCAGCGCAGTTCCACCGATGGCGGCCCGCACAGCTGACTCGACGGTGTTTTTCTCGAGGATGCACTTCCGCCGCGCTTAACTCAGCACCGGCGATCCGCTCTGTCTGGGGACTGCGCCGAATTGAACAAGTCTCTCGGGTTGTGTCGACAGCGACCTCGATAAGGGAGCCTTATTTTCGTGAAAACTTGAAAACGCCGGATTCTGGATGGTAAACCTTAAACCTTGGAAAAAAAAAAAAACCATAAGTGAGCTCTTCTCGCCGAAGGAAAAATTGACGTACGAGGCACACCGCTTTTTCTCGAAATCCTGAGACAATTCATCTGGGAACGCATTAAAAAAAAAACCCAATACGCAAACTGGGAACTCTCAACGACGAAATTGTCAAGACCCACGGATTATCTGTGGAGTGGCAGACGAGTCGGTAAGTTAGGAACCTCCGCGAGACTGCGAAGTGAGGCTTGAAGAGGCGATAGACCGCTGCTTTATCATAGAAGGATCAAAGGAGAGAGCGTCGGAGAAGCAATTTTACTGTGTCATTAACGTCCGGGATAGACAAGCGCCGAGAAACGAACACAATATTGGAGCAATATTGCTCTAATTGCGAAAAGAACTCACCGCGGTGAATTGGTTTTCTCATCGGCGTACACTGTGTGATTCTTCTGACATCGCCAGTCAGACGCATACGATATACAGCGCATGCGCTCGTACAGTGTATACGCTGTCGACAATTTTCGCCATACCTTTGTGCAATGCTCGTGGCGTACGTTAGTAGCAGAGTCTGGAACGAAACGAGGTATGTTTGAAGCTTGCATATACCATGAGTACGTTGTAATAGGGGGAGAAAAAAAAAGTTTTTAGCTACACGCCCAGCGTAGCGAATTTTCGCACGGTCGAGCTCGTAAAAAAGTTAGAGTTTCCTTAATGACACTATGTTTCACGATCTGTCTTGGGCGCCTGAGAGTTGAATAATGGTTTGCCGTCGTGTTTTTTTCCCCCTCATTCTCAAGCTTTTCGGAGCGCAAGCAAAAGTAGCGGCAGCCCCATCGTTAGAAGCTTATAACCAATTACATATCCAGTAACAACTGAAAACTTCGCGAACGGCAATGACGAAAATTGCGCCAGAACGAACTCACGTAAAAGTGAAGAAAGTTTATGAAAATGTAAATTTGAAAAACGTTCGAAAAATGTTTCGAAATTCTTTCGCTTTGAGTACAACTCGACGTTTGTATTTACTCAATGGAGGGGGGAGTGTGCATCTCAAACATTCTACAGCCTTTAAAGAGACGTTAAATAATATACAGGTCAGAATTGTATTTGCTGTATCGGACAGCACGAAATGGTCCCGATTCCTTAAAGGTCGATTGTTAAAGTTTGAACACAATCAACGGTGGTATCGGTGACGATCGTCCTGTCGAGTTCGCGATACAGATTCGTCGCCGAGTGCCACAATCAACGTGTCCTCGTTGCAAAAGAGCTCGCGAAATTGAAAACTTAGGAGGCAACTCGGCTCCTCGGTCGCTAAGGTTCCTCTCCTCGCGGGCGTGCTCGACTTTGGCTGTACAAAACTCCACGTTAACCTTTGATCAAAGTTCCGAAAATACCCACCAGCAAGACACTTGACAGGATCCCAGCCGTATTTCAAGCGACACTCATTTTCCAACGGCAAGGGAAGGACTCGCTTCGACGACATTTACACCCTGACATCCAACGGAACAGGATGTCTCGTGTTCGGACTCGAATGGATGGGCTTGGTTGTAGCGTGAGGGTTAACGGAGCTGACTGGAGGATGATGAGAGGAAGGAATCAGACCGAGGGTTTCAATAGCCAGTCTCTCACCACTTGGCATTATTTCGTAACTTGTATAGTATAACGGACAACTTTTTTCATTACCGTGGAACGGAAATGTTACACAACGGTTGCGTGATCTCTCTGCCTTTCTGGCGTGCCAACAATATGAACGGTATATCGCTGTGCAGCGCTGTTATTTAATTTCGCTGGAGGACGATCAACAGATTATCTTACCGCGAAATTAAATTTCGCCCAGCGGCGACGAAGGGATTGAATTGCTTAGTTACGTTCGCTCGTCGAGAGATGTCCAACAGTCGCTGGGATGATCGACTGGCTGATCGAGTGTTGGCCTTCAAACGCACGGTTCGACCACTCGGAAAGTGCACTATCGGAAATTCGGTAGTTCGAGGAATTTACTCACGGATTCTTTGAATTTCTAAATTGAATCTTTTCGAAATCCGAATAAACCGCGTATGTGATCGTTCTTTGAACTGAATCTCGGAAATTCAGTCTCCCGAAATGTTCCTTTATTCCTCAAATTCACTATCGAATTTGTAGATTTTTCGGAATATTAAACTGTCTTGTTGTTGAATATCGTTATCGTAGTTTGTTGGAAAATTGCAAGTTACCATTGGAAACTTGGCCTCTTCTTGGAATTTCATTTCGTCTTATTTTTCCTTCATAGTCATAAGATTATTTAGACTTTCGTTGAATTGATATAAATATATAAGAATCGATGAATATATCGAGTGTGATATTTCGATTCGGACTTTTGAGCCATCGAACTTTCAACATTCGGGTATTTAATTTCATCCCCTTTTCATTTTTCTGCACTTTATTCGAGGCGCCTTCAAACGTTCGTAGTTCAAACCGAGACGCGTGTCGCGGTTTGAGCAACGAACATTTGAAGGCGCCTCCGAGTGTCATCGTCGAAGCAGTCTCGAATTTACCATGCGACGCGATGCTGCAGTTGGTAGATTTTGTTTATTTTTTATCTCCCCCACCATACGTACGTTCCTCAACGACCTGTGTACACTGTACGCGGCTCCACACTTTTTTTGCTTGGTCAGTTTCCATTGTGCGACGAGTGCCATTGAATGGCCTTAGTTAACCAAATCGTCCGCCGCTGACTGTTTCGATGTTGTACGAAACAAATTCGATGGCTTGTTACGCGAGATAACAGAGGTCACATATACCAGATTTAGTTTCGCCCTCGAAACTGTGGAATCAATGGTACATATGTAATAGTCAAACGGTACTTCCTAAAGCGAGGGTGGAAGGGTTCGCGCGAGCATGTTCACGGTACACCGAGTTTACGGCAACCGGAAAAAAAATTCACTCTGCTCGGCTTCTCTACAACATCCCCCAATCGCCACCACTACCGGCCCTTTACACGCCGCCCTGTGGACGTACGCAAAATGCGGCGAACATGTATGTTATTTTATTAGAGTTTCGTTGAATAGAGCTTGATTGCCCCGGCGGCGAGCCGGCGTGTTTGGCAAACGATTCGGCAAACGATTCTTTTCAAATTCCGCATAGGGCATTATTATACGTCCGGCCAGCATCGCCAGGTGAAAGTGGACCGGATTTTCTGATGGTTGCAGTCGGCGTAGCGTTAGAATGTTTAATGGCAATAGAAAATTGCCACTAACGAATATGTAATTGGTGATTAAATATTCGTTAATTCTAGAAATTTCCATTGCATTTTCGGTTTTCGTTCCGAAGGGCTAATTGAATGATTTTACTCAAGTGCGTTTGGCAATCGAATTCTTGCCAAATTTTGATCTGCACATCATTACATCTTTGCTGATGGATGCAGTCAGCGTAGCATTCGAATTTTTAATTGCAATTGAAAAATTGCGATTAACGAGTATATAATTGGCGATAATATATTCGTTGATTCTTGAAATTTCCACTGCGTTTTCGCTTTTCGTTCCGAAGGGCTCAATGAATGATTTTACTCCAGTGCGCTTGGCAATCGAATTGCCAAATTTTGATCAGCACATCATTACATCCGGCCCGCATCGGCACTTGAAAGTGGACTGAATTTTCGGATGGATGCACTCAGTCATATAGCGTTAGAATGTTTAATAGCAATTGAAAATTGCCACTGACGAATATGTAATTGACGATTACATATTCGTTAATTCCAGAAATTTCCATTGCTCCTTTTGTTTTCATTCTGAAAGCTGAATTAATTATTTTACGCCGCTGTGCGCGGAAGCGCATGCTTTTGATGTCGTGCATGTAACAGCTTCAGTCCACCGCCTGTTTCATCGCGCAATGGTCGCTCACGTTTTAAGCTCTTTGACGAGCGGACACCTCGTCCACACGGACCGCTGCGTATCCACGGGTGGGGCACTTGCATTCGGGATACAAAAACGCAAGCAAAACTGGCGCCCATCCTATGCCGGGAGATTTTCCTTCGTGCTTTGACACGACACATTCACCGACGTGCACCGCACGTCCCAGTGCACACCCGACGCGCCACAAGCTTTTTACCCGTCCCGTCTCGATTCTCATGACGGATGCATATTTACGCACTCGCGTTACTTGCAAATACACAGTTTTTACATTACATCCGAAATATAGTTTACAAATCGACACGAAAAAAAAAAAAAAAAAAATGCTAATTGTACCAAAGAATGAAGATAACAAAAAAATGTACTACGTCACACCCCGCATGCTTTGAAGCCGTCCCGGCTCGACTCTCGCTGCCGGTTACACATTCACGCACTCGACTTACTTGCAAATATAC
Source organism: Amblyjoppa proteus (assembly GCA_963922035.1). Taxonomy (NCBI): domain Eukaryota; kingdom Metazoa; phylum Arthropoda; class Insecta; order Hymenoptera; family Ichneumonidae; genus Amblyjoppa; species Amblyjoppa proteus. Next base: position 1,719,603 of record OY998234.1, read on the forward strand.
AATTTTTACATCACCTCCCAAAGTATAGTCGAAAATAAATCGACTGCACGAAACAAAGACATTCTAATTGCACTAAAAAAAAAAAAAAAAAACCAAACAATCTCGATAAATTGCAATTTGCTTGATTCTCACTTTGGAAAAAACGTCTGGAAAAATCGGTGCTTCGGGGTCGTGCATGAAAATTATGATGAATAACTCGGTGCGAGAACGGTGCGATGACGTTGCGGTACGTCGATATTTAACGGGTGCTCTTTCACAGTCCATCGTGGTGAACGAGCCACCGAGGCGTTATCCCCGTTGAATGTGCGTACGCGAAAACCACCACGACTACGACCGCAACGACATGTTCTCCTTGTAACCGAATAGGGCGCCCGAGGGGTGAGTTTCGCAGGGCGGGCGGCGGGGCGGGATGGGGATCGCTGAACACCTCTATCTATTTCGCTTGTCGGCCCACGGGTAACAGATCGGTCTCCATAAGTCTACACGTACCGCAGGTGCGGCGTCATACGTCCTTCGAACACGTATATCGCCGCCGACCGTTGCACTGCTGTAACAGTTAAAGCAGTGGCGGTTAACATTACAGTTTCCAGAGGTGGTGAGGCGCAAGCCTCACGCCCGTTATCCAAACTCCCGTCCGTGTATCGCACCTCCTATTCACAGCGGGTATGATATCCATTCACGAAACTCTTCGGGGAAATGCGAACGCGCTGGAGAGACACCTCAATTTTTCCCGACGTCCCGTCGGGCAAGCGATTCTGCCCTTTGAAAATACGAAATTTTCACTTTTTTTTTTTTTTTAATTCGTTTGACAAAGAAAAAGTCTTATAGGAAGAAAAAGAAGGATCATATTAAAAAATAGGAATCCATGAAATACGTAAAAGATGTGACAACATTTGAAATCGTTTTTTTTTTTTTTTTTTTTTTTTTTTTTGTATTTGGTAAGACGAGATCAACTCACGGAGGACACCTGGATTTTTCGGACTTTTCATCGGGAAGCGAATTGGGTCTTTGATAATACGAAAATTTTTAATTGCTTGTAAATTTGTTTGACAATGAATAAGTTTTATGGAGAGAAAGGTAAAATTTAATATTATTTAAGATGCAAAAATCGCGAAATACACAAAAGATATTGCAAAATTTCAAATCGGTGTTTTTTTTTTTTTTTGTATTTGGCAAGACGTGAACTCAAAAGGGACACCTAGATTTTTCCGACATTCCATCGGGAAGCAAATCGGCTCGTTGATAATACAAAAAAGAATTAAGTTTTTTTGTCAATTTCTTTAACAATAGAAAAGTTTTATAGAAGAAAAAAGAAAGTTTCGTGTCTTTTCAAATACAAATACGCAACAAAACAAAAAAAAAAAGGTAAAAGAAAAATTTCAAAATTTCAAAGTAACAATTGAAGTTTTATTTTGTATTTCACTAGACTTAAGTGATCTAAATAAAATTTCAAATTTGTTATCAAGTGTCTCGTTGCACGGCTCTGCGGCGTACTCGAAGAAGATACAAAAAAAAAAAAAGATCACGTTTTGGTCGATTTGGTCTGGAATGTCCGGTGTACATGCGACGATAGTCACACTTAACCGGAGAACGTACGATTTGTTTTTTTATTTTATTTTTGATGAAAAAACTTTTTTACCGGTGAAATCACGAAAGTATGCCGAACGAGGGAGGGCCGAAAACGTTGGACAAGCCAAGGGGATGAATTTATTCCGTCTATGCATGTGCTGTACGAAATTCTGTGTAGCAGGGTATAAGAGCGATATAGCGTATCATGAGGAGAAACTAACTACGCCGGGGGCGTACTACGTGCCTCGCTATTTTAATATTTCGCCGGCCCGTTAGTTAAAGACTTCGGGATAGAACCTCGGTATGTGGCCCGCTTGGTGAACCGCCATTTTCATTAGAGCCCTCCGGGGCATGTATCATATAAAGAGTTCCGAGGTTTCCTGGCACCGAGTGAAAAACAAACTGAACTGGCGTGCATGCACGACACACACAACGACTGATAATGACGCACATCGAAGCGGCGATGTACCGATGTGAAGCGGCGAAAACGGGGTCACTCCTATCCCCTCGATTACCAATTAGCCGGCGAATCTTCTGACGCGAAGCTATCATCCGTGATACCTCCAGATACGCCGCCTGAATTCGTATAGAAGATAAACTGGCGAATCGTTATATCCGCAGTGATTTTCTTCCCTCAATGGACTCACTGGCGCAAACAGTTATCCCTTGAACTTGTTCAACGGGCCCTCGACGAGTTTCGAGACTCGACGAATTTGAAGTACCAAAATCTTTGAAAGTTTCGCACAGGCTCTCGAGGAGAATGCGCCCTTGACGAAGGCGGGCTCTTGATAAGAGAAAATCTAGATACTCCTTTTGTATAAAAAAAAAAAAAAATCAAAGTGAGAAATGAAAAAAGAAAGTAAGAGGAAATTAAGAAAACGACAATGAATTTGCAGAAAGATCGATCGTGCGATTGTTCGTTTGCGTTTGCGCAATGTTTATCCAATGGCAATGGTAACGAAGGTGAGCTGTTGATAAGAGAATATCCAGATATTATTATTTAAAATATACAAAAGTGTGAAAACAAATTAAAAAGTAAGAAAACGGCTATGAATGTGTGCGCAAAGTTATTCTAATGTCAAAGGTAAAGTTATTATGGTACTCGTCTTATATTTTTGTAAATCACATATCGTATTATTGGATAGGTGTCTAATGTAATCTATCCTGTCTCTTGGGTGAGCTGTAAAAACAACAGACCGAAACTTCCGACAAAACGAGACGAGATTTCGGATTCTCAGAAGGCGGGGGCGATGAAGGTGGGTGAGCACGCACAGGCGACATTGTGGCCGCCTATAATAAATCTAATTACGTATCTTCCGCTACAGTGCCGGTATAGTTACGTGACTCTCGCAGCCGAAATTCATTCCGTCCACCGGGCGTCACCGTAGCCGCAGCGTAAAGTCTAGTGGCGTGGCGTCGGGTAAATTAATTTGACCCGGCTTGCATAGTTTCCTTTTCCTACTTCGCTCGGTCTCTTGTCGTGCTGGAAACGTATGTTGTTGCCGGTTTTTGCGAAGAGTTTCGGTAGGGGCTTTGACGGAGTAGCAGCGATGCAGTCGCCATAGCCGGAGAAGGCGGAGAACAGAATGTCGGCGAGTCTCTCATCCGGAGCATCTTTCACTTTGGTCTCGCTTTGGCTCTACCACCTCGTTCATCCCCCCCCCCCTTTTCCATACTCTCGTCTTGTTCCCTCTACCAGCCGAACACTTCGCTTCTATTCAACTTGCTCCTCGTCACGGTCGACGTTTGCTCACCTTCCCGTTTTCCCCGAACGTAGTTACGTATGCGTGGAATAAGTAACGAGGTGGAGGATTGGGGCAGGGTTGAATCTTCGTTGTTACGTTTAGTGTCTCATTCCGCAGTGAGCCTCGTACGAGGCCAAAGTTGGTTAACGGGGTGAGAGCCGAAACGGGGTTCCTGGCCTTATGGGACCAGGATTTTCCACACCCCGGCCGCGCATCTCGTTCCAGGGTGGCGACATTGCAGAGCTCGCCTCCCAACGCCCACTTCATGAGACAATGTGGCCGCAATAAGAACTACCCTAACTACGATCCTCTTTGGGGAGGAAAACGAGATTATCCTTGCGCACGCATGTTCATTGTTTCTCATCACCCTCGTACACCGACTGCGTGGACTAATTGGGTGCGCATGTCTCTGCATTACACGTTGTTGAATGCCGTTGTTCTCAGTACTCGAGACGAGTTCTCTCGAGCGTTATCGGATTCACCCCTGTAGTTGATTCTCAGAAAATCGAGACTTTTCACAACGACGACATTTCCAGGTTTTTCGTCGGGTAGAGTTTCAAGAGGTTGTTGGGAAAATATGTTCGTTGTTTCGTTCCGCATGTTGCCAGTCGAATGTGATGCAGGGCATATCGGGGCTAGTCGGAACGCGGGACAAGTTGTGACGGACCTAACAAAAGGAAGATACTTCACGCAGTGAGCATGTACTCTATGAAATTAGAGTACATATACTACGATGAGTAATTCCTGAGGGTACCATCCACAATGCGTTGAATCTTCTTCTTTTTACTGCGTCTGCTCCAACTTGCACCGTGTTCCGACTTGCCTCGGGCTAACCTACATGACTCTGCAGTTGATTTTCGTATAATGGAGACTTTTCACATCAACGACGTTTCCAGGTTTTTCCCTCGTTCGAGTTCCAGGACGTTGTTCGAAAATATGTTCACCGTTTCCTTTCGCTATTGGCAGTAGAAAATAATGTACAGACCTAGCAAAAGGAAGATGTTGCACGCAATTCGTATGGTACTCTATGAAATTAGAGTGCATACTACGATCAACAATTCCTGAGAATACGATACACACTGTGTGGGAATCTCGTCCTTTTTACTGCGTCTGGTCCATCTCGCCCCGTGTTCCAACTAGCCCCGGTCCGCATCACCCGTACGGAAATATAAAAGCAATGTGTAACTGGTGATTTTTTTTTGTACTCCCTTTCGTCACTCCTCCGGAGGGAATGACGCCGGAACAGATGTGACGTTACGGACGCTCTTTATTCTTGGTTCTTGGTACTTTTGCCATCTTCCGCTTCGTCCCATCTCGGCTGGGAATGAACTCGAATAATATCTTCTCACGCCCCTAAATGGCTTGGCAGTCCGACTTTAATGCAGTGACGAGAGTACTCTGGGAGCGTGGGACGTCCAAGAGGGCTTTAACCTGAGAGCCCCGCGACCACTGGTCAGCCTTTTCGTCGGTTTTCGCGTTGCAATTTCTCGGTCGTTGGGAGGCCAGTTAAATTCGTTACACACTTCCTCGCAGGCTCCTTCCTTTCCACCTTCCGCGAAAAAGCTTTTCATGCGCCTTCTGTCCTGTTCTTCCTTTTATTTATTTATTTTTTTCCTTTCGGTTTATTTTTTGTAATTTAATATATTTTTACGTCCTCTTTTCTTTTTTTTTGTTTCTTTTTATAAAACTCGCTCCTGGTTCTGGCGTGTCGCGGTGTTTGTTCCTGCCTCTTCGCTGCCCTCTTCGTAGCTGGACAGTATACACTCGCACGGTATGCAACTCGTTAGAAAGTCCGCGGGGCGAGGCAGGTCGTTCGCTCGAGTAGCGGCGACAGAGGCAGCAGCTGCTCGCCAAGGGGTACGAAAATCAGAGATTGTACACCCGGGACCCGAGAATACGACAAAGCCCGCAACAATTTCCTGCTCTCGTTGTGGGTTCATGAATTATGCGTTCTTTTTAATTGTGACAAAGGTGAAGGAGAGAACGGTTTTCCGGAAATCTCCCACAAGAGGCTTACCGGGCAAGGGAAAATGTCGGGTCAGCCGAGTAATAAACATTTTTTTTTTATTTTTATTTTTTTTTTTTTTATGGATCACACATTTGAAGGAATAAATGCGTTTTCACCGCGACACTCCACCGGAAAGCGTGATAAATTTAGCGATTCCTTTGACTGGTTTTAATCGCACTGATTAAATTAATGTCCCGCCATCCGGAGCAGGTTGCTCAGTGAAAAGTAACATCATTAATGAACACGGCGTAACGGAACTCGTCAACTAACCAGCACGGTTGCGTTACCGTTGAGACCTCAACATTCGGAGTGGCGGGCCGTTCGGTTGCGCACATAGATTGTGAGAGACCATATTTATATATATTAAATTGGTGGTGCTGCGCCACCCCCTTTTTGCCACCGCGCCAGATCGTTTCCGCGCTTTAATTCGAACTAATTTACATTTCACATGTTCGCGCCCGGCTGGCTTAGCGCGCCCATTTATCTTGGTTGAATTTAATTTCACTGCGCCCCGAGTAAAGTGGCACTTATTCTTACGAACGCCAGAGCACATAGACCGCGGTAACTTTAAAGTGCTAAAGAACGCCCTTCCTTCCACTCGTACGGTTCCTCTCCTCGCCGCTTTGTGCCGGAGCTACACATTATTTTTTATTTACTCATATAGCCCCGCGAGTCTGTTCCGTAACATCGCCCAGAGAGAGTATAAACAAAAAGATAAATGAAGTTACCGAAGTTTCCATTTGACCCAAATCATCAACCACCATCATCGCAACCAATCGTCAAAGTCAAGGAGGTCCTTCATAATTTGCCTGATTACAATGGCCGATCGTCCACCTCCTACTACGACGATTGATTGCAGTTCCGTGGGTTGGTCTTTATTCGAGATATCGAAAAATAGTGGTAAACCAAATTTCACTCAAGCCGGTAGACACCAAAGGCCAGCGTCATTGGTCCATTGACGAAACTGGTACGGTGGTCTTAGTGGTTGGCATCGGGAGGTCGACGGTTCGATTTCCAGTTTCGTAGTTTCGCCGAGAATAAAATTATGGGCGGGACGAAGCTCCGGTGCCAGGAATCGAACCTGAGACCGACTGTTTCTGTCCATGGCAGAAATGTTCATGGCAAAAGCGATATCGAAGGGGAAGTCGGATGCGGCCGCAAGGGAAGGACTGGCTACTGACCCGGGTCAACCCCGTATTGGCGCGGACTGCCTGGGAATGAGGAAACTGCAACAACAACAAAAAACTGGTATGCGTCATGCGTCGAAGTGGTCCATCGATAACAAAAAGCGGTGTCACAAATGGACCTCAGTCTCAGTATATTCGAAATACCTGAGTATTTCGAAGCCTTTTTCTAACTTGATCCTACGATGACGGTTCTCCCGAAGTTCCATCGTCTACCGTTTTATTTGTTTGTCAGGCTGTTTGAGGCCGAGCTATGTCGGTAATTCACCTAATATCCCGAGTGCAACTCCACCTCCCAATGTCGATGTTTGCTCTAACGAATCCAGCATGTAAGCGTCAACATGTCGACTGTACACATTACGAGTGACGCAGTACTTGTCGTCGGGGCGGAACTTCCTGTAGAGCAACGAAGCTTGCCGGTCTACAACGCTCGTGTAAATGTTTGCGACACTGTGTCGAATATCTGGTGAATGGTGTGTAATTCCACATCAGCGGGCAAACCGGCAATCTAGCATAATCAGCACCAAAAGCAGTCTATTGATGAACGCTAATTCCGCGGATTATGCCGGTGGTTAGGGAAACTTGGAATTTAGCCAAAGACACGTTCGCCTAGGCCAGGATCTCGCGCGCCGTGTTTCCTTTGGCTTCCAGGCCCGAGCATCGGAGCTTCGATTTGTCCGATTCTCCTCCTCAACTGCTGCCATATAAAGTTATATAAAACCATGCGCAAAGAAAGTGAGCCCAAAGTCAAAGAGGCTAATGAGATATAGGCGCGGAACGTTGTCGGGGATGGAACAGGGTGAGAGTCCCGTCGGCAGCGTCTTCTGAACTGGAAAGCCCCTCGTCCATTAATCAACTTCGCCACCCCCGAATGTTTGGTGCTAAGTGTGTGTCCCAGATTGTCGCGCATGTGTGTGTAAATTTGTTCAGGGCTAACTACACAGTGATCGGCAGCCGAACAGTCGGCAGTGTCTCAGAACCAACCTACACAAAGTTACAGAAATTCGGAGCTCGCATTCAAGTGTAAAACTGCCGCTTTTGTAAAAATCAGTTTTGTGTAAATTTCGACACCAACGATCTGATCAGAAACGTGCAACGTTACCAAGCTGGCAGCGAAGGGATTGAATCGCCAATTACTATACAGTCGAAATCGGAACGCGCAGTGCCGGAGCCATGACGCTATGCGGGGTTTCCATAAGTCAAACATCGTCCTCGTTACGGGACCAAGCCAAGATGAGAGAAGATTGAACGAGGACCTCCAGGACGTACTCCAGAAGCATCAAGAGCTTGTATAAGCACCACGATGTAGCAACTCTGAGGGTATGCTTGAAAGGAAAACGTGTCTGCTACGGGTTTCTCTTCGATGTATGTACGCTACAATCTATGCACTATATAGCTTCCGATTCGAAGACTCTCGAATCCTCGGTGACTTCTTCCCGATGCAGTGTATCGGAAGAAAAATTGATCACACCGAATGGTAGAAAGATACCGGGTAAATAGCATACATAGCTCGTATCACGTATCCCCGTGGGATAACGTAGCTTGTATCGCGTATCCCCGTGGATGAGACTATTTATTGTTTGGGCTGCAAGATACAAAGGCCACCGCCAGAAAAGCTCCATTGAATTGCACACGGTTTGAACGTCACTCTCTAACACCCGAATCGGACAGCATTCGATTTAGTTATTCTCCGCTGTGGTTTTCGCCCCCCAAACCACGGTTAATCCGAACCTTGATTTGACCCACTTTCCGAAAATCCTCACACCAGCAACACGCCAATCTCTGGAGATCACTGGGAAAACGGGCAAGTTCTCAAACCCCCACGCCCATTCATCCCCGTTCAACAGTTTCTCGGTATGCTAATCTCTACTTCTCTGTTTGCCGATTCGACTGCTGTTTAGTGCTGTAAGGCCTTTATAGATATCGGAACGCGCCGGAGCTAAGAGGGTGCTTACCCACCTTGATTTACAATACCCGGAGGATATTCTCCGCTGTTATCCTGTGGTATCAGAACCATTTATCGGGCAGTACCGAGGCGCCGAGTGTCTGGCGTGCCTAAGGAAGATCCGTTGAACCCCCGACGTTAGATCGCTATGCCTGCCTCAAGCTGCCGTCCGTTAAGGTGCCTTTTGTACATGGAGTATCTTCTGATTTGTTGGAACTTACACCAATTCACTTTCTCAGGAGCTTGGACCACTTCGTGAACCGTGCAAATGTTCGTGTTTCCAGTGATTTTTCAACGTCAGACGTCGGGAAGATGGTGGAAGGGTGTTATTAAAAATCTACAACATCACGGGGCGCATCTCGCCGAATTCTTTCCCTCTCGAATATTAAATTTTTCATCCTCATCCACGTCATGCTGGAATCAAAAGTGCTGCTTTTGCATAGGCATGTCTACGAGGAACCTTTCATTGGACGCATACTTTGGGTCGTAACACCCTCGGGTGGAAAATGAACAGGAGGATGATGTATGTATTGAGCGTAAAGATCGTTCGTGAAGACGTACCATGCCCTTCAATTAGCGCCCGAGCGATCTGAATAGTGACGGCTATGGGAAAAAGGATCAGGCATTAATGAAGGCCGATGTGCGAACCAACGGGCAACATTCGACACTAATGCTCGAAATTCGCAGCAGTTGCTGAACACCTTTTGTGTACGAAACGACAGGGTGCGAAATCGGAGATTCTTATGCATTTCCCTTGTGCGGGATGCAGTGAAATTCACTACCAACCCAGTCAACGCGGCACTACAACCGCAGCTTTGTTTCCTGCAATACTGCCGGTGGGTATTAACCACGGTTATAAAATCCACCGTGCCTGGTTGTGCGGATTTCAGCTTGTGTAGCCAACTGCGAGCGCCTTAATCCAGGGTGCATACAGCGCCAATGTTGAACCGGAGGAGTTGGGGCGAACCTTTTTAAAAGACGGATGAAAATAATAACGGGGCAATATTCCAGGTGCGATTTAACCATCGGTAAAATCTCATTTTCCGACCCGTCGTTACATCCGGTCGAAAAATGAGTTTTTTCAAAGCAGAAGTGGCGTATTCCTGGTGTGATGTCATTTCTGGTGAAAAACTTAGAGCCGGAAGTAACGTCACGACGAAATTTTTCAAATTTTTCGTTGTGACGTCACTTCCGGTTCATAAGATTTTTCAAAATAAACCAGAACTTGCGTCTGGTCCACGCACGGAGAACAATGATTCAGCTGCTCTAACAAAATGAGTTTCGCTGACAATAACAACGTTCCGCAGCAAAGAAAAATTACTACGTAGAAGCAATTGGTTTTGCTATCAGGACAAAACTTTCTTGTTACTTTCCTGTTTGCTATCAGGACAAAACTTTCTTGCTTAGTCGAATACAACGTTTCGTCGCGCATCTCTGTTTTTATTTTGCGCGTCGAATCTCATCGAGCCCGTCGTAGTTGTGTCGGCACATATACGAGCCCCACTCAATGATATAACAAATTTTTTTGTTACAGTAACAAAGCCTGTTTTGTTGCGGTAGCAAATCGCTCCAAGCGAAAAAGTTTGGTATGATTACAAACTGGTTTTGTTATCGCTATACTAACCAACTAAATCTGTTGCGTTAACAAAAATCTTGTTGTCCCAAGAATTTTTTTTTTTTTTTTCTCCGTGCGAAACCAGTCGGAGCAGCATTTGGAAAGAACGCAGCAGTTTTGCGGAAAATGATATAATGGAACAATGCTTCTCTAATCTTTCTCTTTGCCGGTGCAGCCCTTTGTCCTCGTAAAGCAAGGCTATGTAAACCAGCTTCGCTTACAATACCCTGGTTACGTGTCACACGTGGATAACGGATAATGACGATGGTGGTGCTAATAACGATAATATCCCTCATTAGTGTCTTACAACATTGATGGATTAGCGCAGTTCAACCTCAGCCTCGCTCGTGTTTCGTTGTTTTCAAAGTGGAAACTGCGGAGAACCTCTGGTTTCGCTGCTCTGCCATAAAGCGAACTCTTGTTATCAATGATGATACCAAATTGTTTTTGTTACATCGAGCCGACGGTAGGGTCATGACGGACAGTCCGAAGGACTGAGCGAGGGAAGGAAAAATGTGTGCAGTAAACAAGGAACGAAGTAGGTAACTGGAGCCCCGGAGCGGAAGTTCAATCGATAACATTGATTTTTCGTCTACTTGGCCATTGCACTCTTCCATTTATCCACCGGGGGTCTGAGAAAAGACGAAAGTTCATAAATAAATCCTTCTGTTGAGTTTGTTTGTTTGTTTGTTTAAGTTTGTAATAAATATACTTCGCGTCGTTCGATATCGCAAGCGGGTAGAGGCAAAACGCGAACGAACGAAAGACGGCATTATAGAAGTTACAGAAAGCTCCTAGTTTCTCGGGAGAGTGATGAAAAAAAAAAAGTGATATATTCAGATAAACTTTTGAGATTTTTAAAGAAATTTGCACAAATTTTCAGCACAAATTATCGTCAGATTTATGACTCCTAATAATCCGTACGACGGATATTCGTATGGGCACGCTCTAGAAATGTCAAACTTAAGAAATTTACCGACGAGATACCGACATTGGTTCCAATGTTAAGAGTTATCGTTGCAAGTACACAACGACGCAAGGAATATATTACACTTCAACTATAAATATCGACGACAGTATCACGACAAAGGCAAAAAAAAAGAAAAAAAATTTGCGAGACGACATCAATACGGCATTGTATAATACAATATGAGGAAACGTAGCCGAACGTCCAACGATATGGATGTCAATACTACGGTTTATGTAATTCAAGATAACAAGCGGTATTTATAAATATGAATTTCGCGAAAGTCAATGGTTTCGTCATAGATAAATTTACCGATTAGCCCTGAGTGCGCTGTACATATTCATTACCATGCTCATTGGAGAATCTATTACCGGAGTCATATCAGTTCCGCTTTTGTAATTTCGTGGACACGAAGTCCAATCGTGCGCGTCAGTCGGGCGAGTACAGTTCGTTAATCCTTCGATTAGTTATTAACAAAACAAACTTCAAAAAATGCAGTCAATTAATTGTCCGAAACGAAGATCGTCAGAAACAGTATCCATAACATTTGTATCGAATCGTAAATTCGCATCACCTCGTTGATGATGTTATATTCGATAATGCGCTGCGTGAATTAATAGGGCTCTATTACAGTGCCCATTAAGTACGGCACCCATCCGTGATCAATCGTTTTGCCATGGACAAATTCACCGCGTGGACGCGAATGTACTATGCATATTCATTCTGATTCTAATGGAGAATCAGTTACCGTGTTCACATCAGTTTCGCTTTTTAAATTTCGTGGACGTGGAATTTGATTTTATGCAATTAAAGAACACCCGCCCGAATAATAATGGTTATTAAGAAAAACTTGGAACAATTCAGGAAATTAATAGCCTGAAACAAAGATCAAAAGTCAGAAACAACATTTACAGCATATATGTCAAATCATAAATTTATATCGCTTCGTTAATAACCTTAAATTGAACATTGCACTGCATGAATTAATGAGGGTCCGTTATATGGTACGCATTCTATATCGACAGCCACCCATAATCTTGACCGATCTAGATGAATATAAATTTCTACATAAATATAAATATAAAATCAATCGATTTGCCATGGATAAATTCACCGAGTAGCCCCGAATGTGCTATGCATATTCATTCCGATTCTCATTGAAGAAACAGTTCCTGGAATCATATCAGCCTCGCTTTTTTGTTTTTAATTTCGTCGACGTAGAGTCCAACCGTGCGCGTCAATGAGTTGAATGCATTTTTTTTTTGTTAATCTTTGATTCTACGCTGTTAAAGAACACCCGTCTGAATAATAATCGTCATTAATAAAAACTTCGAAAAATACAGTAAATGAATTGTTTGAAACAATGATAGCGAGAAACGAAATTTATAAAATTTATATCAAATTATAGATTTATATCGCTTAGTTGATAATGTTAAATGTAATAATGCGCTGCACGAATTAAGGAGGGTCTGTTACAGTACCCATTCTATATAAAACAAACCACCCACAATGTAAACCGGTCACAATTTTCGGTGGAGTAATTCGGTCGAAATTGGGGGCACGGTCAGTATTCGGGTCGTTTCCCCTTCCTCGGTTAATCTATATTGCCAGCTGATGTGCACGTCGAGTGGCGACGATTAAATTTCTCCCTCCCATTCCGGGCCCGTGACACTGCAGGAGGAGTTAAAGTGGCTCCTTTAGGTTTCGACACCGCCACTTTAAAAGAGCGAGACAATCGGAGCCCAGCGATATTAACGGCTCTTCTTTTCAATCCTCGACAACGAGATCATCCACGATTTTACAGTAAGTCGGAACCCTCTACGTGCTCTGGTTTGTAACGTTTGTGAGGATAGAATTCGTTCTCGGAAGTAGGATTTCTGGTATTCCGAATGGGATATCTGGTTGACGTCGAAACTTTGAACTTGACGTAGCTGAAATGCATTTTTTTTTTGTTAAAGAAAGATAGATTTGATTATTTTGCATCGATTAATATAACTAAAGTGATGTTTTACAGTATCGTTATAAAATCATTAGTATCAATTTTCGTCTCCGTCGGCGTGGATATTTGGAAAAACCAATAATTCGTTACCATCATTATAACGGCAAATCGAAAGCACCTTTGTTAGGTTCACTCGTGCACCGTTATCGTAACCAGAGTGCTGTTCGTCTTGAGTTTCGTCGCAATTATAACCTCACAATCGTGTCAACGGCAAATCGAAAGCGCATATATTGCTGTTTCGATCATTCTTCACAAAACTTACGATATTTCACAATGGTGATCAACGTTTAATTTTTATGAGAGTTGACTAGTGCGAGCATCGACCCTCTTTGTGCGCAGCCCACTAAGGTCGCAGCCGTGTTATTATAGTCACTACACATATATCGAGCTTCAACAAGATGCAAGGTATCCAAAACCTTACGCTACTACTCTTCGGAGGCGTGCACAACCGTGCAGCATGGAATTCCTCTTAACTCTCGGGCTCTTCTATTTTTCGTCACAAAGTTATATAAGCTTTTACGAGCGTCGTGAAACAAGTGCAACGGTTCGCACGGTGTACAGAGTATATACGGAAAATTCCGAATAGTTCTGCGCCCTGAGGCGAGAGATTATACGCAGCACAGTGACGTTATCCTCCGTTCGTTCTTTTCCGATCCATCTTTGGCATACTTTCGTGAAAGCCAAAAAATTTTACAGTGAAAAACTTCTTTGCAGACATTCCGGACGATACCGACCGTCGACAATGTCGTGGTTGTCAATGACGAGGAATGCTTTGGTCATCCTGATCGTTGCTTCTCTCGCAATCGGTGAGTACCAAAGTCTCTACTTTTACATTCCTCTATTATTAAAAAAAGAGACAGGACTCTCGAATGATCGAGATATATCGAAATTACCGAAATCATGAGGCCAGTTTTCGTAGCCAATCCGAATCGTCCATTCCGTGATTTTCATTATTATTATCCGTTTTTTATGTTTTATTATTTTACTTTTTTATTATTTTAATTTTTGATTGTTACGTAGTTTAATTTTAAGTTCATGACTCGTTGTTTTCACTGTATAATTTTCTGCGGCGCCATTTAGTTTGTTATTGTCATTGTCTATAAATTATGTATGCTATTCGGCTGAGCACTTGCTATGGTTCCTTTTCAGCAGCCATGAGATAACCTCCTTCGCGAGGTTTTTGTAATTTTCCGAATATCAACGAGTACCCCCAAAAGTTGTTTAGTAAAAAAAAAAAAAAGAAGTCCCACGTACGCAAACCTTCTTACACGAGAGAGCAATAATCGCGGATGTGCCGTTAATTGCTTTCAATTGATTTCTCCGTCAGGCGACGCCGAGGAATGCGTGCCACGTGACTTCGGTTACGGTAGCGTAGTATGCGTATGCAACTCTACTTACTGCGACATGGCTGCCGTTGATGTTCCCGCGAAGGGTTATTATCGAAGCTACGAGTCCAGCAAGAGTGGCAAACGCATGAGTCAACAGACCGGTCGCATCGACAACGGCACGAGTGACGATAACGATGTAAACAGGATTATCTTGACTCTCAATCCCAACAAGAGATTCCAGACGATCTATGGATTCGGTGGAGCTTTCACAGACGCAGCGGGCATCAACATCAAGAAACTCAGCGGCGGCGCTCAAGATCGGATAATCGAGTGAGTAAATCGTCGATGTTGGAATTCGATATGCGAACAACGCAAGCTCACCGTATGAGAGTGTGTATTGCAGATAGATGCAAAGAACTGGGTGTAAAAATTAGAACTGAACCGGCCTGTAGGCGGCGCTGATAGAATGCGTGTGCACGGCATTGCATCCTCAGCCGGAAGTTCTGTGTAACCACGCGCTTAGCGAATAGCAGCAGGTCCGAAATCGAGACGTACAATGACCGTAATTTCTCTAGTAAATATAATTTATCCGCACCGCTTGGCGTTGAAAAATGACGACGATGACGTATTCGCGGTCTAGTTGAGATTCAGCAAGCAGCAGTGGCGCTGTTTTTTGGTCATTTCTTTCAGCCTCACTTTTTGGTCGGTCACAGGATCAAAAAGTGACCGGTCATGAATTCGGTGCACATCTGTAGTTCGAAAGCTCAGACGATCACCGGAATCTCCATGATGCGCCATCTGTGGTGAAAATCCTTCACCGTTCTTCGTTATTTTTCAGAACGTATTACAGCGTTAACGGCAGTAGGTATTCTCTCGGTCGCGTGCCGGCAGGCGGAACGGACTTTTCCACAAGACCATACAGCTACGACGACTACGAGGGTGATGATTCGCTGGAAAAATTCGCACTCGCGAATGAGGATTTCGAATACAAGATTCCCTATATGCTAAAAGCACGGAAAACTAATCCTGATTTGAAATTCGTGTCTGCCGCATGGAGTGCGCCAGCGTGGATGAAGACGAACCACAATCTGACAGGAGGACACGGTAATTAGATGCACGCTTTTGTAGACTTTCGAGTGACGTTTGTACTCGTCGACTACTTAATTAATATAAAACGTGACAATGTAGGTTTCCTGGCGCCGGCATATTATCAGATATACGCGAACTATCTGTGTAAGTTTCTTGTCGAGTACAAGAAGCGGGGATTGGACATATCGGCGATATCGACCGGTAACGAACCGACCGATACATTGCTACCACAAGTAATGAAGTTCGAAACCATGGGATGGACGCCCGACACTATGGCAAAGTGGGTCGCCGATAACTTAGGACCAACAATCGCCGCTTCGGAATCGAACAAAACCATAATTATGATGCTCGACGATCAAAAGTTCGATCTTCCTTGGTATCCCGACCTCGTGTTTAAGAATCCCACTGCCAAGAAATATATCAGCGCAATCGCTGTTCACTGGTACTGGGATATGCACTTCAATTCGACCGTACTCGACGATACTCACTCCCGGTTTCCGGATAAACCTATTATATCAACGGAGGCCTGCGTAGGTGAGTTTCTACCCAATGAAAGAGGCGAATTATTCAACGATTAAGGAAAAATGAACAAAAATTAGGATTGTCCTACTGACTTTATACTTGATAAAAATCGATCAGGTAGCTTTCCGTGGGATCAGCCGAAAGTGCGTCTGGGCGCTTGGGAGAGAGGAGAATCATACATATTGGACATAATAGAAAATTTGAGACACTGGGTGACCGGCTGGATCGATTGGAACATAGCGCTCGACAAAGAGGGGGGACCGAACTGGGTGAAAAATTTCGTGGATTCGCCTGTGATCGTTAATCCCGAGACCGACGAATTTTTCAAACAGCCGACTTACTACGCCCTCGCGCATTTCAGTAAATTTGTGGGACCGGACTCGACGAGAATCGATATAACACAGGGTGACAATATATTTGCAATAGCCTTCTTGACGCCCGACAAAAACGAGAAAGTTATTGTAGTGTACAATCGGTAAGATAAATACGATAAATTTATATCCAAAATACGATAAATCTTAGCGCAAAAAAAATCGTATGATATTTAATGTACTGGATACTGGAAGTTTTTATGCATAAACTAGTGAATTGAATTTCATGTACAATTATGATGAAAAATTAACGTACGATATATTTAAAACTTTTAAAATATTTAGTTTCTATAATTCACTTTAATTTTACTATAAAAGTCCATTAATCTTTCGTGACTGTACATTAGATTTAATGTGCCAGTTCTTGGCCTAAAAACTTCCAGTTCTGCACATTATGTTTACAATTTTTTTTAACATTATGGATTGAATTTCAAAAGGTCAACGAATAATTTTGATAATATCGTCAATGTTACAGGAACGATGAGCCGGCAAATGTCACGATAGTTGATCTCGAACAAGGAAATATTGCTCGAAATATGTTGGGGAAATCGATACAAACGATAATATACAAGTGATAATCGTCTTTGTGATTGAAAAGTTGCGTAATCGATTGAAGAGTTATTGGAATAAACGACCCACATATGCAATACCACCGGTTACAGAGCCCTCGCTGACCTAAGTTTTTTGTTTTTTCGTCAAAGTAAAAACTGGACGAATCATCGTATAACTTGTTGAATGATTTATAAAGTATTATATCTGCACTATGAGATATCGATATTTTTTTTAATGGTTAGTACGTTGGCTCCCACTTTTGCTTTTTATTCTTGCGCAGGCGCTTGGAAAAATACCTGGAACAGTGATCGTCCAATTTTCGTTGCCACTGTCTGATACCGAATTCCCACGGCTCGCGCTTCTTGTCTGTCGGGTCAGTGATTCGAATAAATGACGCAAAAATGAAATACCTCCGGATACAGAAACCTCGCCGATATCATTTTTTTTCTCCAAAATAAAAACTAGACGAATCATTGTAAAGTATGTTCAATGATTTATAAATTGTTATATCTGCACTGTGAGATATCGATATTGTTTTTATGGGTAGTACGTTGGCGCCCACTTTTGCTTTTTGTTCTTGCGCAGGCACTTGGGAATATACCTGGGACAGTGATCGTCCAATTTTCGATGCCACTCTCTGATACCAAATTCCCACGGCTCGCGCTTCTTGTCTATCGGACGAGTTTTGTGTTGGCGTAAGTAGATCTCTTGCCAAGCGAAGATCTCCGGAAGTCGCCTGAATGAAGAATAAATATTTGTACGTTAGACTCGTGCAAAATTGTAATGAAAATTAATTTTAAATAGTCATTTCATTATCGTTCGCATCAATGACCGACCTGTGACGCGGTCTATTCGAGGCCATCAGCTTGAAACGCTCTTCGAGCCAGGCTCGCCGCTGCGGACCTCTGATATTGGCGACGTGAGTTATTTCCGGGCGGACGTAAGGCTTGAGCTCGACGCCGTCTCTGCTGCGCGGCTCGTTCAAGTAGAATTTCACGATGTTCTCGAGAACCTCGTGGTTCAGTCCGTGAACCTTGTTGTTCTCGATCTTGTCGAACAACTGCATCGGCTCGGTTATCCAGCATATATTGCGGCAAGGATTTTCCTTCATGTGGTGAGAGTGCAAGACCGTTGTGTTGAGCTGGTAGGCACAGAAGGTCCAGCATTTCCCATTCGTTATTATCATCTGATTGGTAAGCGGGTACGTAACGTCGTTGTATGGCGAAAAACCTGGGAAAATTATACATTTTCGGATTATTATGCGGTCATCGGTGACAACTGGGTACACATTATTTTCCAATACTTTTTAATTTTTAGCTTTAATGTTTGTTGCACACTCGGTCCCCCAGCTGAGCCCTCCTCTTCCCTTTTTATAGCATTTTGAATAGATTTCGAATGCTATAATTTCAGAATTTCAGTTTTTATAACAAATAGAATGGACTTCACAATACCCGAATTCCATTGTATACGCTAGTTTCGGAATGTAAGTTTTTATGGCATATGGAATGGATTCTGATAATCCAAAATTCCATTCCATATGCTATACTTTTAGAATTTCAGTTTTTATAACAAATAGAATGTATTTCAAAATACCCGAATTCCATTCTATATGCTAGTTTCAGAATTTAAGTTTTTATGACATGGAATAGATTTTGATAATCGAAAATTGCTCTCCATATGGAATGGTCTTCCACATGCAATCCAAGCGCGTAATAAAGAAGTAAATAATTTCATACCTAG
Organism: Amblyjoppa proteus; assembly: GCA_963922035.1. Classification (NCBI taxonomy): domain Eukaryota; kingdom Metazoa; phylum Arthropoda; class Insecta; order Hymenoptera; family Ichneumonidae; genus Amblyjoppa; species Amblyjoppa proteus. The sequence continues at coordinate 1,738,237 of OY998234.1, forward strand.
ATTACAGGCTTGCGACAAGAGCCATCCCCACGAACCTAACACAGCTTGTACCTTCAGAGCGTCGTACATGTCGTCGAACGAATCGGGTCTTTTGGCAAGATAGCCGCAGTTGTGATAAGACAAAAAGCCAAATTCGCTGGTGTCTCCCGGCCAGAATCCCGGTATGTTTGTCCCGTGTCGTCTCACGTTGAACAGTCCCGTCGTTCTCGGCTCGTACTTGAACTCGGGAACGGTGAAAACGGGATCTTTCGATTCTTCCAATGGAATTATTTCCGGCAACGGCGAATGGTGCCTCAGTTGAAAATTTGGCTTGCCCAGATATTGTATCGGTCTGTCTATGGGTTCTTCGGAAATGGCTTCCCGAAGCTTCTGGCGCCTCTGAAGCATGCGTATTACCGGAGGTGTGGGAATTCCGCCCACAAACCAGAAAGCTTCTATGCGAGGATCGTGGTCGATCTCAGTTTCCAGCAAGTACGGATTATCCGGGGCGAGATGGGTCATGAGCAATCTGTGAACTTGTCTGCTGACCGCCTTGCTCGCAATATTGTCCAACTGTTGCGGACTCTCCAGCACAGCTTCGTCCAGTTCCTGCGATCGACTGAAAACAAAACTGCTATATGAAAAAAAATTCATTGTTTTGTTATAAAATAGTTATTTTTGTTACAAGGACGAGAAAAATTGATCGTTCTCGACGAGTGTGAAGTGGCACATGAGTCGAAAGCAAGTGAGGCACTTCGCATGAATACGAGAGAGATCGATTTTTCTCGCCCGTGTCACGAAGTGGTTTTTCCATTTTTTTTTTCCGCAGTACAGGAAAAAGTACGGAAAAGATTTGTCAATGCAAACCGAGTCAGTTACTTTCTATCGGCATATTCGAATACGAGGTCGTCCTCCAATGTTTCTTTAATTTTCTCGACGGTCGCTTTGAGCTTCTCCGGCACGACGAGCCTGTCGTAGTACGATGGAAGTCCCGGCTTTTCAACTACGTGCGTCTTGGTAAGATATTGGATCTGTGCGTTGCTGTTGTAAGGAATTACGCCCTCGTTCAGCAAGACCGTTTTCCAGCCATAGTAACGGGGCATGTTTATCTTTATCATTTTTTCCTCGATCGTGGGCAACTTTTGCACTTCCGTCGCCCATGTTTCTCCTTTTCTGATCATCTTGGCCTTGTCCGAGAGATCGAGTATTGGCGGGTACTCCGGACTCTGCGGACTCTTCGGTTCGTCCTCTTGGCTCGCCGTTGCTGAAACGCCGTACTTTCGTCTGCCGCATCTGACGACCAACGGTGAAATTTTTCCGCCGATCCGCGACTTCACTCTGACGAAGAGCATTTTTTATTGCTCACAGCGAGCGAAAGATTATTCCTTCGAACCGGCGTGGAGGTTAACTTTACAACTACACCGCCATCACTTCCACGAGCAGACGCCGAGAGGTGCTACGGAAAACAACAGTCTGAAAGCGCTGACGAACGGTACATTCGATACTATTTAAAAGCATGAGTCCTACATCGATGGACGATGTTGCTGCGCCCAACTTCAAGGTGGAGACGTATCCCGAGAAAGGAGAGAAGAGCTTACACGCCTATGCATACACTGGATGGATAATGAATATTTCTTGGAAATGATCTTCACCGAACGAGACTGGGCGGACCACGTAGTCCCCCGAGTTCAGAATACGTGATTACCAACACGTCGCAACATCTGTTTGTAAACTGGAGTTCTATCATAGGCGTAGAGAAAAAGCAGAAACATTAAATCATGCACTGTATAGTTAGGTAATTTTTTTGGGCATTCAGTTATTGGCATTGTTAACAAACTAGCTCAGTACTTTGTTAATAAGATAAATAAATACATTAATAAATAATTGTTAATTATATCCGCGTCTCTGAAGACTAATCTGCGTCTAGCGACGATTCATCGATAAAGCGCTATGCAATGGATATCATAGTGGATATCGGTTATTCCACAGAATCGTCGTATGTATGTATGGTAGGTTATAATTAAATCACAACGAGACTGCACGGACTATGGAAAACGGAATCCATATACTCATCACGCGTACGTGATGCGGAGCACGTGGCGATAGTTGTCGAAAACTGTAGTTCTAGAATGCGCATAAGGGAAAATAGAAAAATAAAAATCATATCAATGAATTTTGTTATGTCGGGAGTTAATAATATCGTTAACAATCCTGAATGCGATTTTTACCTTTGAAGAGTACCACGCGCCTCTCAGCACCATTCGTCAATAAATCGCAATACTATGTATGTCATAGAGTATATCGTTTATTCTACAAACCCCTCGTACACATATTATTATAGATTATAAATCGGATTCAATTAGATAATGTCCCCGATACTATATCGATATACGTCGGAAGGGAGACAGACAGAAGTTGATATGATTATTATGATTTGCTATTAAAAAGTATCAATGAAAGATAAGATTGCAAAAACGGGGAATTCCTATGGACGAGGCGGGTAATGTTTCTACTTTGCAAAATACAATATTTTGCAAAGTAGAAACATTGTATTTCAAAGAATATGTTTTCGTTCACAAAACAAAGGTGTTTCAATGTAAAAACATTGTTGACTAAATATGAGTTTAAAACTTTTTCGTTAAGTTTATCACTGCAACGTACAGATGTTTTTTTTTTTCAATGCATCGAAGACGAAGAGGTTTACTATACCCGCGTCCTTCCTCGGGGTATATAAGTAGTGAACGTATAAATTTGGAGCAGTCTTGTGATTCGAATGAGAGGAGACACTGTCGAAGGCAGCACATTCGTTCTGTGACGTTCAGAGCTTCGTCATAGAGCTCCGTATTCGACCGTGACAGATCGCGAAGTGACTTCAGAGGCAGGACACGAGGTTCTACGATACTCCTGTGATGTGTTTCGTCAGCGCGTGATCGATTCAACAATAATAACAATCATCAGCGATTTTCCGAAGATAGTAACGTGCTCGAGAAATTGTGGTAAGTTCGTGGGTAATTTTACGCGATAACCATGAAAGTGCGATTCCCACGGAATCCCTCGGCCAAGAATAGAATGACATAAGAGCCAACTGACAAGACATCATTGTTAAAATAACGATAATATAATATTGCATCCGATTACGAAAGTTTGCCCTTTGCTTTGATAACTCTCTGCTGCTCGACCGAACTCCTGCCCAATTAATACACGCGAGATTGCAAATCTTCTTCAACTGTTTCGTCATCCGTCGCGCAAAAAATTGTTTGCCAAAAATTCCATGCTGAACGAGAAAGTGTAACTAAGTATTTAAAAATAATGCTACAGCTCATGTTCGCTAGACCAGCCGTCCCTGATAAGTTAGGTTACACGGTTGGGTGGAAATATTCCGCTCGTCATCGACTTTTCGAAATCCATCGTCGATATATTTTTTAATCGTCAATTTTATATTTTGTTACATTTACTGCATTTGGTATAAATTTCGTGTAACTTTTATGAAATCAAAGAAAAAGCAAAAAAAATTGAACCATTGGAAGATTTGTTTTTTAAATAACCTTGAACTACACGCGCGTGCTCCATGCACGATCGATGCTCGAACCCGGCAAGCGTTTGGCAAGACCGAATCACTCCCAAATTTGTTTCAATTGACGATCTATTAAAAATCATCGCGTTTAACGAGCATTTCCGTTCACAGAGTTAACAATATGATGTTGCACACTTTACACTACAAAACCAAGGGTCATTTAGTTATAGTCGAATACCTGACTCACTTAGCACTGTACTGTTATAACCATTAGTATTATTATCGTTGTTATTTTGGTGTAAATAATAATAATTATTATTTTATAAATAATTGGACATTTTTTTTAGGTGAGCAGTTTAATCTGATTTATCGAAAATAAAAAAATGGCAACGCCACAGGATATCAGTTTTGAGGATGAGGGACTTGGAACCAAATTACTGGGCAAGGCACAGCGTAATCCCTTCCTCGTAGTGGGTATGTAAAGCAAAACGATGTACAATATAAAATCCACTGCTGAAACAGTCGCCATTCACCATCTGATACATATCCATCATTCTGCCAATTACTCTTACAGCCGTCGCAACACTCTATTATATGAAGCTATGAAAATTACACGCATCAGAACAAGAAGCAGAGAACTTTCCAAACAACCAACCCATTTTGCATACAACCCACCCCAAGACATAATATATACATTCGAACACTCTACACATACAACTTATCAGAAACTTGAAAGAATGAAATGAAGCAATGAAACAGCAACAAAGAAATTGACTAAAGAATTAAATATTGGTTATCAATTCACGCCCTGTGTAAGCTGAGATAAAAATATTTAAAAAAACAGGCGAAAAGCTGTGGCTGAAGGACTTTGGGCGATGGCCAATTGGCAGTATTTTTAATTTTTTTTTTTTTATTTTGCATTTCCCTCTATTATAGGCATTATGCCTGTACAGGTATATCTAACGATATATACCACGTATATATCTGGCAATAAGCTGCTACTATTTTACTAGTGTAAAATCCATATATATATATATATATATTTTAACACTTCTAATTATTTTGAATTCTTATTTCAGGTATCATCGGTGGTTTGGCAACGGTTGCGGTAGGGGCGTTCAGATTTAAAAATCGTGACAAAAGGTTCCCTATGTCGCTGTTCTTCATACAACTTCGAGTCGCCGCGCAGTCGATGGTCATAGGCAGCTTAACGCTCGGCATGACGTACGGCATGCTGCGCGAGTACGTGTTCAACGACAAGGAGAAACCAAAAATTCAATGAGATATAGAGTAATCCAGCGCTTGACGTAATCGAACGTTGGGCAAAAAAAAAAGCAAAAATAATAGGCAAGAAAAAAATATGTAGTTCCTAAGGACAAAGATACGTCGACGGTTTCGTTTCATTGTCATTGTTACTCATTCAAAGATATTAATATAAGATCTAAGATATTAACGGAAGAAGCAATAAGTTAAACAACAATTCTCTTTGATTTACGACTTTGTATGACTCGATGATAGCAAACTTCGTCTATTTATGTATATTATTTAACAGAAGCTGAACTTTTGGTCAATCGTGCCTAGAACCGAAAAGCAGCTGACAATGTAAATATTATATTTTTCAATAGCTGATGTGTCCTTGTTGACCATATTGAACGGAATTCGTGATAGGCTTGCAAAAGAGCCATCTCCCCTTAAGCGCAGACGCGATTGTAATTAATTGTACTCTAATGTAATTTGAATTGAATCGTCGGTCGATTATGTCGACGCAATCTCGATGTACAAATAAAATTAGTAACATATGGTATACACGATTGTTTTTGATACCCATGAATCATTCAAGATGCAGTAAGAATGATGTAAAAAAAAAGCTTGCCACGTATACTGGTTTTGGATCGATTGTAAACAGCGACGTGCAAAAATATATGAAATCAGCCGACCGTGATTCAAACGATCCTAACGGTCTTCTTGATTGGCGCATGAACTGTGCACTGAATTCAGTTGTCGTGTGAGAGCAACCCATAGATACGCGTCGGCAGTTTAACATAAAGAAAACTTACGAACAGTGACAAATGCATATGTTTGATATTTTACATTATTGCAACGCATACATGAGGTACTATAATGGACCTGCGCATGTGGACATGTGCCCGATTTTTCTTCTCCCACGCTAATTTTACTTCTCGCACACAAATTTTACTTTTCGCACGCCAATTTTACTTCTCGCACACAAATTTTACTTTTCGCACGCCAATCTTACTTCTCGCACGCTAATTTTGCTTTTCGCACGCCAATCTTACTTCTCGCACGCTAATTTTGCTTCTCCTATCAGTTCGAGAAACTTTGCCTCATGAGCACTGTTGCTACGCCTTACAGGCATGAAAAGTGGCACACCTTTTGAACTTGTTGCAAAGTACTATCGTCAAACTCAACGAGACCATTTTCAAAATGAATCTAACGTCTAAACCCCTATACCGCATTCCTGCAAACTCTGAATCGCAGCTGACGATCCGTGAGCGCGCGATGAAAGTGACTCGTCGCGCAGCGCGCCTCGGAGAAATGTCAGAGAAGCTAAAAATGGCGGAACAGGATGATAGAACGCAATTGCCTCCGGGCTGGGAATGCAGATACGACATGTGTAGCGGTCGCCCGTACGTAAAACATTGAAACAATACATTGCTATCTATCGCCGCATCTTTCTAACAAATATTTTCTCCATTCAACGAGTTTACTGTTAAGCGAACGAACTTCCAACGTCAGCGCGCTATGCTCTGCACTGGCACCTGCTGCGTGTGTCGTACGATTTTTTTGCATGCAACAGAAACGTGCATCGTTCACGTTTCATTCGTTCCGTTTATCCGACTCTTGCGCTTCTTTCTGTCACAGGTACTTCATCAATCATTTCAACCGTTCCACGACATGGGAAGATCCGAGAGTGCGATACTGGCAGTACGCCCAGTACGTCCAGGCTCAGAACACTCATATGCCGCCGAGCACTTCGTCGGCATCGAATCCGCCGGAATTTATACCGTTGCAGGTCAGTCGTCAGTGTTGAAAAATATGAACAAAATTGCTGGAAATTTGGGAAGTGTCGAGCTGAATGCCAGTCGATTGTACACCGTCGTTACGTCCACCGTATGCTTAAGTCCATGTCCGGTCCTGGATATAAACATGTTTGACACTGAATCTGAACGACAGTTGATTATCTATTGACGAGCCAACTGAAACGACAGATCTACTACACAGAAGGATCTTTAGTTCAAGCCTTATAAAAAAAATCTGCTTCTCCGAAAAATGTTTCTGCGATCATGGAAATTTGTTTAGTTCTAATCTTTCTGTGCTTATGCAATGTTTTATATATACGCAGCCTTTTACTAATTGCCAATCTAATCAATGGTGCGTATTTTGTTTATTTTTTTCAAATTTTTTCACCATTTTGTCCCTCAAAACAAATTTACTCATCAATAATATTAAACCTATGATCGGCGATAATTGATCAGGGTAATTTGTTTAGTTCCAATCTTTCCAGCTGAAACCATGTTTTACATACACGCAGCCTTTTTCTATTCACAAATCTAATTAATGATACTTATTTCATTAATTTTTTTTAACTTTCTCTGGCTGGCTATTTTATTGAATTATTTTATTATTTTGAGCCTTTAAAAAAAAATTGCTTGTCAATGAAATTTAATTACGATTGGGGTAATTTCTTTAGTTCTAATCTTTCTGTGCTGTTGCAGTCTTTTACATACATGCGTCCTTTTACTAATTACAAATCCAAATAATCGTATTTATTTCATTAATTTTTTCGAATCTTTTCTCTCATCCATTTCGTACGGTAAATTTTATTCATATACAATGTTACTTTCCTCTACCATGGAAAAACAGTTCTGAAAGTTAATTCTTTGTATTCCTCCTTTCACTACTGACGATCAAAACCGACCGTACTGACAATTTGTTTCCAAATTATAGAATTATTTTTTATTCAAATTACGGCAATTGCCAAAATCGTTAAAAAATCTTGCCGCGGCTCGCCACGGTGTTACAGTCTTCCGGTAGAGAGTTCGACGACTCCCGTTTTCTTTTTATGTGTTATTTTTTTTTTTTTTCCACGAACGACGTGGCTCGTGCTATACGATGCTTTGCACACGGAGCAACGCCGTTCCCTTAATCGAATCGCTGTTTTTCACCATCACCTTTGCTGCACATAATTATCACTGTTTAACAGTGAATTTAAATGTATTACGATGTACGCACGCTGCACTTGGACAATATTATCGATAAATGCAACATAGACCGGCGGAGGCGGCGGTGGTGGAAATTTTGTTTATACCGGTGGCCACAGAGCCCTTCAAGTATATCCAACTCCATCACCGTATCACAACCCCCAGCTTGCGTTCTTACCGCCGAGTATTCAGGTAGGTCGCCGAGGACCATCCGACACCTCATCTTATCTGTGTCTGTCTTGTATGATTTTTTTTTTTTTTTTAAATTAAAAAGAAACCTAAAATCGCTCAAAGCCCCGACAAAGAGTTTGATGAAATAATGAAAAAACCAATTGATTTTCCACGTGCGTAGGACTTAAAAACACCGATGTCAACTCGATCGATCAGCGCGACGACGAATCGTTTCGGCGAGATGACTATAGGATCACCGACGCCGGTTAGAAACATGGAGACCAGCTTGACTCAGAGCGCCGATACGGAAATACAAGTAGCAAAAATCAACGCCATGTTTCCTACCGTCTCCGACACGCATATTCGCCTGTTATTGAAAAAGTGAGATTACAGTTACAAAAAAAAACATTTCTTCGCACATAAGAATCTCGGGAAGGATCAAGCTTCCCGCAGGGTCAAATTTCTCTCTATTTTATTTTTTCTAACGTATTAATAATTGTCTTAACGGAAGATATTTTTGTTGTTTAAAAAAAAATAATAATAATAATCCGGCTTTGCCGTTCTCAATCTGAGTTGGCTGTAATTGGCTTGAATTAACACGTCATTCCACAAGGGATAATAAGACGCCTATGACAATAACGCGAGGCTTGATTCTAAGAAAAAAAAAAGTTACTTTTCAGGATTAGATCTAAGTTTTCAGCCAATGTATTTCAGGTACCATAACAGAGCGGCTCTGGTCGTAAGCGCCCTCCAGGTCGAGAAGAATCCTCTTTGCGAGCCGGGTCCGTGCACTCCTGTCGGCGTTCATTCGAACTATGCTGTATCGAGATGGCGACTTCCGGTGCACGCGATACACGCCGCCCTTACGCTGAGTCCACCGCGAGGGGCGAGGCCGGCTCCTCACTCCCCAAAAATGAAACTTAGGTTTATGAATTTTTTTGGATTTTTTTTATGTTTTCAGTCACACCCAGTCTGGATGCTAGATGTTGATACGTATATTGTCATAGATAGAGAGTACAATTTACCTGATGCAGCATACGAAATCATTTGTCGACCGGTATTAACGTCCTGCATCTCGTAAATCGTCACGTGTAAACATTAAATGTACAGGATCTCTTTCAGCCGCTGTGTAGAAGTAGCATGCGTCGAGAATCTCTGCCCGGTTTAGTTCACCGAATGTCCCTCAGTCTTCCGCCCGACAATCTTTGTAGATTAACCCTTTGACTCGCGAATCAATTATGCGAATCTATCGTAAAATACACTCGAACGTTGTTCTCTCGTCACCCTCATGTTGTTCAAGGAAACAATTTATATAATTTATCTCGTGTTTTTACTTTTTTTTTTCACTGTTACACTTTTATTCGCGTTACACTTTTATTAATTCGAGTTCGATTGGCTATTCGTGAAAGTCCCTTAATCTCAGCTCAGCTCAATCATTCTATATTACTAAAACAATAGGGTGTAAAATTCTTCGTTCATCCACATAATGTATAAAAACGAACGTGCGTGATGGCTCAAAGGGTTAATGCTGAAAACAATGATCGATTTATTAATTGAATTTCTTAGGAAGTGAAGTAGGCTAATTGATACTTATCGATAATTTTACAGAAAAATTGTATTCGCTAATTACTCTTGAGGCTTGTTGCAATACGGAAAAGACAAAATTCTGTTGCGTTGCCATTGCAGATACTTTGGATTATCAGCTGGCACGCTACTTTAGAGAGGTGACGTCCGCGATACCCGCACGCCCATGCAATTTTTTCCTTATGTTACGTATATTATGTTTTTTTTTTAAATTTATTGTTTTCTTTCAGTTTTCGTCGTCATTATCGCCAGCCCATAGTCGTGGATTTAAGTTAAAATTACTCGAGCTATCGATAGGTCAGTTTTATTTGTTAGGGTATCATTTAAGTGAAACTCATTTATGCCAAAAGCCTGCAAAAAAACCATGGGTGAATTCAATATTAGCTGCAAGAACTCGCTGCCGCTTCCGGTTATCAAATTTCTGTTTTCAACCGGAAGTGACGTCGTATGAGAAAATGTCACTTCTGCTTTGGAAATCAAATTTTTCGACCGGAGGTGACGTTATATTGGAAATACCCTATAGAGACGTTATACTGGAGGTGACTTTTTTATCGAGGTGGGATTTGGTTGAAATCGGTTTGGCGTAAACGATACCCTACTTTTCATTTATGTACTCTGTTTTTTTTTTTTTTTTTTTATTTTGATTTGTTTTTTACACGGGCCGATCGTCTCTCGATCAATACTCGTTGGTATGCAATTTGAACAGGGTCGCGAGTAATTAACGGGTCGCTTGAAACGGGATGTAGCATGAATGTATATGTGCATGTGCATCGGTCACTGAAGATCCATACAAATTTTATTATGAAAAGGAATGCCCTCTTAGCGCGGAGTGCGAATATCTATATAAGTAAATATATAAATATATATATATATAACGAAGCACGATAGTATGAATCCATCCTCTCTATGAAAAAGTCTCAATCAGCTCACTAATCATTGTTGGCAAGGATGAATGTTCAAGACTTACCGCCTATACAAACATTAACCAATAACGAAACTAAATTGCATCCGTGCCTGCTCCCGACGTTTTGAAAAAAAAAAAAAAAAAAAAGAACTACGTTTTCGTTCTACGTTGATGATAGTTATCGTAGAAACATAAATAGTCTCTAATTAGTTTTTAGAATTTTCATTGTGCGACCTGCAGTATTGTTTTGTATATCGTAATTCGTACATGCACCCCGTTTAATTTAAATCCTCTCGATCTGCTGATAATGCGACAAATTATTGTACATGTTTAATTCAGGTACCTGAAGAATGTGTTTCCTAAAGTGGATGAAACACTGTTGCTCGATATTTTAGAACAGAGCGACAACAACGTCCACAAAGCTTCGGAAAAGCTTATCGAGCGCGGATATGAGAAACGCAATCCAACCGGGCCCGGCAAGGCTGCAGCGCGCACCAAAGAAGAGGTGCAGGTAATTATCTAAATTGTCGACGCCGAGAGAGCGACTTTTAATAATTATTTAACTCTTGCAGGCGCAGAGTTCACAGGTCGCCCCGACACCGCCGCCACGGATGAAGAGTTTGGAAGAAAAAAATAAAAGTAAAAACCTTTCCTTTTTCGTGCACTGAATTTTTTTATTTAAAGTTCACTGAATTTTCTTTTTCAACATAACGTTTATCGTTTCAGTGAAAAAACGGTTGATGGACAAATTCAAATCGGTGCCGGAAAGAGTTATCACCCTGGCAATGGATAGCGTCGATTACGATGAGGAACGCGCGAATCACATACTGGATATAATGGTCGCGGAAGACGCTATACAGCCCACGCGCACCTGCAGCAGTCACAGGTGCGCTATATATTTGTTTATTCATTTTTTTTTTCCTCAGAAACGTCCGCGTTACTGCGTGCCTTAGAATGAATTTCTCTTCGTCTTTCCGGTTGCAGCAGCAAAAGCGACGATCGCAAGGACTTCCCTCCCGTGACAGAGGCCATCAAACTGACCGCTTCGCCGATTAAGAAGATAATCAAGGACGCCGATGCGGAAAAGTCGAAGCGATCAAAGAATAAGAACGAAACTCCAAAGTATGTTGCAAAGAAAATTCTTTAGACTCGAGTGACATCAAATGCATATTCAATTTATTTTTTATTGCAGAGTGTCACGCGGAACTAGCACGACAGAAGACAATAAATACAAGTCTCCTTATCTGACGAAGGCGGCAGGCGCGAACCCCGATTTGGTTAAAGGCGCCGACAACGATTTGCTTCTGTGAGTTTCCGAATATCTCTGTCGATCAAAACTTCGCACGGACGGCGATCTTTATTGGCAATATTGAAATTTCAGGCCCGATTATGCGCCTTGGGCAGGGCCGGATCCGAATTTACTGACGACAGAGTCTTACTCAAAATCTCTGGCACTCGGGAACGATTCCTCGTTGGTTGGCAGTCGCAGCTTGGCCAAAGGACCTAACACGGAACTGCGCAAAGGACCGCTGAGAGGTCTCGCTCAAGGTTCGATATATTCTCAAAGAAACGCGGCGAACACCGAAAGTCGTGGCAAATGAGACACGTGCAATTGTTTCTTCTAAATCTCTGACGCCCCATCAAGTAAGTAAATTTTCCCTTCTCCCTTACGAGGTAAGGGAATTATCGGGACAGGAGAGGGTAGTTTTTCGCCACTCCGAATTTTATTATTTACCGTCGTTTATAGATTCTATCTATTGTTTTTCGTTTCATCTGTAATTATACCAATAGTTCGTGCAATTTCATTTGTTGTTAAACTTGTCTGTTTATTACACGTTGATTTGTTATGCGTTACATGTTACTACTTTTCGTTACGAGGCACTCGCCACCTTCGTTTAATGTTTTTTTAGTTCTTCATGTTCCGAATGCCGAACAATTGATACGTGTATCGATTACTTTTTGGCAAAAAAAAAAACAGAATCACTGTCACAAATGTTTCCATCTACGACATATCCAAAAAAGTTGATGTTACATTCAGCAATGCGACCGCGTGATTTGCTTATAAAGCACACTCCAAGTACTCTGCGGGTTTTAGTGAAACTATATGTTGTCGATGTTTAATTAAAAAAATGGATAATCGTTTGGTTAAAAAAAAAGAGTGTTGCAAAACGTAGTTCCACTCATCGTGTACTCGAGGATTTGGTGATACGCCAAATAGCTCCAATCTTACAAAAAAAAAATATATAAAAATTCGGTTTAAAAAAAAGCGATTTTTGCCAATTTTTGTTAGGTTTTGGATTTTAAGGGCGATATTCACCCCGTGATCTTCAATAAAATAAAATTTTCTGCAATCGAACTTCATTATTAAAAAACGAAGGGATTCGTGTGCAGGAAACACCATTTACTGTTCATAGGACTTTTTACGTAGATTTTCCGTAGAGAAAATGCGTGGGGTCGATATCCACCCCAGTCACAAGTTAGCAGGTCGAAAGAATTATACATGGGTTAATGCGCGTACACCGGATCCTCGAGATAGACTTTAACTAAACTACGTTCGTGAATATTACGATCATCATCGGGAGGATAGGTTTAGACGGCATGAGATTGGAGCCATTGTAACCAGTATTAAAAAAAAGGAACGTGTTTTCAACATAGTTTTAATAATGGCCAATCTCATTGCGAGTTTTAGTAGAAAATACGAGATTTTTGCGTCCTATATGGATATCATAGTCACGGGTCACACGGATATGCAACGATGTATTGCATTATACGTTTCCGTTTGAGGAAAAAAAAAAAACACACGAGGTGGGTCGTGAAAGAATATAGAGGATGAATTCTCTGGTGGCAAATTAAGAGTATACTAGTACTTTACCGTGCCATAATTAAATTGATACAAAGAGGTATTTTCATAGCTTCATCCAAGATAAAAAAGAATTTAAAAAATAATAAAAAATCCTGCCTTCGAAAAACAACCTAATATGTGAATACAGAAGTAATAAAAGACGGGCTGTGGCTGAGAAGTTAGTTGAGAGCTATTTTTATAGCTTTTTGACTCATGGGAGATACTAGAGTGGATGAAATAATATATTTTCACTATATTTTACGTATCGCCGCACGAGTGCAGAATAAAAGATATAAAATGGTAGAACGAATTTTAAGCCTCCGATAATGTTGCCGCATCGACTGTGTATCGTCAACGGTCATCGAATTGCGCAAAAAAAAATTGCAGCAGTTATCTCCTACGAGGAATTGCAAAACGAAATACGTAACAAAAATTCATCAATTCAATTTTCAATGAATTGATGATTCGCTGTTGAGATGTAATTTCAAGAAAAAAAGGGAGATAAAAACAGTATCGAATATTTATCGTGATACACAGTTCGCTATTAACTCTTAGCTAGAACGCAGCCCCATTCAATTGTCCCGAGTCATTTGTGCTTCGTCCATCTCACATGTCGCTATACGATTAATTTTGCCAAAGACAATTAAGCAAAGATATTGCAAAGCAAGTAAATTTGTAGGACGCTTTTTTCTCGAGAGTTATTTGTATTCGTCGTTTACAATTAAACAAAACGATAGACGTGACAAGTTGTGTACACTAGATTATTGTCATCGATATCTCGTGCTATCTCGTGAATGTTCGATTTTTTAATTGTGAAAGTTTGTCTTTCAATAAGAAATGTTTTTTCGTTGTTAGTATCGAAGTTCTCTCGTCCATTACTGAACTGAAAGTTCAGTAGAATTTGTCGGTTTAAAAGAAAGAAAAAAAAAGACTCAATGCAATTCAATCACTTTGTGCAATGTATTCGTAACGAATAGAAATGAAACTATTTTTAACAATGTTTAGCATATTTGCTGACCTTTAATGGATTCAGGAAGAACCAAATATATATTTAGATATTTGCCAAGCTATTGCCAATCTAGCACAGCCATTAATAATCGCGTGCCCCCCGCTACTATATCACAGGTAAAATTCCTCTAAAAAAAATTAATAAAAAAACAATAATAAGAAAAAGAAAAAAAAAGAAATAATCAAGCTGAATAACTTACATTCCTAGAAAAGGCTTTTACCGTTTAGGCAATTATAGAGAAATACAGTGTACCGGATTAACCGAAACCGTGAACGATTACGATACACGACGAAGATTCAATAATGTGTATGCTAAGTATCCAAAATGAAAAACAAAAAAAAACAATGTATCCCCTCTTTACCTATACATATCTGTGCAATAAAGTCATCTATAGCCACACACAAGTTTCCTGTCCACAATCATTGACGCTTCGAACCTGCCAATTTTAAATTAAGTCAATTTGTTATCCAAGTTAAATTTGCTACTTTCAGTTCAACTTTTCTTGACAACCAAAAATATTGTAGGTTCTCCGGGAAAATCGTTGATTTTTTTGTGCCTAAAATTTCGCGTAACTATTCGTGTTTAAATGCGAAATTTGAAAAAAAGATCGTAATTCATGTTCAATGAGTGAATCAGTATTCCTCACGGCCGATCGTTTTCTCAGAAAAAAATTGGCGGACAATTATCTATCATTCGTCTCGCGAATGAAATAACACGACGATTATTCGATGTTCAATAATTTAATAATATCACATTGTAACGCTACAGTCTATAATAGAATTATTAAATGTGTCTTTCTAAATGTATTACAGCGAAGTATGAAATCTAATAGTCAACATTCTTTGGAGCTATCTATAGTCAACCGGAGGTAATCATTAGAAAAAACAAACTATGAATACCTAGTAATCTAAGTACGTAGAATGTCGATTGGTCGATATTTTTATTCTCGCTAGGCGCTATAGTTTCTATAGCTAGATTCAATTTAAACATGAAATCATGGAGGTGTCAGAAAGGACGGGTCTCAGGGTTTCAGAACTTCGTGACTCTACAAAACTGTACGCCGATACAGCGGAGAGAGAGGATTGAGCGGGATCCTTCGGTGGATGAGGTGATGTCTCTTAACGGTATATTGTACGCGTTTCCTTAAACTTCGTCCTCGTTTAGCAGCATGTTTGGTATACCGTCGTTGATAGGAAATTTTCTACCCGACTCCGGACACAGCAAATCGCCATTTATCACTTCCACTTCCAACAGCACGTGGTGAACTTTCTTTAGAAAATCTTCGTTCGTCTCAAAGTCTTGTATCAGCGTCTGCGGTAATTCGCCGACGTGACCGATCTATAATAAACAATTTTCTTTCTATTACCTGTACCGTCGCATATCTCAAACGCAACTATTATGATAAAAAAAAAATAAAACAATTGTAAAATTATAATTATCGTTCCGTCAGATTACAAAAATTTGGAGCGACTCTCAGTTAAAATCGTATTGCGCTTAGCATGAAATTGTTACTGTAAAATTGTGATTCCATAAAAAAATTGAATAACGATATAAAAATTTTTTAAATTGTAACACAATACATTTTTGTTTTCAATTGTGTTCGCAATGAAATTGATTTAAAAAAAATGAGCTAGCAACGAAATTGCTTTAAAAAATTTGTGATTAGAACGAAATTTATTTTAAAACATTGTGTTCGCGATAAAAATTATATTAATAAATGTTTCGTATACGTACGCTTTCGGCCGCTTTCCACAGTGTCGCCCAATCCAGCTTCGGAATTATTCTGGCGATAAATTCAGAATTGAAGTCAACCTCGGAGACTTTGATATCCTTTGCCTGTAAGACAGTTATGAAAGAGTTATGAGATTGTTCACGGATTGATCGACGAATTACGAGGAAAACCGAAAAAATCTAAAATCCTCCGAGCACGTGTTTCTCGATAGAATTTCGTTACGGTGTTACGGATTAACCTCGCAAGTAAAGAAACATCGAAATTTTTCTGTAGTCTCGTTCATCTCACCACTATACCGAGGGGATAGCCAACGGTGACTCCTTTCAGACACTTCGATGTCAACATGTTGTGCGTTAAAAGCTTCATATTATAACAAATACGCTCGTTTATTGAACGGGTATAAAGAGCGCGTCGAACACTGCTCAAAGTTCGAAGAGTCTGCTGGAGGGTCGACTTCGCTACAGTCTTATACGACGAAGAATCGCAAAGATCTTATAGCGTATTAACATTTCTTTTTCAGAAAGCCTTAAAGCTAAAAAATAAGACGTTCCTCGCCACTTTGTGTTCTATTCTGTACGACGCATAGCATCGCGTATTTCGAGGGCATACATTTCCGCATTTGTTTATGGAATTCGTTTTAGAGAGTATTGTTTTACCGGAACATATTTCGGTCCAAACTGTTCTGTGGCTCCAGCAGTGCCATCATACGAGAAGCACAGTGTATGCCAGAACTCAAATAATTGGGAGAAAATAGAGCACGATGGTACATTGGAAAGGTACAATAATGTAATTGATTGATCATTTATTAACAGATTGTTCGTTTTTATACATAAAAAACAATGTAAATGGATAGATAGATAGATTTGTTTATTTCGTACATAGTACATAGTACATTCCGTTTATAGTCTATTTAAAAAATGTATGCGGTTTAGTAGGTTATCGCATGTATTCTCTTTCGACTTCTAGGCGTATATAATTGTTATTTTCGTGATATTTTCGGTGTTATGGCTTTCGACCCAAATGTCAAGTGTCTAAGTAAATTGGATTACAGTTTCAGGTTACCGACTGAGTCACTTTTGAGTACAAGAGAACAAAATTTACCGAATGTAAAAGTTGTTTTGCGCAATTATTAAAGTTTAAGTTGAACTTAGACTAAGTTGAAAGGAAAATGCAAGAAATGTAAACAAATCGTCTCTGTACCGAGCATGTGTTGTATATTCGTTTTATACGTTTCAGTCGAGTGATGTTGAATTAAAGTAAATTAAAAACCAATTATAAACCAAAAACCGCAAGCGCTTCATCTTACGACTTATACAGCATTTATTTTCTTTGTATTGTTTCGCTCTCGACACACATCCAAACGTGATTAGGAAGGTAATCGTGATTCACAATAAAAAGACTTTGTACCTTGTATTTTATAAAACTACTTTAAGTACCGAACTTACTTCGTACTTGTAGTACTTACTGTTTAGTAATGTAATTTTCGGTACTTTGCCCAGCTCTATTCTCATTCTCTTGCCCCGTACTTTGTCTCATTTACACGGATCTAGGAGTGAAATCTAGCGTCGATGTCAATCAAAGAGTCCGAATTTTACATTTATTTGCATTACATATTCCATTGCATTATTATTCGAGAAGAAAAATATTTATATTTATGTCTTATAATATTATAAGAAATTTAAAAAATATTGATTAAAAAACGAAATAACTGATGAAGACAAGACCTCCATTAGGTCCGGCTAGGTATTTTTTGTCACACATGCATGAATCGCGGCAGTTTACATGGCAGTCTTGCGAGCCGAAAGTGGCCCATATTGCATACCCGTTGTGAACACCTGTGGTGAAATGACAGAGACGCGCATGCGCAGCTCGTATTTTGTTCACTTTCGTTCCTTGGGAGTTTAGTTTCGACGTTATCGTCCTTGGAGACATAGCCTCACTTTTCAGTATTCGTCTCGCGCGACTGCCATTCCAAGTGCCGCAGATTCACGCACTTGTAAAAAAAAAAAATATGATGCGTAACTTGTTGCACAATGTACTATTTGCCATATCCCGGTGGCGGTGGAATCCTTGGGTAGTTAGTTTGGAAGTGAACGGGGGCCGCTGGATTCTTTTGCGAATCCCGGTAATGTTGCAGTTTCATAAAAATGCTAGTTATGGGCGATGCCTCGCCCATTTGTCCATTAATCCATTGAGCAGCGTAAGCCTGTCGTGGCAGGTTCAAATCTTCTGCAGTTAGGCTGATGTTCGCATACACATAGTCGTCGGAATCTCTAAGATTTTTCTTATATTGGTTAAGCATGGCTAGAGCCTGTTTAACTTGGTTGGTCTGCATTGCGTGGTAAGTCACAAAAGCGGCTTCTTCTGCCGATATGTATCCGGACTTGCCGAGGGGCCCGCTAGACATGGACGCTCGTTCCACACAATAAGTGCCACCTGGTATTGTCTCTGCGTCCATTCTGTTTATGATCATGGTCTTCAAGGCTTTTTGAAGAACGCCCCAAAAGTTCGGGGACCCATCATTCAGGGGGGGGTCGTTCAAGCGATACACTTCTGCACCATGAAACGATGAATAATATTGTCCGGATGCGTCTCCTTCGGGTTTATGATACTCTAATAGAATAGGGTCACCCAGAAAATTTTGACCGATTGTTCCAATTAATTGGCGACGGTCATTGTAAACATTGATTTTCTTCTGGAGCTCCGCAGATACAGAAGTCAACAGAGATATATGTGAGCGTTTGTAAGGAATATGTTGACTCGGATGGCCATCTCTGGAGCACTGAAAGCCATATTGACGATCCGAGTTCCTCAGGTACACTAGTGTCTCATCAGGATTTCTAGCGTTGAAAACTGCACCACCCAGTGCCAACTTCATTCTAGAGTACATTTCCAATTGAGTTACGTCGCTCATTTGTTTTGCAAATGTTTCAATGTTCTTCGTCATTATGTTCAAGACTGAATCTTTCAGCTTATTTGGATCATATCCGGTCTGTTCTGCCAGAACGTTGTATAAGCACATGTTCCTACCGCCACTGCGAATAGTTGGCTCTTTACCTCCGGGCAGTGTATAATGGCCAATGACCTCGCAATCTTTGGGCTCGTGATATTCCACCTTCGCCGATGTTCCATCCTTACTATCGCCAATGACGTACATCAGTTTTCCTTGCTCGTCGTAGACTTCGATTGGACGATCGACAGCGTCGCTCGCAGATCCCAAATGAACGAGTCCCGAGGGACCTCCTGCGCGTGAGCTCTCGATCAGTTCTGCCGCCTTGGCAAGATCCTCACCTTCAATGCTCGTCCCGTTGATTACGGTATTTTTTTGCTCTGCACCTCTGTACCCTCTGTTCTGACGATGAAGGATGCGCATGTGCGACAGATACGATTGCGTTTCGTGATCGTTTGTTTGATCGATATTCGAAGTTATATCGTCCCCACTGACATTTGCGCATGCAAGGGAAACATGAGCTATTATTACTATTATCATTGTTAATATTGTTATCTTTCTTTTTCTGAAGCTCAACATATTGGACGATGCAGCTTTGACGAACTCATTGGCATGTTGTGGCTCCATCTCTGCGACGCCGAGGGTTGAAGACGGATCAGACCAGCGTATCCGACACCCGATCAGTTTAGTAAAAAACCTGCGAGAAGTAGAAGTATATGTATGTAGTAGAAGTATTAAACATTATTACCCTCCCAGATAGCATTTTGCCAACAACCCATCGGCGAATGGGCAGCATATGTTCGCACGGGAAGATGGCAACATTGCGGCATGTGTGTGCGCAATTGTCTGTTTTCGCCAGCATTCGGTGCCAAAAATTCTTAGGAGCATGTTATCACCAAGTTTTCAACAAGACTTGCTGGTGCTTTGCGTCTCGCTCGAAGATTAATTTGCTTGAGTCATGGTTATTTTGGGTGAAAGTTTAAAAAATTTGGTTTCTTATAAAATTTAAGTGACTCTATCGATTCTCACAAAAATTTAATTCCAAGGATCGTTAGTGCTAGCCCATTTGTTCATCATATTTTATATAATACACAAATGGACCATCCGGAATTTTGATCTTTTTCACGGCTGTTAAGAATAACAAATCAGTTTATAGCAACTGTTGTTGGATTTTTGCTACCAATATGCTGCAATCTTGTGCTAGAAACTATCGTTGCAATATTGCTGGCAAGCAAACAGCAAAGCTTGGTGGCAAGCAATTGCCCTTGGTTTGCCTGTGTTATGGTTGGCTGTCTGGGCTGATAAAAAAGACAAATCGGAGAGGATCGAACACAAAGCGAATCCAGTGTCTTTTATCGTTGCCCACATAGCAATTGGAAGATCAAAAAAAATAGCAGACTTCTTAGATATGCTCTGAATTCATTTCTATATGAGCTCAAAATGTCCTTTGAAAGATATCGAATGCATCGATATCGCACCACTGGTAGTACTCTCAAACATCTGAACTTAGGTAAGTCTTTTTGTGGACTCTCTGTATACGTATTGTCCCATGCAATATTAATCTAGAATATTGATACAATATTGATCCAGAATATTATTGTACGGTGCAATACGTATATAAAGAGTTCTCGAAAAGACTTAGTTAAGTTCACATGTTTGGGATGACTACCAGTGGTCCAGAATCGACGCATTCGATATCTTTCAGAGGACATTCTGAGATCATATTGATATAAATTCAGAGCACATTTAAGAAGTCCGCCGTTTTTTACGATCCATTTACGACGTATATATGTCGTTTAATTGTTAAGTGGGTTATGATCAGGGTTGTAAGGAGGGTAACGATTGTATATCAGTTTAGACTATTGGCATTAATTATTTACTATATTGAGAGCTAAAATCGTTTTTTCTCACGAACGGCTCTTAATTTTTTTAACGGTATACATGATTACGATGTTAATAGGTCGATATTGATATCAATAGGTTCGAATTGAGTGTGTATTCGTGTTATTTTCTTCATTCAACGTAATAAAACAGTTCAACTGTGCGATTTAACATTACCTCGAGGTGTTTCTGCTAAGTAGCCAGTTTGGATTGTAAGTCTTGAGAAATGTTTGGCAAAAACGTAAAGACGATGGGGCAGGGAGTTACTCTACATATCTGCTAGTACACAATGTCGAAAAATGGAGCGACACCGAAACTTCCGAATCGACTAATCCTCTCCGCTGTGCTTCTTAAGGCTTTATATGCTGTAGTCTGACCTCTGCAAATCCATCGGACGTCTAGGTTTTCCCTGAAGCGGATGCAATTATATTTTCCTTGCACGTTACTGGCGTGTTGCGGTGATGATAACGCTGCGTGTTGCTAGTGCTGATCCATCGACTTCAGGAAAAATGAGATACCTATTTCGGCTGGAGTATCCGCTCGACTTTCCTCAAAAATTCGCAAAATAAGTGCGGTGCACAATGGTCAACAATTTTTGTGCCCTCTGTCAAGAATCTATTTCGACGTCAGACGCGGAAACTAAAGTCTCGGGGAGACGCTGACGGAGCGTTTCATTAAGCATCCAGTAAAGTGTATATCGCAAACAAAAACTGGCACACCACGTAATTGTATCCCGGCTCTGTGTACTATTGTCCGATTTATAGATACAATGAAACATTTTTGTTTTATTTTCGTATTTGTTTATCACTATTTTCTGCATAGTCTTCAGTTCACAGTACATACTACATACTTGGCATGTACAATATCTGTATTCCCCTACTTGGCTCATATATACATATATATCATTTAACATTTTTTCGATTTTTGTTTTAAGCGATTATTGTGATGAACTTTTTTTTTCAAGATTTTTTAGCAAACAAATTTTTTGCTGCAGACAGCAAACTAAGTTCTTGACGTACCATTTTTTACTATTTTAGAGAAAGTTTTTTGGTTTTACATCTACTATGAAAAAAGTATTATTTTATTTTGAAACATGAAAGACTCATAAGACACCGGTACATCGCAATTTCTAGATGAGTCCGAGATTCGGCATGACGTGTTTCAAAGTAAAACGCGGAGATGATATTTATCGTGGCTGAGCAGAGTTCAAGTTCAAGGTCAAGTTTAGTGTAAAAGGCGATAGTTGTTCGCCGAACTTCCGGGTAGTTGCGAATAAAAGAAACTCGTATCCATCGATTATGTGTTTTTTTGGCTCCGGTACGTGAAGGGTTAACTCGCTAAAAAATCTTTTTTTAAATACTTTGCGTCGAGACGCTACCGCGTCTCTTGATTAAGATCCCCAAATTGTTACGATTCGGCTTTACGTATTTAGTATCTTATCGTCAGCGAATTATTTAATTTGCTATCGTTAATACAACTACGACAGCCCTTATAAATGTTCGACCAGCCCAAATTCCAATGTAATGCACGTAGCCATCCGACGAAGATACGCACAGCATTCGTTCCGTTTGCATTTAGTTACAACGACCAACGCTAAGTGCATGCCGTTAGAGACACTTAATATCGTGCCTCTAACCAATCGACGAGCCAAATGTGTAACGCACGTACTCAAACAACGTTCGACCTCCGTTCTCTAATATCGCATAAGCCGACCAAACTTTAAATGACATTGCAATCCATTATCTGGCGGCTCGATGTCCCAAGGAACCCTTTAAACTTTCATACCGAACCATCAGCTGACGCAGATTCGAGCGCGAGCAATCGATATCTTTATTTTTTTTCCGTCACACCATCTCCCTATTCATCGAAATATATAGAAAAACAAATGTGTAATTGACCTTCGGTAATTGTCAACAAACAAACGGTATTTGCCATGTGTCACCTGCACATTGAAAGGATTATTTGAGCCACTCGATGTATCGAGTCAGAAATAAATTGCGATAAAAAGAAATTTCATTTGCGCGAGGAAAGTGCATGTGTGCTGCGTGTGTTACGTGCCTTACGACCGATGTTTCCTACCGACACCGCAGGTTCGAGGTGCGGCACTAGTGTCTGTCTCTCGAGACCGTGTGACCGTGGCTCGTGAACATCCTCCAGTCGTGATGTCGTGCACCGTGCTGGCCTCCAGTTTAGGTTGAAATTTTGTGACAGTTTAACGATTTTTTACGCGAGCCCTTTTTTTTAAAGGACTCCACGAGCCACGTGACGATAAAGCGTGGTGCAAAGGATTCGCGGGCGGATAATGCCCATGGCGAACGGAGCTGCCGGCGTGGTCAGTAGTCCTCTGCCGAAATGGCAACTCGCCCTGGTTGTCGGTGCACCGGTTGCACTGGGTCTCGGCTACATGTATTACAGAAACACTTTGAAACCCGATCGGGGGAGCAACAGGGGATCGGGAAAATCGAACGGAACGAGCGGTGATAAGCAAATTTCAATCGACGGAGAATATCCATTTAAAACGGGCACACCCTTGGAATCCGAGGTTAGCACAGTGCGACATATATCGACACGAATTCCGACCACAATCTGTATGGCACAGATAAGCGTCTCAATATTATCAAAATATCAAAATATCAATATTATCAATATTATCAATATTATCAATATTAGCAACAGCACCAATATCATTTAATAAATAAATAATTTTATCCCCATCGATTTTCAGACTCCGAGCGAACAAGCTCAGAGATACAAGAACCTGGGCAATGCCGTGTTCAAAGCAGGAAAATTCGACGAGGCCATTGCTCAGTACAACATGGCTATAGAGGCTTGTCCAAAGGACAACAAATCCGACCTAGCGACATTCTATCAGAACAGAGCCGCAGCATATGAACAGCTGGTGAGATTTGCAGATAACTCGTCGATGAGAGGTTTCAAACCGTTGTCTCACTGTGGAGTACATTGATAAATTTCGCATGCAAAATTTTTGTTACAGAAAAAGTATAGCGCAGTTAAAGAGGACTGTACGAGAGCCCTGGAATTGAAGCCCAAATATGCCAAAGCGTTGCTTCGAAGAGCTCGAGCTATGGAGCGGATGAACGAATTGGAGCTGGTTCTGGAGGACGTAACTGCCGCGTGTATTCTAGAGCAATTTCAGAATCAAACTACCCTGCAAATGGCCGATCGAGTTCTCAAACAGCTTGGTCAGCAGAACAATTTTTCTTTTATAAGATATCGTTGAACGAATAGCACGGTAAATCGTCGAGAGATCGCGGACGATGATGATTATTTGAACGTTGATTCGACAGGCAAGCAGCACGCCCAGGAGCACATGGAGAACAAAGTACCGATAATGCCGAGCAAGCACTTCATAAAAACGTATTTCAGTTCGTTCAGAAGGGATCCGTTCGTTACCGAGACGACCAAAGCCTCCGGCGATACCGCCGAGGAGGAGGAGAACAAGGGTCTCGAAAGGGCGCAACAGGCACTGAAGGAGCAAAGATACGACGACGTGATACCGATCTGCACCGAAGAGATCGAGCGCTTCGAAAACAAAGACAAACCGGTGAGAATGCAGTTGCACCTTCTGCGCGCGACTTTCCACATTCTTCTGGGCCAGCACGAGGCCGCGATGTCCGATCTCGAGATCGTTATCAACAGCGACAGCGCGAGCAAGCCAGTAAAGGTCAATGCGCTGATAAATCGTGCCAGTCTCTTCATGCAACTGGAGAACCACGAAAAATGTTTCGAGGATTACAAATTGGCCGTGCAAATCGATGCCGATTGCAGCGACATCTATCATCACAGAGGGCAGGTAAATAATCGTATTTTAAGGGCGTTAACCCTTTACATAAGATTAACCCATTATATGAAATGAACACTTTACATGAGATCAACCCTTCACACAAGATTAACTCTTTACAGAAGACCCTTTACATAATAACAAAAACGAATTTTTTTTTTTATTTTCCTGAACTGATCTTTGAGTATAAATTCCTCGATGGAATAGAATTAAATTCATTACGCATGGTTATGTATTCATTTCCAGATGAACCTTTTGCTCGAAAGAATAGACGAGGCTAAGGAAGACTCCGAGAAGGCACTGAGCCTCAATCCCGACTTCGGTGTTGGGGTCGCTCAAAAATGTTACACCGACTATCGTTACGCAGTGATGAAGAGATCGGTTGATTTGATCAACGCGGCTATGATCAACTTCGAGAAGGCTTTCGAAAAATTTCCGGATTGCGGCGAATGTTACACGTTATACGCCCAGGTGACTTGTTTGTCTATTAATTTAATAGTGTTTCACTGACAAATTAAAATTTTCTATATGCCTTATCACGGTTTTTTCGTAGGTTCTGGCGGATTCGCAAGAGTTCGAGAAAGCCGACAAGCATTTCGCTAAAGCGATCATGAAAGATCCGAAAAACGCGACAGTTCTCGTGCACCGAGGACTTCTCCAGCTTCAGTGGAACGGAGATATACTGAAGGCCGTCGATTACATAAGAAAAGCGTTGGAAATGGACGAAAAGAGCGGTTTCGCGTACGAGACGCTGGCCACTATCGAAGTTCAGAGGTAAGCGATCGATCTCGATTATTATCGTACGGATTATTTGAACTGCGCATGAATGCTGCGCAGCGGCAGTTTTTCAATATCGAATAAAATATTCGCCACTCTCTTTTACCGCCCATCGTGGATAATTGCTACCGATTGCGATTGATTTAATTTCTAGGGGAAACCTTCAGGAAGCCATAGACCTCTTCGACAAAGCCGTGGCTCTCGGTCGCTCGGCCATGGAGTTAACGCACATCTTCAGCCTGAAGGACGCAGCGAAAGCTCAGCTGAAAGTGTCGGAGCGACTCGGAGCCGAATTGACGTGGATGCCCCAGGGAATGTCGTAGAACTTTCGATGATGCGATGGAGATGATTAAATTAAAGATGTATCGAATAAACCCGAGATAGCGAGTTCCACGCGCATTTCCGAATTGCTGATCACACGAAATTGCTCGTTTCGCTCATCGAGCGAATCACGTCCGATCGAAAAAATAAAAATAAATTAGCCAAGCCCGTCGGCTGTTTCAAACGTCGGCCGCAATTGTCGAGTGCCTATTTGCGCTGTCGTATTACATAGCCTACCGCGGTGAACCGCTGAAATTACGACACTTACACATTTATGGATTACATTTTTTTTTTTTTATGGACCTGTTGCTCAGAATTCGCGAAACTATTTTCTTTCCATTTTTTTTTATGGATTTTGAAAGAAAATCATAGTATCATAGTATGTTGTACATTTTAATCCGCCCAATTATTAATTTTAAAAAATACACAATCCTGGTGAAAATATTTCTTTAAAAAAACCTCGGAAGTTTCTCGGAATTTCACGAGGTTTTCCCACTTTTCGGAAGGAGCAACCTCGGGCCGCATTATGGTGGGGATTTTCACGAGACGAGCGCTGATAATGAATGAATGGACATACCAAAAAAAAAATTACGACAGTATTCAATTCCAAGTCGGATATTAAATGAGTTCTTTATTAATCAACGTTCGCCTCTCACAAAAGTCCGTGCAAGATTGCCCCGAAACAATTGTCTCCCTTCCAAAATCAATTCGTCCCGATAACTACTAAAAACTGACGGCCATTGCCCATAACAGCGGTGCCGATGTTTTGTTGGAACGGCTCGGTAATTATAGTCGCGGTAGTCACGTTTCACTTGCGAGAACAGTTTTGCCGCTTGGCCATCGAGCGGCGAAACGCCGAACTGCACGGATAAATCGTCAGAGATATTTTCACCGGGTCTCTATTACACAAAGAACTTATGTATGTACGAAAATCTATAAATAAATAAAAGTTTGATCGTGTCAAGTCGCGAGGATTGTGAGAACGGAGCGACAATCATCGTATTTCGTTACCCGACACTTGTCGCTTTTTACTGTACAAGAAGCGTATCTGTTATCGTCTATTATATTATCATTGTTTTATCGAGGCTTGTCAATTACATAAGAAAAGAAAAAACACACACATTATCGTGACTTGGTTCGTTTAATTCCCTGAGTACAGTCGATTGATCGAGGGCATTGAACTGCGAATGAAAATTCATTAAAAAAATTACGGTATAATTATTATCTCACAATCTTTTTTTCTCCCACACGTCAGACTCGAGTGCTTTTTATTGTTCGCCTGAAAGTCCCGACCACCTCTCGCCCCTTCTTCACTTATCGACTAGAGGGCTATTTGGTTTTTTTTTTTTACAATATTTTCTCGCACCATTCGGGACAAAAAAAAATCTCAAACATCATAAAACAAGGAAGCAAGTGGATATCTTATCGCGAAGGCCAACGAGCTGCCAGCAGCCTGAAATAAAAAAAAAAATGTCAAAATCACCGATTTAACGATTATCCTCGAATGAGAATGTATAAAAAATGTGTTCTTCCGAATTGCTGCCGCGGTCACCTGAATCAGTAGTAAAATCTTTGTAAGATCGGCTTCCCTCGTCGGGCCGATGTTTATCAGTACGAAATTTATAAGCGTCAAATTATTGCACGTTATCACACCGTCATTGTCCTCGTGCCAGTTCACCATTCTCAGAGTCCTGAACAGCCACATTATTAATCTCGCTAATCAGGAAACAAAAAAAAGAGAGACGTATCGATAGACATTTATTCGCAATTATCGTGCATATTAGTAATTCTAATTAAAATGCACGCTTCGACGTACCGAGGGCGTTAAGATCCGCTTTCCTGAAGACCGTCACACTCGGATCCAGTTTGTCACTCTGCCTGTTGTATCTGGAATTTTTAATATATTAAGCAAGCAGCATAGTAAATCAATAACAATAAATTCAATTAGTATATCAAATTCAGAAATTTAATATAATTTTCATCGCTTTGTCGACTCTTAAACTGTATTATGTTGCCCACTGTTAAAAGTCGCTGAATCAAGGACCCGAAGGCCCTTCCCCCACCCCGGGCCCGCAAGTTCGATGTAGAACGTACTTCGGTAATCTGTGCCTGGGACACGGCACGAGATGAAACAGCTGAGGTACGCTGTACAAGAAATTCAGTATCTGCGGTATGAAGAACAGGAGTGTCGTTTTGCTGAAATGCCCGAGTATACCGACGACGGCGAAAGTCATTCCTGACAAGTAGCAAAACGTATCGCCAACGAAGACTTGAGACGGATACCTAAAATAAAAAAAAGTCAAATATAAGGATAGAATAGTACATTTCGATACGAGCGCAGAAAAACTTTTTCCGACGAGTGTTGCAATCACACGAGTTCAGAAAAAGTTTTTCGCACGAGTATCGAACAAAATTTTTTGTCACGAGATGTGAAAGTTGCGGTTTTCGCGTTCGCAAAAACCGCCACTTTAGCATAGTCGGGAAAAAAAATATCGTATGCCACATGGGATGAAGTGCATTTTCACCTTCTATGAATTTGTGACCTTGGTTCGCTCAGGCATCAAACTTAACGCTCGGTGAAAAGACGCACTTTCCTCCCTTGTGACATAATATACAGTATATTACGTCGCAAGGGAAGCATAGCATAGATATAGTATCTATGCTGTGTACTGCAACTACGATTTTCGCTCTTCCAAAAAAAAAAAAAAAAAATCTTACGCCGGATATCGTCTCGATATATCGCTACTCGATTCCGAGATCGCAGACCCTTGGTTTATTTAATTTATTTTAGCGTATTTTAGAAAAAATATATTATCTCTTTTGTGCACTGGAAACGACGTTTGCTCTGCCAATGAATTTTAAAAAATCATATAAAAATAATCTTATCTCAGATACCGGCTCGACATATTGTTCGAACTCGAAATCGCACACCAGGTCAATATTGGACAATAAAAAAAAAAAAAAAATGATTATCTACGCTGCCGATAATCAATTTTGGAAGCTACGAATTTCGTTCTTCTAACGAAAAAAAAAAAAAAATCTTGTTGCCGGATACCGGATCGATATTACTAGAATCCGAGATATATTATCACGAGAACACATTCTTCATCATCGAGTCAATACAGAACGAAAAAATATATTATCTGCGTCGTGCACTGAAAACTACGACCTTCGCTTTTCAAACGAAAAATAAATCTCATGCCGGATACCGGCTCGATACATTGCTACTCGAATCCGTGATCGCACGCCCTTCAGCGTCAGGTCAATACGAGACGGCGGACACAC
This sequence comes from Amblyjoppa proteus, assembly GCA_963922035.1. NCBI lineage: Eukaryota > Metazoa > Arthropoda > Insecta > Hymenoptera > Ichneumonidae > Amblyjoppa > Amblyjoppa proteus. The sequence continues at coordinate 1,767,211 of OY998234.1, forward strand.
CTGCGGCTCTCTCTCTCTCTCTCTCTCTGTTTCTCTCTGCGCCTACCATTGTGCCGTCGAGCAGATGGCTCGACGGCGGATCTGACGATGAGATTCGAGGAAAAAAGAAAACAGCGGAGGGAGGGAGTGTTAAAATAAGAACGGTCCAACTGAGAAGGAGGAGGCCGTCGGCGGCCTCGTCAATCGTAGGGAATCGACCACGTGCACGGAGTGAGAACCGCAGTGCTGTGGAACAAACCGTGCGGGCTTCTACGGGTTTTAATGCGTTTCCTCGTAACTATCTATTAACCCAATCGCCGAGAAAAATTCGATTAAACATTTTCGAGTTTTTTTTTTTTCATCTCTCGGATTCCTCGTCTTTGAGTGAAAAAAATATAGGCACGGCGAACGATGCAGGTTCGTGTATTTTCTAATAGATTAATTAAACGTCGAAATATCGTTTGTCGACGATCGCGGAATAACTTCTTTTTTTTTGTTAACTCGCTTATACACTAAAAAATGAAAACAGAAGATCTCGCCTCGGTTTTCTGAGTGTTGTGCTTATTGTTTACCAACACTGACAACTTCGCTATCGTGTCCGGTGCCGAAAGGTCATGCAAGCTGCGGTTACACTCAGCTCGGACATTCGTCTTAAATAAGCTCAACGATTCATTGGTTCATTGATTAAAGAATTCTAGTCTCGCGATTTTGTTTGCAACCTCTTCGTTCGAGTCTTTGAGAATAAAATAAGTGACTCAACGTAGACGTTTATCGACTTGTTTCTTTGTCATTTCTATGGCAACGACACCGTTGTCCATCGAACGCGAATAATCGGCTTAAAAAAAAACCGGCCCGTCAACAATCGCGAATGAGTACTCGGAACTTCGAACCATGGGTTTTTATCATTTCTTTTTCTTCCGATTTTGCTTGATGCATCGATCGGAGAATCGAAAGCAAAATAAATTTAAAAAAATAAAAAAAATGCTACAACACAGATATCTCGTAGGTTGTTCGTAGTCCGTTCGTTCAACCTGAGCGTGGCTCGGCGTGTCCGTGACTCATCAACGAGTACCACTACTCGCCGAGTCTCTCGGGGATAACAGTCTCTATCCGTGACACAAAGAAGTTTCTCTCATTGGCGAACGCATGCGCTTCTGTAATAGCGCGAACGCGCCTGTCGTCTATCGTCGGGTCGACGCGGTTCCGGCCGCATTTGGTCGCGAGGCGAAGTACGTACGGGCCGGTCGGGTCTCGGGTGTGGTGTCGGGACTTTTTGGGTTACGAGCCGGGAGCGAGAAGTCGCAACGTGCGAAACGTCCGACCAACCGGTGCGCGAAGACATTCCGATAATCTGCGAAACAAAAAAAAATAAAACAATTGTTCGTCCGGTACACTCGAGGAATTCGGTCGAACAGGCGTAAAGAGTGACACTCGTTATAGCCGAGGACACGCTATAAATATGCGTGGGAATGCAGTGGGAGGTCTCGCAGCCGGGAAAAGCCCTCCGCACGCTTAGAGACTGCTGCTCGCTCGGTGAGTCCGAACGTCGAGCGTGTTATACTGTCGGCCGATCGCGCGAAGCCGGTCGGCCGATGACGTCACCGTAGCTACGTTTCTCGCGACGCCGATGACGCTCGATGACGTCGGCGGCCGCACCGGCAATGAATTTTCAATAAAGAGAAATTCATTTAGCGATCATCGGGCTGCTCGGTCTCTTGAAGAACGAAGCTTCCCCCCCCCACCCTCCCCTCCCTCCCTCCTCTCGTGTCTGCGTAGAGCGCGAAGTTGCACTTGAAGAATCGATAATGTTGCACGGAGCATCTTGAAGAAAATTTCGTCCCGGATAAGACCCGGCGGACCGGGACGGGAGGCGAGGGAAAAAAAAATATACTTATCTCTTTATACACAAGAACTTAACTGAGCTTTATTGTGTTACAGATATTCGCGTGCAGGGGACACGAGGGATCCAATGATGCACGCTTTGAGGGGCGGTCGAGGGGAGGAGGAATATGACTCGTGAAGTATCGAAGACGTTCGGGTAAAGCTGGAGAAGAGAAAGGGTGGTGGCCATGCAGACCCGCATCGATGGAAAGCTCCTCGTGCTCTACACGCTTCTCGTTCTTCAAGTTCTCATTGTCATGATATACGTCGCATCGACACCGCCATCCGAGTTTCTGGCAACCACCACCGGAACCCCCGTCAGCTTCGTTAACGTTGAGACAAATCAGGTAATCTCGGTCGGGATCGTCCCTCGTCAGAATGACAACTGTTGATTTTTGATTTTTTTTTTTATTTGTTTTTAGCAAAAAATATATTGGGGAGGAAACTTTGCGATCGCTAAATTACGAGAGAATTTCGACGAAATTTCTGAAACATTTGGCAGTGTCGAAAATTTAACGGCACCAATCACGACAATTACAACTCCGGCGACCAAGTAGTGTTGAAGAATGAAATTTCATAAAAATCGCTCACTATTAAGTAAGGATCGCGATGTTTTTTTTTTTCTGTAAAAAATATATTGCGAGAACCCTTCGAGCAAATTGCTGAAAAATTGGCAATATTTAAAAGATTGGTACCATTTAACGACACCAGTCATGATAATTACGACTCGAGCCCAGTTGAAGCAGCATTTATCTATGCTTATTTTCAAATGTAAAGAAAAATCGATAATTATTAAGGATATTTGGGCCAAGAAGCGTTTCTGTTCGATCCTTACAAAACTTTGCATCTTTGAAGACAAAGAGACGTTGAATCGTTTGCAATTTTTTTCAGATTTTTTTTTTACCACGTAGTTCTTTTAGTAGTGGGCGTAGAAAGTTAAGCAAACTACCGTGCAAACGTTTCGGAAACCGGTCGGTGACGATAGAAAGTAGCGATTTTCTCCGCCAATTTCTGTTAGATTCGAACAAAAAAAAACATATCAGAGCGAAAAGCATTCTATCAGTCACATTGTGTTCAAATTTCAAGGAGCTTCACCGTTCAGTTTCTGAGATAAATTCAATAAACGAAAGATTCTATCCCTGGCCAGCCGCTTGCTTTGCTGCGTTTCTCACACGCACACTTACTAACGCGTTCAACGAGGTTCCTCTGCCATGCCCCTCCCAAAGCTTCGGCCCAAATATCCTTAAGGTGAAGTGAAAGTCACGTGACAGAGCCAGGAGTGTGAGAGAGATAGCGGCATTGTTCTTACGGCGGAGCGAGAGAGAGGTAGAGAGAGAGAGAGAGAGAGAGAGAGAAGGTGAAGGTGTTTCACTCCACCTTAAGGGGAGTCTAAACTCCTCTCTCTTGCTCTCACAGAATCGCTGTCACGCTCAAGCAACCGCCGTTGGGTTTACGCTCCTCTTAAGGTGGGGCTAAAAATCATCATAACGTCAAAATATTTTTAATCAATTTTTCTCCTAAACCGTTTTCTAAAATCAAAAATTAATTGCGGGCCGCACTGCGTATTTGATTGGCGCAGGACGTCCCGCAATTATTTTTTTCATTTTATAAAATTGTTTCGGAGAAAAACGCATTAATAATTTTAACTCGGTCTCCCTCTCGCACTCATACGTGTTTAGCCTTCGCGAGTTTAGCCCATACGTGTATAAACAGGTGTGCGTGCGGGATGGACAGAGTAAACATTTTTAATCCATTTCCTCCGAAACGATTCTACAAAGTGAAAAACCATTCGGTTCAAAATATCTTGAGTTATGTTGATCCTTAGCCTCGCCTTAAGTAACGATCTCGATCTTTCTAAAAATAAAATAATCGCGTAAAAAAAAGAAAAAATTCTCTCAAACGTTTACTTCAAATTGGCCGTCGAAAAATGACCGTTTACGTCAAAGCGGCTCCGAAGTTTAATCGAAATTCTCGTGACGTTACAGGTGCTTCCGAATGCGAAAACTAGTCGCAAGCCGTCCTACCAGACGATAATCGGCGACGCGCGACTGCAATACGTGAGGACGTCGGACCTCTTCGAGACGTACAACACGACGCTGTGTTGGAAAAAGGGCGTGGACGACAGGAGGACGAGAGAGGAAAAGGAGCTCAGCCGGTGTGTGTGCAGCCACGGCTGGCACGGTGCCGATTGCGGTCAGCCGGAGGTCGTCTGGCGGGCGATAATGGCGTCGAAACAAAATATCAAACTCAAACTTCGCCGGGCGGCGAGACGAATAATCTACGCGTTCAGCGTCAACGACTACAACTCGGCGATCGCCGAGGTGATAGTCGAGGAGCTTTACAGCGTCGTCGATTTCTTCGTTATATACGACTTCAGCAACGCGGAGGACAATTTTCGTCACAAGCTCGCGAAGGGTCTTCTCGGACCGCAGCAGAACAAGATAATATACGTTAACGCTGCGGCGAAGGCGAGAAAACCGTCGCGGGTTATATCAAAGTATATATGGGACAGGGTTAACGGTAAGGTGAAGAACATGAGAGACGACGATATTTACGTGACGACCGAGGTCGAGCAGGTGTTAAACTCGCGGGCGTTGATGTTCCTCAAAGTGTACGACGGATGGCCGCAGCCGATCGGCTTTCGTCTGAGATGGTCGGTTTTCGGATTTTTCTGGCAGCATCCGTCGAGAACGACGATAACGGTCGGCGCGAGTACCGTCGGCCTGACGAGGGAGACTTATCGGACCAACTCGATGGTTCCCCAGCGAGATTTCGCCGGCGAAACGAGCGAGAGGGACGTCCTCGGTCTCGTCATCGGCGACTTGAATCACTACGGCGGTTGGTACTGCAACTACTGCCAAGCGCCGGCGAACATTATAATCGCCCTTCGTCGTGACTCGAGCAAATCGAAGGAATTGAGATTCGAAAAAAATGCTGACGTTCCATTCGTCGAGGATCTAATCGGGACCGGCGTATGGCTCGACGGCAAAACTAATCTTCTCAGAGCTTACAAGTCACGTGACCTTTATTTCGCTCCCGAAACGGTGCTCGCCAATACGTGGAAGTACGATTGGCTCGTTGATAATTTTTACGCCAAGCTAGACTACTACTGACACGTGGGCGATAATAAGACTGTGATATTAACTCATACTCCGATACTCGATGTACACTAAACTACATATTATTATATACCGAATTTATACACTAAAAATCGATATGTTGAATTAAAAGTATGAACGTTGAATAATTTATACACATATATAGCGTATAAAAAAAGTCGTCAGTATAATCGTTTTATCCTTTGTAACATACCTGCTACGATCGACGGACCTTTCTTTTAACGGCCACCGAGCGCGCAACGTGTTCACTTTTTCGTATGTGATTTGGTTAAACGGAGTGGACGATCGATGAGTAATTCTATGAGTAATTCTATTTGTTTAAACGCGCGCTCTCCGAAATTGTTCAGCTAAGCGAATCGACTCGTATTTTTAGGTACATTTTATGTCCGTCGACAAAAATCGACAAAAAATATATGCAAAAAGTTCGTGTAAGCGACTTTAAAAATGTAGCACTCATTTGACTAGTAAAAACGCTCCAACTTCCTTAACGCTTTGAAGCATACATTTTTTTTTGTTTTTTTTTTGACAAGTACAAAGTTTCAAATACAACAAGGTACATCTGTGATACACCGTGCTTCAAAGGGTTAAATCTCGTTGTCTGTACTCACCGGTTGTGCTTGAAGAGTGCGAGGGAAGTCGATATGTACGGGAGCATGAAGTAGAGCGAGAACTGGTGAGCTTTCCAAAGATTTCCGCTCAGCTCGACGAAATTGAAGACCGCGATGCTGGCCGCTATGATCAGACTCTGTCCGACCTCCAGGCCGTTTATACCGGCCAGAATGTTGATGGCATTCGTACAGAACACAGCTAGCATTCCCATATACAAGTAATATAACAGCCACAAATCCACGGAAAAACCGAACCACGCTCTCAGCGGTTTGGGCACGATAATCAGCGTGGAATTGAAGTTTACGTAGTAAACCATCAGCAGGGGCAAAGAGGCCACTGTAGGCAACAGCAACTTGTGTCTCCATCTCAGGTCCAGCACGTCGTCCGCAAAGCCCAGCAGCAGCATGCAGCAGATCGAGAGGAGGGCGGCCAGAAGCTCCACAAACTTAAACATAACAAAATTCGCGTTAATAAATTTTACATAACGTTTTTTTATACTTTATTTTATGTAGGGTAGAGCAGCAAGTGAACGGATAGTTAAACAGATAAAAAAGTCAGTGAAGACATTTTTTTATGCACATGCTCTTATAAAGTGTCCATTGACTGGTCCTGTTCAGTCATTGGCCAGTTTACCCTACACGGGAAGGTGGACACAATCGAAAAGTCGATAAATACGTTTTAAAATCGAGTTGATTTGTACACTTTGATGTGAAGAACATTTATCTAGAAGAGGATTTATAAAAGAAAAACTCTCTGCCAATAATAACAATAATAAATAATATGTAATATCGCACCCCTAAAACAATAGTGTAACATGGGCTTACCATAAAAATTGTTGCACTATTGTTTTAGGTGTGCGATATAATTCTTATTTTTTTATTCCACTGAAATTACCTCGCTCTGAGGGAATGCAGCGTTCTTGACTATATAGTCCGCAAATGGCACGGGTATGAAGACGAACATCGTTATGAGAAATATACATCCGCTCACGACTCCCAGTGCTTCGGGTCTGTTGAGAAATAAAGTTCTTGTTATCTTGAAAATATCAAATTAGAAAAACAGTCAAATACAAGCAAAAAAAAAGTTAACCTTTTTTTAACATATTGCATTTTGCGAATAAATTTTTAGCGTCGAATCGAGGGCATTGTAAGTGTCCGTCCGGCTGTTTATTGGATCGGATAAGTTACTTACATCTTGTCGCCTTTTCTCTTGTTCATATCGACTCCGTAGAGGTTAGCTTTGATGAACATGTCTCGGAGTTTCGGTATCAGTCGTACGGTTACGAAAAATGCGATCAACGACATACAAAAGTTAATTGCGATCGGCAAACCGATCTTCCACGTCTCTTTGTTTCCTTCCATTTCGTTGTCCTATCGTATTATTGAGACATTTGAAAACAAACAAAAATGCACCGGGTTTCCAGATGCGACGGAGCTTCACGCGCGAGCGCGACGTGGCTCAACTCGATTGACTCCGCTTTATTGTGGCCCATTCCATGTCGAAGCGATAATTACACTCAGAGGTAAACATTGCATTTTTAACTTTGCCACCCCGCTCGTACGCTTTTTGTTTTTTCTTTTTTATAAATAACGAAATTTGAAAATTCACGGGCAACAGACGAACAAATTGCACAGAAATTGTCGGTATAAATCGCTGTACTAATGTAAATAGACACGCAGGGTGAATTTCGATATTGACTGCAAGAGCTCACAACCGCTTGCGGATTCTGCACTTCGTTCAGAAATCGCTTCACGGACCTTGCGCACAGGCCCTATCAGCTGATTACTGGCGCGACTGTCACCGTCACTGGCACAAGGCGCTTTTGCAAAGGCCTAGTTACGCGTGTACGATCAGAATCTTTAGTCTACTTCTTGCGAATACGATTGAGAAACTGACATTCGTTTCTCGTGAGTACGTTTCCCATTGTTCTTTGATAAATTGGTATTTCGTTTGTTAAAATCGCGAGTTGTTGGAAAAAATTCATTTTTTTTTTTTTGCAACTTTCCTGTCGATTCTATTCCAGAATTTTTTGCTCCGAAATATATATAGACGTTCACTAATAGAGTACTCATGACTCGGTGCATTTTATCGTCGAAATGATCAAGTGATTTTGCAATATTTAATACACGCTATGTATCTATGGTTTATTATCGGTTTGTTGGAGATCATCATAACCTGCATCAGAATTACCGTACTTTATCATTCCGGCAGATAACTTGGCCGAGGAACTTGACGCTCGGCGTATGCGTGCCCTTCGAGGTGTCGAGGTAAGCATGAAAGCCGCAATAAAAATTAACGTCCAACCACGTCAAAGTTAAGAAGCACAATTATAAAAATACAGAATGAAAATTTTCGTTTAAAAATCGTGAAAATCGTTAAAAAATTTTACAATAATAAAATGTTACAGTTCGATGCGATAACAATTTTTCATCCTTGGAGGTGCTGCAATGCGAAGCAAGCCCTTTTCATCTGTACTGATTGTTTTGTACATTTCACGGAGATAAAAAAAATCGAGAGATTGAACTTTCCGATTAGACCATTTTTATTTGTGCGATATAACATTTTTCATAGAAATCAAGATTTTGAAAATTTCACAAGACTATGGTGGTCATCGATGAAATTTATTTGTTGCTCCTGATGTCAAAATTAACATAAAAATATTCTTACACCGCAATTGCTCTAATTTGGAATATACCTTTCAAATTTGAACATTTAGTGCAAAAGACGTATGCAAAAAATGGTATAGTGTGTACATTGCACATTATTGCTTCATAATAAAGGAAGAATAATATGCTGAAATTTTCAATTTAAATGAATCTTTTTAGACATTGACAAGACTATAGCGGTAGTCCATGACATTTATTTGTTACTCCAATGTCAAAATGAAGATATTCTTAAACCACAATTGCTCTACTTTGGAAAATATCTTCGTAGTTTATAAATTCAGTACAAAATACACGTAATAGAAATGGTATATTGTGTACACTGCACATTATCGGTTCTTAATAAAGGAAGCTACACGATAGGACCAAGGAGTAATTAATTTTGTCTTAACGAACCACCGATTATTTTTTCTTCGCAGTAAATGGACAACGAAAAGCAAGTGGATGAAATCATCGCTCTGGCGAGTATATACAACAAGGAAGAATTTTGCTACCAGGAGATAGACGGCAAGCGAGAATGTACGCTGAAAGTTTTCATTCACTTGCCGGACGATTTTCACTTGAATTACAAAGACATAAGAAACCACGAGCAGCCGGTTACAAAAGTCGCGATATCTCATTTGCCGCCCTTGGAGCTCTATGCGTCTTTGCCGCTCGACTATCCGTCGAAATCACCGCCGAAGTTCACGCTTTGCTCCTCGTGGCTGCGTTACTCGATGCTCGCGAAGTTGTGCAAAAAGCTCGATCAGCTTTGGGAGGAAAATGAGATTCTCTTCACGTGGATGGCATTTCTTCAGAACGAAACGCTGGATTTCTTGGACATCAAGGGCCATCTGGACATAAGTTGCGTCTACACGATGCACATAGCGGCCTTGGAGAACGTGCGGAGTTCGTCAGTCGGTAAAGTGAAGCTTGCCGACGAATCGAAGTCCACAGCGGAGGGAAATTTGGACGTTGCTCCGGAGAATAAAAGGTCTCGCGTCGAGAGAAAGCTGTTGCAGAGAAAACGGTGCAGAAAGCAGAGAAACAAAAATTCCATCGACCAGCGGGCGGTCGTCGACAGAGCCGTCAGTAAAAATCCCGTTCAGATGCTCGTCGACTACAACGAGGCGCGAAAACGCGTTGAATTCAAGAAGAATTTCTACATGTGCAAAGTTTGCTTCATGGAAAAGTCCGGCGAGCACAGCACGGAGTTCACTCCATGCAGGCACGTTTTCTGCAAGGAATGCATCACGGGCTTTCTGGAGATAAGGATAAAGGACGGCAGCGTGCAAAATATTTGCTGCCCGGAAGATAAATGCACTTCCGAGGCCACTCCTGGCCAGGTGAGACAATTTAGTCTCGCCAATGGAAGAACCAAAGTTCGAAACGATATTCACTACCATTTCGACCTGGGTCTAATCTATCTGACCCTTCGCATCTTGCATTGGACTCGCAATGTTTTGGATATATTTTCACAATTTCGGCGATTAGGCCCATTATTTTACGATTTTTTTTATTATATGACTGACCTAACTCTCAAATGCCCTCAGATTTTTTATACGACTAAAAAAAAATTGTTTATAATTATTTGTGATAAAAAAATGAACTTGTTGGTCGCCACAATATAAAAATCTGAAAAATCTTGTGTCATATACAAAAAAAAATGTTAAAATTTGAGCCGGGGTGAGCTCCATTTTCTAATTGATTAAAAAAAAAACTGAAAAAAAATTAGAAAGAAAAATTAGTCGATCATGGGTTACCGCTTGATTATATGCAACACTGCATGATTGGACATTTTTTCGAAAAGTCCTCGAAATTCGAAATTATCCGAATTATCCGAAAACCTTCTCTGTCCACCTTCGAGGCGTTTTCAGTGAACTGCGGCGGGTTTGATTAAACGCGATCTTTTTTTATTGCAGATAAAAGATCTCATCAGTCCTGAATTGTTCGCCAAGTACGATTCCATTCTTTTGAGCGTCACGCTAGCAACTATGACGGACATCGTTTACTGCCCTCGCCGACATTGCCAGTATCCCGTGAGTCGGGAACCCAACGAAATAATGGCTATATGTCCAGCGTGCCAGTACGCCTTCTGCGTCTACTGCAAAATGGTTTATCACGGTGTCGAGCCTTGCAAAGTTAATTCAGGTACGACGTTAATTTCCAACCTTCGAAAATCGATCGTTCGGCATCTAATAAAAACATTCGTTACGTTTCATTGTCGACTTACAGCTGAGAAACAAAAACTCGTCACCGAGTACCAAGATGCATCGGACGAAATGAAAATCAAGCTCGAGCAGCGTTACGGCAAGAAGCAGTTGCAGATGTTGGTGGAGAACACGATGTCTGAAAATTGGATAACGAGTAACAGCCATCACTGTCCTCATTGCAACGCGGCAATCGAGGTAAGGGAACTTTTAGCTCCCTAGCAGCTTCAGCGATCTTGAAAATAATCGAAAAAATTACGGTACTTTCGAGTCACTTTTTATACCGTTAAACTGACTGCAAAAATATGCACATTTCAACTTCTGCGCATGCGCTACCGAGGGCTCATGAACTGGGCCTGTGCTAGCGAACGTTTCTTTTTTTTATGGGTACCCGAAAAATTAACCGCCTATGCTGAGAAGTTGAAATACGATTATTTTTTCGGTTATTTCTACGGAATAAAAAGTGTCCTGGAACTACAGTAATTTTTTGCGGTTATTTTACGGATGTTTTCTTAAAAATACAACATACTACGGGAAGAAGAAAATACAATGGAAAAATAATTCTATATATATTTTTTTGGGTTTGTTTTTTTTTTTTTTTAGAAATCGGATGGTTGCAATAAAATGACCTGCGGACGGTGCAACACTTACTTCTGTTGGATATGCGGGGTGCGGCTGAATCCCCAACTACCTTATTTGCATTATCAAAATCCGGAATCGAAGTGCTTCAACAAGCTCTACCACGGACTCATCGCGGATGAGGACGAGGGTCCCGATTACCTCGACGACAATTATCTCGAGGACGACGAGGAGTTTGAAAATGATTTTAATGATCCGGATGACGATGTTGTCTATGCCCTCTACGGTGTGTTGCCCGAAATCGACTCGGACGAGGAAGAATTTATGTACGACGCGTTCCTCCACAACAGGGCCTTCTAAGGTGATGTCAAATACTGCCGCCGGTAATAAAAACTGTACTGAACGCTGTTTTGAGATCGTTGTCCGCCGACGAAAAAAAAAAAATTGTCTTTTCCTGAGAAATCGGCAGATGCAGTGAAAGTCTACTTTCTTTTTCTAGGCGATCTGCAGTCTCAAAATGGTACGCAGTACAGTTTTTGGTACACTGGGCACAGAGCAGGTGGGCCGAGGATTATACCGCATCACCTTAAAGTAGTACTCATGGACATCTGACTCCACCTGAGTTCAGAGAGAATTGAGAGGGGAATTGCAAACACTTCTCGATGGGACAAAAATCTGAAAAATTGAAGCGTACAGAGGGTATTGAAAAAATTTATTTTGCATAATAATAATTCGAAAATGTTATTAATAAATTAATGGAAAAAAATTTCTCAAAAAATTACCCGGCAACTTAACTTTTTTTTTCATGAAAACAATCGTAAATTTTTTTTTAATTGAATTTCTTAGTGAATAAAAATTGTAATTTTTGAAAATTACACAAAATTCTGAAAAAATGCATACGCACTCAAAAATATTAATAAATCATTTTCATGTGAACAAAAAGTTAGGTTGCCGGCGGATTCGTCAAACAATTGAAAACGAAAATTAATTTGTTAATAACATTTTGAAATGATTATTATGCAAAATCAATCTTTTCAGCACCTGCTATACGCTTGATTTTTTTCAAATTTTTATTCCATCGAGAAGTGTTCGCAATTCTCTCTCAATTCTCTCTGAACTCACGGCAAGGTCGGACTGTCCGCAATTATTACCTTAAGAGCATGTGAAATACCGAGGTCGGCAATAAAAACTGTAATCAACTTTTCTCATGGATTCATGATCAAAAGAAAAGTCTCATTGAAAGCCGACATAATATCCACTTTCGATGTGACATTTCTTTTGACCGTACATATGAGAACTCATGAGAAAAATTTATTACAGTTTTTGATACCGACCGATTTTTTCCTGAGTCCAGGATGAACGGGGAGGGAGGTGTTTGATGTGGTCTTAAAATCAAGTTCAGTCGGAGAAGAATGGTGTGCCGGGCATTCGAGGAAAATCGTTTTCTCCTGTATCCGTGCCTCCGTTCTAGAGCCTTGAAATTACGAATTCAAATGTGCGAATACCTATTGCACAACAGGAGCATAGATAAAGAACGCTGTTCACTTGCATTGATTTCCATAGTACGCGTTATCGTCGAACGAGTCGATGATTGAATATTTATGCTCGGATGTAATTAATTTATACTTGTATTCGATCGGTAACTCGGTATAATTTATACAACACTGAGATTTTAATAAAGCCGAAATATTTGTAAAACCAAGTGTCCTTATTGCCCTTATCCTGGCAGAAAATGTCCGCATCTGAATGCGATCGAGATTGTTTAAAATAAAAAAATGACACCCAGAAATAACGTCAACGGTACCAAAAACAATATAATTCGGAGAATTACATTTTTTATAACAATTACATACCCAAGTATACATATATATTTATTTACTTACTATCTATATGAATATAATAAATATATATATACATTTATATCTTTATATATATAATATATCTCTCTTCTCTCTATAATATATATATATAAATATATTGTCATTGGACCCACAAATCTTTGCACAAAGTTTGAATAAACAAGTGTTCGGTAATAAGTACTTTATACTCTTCGATGAACAGCCAATCTACCTACGTGATTCACCCTAGAAAAAACTAAACTCAATTCACTGTGTCCCAAGCTATAATCACTATTCTTAGCACCTCTAATATGATTGATTTTTTCCAATCCCACATACCGACAAAAAAAAAGTGTACCGATTCGCACCGTTGGCGGGGAATCGTACGTTATTATTACTTCCGTATAGGGTACCATGTCTCGAATCCGGCAATCACAATTTACTATTTCCCGCACCGCAGAGAAAGGCGCTGACGTGAGGAGCCACGACTTCAGGACTATTGTTGTGAACATCGTGATTACCGGCGACTTTAACAACAGTGTAATTGACGCCACGCATACTTTCAATCATCATTTCCAGGGCCTTCATATATTGCTCACTCGAGAACCACGAAAATTCCGCGATGACGATCAGAACTGGAATTTTCAGGTCCTTCACGAGCGCAACGTACTGATCAACGCAGAAAAACGGATTGGTGGATTTCAATCTCAATCTTAAGTCTCTGTTGTACTTGTAGAGCTCGCCAACTTTCGTCGTAGCTCTGACAAACAGAGCTTCGGCGGCTCGTGTCGTGAGGGGAAAAACTCTCTTGTTGCTAAGAGCGTACAAAATTTCGTCCTTCGTGTACAGTCGCTCAGTTTTTGCGGCGATCGCGCGTACGGTCGTTGCTTGAAAATGCCGAATCATGGCGGCGAGTTCGCTGGGTTCAACGGGAGTCGGTACAAATCCATCGAGGCATATCATCCTGCTTATTCTGCCGGGATACAGGATGCTATAAAAAACACCCAGCTGGGCACCAAAACTGTGACCCAAGTAGAGACAACTGTCCCATTTCAATGCCTCGAGTACAAGCTTGATTGCCAAGACGTAATTATAGAAATCAAGCTGTATGCCTGGAGGCAGAGCCGAGGAAAAACCGTGTCCAGGCAAATCTATCGCAACGTAGTAGAATGTGTTTGGCAGCATGGGAATAAGCCTGTCGAACGATCCTGCGTTGTCAAGGTGGCCGTGGACCACGAGGACTCGTGTTGCCTGCCTGGATCCCCATGCCTTTCCAGCCACGTGACCCCAAGGCACATCCAATTTTATTTCCTCCACTTGCCTTGGCGAGCTCATCATGGACAAGCGTCGTGGACAAACACTGAAAAAAAAATGAATGTATCCGTTAGAGTGATTTTTTAACATAAATACTCCCGAAACTAAGAATTATTTACATACTTTATTTTTTATATCAACGATACTTTAGAAAATAATAATTTTTTTTTTGCTCCGATTTATTTTAACTTAATTGAATTTGATTTTGTTCAACGAATCTCTCCTTTTATACAACGATAAGAATACTTTACAAATAATGGTAACGAATGAGATCGTGAGTGCGAATGTCACGGAAGTTACAATAATCAAGAACTGGCGAACAGAAGTTCGCAATATAGTAAATATAATAAATACAATTTGAAAGATTATAAACACCTGTAAATTTAATATTAAGTTTTGTCAAGAGAGTAAAAAAAAACAATTACAGAACTTAAATTTTGTATGTGATGCGTTTTTTTTACATTGCAATCAAATTTTCATAAAAAATTTATAACATTGTTGTATCGTGCTGTAACGTTTTGGGACGTTACTAGAATAAATGTGTGCCGCGTAATCGCTGAGTCACGGGGCAAACGTCGATAAATTATGACTTTTTTTGTAAACGGACACAAATTCGTAAATTCATGAGCGGTATTATTCGCTTTGTCGTTGGGGCGATCAATTTTGTTTGTGTTTGATTTTTCGAACTGTCAATCGTCGACCCGATTGAATCAAAAGCGTACACCGTAAAATGAACAACGGTGTTTGCGATTACGAAAAGTCACTGTGAAGTCGCATGCGAGCGATGAAATCGAATCGATGCGTCGAACCATTACCTGCGAGCGCGACTCGTTTCTGCGAACTGGAAAAGTAATGTTATATTGCAGCGTGACGGGGAAAGTCTATGCGAGAATGGATGGGAGTACTTTATCTATACGGTGTGGCTATTCGCACCCTTTCGTGTGTCGTGTGTCGTGTGTCGTGTGTCGTGTGTTGCCATATAAGCTTTTATACAGGTGAGCTTTTCGTGTGTCGTGTGTCGTGTGTCGTGTGTCGTGTGTCGTGTGTCGTGTGTCGTGTGTCGTGTGTCGTGTGTCGTGTGTCGTGTGTCGTGTGTCGTGTGTCGTGTGTCGTGTGTCGTGTGTCGTGTGTCGTGTGTCGTGTGTCGTGTGTCGTGTGTCGTGTGTCGTGTGTCGTGTGTCGTGTGTCGTGTGTCGTGTGTCGTGTGTCGTGTGTCGTGTGTCGTGTGTCGTGTGTCGTGTGTCGTGTGTCGTGTGTCGTGTGTCGTGTGTCGTGTGTCGTGTGTCGAGAGTGTTGTGTTTCATAATTTATTAGTTTCAATTGAGCATGACATTATTCGTGTGTCGTGTGTCGTGTGTCGTGTGTCGTGTGTCGTGTGTCGTGTGTACTAATTTCCCATTGCCTTAATGTGAGCTAATAAAAGGTTGCATACTATTTTGTGCACCTCGCTAACATAGACGAGTGTGCAGGCGATCTGAAGGTAACATGGGTGACAGCCAGGTGTTTGAATGCATAAAAAACAAAATTGATTCAACACAAAGTACACGGTGAATAATTTTTTTTTTTCGAATATGAATTTTTTCCTTCGATTACTGGATAGATTGCTTTTACAACATCAATAACCGCTGACGTTAGTACTTCGAGCGAAACAAATTATTTTCATTAAAGCTCATTTTATAATTTGTCTCCATGACGGACGGGTAAGTTAACAAACCAACGAGGTCTTGTCATCTTCAAAAAGCTATCTCCCATCGGTTGGTTAACTTATCGGTGCGTCGTCGAAAGTATAAAAGTCAGGTTTGATGAAAATAATTTTCCGCTCGAAATAATAACCGTCAATATATTATTATACACCATAAATGATAATTTTGCAAAAATAAAATTGCGGCTCACACAACGGTCATATAACCTGTCAATACAGAGAAAATTATATTCGATACAATCGATCCTTCGCAATCGATTAACTTAGCTGCGTCTTCCAACATCTCTCCCCCCCCCCTCCTGCCGTCGCGGTTCGCTATTTATTGCATTGACTGAACATTTTAGTAGTTTTCATCGGCCGATGAAGATAATTTAAAGGTTCATAAATTTAAAAAAGATGTA
This sequence comes from Amblyjoppa proteus, assembly GCA_963922035.1. Taxonomy (NCBI): domain Eukaryota; kingdom Metazoa; phylum Arthropoda; class Insecta; order Hymenoptera; family Ichneumonidae; genus Amblyjoppa; species Amblyjoppa proteus. The sequence goes on from OY998234.1 coordinate 1,783,485, forward strand.
CAATTCTTGTCCTTTGCCATACGGTTTGTCCTCGGCGTATTTCGAATGACGTCACGAGACGGTCTGTTGACGGTCAATAATAAGCGTGAACGCTGTCGTCAGTTACGTGTATTATCGCGTACCCGTAACAAGTATAAATTCGTCGAATGAACGATAAAACAAAAAAATAACAAACGTTCGTTAGTCAATGATTTTCTAACGTAGCGAACTTTTGATATTTTAACGATTCCAGCGCGGACGCACTTCTGCCTGCTTCTGCCGAAGATTGTCGGCCCTGCGATGCTAAAAAAAAGTTGCGGGGTGGGGGCAAAGCAAGCAGGCCTACCGCCGAATGTTTTGCCCTATTGTTCGGTAATGTCGTGAGAGAGGACGATGAATTTTCGAGTGTGTTTTTCCAAAACCCCGACGAAGCTGTGTCGCCGATAATGTTTAACTCGTCGAACGGGATGAAGTGTCCGCCTTGCGAGAGACACAGATTGAGGTAATACCGGGCGTATAAGAGAAGACACAGAGGACGGGAACCCTTTGTCATGGACATGCAGGCTCCTAATGGTTCGTACACTGTTTTTTCGTCGCAAACGCTATTACAAAGTACAAACCAGTTAAACGAACGCCGGCAAATTTTTTGTCCCTCGCATGCATTGTACAAAACTTTCAGTGTCATTTGTGTATATTTTCTTTTATTTCCCCCCCTCCACTCCCGTGTTCATCGAAGCCACCGTAAATGCTCCGAGTTTTCACGTCAAAAAGGTTAAACAAACGAGAGTTTTTCGGGACGCCTGGCGTCGGTTCCAGGAACACGATTCGTTATCTTGTGCCGCTCGGTCAATTCGCCGAACCACATGGATCTCGACGAAATCTTATTTTTATTCCGAAACCGACCGGAGCTCCGTCACGTGATCGAAAACTTTTCGAAAATACACTTTAGATAACGATATCCAACGCGGATACAATAAAATATAAGCAATGTAAAAAAAAAAACGTTGTTCCGGACAGCGGATAAGATAAAAACATCCTTTAAAAAATAAAATGGTGTTTCGTTTTGTTATTATCATTTTCTTCTTTTATTAATAGGAATGCGTAAAATTTCATGTGCTTCTCTTATCTCATGCCTAAATGATTGATTTGCAAATCAACAATGAGTCTGTGAATGTAGTTTGCATCTTGTGCCACTCGGCTAATTTACCGCACTGCATGGATCTTGACGAAAACATATTTTCATTCCTGAACCGTCCAGAGCTCCGTTCCATTATCCAACGACTTTTTGAAAATACTCCGAACATATCAATGTCCATCGTAGATAAATAAAATACAAGCATGGTGCAATGTAAAAAAAAAACAAAAACAAAAAAATGTTCCCGGATAGCAGATAAGATAAAAACATCCTTTAAAAAATAAAATGGCGTTCCGTTTTGTTATTATCATTTTTTTTTTTTTTTTTTTATTAATAGGAATGTTCAAAATTTTATATGCTTTTCTTATCTCATGCCTAAATGATTGATTTGCAAATCAGGAATGGGTCTTTCTATGAATTCAGTTTACGCATCCATCCCTGGGATGCCCGAACTGGGGATGGTGTGGATGGGCGACATGATGGTTCACGGAGAACCAACCCATGAGCTCATGCTGGACCCTCGTCAAGCCGAGAGTCCGTTCTTCACTCACGGCTCTCATTCCTTTGAGGACATTAGAAATCATCAAATAGCGCCTACGACTATGGTCAGATACATGCCGACTCATTTTTCCAACGAATGCTCCGAACCGGATGAAGCAATGGAAGCCATCGACGCTCAAGAAATTCAACAGGTAACGTGCCTTTGGTAAAAAAATGATGAACAAGAAGAAAAACATTATTTAATCGACCAAAAAAACGCATTTGAAAATTAATAACGACAGACACAACACGAACACAAATTAAATCCTAAATAACATTACATTGATGGTAAAAGTAATTAAATTTAATACTTTTATTACACTTATTTATGGGTTAAATCCTTTTCAAGTTACAAATATAAGTAAATAATTAATAATTGATCATAATAATAATCAATTTAGCTGCTCTAAATCAGAAAATTTTGAGATTTTTTATTCGCTACGATCGCAATGTTGGTTTCATGGTAAAAACTCTTTGTTTAATTGTGTACATGTTATTTACAATGTCAGAATTATTTTTACTGATTTAAATTAGCTGATCTGATGCTTGTAGTTGATAGTCTGTGAATTGTCGTATTATCGTTGCGGCTGTGAATGAGATGCATTTAGACTATGAATTATTTGTGAGTAACGCGAGATATAATTTTTCAGGAGTACGATCCCCAGGTGGAAGGTCCGGAGATGAGCGAATATCTGACCCTGGAGGACTACATGGGCGACGAAGAGCAGGAGCAGGTGGTGAACAATGCCGCGACACAAACGACGCAGGACAATCGCAATAGAAAAATCAAGCCGATAAAACATCCTGGTCTCGTCCTGAAAACGCCGATCGCTTATCAACCTCACACAGATCTGAATTTTATACCTATACGAAAGGACGGTATAGGTAAGAGAGTTCCTCGATGTTCTCCCTAGGAGTACTCGATGATTTTCGTTGAAGAATAATCATTTTTTTAACGCTTCGTTATTTTACAAATATTTTCTTTTACCCGACACAGCTGTATGCGAGAAATGCGGCGCGATCGGCGTCAAGCATGCATTTTACACGAAAGAACGAAGGTTCTGCAGCAGAGCTTGCGCGCGTTCGTCGGAACACGCGGCGCCTACGGCCGACTCCACGTACAGTCCGTCGCACTCGGTCGATCAGACAACTCCGACGAACAACACCGAATCGCTGAACGAGGCAAAGCCGGCGAAGGACGATGTGAGTTTAATTGGCTTTAAAGTCGAGCGTATCGAACGAAATTATGTCGATCAAGTAATTGAAGAATAAATTGTATAAATTGGAATGTTCAGCAAAGAAATCGCGATTCTTCGGTACAGAGTTGCCAGTCAGTGAGAATGGCCGATATATTAAACCTTCACGTACCGGATACTCGTTTAACAACGACCTAGAATTTTCCAATACGCAACGTTCGAACAATTTGAATAACAAGTTGTGTGCAAAAAATAAATCTGTAAAAATTCGCAGACTTACCTTGAAGTCGTGTTTTTTTTTTATAACGCAGAAGAAAATTTATTACGAACATCTACATCATTTTTGTGCTTGAAACAAGGCATGGTCGCTCGCTCTCGGCAAAAAGTCCAGCGTGCTTGAAGGATTAACTGCCTTTTTTAAAATCTTTTAATCTTCTCCGAGCACAGTAGTTATTAACTATATATATTTTTTAAATTATATAGGAACCTATCAAGTCCGTCAACGACGAATCCAACGACTCCGTGGCGAAGAAGAAAGAAAAGGAGAAAGTAGTGACGGAGCCAGTTATGCCTGCGGATTTGCCGGTGAGGCGAAAGCGAACTGCCGACATGGCAGGCTCTTACGACTGGACACCGCATTTGACGGAGCCGAGCTTTTGCGCCGCGCCCGTTTCCTGCTTTAAACACGTCGGTATTTCTTTTAATTCAATTTCGATCGATGAATCGCAAACGCTCATTGCTAATGATTAAAAAAAACAGGCTCCAATCTCTGAGATATGGGACAACATAACGGTCGGTATGAAGGTGGAAGTAGAGAACACGGACTGCGATGAAGTTTGCGAAGCGTTTCCCGATTCGTTTTGGGTCGCCACGGTATTGAAAATATCCGGCTACCGAGCGTTGCTCAGGTACGAAGGTTTCGGCCACAACTCCGAAAAGGATTTTTGGGTCTCGCTGTGCTCCAATGACATTCATCCGGTCGGCTGGTGTGCCACTATCGGGAAACCACTCATACCACCGAACAGTGAGTATCGGAAAACGATATTTGGCAATAAGCCGAGGTTCTGCTCCGGCGGTCGCTGGATTCGATATATCTTTCTGTTTCACAAATAGTACACAGAGTATTCAATATCATTGCACAAAAAAAAGTTATCGGTAACAGGTAACCGGTTAAGTTATGCATAAAATAGACGGTCTTCTTGTCCCTATCCGCGATGTATTGGGTATTGGGTATTGTATGTTACACCGATCCCCTAAGGGTTACGGGCTCCTTCACTTTCTCCCTCCTCCTTCCTTATCCGTTGTCGCCAGTTCGATTCTTGGGCCCGGAGCTTCGTCGCGGCCCGTCAGGTGTCAGTAGTCCCGGACATACGGATATAGTCGTAGTTCGTACGTCCTATCTCCGGAGCTACGTCCTCGTCCGTTTTCCTTGAATCTACGGGACTTCAGTCTCGGGAATCGAACCCGCCACACTTTTCCCAGTCTTTCGGTTTCCCATACCGAGGCGCTGGTCCTTTCCTCTGGGCCTACTATTATAGTGGGTTCCGAACCACTTTTTCACAGATAAAAACACCACAGAAAATTCTTAGTGCTTGCCGGGAATCGAACCCGGGCCTACTGCGTGTGAAGCGCGCGCCGATCCACTCGGCCACGCTCACCCCTATCCGCGATGTAATTCCTCCGATATTTTTTCAGCGATCGCGGAGAAATACAAAGATTGGAAGGACTTCCTGACGAGACGCTTGACCGGCGCCAGAACATTGCCGACGAATTTCTATAACAAAGTGAACGAGAGTATGAAGTCGAGGTTTCGCTGCGGTCTGCATCTCGAAGTGGTGGACAAGAATAGAATCTCGCAGGTTAAAGTCGCCACGATACAGAAAATCGTTGGCAAGCGTTTGCACGTGAGATACTACGATTCCCCGCCGGAGGACAATGGTTTCTGGTGTCACGAGGATTCGCCGTTGATTCATCCAGTTGGTTGGGCGAAGCGGGTCGGTCAGACGCTCGACGCTTATCCCGAGTACATGGAGCGTGTTACGCACTCGAAACTGTGCATCGACGACTCCATGGAGAGTCTTTTCCACGTGCCAAAGAATCATCATCTTCATCTCGGCTACACGTTTCGGGAAGGAATGAAGATCGAGGCGATCGATCCCCTCAATCTATCGTCGATCTGTGCGGCCACGATTATGCAGGTCCTTAAGGAGGACTATATAATGATAAGGATCGACAGTTACGACGAGGACGCCAGCGGAGCCGATTGGTTTTGCTACAACGTCAGTTCGCCTTGCATCTTTCCGATTGGTTTCTGCGCTCAGCACGGCATGCCGCTGACACCACCGAAGGGATACGACCCCTCGACGTTCACCTGGGACAACTATCTCGCGGAAACAAATACCGTACCCGCGCCAGTACAGCTGTTCAATAGGGTAGATTGATTCGTCGATCATTTACCTCTTTGTTTATTTCAGAGCTGGGCAGTACTTGAAGTACTTGTTCGATACTTCAAGTACTTTTTTACGATTTCAAGTACCAAGTACTTTTTGAGTACATGCTCGCATTATGGATATTTGATGAGTATCCGTAATGAGCATGACAGCCAGTTTTTATTAATATATGATTATCTGTCTAAACTTTTCAAGAAATATAATTTTGGCGAGAATTTATTTTGGAAAAATCCCGTACAAAACAACGAAGAAAATTCAGGTTTTTTTAAATGGAATTTTGATTGAAAATTTTTTATAAAACAAGTAAAGAATAGTTTAAAGACATCGTCTCAACATGGCGAAATACGATTTAATGTTACAAAAAAAGGTGCATTGTAGCTTCCTCTACGAGAAATCCAAAAACAATCAACAAAGTTTCTCATAATGAAAGCTATGCGCAAAATTGTAATAAATGAGAAAACCACGTGCAAACAAATTACTTTGCACCTTTTTTCGTGACATTAAAAAATATTTATATTGCATAAAATGTAAACGGTCAAAATTTACCGCAAAATTCATTGTGAAAAATCGCTAACGGAAATTTCCGCAATTCGTTGTTTTGAAATGTTTCAATTGTTTTGCGCCTCATTTTTTTAAAGCCTAGATAATGCTTAACGCCAAACACTACAAATGCAAAAAGTACTTGACACTTCAAGTACTTGAGATACTCTGTACTTAAAGGATTTTTTGGTACTTTGCCCAGCGCTGTTTTATTTCGATGCGTTACTCACGCGGTATTTCGTTTGCAGGAAGTTCCGCAACACGGATTTACCGAAGGTATGCGACTGGAGGCCGCGGATCTCATGGATCCGAGACTGGTTTGCGTAGCCACGATCACAAGGGTGATCGGCAGGTTACTGCGAGTGCACTTCGACGGCTGGGAGGACGAGTACGATCAGTGGCTGGACTGCCAGAGCCCTGACGTATATCCGGTCGGTTGGTGCGACCTCGTCGATCACAAATTAGAGGGGCCGCGTGTACTCACAAAAAACACTAGTCCTACCGGTGAGTAGAAATGACCGACGAACGATCTTTCCTGATTGTCCATTCGACGGGCAAGTTTAAAAAATTAAAAAAACGAGTTGTTGACAATGCGATTATGCTTTTCTCGTGCATGTGTGCTTTCAAAAAAGTTTCTGCATGTGGATTACTCACGACTGGATTCATTGTCGTAAAATAATTGGCTTTTACCGAATGACGAAAACGCACAGCTTTTGCAAAAAAAAAAAAAAAAAATCGATTGAATATTCGCTGCGGATATGTATTTCCATCGTTAATTACTCTAATCGTCAATACTTTTAGGGATAAAAATTCACGGATTAAACCAGACGAATTTTTCGCCGAAACTGAACGAAAAAAAATTCATTGTTTAGATTGTAAAGGTATTAATGTCCAGATTGCCGATTATTTGGGTGTAACGCAGTTCAAAAGCGCGTACAAACGTGTCCCGATTATTGACAAATGCTCATATCCGTACTGTGAGAGAAACAGTATACGGCATAAGCATCGATATCAGTGATCGGATTTCTGATTGGCAATCGGAACATTCTCGCCTGTAAATCACCGGGAAACTCGATTCTCGATTAGCGCATTCTGTTTTCGTCCACATTTTATTTCTCATTTCCATTTCAGTTAAAACTCCAAGAGGCCTTAAACGTAAAGCTAAGCGAAAATTAAAGAAGAGCGGCAAGTTGGCTTGCGCGAAGAATATTTTACCTCGTCACAGCGAGCGCGCCAGCGCTACTCGCGAGCGTGAACGCGAGCCGGAGCCGGCTCAGGGCACGAAAATCGAGCGTGACCGCGATCTCGAGAGTTTGCCCGAGCAAGGCGGTAGAGAGCCCGAAACCGCTCAGGAACCGGCAGGTCCAGATCAGACTTTGCCGAGTCCGACGAGCGGACAGGGCCAAGCGTTGAACGAGACCCAGAGCGAGATTCAGAGCCCACCCCCGCCGAAGGAGAGAACTGCTACCTCGTATATAAACGTGAGTACTTGGACGATGTTAACGAAGTCAAAGGTCAGTAGGGAACATCCGTAGGTAGAACACACACGGCTCCCTCGTCGAGGAAGCTGCGATTTGGTACGAAAACAAAATTTTTCGAGATTTTAGTTCGGAGTGTTAACTGGACGTACAAACGACTGTTCATTCGTTCGTAAAGACGAGTGTGAAAATGCCCTTTTCTACGTCCATGCCTTTCACATAATTTTTCTTAACAAATTCACGAAAATTACGCTTTCCGTTTCCGTGAAAGGTGCGGACAAAGGCACTTTTCCGCACTAGTGTGGAAAAAAATACCATATTGGGTTCGTACGCATGCGCAGTATTTTCACTTCACAGGAACGGAAAGCGGGATTTTACGTGCACGTGTAAGGAAAAGCAGTTTATAGCTGGAAGGACGGGTTTTTCAGAAAATTTTCGAGAACAAATCAATTTCAGCGACTCTCAAAAATTCAGCGAAAATTGTGCAAAAAGAAAATGCTTGCGAAAATGTGTAAGTATTTTTAGTCCGAGGTGCTCAAGGCGACGTAAATTTGAATTTGTCAAGCTCGATATTTCTGTATTGATCAAATCTGATTATTACATGCCGACCTGTGTTTTTGTTTTCATGCGTCGTTGAACTTGGAAAGACGATAGGCGTAGGTTGGACTGCAGCTGAATTAAGATTCATATAGGAATTATCCGCATTCGTCCAGGACGTAGGGAACGAGAAAAAAAAAATCTTCTCCGGGATGGGCCGAGCTCGCCGAGCTCCAGCGTTTATTGCATTATTAATTGTTCATTAGAAATGTTACTCGGAGATGATCCATCCGAAGTCCCAGGACGCTGGTGCCTTTGCACTGGCACGCTTCTCACTACACGGTCCAAGCGATCGAAGAGATAAGAGAACGAAGCAACGATCTGCGAGTCTCCGGAAAAGGGATTAAAACAAATATTTCTCCTATCGCGCTTTTTCGAGCGCAATTTTTTTAAAGATCTCCCAAAATCGTTGCAATTCGGAGTATCGGGGTAATCGAGTATTGACAAAACCACCAAAAAACACAGTGACTGTTCTACCTGCATTCGAAATGTTACACACACATTCACACGCACACGATTTTGAGCACTCTGGCATTGAAATCTCGGAATTTTTGTTTTCATCGTCACAAAGCCTACCTCTGTGAGGAAGATAATGTGTATATGTTCCTTATTGCATGTTATGTAAGCGACTATCGTACGTCATCGGAAGGTATTTTTTAAAAGCATTGATACTAATGATTTGATGTTTTTTTTCGGCAGGTAACATCGGCAAGTGGAAAGTACATTCCGAGGTTAGCAGACGGGCTGCATAGACATTCGGACTCCGGCGAGCTCGTGCCAGCCGAATGGAACGTGTTCGACGTAGCGCAATTCCTACGTGTAAACGACTGTGCAACGTACTGTGACAACTTTAGTAAGCGTAAAGTAGACGGAAAGACATTGCTGACCCTGACCAAGGACCAAATAATAGACCTGACAGGCTTCAAGGTCGGGCCATCCCTGAAGATATACGACCTCATCGAACAGTTGAAAATCAAAGTGAATCCCGCTCAGGAACGGTTAAAATTAGGACTGAAAAAATTGTTATAACAACAAAGGTAGCAAGGACGGCGGTAGCTAACATGATAATCGGTAAGTTCACGATTAAGCGAGTAGGCTAGACATGGATTTACAGGTAAGGCGTGTGACTACGAAATAAGCTTTCGTTATCGTCCGTTTCGTTTATTTACAATTTTTTTTATTTTTCCCCGTACACAACAAGTACATCGTTTCGGTTTATTCGGATTAGGGAATAATATAATTTTGTGCGATTCGCGCAGACGATTGATTAAACTTCCGCTGCCCACGACTCGATAACCATCGCCGTCGATCACCTTTCGTTACAATTTTTCTTCTACGCTATTAATTCACAAAATTCTTGCCTCGTTGGTCAATTACGCATAAAAATGATAATTAATGGATGATACGTTTGTTTCGTGTCGAGCGAAAATATGTTTGTGGCAAAACCAAACGTTAACATTTAAAGTGAAACTGGCAATTTTTTTTTATTACTCAACATTAGCTAATCCTATTCGAGTATAAACAAAAAAATTATGAAATGGAATGCTCGAATGTTACGAAATGTCTGAGGAAAGTTTGGACAAAACAATCATTAGTGCAACTTTTGGGTATCGGAAGATTAAGGTTCTACGAATCGCGCGAATTGCATTATCGTTTACGAAAAAAAAAAAAAATGATGAAATCGTTCCACAATTATTTAGCCAATCGTTAACCAATTTTCGAGAACCCGTGCCACGTTGTCGATCGCCAATCATAGTCGACACGAGTTTCGAAGTAGGTGATTAAAAAAATATATATATGCCATTGACGACAGTGCGTACTAAAGTATACTACGCACTGGGACACAGTATACTTTTGTAATTAAATAAAAAAAATTGGACGCAATCTCGCAATCGACACATCATTTATCAATCGTTAATATCAATTCGTTTATCCTCTAATAAGAATCGAAATTTGTCTAAAAAATTTATTTTTATCGTCCACTTTTGTTCCTCGTTTACAAACGATAGACACAATGTATGCTGCGTACATTGCACACGAATACATCCACATATATATACATATTAAACATATATATATAGATATATATAGCATATATATATTTATAAATATGTGAATTATTTTTAACAATATCCTCCCGCGTATGTATCCGAAATATTACGGTTTTACGAAAACATAATTTTTTTTTTTGTTCATATAAAAATCTTGCGTGCTGTAAAGTACGAAAGCGACGGAGATGCGTCGATCGAAAGAAAAAGTTATCGAGCGGATTTCTATGGAGCTGGGAAAGATTTAATATTGTACGTGAGTGCGAAATATCGGTTCGTTTCGTCCCAAACATCTAGGCAATAGGAGAGAAAAATGAGGATCTCGTTGCGTGCGCCGCGTATGAAAATATTAAACTTATCGCGGATGTTTGTACGAGTGGGTTGTGCGCGAGCGTATTATCTGTAAATATTAATAAGAAATTTGAGCGACTTTTTTTTTGTTTTTTTTTACTCTGTATATAATATATTAGCGCAGTTGTCGTGTAGAAATGCCGCGCTTTGCTATCGTAGCTAATACTTGCAAAGATTCGAACTAAGAATTTTCGTGGAAGTGAAACGCACGATCGACGCATCTCCGGTTAAATTTTCGTATAATTATATCAACACAGTTTGTTATCAATAGAAAATATCAATCAAATGTCTTCATCCCCGCCGCAGATATGGATTTTCTGTCCAGCGGACCACCGACAATTCTTCGACAAAAACTCTCGTGTAGAAAAGAAAAATGCAGTAATAATTACAAGCGATCGGTAAAAAAACAATCGTCAAGAAAATCGAAATAAATAATTTTTCGTTCTTATTTCCGAATTACGTGTGTGATTCGACTTGAAGAAATAATCCGTCGATTCTGCTTTCCTAAAAATAAATACTTCTCGGTTACTCCGCGAGAGTCGCTGGACATTAAATTCCTCATATATTTTAACTATTTATTCACCGTAGATAAAACCACTCCGTCACAATGAACTCTGATCGCGTATTGTCGATCGTGTTTTGATTATATATTGTCCTGGGAAACAAAAATCGATTCACATTTGTCTTCACCTTTAGTGGAATTTAAAAGAGTACGTCCTTTCATTGTGTTCTCAGATTTACTTTAAGAATATAAACAAAAAATTGCAAATATTGGTTCATCGGAGTGAGAGAATTCGCGCCGCTCCGTCACGAATTTGTGTGGAAATTATTCTTTTTTTTTTTTTCTTTGCTCTCAATAACGATTAATGAATTTAATTGTATTCATTGATACGACTGTAGGTTACTTTTATAACAGAATTAATATGAAATAAAGTATAAGACAAATGAACAAAAAAAATTGTCTATTTCAAGGAATTGACAGATTATATATATGCCTGTTTGAAACTCATTCTGTTCTAAAGAATCGTGTTTCGTTTTATTTTTCTTTATTTTTATCGGAATATCAATTGTTCGACGATTTCGATATGCATCAGCACATTATCACGACGGGAAACGCATCGATAGATTTCGATCGGTATTGACATACATCAGCTGACGATTCCCCTCATGAAACGCGCATTTAGAAATTGCACCGATTGCTGTTAACATTAAGTAATTAATAATACATTTCAATAGAATAACAGTTCGGTTCAGAAGATAAAAAAAGAAAAAACTCGGCCGGCACGATCGTCGAATTTTCATGACTCACTGTGAAATCGAATAAATTTGATGAACGCAAAGCCCAGCGGCTTGCGCTCTTCGCGGGACCATTGAATCGGCGATTATTTTTTTTTTCATCGATTAAAATATCTAATTCGAGGAAACATGTCTGAATCGATTTTTTTTTTCCACCAGAGTCTCCGAAAACTTGCCGTGACGTCAACGAATTTCAAAGCTAAATCAACTCTGTTTTATCTGAAAATACCGATCACAGCAATAAATATTGTAACGATTACTCGCCGTCGTTCGGTCGTAATCGAGCACTGTAGTGGGTTACAGTAAGTATGATAAGGCTACGCGTGCCACGGTGGAATCTTCGAAATTGCGCAATATAAACATTTAAGAGAAACGAAAAGAAAAAAAAACAAGAAAAGAGACGAAAAAAAAAATTGTAAATGATATAAAGAATATTCATGAAAAGTTTTGATGTCAGATTTTTTGCAAAAGTCGTTCTTCTCGCGACGAGATTGATGAGAATGTTTTGAGTGACGCTGAATGCATATAAGAAGGAAATAGTTTATCGAAATGTTTTATCGTACGCAGACGCCCAGAGAATGCAATGTACATGTATATTTTAAGACTTAATTTTAAGTTAACTTTAGTTTTCATTTGGAGTTTCATCCCGAAGTGACTATTCATTTATTTTCCTCACAGAACAGGCACTCGGCGTGTATGGGCCGCGAAGGGGTTACAGCTGCAGTATTTATGAACGTTATAGGATAAATATGAACTGTACCCGATCCCTCTTTAAAATCGTTTTATTCGTCGGTTTGTATGTCGTATATTTCTTTTCCTTTTTTATATATATGAAGAGAGATTGATTCAGAATAAATGTTTTACACTTATACTGTAAAGAAAAGTTTGCTAATAATCACGGAAGTACGTTGATTCGTGTCTTAAAAAAAAAAATGTGACCCATTCAAGAACTCGCGCGCAGTTTCGTCGGTGTTTGAAGTTCCCGCGCTCGAAATCTTCGAGGGAGTACCACAAACTCCCGCTAGAGTGCGTTCGCTGCACCATTAGCGGATTCGCCGAAATAATCGCGAATCTTGGAAAAAAAAACATGCTCGCGTTCACAAATCCAAAAATCTTAACTTCTCTAATACAGAATCGTGGAGAATTACGCATTTCGTAATTATTTCCATTCTTAGGACATCACGAAGATTACACCGCGGACAGGCAAAGGTAATATTTGTATTGCAAAGTATATTAAAAAAATTGCGAGTAATGTAAAAAGGGAGGTTTTACGACGCTCGATTCAATTTTCTTAAGTGCATTAATCTTGAAACTACGAAAACATTTTATCGGCCTTCAAAAATTTTACTATAAAAAGAAAAAAATCAGCGGACCGTCGATTAGAGAATTCGAATCTTCGAGATTCCCAGTAAAATATAAGCAACCATGTCGCCGTCCATCCAAAGCCAAGACATTTTTTATATCCTATAACGAACTCCATACATAAAAATAATGAACGCGAAAATTCAGTTATCGATCCGATGAATCTCGTTAAAAATAAAAAGCAGCTGCTCGATAGGTAAGGCATGAAATGCCGGTACACGGCGTACGAGAGATATCGGGCGGGGATGAAAATGAGAATTTTTTGTTTTGTTTGTCGCCGAGGCTTTCGTGCCCATAGGGCGAGACACGGTCGTCCGTCGGCGTCGCAGTAGTATTCGATTCCTCGAGGAAAGTGTCGGAGGGGAAACTGGCTGACTGGGTGGACGGGTTTGCCTCTCAGACGGACGAGTCGTACGGGTTTGCGCAAACGCGCGTACTCGAAAGGACGTAGTACTACGTATTTCACAAGCGAACGCGCGCGCGCGGATTGGGCATGTGTGTGAGTGTATGTGAGTCGTAGCGAGGCGATGAGCGTGGAACGCAGCTTACGGTGTCCGGCGGAGAGGGGGGAAGTCTAGCGTATTGCTATGGGCGGGGCCTCCGCCAGCTGGCAGATGTTTCCCGCGCGGCCGCAGGATTCCTCTAGCGTAAAGCTACGCGACGTTAAAGTAGTCCCCCCGGACTCTTATCGATATTGCTAAAAATAAATGACTCCTCGCACTCGTCAGCGTCGCGGCTCGTTCGGACGAACACCGAGAGCTTTGTACGCTCGATTAGGACGTTATAAATATTAGTTTTCTCGGATCGTCGGGAATCGGGAGCGGCGCGATTGGCTCGGAAGATTCTAGTGCCCAGGGAAGAAGCATCGTTCGCGGTTAGCCCCCTGCACTCTCCCCTCCTCCCCCTCTCGCTCGGCCGCTCTCTCCCACACCAACTCCGCTCGGAAAACGTTGACGACGACCAAACCGCGGAGCCACTCTCGCCACACGACGGGAGAGCAGCGTGCGCCGGTATTGCCCCGAGTGTGGCATCTCCCGGTACAGTCTAAGGCTAAGCTATCGCTACTCTCGTCTCTACGATAGCCGTTTTACATTCGGATAGTCACGTACACCCTTCGTCCGGAACACCTGCCTCGAAGTACGAACGGATAAATCGGTTTTAACGCGCTATCCGCTGCGCAGATAGACGAACGCTCGGTGAACAAAAGAAGAAGACAACAATTCCAACTCGCAGTCCGGCGAAGCGACGCAGTGAGAAAAAAATCAAATTCCCACGTGTCCTCTCGTGTGCCGAACGAACCAAACGACTAAAATATCTCCGATCCTCCACGATGATGCTTACGGTGTACGAAAGGCTGATTGGATTGAAATTTCGACCTTACGAAAGAATTCTCGAACGACTTCGATGTTATTGAGAACAAAGTTTGCGAATAAAATCGTCTCTTTCTCCGAATGTATTAACGGTCGACGAGACGAACGATCGAAAGTATCGAAACTCCAAGGACTGAGCGAGGATTTTCTTTTTCTTGAAGTTTCTGTTTTTTTTTTTTTTTTTTCTTTATGGGAAGAAAACCATCATCGTAATCGGATCGAAGTCGACTAACGTCCGTTTTTTCGGCGTGTGTACAAAAGTGTGTGCAGTGGGCTCGGGCTTCGTCAGTGGCAGCGGCCTCTGCGTCGTCGCTGGCGGTGGGGGAAGTAAATATATATATATATACACACACATATATATATACACACGTACAAAATACACATCGGGGCCCCGTGCCGGCGGTCAGGTGTTACGCTCCTGGTACCGGCGGCGGAGTGATCCGCGTCGCGTCGTGGGGGCCCTCAGCTGTTTCCCGCCAAAGATCGCCATTGCAAAACGCGTTCGGGCGTTGTGTGTGCGCCGCGGAGTGGCTGTCCCGTGGACGAATCTCGGTTGCGCGCCGAATAAACGCAGCTGAACCAGGCCGATACAATACGCTTCTAGTACGACGATTGTATTTTGCGTCGATGGGACAACGATAATAACGCTACGTCGACTGATCGATCGAGCGG
The DNA here is from genome assembly GCA_963922035.1 of Amblyjoppa proteus. NCBI lineage: Eukaryota > Metazoa > Arthropoda > Insecta > Hymenoptera > Ichneumonidae > Amblyjoppa > Amblyjoppa proteus. The sequence continues at coordinate 1,798,499 of OY998234.1, forward strand.
GGAATTAAAAAAAAAAAAAAAAAAAAAAAAAAAAATAGTGCGAGTAAAGAGCGCTCGGGATTAAAAATAAAATAAAAAAAAAGTGTTGCGGATTCGGTCGTCATTTTGGGGCGAGAGTTGCCGAGTGCGGTGGTGGGTGTGCGCGAAGTGTGCTGGCTACGCCGCTCTGTCGGGCTACCCCGTGCAGAGAAACGCGGGGCACGCGGCTTTCGCACCGAAACGGCTGATCGTGCGAATTAATATTTAAAAGAAAAGAAAATTAATATATTTAAATAAAAAGTATATGTATATATATGTTTGATTGGTTTATTCGGGATAACGCGTTACTACGATTGTGTAATAGTGTGATAGGCAAGATAAAAACGGGCGTACATACATATATATATATATATATATGTATGTATGTATATGTTATAATCGAATCTCGTGATTGCGCGATTTGGTTATTAATACGGTGAGACACGGGTCGGAATCGTGTGTTGGTGCGGGTATCACGACGGAATATAGCATGTCAGTGTTTGACTGTAGTGACGAACGGATTCTGATCGAGGAAATCGTCGAGGCAACGACCGAGGAACAGGAAACCGAGCTGTGCAGGTGAGCTATCATTAATCGGCGTTGTTGTTTTGTTTTGTTTTGTTTTTTTTTTTTTTTAAAGATTTTTATTTGTTTTTTTTTTATATAACTTATACGCTCGTGCATTTGCCTCGATGGAGTATTTACGCGATAAAAAATATTAAACAGCTGAAGCTTTCGACCCCGTCGACGATTTCGCGCGTCCCGTCGCGTTGTGTCGTAATATCGTGAAAAGTGTTCTTAAGATAAAGAACGCGGCGTCGTAGCTGGTGGACTCTTCGACGATTTTTTGTATTCTTCTTTTTTTTTTTTTTTTTTTTTTTTTTTTTCTTTACGCCGGGCTGAAGTCGGACGGAGATGAATGAGCGAACGCTGGCGAAATTTTTATATTTCTTTTGTCGTGCGAGCGCGAACCAAAGCGACGGCCGCGACGGCTCGCTCTCTCGCGGCCGGCCGCCATGTGTGCGCAACTTCGCCGCAGCCGGTTTCCCTCGGCGATTCCGCGGACTATCATTACCCACAATTTTCTCGAACACCGAACACACATTTTTCGGGCAACTTTTCGTGAGACCGCCGTTGAACGGATCGCTCGCCATTTCGCGCTTCTTTCGCTGTGTAATAATGCGAAAGTGCGATCTTGTATTTTTTTTTTGCATTTATTAATTCGATATACGATGAAAATTTTAACGGTTTTTTTTTTTTTTCGTAACGGCTTCTTAACGATTCGTAACTTTTGTTTTGTTTATATATCTGGAAAAGCTTCATGATTGTAGCGGCAAAAAGCATTATATTTGATTAATTTCTTTTTAATTTAATTCTCATTATAAATGTCTCGCGATAATAATTAGCAATTCGCGTTCTTGGGACTTTACAATGCACGATGCACTGTATCGTCTTACCTTGGGCGGCGCGGCATTACGTTACGCTTACGTTTCGCTCGAGTTTGAATTTCTCGAGGTCCCGGTTAACACATTGACTTAATTTACTCGATGCGGTTTCGCGTCAACGTCTCGGCACCGCCGAAGGAATGATAGAGGAATCCAAATAATATAGTTTGTGAATATTGCAGAGAAAAAAAAATTGAGAAACATAAAAAAAAAAAAAACATAAGAAGAATAGGAAAAAAGGAAAGAAAGGCATCGTTTCGCTCGCCTTTGAATTTGTCGAGCTCGCCGTTAAAAACATTGATTTAATTTACTTGCACGATGCAGTTTTTTCGCGTCAATGTCTCAGGACTAGGGCTGTATAGTTGAGCCGTCTTAGCCGGCTAAAAAATCTTATCCGGCTAATAGACATTATAGTTTGGCCGGCTAAGCCGTCTTAGCCGGCTAAGATGGTTTAGCCGGCTAACTGTTAGCCGCGGCTTAGCCGGCTAAGATCGTTCGGCCGGCTAAAAATTAGCCGCAATTTAGCTGGCTATTATTTTTTAATGTGAATTAGAAGAAAACTGATCAAATGAATAACACTTATCTTTAGCACATTACCTGTTGTATTTATTCATTTCTGTACTATTATTTGCTTAGATTCGACTGTCTCTAAGATTTTCAAAATTTCATTCCCACGAACTTATTTTTATAGCCAATATTACAAAAGTCAAGCACGACGTTGATGTTGATAAAACATGAAATTTGAAATTTTCATATCGCTTTCTCATAAAAGTTTAATATTGAAATTTTTATATCGTTTTCTTATAATGTTCTTTTATTAGCAAAGAATGAAGGAACGTTGTGAGAAAATAAGATAAAAATGTGTTTTCAGCTTTCATGAGGAAGCGATATGAAAATTTCAATGTTCTACTTTTTTCAACGTCGACGCCGGCTTTGACTTTTGTAATATTGGTTATAAAAATTATTTCGTCGGAATAAAATTTTTAAGATCTTTAAAGGTAGTCGGATGTAAGCAAATTATAGTACAGAAATAAATAAATACAACAGGTAATGTGCCAAAGATTAATTTCATAGTTATTTTATTAGTTTCCTTGCAATTCACAATAAAAAAAATAATAGCCGGCTAAAATGCGGCTAATTCTTAGCCGGCCAAACCGTCTTAGCCGGCTAAACTATAATGTCCATTAGCCGGATAAGATTTTTTAGCCGGCCAAGACGGCTCAACTGTACAGCCCTACTCAGAACTGCCGAACGAATGATGAACCGAATAATATCGTTTGCGAATATTGCAGGAGACAAAGTTAAGAAGCACGAAAAAAAAAAAAGCAGTCGAAAGTTTTTCGCTATGGACTATCACCGCGCTCTCGCGGAATCGACGAAGCATCGCTAATGAGATATCGACCGAGGTGCCCGGCTGACCGTCAGCGTCTCGGTGGTCGTCGTGGGCGAGTCGCGGATGGTCTCCGGGAATTACGATGACGCGTCGCCGGCGACCGCTGCTTCTCTCACGGTTAAAGGAAATATCTCTCTTTCGTGGTTGAAGTAACGCTCGCGCGCGGCTCAGCTGTTGGATGCCGGCCGGCGGCGGGCGGACCAACGACGCCGTGAAGCTCTTTCCACTCTGAGCGTCGAACGGGCCGCTCGTGTACACCCGCGCGCGCGCACCTCCCGGCGTATTGACTCATGCATACGTATATGTAGACTCGATTCTCGAACCTCGTAATTTGACGTTTCCTGCCCTACAATTGCCACGCGGTTACCATCTAACGTTCCCGTACCATTAACAAATCGCACGAATTATCCCCTCCCTATCGTCGTATCGTATTCGCAATCGTTTCATTCTTCTCTTCCGCGTAAACAAAGCTTCGACACTTTCGAAACTGTTTTTGCTCTTGAGATTTTTTTTTTGCTTTCTTCGCAATTTTTACAGCACAGCTACACTTTCTCGTGCGTTTATGCATTCAACATAGATTTTTTAGCCGATTACGATTCTTGATGTTGGAAAAAAAGGTGAAAATTGACATTTTCATATAGCTTCCTCATAAAAGCTGAAAATCGAAATTTTCATATCGCTTCCTCATAAAAGTTGAAAGCTGAAAGTTGATAGTTGAAAGTTGAAATTTTTCATTCGCTAAGCTTCCTCTATGAAATATAGTAAATGCGTCCTCATAGAAGAAGCTTAGCGAATAAAAAATTTCAACTTTCAACTTTCAACTATCAACTTTCAGCTTTCAACTTTTATGAGGAAGCGATATGAAAATTTCAATTTTCAGCTTTTTTCTTACACGTTATCGAAGTTTCGCCGTTTTCGAAACAATCTTCGCTTTTGATGTTTCAATAATTTTTTTGTTTTCATTTTTATTGATAACTTTTTTCTTTTCAACACCGTTTTACATTGTCGCGTGTTTGTGCATTGAATGTCGATTTTTAGCGAATTACGATTTTTTTTTTTTTTCGTACACATAGATTTTCGATGCACGACACGTTCCGTTAGTGCTCATCCGAAGTGAAATCGATTGTTAGAATTTTCTTTTTTTTTTTTTTTTTTTTTCTTTCTAATTCTCCTCGTTTCAGGCATGAGATTTTACGACCGTCGCATTTCCGCGAATAGTAGCCCGAGCCTCGTGAGCTCGCAGGAAAAAAAAATACCTCCGAGCTAACGAGAATAAGCTTCTCCGCAATCGGGCGAGACCTGAGATTTAATTTCTCAGATTATAATGAGATTGCGATTTGCACGCTCCGCGCAACTTCGTTCGCTTCGAATACGCTCTCGTATACGTTAGCGGCAAACGATTTATAGTTATGGCGCTTAGCGAAAAGTGACCCAAACTACCGATTCGCGACGAAGATTCCGACGATAACGTTAACTATGGAATTACGGAAAGAAAAATATTGCCGTCCCGTAGCCTCGCAATGGCGTTTTCACTGTGATCTAGCGTTGGAAGGAAAGAATTTTAAAAATTAAAAAAAAAAAAAAGTAGGCTTTAGCGCTCGTCCGCCTCTTGCCGAGAGTTTCATCACGCGAGTGAAATCCTATCCGAAAGTTGGCACCACTTTGCATAGAGCCGTCGAAAGACCGCGCAAGAGAACGCTGTATCAGCTCTCTCGCTGTCGCGCCGCCGCTTCCTGGTACGCTTCGCCCGTTCTGCAACAGCGCTCCGCCTACTTTTTCATTCACTCAAATATTTATCATCGGACTTCGCGTTATTGTTTTTCCGTTAAGGGGATACCGGCGATGTCGTTGATTTCCTTGTTGATTCAACCTCCGACTCGGTTTGGTAAAGTTAACGAATATTTTGTTACCTCGGCTTTGCCATGAAAAAAGTTTTTTTTTTTCGCTGCACAGTCACTCTCGACCTTTGGGTTGGCGCAATTTTTATTTATTTATTTTCCGCATTAAAAAAGGAAAACATGGTGGCCGCTGTCAGGGAAAACCGGGAAAAGTCAGGGGAAGAAATCTTGGTCGGTGAATCAAAGGGAATTTCAAAGTTGGTCGGGGAAAAGGTAAATTGTCGCCAAACCTATAAATAAATTAAAGGTACATAAAAGAGCCTTAAAAAAAAATTAGGAATATTTTGAAAAAAATATATATATATAAATATATAGATTTAAACATCAATACAATAATTAGGCATTTTCCTTTGCATCATTAATTTAAAAAAATATTAGTCGTTAGAAGTTTGGTCAGGGAAAATTTTTACGGTGTGGCTATTCGCACCCTTTCGTGTGTCGTGTGTCGTGTGTCGTGTGTCGTGTGTTGCCATATAAGCTTTTATACAGGTGAGCTTTTCGTGTGTCGTGTGTCGTATGTTGAAGCTTTTTCGTGCGTCGTACGTCGTGCCTTCCTGGTCGTACTGTGGCATAGCATTTATCGTGTGTCGTGTGTCGTGTGTCGAGAGTGTTGTGTTTCATAATTTATTAGTTTCAATTAAGCATGACATTATTCGTGTGTCGTGTGTCGTGTGTCGTGTGTCGTGTGTCGTGTGTCGTGTGTCGAGAGTGTTGTGTTTCATAATTTATTAGTTTCAATTGAGCATGACATTATTCGTGTGTCGTGTGTCGTGTGTCGTGTGTCGTGTGTTGAATGAGTTGTGTTTCACCATTTATTAGTTGCAATTGAGCATGGCATTTTTCGTGTATCGTGTGTGGTATATCGTATATCGAACGTGTTGTATTTCACTATTGATCAGTTCTAATTAAGTATAGTCCATTACAATATAGGTTTTGATACCGTCCGACTAATTTCCCATTGCCTTAATGTGAGCTAATAAAAGGTGAGACACAACACGGACGCCGCACGACGCACCATACACGACACACGAAAAATATTATGCTTAATTGGAACTGATCAATAGTGAAATACAACACGTTCGATATACGATATACGACACACGATACACGAAAAATGCCATGCTCAATTGCAACTAATAAATGGTGAAACACAACTCATTCAACACACGACACACGACACACGACACATGAATAATGTCATGCTTAATTGAAACTAATAAATTGTGAAACACAACACGCTCGACACACGACACACGACACACGACACACGAATAATGTCATGCTCAATTGAAACTAATAAATTATGAAACACAACACTCTCGACATACGACACACGACACACGACACACGAATAATGTCATGCTTAATTGAAACTAATAAATTATGAAACACAACACTCTCGACACACGACACACGACACACGATAAATGCTATGCCACAGTACGACCAGGAAGGCACGACGTACGACGCACGAAAAAGCTTCAACATACGACACACGACACACGACACACGAAAAGCTCACCTGTATAAAAGCTTATATGGCAACACACGACACACGACACACGACACACGACACACGAAAGGGTGCGAATAGCCACACCGAAATTTTTAATTGGTCAATGAAAAATCAGGGAATTTTTCTCGAGAAATATTAGAAATCTCGTAATATAAAAAGAAAAAAAACCGTAAATTCCCGCGTTGAAAATATTTAAAAAATTAACAAATTTTTCATATCAATCTCCGCACTCGAGCACGCGACTTCTCTCTACGATTTAGCAAACTCACCGAATACTCTTTCGCCTCAGCCGTGCCCCAAAAAACTTTTTGTCCCCAACTCCAAAGTCACCTCCGACCTTTGAGCCGACGTAGTTTGTATTCATTCATTTCCCACACTAAAAAAAAAAAGTCTCCCAAGAGATATTAGAAATCTCATATGCACGTGGTCGCCTCTTAGCACGCGCATTCGCCCCACCCTCGATAGACAAAATCGTAAAAAAAAATAAATAAATAACTAATAAATGATATAAAAGATTTAAAATAAAAATTCTACACTCTCCCGTCGAGCATACTCTCGCAAAATATTCTCGAGCGGCGAAAGATGCAGGTCAATGCACCCTCGGCCGCTCGGGCACAGTAATAACGGCGACAAACACGAAAGACATTTTGTCACGTGGCCGCTACGTAATAATACTGCAGGCGGTGCCGCAACGGGTCTTACCGCTGTGCATATACACTGGCATAGTTATATTTACGGTGTGCAAGTAGATATACACAATGAGCACGCTCATCGGGGAAAAGCGGCGGAGGAGAGGGGGAGGGGGGGGGAGAGGCGATGTCGGTAAGGGCAGGAGGGGAAGAACTGAAGTGTGCGCACATATTTACGTCTCCTTGATGTCCCAGCGTTGCGAGCTCGATCTCTCGTACAGCGACCGCTTCTGCTCGGCTAATATCGCCGACAAAGGCCGGGAGGAAAGTTCTCTTTCGTAAATGGCCGAGTGACCGACAGGCCGGTGCGCCGCTCGTCCCCGTGTCGTGGCGGTGCGCTCGCTCCCGCTCGGCCGCTAGAGGGGAGGCGGCGGTCGTCGTCGTCGCGCGTATAAGTTACGTAAACCCGGCGTTTGTTGCACAATAATCGACTTCTATAAATAACTCGCGTAGAGCCGATGCCGGTGTGTACGGCGTTATAACGACAGCTCGTCAACCGCCGGTAAATCTCCTTGTTTACATATTTCCATCGCTGCCGCAGCGCCGCTGCGCTGACGAGCCATTTTGCGCCTTCTCCCTCCCGCCACGACCCGACGCTCGACTAAGTTCGGACCCCCCCACTCCGTGCGTTGTTGCCGCTGGTTTCGTGGAACGAAAGTTTTTGTTTCTTGCTTCTGTAAAGGCGCTCGGATGTTTCACTGACGAGAAATACTTCGACGACCACTTTCTTTCGTTTGAAAAAAATTATTATTGTTTCGTGAGGTTGTGATTTTGTTTGGCGAATAGGGTTTATTCATTTTTTTTACGAACAAAGGAATATGTTTGATGTAAAATATCCGGTTGAAAAGATTTTCTCGGAGCGGATCGAGGCACCAAACGAAAATATATCAGAATTCATCGATTAAGATTACATATAAAAAAAAATATATTGCTGTTTCAAAAAAATGTTCGCATACGTCTCGCTGGTTGCTAATGGATTAACAAAATCAAAACGAATTATTGTTACATTATTTTATTATTTAAAATTTTCTTTTTTATAAATTGAAAGAAAAATCCATTTTATTTTATAGTAGTTATATATCCATTGAGATGAGTACTGACTTGGAGCCACGTGAATTTAACGTTCTTGGTACGTGGCGAGAGCGTGTGTCACTAAATTCGGTCGTTTGCACTTTTTTCCCCTGACACTTTCGGCACTACTGAGATTCGTAGTTGACGCGAGTCTGTGACGATGCTTCGGCATCGTCGCGCTAGGTAGAAACACCAGCGTAGAGGAAGAAGAGGTACCGAACAGCCAAAGGGTATCGCGCAATTTTGTCCTTGGGTGTATGAAGCGTAAATTAAACTATCGATGCACGCTACATACCCGGTGTCTCGTTGTGGCCTGTATTTTCTTTCTCAACTCCCGACGAAGCTTCGCGCGGACCGATCCAATTATTCAATTGTCCAATTAATTAAATTAATTGAAATTGATTGAATTATATTGACTAACATAGGACCGACAAAAGTTGTAAATTGAAACTATAATTTTTATTATCGACACAACATTTACATAAAATTGTTTACATATATATATGACGCTATTGAATTATATTTTGATTGTTTAATTGATTAATTGTTAAGTTATTTGATTAAACATTAATCGTCCGGCACGGAGGTAAGACGAGACTAATTCCCGAATGACCGAATCTTCCGTGAGAGTAGAACATTTTATCGATTTGATCGACAGACTTTTGTGAGTCGATTTTATAATTCGATCGACAAAAGTTATAAAATTTACATGAAACATTTTTTAAAAAATCTTTAAAACAATAACAAAAATAAAATTTACTTAAATGGCGCACGTGATGGTGTGGCGTTTCGTGGTTCTCGCTGCACGTGCCTGCGAGACTTGAATTATTTAAATCCGGCGAGAAAGCTTGACAAATGTCAAAAGCTGTCGACTTTGACATTTGGCAAGTGCTCGCGCATTCGACTCGTGTGCGAGATGTCAAACGGCGCTTGCGACTACGGAACGAAGTTTCGTCAAACTCGAAGGTTCAAACGTATCCACGGCCGAGAACCGGAAAGCTGCAATCCTTGTGCTTTTGCGCGGTGAGTTACGCCCTTTCGATTCTCAGCCGGCGAGCCGTACCGACAGCTCGTCACAACTGGGTCAGCTGCAAGTGACATTATACTATAGTCGTTACTGATACCCAAAGTCATTAGATACAAAGTATTAAAGTATATGGAACGTTGTTTCGAACTAACTACGCGTAAAGTTCGTACCTAGTTACGTGGTCGTGTCGGGCGTCCTCGAATCGTATAACAATAATATTGCCGGGCGGAGATTGTAGCGGTAAACGACAAGGCGGAACATCAACGCCGATAAAAAAAATTAATGAAATTAAATATATTTACTTTATTTTGTTATCGGAATATTTTTATCGGATCGGGAAACCATTCGATAGCTTCGTGCTTTCTACCTCTGGCGGTCATCGAAAATGTATCCGAGGCATTGAATTTTATTTGTCGAAAAAAAAAAAAATGTTAAAAGCAAATTGAAAAAAGTACTGAATGCAAAATCTATTCGAGACATTGAATTTCATTCGTCGAAAAAACTTACTAAATTTGCATGGAAAGTAAAGCAAAATCGCATTGCAAGTAGACATTGTACGCCGGAAGTGGTAAGCGGATTTATCGATCGAGACTATTAAAATCCCTGGACTTGCGTCCGTTCCCATTTCCTTCGATAAGAGAACAAGCCTCGATCGGCGCATCTGCGACCATTGCGCAAGTCCTCACCTCCGCTGTTCTCTATCTGCAAGGACCGACCGTTATCGCTTCAGCATGCACAATTATCGTCGACGGTGCGTACACGATTTGAAAATATTTACACAGATAGCTCTTTGATTCCGTCGATGTGCGAATGCAGATAAGTATCGTGCGTTAAACTTTCGTCAACTAATTCTTCTACAATTTATTTATATAATAATCTTTATTTTGCCGCTCTCCTATTATTCATCGCAATATCTTTCACGAAGTTGAGACTGCGAGTAGAGAAAAACAATTAGCTTGGAGTTCCGTATTTCCATTAAAAAAAATAATAATAATAACAACATTAAATCAATTCGGTCAAAATAATTGGAAAATAATCGTTAAACTTGCCGTCAGTCTTTTTCTTTAATAAATGTAAATAAAAATAAAGAAAATATTTTTATTTTAAAAAATAATCGTCACAAATTCCAGATTGTTTTTTTTTCGAATATTCAAAATATAAATGTAATTTATTAAACATTTTTTCAACGATTCCTTACAATATCCAGCGAGTAATGAAAAATAATTATCTTGGATTTTAATGTTTCGACGCGAAAAAAAAATGTATCCGCTCCTAATAATCGTAAGAGAAAAGTTGAATACGTCGTTAGTACTCTTTTTTTAAATAAACGTAAATAAGAGTCTAAAAGAAAATGGTATGGAATTTTAAAAGCATCGTTGTTACGCATTCAAAATGGAGGTCACGGACGTAAATCGGAAAGAGGCCTCTCGTCTAGATAAAGTGTTTATGCATGGAGTTCGTGCGATTAATATTTAGACGTCAAGCGCCGTATCAGTTTCTAACTGTATTACGAGTTCACTTGTCGGACACGCATAAAGAAAAAAAAAAAAAAAAGCTGTCGCGGAATCTAGGCTATTGGAATTCAGCGGACGCAAAGTTAAGTAGTTCGCGGGTTGTTCCTGACCACGCTCAACGACCGAGCACTCGACATCGTCGATGCACCAGGGATATTCTTGTTTTCCGCACCAGTCATTGCGTCGTCGTATCTTTGTTCTGTGTATTTTTTTTCCTTTTTTTTCCTACACATTATAGTTACATGGCGTGAGTGAAGGTCGCGCGTTACCGACACGGTCTTCTTTGAAAACGACTGGAAAAGGAACGTTCCCGCTATTTTTCTTTGCACGCGTTATTATAAGCTACTGTGTCCGTGTCGCGGCGAATAAACAGTCGTTATAATTCCGCCAAAGTACCGCGTTAATAGGCACGTAGATAATTGCGTTGCAATGAAATTCAGAAAAAAATATAAAAGCGAATAAAAAAAATTATATGCACGCTCATAGCAAAGTTTGAGGAAAGTAGAGATGATAAAAATATCTCGCGTCAGTCAAAGTCGAGGTCCCGTCGGTATTTTAAAACGATACGACGCAGTCCCGATTTACAGCCCACTCGAGTCGGAAATACCACACGGAATCGATCGAAGGAGAAAGAAAGAAAAAAAAAACAGCAGTAAATTACGTTGTAAAAATAAGCCTTAAAAATATTGGGTTTGAAATGGAATAAAAAAAACATTTAAAAATAATTAAATATTAATTTTAAAAAGAGTTAAAAACCTCTCGATAATTTTCGCAAAATATGAAAAATTTCGTTCACTTCCCTGGCGGAAAAAAATATGCACGACTATTCCTCTGCGCAGCAGCGTCGTCGGGTGAATTGTTCGATTATCGTAACGCAAAGTATTGCGAGTGGCTGCTCATCGATCGACGGCGGATAAACAGTTACGCGTCCCTTCCGTACGTTTGAAGGACGCGCTGTTGCGCGGCGTGTCTATCGTAAGGTTGTTGGTCTTGTGTACGATCCGCAGTCGTCTCTATGGAACGGCGAGGTTACTACGCCTCGTTTTACGGCTCACTTGAGCCAGAAATACCAGACCGAATCGATAGAACGAAGAAGAAAGAAAAAAATTAATGAATTAACGTAACGAAAGAAAGAATTAAAACAAAACAATATTGGGTCTGAAACGAAACAAGTATTTTCAGTCTAAAAAGAAAAGCTAAAATCATCCAGATAATTTTTACAAAATACAAAAAATATCCTTTATTTTCCGAGCGAAAAAGAACCCAAACGGTTATTCCTCTGCGCGGCAGTGCCGTCAGGTGAATTGTTTGATTATCGTCGTGCATTAAAAATAAAAACAAGCAAACATTGATTCCCAAACTTTGATTGAATGTTTTTTAAAATAAAAAAAAGCTAAAACCATTCGGATAATTTTTACAATATACGAAAAGTATACTTTACTTCACGAGCGAATAGAAACGGGAATTATTGTTTCTCTGCGCGGCAGTTGCCGTCGAGTGAATTGTCTGATTATCGCAATGCAAAGTATTCCGAGTGATTGCTCATCGATCGGCAGCGGATGAACAGTTACGCGTCCCTTCTGTACGTTTGAAGGACGCGCAGTTGCGCACCGTGTGCATCGTAAGGTTGTTGGTCTTGTGTACAATCCGTAGTCGTCTATGGAACGGCGAGGTTACTACGCCTCGCGTGCGGCGTCCTCTCGGCCGCGGTCGTTACAAGTTAACACGTAGGAGAACAGCCGGGGCGATACATTGTAGCAGCACAACGAAGCGGCGCTGCGGAGCGCGCCGTTTACGTAGAAAAACGAGGAGGATCGGCTGGCCGGCGGAGTGGGGGAAAGCCGGCCAAAAGCCGAAGCGAATCGTCGCTGCGCGCGCATCGCGCGAGCGTACTGCGCATGCCCACGAGCCTCCATGTCGGCGCTCGACGCTCGTGCAAAACCTCGTGCACTTTTCCGGCCTCGTCTAGGAATGGGCTTAACACCTGCTGCCCGCTGCTTAACATTCGACAATCCTGTTAGGTGACACACGTACTTTAATACATCTACCGCTATCTCCTTCTACGACTGTCGGTACGCTGATGCAATCCACGGAAATCCCCCTCGTAACTCGACGTCGAACACGATCGCCGATTTGCAAAGGTACGCGACGCTTTTCCATACACATCTGTATTCATTGCATTCTCGACAACGCAGCGCGCTGCCCTCGTAGACTCGTTAATTTCTAGTTTCGTAAAAATGTCGGCCAATTTAATTCTGTAATATATGTGTGTATTGAATCAAAGAGTTATTTCATTTCAATTGTTTACATCGAAACGATTGAAATGATAGATAGATATTATTACTGCGCACACGAAATAAGACAGAAATTCATAGTGCAGAGAGTTAAAGGAAACATGAATTTAGATATTATTTTAGATACAATGTATAGAATAATCCGACTAAATAATAAAATAGAAAAGCTGATACGCGGTAAATATAATCGCATAAACAAGACAGTGGTTAAAAGATTCATTAATGAGGAAGTTTAAAACAGTTAGATAGGAAAAGCGAAATAAAACCGTAATACTCGTCGAGTCCTTGCAGTCTGAAAAGTGCTGCTGTTGAAAATTATTTCAATATTCGAAATTATCGAAATAATTATTGATTGTTGTTTTTATTATCGAAAAAAAGAAAATGATAACCATAAAAATATTTATTTATATAAATATAATCCGTTAAAAATAAAAGTCACGTGATCCTCCGACGGTTCCGTCGATTCGCGATCGGGCGAGATTTGACGGTAAACTCTGACGGATATGATGAACGAACGTCATGTTTTGTTTGGTCGTCGTGGCCGATCGAGGAATGAGAAGAAGAAAAAAGTTTCCGGCTCCTTGTTTTTCTTCGTTCTCTCGTCGCTGTTGGATAAGCCCGGGATAAAAATATCCCGAAGGACAGCTGCTTCTCTCACCGTCTGTTCCCGCGGCTGCTGCGGACGAGCGAAAGCGAATGAGGAAGGAGAGATTTAAACAGCTGTGCGCCGAAATTTAGATTAATAGTGCAGGAGGATCGTGATGCTAGCGCTTCCGAGAAAGAAAGAACGCGTCGCCCCCCCCCCCCCCCCCCACCGCTCTTTTACTCGCGTGATGCTTAGCATCACTGACTCGCCTTCACTTCCTCCAACCAGCCAGACAGCAGACAACAATGCACTCTCTTTATGACCTGCGTTGTGCTTGTGGGTGCTCGCTGGAGGATCACGGTCCAAAAACTACTGCAGTGCTAACCCCGATTCTCTCCCTCTCGAAAGTACATACTTTCAATAATGATAATAATGATAATAATGATAAGGCAATTTCTCCATAATAAATATTTATTGATTATAATTATCATAATCAAAAAACACTTTATCTTCCGTAAAAAATTCAAACCTCGAAAACATACTTGTGAGGCACGAAAGAAAACTTTTGCGTTTGCAATCTTAACGATTTTGTGTTGACCGAATAAAAAAAAAGACAATAATAATAATAATCGGTTCGACTAGTATGCAGACAAAGTATGTTTATGTAATAATTTTCTGCAAAAACAATTTTTTTTTTCCTCCGTGTTTCTCGACGCTGAAAATTCCAAGGCCGGCCGGGACATCCAGGGCAATTCTTCGGGTTAGGCGGGTCCGTTGAAAAAAAAAAAATTCTTCTTCTTCCTATGTCGAGTTATACCTGAGCCGACGTTCTCGGCGAGTTACCGATGGTCGGGGCTTCCGTCGCACCTTCATTATCCCCGTTCCGCCCAGCCAGGGGTATTTGCCTTCCCGCCCCTCCGCCCCATTCTTACCCGAGCCAACCGTCCCCCCCCCCCCCCCCCCCCTGTGGAAAGTTCCCAATAACGAAAATCTTTTTCGTCAAAGTGCTTACGAACGCGCGTCAGTGAAAAAAATCGCGAAACTAACGATTATCGCACGTCCGGCCCGAAAGCTCGACGCCGATGCATTGTGACGACGAGTTGGCGCTTTGTGCTCGAAAGTGTATTGTGCTAAAGTTTCTTTCGCGCAGAGCGCCGGAGAATTCGAGCGAGCAAAGCGGCGCGGAACGTTGCGAAAATTTCCCGACGCCCCAAGATCTTTTCCCCTACCAGAAGCGACCATTTAGTGTTCCGATGCGTAGTGAGAATAAAAAAATTTGCCAAACGAAAAAAAAAAAATATTACTTCTTTTTTGCATACACATTTTTTTCGTTTACTTTAACTTAATGTCGAATCGACAGGGTTTTTGGCGATGGTCCTTCTTTTAAATCCCCATTTGATTATATTTTGTTAAAATTCTGTTAACGCAACTACCTACCCATTATATGGATAACGAATTTTTATGCTGCCAGTTTTTTTTTTTTTTTGTGAAATTTTTCACTTTCGTTAAGTAACAAATTATCGATGATCGAAATTTTGTCGAAGTAACAGAATAATTTTTCTCCGATGCGCGATCGTCGACCGTGCGCGTGGGTAAAACTACGCAGTGACATCGAAAGGAAAGCCCGGCGGAAAGAAAAGTAAAAAAAAAAAAAAATGGAAGGAGAGACGGAGGAACTGGTCCTCCGCGTTGCCGAAGAGGGGCGCGCCGCTCGCCGCGTTGCGTCACCGTCGTCCATCACTGAATATATATGTACATATGCACAGCCGTTCCGAAATTCCCTTCCTCTCTCTCGTCCCTTGTTTCCCCGACGTTTACACCCCGATAAAATATTTACCGACCACTATTTACCGTGCCGTCTCTCTGAATCTTTAATCGTCCGTTCGCCGACTCTACCCCGCGGTGGCTCTGTTATTACTACCCATTAAGGTCAGACGTACCGAGCTTTTGGCTCCTGTGCTCATCGTCGGTCCCGCTCATTACGCCCAGTTGTGCGTCGAACGTCTCGTACAACGTCGTCTAATAATTCAAAGCCGGCGAAATAATAAAAATATTCCCAACGAATGACACGTATTACCTCCGTAGAATACTTTGCACGAGTAATGATAGAACGAAGTGGGTCACAAATTTATTCTTTCACGGTATAGCGTCAGAAATATATATATTTTTTTTAATCTACAACCGAAGTCGATAGGAACCAACATTCGAGGTCCGATTTTATTGAAAATTATCGAAATTTAATAAACATACCAAATATTCCTTATAATGCCGATGTGTAGATACAATTAAGTTGGTACGGATTTATTCTTTTACGGTATTTCGTGGAAATTAATTAAATGCAATATCTTTACAACCGAAGTTGAAAGGAAATAACATCGGAGGTCCGATTTTAACGAAAGTTATCGAGTAATAATAAACAGGCACGTATGTGGATTAAAAAATGTCAAATATTCATAAATATGCCGATATGTAGATAAAAAAAATTCGGTACGAATGTATTCTTTCACGGTATATTGTGAGAAGAAAATTTAAGTATATTTACAAGCGAAGTCGAAAGGAACTGACATCGGAGGTCAGATTTTAACAATAATTATCGATAATTAAGTCGGTGCGAATTTATTATTTCACGGTACGTCGCGATTAAAAAAAAAAATGTATAACCGAAGTTTAACGAAACCAAAATTGAAGGTTCGATTTTAAAGAAAATTGTCGAATATTAATACACATGCACGTAAGTGGATAACTGACACTTTTTGAATATTAATAAATATGCAAATATGCAAATGAGAAAACAGTTTCAAGCATTAATTTAAATAAATGCCTATCAGCGGATATGCAAAATTCGTAGATAAAAAAAAACAGATTGTAAACAATATTTAGAAAAGACGGGCGTGTAATCGGCGGAACAAATGTCTATTGGTTCAGTCTATTTGCACGGATTAATTGTCGTTGATCAGTGTACAATGATAGAATGTTTGCCAAAGCCGATAGGAATTACGATTCCCGAACAGGCTCTTCCTTCCCCATTCGCATTTTCCAGCTCGGCTGAGCGAACAATAGAGGGAGCGAAAAAAAAATAAATAGAGACGGAACGGACGGTAGGCAGAGAAAGCCACGCAGTGGCATCAACGTCGGTCGCGAAGCGGAGATTCGATTTCCAGCGTTCCGTCGCTGCTTTGAAGTCCGTTTCTGCCTCCTTGCGTTCTGCTTCTTCCTCGGTTGTTGCTTTTCTCAATTCCCCCCTTCTGCCGACGACAGCTTCGTTTGCCGAACAATTCCCACCGGATATTATCGCTCCCAACATAATGTCGTGGCCGTCCACCTTCATTTCACATCTCCGGGCGAATCACCAAATAGAGCTACTCTAGCTTATCGCTGCTTTTGACCGAAATTGCCTCGAAAGCGCGACGGGTCCAAACCGTCCATTTACGTCTCTCGAAGCTATACGTATCAACATTTTTTTTTTTTCACCTGTGATACTTGTGAAAAAAAATCATTGTTTATTCATTTTATTTTATTTTAGTCGTAGTAAAAGAGATTTATTGACAGAGTTCATATCTATAGTTTCTTTTTTTCGTATACTAATTTTTATACCTGATGCTAATTCTACACCTTGGCAAAGGGCCTTCGACCTGGGTCTTTCAGCTCATTTTATTTTATTTTAGCAGTAGTAGAGAATTGACTGGAAACAGATAACATTGAACAGTTTTTGACAGCTAACAAACTTAAATCGCATATATACTGCAAATTGGCAATCCCAAGTCCTTTAGCATGTTTTATTCTATTTTATTTTATTTTAGTAGCAGTAAAAGACATTTATTGACACCCATTACAATGCGAGTTGTGTTTTGTTTTCATTTCCATTGTTCCTTTTTCGAACATTATAATGCCTAACGGTGTCCCAATAGACTATTAGCCGAAGTCTTTCAGCCTATATTTTATATTTTAGCTTATCAAACACCCGACACGTGCAACTTACCAGTGACTAGAAAGAATGAGCAACGAAGAAATAAATTGACATTTTTTGATAATAAGTACCAATACTTAAAATAGTATCACAATTTTTCTCTATGTCAAAAAATATAAAACCGTGGCTGAAGGACTTCTGTCGACGGCCAATTAGCGCATATACGTAATTTAAGTCTTATCTATCGAAAACTGTTTCATGTTATGCACTATCAATAAATTCACTACTACTATTTATTTTATTTTATTTTCAAATGAAAGTTGCAAACCCGACGCACGTGCGACGGGATGCCAAGTGTTCCTGGCAGTAGCGATTGACGTGGATGTGTGTATAGGACGGGGTGTGATCGTGTACATAGTGCAGGCAACGAGGGTGAATAAAAAAAAAATTCCTGTGGCTCGTGTGTGGAGCGCATCGAAACCAGAGAGCCCTTTACCTCTCCCTCTCCGTCGGGGCATTCAGCAGGGGACGCACCCTCCCGAGTTGCGTACCCATCGCTACGCGAAACGCACGGCGATACTCTTGCCGCTCTTGCATTCGTACACGCCCACCCAATTCTCCCGCCGGGTGTGCGTACGTACGCGGCGACTCTGGTACACAGCAATGAATAACACATAGCGCGTAGAGAGGAAAAGAGAAGCACCGAGGCGATCCGCAGCCGGCGAACCTGAACTTCGACTCGGGACGAGCCGGAGAGTCCCGCGCTCGTGGCCTTGAGGGCCCCGCGCTATTATACAGGGTGACTCGGAAATCGCGCACTACGCTCGCTCCCTTCTCCGCGACTCGCACTCGCGTCCACGGACGAGAAAAAAAAAATTTCGAACGACGTCAACACTACTTGTTCCGTCGGGAATATTTTTTAGAACAATGTCTATCGAACATTTTACGAAGTTTTTTTATTACAATATCCTCTCGAGCATTTTTTGAAAAATTAATATTGCAATATCTCTGGAGCACTTTACAAAAATTATTATTGCCGTATTTTTCGAGCATTTTACAAAAATTATTATTACTATATCTCTCGAGCATTTTACAAAAATTATTGTTACTATATCTCTCGAGTATTTTACAAATATTTTTCATTACCATATTTCTCGAGCATTTCGTACGAAAAGAATTAATTTCCCTGATTTTTTTTAAATTAATTTTGCAACGCAATAAATAATACATGCGCCGCGTCGAAGAAAAAATAATAACAATCCTCGCAGTTTTTTTTTTTTTTTTTAATGATGTTTCCAGCGACACGTGGCTGCACGGATTCTTTCTACGCGTCTTTCCTTTTACGCTTCGTTATGAAAAAAAAAAAAAGAATAAAAAAAGAAGTATTTATCGACTATTGAACGGAATTTCCCTCCCTCTTGCTGCCCCGGCTCTGTTTGCATTGGAGGTATGCATATACAAACAGGCGGCCTCTTTTCTCGTACACCTCGGGTTCCGCTGGAAATCTAAAAATAACATTGCCCGCCCGCGGGACAGAAGGAGAGAGTGAGTCAAATCGATAATGCCTCTACAGATCGTGCCGGTCTTCATCGCCGCCGTCCATTCTCCGCAGACGTCGAACAGTCACGATAGGTGTCTGTCGACTATTGCGTAACATTGCGTGAATCGTGACAACGATTCACGCAATGTCTACGATTCACGAATGATCTACGAGCACCGCTCTTGCGAATCGGAACGATACACATTTTTTTTTGTCGTCCACCGACCGAGTCCGATATAAACATGTTCGGAAAAAATTGTACACGCGCCTTGTCGCCGTGTTCGGATCGACAAAGTGTCTGCGAACATTTCGAAAATGTTCACAAAAATTTTGCAATATAAAAATAAACAAATATAAAGATTAAAGAAAAATCATAACTCCATGCCCTATTTTAGTCCGTAGCATTGTTTGCTAATAATTCACGACCGAAATTATTAAAATATCAACATATCATCCCTGCGCACTTTTTACAAATATTTCCCGCTGAAGCATCAAAGCCAAAGTTGATGACCCTCGTTAAAGAAAAGTCAAACTATTCATTTTTCGTAAGAGCATCGAGGCCAGAATTCAATTTAGCTTGGCCAACAAATAAGTATTAAAACGATGAATTTTTCACAACGTGCGCATAACGCCATTTACAAATAATTTGCAAATAAAAGCATCGAGACACAAAAATATCAGCCACCGTCCAACCTTTCATAATTATTTCTCCCAGCAGCTTCAAACCCAAAATTCCGAGCAGCCTCGTTAAACAATAAATAAACAAAGAAAATAACAGCGAAACCATTAATTTTTTGCCCCATTGCCCAAAGTCCCATTTACAAATGATTTTCGATGAAAAGTATCGCAGCACAAACTATCGCTCACAGTCCCACGTTTCATAATTATTCCCCCAAAACCTTCAAACCTAAAATTCCCAGCAGTCTCGTTAAAAAAATAAAAAAAAGAAGATACCATCGGAACAGTAAATTTTTCGCAATGTGCCGTAACCTCGCGCCGCTGCGGACGGCCGTGCGGCGCGGAAGCGTACTTGCGGCTTAGGAGGCCGGCGGTGAGCTCGAGACACACAGCTGATACGCTGACGGAGATAGCGAGGACCGCCGTGGCCGCGCGAGAAGGCACCGGTAACAACCAGCTGAGTGGCGCCAGCCATCAGCTGTTGGTGACTCACGCGACCGAGAGAGCGAGGGCCGCGTGCTGTGGAGCACAGCGCGGCACACACACACACACACACACACACACACACACACACACACACACACACATATATATATATAAACGGAGAGAGAGAAACATACGCCGGGCTCCGACGCCGGGCTGGCGCGTTGCTCTACTCGGCTCGGCATTCTATGTTCAAGTCGGCTCGTGTTTCTCACTGTGCGCGGGCCGGCCTCTCCGTCTCGCTCGACGGCCACATCGAATCCCACGAAGCCCGAGCGCTACGGCGAAACACGGAGCCGTCGAGCTTTCCGTTGCCATGTACAGTCTACACACACACACGCGACACTCGCGCAAACGCGAGAGCGAGTAAATTGGTATTCAGCCAAACAAGCCAGATGCAGTGAGATTCCGATATTTTTTTTTTCCTGCTCGATCTTCCTCCGCGCTCCCACAATCGCTGCCCGGCGAGCTGTTATCACGTAACAGGCTCAATACCGAACGTGTGACTCTTTGGATGATACATTTTTATTTTTTTTCTTTTAGGCTGATAATCATTATTTCATAAAATGGACATTTGATTTTGTCGACCGATCAATTGAGGCTGTTGATTCGATACGAGTAGAAAAAATAAAATTGTCACTTCTTTTTTTGCACAAGATATTTTGCACAATTCACAACTCTTGAAATAAAAGAAATCGAGCGATGTTTTTTTTTTTTTTTTTTTTTTTTTCAATTCACAACAATGGACATTTTTATATTCTATGCTCGGCTTGCTCCACTCGATCTTTTACAAGCAAATAAAAATTCGTGGCGAGGGAAGCTTCATTTAAAATAGAAAACAATTTCAAAGAATTTTAAATAGAAGATTAAAAAGGCAAAAATGAAATGAAAACTGCCCGTGCTACAGAGTAACCGGCCGGAGACTCTAGCGCCCAGCTGTTTGGTCTACGTCCGCGTTGACGACGTCGCTCGTCGTCACAGCTCGGTATAGTGTAGTCCGGTACGTACACTCCGCACGTTCCGCTCCTCATCGTGGCCCATGTATACATACTGTATGAGATGGAGGGTATTCGTATGGCAACGATACGAGTATCTTTTCCGCCCGTACATCTACATAGTTCTCCCTCCGACCTGCACCCAGTCGAGCTGCTCGCACATAAAACTATTATTTTTTTTTAAATAATGTTTATTTCTTTGAAAGTAAACCTTCGGTATGAATTACATGATAGATGATTCGGCCGAATGACGATTCGACAACTTGACATTTGGAAGTTCAGTGATTCGAAAAAAATGACGTTCGGTGAAATTATTATTCGAAAAAAATCACGTTCGGTTAAATGACGATTCGGAGGAATTACGTTCGGCCAATTACTATTTCCGAACAATAACGTTCGCTGAAATGAAGATTCGGAATAATAACATTTCGGAGATCGGGCAATTCGAAAAACTAGCAATTCGGTAGTTCGACGATTCGGGGAAATAAAGTACCCGATGTTTGGCTGTTCGGACGAAGCGCGTTCGACCCCATGACCTTCAGCTATAAGATGTTCGACGAAATGATGTGGCTCCTTTAGAGGTGCTCGCACAAAGAACAACGTTTGCCGTTTTCCGTCACAAAGACGAGTCGATCGGACGAGATTGGACACCAACACTCGAGCGTCAGCCAATGACGGCTGTGCGCGGATACGGCACGGCCCGTCTCTGTTCCCTACGTAGATTTATGTGCGAGCAGCTTCAAGTGCGGAGTCGTGCCTCGCACTCGTGTCTACAGCCGAGGAGCTGAGCGAACTTAGCGATTGCGCTCTCTCTCTCTCTCTCTCTCTCTCTCTCTCTCTCCGGCTCTCCCGATGCGCATGGTATTGGGCATGCGGTAGACGCTTGATACGTATAAACCCGCGCCGAGTCTCACCGCGATAATATGTAGAACGAGACGTCGCATCGAGCTGCACCGAGCCGGTCGCCGAAATGGTGAAAGTGCGCATGCGCGCCGCCTCGCACGTCGCGCTCACACGACCGTCGGCGATCGGACTCGGAGATCTTATCGGGGGGGATTCGTGATTGTCGGTACTCGTTTCTCATCTCAATCTCAGATCCGACCTTTCGCTCGAAGTAGTTTTCATTTTTGTTCGCTTGAAAAATTTTAATGCAATTTTTTATTCGGTAATTAATCGAACGATCGACCAAAGTCGATTCTCTCGTGATTTCCGCGCCACGATTTTACGGCGCTCGTCACGGCTTAGCTGGCGGCGGTTTTACGATAGCTTATAAATATTCTCGTACATTTTTTTTGCCGAAAAAGATCCCTCGTTCGTATTTAATAAAAATAATTTGCTTTTTTTTTTAGCTTTTGTTGTGTATTTTTTAAAATTATCAGTTCTGCTCTTTCGGGTTCGATTAGAGGACTAGACTGTACGTCGTTCGTTCTGTCTCAGTCGCGCGGCGACCCAGGGCGAACGGAAGAAGGGTCGAAAAGGTAACCATCCGCGACGACCTATTTCTCTACCTGTCCTTATGTATTCTCATTTCTGTCCGCTGGTCGGCGCGGGGCCTCACGAAGTTCTATAAGAGCAGAGTATACAGTATACACAGTATACATGCATGTATACATTTAATATATAGCTCAACAGCTAAAGCCGTCAGAAGCGAAGCAAGCTCTGCGGGTTATCCGACGTGAACGGTCTGACGTCACGACACGGAACGAACCCGAGCGGGCCGACCGACTGACCGACCAGCCAGTTAAAATTACTCACTCAGTCCCAGCTGTGTTCGCGAACTTTCGGTGCTTACATATTTATTTATGTGTATATATATATAAACAACTTTTATATATATTTATAATTTATATTTGATAATACAGCTCTCTATGTAAATAAATAAATAAGTACACACACACACACACACATATATATTGTAACGACTGTGGGAAAGAATAACGCGCGTATTAGGTTTTGGGGCGGATATTATTGATATAATCACGGCTATGTATCTCGAGTATCGAGTGTCAAACGTCTCTCGTCTCTGAGAGTCTGATCTAGACTGTCTATATGACGATCGATCTTGAATCGATGCGTCCGTTCTTTTGTCCATTGTCAAACCTAACTAATATCGTGTGTCCTAACGAATAGTCAACTACATATTCGCTACAATATGTATATGTATACTCCAGTACTAACGTCAGCGTCACACCCACATTAACGGAGCCGGAGACTGAGCGGCGAGAATCAAACGGGAATTCCACTCCCGCGCTCGCCCAGCCAGGAAGAATTGGAAAATTGCGACAATTTCCCTTGACCGTTCGCACTCGAGCCCGGTCCCACACCAATCGAGTTCGCGCGCCGCGATATGCGAGGATGTTGTGTTCTCGAATTGTTCGAACGACGATTGATATCGGCATTGTTAGTGTAAATCAAGGAAAACTATTCGATCGCTTAATTAGTTTAATTAATTTAATTTAATATTTTTTCATAAAAAAAAGAAAATTAAATAAATATGATTTTTAATTTTTTTTTTTTTTTTTTTTAATTATCAGCGATTCGGCGAGACAGATTTTATATACCCAGCGATTAATCGAAAGGCGATCGTTCACTCTAGGCTCTCACCGATAATTATCGCACCGACTCTCCTCCCCTTTCCTCCCGAAGACTCCGGCCTGAAGATAATGCGTGTTTGCACCATTGTGTTTCTCGCGCCCGTCCCCGAGAATGCTGTTTTCTCCCTCGTCGAATGCGCATCGTCGTCCCGCGCGGCTTCATTCGGATCTCTCTGACGCTCGCCGTTATCTGGGAAAGCCCGGATGAGGCTTCGACCGCTCGAATAATCACCGATAACTGTGTATTGAAAAAAAAAAAAAAGAAAAAAGCAATATGTCCGATTCTCAGAGCTCCCCGAGCGACGATGTTGTTGCACTGTATTTTTCGCCAGATCGGCATTTCCTTCCGTTGAAGTACGTGGCAAAGTCCATTCTCGGCTCTCCGCTACAAAAAAAATTACGCTTACGCAAGTCTCGGCCTTGGGTCATTTTTTATATTTCATTCATCTTGCTCGCTTTCATCAATACAATAATAATAATAATAATAATAATAATAATAATAATAATAATAATAATAGTTGTTGTTCTGATTATTATTATAGTTTCTTTGGTATGTTTTTTTTCATACACAAAACACAAAGTATTGTGAAATTTAGTAGAAAGCCTCGACGGAAAGATTTTGTTGGACCGGAAAGGGACCGCAGTGATTGAGGATGCTGCGATAAGGCCAGTGCTGCGATTCGTTACTTTTTGTGAATTTTTTTTTCCGTTAACGCGCATCCGTCTTTGAGAGCTTTGGCCCGCTCGTTTCACTCCTGTTTCGTACGATGTCGAAAGCTTGGCGGCCCATGAATTCTCGACGGAGCCAGAGAGCCGAAGAAGAAAGACAGAAAAACGCTAGGTCACGGCCCTTCCCCGCTGACTCATCGCTCCGTCCCACACGCTCGCTTCGAGTTTTCACCCTCGTATTTTTTTTTTTCTTTTTTTTCCCCCCCTTTTCTCTCCAACACGACCGTTAGCTTCTCTACGAGTTTCGGTTAATCCGTAACACGCCCAGCTGCTCGGAGAATTTCCAACGCCCGTGCTTCGAAACTACCCACACACACACACACACACACAGACTAATTCGCCTATTTTTTTTTGTTTTTTTCGTGTTTCACCGAAAATACTTCTTGCTCGAAAATACAAGCCCCGAATTCTTCTCACTGTTTTCATTCATCGACGACGTGCAAAGTTCCGAACGGACGGATATAGATGACATATATATATTTGGATTTAGAAATTCCACGTTGACCCACTTTTTTTGAATGACTTTTTCTTCTATCGTCATTCGTTCCAATTTTTCGCCACAAAAGAAAATTATCGACAGTTTTTTTTTTTTATCGAAAAAAATTAATACACTTTTGTCTTTCGATTATTGAAAAAAAATCAAAATAAAAGATTGTTTTCATCGTGTAGGTCACTTTGCGGACGCGCCACTGACGGTACTGCAAAGTCAACGAAATAAGAGTTTATATTATTCCAATGCTGTGCCGCCGCTGCTGGCTCCTCGGCCTTCGCTTTCGCTTTCCACTCGCGCGCCCGAGTGTTCGAGACCGCTTCGTTACGACGAATCTTTAATGCCGATAAGGAAATAACGACTCTCACGAGTCGGCTAGCCGGGGCTGCTCTCGTTGTGTCGCCTCTCGATACGCCGATTAAACGGTTCGAACTCAGCTCCGAGGTGGCTGGGATCGAGAGGGACTCGGCTCCGAGCTCGCAGTCACGATTATTCCCCGTTCGAATACTGTTCCAGACACAGCGCGGCTTAACCTTCCGTCTCGGCAAGGCTGAGGCAATATTTTTCAAAGAATTTATCGATATTCATTTTTATCTTATGATTCTCGCATCGAAAATTTTTCCAAGACTCTTCATAATGATATAATCTATAAAAATTATTACACTTAACGTAACTATAAGTATAATGTCATTATAATTCATAACTTATTAAAAAATCTAACATCTCTTTGTGGCTCTGGCGGTTCGTGCCCGAGCTATGGGATTTAGAAACTGGAAATTCAGATTTCCGAAGATTTACTGGAAATACATGACTTTCGATTTGAAAATCTCATTTTTCGGCTGTAAGTGACGTAACACTTGAAATACCTCACTTCCGGTTTGAAATTCTCATTGTTCGACCGGAAGTGACGTCATACCGAAAATAAGTATCTTCCGGTCTGAACATCACATTTTTCGATCGGAAGTGACGCCGCACCGGAAATGCGTCACTTCCGGTTTCGAAAACCTATTTTTTTTTTTTTTTTTTTTTTTTTTTTTTTTTTTTTTTTTTACCGGAAGTGACGTACTTCCGGCGTGACGTTACTTCCGGTCGAACAATGATATTTTCAAAGCGGAAGTCACGTATTTTCGGTACGGTGTCACTTCCAGTTGAAAAAAAATGGCCTCCGGAGAAAATACGTAGCAACGCCTCGTGGATTCCAAGAAAAAAAGAAAGCTTTTCCACAGGCTCAAAGCTGTCTCGTTTTATTATTGATATAAAATTGCAAGAAAAACGGGTGGCGAACTCACGAGGCGACGCACTACATTATGTTATGTAAACAAGGCTCTGCGCATGCGCATAGACACGGGGAGAGACGCTAGCGCACGCTCTATTCTCGAACAATGGGGCTCGCCCGGCAGCGTCAGCGGCAGAGAGCGTAAACACGAGAGTGCGAGAGAGTCACGTGTCGCGGGTTTGTTGTTAATCGGGGGTGAGCGAGAGAGCACGACCGGGGATTTACGAGGTTGACACGAACCGGAATTACACAATCGAAACCGTGGCTACGTGGCCTATCGTTTCGTTATTCTTTTACCGCCGTTCCATCGATACCCGCTCGCTCGGCTACGGGACATTGTTCGCGTAACGAGAAACCGAGAAACCGAGAAGAATGAGGCGAAGGAATGTAGGAAATCGAAACCGCGATAAAACAGACGAGCTATCGAGTCGCTTCATTGTTCGTGAAATCAACGAGACAGCGACATCAGAATAACGATATATGCATATGTGCAGTACGCATTTATAGATTTTTTTTTTTTTTTTTTTTTTTTTTTCGAAATAACGTATAAGATTCAAAAATACTTGGAGAATGTCAACAAAGGATAATGAATTTGTCGGTGTTCTCTAATAAAATTTGTTCCCAATGGCCTGAATTCGTGTTGTTAAAGTATTTTTCTTTTGCAAATTGTCAAAACTTTCGGCGGTCAAAAATTTTTATCCACGCACAATTAAATTGTCCGGTGAACTTTGAAGTGAAGTGAACTTCACTTTGCAGTAGAAGCTACGTGACAAATTTTTGTTTCAAAAAATTTCACAAAAATTCATACACGCTTTAAAGAGTATCGACAAGAGTGTGTAAAAAAATTTCGTAACAAAGCTCGAAGGGTTCCGAATTTATTTCGTTGGAATAATCACTTCCGGTATCTGCCTTGAATCATGCCCGTTTTATTTAATTTATTTTTCTAATTAAATAATTACGCATAAATAATAATCCCAGTGGGGATCGAACGCTACGTGTCTACGATATCGACCGGGCACGAGACACGACTCTCAAGATCCCGAGAATTTCTCTACGACGAGCCGGGCTCGCTCGTCATTGTAACGCATGTTTCCCTGTACGAGCGTTCGCACGCCTGCGCAGAATCCACGGCGTCGACGTCGCTCTCGTAATTTCTCGACGCGCGTTTAGGCCTCCCCCTCCGCCTCACTCCGCAATACATAATAGAGAGGGTAATTTTGCGTAATGCACGCGATCGCGCATCGGCTCTGACGAGCGGGCTCGGCCGGATCCGTTTCGTGTTCTCTGAACGCGGGTTCAGAGCGCGTACGTGTGTACCTAACACCTTCCCGCCGCTCCACTCCGATAGCGCTTTTCATGAATGGGAACGCGCATTGCTCGCTATCGCCGCTTATGAATCGGACGTGTCCCCCTCCGGTATCTCACTCTTTATTACAGCACGCCTGCAATTACACGGGCGGTGTTTATTGTACAGCCACGGCACAATTTTCATGCGTACAATGGATTACCACGAATTAATTCATACCCGATGTTTCATCGTCGACCAATCGACATGAAAAAATTATTTTCACGGCCGGTGACCCGCTAACAAATATTCATTTGATTCAAACAAATGTTCATTCGATTCAAACAAATATTCATTGTGATTCAAACAAATGTTCATTGTGATTCAAACAAATATTCATTGTGATTCAAACAAATATTCATTTGATTCGAACAAACGTTTGCTTTATTCGAGCAAATATTTAATTTAATGCAAGCAAATATTTACTTAATTCAAGGTAATATTTATTTTATTCAAGAAAATTTATTTTATTTACGGGGGGCTTGGGCGAATACATTTTGTTTTGGGTGTTTTCTTCTTGTCTCGCGGAGTAATATAATGGAAGCGGGATTATTTTTGCTTTCCAGCCTATTTGCGTAAATGTCGCGACGTGTCGTTTTTTTTTTTTTTTTAAATTTTTTATTTTATTTTATTTTTTTATTGTACATATTCGAAAATGGTGATTTCTTTTTCCATTAACGCAATGTCGTTATGCAGATTAGATTTTTCGTTTTCCTTATACACGAACGAGTACGCAACTTTTTGTCGTCTGAAATCCTCGAAGGTCTCAGAGTACACGGTGAATGATTTGATTATCATGTACACCGTAATTATCCCTGCTCTTCTTTCTTTTTTTTTTCAACTCATCCATTTAATTGCCCGTCTCATTCTCGTACGAGTACAAAATATATATATATGTCTGGACTTGGTGAAAAAAAAAAAAAAAGAAAACAAATCTTTTTGAACGTACGTAGTAGCCGGAGTCCCGCGACTTCCCACGATAGACTCGAAGGCAGACTCAGAGCGTGGTCCGTGTTGCTCAAGCGAAATCCGACTACACTCGAGCAGCCGGTCGCTGGCTCTGCGCTCTTGATTATACTTACGCTATATACGATCGGTTAAGAAGTCGGAGGTGAGACTGCTCGCGTACGTGCCAGTGGCAAACAGCAGTGTTGCACAGGAGAGCTTTCCTCATGCCGTACTCACTGGCGACGGGTGAGCGAGCGCGAGAGAACCAGCACCCGTTTTATTGCACGTATCCTCTCCGGTTGCTACTGGAATTCCGTCGTTTCCTGTCACCGCGAACAGCCAAGCACGAGCACTCTCGTACACCGCGAACAGCCAAGCACGAGCACTCTCGTACACCGCAAGCATATATTCGATTCGCGTTATGCACACTCTTGTTTCTTAAACAAAACATTTTTTTAAAATTGAAATTAGCTCTGTATACATGATCTTGTTTTTTTTTTACCGAAACTGCATTAATAATCACAATAATCATCGGAATAATCATCGGAATGATTATTCCGATAAGCGAGAAATAATCATCGGAATAATCATCGGAATGATTATTCCGATAAGCGAGAAATAATCATCGGAATAATCATCGGAATGATTATTCCGATAAGCGAGAAATAATCATCGGAATAATCATCGGAATGATTATTCCGATAAGCGAGAAATAATCATCGGAATAATCATCGGAATAATCATCGGAATAATCATCGGAATAATCATCGGAATAATCATCGCAATAATCATCGCAATAGTCGTCGCAATAATCATGGCAATAATCATCGCAATAATCGTCAAAATAATCGTCGGAATAATCGTCAGAATAATCATCGGAATAATCATCGGAATAATCATCGCAATAATCATCGTGAAACAGTACAATCTCTTGGTATTTCCATCTTGCCCTTCCTTTCGAATAAAATCAATTGTCACCAATATCCATTTGTCCTCAGGATTCTTCGAGATTTCGCGATAGGAAGGATATATCTTGAGAAAAGTGATTTTTCGAACGGAGATCAGCGGAGTTATCTCCCCTGTTGGCGTCGTCTTGTAAGGAAATAATACGAAGGAGTGGCCGACGGAAGGAGAATCCGGTCGGATCGAACCTCCGGAGATGTTTCGATAAGGCGCTAGCTCCGATCAGTCGAAGAGAGTTGCGAAACGATTGACCGGTCCCTCTCGTTCTTTCTCCTCGACTTCTTGCGCCCCCCCCCCCCCCCCCCCCTCCGGACTGTCCCTTCACTCTTGGTGTCTACACGCTCGACTGGTAATTCCCTTAAAAGCTCTCGGCTCTCGGAACGTGCACGAGACACGACATGGTCTCTTTCAAGTTCACCGGGAATAAAGAACGGGGTTCCCGATTCCATGCCAAGGATGGTTGCTTCGCTCATCCGTTCACAAATCAAATATCCGTTAGTCCGGGCCGCGCATGCGCTCCACCACGACGTACGTTTCTGTCTACGGAAGTAATTCTCGTTGTTTTGCGTCGCTTTTTTTTCTTACTCTCTGATCCTTGGTTTGTCTATTTGTTGGTAAATATCGTTGTAAATTTAGGTCACGATAAATGTCCGCTTTACAAATTATTTTCACAAATATATAAACATTAATTTATACGATAGGTACATAGATAAATTAATGTACAATTTATTAAAATGAAATTGGACTGAATTTTTACAATCTTCTTTTTTTTTGTTTGTTCGTATTTTTGCAGTGGCGGCGAGACGCTCGACGAAAATTCGGTGGCCGGTAGTATAGTCCTCGCGGAGGGTCCCGACGGCAAAGAGCTGTTGGTTTCGGAACTGGTGGTCGACAACAACAGCAGCGGTGGCAGCAGCAGTGGGACGCTGCGGGGCGAAACGAAACACGGGATCGTCCACGTGGTGAACGGCGACAGCGAAGGAACGGTTGCCAGTTGCCGGTTGGTCAGACGAAACGCGACGCTAAGTGGCAACCACAACGGTAGCGTCGGCAGAGTAACGCCGCGCAGTCACATGGAGCAGGAGAAGAGGATGCGGCGAGAGATCGCCAACAGCAACGAGCGGCGTCGGATGCAGAGCATCAATGCGGGCTTTCAGTCGCTCAGGACACTGCTGCCACATCACGAGGGCGAAAAACTCTCCAAGGTAAGTCGAAAAGGACAACATGAAGAAAAAAAAAAAAAAAGAAAAGAAAAGATTTTTCTTTCTCTCGTGCACGCGTATGTCGGGCTTGAGAATTACTCGCTACTATTAAATTGTCGACATTTTTTTTTTTTTTTTTTTTACAATTTGGACCAAGCGAAATATGAAAAATTTTCAATTTCAATAATTTTTAACAATCATTGTTTTTTAATTCACCGTAATCATGATGATTATCATGATGATTATCATGATGGTTATCATGACGATTATCATGGTGATTATTATGATAATGAAATACGAAAAATATTCAAATTAAATAATTTTCAACAATCCCATTTTTTTTTAAATCCGGTGTAGATTTTTTTAAAATTGGCTAAGAGAGAGGTGACGTGCGTACAATTGGCTCTTTTTACGCTGCACCCTTGAGCCGATACTCCGAAGTACGACTTCGCTCGCAATTAAATATTATCGTATATGGTGCGGCGCACGGGTTCTTCCTCCGATTGATACTGCGCATGCGTGTGTGTATCTACGGCGTACAACATGAAGATCCCCGTCACGCAGGTTGCCCGGATATTCGTAATCGTAATATAAAAACGCGAGGTTTTACTTCGTTTCCTGCGATTGCAAAAATATGATAATAGAGATACCGCAAAATGTAGCCTCGCCGGAGGGAAGTACTTTACGGCGAGTCGACAATGTTGCAGTGAGAGATTTAATAATAGATGGCCTCCGAGTATTCACATGTAGTGAAGGCATTTTTAAAATTTTATTTTTTAATTTACATACGTAACGCCCTCTTCCCTACCGCTTATCTTTGCTTGCATTTTTCTTTTCATCTCGTGTACGTACAATAACACTGTTGAGCTGTTGTACCATGCGCGATAAACAACGTCTCGAAGTACGCATGTTCATAGTCCGTGATTCGAACGATCGAGATATTAAATGGAACAAAAATTTTCGTGCTGAATTGTCATGCGTCATCCGCGCACGTAGATCATTTTCGTGACATTCATGGATTCATCGCTTCTATTTTAAAACGGTGAGAACAAATACGTGTAAACAAAATTTCAAGTACGTATGCGATCGAACCGTCGCAAAAAAAAAAAAAAAAAAAAAAAAACGTTCGAGTATTTGATTTGGAAAAGTAATCATCGTAATTCGTGACACACATCTTCGTCGTGGGGGCCCATTAATCGTGTGACTAATAGTAATAACAACGCCGAGCATGTTGGTCGGCAATAACAAGAGTCAAACTATTTATAACACAAAAAAAACTTCATGAATTAAAAATCCCGTAAAATCTTGAGTAGGACATGAATTTTTCATGAAAATTATACCAAACAGAGGGAAGTGGCAGCTTTATCTGTTTGCCAAATTTCAATTAGCTGACTGGAATTCTTCGTTAGTTACAGCGATTTTTAAGGCCCAGAATCAATCGCGTTACACACCGCGCGCATGCGCACGCGCACACCGGACGCCAGCTAAAAATCATATTTCATAGTGGAAAACAGCTTTCTACTATTAGGAAGAAAATATAAAAAGCATACACAAGACTTTATGTAGAGAGTCACAGCGAACGAACGATATTATGTATATTCGAGAGACTATTATGTTCGATGGCCGTTCGGGCGCGTTGACGATATGTTTCCATCGCGTGCGTGCCTTTCGTAATTCACGGCACGTCGGTCGAATTCGCAACACGCGCTGCCGTCCGCGCGCCATCGCCGCGATCGCCGCGCCACAGGAAATCGTAAATGTCCCGAGGTACAACGGTAGGATATGTGTGTCGAAGAGAGCGTGGTGATGTCGTGTTCAAAATGACAGCACGAAAGAGATGGAAAGCGAGATTGGCAGAGAAAGAAAAAGAGGTACTTAAGGCCTCCCCCGCCCTCTCTCTCTCTTCGCCCCTCCATCCGGGCGGTCACCATCACCGAGCCGTCGACCACCGTGCCGCTACTGTATCCATACGAGGACCCGCGAAACCGTTGCCGGACGCGCTTGTCCTCTCGTGTACGATAATACCCCCATTTGACCCATATAGTCACGATTGCTCGACATTTCCAGTTACGTTCCGACAAAAGATAAATAAAAAAAAAAAACGCTCGGGATTACAATGACCGAAGATTATTATAATTAATTAATAATTCATTCATTCGTCATACGATAATGGAAGAAAATCTTCCCACGATGATTCTGCCTGATACGAAAAAGTCAGTTGTGATTATTATTATTATTATTATTGTTGTTGTTGTTGTTGTTGTCGTTGTTGTTGCTGCTTTTGTCATAATTTCTCGAGACATGGTTTACCATACTTTTGAGGTCAACTCTAAAGATGAGTTAACATTCATTATTTCGTCATTCGAACCATATAGCCTCGACATCTTCAGTTACGTTCCGACGAAAGATAAATAAGTTGAAAAAATAAAAAAATTCTTAGACGAATAATGACGATGAAAATAATGGTAATTAATTAATTCGCCGTCCAATAATAGAAGAAAACAAATCTTCCGACAACGATCCTCCCGCGTCCGAAAAACCGGTTTTGTATTTATTATTATTATTGCTTTTATTATCATTGTTACTATTATTGTTGTTATTATTTCTCGCGAAATGCTTTCCCAAATTTTTGTGGCTCCAAAGATGATTTAACATATTTCGATAAACTATAATCGTAGGCGCGCAGTAATACGCACCGTCGACCCTCTGCGCGCGCCTTCTATGAAAGTGAACTCTCAGCGAGCTACGTACTACAAATTACAGAGGTGCCGGGCGCGAAACGTTCGAGGAACTGGCAGTAACGCAGCACGAGCTCGTTAACTACCCTGTAATTTTTACTCTCCTCTCGTCGCTCATCGCCGTTAAAGCCCGATCGATACAACTTCTAGGCACACGTGATTTCACACCATGGTGTGTATGTTTGTGTCTGTAGGCGCGTGTGCGCGTGTTAAATGTCCGAAAGAAGCGGGGATACCTCGCAGTTGTCGACACCTCGTTAATAATACAGCACGCTTTTCACGTCCGTTCGAGCCGTTTGCGACAATAGAGGAAGCGAAAACGACAATAATTCGTCCCGGCTTGGAAAGAGTTTTTTTTTTTTTTGCTAATTTTCTTTATTTATCTTTTCTGACTCGTTGAAATTCCATTCGGTACCGAGACACGTCTATTATGCGATAGGAAAAAAAAAAGTGAAACTTTTATTTTTTCTTTATTTTTCTTACTCGTGAAAATTTCATTCGATACCATTGGTGTTTTCGTATGTGGTAGAAAAAAAAAAGCGAAACTGCTTTTTTTCGCGTTAATCGGTGAATAAATCGTCGCTCGCAAAAAGTGCATCGAGCGAATTTTCTCGGGCGACAATAACGGCACGGAGGACCGAGCGCGAGTTTACATAAATCTTGGTTGCACGGAGCCGAGCAGGATAGCCTTACTATATACAGGAGACTCTCTCGTAACTCAATATTTCGCGGACCGGTTTTCGAGCCACATGGTTCGGTTCCCACGCATTTCTCTCGGTCTCCCTCCCCTCTCCTTTCTTTGCCGGCTCGCCCCCCCCCCCCCTCCGCCCCCTCTCTGTCGCGATCTCTCGTTCCTCTATTTTCTCTCTTTCTCTCTTCATTTATCCTCGCCTCTTCTCTCGCACGAAACTTTGCTCGACCGAGAGAAAGAACGTGACCGGTCCTCGATCTCTTCGCCCTCCCCCCCCCCCTTCCGCCGCGAGCGGCGGGAGCGAAGGCCATTGGCATATGATGAATTTCGTGAAGCCATGGCCTACTAAACATTTTTTTTTAAATCGATGTCCCGCCGAGATATTTACCCTCCATTAGCTCAGCACACCGGTAAATTTTTTGAAGATTTTTTTTCATCATCGCGTTACTCAATTCGACAAGTTCGAGGAGGATATTATTTTTTTTTCCGATGATCTTGCGAAGATACGAAACGCATGAGTTGTCACGAAAAAAAAAAACCAATAAACGCGTGTAGTATTACGGATGTTTTCTAAGCAATATTTACGGTCGAGTGAAGGTGAAATTAAATGGTGTAAGAGCTTAGAAATTAGCCTCAGAACGTATCTCTAATGAACCATAGATCTGGAGTTCTTCGATCCAGGTTTGATGGATTTTTATTTATTTTTATTTATGTTTATTTTTTTTTTATTTATGTTTATTTATTTTGATTTATGTTTTTTTTTGTCTTGATTTATTTTGATTTATTTTTGTTCATCGCGGATTTTATCTTCGAACTATTGACCACCCAAAAAGTGTATTTGGAAGTTGGCAGAGGGCGAGGAACCGGCGATCTGTGACGAGAACGAACTTACAGCGCTTACGCACAGGCTCGACGTCTAGTACGCACGCCGGGGCGTACATTCGCTTCCCAGACGCCTCGACCCATTTTCATTTGCCTCCGCACTCGCGAAACGCAGAGACAGAGGAGTATTAAAAATAAACCGGTCTCTTGCCGTCTACCGATCCCATCTCCGGGGGTTCGGTTCACGCGCGTGTAAATTCTCTATACTTGACTCCTAGCGGACTATTTAAATTTCCTGGTCCTCTTCCACAGCAGTTCTTTACAGATTAAAATATTATTTTTCGCTTTTAATTGTGTATTATTTTCTTCAATTCCCCCGTACATTCGACTGTAATTCTCCAATATGCAAGAACTCGTCTCGGGGCATTCCGAACAAGTTACTATTTATGAAGTTATAATTAAAAAAAAGATTTTTATAAACACGAAAACCGAGCTTTCTTCACGAAGTAGCAAAGTAATTTATTTATTTTTTCCGTAAATCTGTGAAAATCAATGACCAGTTGAAGGTCTCGAGACGATCACCGATCGGTCGAAGCTCACAGAATACCTAACGAAGAAAAATGCATAGAAAAATGTGTCCATCGGGCGGGAAGCGAACCCGGGCCTAACTTGCCAGGCAGAGACCGAATCCCTTCCCCCACAGCTCCCTCCACGGGCGCACGATGAGTATCCGCGCCGACTCGCTTTCTCTCCGCGTTCCCTTCGTGCATACCCTCGGCTGTCTTCGCCCGGGGTCGGGCAGCTTTGGCGGTTGGCCGGTTCCTCGAGGGCGATGGGTTGGGTTCGCGCACGACGCCCGAGCCGAAGAACAAGAAAGAACGGTCGGTCAGGCCAGGGCGGGGCGGGGGAGAGGGAACGCCGAGGGGAGCAAACGAGAAACGAAACGTTCGGCGAATGGAGGGGGAAGCGGCGTTTACCCGCCGCCGCTGCCGGCGACGACGCCCGAGAAAACGCGCGGGGCACCACGGTCGGACAAGGACGACGGGAACCCAGACATCACGTGCTCTCAGCCGTCTTTCGCGTCTCCCTCCGTCCTCCTCTCTCCCACTCGCCGAACCATCGTTCCGTCTCTCTTGCCTCTCCACTTCCACTCGCACTTGTGTTTTCGCTTGTCCTCCGTTGTCCTCCCGCGTCTCGGGTTCCGCGCAGGCCGCGCGCTGGGCCCACGCCCGCGGCGTAGTACTACCGCTGCGATGTCTCTCAGCTTTGCACGGGCTGCGCTCTTCCTCTTAGGCTTCTTTTTCATTCCCATGGATTTGTTCCCCGAGGACGAGTTTCTGACTCGAGTCCCACAATGGATCGTGGGACACCCGCGAGGCTCGCTCGCTGGAGTTGGCGAGCAGCGGGGAGGTCGCGAATGGTAAAAATTCGAAAACCCCGAACGCACATTTTGATAATGAATATAAAAATAATCTCGACTATTTTCGAGATCTTTTATTTTTACGATCAGAGGAAATACGAGATAAACGAAATTCCATCGGGGAAAAAAAAATTATTTTAGGTGCATCGTCATAGAGGAAATCATTTTTTTTTTCCTCGATTCGTTAGGCTCGAGTATCGGTGGACCAACTTACAATAAATGTCGCCGTACATTTCCGTATCGCTCGCGAGACTAGCGCATTACATTGGACTACTTTGCATATCAAAAAAATTAATCAAATGCTTTTTTACGATCCTAGGAAATTCGACAAAACAAAATGTTGCCATTGTTGTGGAAAAAAAGATTACTTTAGATCCATCATCATAACGGAAATATTTTAGTTTTTTTTGTTTCAGTTCGTTCGGTTCGAACGAATTGGATCGGCGCTGGCCATTTTTGGCGGTAAGAATTTTTCTTCTCTTCGACCGAACATTTTTCGACGAGGGTTCCGAGAGGCGTGTTGCGCGCCTCGCATCTGGGTCGTCATTCTTTCCTCGTCTTTCTCCGGCTGCCCCCCTCCCCCTTCCCCCTCGGACTCGTCCTTTGACACGACCCTCTACCTTCTGCGTCTCTCCTCGCGCACAGCCGCACACTTTCCACCGGCCTCTCGCTTCGTCCCTTCCATGCCGAGCGCTTCTCTTTCGCCTACCTGGGACCCACGATGCCGCGTCCCTTTGTTCGTTTCACTCGCCCCTGCAGCGTGGGGTCCCGCAAACGAGGCCCGATCATCCTCTTCCCCCACTCTTTCGCTCTTTCTCTCCCGCTCGCTCGTTCGCCCTCCTATCGGAACGAGTGACCGCGACCAATAAAGGTCTCACCTTCGCGTCTTACCTCCCGCCTCGCTGCTCCCGTTCCCTTCTGCCGTTCTGGACTCGTGTCTCCCCGGTCCCTCCGCGAACCTCGCGGTCCAACTCACTTTTTTATCAGGCTCTCGCAGTACGGCACTGCTATACATGGCGCAGCCCGATTTATACCTATCCACTGTACGGTATAACACATGCATTATATATAGGCCAATGCTGGCTGAAATACCAATGGTATTTTACAATTATATTTTTTAATTTTTTAATTTTTTTTTTTTTCCGGCTTGTGTATTTTTCAAAACTCCAATTTTTTTAGGATGTACATTTTTCAAAATTCCAATTTTTCTAAGGATCGTACATGTTTCAACATCTAAATTTTTAAAAGAATTATGCATTTTTTTTATATATATATATTTTTTTTTTAGGATTATTGATTCTTTTATTTTGGTAATGGGTGATAATAAATACGAGCATTATTATTCGTTAATGTTCGACGTGTGAATTAGTTGTGGGCTCACGTTTTTTAGGTTCCCGTGAGAG
This sequence comes from Amblyjoppa proteus, assembly GCA_963922035.1. Classification (NCBI taxonomy): domain Eukaryota; kingdom Metazoa; phylum Arthropoda; class Insecta; order Hymenoptera; family Ichneumonidae; genus Amblyjoppa; species Amblyjoppa proteus. The sequence continues at coordinate 1,836,174 of OY998234.1, forward strand.
AGAATCGATTTTATACGTTCGCGCTCTACGATACAGTACACAAGTTCGTCCAGTAGTTACTCTCCGGTAACTTTGCATAGCATCGCGTCTGGTTCTCGTTCCCTCTGCCCCGGCGAGCTGCAGAAGGTCGATCGTAATCGGGCGACTGTCTGAGCACGGGGCCGACGGGGACGGTACGCGACGCGACGACGGAAGTCGAAGAAAAATTTGTGTTCACCGGCGGGAGAGCCAGTGGCTCTCATCGACCCGAGTAACCCGAGTCTGTCGTCAGGAAACGGGAAAGAAAAGAGCGGGAGTTCCGCGGCGAACAGCGAGACTCTTTCTTTTCATCCATTTTTTTTTCTAATCATTTTTTTTTTCTAATCATTTTTTTTCTAATCATTTTTTTTCTAATCATTTTTTTTCTACGAATTTTTTTTCTCCAAGTAGAAAAACCTTGTTTATTAGGCCGTCAGTTGGAAAACGATCTTTCAGTGCGCAGCTAAATATGTGCGTCTGCGAATACCGCGCGGCGCGTTAAACGAGGCGGAGGAAAAGACCGAGCGATGGGAGCGCTGATCGTAAAGTCAGTCTCGTTCGCGTTTCTCGTCTCCTCTACGTGCGTTCCTTGTGCCACAAAGACGACAAATAACTCCGGTGAATGGCATTGTTTGAGCGTGCCCGGCCGTTCCGAAGCGGCGGCGTGCCGCGATGGAAAACATCGTCGTCCCCGGCACGACGGTAATGCGCTTTGGGGGCCTTCGCGTAAATCTTCTAGCGCGTGTTGCCTCGCCGCTCGGGGAGATTCGCGACCGATCGGGTACCGTAATACCTGACGCGTCTCCGCCGTTGAGACGGTTTTCGTAGCCACCCAGCCACGCGCCGAGTTACGCCGGTCGTCTCGTTGGCGCGGCCGTAAATTCGATAATAAATTGGCCGTCGCCGAACGGCGAAGAAACGACGTTCTGAACGGGCTATCGCGGACCAAAGTAAAACAGGAAAAAGTACCGTCATCAGCATCAGCTCGTGCTTGGGTGGATAGTCCAACAGCCGGAATCGCGGATAAAGCGGCCCGTCGACGATTCCTTGCTACTTGTTGCATTCCCTCTATATTATCCCCCCGACCGGGAAATACGCTTCCAGAATGATGATAGACATTCAACAAGACTCCTGTCATTCCAACATGTCATTCCACGATGTCATTCCAGGATGTCATTCCACGATGTCATTCCAGGATGTCATTCCAGGATGTCATTCCAGGATGTCATTCCAGCATGTCATTCCAGCATGTCATTCCAGCATGTCATTCCAGGATGTCATTCCAGGATGTCATTCCAGGATGTCATTCCAGAATGTCATTCCAGAATGTCATTCCAGAATGTCATTCCAGGATGTCATTCCAGGATGTCATTCCAGGATGTCATTCCAGGATGTCATTCCAGGATGTCATTCCAGGATGTCATTCCAGGATGTCATTCCAGGATGTCATTCCAGAATGTCATTCCAGAATGTCATTCCAGAATGTCATTCCAGAATGTCATTCCAGAATGTCATTCCAGGATGTCATTCCAGGACGTCATTCCAGGACGTCATTCCAGGACGTCATTCCAGAATGTCATTCCAGAATGTCATTCCAGAATGTCATTCCAGAATGTCATTCCAGAATGTCATTCCAGAATGTCATTCCAGAATGTCATTCCAGAATGTCATTCCAGAATGTCATTCCAGAATGTCATGCCAAGATATCTTGACCGATAGCCTGTTAAAACCGGTTAAAATCGGCCGGCTGTTTTCGGATGAATAAAAAAAGAAAATGCCGATGACTTTCTATCTCATGCGGGAGTTGATAGATCAAAGTCTCACATCAGACGACACGGTTTACCGTATTTTTGCTCGTCAGCCCTCCGGCTCTCATCAAACCAGCATCAGGGATAATCGTCCGAGCGCCTGCCAAGCTCTCGTCGCGAATGATCGTTAATAAATTGCGCATCAAAGAAACACATTCGGCGAGTGGTTTCTCAGGCCGGGCGAACGAAGCTCTTTACATCTCGGCGCTAAATCCTTATGTCGCATTCCGCCCTTTCGAAACGAGACAAATAATCGCCAAGGAATTGTCGGCCTCCGAGTACAGCGCGAGCCTTCGGTGTGAGAAAATAACTACATACATCGCGACAGTTTTTCCTAACTCACATTTAAAGCCACCCGTTTTCTTTCCCTTTACACTTGTCGAGACACTGCGATCTCTTGATCCACAGAACTGAGCCGGTCTGGCCGATTATGTCCAGTTTGTCGAGTCTCCGATATTTCCGTCCCTTACAGCGTAGAATACGCGCACAAATGCATAGAAGATTTTCATTAAAAGTGTTCACAAATTCCATTCTTCCGGGACTTTTCCGTCGCCGCTGTGGCTCGAGCGCGAAGCGCAGCCGCTGCGCGGCACTTCCGGTCGCGTGCTGCGTTCCGCACCCGACGCTCGAATAATTGGCCAGCGCCAGCAGCCCAGCGGCTTGATCCTTCGAGCTGGCGCACGAATTCAAAAGGGTCTTTCAACTTTCTTTTTTTGTTTTTTTTTTTTTTTTTTTTTCATGTCAATCTTGGTTCTTTTCTCTTCCCTTAAGGCCGATTTGTTCTCGGATTCTCGGGACTTCCCCGGTGTTCGCCTCGTTTGCGCTTCGTCTTTCCCGCTACGGCCGTTATCGTTGGGCCGTCATCCTCACGGGAGTCATCGGTCGTATTTATAGAACGTGACTGGTTGATTGCGATTGGCCCGAGCGGTGCCACGGACACGCGTTTAAAGGAGAAGCCTGGCCAGAAGACGACGCGCTTTGCTCCCGACAAGCTCGCCCTAATGACGACATTGTTGTCCCGACGCCCTGCGTCCTTCGCGCACCTGCCCGTCTCCTTAAGGCAAATGTCCCCATTCCCGATCGTGCTCCCTCTACCGATCATTTCAGCGTATAACCTCATTTACGAGGCTGCCAATGCATAAAAATGTTCATCAGTGGTCTAGAAATATTCAGAAATTTATGCACTGTCAGAGGATCGTAAATTGCAGGGTAATTGTAATAATTTGTTAATAATATTATTGTTTTTCTTGACGAACCTCACGATCCGAGCGGTTTCTTAGGAGTGAGCTTTGAGGAATGTCGAGACCGCGTACGATAAGGTATCGCGCTTCGGTGCTTGCGCGCATGCGCGTGCATCAAGATGGAATTCCACCGGGAGGGAATTACATTGATTTACGGTCATTTAATCGGTATTTTAACGATTAACGATTAAACCGATTTGCTCCGAAATGAGCGCGCGCGTCATGTCGAACTAACACTTCTGGTATTGTCGTGCGGCGGGATGATCAATGCATTAATTTTTGAAAAAACACCGAAGCGATAACTCGTCCAAAAAGTTCATCAGTGACGAGCGATGTCATCCTCGGTCGACTGAGTAGTACGTAAACGGTCTTGAACGTTGCCAATGAATAATCGATTAATCAATCGATCGATCAAAGTGTTACCTGTCGTTGCGCGACTTGTTTCTTCGATATTTCTTCGATCGGTTGACTGATAGGGAAATCCTTATCGGTTCGATTATTATTTCTTTCTGTACGTTTATATCTACAATTTGAAATGCGATACCCAAAACGCTATAATTATTTAGTGAAAACTTCGAGGTACGCAAACGATCTTGAGCAATCGGTAGTGAATAATCGATTGATCAATCGATCGATCGAAAAGTTACTTGTCCTTGCGCGACTTGTTTCACCGATCTTTCTTCGATCGGTTGACTCGTAAAGAAGTCCTAATCGGTTCGGTTATGACTTATTTCCATACAATTTTACATCCAATCTGAAATGCGTTACCTTAAAGGGTATCATTATTTAGGGAAAACGTCAAGGTCGAATGAGTTTCCATGAACAGACGTGAAGAAATTTGGGTCACCGGAGCCGACGATCACGAAGCTCACGCCCACAAACTTCGGGCGAGAGGCGAGGGCTCTTTAATGACTCGCATTAATAGTTGTCGCGGTATCCTTTGCGGTACGCTGCTAATCCACCGCAGTAGGACAAAAGTGTTGGCTCGGTGTACAACGGGGTTGTGGGTTTTGTTGCACGTGACGCGTTATTATCGTTGTAACTCGCACGCACTTCTCTTAATTAAGGGGCTCGTGTAGTAGACGGCTGCGAGGAGCAAGGAAAAGGAGGATGATGGTGAGAAATGGACGACAAATGGCGGAGGGGGGGGGGGGGAGGGGGGAACCGAGCGAGAGTGTGTCGCACTTATGTAAGGCTCCGCTCCGTGCAGGCAAGTGAAACTGTCGGACACAGGCCCGATAGTTTTGTTCTAGGTTCGCTGTTAAGTTTAACGCGTGACACCGACTTTAAATGTACATTCTTACCTTTTTTTTCTGTCCGACGCGAATGGCGAGAATCTCGATGGAGTCCATTGTCCGGTTAGTCGAGGCAGTCTGGACACGAGTCCAGACCTTTAGGGTACAAAACAAAATATTTCAATAATTGAGCATCAGAGAATTGACAATCAGAGAATTGAAAATCAGAGAATTGAAAATCGGAGAATTGAAAATCAGAGAATTGAAAATCAGAGAATTGGAAATCAGAGAATTGGTAATTAGAGAATTGGAAATTAAAGAATTGGAAATTAGAGAATTGGAAATTAGAGAATTGGAAATTAAAGAATTGGAAATTAGAGAATTGGAAATTAGAGAATTGAAAATTAGAGAATTTAAAATTAGAGAATTGAGAATTAGAGAATTTAAAATCAGAGAGTTGGAAATTAGAGAATTGAAAATTAGAGAATTACGAATTAGAGAATTAGAGCATCGAAAAATTGAAGAATTGGAACATAAAAACACTGAAAATATCTAAATAATTGAATAAAAGTGTTTTTCTTTCTCACAGAGGATGCGTTTGCCTTAATGAAAATGTCTCATTTTTATTTTCCTCGATTTACATATGCCCTGGCCGTAATTTCTGCGCATCCCGCAGTAACCTGATTATGCCGGTCGGCCGGTGGTATTATGCCGTCGCAACATCGTTAGAGTATCTCGTGACTATCGCCCAAAGGTAACAGCTCAGACTGCACATTAGTGCAGTTTCTCGTCAGGCGAAATATGCAAGCTCAGCATTCTCCCAACTGTGCATCGCGCGCTACTGGCCTAACGGTTCGCTCGTGTGTTCGACGAACAGCGGGGCGGGGGGATTATGCAAGAGCCGCAGCGTCGATGGATTATTCGTTGTGGCATGCAAACTCAACATTCTTCGCGTACCTGCGTCAGGTGTTTACCGTGGCAGGTACAATATGTGCGAATGGAGTAACGAGAAGCCGCTACATTCATTCCAGATTCACATTACAATTTCACCAAGATAAAACTCCTTTCGTTTCCCTGCACAAACAAAAGTTTTCAAATAAAATGATCGATCGAGATTTTAGTGGGCGAATGTACGTCAAGAAATCTTAAAAAAAAAAAAAAAAAAAAAAAATGTTTTTAAATCATATAAAAAATAAAAAAAAATTAATTTATTGTTTCCACGCTCTCCAACGGCGAAATCTCATCTTCGTTTTCGTGAAAGATGCAATATGTGAGAATGGAGAGTACCGAGAGTGCAGAATGGCGAAACCGCTACATCCGCATTAAATTTGCTCCAAGTTTCAAACTCCTTTCGCTTTCGTACACAATGAAGTCTTTAAATAAAATGATCGATCGAAATATTAGCGGTAGAATTAACGTCAAAAAAATCTTCAACAAAATGGAAAAATAATAATAATAATAATAATAATAATAATGTACGGGTTCCACGCTTTCCAACGGCGGAATCTCGTCGTCGTTTTAGCGATCGCGGGAATTCACAATGAAAAAATAATGAGGACAGACGAACGATCAACTATATCGGACGGTCTTTCAGAAATGGAGGTCGAGTTGAACGACCGTGCACGCCATCCATCGTGCCCGCTTTTGCCACTGTCGCGCAACTCTTCCCCCGCTCACTTTGTTGTTGACAAACACACACGTACAGGACATACACTTCTTACCCCTGGCTCGGAGGCATGTTTACAAATCGCAACGTGATCCGGGTCGCGCACAATAACGCGGACGTCACTCAGGCTTCGACGCTATTATTATCCTTCGTGAAAGAACAACTTTTATATCGACACACCAGCTATCGACTAACAACAACAAATTATAATAATAATAATAATAATAATAATAATAATAATAATAATAATAATAATAATAATAATGCTTATATAAGATAATATATAAACCTAATCTTATATTATTTTCTACTTACGTTATTCTTGCCGCATATGGTGTGTGCTACTGTATCTTCATGCACGGTGTTCTTAGCGAGCCTCACTCGTCAGAACACGAGATAAACGGATCAACTTATCTATCTTTTTATAATAATGTTATTATAATATTATAATAAGTCTGAGGGACTTCGGTCAGTGGCCTATTGACCAACCCTAAAGCATCGTAATATATTTTTCAAGAAAAAAAAAAAAAAAGAAAGAAATTAAAACAAACAAAAAACTGAACTAGCATTATAAGGGACAATAATAGTACATTACGATACTAGTGCGATAAAACGTTTTTCTGACGATTGTGTGTTTGCAGCGCGAGCCGAAGGCGAGTGTTGCAAGCTCACACGAGTTAAGAAAACGTTTTTCACACGAGTATCCTACGAAATTTTATTTCACGCGGTGCGAAAGGGGATTTTTGCGCGGGCGAAGCGTGCGCAAAACTACACTTTACCCACCGACTAAAATAAATGTATTTTACTACTGCTATCACAGTAATATTATCATAATAATATTACCATAATACATGATATTACATTACATTATATTACTTTATAATGTTGTTATAACAATAATTTCGAGGATGTTCGATGCCAAGAGTGACCGACCGCGTTCGGCGATCTCCGCGCTGCACTTAAATTAGGTACGCGGACTCGGCGACCGACGCTCGTCCATTCTATCATCGTGAGCTGTATTCGTTATCCGGTATGTGACCGGTTGCAGCCGCGAGGCTTAGCCGCCGGCTGCGTGTCAAGGAGTTTATTTATCTTGACTCACAGTTAGGCCTGATATTTGTGGGAATGCCCGGGGTGTTCGCGCGCGCGCACTCTCTACATTCAATACAAGCATCGATTAGTTTCATCCGCAACTGGGCTGCCAATGCGACAGCCTCTGCCATTAATAATAATAAAATACCATGGGACGATTGCGAGCTGCGGGCTCTTGTTTCACTGAGAAACATAGAAATTTATGTCATCCCGTAACTGGCGTTCCCGACGTTTAGTGGAATAGCGAATTTTCATTTGAAAATTATTATTATTATTATTATTATTTTTTAAGGTCTTTGGCCTATTTGTCTATAGCGCAATGGTACGGCTTTAATTATCAATGATTGTCGATTAAATCGCTTTGACGGAAATCAGTGTCGGGAGCAAGTACGATCAATTGACGCGATGCAAGAGAATAATCAAACTCGTGTAACACATTCTACGAATTTTCATTCTTTACCTTTTTTTTTTTTTTTTAATTTATTTACATTTACACCGAATTATTTACGTTGCAACGGCACGCCTTTAATTCTCAACAAGTGAGCAAATACCATCGATTAACGTGCCACAAGGGAATAAGCAAACTCATGTAACGCCCTGTGCCAATTTTCATTTTTTACTATTTTTTTTTTTTTTTTTTTTTTTTTTTTTGGGTATACCCGATTTATTTACGTAGCAATTGTATGACTTTAATTCTCAACCATTATCGATTAAATCGCTTTGAGGGAAATCGGCATCGGGAGCAAGTACGATCGATTAACGCGCCACAAGGGAATAAGCAAACTCGTGTAACACGCTATTATAATTCGTCCGCGATTCAACATGCGGGGACCGCAGAGACTATCGTACGTGTGTGTTCGCCGGCAATCGCTGAACGAGCGGATTGCGCTCACGCCGTCGCCATCTGTTTCACGTGATGCAGGTAAACGTACGTGGTTTACACAGACACAGACGTATACCTGACCGCTTCCGAGCTTCCCACCTCTCGGCTCTTCCATTCTATCCGACGCTCCGTGCATAGTCGGTATATTACCATGCACGCCCGAGCGACGAGTGCCCGCGAGGAGTGCAAGGTGAACGAACTGGAAAAGCGCTCACCGATGCCCGTCCACACTCTGAGAATTTATATAGGGCAATGCCGTGGGATATGACGGTTTTTTTTATTTTTATTTTTTATTTTTTATTTTTTTTTTGTTTTTTTTTTATAATTCATTGACCCAAGTCAAATAAACATTGTCGGCGAATATTCGAAAAAGTCGACGAGTCGATAGGCTGAGGCAATGTTGAGAAAAATATTGCTTTTTTTCTTTATTCTTTATAAATCTTTATTAAACTATTTTTCTCATTTATAAATCATTAACGTAAGTTGAATAAACGTTGTTAGCGAATATTCGAAGAATTCGACGGGGCAATTGGTTGAGGCAATGTTGAAAAAAAATATCGTTGCTTTTTCTTTCTTTGTTTTTTTTTTTTAATCTTTATTTTGCTATTGTGAATTTTGTTTATCATTGACCCAAGTCAAATGAATGTTGTTAGCGAATATTCGAAAAAATCGTTGAGTCAATATTAGTCGATATATATATATAGCTGATAGTTGAGACAATATTGAGAAAAATATTGCCTTCTTTCCTTATTTAAGAAATCGATATTCGACTTTTTAAAATATATTTTTGTTTATTTTCTGTTTATTTTTGTTAATTTTTTTTTTTTTTTTTTTTTTTGTTAATACGAAGCGGCACTTTTTCTCCTTCCCGCCGGTCTCGCGTCTGGCAGCTCACCTTATGCTAATCGTCGACTTACTTCTCGAACTAATTGAGTAATTGAATAATTGAACGGTTCGTGCCTCCGGCGCTTTTTATACTCTCCACTTACCCGCAAACTATATAACTCACGGTTACTTTGTTACTTTGCTCTCGCCATCCGTAGTGACCGCACTAACGCTTCTAACAATTTCTCTTGTTCCTCCTACCGAGTTCTTCTCGCAAACTGGTTTTATCCTTTTTTTTTTTTTTTTCTTATCTTTTTTTTTCCTACCTCGTTAATCGACCCTCGCTAACAATACAATAATGGTGAAGAAGTGTCGCACGGCGCACGGCGTGTTTTATCGCGCAACTTGTACAGTCGTCGGTGAATTTTCTACTTTTCTCCGTCAACTCGACGCGCAACTTCCGGTTCGTCGTAAGTTTTTTTTTACGAATATATAAAAAAAAAAATTTCAAGCAAATTTCACATCAATGAAATTCACATAAAATTCAATAGTCAAGTTTTTCGGGTAACCCAATTTTACTGAAAAATTTTGTTTCATACAAGTAATTTTTTTTACACAATGCTTAAAATATTAAAGGATTTAAAAAAAAAAAAATAGCGAATTTTCTACGACTTTTCTCCGTCAACTCGACGCCAAACTTCCGTTTCGTCGGAATTTTTTTTTGATGAATATATCCTCTCTCGGAAACCGTGAAATTCATGCAACTAGCAGCATATTTTCCCGGCAGAGCCAACTTTATTAAAAAAATGCATCTCAAAAAAAAAAAAAAAAAAAATCTTTCCATTTTTTAATATACATCAATATTTCACGGTAATTTATTTTTTATCAAAGAGCTATTCAGAGTTTATTTAACTTTTTCGCTACGGTGCAAAAGTGTGCTGGTCGATAAATTATTACAACATTGTAGTACCAAAAGCAGATACGAGGATAAAAAAAAAAAAAAAAAATTATAGAGTAGCTCTGTGCATCGCCTATGTTGTTCCGTCCCGCTCTCCGACGACTGCGCAGTAAAAATCCGGTCTCGTTCTTCGTTAGTTTGCCGGCCGGTTATTTTCTCCCTCGTTTTGTTTTGTCTCGTAGTTTTTCTTTTTCATCGCAATGCACCACGCGTCAGTGTCGTCGATGTATCAGTGCGATGCGACAAGTATTGCAGAAGCCGGGCGGCGGTGGCACATCAGAAGCCGACCATGTGCTCCACATTCGGCACAATGTACGTGCGCGCCTCGTCGATCCCCCCGTTAAATTTTTTATCGTGGGATTCCGAGCAAATGTCTCGCTAGCTCGGCCGGTAATTTCCGCGAGTTTGTCCAGCCCCGCCGAGCCGCGGATCTCGTCGGGGTACCGTTTGGATCCCTCGTGTCGCCTCTCACGTTGCGATAACGAGGATCGGTCCCACACGAGAAAAACTGCCGCGCATTCGTTCGCTCGGAGGAGCGTAAAACTCGCCTCGCCACTCAAACTCCACTCTTATTTCCAATCGTTTTGACATTCCCGTTTCGGCATTCAAATTTCATATCTCATTGTAATATCCAATTTTAATATTTCATTCGACTATCCCATTTTTATATTTTTAGATCTTTTATTTAATTTTTAGATAATTAGTTTGTATATATCTATATGTTTATATTTTTTTTTAAATATTTTATATTTAATTCTAATATCAAACTTTGGTACTTCGCATATACATTTTTAATCCGTCATTCGCGACGGAAATATCGGCCCGTGAGTACTTCCGGCCTGAGTCCTCAAATAACCTTTCGACATATTGTATTAAATCACGTGACCATTCGGGGCTGGAACTGATAACGTAATGATTTATCGTTTTACATTTTTTTTTTCACGCAACTTTCAATTTTTACATGCAAGAATAAAATAACATTAATAAAAATGATGTATATATATGTGCGCGCGCGCACACACACACACACACACACACACACACACACACACACACACACACACACACACACACACACCATAATATACTATATATATATATATATATATATATATATATATATATGGTATATATATATATATATATATATATATATATATATATATATATATATATACCATATATATATATATATATATATATATATATATATATATATATATATATATGGTATATTATGGTTCCGAGAATAGCGCCATACGAGTTTCCCCCTTCCTCGAGCGCCCCCCCCTTCCCCTCCCTCGCTTATGTTTACCCATGCGTATTTACACGACGTCGTCATCGACGGTGAGGACCGAGTTTACCTCGGTCACGGCACGCATCGAGAAGGCTCGAGAAGGTTTACACTCCACGCTTATCGACCACGGCGGCAAAGTCACGTCTCTATTACACATGGATACCGAGAACGTACACACGATACGCTCCTCTCATCGGTTCTCCATCGTCGTCGTCGTCGTCGTCGTCGCGTTCCTTTTCGGCTCGCGAGCCGAGCGCGACGAGTGATACGCGCGCGATCGAGGGAGTTGTCGAGAGCCGATCGATTTTTATGCCACGCAATATTATTTATCGTGTAAATATCATGAAATTTATTTAATAGCCACTCTCTTATCGATCGTCGTGTCGATGAGTTATGCTCAAAGCGAAAGTGTCATTTTTATTTAAAAAAAAAATGTAAAGTAGGAAAAAAAAAAAAAATTAAACCTTGTTAGGAAAAAATGGGCGAGCCGTTTAATTCCATGAAAATTCGTCAATTCGCGCACGTCCTTTCGCCTGTCGAATGGTCAGTCGATGAGAAAATTGAATATTTATTTTAGAAAAAATAATAATTTTCATTTAATTTTTAATTTTTTTTTTTTGTTAATTAAAAATAAATTTATTACAGTCGATATTTAGCTAAGTCTCAAAAAATGAGTTTAAGATTGTACAAAATGTTGAGCCTTGACGTCGCGTCCTAATGGTAAGGGCCTCGGATACGATTATTACCATTTAAAAAAAACTTCGACATCTTGGTCGAATGTTTTCGTTCGTTCATTAGATTACTTCTTAATTAAGGTGAAAGGAGCGTGACCGAAACTTCGACGCGCTATCCTCGTTTGTGTTGTCGGAAGCCGTTTTTTTTTTCTCTTTTAATTCTGACTCTTAAGTCAGAAATAAAAAAGAAAACGAGTTTCGAGAATTTATCATAACATTTAAGCGGCGGAGCCTCGCGATTTATTCCGTTCCACGATCTGCGCTTCTTCGCCCTGTCGAAATTAATTATTTAAAAAAAAAAAAAAAAAACAAATATTCGAATTTAATTTTTTTTTTTAATGATTACAGTTGATATTTGCCATTAAAATAGCAAAAACCGATGTTTAAGTTTTTTTTAAAATTCGCACGCCGCATCCAATATATATTATTATTATGATTATTATTATATAAAAAAGGTCTATATTTTGGTCGAACGTTTTTCTTCAATTAATAGACTCCTTCTTAATTAAGCTGAAGCGTCTCCAAAACTTCGTCGCGGCCACGAGAGAAATTGAATGCGAAAAAAAAATTAAAAATCACGAGAATTTTTCAGCAGGTGTTTAACCGGCGGTGGTTCGCGATTTATTCCGTGTCACGATCTGCGCTTCTTCGCCCTGTCGAAATTAATTATTTAAAAAAAAAAAAAAAAACAAATATTCGAATTTAATTTTTTTTTTTAATGATTACAGTTGATATTTGCCATTAAAATAGCAAAAACCGATGTTTAAGTTTTTTTTTTCAATTTCGAACGCCGCATCCAATATTATTATTATATATAAAAAAAGTCTATATTTTGGTCGAACGTTTTTCTTCAATTAACAGACTCCTTCTTAATTAAGCTGAAGCGTCTCTGAAACTTCGTCGCGGCCGCGAAAGATATTAAAAGCGTTAAAAAAATTTGAAAATCACGAGAATTTTTCAGCAGGCGTTTAACCGGCGGTGATTCGCGATTTATTCCGTGCCACGATCTGCGCTTCTTCGCCCTGTCGAAATTAATTATTAAAAAAAAATATATATACATATATATATATAATCGAATTTAATTTTTTTAAAAATGATTACAGTTGATATTTGCCATTAAAATTGCAAAAACCGATGTTTAAGTTTTTTTTTTTTCAATTTCGAACGCCGCATCCAATATTATTATTATATATAAAAAAAAGTCTATATTTTGATCGAACGTTTTTCTTCAATTAACAGACTCCTTCTTAATTAAGCTGAAGCGTCTCTGAAACTTCGTCGCGGCCGCGAAAGAAATTAAAAGCGTTAAAAAAATTTGAAAATCACGAGAATTTTTCAGCAGGCGTTTAACCGGCGGTGGTTCGCGATTTATTCCGTGCCACGAGGGGGCCATCTCGGTGGCCGTGGAATTTCCGCTCGTCGCGAAAATAATGGGCCTCGCACGCTCGTTCGGACCTCTGTTATAGCGAGCCCGGACGCTCGTTCTCCCATCGTCGGCTCGGACGGGCGCGGCGAGCGTCGCTCGATAACCGATTCTCCGATGATTTATGATGATTGCTTACTTCTCGTCGGCCCCCCCCCCCCCCCCACCCACCCTCTCTCTCACTCGCCCCCTACTCGATCTCCCGTCGTAATCTCGCGCTATCGTCATTCGCGCTCTCGCGGTTGCCCGCGTTGCCGAAGACCTCAAAGGCATCTCGGCCGCCGCGCTAACACCTGTGGCTTTGCTGTTCGCCGCTCCGCGTCTGTCGCTCGATCTCGCTCTCTCACTCCCGAGTCTCTCGCCTCCTTCCACTCGTTCTCAACGAATTTCGAATTTCAACGACGAAACGAGCATCTCGCGGAACTTTTCGCGAGGAACACTTTTTGCATTTTTATTTCTAAATAATTAAAAGACAAATGAAAAATCGTATCGATAAAACGATAAAATATCATTCGAGTAGCAAAAAAATATATATATATGTTTGGAATTCCCCCTCATCGAAAAAGATATTCGGAATTTTGCTATGTGGTTCGTAAATATTTTAAATAATTAAAAGACAAATGAAAAACGGTATCGATAAAAAAATTACATGTCACTCGAGTACCAAAAAAAAAAAAAAATATATGTCTGGAATTCCCCCTCACCGAAAAAGATATTCGGAATTTTGCTATGTGGTTCGTAAATATTTTAAATAATTAAAAGACAAATGAAAAACGGTATCGATAAAAAAATTAAATGTCACTCGAGTACTAAAAAAAAAAAAAAAATATATGTCTGGAATTCCCCCTCACCGAAAAAGATATTCGGAATTTTGCTATGTAGTTCGTAAATATTTTAAATAATTAAAAGTCAAATGAAAAATTGTATCGATAAAAAAATTAAATGTCACTCGAGTACCAAAAAAAAATATATATATATATGTTTGGAATTCCCCCTCACCGAAAAAGATATTCGGAATTTTGCTATGTGGTTCGTAAATATTTTAAATAATTAAAAGACAAATGAAAAACGGTATCGATAAAGAAATTAAATATCACTCGAGTACCAAAAAAAAAAAAAAAACACCTCTCGACACACCTCGAAAGGCGTCGCAGTGAGATTCCCCCTCCCCCCTCCGCCGCCGAACGACTGATTGCGATATCTCATTAACGTGCAATTAACACGTACCGCGCCTGCGCAAACGCCAGTGCGCACATACGCGCATCGTCGTACAGGCGAAACATCCAGCTCGGAATGGAAAACTGATTGCGGGAGATACGACCCACAAACACTGGCGGGTTGCCGGATTGCCCGGGTGAACGGCATTCTGTAGAGTGCAGCGAGCACAACACTTGTCGTATCAGCGCTTGTAGCGCGTACTACGCGTGCGATTACGTTCCCGTTCACGTCGCCACATCGTCGTTAGCGACGATGCTCGAGAACAATTTTTGCAACGAATACCCCCCCCCCCCTTCGCCGCTCTCTTTCCCCCACCAGGGAGAACCGTGCGAGTCGACGATATTTAACGACGCTGCATTTATCAGGCAGCTTCGAACATGCAGGAGAATGCGGGTTAGTGTTGTTGTTGTTGTTGTTATTATTATTTTTATTTTTGTTATTACTATTATTATTATTATTATTATTATTATTGTTATTTCTCACGTGTTTGCAAGCCGTTCATTCATCGAGCGAGCGCATTGCAATCATTCATAGACGTTATAGTAATTAGAGGTAAATATATTCAACAGGTTTCCATGGACACGTGCAACACTCGATCCTTTCCCTACGGGTTGGAGATTGCGATCACGGGCTCTCGATTGTTTCGTAAAATTCGGCGCGGCCTAAAAAAAAAAGAGAGAGGGAAGGAAATGTTGAGTTTCGGCGCTGAAGTGCCGTTGTATGGGATTTTTTTTTTTTTTTTTTTTGATTTCATTAATGAAATAGCCAAATTTTTGGCATTAGATTTAGGGATTTTTCTACACTATAGATTATTCGATAGGATATAACTTTTATTCGGTGCCGACAAAAATGGAGAAAGCAATCTCTGAGTCTCGGCCATTGTAAGTGAATTTTTTGGTAAAAAAAAAAAAAAAAAAAATTATTCCTAGATTTTTATGAAAACATGTTCAGAATTTTTCGAAACATCGAAGAATCGCATTTATAATAAATTTCCGAATGTATGTGCGTGCGCGTGTGAATCAGACGCGAAAGATTCAAACCGTTGTGACTCGAGAATGCCTCGACCAATCAAGCTGAAATTCTTCACGCAATATGCGTGATCAATTGACAATGTTTCTGCAGAATTTCATCGAAAAATGTTCAGTTTTCTTTTTGTAAGCCATTTAAATTTTTTTTTTTTTTTTTTTTTTTTTTAATGTCGGTTCGCGCTCTGGCATTCACAATTTTTTGGCTATCTGGCTAACAACGCTTACACAGACGAAAGATTATCACCCGATGGTCCCATTAAAATTTCAGGAGAAACGATCCAACCGTTTAGAATTCTATGTCGCTTTGAATTTTATGAATTTCATGAAAAAAAATCAGTACTGTGCAATTTTTTATCGCTCGATTAACAATAAATTTATAAAATTTGTCATTGCATTCTGCGTTTTTTTCACACTATAAATTGATACAAAAATGTAATTTTCCCATTGCCTTGTCAATTCTTTAGATCGTCGTTCTCGTTGTCCTCGTTTGGACAAAAAAAAATCTCACGAAAGTCGAAATGAATTTATGGGCTAAAACTTGTCTGCAAATTTTTGTAAAAAAAAAAAAAAAAAAAAAAAAAAAAAAATGAAAAGCTCGATTTTTCGCGAGTCGTTTGCAGCCGTCGCTATCCCGTCGATTGCAAGGAGTCTCGGGGCTGAGGCGCTCCGACCCGTAGTAAATAATGCCAATAGGTAGTAGCGCCGCTACGGGAGCGCGAGCGGACACTCGCGAGCGCGCTCTTGCTCCATTAAGACGACGCGAGAAGTCTACGGCCGACGAACGGAAACTTGAATGAAACTCGGCGCAGCGAGCGACTCGCGAAGTTTCCGCGAACCCGCGACCGAACAAGAAATTAATAATAATAATAATAATAATAGTGCGTGTTACTCGAGTCAATGACATTGCACGCGAATGGTAGACGGAAAACGATAAAGCCGTCCCTACGATCGATGAAAAAATCAAAATAAAAGAATTTAACTGGCTGACGCAAGGGATTCGCACAAAAAATGAATTTCAATCGCAGGAGTAAAAAAAAAAAATAAATTCAAATCGCTGGGGTAAAAAAATTGTTGAAGCAATGAATTCAAATCACCAGAGGAAGGAAATTGTAAAAAAAAAAAAAAAAAAAATGAACTCAAATCGCCGGAGTAAAAAATTTGCAAAAACCGAAAAAAATTAAATTTCATTGCTAGAGTCAAAAAAAAAAAATTGTGAAACAAAATGAATTTAAGTCGCTGGCTAAAAAAAAAAAATTGCAAAAACATAGGAAACAAAATTGAATCGCTGCACAGTAAAAAAAATTATCTCATATAATTGGAATGCGAAATTTCGTAAAAATAATTGTGTTAAATAAGTGGACAAACCCGTTTGTCATTTATTTCAATGTACGAAATTGTCCTTTTATTTCCCGTGTCATTGACAATTTTCGTGTTTACTTTTATTTGTGGAACTAGAAGATTTACAGACAAAAAATTGTGGACGTTCGTGAACGACAAGTTGTTGTAAAGAGTACAATTTTTTTTTTTTTTTTTTTTTACTGTGTAGAGTAAAAAAAAATTGAATGTAAATCCCCGAAGTGAAAATTGTAAAAAAAAAAAAAAAGATCAAATCTGACCGTGTCACATAGTTGTGTCTGAGGGAGTCACGACGTCGTTCTCCGTCGAGCGTAACGTGAGTCTTGGTGCTCGTAAAGCGCGAGAACGCCGCGAGCCATGCGCCGTACATTATTTCGAGATAATCGAGAGACGTCGAGGTACGTTCGTCTCTGCACAGCGCCCCGGAGTCTCTTAAGTTCGGGGCTGGTCGACTCTCACCCGTTTTTCTTCCCCTTCCCCACTTCGATTTCCTTCTTTTTCCACCATTATGGAGATTCAACGAGCCGAAACTTGGCCGGAACGCGCAGCCACTTATTTCTCACATGGCTTTCTCCCGTCTGTCCCCGTTTTCATTCCCCGCGCGGAGATTCCCGCCTCCGTGTACGCGCGTTCTCGGCGGTACATCGGCTCGTGTATCTCGTAAAATCGTGCCCGAGTCGTGGCCGCGCGTACCGGGGAGAAATATGTATCGGTTAATGGTCACAACAATTTCTCGGTCCGCCCTCGAAGCCGCGCCAATAATTCGTTCTTACCCGCTGGGCGGCACAGATATTTCTTTCCGGATCCGATAACGTTCCCGTTCTCGCGGTGAATCGATGCGACGCACAGCGAATTCGACACTTTAAACTGTCCCGACAAGTCCCAAGAGTCTTATCGCGGCACTTCGAAACTATCGGATAAATATGAAAGTCGTTCATATCGGCGGTTCCACTAGCGAAAGATATCGCACCGGTAATTCAGAACGAGAAAAGTTATCTTTTATTTTTATTTATTTTGTTTTTTTTTTGTTTTTAAATAAAATTTCATCTTAGCGCGTGGAATTGCGAGAGTTAGAATTCTAGAGGTGGATGCAGTTGGGAAAGATGCAAAAGCAAAGTATATTAAAAAAAAAAAAAACAGTTTGTACGTTCAACCAAAATTTCTTGTTCGCAAATATCCACGATTCATTTATCGTTAATTACAAAAAAAAAAAAAAAAAAAAAAAAAAAAAAATGTAGTCAAGACGTTTCGGCGACTAAGTAGAAATAAAAACAGTGAAATTCACGACATCTCGTGGTTCCTCGCGGACAAGAAATCTTCGTTAAAAGTCCACAATTTTTTGTCCCGTGTATTTTGCCTACGCGGAGTCAGACTTAGATTAGCCTCGATCTTAAAGTTTAGAATGTCGTTTCCATGATCTTAATAACAATTAATAATTCATAAGTTGTCCCATTAATGATTAATGCTTGCATTAATTATCAATATTAATATTAATAATTAATATGTTGGCAAATTAATAATTGCCGATTTTATTTAATTGACATTTTTATTTCTTTGTCAACACTGTTCGGACGAAACGATTGGAATACGTTTGTCCGCAATGCGTGGAACAATGGACCGGTGCGTCACAGCTGATATAATCCCCGTCCGAGTTCCGGCGATATTTCTCTCGCGTTATCGCCGATCGACGTTATCGCTGATATTTTCATCGAGATCCGCTGGCTGGGAGCGACGTCTCCGATGAGAAAGGATCTGAGGGAGAGACCGGTATACGCGCGGTGGCGCTGAAACGTGTAATCCGAGTAGAACGCTGACGGTGTAACACTAGCAATGGCGAGGGGTGTTTGGTTACAATCGCCCGTCGCCACCAACGGTCGCCGGGCTCTCGGAACCGTAAAAAGAGCCACTAAACATACATGTGTACGTTCACGCATGCGCACCGCATAAACGAGGATACTCGACGGACAAATAATAACCCTTGTTACACGGAGAAAAAAAAAAAAAAAAAAAACAAAAAACAAACAAAAAAATGTTGGTTTAACCAAAAGTCGCGGTTTGACGTGCGTTCAAAGCTGTTTTTTCGATCGTTACAACTAAAGCATTGTCTCGTTAAACGATTGTTCGCTTCAATCGATCAAAAGCTTGTCGATTAAAACGAACAGTTTTTCTTGTTGCAACCAAATGACACTTTTAAACGTAGAGTAGAACCTCGATTATCCGAATCAATCGAGTTGGGAATAAAGAAATATTATAGTAATAACATACGTAACGAATATAAATATTTTAAATATAGATTCGCATACAAACATTGTGTATATATATATATATATATATATATATATATATATATATATATATATATATATATATATATATATTTGGTAAATATTATTAAACGCTTACTTTGAGCATTATTTTTTTGATAATAGTCGTCGATTTTTGGTTTTATAAGCGCATGATACAAACTTGCATACGCCTGCAACAGAGTAACGCTCGACGATATGTAACGACGAAATATTGCGGTACGGTTCGAATGATAAAGGTGTACGGATAAAATAAATTGCAGTTCGGATGATCGAAGGTTCTACTGTAAATATAAAAAATGGCCGCGATGTCAATAAGTTATTGAAGAATTTCGCGGTAGGGGAGGAAAATGCACGGGAGGCGGCGAAGGTAAACCGACGGACAGACGGACGTACTTCGACGGGTGTGGAGCAGACGCTTTCACATAGCCAGACAGTGAGTGCCGCGCTATTTTCAAGCTACTTTGCTCCGCTGCGCGCTCGTGCTGAAACTATGTCTGTACGATTCTCCGAACGCCGACAACCTCTTTCCCGGCTTCATCGTCCAGCTCTCCTTCCCCTCGAACTTCGACGGGTATTCGCTCGCCCTCGAATGACCCATAATATTATCAACTAGTCTACTCGTGTTACTCGCTCTCGCTCCCGTCACTTTACTACTCTATTCCACCGCTTCTCGGAATATCCTGCGTTCCGTTACGCCCCGAAGCCCGGAGATTCGACACTGCTCTCCGGTGTTCCGTTTCATTTTCTCAATTTTCTGTACTTTGTGGACAAATAGAAAATAAAAATTTTAATGTTTAAAAAAATTTTTTTTTTTTTGAATGACTTATGGTAAAGAAATGTATCGGATGACAAGTGTCGATTGGTTTTCATTGAATCCGGAAGATATTTGAAGAGGTCAAGTTTCGTTAAATTTTTTTTTTTTTGTTTTTTTCAATTCTCTATATTTGGTGCAAAATAAAAATTTGAATTTTTTAAAAGTATTTTTGCTTTATTGAGTGGCTTATGAGAAAGAAATTTAGCGGAGGAGAAATGTGCCGATTGAATTTTTGTTACAACTGGAAAACATTTGAAAATCCAACGACGCATGAGTTATTTTGATGGCAAGTTTTTATTCGCACATAATTTTTCCTAACATCGCGAATCACGAGAATTCGCGAAAATTACGCTTTTCGTTTTTGGGAAGAGTGCATACAAAGTAAAAAATAATTTCGTGAAATCGCAATACGAGATTTCGTAAGAATAATTTTGTGCCTCTCTGCGCGCATTTCACAGGAACGGAAGGTGGGATTTTACGTGAATGCGTTAGGAAAAAACGAGTGCAGCGATATTTTTTTTTTTTTTTGCTGCGAGATAAAACAAAAAATAACGCGAATATTTCGATCACGGAAGGGGTAACGAGAATCGCATGCGCCTCTGGAGAAATCTTGGGAGAAGCGGCGTTCACGCGAGAGCGTTTAAAAGTCCGGGAGCATAATCGACCGGATCGCTGTTCAGCTGGCGAAACGCCGATGTTCCGCGAACCGGTTCCGGAATTGCCGAATTCGACGATATTCTTTATTTGCCGTACGTACACGCGAATATGCGCGGCGTGGATAACGAGGCTCTCGGATACTTCCATTCGGCGGGCAAAATCGCATGATTTAAATTTTTTGTTCTTCAAACATTTTTTTTTTTCCCGTCGTTGACTTTTTATGCTTCTTCGTCGCCGACCGACAAGATTCCACACGCCGTCGTCCCTTTCGACGCCGCATTCGATTTTTTTCGTTTTTTTTTTTTCCCTCGAATTCCCACAAATAATTCGCTGTTTCGTTAATTTCTTTTTTGTTTTTTTTTTGTCTGCACAAATAACAGAGCGGATTATATTATTTTAAAAATATCTCGTCGGCTCGAAAAAAAAAAAAAAATCGTCCCTGTTCTTCGGACTGTCGATCGGACCGCGTTACGTTTCACGCGTACCAAGATAAATCCTGCTTTCCACATTCCGTCGTCATTTTCGATGACCGAACAATTTTTTTCTTTGATTTCTCTTCGAATTCCCTCAAAGAATTCTCGTTCGCTATTTTTTTTTTTTTTTTTCTCCATAAATAATCGAGCGGATTGTATTTTGTTTGAATATTCCATCAGATCGAAAAAAAAAACAAAAAAAAAAAAATCGCCCCGCTACGCTTCGTTGGTTCGAGTTGTATTCTGCTTTTCACGTCAAGTCGTCACTTTCGACGCTGCATCAAATTTTTTTTGTTCCCCAATTCCCCCAAGGAATTTCATTCCGTAAATTTTGTTCCGCACAAACGATCGAGCGAGTTATATTATTTTTTAAATATCTTATCAGTTAAAAAAAAAAAAAAAAAAAAAAAAAAACAATTCGTCCCGACTCTACCTTTCACCCGCGCGATATAAATTCTCTTCTCCACATTCCGTCGTCCGGTCCGAAGCCACACGCATTGTTTTTCTCGACTTCCTTCTCGTAACTCCCGTTTCGTAAATTTCTATTCTTCTTCCGCACGAATACCCGATCTGATTGTATAATCTTAAAAACATCTCATCAGCTCGAAAAAAAAAAAAAAAAAAAAAAAAAAAAAAAAAAAAAAAAAAAAAAAAAAATCGTCCCGATTCCCCGGACGACGATCAATCGTCCCGCGTTACGTTTCACCCGTACGAGTTACATTCTGCTTTCCGAGAATTTCTCGCGGAAATGTTATACGGCCAAAGTGAGCGACGCGGAGTGCGGAGATAAAGTGTTCGCGGTGAGTTGCCGCAACTTCAATCACACCGGCCGACTCCGCGGGAGTGCGACGTACCGTTACACACACACGCACACACACGCACACGCACACGCACACACACACGGAGCGGGTGCCGCATTTGCGGCGCGCCTGGACTTTTTGCCGACGGCCTTGAACTGGGACGAAGAACGACCGTGACTGCTACTGTGCCGTTGCCGCCGCAGATGTTCCCAGCGCCATTGGCCACCAATGGTAAGCCGGCGCGTAAACTCGTAAAGGAAATGCAATTAGAAATCGTGGGCGCTAGTGCGATTCATCACCGCGCGGAATTCATGGCTTACCCAACCCGCGTTGTTCAGGCCGCGTGCATCACACACACGTAACTCTCGAGCCGCCCGCAAAAACCGTACGATCTTTCGCGGTAATTCATTGCCCCCGGTCTTCCCCTCGGCTCACGATCTTCGAATGCAATCACTCAATTTATTTTCGTATTGGCACACAACGAAAAATCATCAATTAAATTACTGCGAATATGATTTTTCGAACGATAGACTTTTAGACTCCCAGTTATCGAAGGGCGATAATAGCACTTTATTGACACTAGTGCGATAAAACTAGTTTCTGACGAGTGCGAGTTTGCAGCACGAGCCGAGGGCGAGTGTTGCAATCACGCGAGTTAAGAAAACGCCATTTCGCACGAGTATCGTACGAAATTTTCTTTTTTTTTTTTCACAATGTGCGAAAGGGGAGTTTTACGTGCGCGAAGCGTGCGTAAAACTGCACTTTAGGCACCGAGTGAAATAAATGTTTCTTTGAAACCGCGTTGGTGAACTATAATTTTAAGTTATCAGAAACTCAATAAAAAAAAAGACCTAGTGAATACATTCACGGTGGAAATAGGGGAGAGCGGTGCAAGTTTTGACAGTGGGGCAAAACGGGATAATGGGGCAAAGTACAATTTTCCAATAACTTTTTGGATTTATTTGACAAGGTGCGAAAGGGGAGTTTTACCCACGCGAAGTGTGCGTAAAACTGCACTTTACGCACGCGAAGTGTGCGTAAAACTGCACTTTACGCACGCGAAGTGTGCGTAAAACTGCACTTTACGCACCGGGTGAAATAAACGTGTTTTTTTTTTGTTTTTTTTTGCGAAAATGGAATCGCGTTGGCGAACTATCATTTTAAGTTACTGGAAGCTTAATAAAAAAAAGGCCTAGTTAATACATTCCTGGTGGAAATAAGGGAGAGCGGGGTAAGATGGGACAGTGGGGTGAAACGGGATAATGAGGCAAAATGCAATTTTCCAATAACTTCTGGACGATGGTAAGTCGAGCAAAACGGGTTTGAAGATCCAGATGTATCGTTGGGACAAAATGGGGCATCGAAAAATTATTGGAAAATCGAGTTTTGTCTCACTGTCCCGTTTTGCCTCACTGTCCCGTTTTGCCCCGCGCTCCCCTAATGGCGATTAAAAAAAAAACAACTTTCTATGTTGCTTGCCTTTTTGCTTCTACCGTCTTGCTCATTGGAAAGATGTACGAAGGTGCCAATTTTTATTATTATCAATAATAATTGTTGCAATTCACTTGAATCGCATGTACAGTAAAACAAGACCAGGAACTTGGAAAAATTTTCCCAGATTCGCAGTTCACTATGAGAGTATTATTATTATCCTATTAATTTCTGTCTCATCTTATTTATGTATCTTATTAATTTTTACACTCTGTGTTTTTCAAGCGCGGTGAAATTTTTTTTTTCTCGGAAACTGAACCCGGTTGCCAGATTATAATTTAGTCATTGGAAAAAAAAAAAAAAAAAAAAAAAAAAATCGTGGTAAATAAATAATGATAATTCAAAGTAGCACTACTTGAGTCGCTTCCATAGTGAAGCGAGATTAAGAATGTGAGAAAAATGGTCTCGGTCTCGCGGTCCGGATACGCAAGTGCCGGATGCGAGTTGACCGACAAATTTCCAACGTTATATTAAAATTTAAACAATTGAAAAATTCTGCTCTTTTGCCGTCATGATTTTCCGCGAAAGATCTGGCGCGCATGCGCGTGTTAACGAGCCAACCGCAAGCGGCCTTTCGCCGACGAAGTTCGCGACGCATATTAAATCGCATATTAAAAAAATAAAGAAATAAAAATCTGTTCTTTCACCGTCGTGATTTTCCACCAAACCATCGGCGCGCATGCGAGCGTCAACGGCCCAACCGGAAGCGGCTTTTCGCCGACGAACTTCTCGTCAAATCCGGCCGTTAAAGAATCTCCAATCTCGCAGACCGGATACGAGTTGACCGACCCGTTTCCAGAGGCATATAAAAAAAAAAAAAAAAATTACAAAAATAAATCTGTTCTTTCACCGTCGTGATTTTCCACCAAACCATCGGCGCGCATGCGAGCGTCAACGGCCCAACCGGAAGCGGCTTTTCGCCGACGAACTTATCGTCAAATCCGGCCGTTAGAGAGTCCCCGATCTCGGTGTATCCTACCAGCAGTGATAGGTGCACGTCAGTCGGCTCGCTGGCGAGGAAACCTTGGTCGTGCAGCTGCTCCTCTCGTACGAGAGTCGCAGATCGCGCGGATATACGTTACGTCACGCGCACAGCCGCTGCTAGGCCACTTTTATGAATGAATGCAGTTCGAGAGTGGGTGTGCATGCTTGTGACCGTGCGCCGCGGACTCCTCGCTTCTGCTGCACGCTCGGTGCGCGCATACACACACACGCACACACACATACACACACACACACAACCGCACACTGAGAGACACTCCGCGATCGTGCGTGCGTGACTGTGCGTGAGCAGCGACCATCTCTCTTACGCCGCTGTCGCTCCTACCGTCGCGTCGCCGTCCACCGCGTTGAGCTCGTAGGGCGAAACGCGCAAGCCGAGACGCCGCTCGTCTTTAAGGTAGCTCCGTCGGTACGTCGGAGTCACAGACATCAGCGTCTATGTGTAATAAAAAAATAATGATATGTGGTACTCTGTCTGCGTCAATAATATTATTGACGATAATAGAGTGTCTATGAATATGTTCGTAATTAGATTGAACCGATTGTTTGTAAGCGGATTATCTTGTTTAGTGTGGATTTTACCTCATTTTCACGACGATCACTTTGGGAAACGTCATTTGTCCCCAAAACCGTGCACTTTGATCGCAGTTCTATTGAACATTAGTCCGGTGACTTCACTTTTTTTTTTTTTTTTTTTTTTTTTTCTTTTGTTACGCATGAATTCCTGATTGATTCGCGAGTCCGCAGTTATTTATATTTTTTTTCTCTATCTTTGATCCAAGTATGCTAATTATCGATTTGAAGATCAATTTCACCACCTCTCTCGTTAGTGCCGTGTAAAAAGACCGATTTTCAAGATCCAATTATTCATCGAAATCGTCGGTAAAAGCCTTCGAGATTTTGAAAAAACGTAAAATTTGACAGTTAAATGACAACATGTCACAAAGTTTATGCACATGACTTTTAATTGCCTTCGCGACAGAACTACCTCGAGGTAGCTCCGTCGCTTGGCGTTCCTATCGCATAAGTTCGAGAAAAAAAAAATTAGATAAAATTGCAAATCTCGATGTTACAAAAATCTGATAAAATTCACGCATAGCAAAGATACCGAAAAAGATTAATTGTACATGATAATAATTCCAAAGATGTTATTAACAAATTGATGAAAAAAAAAAATTGGTTCACAAATTTCCCGGAAAGCGATTTTTTTTTTTTTTTTTTTTTTTTTAATTTTTTTAAATGAAAATGATTCGTTCATTTTTCTGAATACGTATGAATTTTTTCGGATTTTTCAGTCAACTTTGATTTTATTTTTTTTTTTTATATGGAAAAAATGTGTGAAGAAAACAACAAAAAAATCAAAGTTGACTGAAAAATCTAAAAAAAATTCATACGTATTCAGAAGCATGAACGAATCATTTTGATTGTAGAAAAAAAAAAGTTGGTTTGCCCGATGATCTGTTAAACAATTGAATTTTGGATTAATTTGTTAGTAAAATTTTGATATTATTATTATGCGAAATTAATATTTTCAGTGCCTCTAATATGCATGAATTTTTCTCAGATTTTTATACCGTCGAGAATTACTTGCAATTTTCTCAAAATTTTTCTCGAACCCATGCGAAATGAAGCGCGAAGCGTACATAGGCTACGTTAAAGCGCGTTTATCGGAGCTTCAACTCGACGTCGCACAAGGAATATCCTCGTGTGAATTTCTCGTTCGAGAATAATCGGCTAATGACGATTGCCGTTGTATCGATGTTTTCGTTGTCGCGACGAGAAATTCCGAATGATTTGTCGGTCACGTTTCGCGTCTTTCGTGTTTGAGATTGCACGGCCCTTTGCGCGTGCCGCGAATATCTCGCGGCCGCGGAGATTATTCAGAGCCGTGAGTTATCGCTCACGGATGTGCTTCTGTCAATTTCGCTGGTGGCTTTTCAGCCCGTACGCAGTTTGAGCGCGGCACGGTGAGCCGCTACACCGTCCGGTGTCTCCTCGCGTACTTTTCGCACGAAGGATTAATTGAGATTGCCATTAAGGAGCGGGAACGAATGACCCGCTCGTAAATCACCGACGGACGAGCCGCGTTAGAGGTCTCAACTGGCGAAGTACGTCCGGTACAGGATGGAGTACGAGCGCACTGTCGTGGCGAACGCGATGCTGCGGTCGTACGCTGGACCTCGTAGGAGACTCCTCGTTTAGCCCGCTCCGTTCTACGCTCGAACCATCCTCGTGGAAAATAAAAAAAACGGCTCGTTCGCGGCAATTTCTGCGCCAGACAAGAAATCGGTCGTCTCGGCCATTTAAGACCATCCGAAATACGACGGTCGGCAATAAAAAAAACTGTAGTTAATGTTCTCAATGGCGCCGACCATTGACGCTTCAAAGTAAATTCTTTGACGAAGATTAATCGACATTCGCGTTATGGAGGAATTTGCTTTGAGCCGAAAATCGGCCGTCGGTCGACCATTTAAGATCGTTCGAATTAACACGATCGGTAACAAAAACTTTAATTAATCTTCTCAATGGCGCCGAACACCGACGGTTCTAAATAAATTATTGCACGATGCAGAATTGATATTCACGTTATGTGAGAATTTGCTTCGAGCCGGAAATCGGTCGTCTCGGCCATTTAAGATCATCCGAAATACCACGGTCGGTAACAAAAACTTTAATTAATTTTCTCAAAGATGTTGATCACCGCCGGTTTTAAGTGAATTCTTGGATGAAACTGATTTCACGTCCGCGTTATGTAATAATTCGCTTTGAGCCGGAAATCGGTCGTCTCAACCGTTTACGATCATTCGTAATGCGATGGTCGGTAATAAAAAACTGTAGTTAATTTTCTCAACGACGCCAACCACCGACTGTCCAAAGTAAATTCTCACACGAAGCATAATTGATATCCGCATCATGTAAGAATTTACATTGAGCCCAAATGGCTGACACCCTTGGGAAAAAAAAAAAAAAAAAAAAAAAAAAAAAAAAAAAAAAAAAAACGATTACAGTTTTCGTTACCGACCGAGCTCGGGCGGTTCGGAAGAGTTTCCCAGCCGCCTAAACTGCTCGACAATCAATTGGTTTGCAACCAGCTCTAATTTATTGGCGCAACCGATGATTTTTTTTTTGTTTCTCCGATCGATTTATCGTCTCTCGAAGCGCCGATCGTTTAGCTGTACCGGCCAATGCTTTTTTTTTTTTTTTTTTCGCTCCTCCTTTCTCGGCCACCGCTCCCACGTTCGATCTCACCTTCCCGATG
Organism: Amblyjoppa proteus; assembly: GCA_963922035.1. NCBI lineage: Eukaryota > Metazoa > Arthropoda > Insecta > Hymenoptera > Ichneumonidae > Amblyjoppa > Amblyjoppa proteus. The sequence continues at coordinate 1,863,758 of OY998234.1, forward strand.
CACCGCACTCTACCTCCACGATCCATCGATTTTTCCGAGTCCCACGGTTTCTCTCTCGTGTCACATCCACCCACGTAATCGGCGTACGCCCGGCCTTCGCCTCTCTCGCTCCATTCATGGAATCGTCCATGCCGAACCGCGCGACGCCCACTTTATCGTAACTTCTTCCTCTCTCTCTCCCCCCCCCCCCCCCCCTCCCTTTCTCCGACTTCGGCATCGTCGCGGTGACCAATTTCTCACGATCGCTTAGCCTCTTTATTTTTGCCGACAATTATATTTGGCGCTCGGTGTCCGGTGATCGATATAGCCCGATATCGGCGCCGCACATTTCCCGATTCGATTTTTTTTATCTCGATCCGCGAGGCCGACGGCGCAAGCCTCGTTAAGAGAAGATTCCCGTCACTCTGTATGCATCCGTGCCGCACAAGAGCTACAAATTAGCCGAGAAACCGTGACTAATCGTTCGCTTCGAGCGTACCTGCGGTTAACGACTCGATCCCACTGATTAATGCATCCTACCGATGTGTCAATGCGCGCATCTCCGCCGCGCAGGCGCAAAGTTATCCGCACGGGAGAGAAAGTGTACGCGAGAACTTTGACTGCAATTAAAATACATTGAGTACATCGAATTTTTAGCTCGAAAATATCATTCGTGTGTAAATTATTGTGATCTTCGTATACGTGAAAATATCATTTTTATATTTGATCGATTATTATACACTGTTAAAAAATATTATGAAATATGAAATTTAAATTCATATGCATTATATTTGAATTTTAATAATTTAATCTTAAATGCAATTAGTATATTAAAATTACCAGTGATGGCATTGAAAATTAAGACATTCGTATATGAAAATTATTATTATTATTATTATTATTATGTTATTATACAAATAATATTGTTTTTAATATACCGTTAACGCAATATTCTTACATACGTGTCGGTAAAATGTCATATACTGTATATGCACAAAACTTCATAAACATTTTATGAATTTTCAAACAGAGATTTGCAACAGTTGTACTCGTTGCAAATCTATATTGCGACGAATGTAGAGACGAGAGTCGACTGGAACATACGATGTCAATGGACGACTGGAACAGCTCGGTATGACGAGTGACAAACGTGCAGATTATCGATTGACGAGACGACGAGAGTCTTGTTCGGACTTTAACGGAGAGCAGACGTCTGGCAGTTCGTACTTGAGATAAATAGTGGCGATTGTAATTAAATAATATCCGACCAGAACGATATTAATAATATAGGAAAAAAATATAATTTGCGCATTGTACTGTTTTTCGTGAAATTTCGTAAAATTGAAATTCACAAAGTGTCGCGAATCGAGATTAGATTATCGACAAAAATATATTATCGCATTGCACTGTTTGCCGTGGAAATTCGTAAAATTTCAATTCACACAAAGTCGCGAATCGAGATTAGCCTTCGCTCGTTGATTCTTCGCTCCTCGACGTGTGCAGCGTTCAAATTGAAAGTTGATTTTAATCCGTGAATTAATCAGCGAAATTTCAATCGCTGCAGCGAGGGGTCTCTCAAATTTGCAAGCTGGTTCGGTGAGCTCTCTCTCTCTCTCTCTCTCTCTCTCTCTGGCCGTCGCCCATTGGAGGGTTGCCGAGGCTCGACTGCCCGGAGGGACTTTCACGGGCGTCGATTAAAAATCGTTTTTGCGTCGAGACAAAATAACCATAACGATAATACGTCGAAGATTTTCAGGCGCGGCGCGGCGCGGCGCGGCGCAGCCGCCTCGGGAAGAGCGGAGAGATCGGTCTCGATTAATTAGCGATCCAATTAACGCCCGGCGACGTACGATACTAATCGTGCGCCGGCCCCGATGAATTGTTTATCCCCGGCGCGCTAATTGAACTCTCCGACGGTATGGTCATCTGTCTTTCTCGCCGCCGCGCTTCCTCCGCTCGCCGTCGGTCCGATTCACCTCGTCCCATCCGATATCCATTTTCTCCCGATGATTTCTCCGATTACCGGTTGTTTTACACGTCGCCATATCTCGGACGTTCAGCATTCTCTGCGCGAATTAATTCCGCCAAATAAGAAAATCTCTATGGATCCAATCGCAAGGTTTCGTCCTCATTTATTGCCCGTTCGCATGAAACGCCCCACGAAAATTCAACGGACCTACGGGTGAATACAAATTGCAAATACGATTGGAAGGAATTCATTTTGATTTCTTTCGTCGGTCTCGACGGGGTTTTTTCTTTTTTTTTTTTTTTTTTAGTTTTTCATGGGAAATAGGATTATGGGAAATAGGACTAGGGTAAACGTGGTGAATATGGAACACCCCGATTAACTCGTAAGTCAATGAAATATGGACCGGTCCATATTCTCCACTTTTATTCTATGGGATATAGGACTATGGGAAATAGGACTATGGGAAATAGGACTATGGGAAATAGGACTATGGGAAATAGGACTATGGGAAATAGGACTATGGGAAATAGGACTATGGGAAATGTGACTATGGGAAATGTGACTATGGGAAATGTGACTATGGGAAATGTGACTATGGGAAATGTGACTATGGGAAATAGGACTATGGGAAATAGGACTATGGGAAATGTGACTATGGGAAATAGGACTATGGGACTATGGACTATGGGACTATGGACTATGGGACTATGGACTATGGGACTATGGACTATGGGACTATGGACTATGGGACTATGGGACTATGGACTATGGGACTATGGACTATGGGACTATGGACTATGGGACTATGGACTATGGGACTATGGACTATGGGACTATGGACTATGGGACTATGGACTATGGGACTATGGACTATGGGACTATGGACTATGGGACTATGGACTATGGGACTATGGACTATGGGACTATGGACTATGGGACTATGGACTATGGGACTATGGACTATGGGACTATGGACTATGGGACTATGGACTATGGGACTATGGACTATGGGACTATGGGACTATGGACTATGGGACTATGGACTATGGGACTATGGACTATGGGACTATGGACTATGGGACTATGGACTATGGACTATGGGACTATGGGACTATGGACTATGGGACTATGGACTATGGACTATGGGACTATGGACTATGGGACTATGGACTATGGGACTATGGACTATGGGACTATGGACTATGGGACTATGGACTATGGGACTATGGACTATGGACTATGGGACTATGGACTATGGGACTATGGACTATGGACTATGGGACTATGGACTATGGGACTATGGACTATGGGACTATGGACTATGGGACTATGGACTATGGGACTATGGGAGTATGGGAGTATGGGAGTATGGGAAATGATGAGGTAAGGGAGAATCATGCAGAAGCTTGAATTAAGTTTGGTTCTTGCCCTCCATCGACTTACTCGAGCGTTGAGAAAATTGTGGTTATATATCTACTAACCGGACTGCAATAATTTAAGTTCCTCTCAGCAGTCCCTCGGAGGGTTTATGCGACTAGGAGGAGGTCCCGGTAAGCGCGCGCGCGCGACCAAGAGGTTTACCGGCCGCGAAGCGAGACGAAGTCTTCTATAATGATACACTTCGCCGGCTTTATTCCACTCACCTTTTCCGTTCTACAGATTCCTCACGTTTATTCCACAACTCCAGCCCGCAATGCGATTTTCAAGTTTTTTTTTTCCCTACATTGTTTTTACCACACGCTGCGAAGCAATCGATTTCGTTAATTTGACATCCGAGCAGCTTCCACGGAAACCCATTAAATTGGCATAGATATTAAAAAAAAAAAAAAAAAAAAAAAAAAATTCATTCATTCACAGTCGCGAAAGCCAATAATCTCTGATGTCGGTATTTTACTGGTGACGTTAAAAAAAAAAAATCTGTCCTTCGGCGAAACAATAAACGAGAAGATTGAAAACTTCTATCAATCATAGTTTCCGTTCGGTGATCGTCCGTGTGAAAAAAAAAGAACATCCTAATCTTCCGTCGTAACACTCAATTATACTCGACTCGTTATGTGGATCATCGTTCTCGCAACTTAGTTGTCGAAGTTTCTTCCTCGCTTCCGCATTTGATGTAAAAACGCCGAAGATCAAGCGTGGCACGGTTGTATAAAATAATACGGGCGGGCCGTCAGTTTGCTCGCGACTTGCGTAAACGGCAGAGAAGAAGCAACGCAGTTGCAGTGGCGGTTCCGCGGAACAGCGAGGCGAGCGACGAAACGACCACTTCGTTTCGAAGTTCGCCGTTCGAACCGGAAGTTTTGCCGGTCTCTCCGGCAGCTGCGCCATTCTTCAGCGACGATTTACGGAACATTCTCATCCCTCTCTCCGGCGGTGGTTGCCACGGCGAAGGGGTCGTTTGTGGCGCAACACTTCGGGCTTTCCTCTCATTATTTCCCTAGGTGGGGTTTCTGCCGTAACTAGAAAAACGACACATCGCTCGCTCCGCAACGGCTGCCGCGCAACAAATCGCCGGCCGAATTGGTGACCAGAGCGAAGCCGTCCTCCGAACACGAATAAGCACTGAATGCTACAGCGCCGCTGCTGGAAAAAATAAAAAAAGTTTCTCTGTAACTTCACTTCCGATTTGGAAATCTCACTTTTCAGCCGCAAGCGACCTCACGCAGAAGTATTTTTTATATTTTCATTCGACGTCACTTTCGATTTGAAATTCTCAGTTTTCGGCCGTTGGTAAGGTCACATTGGACAATAGGTTGCTTCCGCTTCGGAAACTCTAATTTCGTGACCGAAAGTGACGTCATAGCGAAAATTCGTCACTCCGATTTAGACATTTTGTTTGTCGACCGGAAAATTCGGCTATTCTCGGTGACGTTCTCGCGACAAGTTTTTTTTTTCAGCGCAATGTTGCATTTGCTTTTGCGTTATCTCGCTTTGCACTGCGACATCTTAAGCGGTAAAGAGAGTATGCACTTTTTACGATAGCTTCCTGTCCACAAAGGTCCACGATTTTTTTACTTGTGAAACGGTTGTCAGGTATGGTCGAGTATAAGACAATGGATGAATGCCAGACTGTGGTTAACAATATAATTTTATTGCGAGTGAAGGAGAGTGCGCGTCTCAAAGCTTCGGGACTCTGAGATAAACTGATGCAAGGGCCTGACGGAAGTGGGGCCCTCGCCTATTGCTGCGCGCGACAAAGTATTCTTACGCGCGATAAGTTGGGCGCTGCTTACGCGCGGCGTGTGCAGCGGCTGGACCGCTGCCGTGAGAGCGAGAACGTTCGCACGGAAAGTGCTGACGGCACAAAGATTAGCGAGAGTCCAGATAAAATATTAAATCTGAGTTTCCTGCGCTAAGAGTGTTAACTCGGACAACGAGACCGTCACACTTGTCAATTATCCGATGCCACCGATTCGGTTTCTAGTTATACAAACAAAAGTGCAAAGTTAAATTCTTGATCGCAGGAGAAATATAGAAGGACAGTTTTGTATAATTCAAACCTCAACAAAGCATCGTAACTTAGTTAACAAAATTACCTTCACGAAGCTTCGTATTACGATATTACGAAATTATTTTTTTGCTGTCTGACATGCACCCTAAATTCGCCGAATTCGGTGCGCAATGTTTACACTGGATAAGTATCAACGGCGCATGCGCCGCTGCGCGCGCAATAGCCGCAATTCATTGAGACGCCGTACACATATGTTTGCGCTCATAAATGTCTCTCGTACGTGTTTGTATTACGTCAATCTGTATACTACATCAGTCGTAAGCTTGAGATACGGCGTCGACACCCACCACTCGCCGATTCACTATGGAATAGCCCGAGTGCAGGAGAATCGCCGATGGGAGAAGTGTAAAAGCGAAAGAACGGGTTTCATCCCGACGGATCATCCCCTGATTTATTGGTCCACTATCTGGCCGCCACGAGCTTTAGCACTCCCGAGGTGTCGCTCACTGAAAAAAAAAAAAAAAAAAAAAAAAAATGAAGACCCGCATCAAGATCACTGTCCAATCAATTGAGATCAGCTTGGCCGGGTTTCGCTATGGGCCGCGTGACTTACAGACCGCTTCCGGATGAGTGTATTGCCGTGTACATACGTTCTATGAGCGCCATCTAACGACGGACTCAGTCCCAAGTTGCACACGAGCTCTTTGCATCAATAGGCAATATATATTCATCCGGTAAGCTTGTGTAGATCGTGCGCATAGTGAATTACTGACTCGTGCTCGCCCGGAGATCAGCTCCGATCGCCCGCTCGAAGACCGGATGATCGGTCGGTAAAACAGATTCCGCGCCATGTTTCATTTTTATCCATTATAAGAGTTTCAACGCCGCGCGGCTTAATGTACCGCTCCCCCCCCCCCCCCCCCCCCGAGATCAGCTCCGATTTCCTCACGGCGACGCGTCTCCTCCGATCGTCCATTGGTCGACCGATCGCCCAGTCGGTAAAACAGATTCCACAATCGGAGTAACAGCGCTCCGTGCGATTTTTCATTTTTTTTTTTTTTTTTATTTTTTTTTTTTAAATCCATTATAAGTGTTCCATCGTCGCGCCGCTTAACGTACCGGAATCGTGAAAACAACGACGAGGCCATACCATGCGAAATAATCCCGTACAGCCTCGTTCCTCTCTCCGCACCACGGCGAAACGGCACGAGATATCCCGATAGAGGGTTCCTCCATCGCCCCCGCTCACGCGCCGACCGCCGTCCAACTGCCCGGTTATCGTCGGCGACCCCTTGCACCCGGTCGGTACAGCGGTATCGCGGCTTCGATGCTCGCTAACTACTGTTGCCGGCGCGATTCCTCGAGCGGTGTACTTTGGTGTCGGACACTGGTATACGAGAGCCGATCGGTATCGCTATATTAATGGGGCAAAGGGGCTCTCTGCAAGTCCCCTCGTTCGTCGTTCGCCGTTTCCTCGAGCGGTCCAACCCCGCTTCGTGCTTACACCCATATAGTCAGCACACTTGCATCGACTTTATTTACTTTCCTCTTACACTCTATTGCACCGTACAATGTAGCGAAAACATTCGCGGTCTCCGCGTTCGGTGGAGCGCGCCGCAATCGGAGCGGCGAAATTTATGCGCTACGGACCGCGCAACAATCTCTCTTCGACTCATTTCGTTTTTTCTCTCTCTTGTTATTTTTTTTTTCATTTTTTTTTTTTTTTTTTTTTTTAACTTTGTTCCACCCAACTCCTGCTTCTGCGTCTCTTTTTATTTTCTTCATTAACTCTTCTCTCGGCGCTCTCCGCGGTTTACACGGTCGCTTCTCTCATTGCCGATCGAGAGACCGGTCTTTCTCACCTTGCAACTGCGATTCGCAAGTAGTGCGCCCCGCGTTTATTGAGCCGAGGCGAGATTTTTTTTTTTTTTTTTTTTTAGTCGTGCAATTAGTTGCCCGAGCGTCAATGACGTCTTTGAAGTCCAAAGTCTAACATTCGACGATGACGATGGGATTGACAATAAAAATAAATAAATAAATAAATAAATTTGAAATTTGTTAGAAGCGATCGAACATTTGGAACACAATTGTTTATTGGTTATTGGTGTTATTGGTTTTAGTATAAACCCGGTATCGTGGTGGCAACTAGAGCTATTCGAAAATTATATTTACACGAGAAATTTGGTCGTCCGTATGGTGTTAAGATAAATCAAAATTAAGTACAAGTTATCGAATATTTAGGAGACAATTGGACATTATCGGCGTTAGATAGACGCGGTGTACCGCGTCTGTGGCGTTGGCAATTGGAGGTCTTCGAAGATTTGGGAGACAATCGGGCGTTATCGGCCTTAGTAGAGACCCGCTACACTATTGGCAAGCAGAGATCGTCGAAAAATTCGATCAACCGTAAGACACAACTGGAAAAAAGAAAAAGAAATGAAAGTGATCGAAGATTCGGAAGACAATTGGCCGTTATCGGCCTTAGTAGAGATCCGCTACACTATTGGCAAGCAGAGATCGTCGAAAAATTCGATCAACCGTAAGACACAACTGCAAAAAAGAAAAAGAAAAAAGAGAGTGATCGAAGATTCGGAAGACAATTGGGCGTTATCGGCCTCAGTAGAGATCCGCTACACTATTGGCAAGCAGAGATTGTCGAAAAATTCGATCAACCGTAAGACACAACTGGAAAAAAGAAAAAGAAATGAAAGTGATCGAAGATTTGGAAGACAATTGGGCGTTATCGGCCTTAGTAGAGATCCGCTACACTATTGGCAAGCAGAGATCGTCGAAAAATTCGATCAACCGTAAGACACAACTGGAAAAAAGAAAAAGAAATGAAAGTGATCGAAGATTCGGAAGACAATTGGCCGTTATCGGCCTTAGTAGAGATCCGCTACACTATTGGCAAGCAGAGATCGTCGAAAAATTCGATCAACCGTAAGACACAACTGCAAAAAAGAAAAAGAAAAAAGAGAGTGATCGAAGATTCGGAAGACAATTGGGCGTTATCGGCCTCAGTAGAGATCCGCTACACTATTGGCAAGCAGAGATCGTCGAAAAATTCGATCAACCGTAAGACACAACTGCAAAAAAGAAAAAGAAAAAAGAGAGTGATCGAAGATTCGGAAGACAATTGGGCGTTATTGGCCTCAGTAGAGATCCGCTACACTATTGGCAAGCAGAGATCGTCGAAAAATTCGATCAACCGTAAGACACAACTGCAAAAAAGAAAAAGAAAAAAGAGAGTGATCGAAGATTCGGAAGACAATTGGGCGTTATCGGCCTCAGTAGAGATCCGCTACACTATTGGCAAGCAGAGATTGTCGAAAAATTCGATCAACCGTAAGACACAACTGGAAAAAAGAAAAAGAAATGAAAGTGATCGAAGATTTGGAAGACAATTGGGCGTTATCGGCCTTAGTAGAGATCCGCTACACTATTGGCAAGCAGAGATCGTCGAAAAATTCGATCAACCGTAAGACACAACTGCAAAAAAGAAAAAGAAATGAAAGTGATCGAAGATTCGGAAGACAATTGGCCGTTATCGGCCTTAGTAGAGATCCGCTACACTATTGGCAAGCAGAGATCGTCGAAAAATTCGATCAACCGTAAGACACAACTGCAAAAAAGAAAAAGAAAAAAGAGAGTGATCGAAGATTCGGAAGACAATTGGGCGTTATCGGCCTCAGTAGAGATCCGCTACACTATTGGCAAGCAGAGATCGTCGAAAAATTCGATCAACCGTAAGACACAACTGCAAAAAAGAAAAAGAAAAAAGAGAGTGATCGAAGATTCGGAAGACAATTGGGCGTTATCGGCCTCAGTAGAGATCCGCTACACTATTGGCAAGCAGAGATCGTCGAAAAATTCGATCAACCGTAAGACACAACTGCAAAAAAGAAAAAGAAAAAAGAGAGTGATCGAAGATTCGGAAGACAATTGGGCGTTATCGGCCTCAGTAGAGATCCGCTACACTATTGGCAAGCAGAGATCGTCGAAAAATTCGATCAACCGTAAGACACAACTGCAAAAAAGAAAAAGAAAAAAGAGAGTGATCGAAGATTCGGAAGACAATTGGGCGTTATTGGCCTCAGTAGAGATCCGCTACACTATTGGCAAGCAGAGATCGTCGAAAAATTCGATCAACCGTAAGACACAACTGCAAAAAAGAAAAAGAAAAAAGAGAGTGATCGAAGATTTGGGAGACAATTGGCCGTTATCGGCCTCAGTAGAGATCCGCTACAGAGTTGGCGAGTGGAGGTCGAGCGAGCCAGCAGCAGCAGCAGCAGCAGCCGCCGACGACGACGAGGCCGTGCCGCTGTTCCTCTTCTCCGCCGGCTACCCACATTCGTCGGGGGTCGTCGTCATCGACGGCGACGTGCGTGCTCGCGGGGCGCACGTGAACGTTCCGCACACGCGGAAGCCTCGTTCAGCTTGTACGCTCGAACGCGTCGCGTACTTCTGCTGGTCGCGCGGGGTTAAAGACCCCGAACGAACGAACGAAGAAACGAAAAGGGGGGCGGGGGGGGGGGGGGTGAAAGCGGGAGACGGATGGAGAGCGCTAGAATTCACCGGCGATATTAAAAGGGCTCCTCGTGGCGCGGGTTCGAGACCCAATTATAGGTTTTCCCCGGCGCGGAAACTCGAGGACGACGCGACGACGAGGCTGCTCATCGTACGCGGGCGCGCCGAAGTCGCTCGACGTCGCTCGTCCCTCTTGGCTTCGTATCGAGAAGCATCGTTCTCACCTCGTCTCTGGACCATTCCGCGATTAACGGATCGTTCGTCGGACGAACGGGCAAAGATCACCAGACGACGAGCAATGAACCGCTCGTCGGTCGGAGGCGGCTCCGGATTCGGCTTCATTTTTCTTGTATAGTTTCAAACTTTTTTGTTATTCGACATCCGCGTGTGACTTTCCGGCAGGCAGATGAATAGTTAAGGGATACCGATTCGTTATGGATCGTTGCATTTCCAGCCACAAGTGAGAATCGGAGAGAATTTCGAATACTTCGTGATTCAAAGGAGGGACATAAATCTGAAAACAAAAAATCAACTGTTCGGAAGGTGCTCGGGAAAATGATTTTTTCATATTAATCATTCGAAAAACTTATTAACCAAACCAGGGGAGAGAATTGTTCGACGAGAAAAAGTTAGGATGCCGGTTTTTTTTTTTTTTTTTTTTTTTTTTTTTTGAACAATTTTTTTTCGTTCATTTTGTTAATACCTTTTTCGGAATTATTAATATGCGAAATCAAAACGGTATTCATTGCAGGATTCACTACTAACGAGCTAAGAGAGTTACCACGGTCGGTAACGAAAACGGTAATGGACTTTCCCGATGTAATTGTCAATATTACATATTACACGTTTCCCCTTCATATTCCTAATGAATTTTACCGGTCAAGCTGATTCCACTCGACCAATGATTTAATCACAAACTTGACATAGAAACGCGTCGTTTTGGAACCGTATTCATAATTGCTTTCGATACCAACGCCGATACCTCGCATGAGCCCGAGGCGAAATGAGTTACCACGGTCGGTATCAAAAACTGTAATCGACCTTCGACGATGACAAACCACAGCGAACCATAAACAAATTCGCGAACGATGTAATTGTCAATATTACATATTACTCGTTTCCCCTTCATATTTCTAATGAATTTTACCGGCCAAGCTGATTCCAGCCGACCAATGATTTAATCAAAAATTTGATATCGAAACGCGTCGTTTTGGAACGGTAATCATGATTGCTTTCGATACCAACGCCGATACCTCGCATGAGCCCGAGGCGAAATGAGTTACCACGTTCGGTATCAAAAACTGTGCTCGACCTTCGACGATGACAAACCACAGCGAACCATAAACAAATTCGCGAACGATGTAATCGTCAATATTACATATTACTCGTTTCCTCTTCATATTCCTAATGAATTTTACCGGCCAAGCTGATTCCACCTGACCAATGATTTAATCACAAACTTGACATAGAAACGCGTCGTTTTGGAACCGTATTCATTATAGCTTTCGATACACGAAAAAAAAAACGACTTAGTTGCAGATCTGTATGGTAACCAATTCATACCCAACTAATAAACGGTTAGCTGACCCCAACCAACGATTTTTTTTCCGTCTACCAACGCTGGCAACTCGCACGGGTCTGAGACGAAGTGATACACCGACTGGAAGCAAATTCGCGAATGATGTTTATTGTATTGCTGTTATTGTAAATCGTTATGAGTATCCTCCATGAATTTCCAATTAGTTTTATCGGTCGGGCTGATTCTACCGTAGCGACGATTCAATCGTAAACTTGATATTGAAACGCGTCGCGACGGTGGTGGCGGTGGGGGAGGGGGGAGGGGGGGGGGGTGGCGGTTTGGTGGTTGTTATTCCAACGTCACGGAACACGCCCGTGACCCGACGTCGCCGCGGTGCGCCGGTGTAAAGCCTCTACAGTATAAGCCCAGTGGGCACCGGCCGTGTCGGAGAAAATCGACGCCGACCGAAGTCGCCGGCGACGATGCGGACGCCCGCCCTAAAATTAGCCACTCCAAATCCAGTCGTGACCTCGGCGTTCGCCGAGAGCCAACGTGGCCGCGACTGTACCTTGTATCAACCGTCGGCTCCGGTCTTATTATACATCCTGCGGACCTCGGTCGATTATTCTTGTGTACCGCCATTTACACGTTTCACCGGCGACGATCGTACCGCGCGCGCCCAATATCAACGATTATAAAGCACACGAGGATCGCGTCGTTTATCTCAATGGATGTCGGTCACTCGGCCGCGAGGACGGAATATCAGAATCCTTCTTTGCGTCCGTCGAGTCACAACGAAACTCACCTCCCCAGTTTCCGATTGCTCGTGAACGGGGTCGATGTGGTGAGATGGACCAGCGCGTTTTGGACACAAATGCGAATGAATAAAGAAGTTTTTTTTTTTTTTTTTTTTTTTTTTAACTTTGTTCACTTACTTTTGTCGATGGGGCGGAGGTGGTTGATATGGGCCGGTGGGGTAAGACGGACGAGCGCGCGTTGGCACGAATGCGGATTAAAAAGTAAACACCTCAAACTTCGTTCACTTACTTGGCTCGATAAGGTGGATGGTTGATAAGGGCCGATGGGGTAAGATGGACCAGCGCGCTTTGGCGCAAATACGAATTAAAAAAGAAAAAAAAAATCTAAAACTTTGTTCACTTACTTGTATCGATAAGGTTGATGGTCGATAAGGGCCGATGGGGTAAGATGGACCAGCGCGCTTTGGCGCAAATACGGATTAAAAAAGAAAAAAAAAATCTAAAACTTCGTTCACTTACTTGTATCGATAAGGTTGATGGTCGATAAGGGCCGATGGGGTAAGATGGACCAGCGCGCTTTGGCGCAAATACGAATTAAAAAAGAAAAAAAAAATCTAAAACTTTGTTCACTTACTTGTATCGATAAGGGCCGATGGGGTAAGATGGACCAGCGCGCGTTGGCACAAGTGAGAATTAAAAAAATAAAAAATCTAAAATTCCGTTCACTAACTTGCATCGATAAGGCTGATGGTTGATAAGGGCCGATGGGGTAAGATGGACCAGCGCGCATTGGCGCAAATACGGATTGAAAAAGAAAAAAAAAAAAAAATCTAAAACTTCGTTCACTTACTTGTGTCGATAGAGATTCATGAAAACACAACGTCGATCGGGCGAAGATCTACGAAAACGACGTTTATGAAAAAAAGAAAATCTTACAAATATTTAATTGTCAAGCTTTAGTTAGCGAGTCTTCTAGCGTACCGATTATATTATCATTGCGAATACAACGTGCAGGGTCAAATTTTTAATTGTCCTATGTTCTCGCCCACTTTTATCCTACCCGTAAGTACATATTCTCCGTCCAAAGAAGATACATTTTTTTTTTTTGGACGCCAAAAAAAAATAAAAATCTCTAAAAATAAATGTCAGAAAGAAATCGAGTAACAATAATTTCTCATCGAAGTTTACGAAGCAGAAGTTCCAAGTTCCTCGGCGAGCTGAAGGATGCGGCTGAACGGAGCTCTCGCACACTTCGCCGTTGACTTCCGCCTTGACGGAGCGAGGCGGAGTCGCCCGGGTGAAAATCCTCCACATGTTTCTCTATATCAGTATCTATAGTAAGCGGTTATGATCCGAGAAAGCGGGGGAGGGGGGGGGGGGAGGGACAAGCATGGAATGAAGGAAGCCGGCCGACAGGCGTTCAGCTGCGCGGTGGCGAAACCTCGTCGGATGCGCTGGCCGGCTCGCATCATCAGCAGCAGCAGCAGCAGCAGCAGCAGCAGCGGCAACCGGAGAACACACGGATGAACAACTTCAGAAGTGTAGAGATAGAACAGAGGAGTCGGCGTTCCGTCGCACGGGCGTTTTTTTTTGTTTTTTTTAAATTCCGTACAACAGCAGTAGTAGTAGTAGTAGAGAGTAGTGGAGAGAACGAAGGGGGGATAATGCACAAGTAGTGTATCGAGGCTTTCTGTCCCCTTTCTCTATCTCAAACAAACAAATCGACGAATGGTCTCGAATTCATTCTCGTAGCTTCTCAGTCTCTCTATGTATTCCCATCCAAGTATCTAAATCTCTCTAAATACCTCCGGGTCTCTTTAAATCCCTCCAAGTCTCGGTCTATCAAAATATTTCTATGTCTCCGTCCATCTAAATCTTTGTAAGCCTCCGTCCATCTAAATCTCTGTAAGTCTCAGTCTATCAAAATCTCTCTAAGTTTCAGTGTCCCCAAGTTTCAGTCTCTCTAAGTTCCAGTTTCTCTAAGTTCCAAGTCTACCTAAGTTTCAGTCTCTAAATTCCAGTCTCTCTAAGTTTCAGTCTGTAAGTTTCAGTCTGTAAGTTTCAGTCTCTATAAGTTCCGATCTCTCTAAGTTCGAGTCTCTGTAAGTTCCAGTCTCTCCAAGTCTCTCAAAATCTCTCCAAGTGGCTTCAAGTGTCTCTAAGTATCTTCGAATCTCTGTCTCCGCCACTAAATCTCTTCGAGTCTCTCTAAGTATCTCCGAATCTCTCTCTCCGCCTCTAAATCTCTACAAGCCTCTCTAAGTATCTCCGAATCTCTCTCTCCGCCTCTAAATCTCTACAAGCCTCTCTAAGTATCTCCGAATCTCTGTCTCCGCCTCTAAATCTCTTCGAGTCTCTCTAAGTATCTCCGAATCTCCGTCTCTAAGTATCTCCGAATCTCTCTCTCCGCCTCTAAATCTTCACAAGCCTCTCTAAGTATCTCCGAATCTCTGTCTCCGCCTCTAAATCTCTTCGAGTCTCTCTAAGTATCTCCGAATCTCTCTCTCCGCCTCTAAATCTCTACAAGCCTCTCTAAGTATCTCCGAATCTCTCTCTCCGCCTCTAAATCTCTACAAGCCTCTCTAAGTATCTCCGAATCTCTGTCTCCGCCTCTAAATCTCTTCGAGTCTCTCTAAGTATCTCCGAATCTCCGTCTCTAAGTATCTCCGAATCTCTCTCTCCGCCTCTAAATCTTCACAAGCCTCTCTAAGTATCTCCGAATCTCTGTCTCCGCCTCTAAATCTCTTCGAGTCTCTCTAAGTATCTCCGAATCTCTCTCTCCGCCTCTAAATCTCTTCGAGTCTCTCCGGTCCTACAGATCTCTCAAAGTCCCTCTGCCAATGACTCCCTCCGAGTCTCTCCAAGTCCCGCTTCATCCGTCTGTCTCCGACTGTCTATCTCCCTCCCGTTTTTCTTTTCTCCTTTCTCTCCCGCTCTCTCCGTACTCCGAGCCGATCAATATTGCCATGGCTACGCGGTGAAACGCCGAGGAACAGGAGAAAGAAGAGCGGCGGCAGGGCAGCCGGGACGAGGGACGAGACGGGGCTTTACGGCGGAGGCAAGAGAAAATCCACCCTGAACTAGTATAACGTACTACTATACTGTACCGAACTATAACGCAGAACTATAGCACAGTCCCGTCCGACATTGTATACTATCACAATCGCGCTCGAGTATAGTGACGCGCAGCACGCTCGCACAGTATACACTACACTTTCATTATAGTAGACGAGAAGCGAGTTTCCCGTAGAGCGGCGGAGGTGGTACGGCTTGAATCGTGGAGGGAGAATTGGCGGCTGGCTGGCTGCGCCCGTTCCCGTTCTGGAAGGGGGGCGGGAGGCGGGGGGGGGGACGAGGGGTTGGATCGACTCGAGCGCCGCGACGCTTTTCCACCCTTCGCAGACCGCGCGCAGGGTCGAAAACCAGCGGCGGCAAACTACCTCGCGCGGCGTACGCGCGACCTCCCTACTACGCGGAACCGAAGAGCGGGCCTCTCCGTTCTTCTCTCACGGAGTACGCGCGCGTACGCTACAGCCACTCCGTACTACGCCCTCTCCTTCAACCGGGCGCCAACCACACTCCACTTTTCTTTTTTGCGCGCTTCCGTCGGAGAAAAGTCGGGTAAATGGAAGAACTATAAGGCCGCACCTTCCCAATGCAGCTTCGAGTCGTTAATGCGCCGAGCGGAGCCCTTCGAATGTCGAGCTGTATCGGTCTTACGAGTTCGGAAAATTTTATTAAAATTTCTCCAGGAAACGAGCGGACGAAGTTTTGAGCGGTGAAATCCAAGACGGCGGGTGGGCTTCTGTAAGGGCGTGGAGGGCGCGGGGGGGGGGGGTCAGATTGCACAGGCGGTCGAGCCAGGCTCTACTTTTTTTTTTTTTTTAAATGTGTTTTACTTTGATCAGTAAAGAAAACTCGATGAAAATGAATAAAAAATGAAAGAACCATAACGCAGCACCTTCGAATGCAGCTTCGAGTCGTTAATGCGCAGGTGCTGAGGAGACTTTCGGAAATCGGTCGATCGGTCTTACGAGTTCGGAAAATTTCATTAAAATTTCTGCAGGAAACGAGCGGACGAAGTTTTGAAGCGTTGAAAGACGGCGGTGAGCCCTTGCGAGTTTCCTCCGACCGTCGAGCCACACTCCACTTGTTCTTTTTATGTTCACTTCGTTCGGTGGAGAAAAATTCGGAAAAATTGATGAACTACAACGCCGCACCTTCCACTGCAGCTTTCAATCGTTAGTGCGCAGCATTTCGAAGATTCGATCTGTTTTACGAGTCAGGAAAACTTAATTTGACCCGTCACGTCTAACGATGCGAATAAAAAGTTGATGCACCGAGACAAAAAAAAATATCTGTAAAAATTTACAGACGTACCTCGAAGTGTTGTTGTTGTGTTTTTTTTTTTTTTTTTTGCAATGCAGAAGAAGTTTTTGTGCTACAAAGAAGACATGGTCGTTCGCTATCGGCAATCAAAGTTCCTGTACTTGTTGAACGGTTAAATTGCAGTACGAAACGAGCGGACGAAGTTCGAAACGTTGAAATCCAAGACGTCTGGAGGCTCTTCTGTGAGGCAATGGGAGAGGGGGGGAGGTTGCACCAGCGGTCGAGACAGAATGCTTAAAATAAATTGTGTTACTTCGTTCCGTGGAGACAACTCGAAAAAAAATTTAAAAAAAATTGAAAAACGGTAACCGCGCGCACCTTATTACTTATTCCAATCGTTAATCCAGTAACCGGAGCCTTCTGAAAATCAATCCGTCTCTTTTACACAGTAAAATAGGTAGCGACCTTTCTTGTTCACAAACCTCCACGATTATTTTCGTGTTGATTTCACAAAAAAAAAAAAATCTTCTCCACTTTACGAAAACCTCAATTTTACAAATATTTTTTTGTCAAAGTTGTTAATTTCACAAAAAAAAAAAAAAATATATATTTGTAAGATTTCTACACATTAATCCGACAAACCCCACATTTGTCCACAAACCTCCGCAATTATTTTGTTGTCGCAAAGCAATCGTGGATGTTTGTCGACAAAGAAGCTTTCTTAAATCCACGAATCGTTTTTTTTTTTGTACCCTCCACGAGTCAGGAAAATTTAATTTAAATTGCTTCACGAAACGAGCGAACGAAGTTTGAAACGCTGAAATCCAAGACGCCAGGGTCACTCTGAGGTCATGCGGGCGATGAGGAGGGGCGGCTGGGAGGGGGAAGAGGGGGGGGGGGGGGTTCGCACCGGCGGTCGAGAGCCAGTGGCCGGAAGAGTCGGCCCGGCCGCCGCTCCTTCCTCGGCTTCGCTCGTCGTGCCACTGAGCACACACACACCGAGGCTCTCATACACACCGGCTACGATGCACCGCCTATACGTCACTGCGGACTACGTCGCACGATAGTATAACTCGGAGAGAGGCACCGGCGTGTGCGAGAACACGCGGTTTCTGTGGAAGTCCCCGCGGTGCGAGCAGTCAACGGCACGGGAAAGACGCGCCGAACCGTTGCCACTATCCCGGCCCGATTCATGACGATAAAGTACACTCGTAAAACCCTCCCCGCTCGGCTCTCTCCCCCCCTCCCTAGCGAGCGTACTCAACGCTACTCAGTCTTCGCTCAACGACCGCAACTTCTTTATTTATTTTTTTTTATGATCCACAAACCCTCGCAGTTTTTTTTTTTTTTTTTTTTTTTTTTTTTTTTTTTTTCTCTCGCGCGAGTTCGTGCGTTTTCTTTGCCGCCACGAAGCGCAGCAAGGAAACACACATTACGACTGTGCCGCGTGCGTACCGAAGGAAGCCTTGTGGATTTTCGTCGCGCTCGCTTTTCCGATAGATTGGCCACTTCTTACGGTCGAAAATTAAGACTTACAAACGGGATGTGACGTATCCTGGGTGGAAGGCACTTCCGTTAGAAAAATCGATCTTTCAAACCGGCAGTGAATAATTTCAGGCGAATGACCGGAAATCTAAATTTTCGATTTCTACTCTCGATGGCCGATAGACAGTAAAAAAGTTTGTGCTTTTTACAACAAGTTATTGTCGACCAACGCCCACAATTTTTTTTATATGTTAATTTTCTACTTTTACAAACAAAAGTACAAACTAAAATTGTTAATATATATATATATAGAGTAGAATAGAAAATAATAGTTTATTGCATATGAGGGAACAAGGTTCTTTTTTCAAGGTGAGGCTTCTTACAAAATTGGTACATAACTTCTACAGTACTTATTCTATCCACGATTTATAGAATATATGTATTCGATATATTTGGTATATGAAAAATAAATTCGCGCTTACACGCTTTTCTCCACGGGGACCGCAAACGGCCATTGTCTGAGGCTGCAGAAGGGTTCGATCTTTCATCTCGTTCCACTTTGCATCCGGTCTCATCGTCGGGCTCGTTCGGCGACCTGATTTTTCACCGACGGGAATCGCGATCGCCCCGAGCTTCTTTCATCTACTTTAACTACGCTCCCTCCGGCGCGACTCCGGCGCGACTCCGGCAAAGATCGTCGACGAACAATATTCGTCCGCATTCGTAATCCTGGATTTGCGGATAGCAGAGACGAATTGGTTGGCGAAGATGAAATTAATCCGGATGCAATGAAGATGCGAGAAATGCAAAATTTCGATCGTGCGACTGGCTTTACGATTGAATGACGACTCGCTGGGGCGGAGCGTCGAGCCTACCGAGGGAAAAGCTTCGTACAACTCGGCGCTGCATTGTCTGCGTGCAACCGGCTCTGCTATCGCGAGGGATGACACGGCTTCAGCTCGCGCTCAGGATGTCGTGAGCCGTCGAGCGTGCCATCCCTCGTTTCCTTCCACTTTTTTTTTTTTTTTTTTTTTTTTTTTACTCCTTTTTTCTCTCTTTCCTATCTCTATCAATCTTCCTTCCGCCGAGGCCGCAGCCGTCGACGCCGAGGGCGACTAACCTACTGCCTTCGTCCAGCCGGTCGACGACTCCGGGGGTTTCTCACTTTGCACAGTTTGTGCCCGCCGAGAGCGCAGTGCCGTGCGCTCATCGTGCGCTTCAAGCATGCCTGCACGCGGTGCATAGATCCATATAAATACCTTTCCCCCCCCCCCATTCTTTTTTTATTTTTCATTTTATTTTATTTATTTTTTTTTTTATGTGAACGCAACTTTTTTAGTTTTATAAAAATGATTCGTTCATTTTTCTGAATGCGTATGCATTTTTTTTTTTTTTTTTTTTTTTTTTTTTTTTTTTTTTTTGCAAGCAGACAAATGGTAAAAGTAATTAACGCGCTTTGTCCGACAGCGATTTTCTAATTCTCTCGCTTACGCGATAGGGCAATAACGCCTTTGTCAGCGTTGCGCATGCGCCTTTGACTGGCACTCGATCCGGTTATAATGTACTGCCCGGTGGAAACAGCC
Source organism: Amblyjoppa proteus (assembly GCA_963922035.1). Lineage (NCBI taxonomy): Eukaryota > Metazoa > Arthropoda > Insecta > Hymenoptera > Ichneumonidae > Amblyjoppa > Amblyjoppa proteus. Next base: position 1,883,358 of record OY998234.1, read on the forward strand.
GAAAGCGCTTTCGTTAATGAAAAATTCGCGGTTGAATCTCGTACAACTCGTAATTACTCGTGTGAGATTTTTTTTTTTTTTTTTTTTTTTAACGGCGCGTAAAATTCGCGGCGATAAACGTGAATGCCCGTAGTACGCTTACACATCGGCGAGGCTTAAAGTATGTGAGTCAACCACTTGTTAGTGTCGCTGCCGTTACGCTATTTTTTTAAATAAAAAATACATGTATATTTAAAGAAAGAAAAAAAAAAAAAAATTTTCCTCTGGCACAAAGTTCGACAAACTTTGTGACGATATTTATCGCGCGAGCGTTCGTGGCGATCTACGTCGGGATTTTTTTTTTTTTTTTTTTTTTTTTTTCGTAACCGGCGCGTAAAATTTTCATTTAGCAAGGTACGTCGAGCAATCGGCCGGAGACGCGAATGAGGTTTTAATTGGATCGCCATATTTTTAATTGGATCTCGAATTAACCCGTGCAGCCGAGTCGAGTTCAACCCGAGGCTGAACCCTCCCCCCCCCCCCCCCACCGCTGGTGCGACTGCTTCCGGTTTCTCTCGTACGAATTTCCACGAATCCGCGAATTTGCGGACTCGACGGGAGAGCAGGTCGTGTCCCCGTTTTACCGCCAGCACCGTTTCATCCCCCGCGGTGACACCCTCGACCTTTTCCTCGTTTCTACCGTAGTGTTTAATTCTCGTACATACGACCGATCCGACCGCACGATACGCCGTGTACGACCTGCCCGCGACAGCACCGCGGGCAATCCGAAATCGATTTCATTTTTCGCGTACTACCGTTCCGTACGCTCTCGGCATCTGTGGATCTGGTCTATATCTGTATCTCGCTCACCGCGCTCCAGTTTCGACGGTTCATCAATGACGGGGTTTCGCTGCTCACAAAAGACAGGCTCACTTTGCCGGCATTGAAAGGAGACCCGTTCAACTACTGTCTCGTGCCCTTCGGGAGGGAAAATATTGTGACGGGGAGACAAACTGACGAGAATCGGTCGAAAAATCTTAGAGTGAAATTGCAAGCTTTGGACTCAATGATTTTTTACTTGGTTACTTATTTTCATTTTTTTTTTTTTTTTTCAAGTAACAAGTAACCAAGTAACCAAGTAACCAAGTAACCAAGTAACCAAGTAACCAAGTAACCAAGTAACCAAGTAACCAAGTAACCAAGTAACCAAGTAACCAAGTATTCAAGTAACCAAGTAACCAAGTAACCAAGTAACCAAGTATTCAAGTAACCAAGTAACCAAGTAACCAAGTAACCAAGTAACCAAGTAACCAAGTAACCAAGTATTCAAGTAACCAAGTAACCAAGTAACCAAGTATTCAAGTAACCAAGTAACCAAGTAACCAAGTAACCAAGTAACCAAGTAACCAAGTAACCAAATAACCAAGTAACCAAGTAACCAAGTAACCAAGTAACCAAGTAACCAAGTAACCAAGTAACCAAGTAACCAAGTAACCAAGTATTCAAGTATTCAAGTATTCAAGTATTCAAGTAACCAAGTAACCAAGTAACCAAGTAACCAAGTAACCAAGTAACCAAGTAACCAAGTAACCAAGTAACCAAGTAACCAAGTAACCAAGTAACCAAGTAACCAAGTAACCAAGTAACCAAGTATTCAAGTAACCAAGTAACCAAGTAACCAAGTATTCAAGTAACCAAGTAACCAAGTAACCAAGTAACCAAGTAACCAAGTAACCAAGTAACCAAGTATTCAAGTAACCAAGTAACCAAGTAACCAAGTATTCAAGTAACCAAGTAACCAAGTCACCAAGTAACCAAGTAACCAAGTAACCAAGTAACCAAGTAACCAAGTAACCAAGTAACCAAGTAACCAAGTAACCAAGTATTCAAGTAACCAAGTAACCAAGTAACCAAGTAACCAAGTAAGTACTTATTACTTTTTTTTTTTTTTTTTTGATTCCTTATTACTTTTTTTTTGTTTCCTTGTTACTTTTTTTTTGTTTCCTTATTACTTTTTCTTCATTTTAATTATTTTCTTGAAAAATTTTTATTATAAAACTTTATTTTCACTATCGATAGCTCGTCAGTCACGGCGTATACGAGATATGTCGCTCGCGTAGATTCCCGCGTCTCGTACGAGAACATTGCACTTGTGCTTGCCCGTGCGTAGAGTGCAAGTACGCAAGTACGCCGAAGCTGGCGCGCACGTGAATGCACGCGGCGTGCCTGTATTCGTAGCTGGAAATCAACGTGCGGTAGGAGGCAGCGAGATAGAAGGAACGAGCGAGTCGACGAGGGGAGGAGTGCAGCAGCGGGAGAGCCGAGTGCAGGGGTAGATAGAGAACCGAAAACCGGACGTGACGCGGTGGCCGGCCGCGGCTAAACATAGACTAGTCGTGGCCGCCGCCGCCGCCGCCGCCGCCGCCGCCGCCGCCGCATGCCTCGCCACACTGGCTGATGCTCGTCGACTGCACTTTGTGCCTCGATACTCCTTTCCTTGCGTCTCGTGTTCGCCGTACAAGCTGCTGCACCGAGTCTCAAGGCTACTTCTCCGACACACACGGCTCTTAAATGAAAAATTGCGGGAGAACGTGAACTTCGTTGAAGCAAATGAACAAAAATTTTGATACAACTTGAAAACATATATAAATAAATATTAAACAACACAAAAAAAAAGTCTATGCTATGTTGAATCGGAATATCCGAAAAAAATCGAGTCAATAACATTTTTCGCCAAGAAATAATGCGCGAGCGTTTTCTGTCTTTCCTTTTTTTTTTTTTTGCTGTCCGATGGTCGAGAATTTGAGTTCAACGACGGGGACAGTTTTAGGAGCGAGTGGAGAATCGTACGTTCAAAGTCCAGTTAGAAATTATGAAAAGTTTCGTTAGTTCGGGGTTCTTCCCATTGTAAGAAAAAAAAAAAAAAAAAAAAACAAACAAAACTGAAAGCTCGCCCGGTACGACTTCGACGGAGGCCGGCGGGTTCGCTGTATCGGCGCTGCACGGCACTCGGTAGTCTCATTCACGGAACTTACTACGAGTTTCGCTCCGTTGATGGACGTATCGCGAGCGGCAGCGGCGACGGCACGCCGCCGGGGGGGGGGGGGGGGGGGGGCAGCAGCACCCCGCCGCCACCGCCGAAGCTACTCGCTCCATCGTAAAACTACGTTCACGGCCATTGCACCGTGAAATGCGGCTTGCCTCGCCGTACGGTGTGCCAGTGCGACGAGCACTCCCAGCCGAGGATACATTCCGTCTATAGTTTCGATATCGTAATCGTCCGACTATCAAGGAATTTTGCATCCAAGGGGGGGGGGGGGGGATTTATGAATTTTTATGCGCATGCACTTTAAAGTATTGCGCTCGTATATCGTGCACTAAGTGCAATAACCAAGTACTCGCGGTATTCGGGTACTTACAATATCTAAAGTACTTGTAGTATTCAAAGTACTTGTGATATTCAAAGATTTTGCGATATTCAAAGATTTTGCGATATTCAAAGTACTTGTGATATTCAAAATACTTGTGATATTCAAAGATTTTGCGATATTCAAAGAACTTGCGGCACTCAAACTACTTGTGGTATTCTAAGTACTTGTGATATTCAAAGTACTTGTGATATTCAAAGAACTTGTGACACTCAAAGTACTTCTGGTATTCTAAGTACTTGTGATATTCAAAGATTTTGCGATATTCAAAGAACTTGTGGCACTCAAACTACTTGTGGCATTCTAAGTAATTGTGGCATTCAAAGTACTTGTGATATTCGAAGTACCTGCGGCACGCAAACTACTTGTGGTATTCTAAGTACTTGTGGCACTCAAACTACTTGTGCTATTCTAAGTACTTGTGGCATTCAAAGTACTTGTGATATTCGAAGTACTTGCGGCACTCAAACTACTTGTGGTATTCTAAGTACTTGCGGTTTTCAAAGTATTTGTGGTATTCAAAGTACTTGTTGTATTTAAAGTACTTATGATATTCGAAAAAATTGTGACGTTCAAAGAACTTGTGGTACTCAAAGAACGTTTGCTACTCAAAGTACTTGTGGTAGTCGAATTACTTGTGTTAATCAAAGACCTTGTGGTATTCAAAGTAGCTGTGGCAATCAAAGTATCCGCTGTAACTACTTGCTGTATTCAAGTACTTGCAGCATCAGAGTTCTGAAGTACTCAGGTACTTCGAGTAGCCTTTACAGTAATCGGTATACAATAATCAAGATGCATGTGATAATTTTTGTTGTTCTATTGTTACAGGTAAGAGGAGTTCGACGATCTTACGTACATAGGATCTTTACTGGCTGGTTGACGCGCGTATTGGTAACGTAAAATTCATCGTGATTACAGTACAGATTGGATTTTGATGTCACGCGACAAAAAATCAGAACGACGTTTTTTCCGTGGTTATTATGCTATCTGGCCTTAGTCACGCAATGTACATATACATATATATACATATATATATATATATAGGGAGAGAAAAAGTCATATATTTACTCGATCGAAATTAGACGAGCGAGTGTATTTGAGTAGTAGAACGGGACACGTGCGTGTGTATGCGTTCTTGACGAGCGAACGGGAGCGGTGTTGCCCGCTCAACGCGCAGAACTCGGAAGCCAACGATGTCTTTTTAAAATACCGCCCGGAGGCTACACTTCGTCGGTCGCATCGTTAATCATTCCTACTTTCTTCTTTGCCGTTTGTTTGTTTGTTTTTTTTTTTTTTTCTTCTTCTTTTATTCTCGTCTCGCACTCAACCGGGTCTCGAGTGAAATACGTTACCGAGGTGAGACGAAAAAGGAGATATACACCGCGGAGAAGCGGATCGCTGCGTGTGCCTGCTGGCACACTGCGCGCGCAACCGAAAATTGCGCCACTCTGAGGATAGCCGACTTTTTTTTGTTTCGTCCCTCGACATCTCAATATGTTCGGTGGTCCGAAAATTTTCGATTTATCGTCAATCGAAATCTCCACCGATAGTAAAGAACATCATAACATAAAATTAAAATCACGTATTCGTGTAAATGATTATTATTATTATTATTAGTATATACTTTTTTTTAAAGTTACGGACACGGATGGTCCCCCAAGATTTTCACTAAAATTGCACTTATTAAATAACTACACCCAGAAAAATGATTTATTCGACGGCCACCGTTTATTTAGTTCGTGTAGAAATATTCGTTTGACTCGGATAAACATTCATTTAAATCAAATAAACGATGAACGTCAAATAAATCATTTTTCTGTGTGTAATCAGAATACGTTCAATCTTCGAGTCTGGAACGACTACCACAAAAAAAAAAAAGAAAAAAAAATCCATTGCTATACACGATTATAATAATTTCCTTTTAAATGTCGCATACGCACGTTTTCGCTTTTGTCTTAGGACTTCGAGGGTGGAAAAAGAAAAAAAAAAAAAAATTCGCCTGCAAAAGCTTTCGAATCGCGTTTCCCTCCGATATTATTTTTTTCCGACTCCGTCCCGTTTGCCTCTCGTCGTTCGTCGAGGTCGTCTTCGGTCAGGGCGGCGATTCTCCTTCGGGCCCCTTCGGGAGGCTCGAGCGAGGGCGTCGCGATTGGGCGGTGGCGTTGGAACCTCCGGCAGCCAGGTCGGGTGCCGCGCGAAAGCGAGGGCAGCCGAGGAGCACAGGAAGGACCAGCGCACAGGGCGAAAGCCCTTCCACCTAGGAGGCGCGCACCGCCAGGAAACACCGCTCCGGCCATTCTCTCCTCTCTCCTCTCTCCTCTCTCTCTCTCTCTCTCTCTCTCTCTCTCTCTCTCTCCGGCAGAATCGCCCGACGCCCGCACAGGAACCTCAGACGGGAGCATCGATCTGGGCGTCGGCCTCAAGACACACACACACACACACCCCTTCGCCCTCTGCGCCCCCGATATCGTTCCGTCCCGCTTCGTGCGAGAGTTTGAGGCGGCTTTAAATCGTACACCGTTAAACTTTAACACTTGTTCATTCTTACCGGAAATAAAGCGTACGACGAACAAAAATGTTACATAAGTTCACAACTTCCCTCAAATTCACACCACAAACACCTTACACCTGCCCGATTCTCGGATCAAAAACTGTACACCGCCAGTTCTTTACACCACAAAGAAGTCTACGTATTCAATATATTAGACATCGGTAAGCTTACACCATTTCATTTCTTAGACTTGCCAAATCTTACAACTTTGAAACTTTACACATTCGATGTACTTCACATGCGCCGGCTTACACGCGTGCATCCTTACACGGACGCAGAGGAAGGACGGCTTTCGAGAGGGGCGTTGGATGAGCGTCGCTGTTGTTCGGCAGGTAAGACGAACCGACTGTTGGTTGTTATCACATGGCAACCCGCGTCATGTGCTTCATCTTACCTGCAGAATAACAGCGGCGCTCATCGAACGCCCGTCTCAAAGGCCGTCTTTCCTCCCCGTCGGTGTAAGTTTCCATGTGTGTAAGTTTACCGCATGTGAAGTACATTGAATGTGTAAAGTTTTCAAGCTATAAGGTCTTGCAAGTGTGAGAATGAAATGGTGTAAGCTTACCGATGTGTAACATATTGAATACGTACACTTTTTGGTGGTGTAAAGAAATGGGGGTGTACAGTTTTCGATCCGTGGATTGGGGGCAAGTTTTGTGGTATTTGTGTGTAAACATTTTTGAACGAAGTTCAAATTGGCTGGTCCGCAATTCCGTATTTCGATTGAGGGAGTCGAAGAAAGTCTCTTGAGCCATTTTTTTTTTTTTTTTTTTTTTTCCTCAAAGGGGATTCGTAGAAGCAATTTTTTTTTCCATTTCATTTTTTTTTTTAGTAAATTTTAGTACTCAGGCTGCTATCGATCGGTAATTTTGCGCGAGTAGAAAACGTTTCTCATGGCGCTTTTCATTCGTTGCTTTTCCACTTATGAAATCGTCATTAGGGACAGCGGTTTTTATAGTAAGCTGAAGAACGGTTATATTAGTTATTGCGGGGAGGAAAGTCGATGGGAAACGAGACAGCGCTAACCATCCGACCGCATTACGAACGATTCGCGGACTTTCCACCGTCGAGTCGCCACTGGCGAGTTCGTTATTGCCGTTAGCCAATCTCGCATACGTCGTAAACCTTTCGAGACTCTAATTGCTAATTAAGATAACTTTTTTTTTCTTCTTCTTATTTCTGTCAATCGTTTCGCTGCGAATAATGCAAAGAACGCATCGTCTGATGCTTAAGGTCAAGCGAAACGCGGTCTCCGTCGCTTGCTCTCGCTCCACCTTTCGTTTCCCCTTAATTCATGTTCCTCAGTCGCTGGCTGAAAAAAAAAAAATACTCTGCAACGAAGTGTTGTCATACGGGAAAATGACACTTCCGCTTTGAGCGTCTCGGTTTTTGACCGGAAGTGACGTCATACGGGAAAACTCTACACATCCAGTTTTACACATCTTGGTTCTTTAACTGGAAGCGACGTATTTTCGGTATGGCTTCGTACCGAAAATATTGTCCGGTGTAAAAAATTGTCCGGTGTAAAAAATTGTCCGGTGTAAAAAATTGTCCTTTGTAAAAAATTGTCCGGTGTAAAAAATTGTCCGGTGTAAAAAATTGTCCGGTGTAAAAAATTGTCCGGTGTAAAAAATTGTCCGGCGTAAAAAAATTGTCCGGTGTAAAAAATTGTCCGGTGCAAAATATTGTCCGGTGTAAAAAATTGTCCGGTGCAAAAAATTGTCCGGTGCAAAAAATTGTCCGGTGTAAAAAATTGTCCGGTGCAAAAAATTGTCCGGTGTAAAAAATTGTCCGGCGTAAAAAATTGTCCGGTGTAAAAAATTGTCCGGTGTAAAAAATTGTCCGGTGTAAAAAAATTGTCCGATGTAAAAAATTGTCCGGCGTAAAAAAATTGTCCGGTGCAAAATATTGTCCGGCGTAAAATGTAGGGTGTAAAATACGTATGATTTAGTGAACTTTGGTTTTTCGATGTAGACCCACTAGCATAAATTCGTTGTTCGGTTTACTTTTCCGAACACCCCGTATAAGCCCGATCTCGACGTTGGCACTCTCGTCTGCAAGAGAGTTAATGAGCATTCCGATAAACTCCCGCGTTCCCCTCTCTCGCTCGCTCTTTCGCTCACCCGGCTCGTTCTGCATTTAGTAGACCCTGCTATCGTCTCTTCGTCAGCCTCGACGATAAATCAAGCAGCTCGCAGAGTGTCAGGTCCGCACGCTCGCGAACCACCCGACTGTACTCACCGGCCCGTACTGGCCCGTAGTCGCGTATACGCAGACATCCCCTACGTGCGCGTAAGTGAGAGGGTGAGTGCGCGGTCGCAAACGCGTCCCATCGTTTTAATGGACATCACTCGCGGATTTTTGCCGGTTTATTCACTCTGTTACAGTCAAAACGCACCTGGATCGTTAGGAATTAATCTTTATATTTTAAACAATTTCTTCGAAGCGAACATTTAAATTCTAATTTTATGAATTTTGTTTTTTTTTTCCTTTCCTCAATAATGTCTAAACGATTGATCAAAAAAAAAAAAAAAAAATTGAAAATTGCAATTTTCATAACGCTTCCTCATCAAAGTTGAAAGCTGAAAAATGAAATTTTTATAACACTTTCTCATAATGTTTTTATACGCAAAGCTTCTTCAATGAGTTTTCATTAAAATCTCGGAAGGTTTTTTTTTTTTTTTTTTTTACCAAAACAAAGCTTCCCGACGAAGCAAAATGGACGAATTATTAAGAAAATTTCATTGAAGCTTTCGTTACCGACTGCAGTACTTCGCTTCGCCTTAAAGCAGTTGGTTTAACTGCGCGCAGGCGTATCCTCGAAACGCAGCGAATTCTCGTTTCCTCGAGTTCGGTGCCTTCGTTGCAGATGGCTAATATCCGTGAACGATGCCGAAGGTTCGCTATGGGCGACCTAGCGAGGGTTTTGATATTGCCGGACGGAGGCTCGTAAAGCCCTGCCGATCGTAAACCGCCTTGCGCCTCGGCGTAGCTGCGTAGTGCATCTCATCATGCGTAGTTTGCCCAGCGCGTTGCATGTTTGCGTTTCGGCTCCAGAGAGAATCGCGAGGCCACGTATTGAAGTGTAAACACCTTAAAGGTCACGATAAACGGAAAAAGGTACTTTTGTTTCACTGGCAAAATGTTAATCGCCAATACGGGCCAGCGCCGGGCCAGCGTCGGGCCATCGTTGGCCCAGCGTCGGGCCAGCGTCGGGCCATCGTTGGCCCAGCGTCGGGCCATTATCGGGCCAGCGTCGGTTCTGTCTCTCACTCCCGCAAGCGTAATTTTTTGGCGACACGCGCTGGGAGGACAACGACGTCATTATCGTTTGCCTCTACGCAGCATTATCTTTTCCACCGGCAGATACGCATAAATACAGCTACAAGAGAAGCTTCAGCTTCGGTGAGAACAGATACTCGTAAATGCGGGATTGGTCGACGAGGCGTTCACGGAACACTTAACGTCGATCGTGCGACGCAGGGTTAACATGGCTTTGGTCCTGGACATGCGGTCGTTGGGTGTGGGGAGTGGGCAAGGGGGGGGGGGGTTATATGGTACCACGCTATAACGTGCTGATTCCTTGCAGTTATACGACGTGGACTGTACTACTATATACATGTCACTGAAGAGCTCGCTTCGCTTCTTGTAAGACACCCACCCCTCCACCGTACTCTTCTGGCCATTACTGCTCGGTCTTGGAAATTCGAAGCGGAGTGAAATTCGAGACATCTTCGTAAAGTCCATCCGCCTCGACTGGAGAAATGGGGAGGGGGGGCGAAGGTTACGAGCAGCTGGAAAATTCCTTACTTCGATTGCTCTTTTATCGCTCGCACTTTTCGCCCTCATCGCGTTTATATGCGCCTCAGCACCGAGAGTCGAGTCCGGATTGGAAAGGGCGAAGGATTCTACCAGGTTACAATAAAAGTTGACTCTTAGAATCGGCGTTGCGAGGGCGAGAAGGTAAAAATGCACCGGAGTAGAATCGCTGGTAGCTCATCAAAACACTTTATTCCAATAAAATCATTGTGTTTAATTAATTTATTTAAATTTGTAAAAATTCATTTGTTTACATTATTTGTTTACTTCATTTATTTGTATTGTTTATTTATTTCATTTTGTCATGACGCAATATTATTGACTCATGCCTCATGGATATGAAGCTGAAGATTCGGCGTCGCGTTTCTGCCGGTGCGTGCAAATTCGTTCGGGCGACATTGTTATTGTCCCTCGCGTGCAATAAATCGGGACGAGTGAATTTTTACAACAGACCTTTTACCGAAGTACACAGTGTAGCTGTTACGATGACACGGGCCGATAGCCCACGAAACCGCGAGCGCCGAGCAAGTGCGAGCCGCAGACGAGCGGGGGTGGTTCCTGTATGCTCGTCGATCATAATTAAGACACGACGGACTCGCTCGACGATGTACAGTGCCATGGCCTCCCCGGCGCGGAGGACCGTGCGCGCACGTAAGGACAATTAAAATTAGTCCCGCCGTAATTACCGCGTCGTTATAGGATCCTCAGCGCAATTATTAATGCAATTATAACTCCATCCGCGAGTCGCCGAGTTTATGCACGCCCGGTGCTCGCTCACCGATGACTCCGGCCCGATGTCACCTATGGCTTCGTCCCTCCTCCATCGGCGACTTGGCGCACTTAAATTTTTCGCGCCGCAACGAACTCGCGCCTCGCACCTCGGGAGCGTGTCGGACGCCTCGGTCGGCAATCAAAACTGTAATTGAGTTCTTTCAACGATGATGATTTCGGTCGGTCAGAAGCAAATTCTTACACGAAGCTTAAATCACATTCGCTTCGCGGAAGAATTTGCTTTTAAGGGGAAACACTTGGCGACTGTGAAAAAAAAAGTCGAGTACAGTTTTTGTTACCGACCGAGCCCGGGTAAATTTTCTACTTTGCTCTTCGGGAGCCTGTCAAACGCCTCGGTCGGCAATCAAAACTGTAATTGAGTTCTTTCAACGATGATGATTTCGCTCGGTCAGAAGCAAATTCTTACACGAAGCTGAAATCACATTCGCTTCGCGGAAGAATTTGCTTTTAAGGGGAAACACTTGGCGACTGTGAAAAAAAAAGTCGAGTACAGTTTTTGTTACCGACCGAGGCCGGGTAAATTTTCTACTTTGCTCTTCGGGAGCCTGTCAAACGCCTCGGTCGGCAATCAAAACTGTAATTGAGTTTTTTCAACGATGATGATTTCGGTCGGTCAGAAGCAAATTCTTACACGAAGCTGAAATCACATTCGCGTCGAGTAAGAATTTGCTGTTAAAGTAGTTCTCTCGCTTGGTGTTGCATTTCGCATAAGTTCGAGAAAAATTAGATAAAATTGGAAATACTTCTCGATGGTATAAAAATCTGAAAAAAAATTCATGCACATTGAACGTACCGAAAAGATTGATTGTGTTTTTCCGCACATTTTATCCATATTAAGAAAATAAAATTCAAAGCGAATTTAAAAATCTGAGAAAATTCATACGTATCGAGAAAAATAAAAGAATCATTTTCATTAAAAAAAAAAAAAAAAAAAAAGTTGGTTTTCCGTGAAATTTCTTGACCAATTTTTTTTTTTTTCATTAATTTATTAATAACATTTTGGAATTATTATTATGCAAAAAATTGATCTTTTCCGTATCTTCACATATGCATGAATTTTTTTCAGATTTTTATACCATCGACAAGTATATCCAATTTTATCTCATCTCTCTCGAAATTATGCGAAACGAACGCCAAGCGACGGAACTGCCTTGAGCGGAAACGGTCGGAATCCGTGAAAACAAAAAAAAAAAAAAATTATTACATCTTCCGTAACCGACCGAGTCCGGACCGGGCGAACTTTCTCCGTCGCCGATTACCAAGATGCAACATTGCATCTTGGGATTATTAATTTTGAATTGTCGGTGACTGCGCCCGAGGCGTACTCTCATTCAATTTGCACCCGAACAGAAAGCTACCGGGGATGTTTTCGCATACAATTGTACAGGAGAAAATTCACCACGGCGCTAAAGAAGAGACGTAGTCCGTTTTTTTTTTTTTTTTTCATTCTTTTTTTTTTCGGCGATGAATCTCGCTTGCTCCGAAAGCTTTAATTGATTGCCTCGCGGCCGCGTGCAAGACTGCCCGAGGCCGATAGGATTTCTGTACTTCGAGGGCAACGATGCGCGGCCGGAAGTGATTCGTCGGGGACGCCCTCTGCGACCGGATGTGCCCTCCCCCTTTACACCGTCGCCGGTCTCCGGGCTGCGCGAAATTTAATTGCAGAGACAGCGCCAAACACTGGTGAATCCGAGCGTGTCAATCTGCGCGCTGCAACAAAGTTCCTCCCGCCGAGCTACTCGGAACAATCGATCAATTAATTTCATACGAAAATCAAAAAAATGTCTTTCGACTATTTATTCAACTATATATATATATATATATATATATATATATTTTAACGTTTCGTCGACAACTCTTCGAGATTATTACTGTTATTCTGCAAAATTAATGTTTCTTAATTTTTTTTTTATGTTCTTAAATATTGTCTTAAATATTGATTCTTAAAAAATAATTGCAGCCGCGCAGAAATCGTCGGTAATTTCGTACGAAAATAAAAAAAAAAAAGGTTTCTCGACTATTCATCGAACTGTAATTTTGTTTTTTTTTTTTCTATCGTGTCGTCGATAATTCCGACATTATCACTGTTATTCTGCAAAATTAATGTTTCTTAAATTTTTTTGGATACGCTCGTTTCTTATTTTAGGATTTTTTTTTTTTTTTTTTTTATACCGAGCAAATTTTTCAATACGGTATTTTCGGTTGCATTTTGCGTCCGTGATCAGGCTCGTTCGGAGCCGCAGGAACGCGGCGACGACGGACGTAAAATAGGCGAATAAAAATAAATTATGAGAGAAAAATTTGAAGTTGAAGAAAAAAAAAAAAAATAAATAAATAAATAAATAAAATAAAAGACGAAAACGAAATAACGCAATGAAAAATAATTGCAGTCGCGCAGAAACCGTCGGTAGAGTGTTTCGCGAGACGAGAGAGATAAGTCGCTCTCATAAATTACGAAAATACAATATAAATGCAAATTTAATGCCAGTCGGACTATTTGTATTTGGCCTCGACGGGACGGCTCTGCTCGAGCGGGTTACCCAAGAGAGTCGGCGCGTTACTCTTCGCTGCTCGGTCTCTTATGATCCTCGGTGCCGGTTGCCTCCCTCGATTTTTTTTTTTTTTTTTTTTTTTTTTCACGCACTCTTTCACACTCGGCGCGTTCTTCTCGACACCAGCAACGCCGCGTTATTATTATTATTATTATTATTATTTTTTCCCCCTTAATCGTCTCGATGTATCTCGGTGTCGGCTCGTACACGCGTAAAACAGCTCTCCTTGCGTCATTCAATATTAAATCCGTGGGTCGGCTCGCTAGTGTCACTGATCGATGACCCCTCGACTCGCCAAAAATTCCGCGAGATAACATTGTATCTGCATCGTTAAACCAGACTTTTTTTTTTTTTTTTTTTTCTATTATTTAATTATTAATGCCACGGATTCGATGGGAATTTTCAATTTTCGCCCAAGCTTTATTATCATCGTTTATTTATTTGTTTAATTTAATTATCAATGTCACGAATTTGATGGTAACTTTTTTACGCAATTATCATTACAACAATTTGTTTATCTATTTAAACTTTACGATCATTCGTCGAGAGTCACACGAGCCTCTGAAAAGTCGAGCTAATTGAATCGTCCCGATATCATCGATGCGAGAATTTTCTTCCTCGACAGCTATTCACCTACGATATGAATAACGATGTGTCCCAAAATCGCTCCACCCAAAGCGTATAACAACTCGCGCCGAGTTTTTCGGTTCTCGAACGCTTTCCGAGAATTTCGTTTTTATTGTTATTTTTTACTTCGATTCTCATATTATTATTATTATTATTATTATTATTATTATTATTATTATTATTATTATTATTATTATTATTATTATTATTATTATTATTATTATTATTATTATTATTATTATTATTATTATTATTATTATTATTATTATTATTATTATTATTGGTTTCTCCGTGAGCTTTTATTTATTTGCCGAATAGATATACGTATAGCTGTGTATTCTCCTTTTGGTCGTAAAATTTCGCGCGACGTGGAAGGGGCGTATTTTACGGTGATTTTTCATTTCCGTGCCATTTCGTTCGACCGCAGTATTGCGCGAATCCGACGGACGACACTGAATTTCGAACTTCTTCCGGCGAATTCTCAACGATATTCATATTTTTACAGCGACCGACATACCCGACAAGCATCGCGGAACAGTTCGTGACGGAAGTAAAATCTTTGTCGCGAAGGTTCCTCGAGAGCTTTTTCACAAATTGAAATGCATCAAAGCCGCGCGACAGTCTCGGTCGAAAGTGGATTCAAACTTTTCGCATAACTTTGCCTCCTGCGGCTCGCGTCGTAACGCCCCTCGTAAATTTTACACCCGCGATATAACGCGATTTTTCGCCTCGTCGATTCGTCTTGCGCATTTTTCGGTGCAGTAAAATTTGCTCGAGCATTTTTTTAGCTTCGAATTTTCGTTTTTTTTTTTTTTTTTTGCTCCGCCTCTCGCGATGTTTTTCGACCGACGGACCAATTTTCTAAACTTTTCGGGACTCGCGAGTTTTCAATTATTTTTTTGCACTCTCTCTTATTTCCAACGGTGGACCTTTTATCGGACCAGATAAATACTCGGCATTTTTTTTTTTATTAAGTTTATTAAGCAATTTTAAATGAAAGTAACAATTATCGGGCGAACAAAAAATACCGTCGAATCCGCGGCATTAATAGTTGGATAGTTAAATAAAAGGATGTTTAAATAAAAGGATAGTTCAATAAAAGGATGGTTAAATAAAAGAATAGTTAAATAAAAGGATGGTTAAATAAAAGGATGGTTAAATAAAAGAATAGCTAAATAAAAGGATGGTTAAATAAAAGGATAGTTAAATTAAAAGGTCCGGTTTCACGATGCACACATAATATTATCTCGCGGAATTTTTGGCGAGTCGAATTTTTCATTTGTTTTCTCCGCCTGATGATATTTTCGTACGGCTGAACCGATTGTCTAAATTTTTCGAGGTTTTCAATTTTTTATCAATTTTTTTTTTTTTACTCTTTCTCATTTCTATCGGATCTACGGTGGGTCTTTCCGTCTATTCGAGTATGCTTCTTCACGTACATACCAAATGGCGGCCTAGAGTCGGCCCCGCCGACTCACCTGTTTACGTTACGTATGCTCTCTGTACAATGAGGAAAAAAAAAAAAAAAAGAAAAAAAACGAACGATAGTGGAACTCGGTACGTGCGGAGTGGCAAAGCGATGGCTAATATTACGCGCGCATGCAAAGCCCAGCATTGAGCCGTGTCTGGAACAGGGGCAGCTCGGCATTTTTTCCAAAGTTACATCGAGCCACGGCTGGCGTAAGTAACGCTTAAATCGTAACGCTTATAAACCCTCGTGTAACGTTAATGAGCGCGTTGATTTTCCTGTTTCTCGGCGTTTCCCACCGTCCGCGAGTTTTCGTCGCGCAACGACCGTCGCTGATTGCTACGTGCCTCGGCACCTTCGCGCCTCGTGTTTTACCTCACGGTATTCGTGTTAGTCGTTTGCACAACAGCTCGTCGATCAAACGACACCGAGCAATTTTTTTTCTTCTTTTTTTTTATACCGTATCTTCAGATTTTTTAAGGTATTCGGTTCGTATTAATAATTTTACAGCGATCGACTTACAGGACAATTTTTCACCCGAGCTCTTTCAATTTTTTTACGCAAATAAAAGAATGTCAAATTTCGCTGGTTGCTCATTCGAGTAACGGTATTGTCCAGGTGTTCCAATACGTGTAAAAATACAGTCGTTGGCGCACCGACCAGAGTCAAACGACACCGAGAACAATTGATCTTTAACCCAATCGTCGAATTTTTAAGTAATTTGGTTCGTATTAATAATTTTAGACCGATCGACTTGCAGGACGATTTTTCACCCAAGTTGTCATTTCAATTCTGATACGCAAAATAAAAAAGGTCAGTTTTTGTCGGTTGCTCATTCAAGTCCCGGTATTACCCAGGTGTTCCCATACGTGTAAAAATACAGTCATTGGGGCTTAGTCAAACGACGTCGAGAAAATTTTTTCTCGAACCCAATCCTTGAATTTTTAAGGTATTCGGTTCGTGTTAATTATTCTAGACCGATCGACTTACAGGACGATTTTTCACCTAAGTTGTTTCAACCTTTATATGCAAAAAAAAAAAAAAAAATCAAATTTTGCCGGTTGCTCATCCGAGTCCCGGTATTGTCTGTGGCACCGTGGGATCCGGGACACGTAGAAAATGAGCCGGTGACGTGCGGGAGCGGCGGAAAGAGTACGACGATGGACCAGAGCCTGTGGAGGATCGACGTAATAGCTTCACCACAGCCGCAAAGTACCTAAACGAACGCACTCCAAAAGCGGTGCGCGGTCGAGAGATACGAGAGCCCGATTCCACGAAATACCATCTTCTCTACCGACTGACAGACTGACAGATGGACGGAATGAAGGGACAGAGCTGCGGAGTGCACAATACACGCCACAGTGAAAACTCGCTTCAAGCCAGTTTTCTCTACCGGCACTGAACTCAAGATCGAAGTTTGGTCCAAATTTCATTGCGTGCTTAAGTTTGATCTTAAGTTCAGACTTGAGTTTGATCTCAAGTTCGGACTTAAGTTGGTTCTTAAGTTCGAACTTAAGTGAGATATTAAGTTCGAACTTAAGTTTGATATTAAGTTCGATTTCAAGTTCTCAAACTGATGTCTTAAAATTCGAGCCTTAGTGTTTTCGCGGTTTTGGTTATATTATTCGAGAGCGTACAGTCCTTCTTCTCGTTATAATGAGTTATCCGGTGACAGGATTTGAGAGGATTGTCGCAGGTGGCGCCGTCTTTCAGGCGATCTTTCGCAATTAACGCATGTTCTATTTAGCGATGAGCCGAAATTAATTAATTAGTTTAAGAAGAAGAAGACCGGCGTAACAGCAATTTAACGTGGAATCCGAACCACGATGACGGCGCTGCCTCGCTGCGGAGGGAACGAGCGCGGGAATCGCGGCAGCGCGCAGCGCCGCCGCGTATCTCGGCGAAACGGCGCACTAATTGAGTGTCCACTGTAGCGCCGTAACGCCGAGAGTCGTAAATGCGCACGTATGGTGGAGTGCGTTTTACGACTTGGCATTGTGAATTCTCGGTTCGTGGGTCGTTCGCGAAACATCAACGGCGCACAGAAGAAAACAGCGTGACGTTAAACGAAAGACCGGGGCTCTTGCGGTTTTCCTCGCGTGTCGTGGTTTCTCGCTACTCGCTCGGTTCTTAGTTCTTTATGTCTTCGTGGCTCTGTTTTCCGTCCTCGATCGGTCACTCTCGTTCTCAACGCTCAACGGAATATTCATGCTGCGCTGCGACGTGTCGTCATCGTCGTTGTTGTTGCCGTTGTTGGCGCATGCGCGGACTCGCTAAAACTTTTCACCTCAATGCAATTTCTATGATGCGGAGCTCTAAGATTTACGCTCGCTTCGAAAGGCAACCACTAACGGGACGATCTTCTCTTTCTTTTATTGCAAAAATATCATTTCGTACTTTGCACAAGCGTAATTTCATTTTCTGCAAAAAAAAAAAAAATGAGGTCGTTTTTCACAAAAATATTATTTCGTTCTCTGCAAAAATAATAATTTCGTATTTTGCAAAAATGGTCATTTAATATTTTGCAAAAATAATAATTTCGTATTTTGCAAAAATGGTCATTTAATATTTTGCAAAAATAATCATTTCGTATTTTGCAAAAATGGTCATTTAATATTTTGCAAAAATAATCATTTCGTATTTTGCAAAAATGGTCATTTAATATTTTGCAAAAATAATAATTTCGTATTTTGCAAAAATGGTCATTTAATATTTTGCAAAAATAATCATTTCATGTTTATAGTAGAACACCAGTTAACCGGGATGCTCGGGATCGAAGAGTCGCCGGATAATCGCAATCCCGATTAATCCGAAATAGACAGCGAAAGTATATAAGTCAATAATGGCTAATGATACGACTTTCACTTAACTGTTAAATAGTGTGAGCTAGAATGTAAAGCTTTGGATATTTCTTTGAATTAATAGTACGTAAACTAGTTTTTTTTTTTTTTTTTTTTAAGTACTCACTGACTTTGTTTTGCTTCATGCACTTCCTTCGATTTTCGTCTACAATCTGTTTCATTCTTACGCTTTCTGCGCATAAAAAAAAAAATACTTCGGAAGACGCACGGTTAATCCGCTTCCCGGTCATTCCGACCCCAGTTAGTTGGCCTTCTATAATACAGTAGAAACTGTATTATAATAGTAGAGAGAGAGAGAGAGAGAGTATTGCAATGCAAAAAAAAGTGGACTGTCAACTTATCGTCTAGAAACACGTTTCTCGTGTCCCAGAAAGCAAAAAAAAAAAAAAAAAAAGAAAAGTTTTTCCAGTTCCATCCATCGGTCCGTCGATTCTATCCGTCCCGTCCGTAATCATTTTTCGAAGATACTTCGAATCGCTCAAAAATTGCCGCGTGTCCTCCACATACGAAACATAGTCCTGATATAGTATTTCAAATGAATCCAAGCATCATTTCCAGTACTTTACCTTAAATGTAAAAAAAAACCAATTACGACAAAATTACCGAAAAATTCTCAAATATCTTCCTCCATAAAAAAAAAAAAAAGAAAAAACCTGCATCCGTGAAATGGATCTTGTCTCTGATCCCCATCGGAAACAACCTCAATCGACTGGACTACCGTTCAGTTCGATACTTTTTTTTTTTTCGGGCCGTTTTAAAATTCCGACCATGGTTCGCCACGTGGCTGACCCCGTTTGATCCAAACGCTTCCGCGCCGCTATGCGTTATATCTCTTAGAACGACGGCCTTATGTGCCATACGTGCGAAACAGTCACGCACGGAGTATTCTCCTTAGCGGTCCGCGAGAGAGAGAGAGAGAGCTTTAATGACTCTCTCGAGTTTCGCAGGCTCGACACGCGTGCCATATTCGACCGCTCGTTTCTGGTGCCACGGACCATCGTGTCATTAGATACGCCTCACGGAAGCGTCGGAAAATTGGCGATACGCATGATTCTCCGTTCACAACGGAAACCTCCGATAGCCGCGAATTTTTAACTAATAAATTTCAATGCTCGCGGCCGAAGGCTAATAAGCGGAAAGTTTTCTCTCTAATGATAAGACGCCATCGTCAATGGGCACAAACAGCGGCAAATCGTGACCTCCCCCGCCCCCGCGCGGCTCTGGCAGGTGATAGGGTCGCGGGAGAGAGCGAGTTGTCAAAGCGTGACACGCAGCCAGCCATCGGGAGAAAGAGGTTAAAGAGTTCGTCGAGCAGACGAAGCTCGGTGCCAGGAATCTCTCCTCTCGGCGAGATCTCGACGGGTCGCCGAGCCTCGAAGATCACGCGATGTGGAGACGATTGGACGTGGTAGGCGGGCGAGCCGGAGTTGCGAAGACGTTCCCAACGGGAGCTGATAAGCGGCGCGATCGTTGCGGAGCGTCGAGCGGCTGCGAGATAGCGCGCTCGGTGAGAAAAACTGTAATCAATTTTTTTTTTTTTTTTTTTTTTTTTTTTTTTTTTTTTCGTTGCTGGTGAATTAAAGGCAGGATCGAAGGAAAGATTCCATCGATTGAGCACTGTTAAAGATATTTTGAAATTCACGAGACGTCTAATATACAAAGTTATATGGAATTAAGATTCGTATACATTGTATTTTAATTTTTTTTTTATAATTTAATCTCAAATGCAATACCTGTATATTAAAATTAGCATGGCATTGAAAATTAAGACATCCGTATATGAAAAATTATGTTATCGTTACAAATATCATACAGACAGTATTGTTTTCAATATACCGTTTAACGCGATATTCTCACGTACGTGTCTATGAAATTTCATATACTGTATATGCATACAATTTCATGAGCATTTTGTGAATTTTCAAACGTACATTTTTAACAGTACGGACAACGAAACGGAATTGTGCGAGACTTTTCTTTCGAATGCGTACGCCAGTGATGGGGGGGGGGGGGGGGGGGGGAAAGTTCATTACAGTTTTTGTTATCGACCGAGCCAGTGCTGGACGGGAGGTGACAAATCTTCTTAAACTGTTGAACCAGCCTCAGGTCTATAAGAAAAACTGTAATTAATTAATTTTTTTTTTTTTTTTTAGCGCATTCTATCTTGTAATTAAAAGCAAGTTCTCACGAAGCGTTCAATAATTAAGCTTCGTAAAAGAATTTGCTTTTGGTCTTGGATGGTCCGCGCCGTTTGAAAAAAAAAAAAAAAAAAAAAAAAAATCTGTTACACTTTTCGTTAACGATCGGGGTAAGGCAATTCTTACGCGAAGCTGAAGTCCGTATGCGTTTCATATAGGAGCTTGATTTCGGTCGTGGATCGTCGGCGCAATTAAGAAAAAAAAAAAAAAAAAAATTAGTTACGGTTTCGTTACCGACCTCGGTAAGGAAATTCTTACGTGCAACTGAATTGCCTCCGCTTCGTGTAAGACTTTGATTTTGCTCGCAGATGATCGGTATCATGAAAAAAAAAAAAAAAAAAAACAAAAATTACAGTTTTTGTCACCGACCGTATTATCTCATATTCTCCGAAAATTTGATCCGTAATGTTGGCCGTGTGCGCGCGCGCGCGCGCGCGCACTGATGTCTCGTTCTCGATTCGCTCCCGCCGTGAGAATTAAACGCGCAGAACATACGAAAGTGAGACGAGCGGGAAACGCGAGGAGCTCCAGGAAGAAGCGCGGCGAAGAAGCGCGAATAAGTCGACGAGCGGGCATAAGCCGTTCGATTAAGCATAGGATCGCACTGCTCTCTCCGAGCGTGCACGTCGAGGAAAAAAATCACCGCGGCAAAAGGAACCCCACGAAGCGTGTCAGCCCGGCAGAAGAGGAATGAAAAAGACGATTCACCTCCTCTTCAGCATCTTTCTTTTGAATCCGAGAACTGGTGTCCACGTAATCGCTGGAGAGTATCCTCGAGCTGATCGGTCACGAGGACTGAATAAATTTTGCAATTTTAATAAAAAAAAAAAAAAAAGTTCGCCGCACCGTCGTTCGCGCATGCGCATTCCCATCGCTGTGTACGTTAAACATATACATACGGTCTTTATATGCACCGTTGAATCCTGTATCTCTAATCACGTCCAATCTAACTCAATGTCTATCTCCTATCGCTGTATCGTACATTTCTACCGTATATCCATTTTATACTATATATATATATATATACCCGCTATATATATATACATGTGCATAGCGGGGTAAAATGGCACAGCGGGGCAAAACGCGACAGTCAGGGCGTTGGGAATCCGAGGGAATAAACGAAAGGGTTAATAAGACACTTGTGGATAGTGATAACTATTATGTATATACTTGTTCTGTTACACACAGTAAAAATCGTACGAACGTTTCTTGTCGACAAACGTCAACAATTCTTTTTTCCTGTTAATTTTACAAAAATGTCTGTCAATTTTACAAATATTTTTTGTGATATTAACAAACAAAAACAAAAAGAATTGCGGACGTTTGTGGACAAAAAAAAATGTTTGTTAAATGTACAAATCTTTTTTACTGTGCGGAAGTGATCTCGCGCGTTTACACTCGCCGCGTGGTAGGTGCCGAACAAACGAGTGTTTCGAAAAGCGCCTCGGTGCGCTGATATTAACGCACATTACGCCCGCGCTACTTTCTCCGATATATGTCGGTAGCTGGAGCGAGGCATTGTCTCGAGAGTCCGAATTCGGCTGATGGACACAGCGTTGTTGCGAGTCCAACGGAGGGCAAAACTCAATCTTACAATAATTTTTGGGTGGTTCATTTTTTGTCCATTGTGGTCGCAGTCAGGGAAAATCGGGAAGACCGGGAAACGTCGGGGGAAAAACAAAAATCTTGATCAGGGAAAAATAGTCAGGGAATTTGAAAATTGGTCAGGAAAAAAGTAAAGTCTCGGCGAACCTTCTATAAACAAATAAAATGTACGTAAAAGGGAGTCTTAAAAAAAAAAAAAAAAAAACACAAAAATTGGGAACATTACTGGAAAAAATATAGAATTAAATATTAATCCAATAATTGGGCACTTTCATTTGCATTATTAATTTTTTTTTTAAATAGAAGTTGTTAGACGTTTGGTCAGGGAATATTTTTCATCGGTCAGTGAAAAGTCAGGGAATTTCATTCCAGGGAAAAAACGGCCACCATGCTGTAACAACGATACATCCGGTTTTTTTAAACCCGTTTTGCCCCACTGTCCCATTTTGCCCCGTTCTCCCTTACATACACCTATGTGCATGTGTACTTTTAATGCATGCATCGTTCACATCGTTTACATCTGTATCTTCCGTCGCTTATGACAGACGCGACGACTTTGCCGATCCCCTGGATTTACAATGGTATTCCTCGGATTGAATATGAGATTCGCGTTAAATATCAACACGGACATTCGCCCTCCTCACCCGGCCTATCCTGAGATCTCGTGGGATTTAAATACGTTTCCCATGTCGCGGCGCAATCGGCTTTTCCGCGAGGTCTCGCCAAAGAGCACGAGTGAACGGTAAAGGCGATTACATTTTATTGGGTGGAAAAAATATGAAAGTTCGACTGCAACCGGTCATTGGCCGTTCCTTACGACGCTCGGGTTAATAACAGACTGAAAAAAAAAAACAAAAAAAAACAATTTGCCTGATTTTATTGACTCGACTCTGATGAGTCATAATCGTAATTCGGGCTTTTTCGATGTTTTTATTGTAACTCGAATAAAGGTTCGGCGAGCGTTCAGATAGCGAGGATTAAACGCCGTGAGAATCTCGCTGTAGGCCACAGGCGAGTACATTTTATTGGATGGAAAAATATTAATCTTCGACTGCTAACGGTCATTGACCGTTCTTTACGATTGTTCGGCTGGTAATCGTCTGAAAAAAATATTATAATAATTTATCTACTTAATATCATTGACTCACCTCTGACGAGGCAATTCGAGCGTTTTTCGGTATTAATATTGGACTTATTGACAATATCTTGGATGGAACAATCTTTTGAACGTGGCATGACACAACGTAGATTGTCGTGAGAATACATATATATATATGTTGCCAATTGGCCATCGACCTAAGTTCTTCAGACATATTTATTTTATTTATTTTATTTATTTTATTTATTTTATTTATTTTATTTATTTTATTTATTTTATTTATTTTATTTATTTTATTTATTTTATTTATTTTATTTATTTTATTTATTTTATTTATTTTATTTATTTTATTTATTTTATTTATTTTATTTATTTTATTTGCAGAAAACGTACAGTAGTGAGTGATAGTTTATAATTCGAATAAAGGTCGATGGGCGTGTGGTATGGCGATGATCAGACGCCGTGCGAGTGTCGCTGTAGGGCACACAGGCCGGCGATACGTGTCGAATCGATTATTTACCTTGCCGCTTTAGTTATTACCTTACTGGCAATAAACGTCCGAAAAAAAACATGGAAATTGGTAGCCCCCGCGAAGTGAATCGACGTGTCCGAGAGCGGAGTGAAAAGCGTCTTCGAGGCGAATTGAAATTATCCGAGATCTTGAGAGACGATCGATAGATCGGCGAGAGCGCGAGCAGCGAAAGAGATACACGACGACGGAGGCTTGAATAATTTTGCAATTACAATTTTTTTTTTTTCTTTTTTTTTTTCTTCTTTTTTTTTTTTTTCTTTTGCCTCCAATCGCAGAACATCGGCCATTCCTTATTCTCGACTTGTCGATACTCGATTACAGTGTGTTAGCGGCAATCTGCGAACACACGCGCTGAAGACATACGTTGAGGCCTGCGCGGATCGTGAGGTTATTTTATGGAACCTCTCGGAGACGTGTCGTCATCGGGCATGCCGCTCCTACGTGTGCATCCGTCCGTGTACGAGCAAACAGTTAGTTGTTCCTCTCGCAATTAGAATCTCCATCTTGCAAAATTGAACGTTGTAAGGAAAAGAGAAAAAAAAAAAAGAAAAAAGAAAAAAGAAAAGCTCAACGCTCGGAGTCCTTATCTTTCAATCTCCGCATCTGGGTCGCGGTAAATTGTCTCTCCGAGACGATTCCCTCGATGATTTTTTAACGCTCGAATGAAAAAAAAAGGGGACTCTCACGCGCGTTCGACTTGGTCAGTAAAAAACAAAATGATTCGTACGCTTAACGAACGTTTCTCGTCGAGAAACATTCGCAATGATTTTTTTTTTCTCTCGTTAACTTTGTACGTTATCTTTTTGGTCGAACTGTATATAAAAAAAAAAAAAAAAAAAAGTAAAAATATCGAAACAAAAAAAAATAGGCGAGTTTGTGAAGAGCAAATATTTATTAACTGGACGAGCCTTTTTTTTTTTATCTTATGGGATTCCCGGGGAAGTTATTGGTTTCGGAGGAGTTTATTAGGAACGTTTTTTCACAAAAAAATGCGTCGTGCGAATTTGCGCGATCGCGGATCGAAACTTTTTTCCTGTACGTAAAAATGATCTTATCGTTTTGCCAGGAAGAAAAATCATAATTTTTGTTTTTACTCGGTCCTTCTCCTTGCATGTATTTTTTTTTTTTTTTTTTTTTTTTTTTAATTTTACTTCATGATTCTATCCGGACACGTTAATCGCCTGTTTTACGCTCGGCTCGCTCGCCGAGTCGTGATGCCGGACCGGCGCGGGCAGAAATCTTCGAGATCTCGATACCGTTCGGCCGACATCGCGTTGCTACTCTCGCGTCCCGCGGAACCTCTCGACGGTCGCATGTGTCGGACGTGCATGCTCTATATCGCTCGAGTAAACGTAAACATGTAACGACGAGTGGGCAAGTCGAGAGGCAAAAAAGGATTGCCTTTCTCTATGCACTCATATTCTCGAAGGTATGTTCGGCACGGACATATAAGGTAAAAGTGGCCAATATGGACCACCAAAGAGTTCGGGAGCGAATCTCGTCCCCCCCCCCCCCCCCCACTTTGTAAATCCCGTTTCCCTACGAGGAATATCCACCCCTAAAAGACCCTCTACATAAAACTGACTATCAAATATTTTTAGGATTTTTTTTTTTTTTTTTTTTTTTTTTTAAGTCGTCACCCGGTGATCAATTTTACTCGCTTTTTTCCCTAATACTTTGTAATATGGAGCATCGGGTCCGACAATAAAAGTATAAGGTAAAAGTGGTGAATATGGACCAACAAAGAGTTTGGGTCTGAATCTCGTGCCCCGACTTCGTAAATCCCATTTCGCTAGAAGGAATGTCCACCCTAAAAGACCCTTTGGATGAACTTGACAATTGAATGTTTTAGGATTTTTTTTTTTTTTTTTTTTTTTTTTTTTTTTTTTTTTTAATGATATCACCGGGTGGTCCATCTTACTCGCTTTTTTTCCTAACACTTTGCATTATGGACCATCGACATCGGCAAAAAGATTGCCTTTCTCTATGCACTCATATTCTCGAAGGTATGTTCGGTGCGGACGTGTAAGGTAAGTGTGGTGAATATGGACCACCAAAGAGTTTGGGTCTGAATCTTGGGCTCTCATTGTATAAATCCCGTTTCCATAAAAGGAATAACTACGCTTAAACGCCCTTTACATAAGCAATTAACATTTGCCAATTAATGACAATTAAAATTTTTTTTTTAAGATTTGTTAATTTTTTTTTTTTTTTTTTGGCAACGAAATCAATTTCAATGATGTAATGATACAAGAGGCTCGTCCATATTACCCGAACTACGGATGGCTCATGAAAATCAACGAGGCTCACGCGATATTTTTAAATCTCATCGGGAGCAACGTTTAACACTTGAAATACCTCGCTGCTGTCGATATAAGTAGGATGTGAACGAACTTTTTGATTTTTTTTTAATTAATTTAATCCGCATTTGCCTTAGCTTTGCACACAGTACGAAAAAAAAAAGTCATCATTATTTGAATGTTTCTTCGGTAGTTCAAGTTTTCACGGACACGGAGTCACTTTCGACGTTGCAATGAGATGAGAGGGTGGTTCATATTACCCCGACAATGGATGATTTATGAAAATCGAGGAGGCTCGTGTCGTATTTTTAAGTCTGATCGGGAGCAAGGTCTAACACTTGAAATACCTCGCTGCTGTCGATACAACTGAGATGAACGATGTTTTTTTTTCATTTTTTTTTTTTTTCCGAATCCACATTTGCCTTCGCGCGCTTTCCTCCGCTCAGCGTCATCCCCATGTTCAGCATTCTTGCCCTACATCTGCGCTTAAAAAAAAAAAAAAAAAAAAAAAAAAAAAAAAAAAAAAAAAAGTAAAAATTACTTTGCAGCAACGCGAACCGAGGAATAAGCTACAGTAGAGTTTCGCATGCTGCAGAGCCGACGCGAGCGTGAATCATCGGATCGCTACATAGTTACGCCGCCCGAGTCCCAGCGTCAGCGTCATCGTCGTCGTCGTCGTCGTCGTCGTCGTCACGCTGAAGAAGTCGATGGGTTTGTTGGCATCGCGGAATTTCGTAATCTCTCGTGCAACAGCGGCTGCACAAAACGCCGGACGGTCGAGCGCGATCCTTGGAATCGTTCCAGACACCACTCGGAGCACTCACCTTTTTCTCGATCTATATAGTCCCGATACTAGTTCATCGACGCTCGTTGCTCCGTAACGCACACCTCTCGGATCGTTACGACACGTGCCACCTCGCTCTGTCGCTCGTTTAACAATTTTTTTTTTTTCTTTTGCATTCTTTTTTTTCTTTTCTTCCAACACTCTTTCGCGCCGCTCATTATCGTTCGCATCGATTATCGACACCTGCGCATTTCTTGGAGAACGGACGGGAAGGTTTGTCACTGCGAACGTGCCGGGTGTGAAGTTGCGTCCCTTCATTCGTGTTGTTTTCCGGGCCGGAAGTGACGTACTTCCGGCCCGGAAATCTCATTTCTTAACCGTAAATTACATCGTACCAGAAAGACGTCACTTCCGGTTTGGAAATCCCATTTTTTCGACCGGAAATGAGGTCATACCTGAAATACGTCACTTCCGGTTTGGAAATCTCATTTTTCGATCGGAAATGACGTCATACCTAGAATACGTCACGCCCGGTTTGAAAATCTTATTTTTCGACGGGAAGTGACATCATGCCTGAAATACGTCACTTCCGGTTTGGAAATCTGATTTTTCGACCGGAAGTGACGTCATCCCTGAAAGACGTCACTTCCGCTTTGGAAATCTCATTTTTTTTTTTTCGACCGGAAGTGACGTCATACAGTAAATTCATCACTTCCCCTTTGAAAGTCTAATTTTTCAACTGGAACCTATTTTTTTTTTCGGTGTGACTCTACTTCCGGTTGAAAAATGAGATTTTCAAACCGGAAGCGACGCATTCGCGGTAGATCAACGAAAATAAAAACGTTGAGTTTCTAATTCAATAGTTCATAGCGAGAGCGCTAAGCGTCGGCGGCCACAACAACCTGCTAGTGATATACAAATGAATGATAAAGTGATCGTGCATAAATGATGTGCTATTGCCGGAGAGCCGCGACGATGAGGTGCATAGATCCGAGTCAGCGACTATCGAGAGAGGGATAGAGAGAGAGAGAGAGAGAGAGAGAGAGAGAGAGAGAGCAGTGCGCAGACCTCGCCTTATGCGGTCTGGCGCCGTTCACCATTCCGGCGTACGAGAACTCTCGCATTTGCGTTGAAATCGAGGCTTCGCTGCATGAGCGTACCATAATCCTTGCAGCGCAGTGCAATTGCACTTCGATCCCGGAATGGTTATGCGGATTTAAGCGGCGAACAAATTAATATAGGCGGTCAACCTGTTGATCAATTTACACGTCGGTTCATCGGATCGGAATCCCTAAAGCGTTATACCGATCGCCGAAGCTCTCGTAGCGCCGGATTATCAACACCCTGACGGCCGGTCTACGAGCGCAGGTTTCTTTCCATTTCTTTGCGCTAATAAAAAAAAAAAAAAAAAAAAAAAAAAAAAGTGTTCGCCCCCAGACGACGTCCCGACTCTTCGCTCGTAGACATTTTAGAGCGTTACGTCAAACCGTGACGTGATCCGGTGAAGGAAAATTTATACCAGAGATATTCGAGATTTTTTTTGTTTTTTTCCGAAACTTAAATTCTCGGCGCTTATTTGGATAAACGAATTATTTTCGATTTCGGACACATTAGCGAGAATTTCAATGCTCGTTTCGATTTTACCGGCTGAGATTTCTTCGTGGGATTCCCCGTGACGCTGTTGTTCAGCCGCACGCTCTATGCGACGTTTTTTTTTTCTCGACTCTGCGCATTTGGCTAATCGACTCAGTCGAATGTTGGATTAAGGACATTCAAGATTCTTTTTGTTTTAAACGTAAATTTTCGTCGTTTCATTGGCCAAAAGAATGATTTTCGATTCTCGAAACATTGGAGAGAATTTCAATGCTCGTTTCGATGTTACCGGCTGAGATTTCATCGTGGGATTCCCCGTGACGCTATTGTTCAGCCGCACGCTCTATGTGGCTTTTTTTTTTTTTTCTCGACTCTGCGCATTTGGCTAATCAACTCCGTCCGTAATCCCCGGAGTCCCGTTGCGCTTTAATGCCCGACGGGCGACCGTGCAAGGTGTTCACTTGTCCGTCCTAGACGTCGACGACGGCGCACTGTCTCTCCGTTTGGCGGGGCTCAAGTGTGTGTGTCACGGGACAACGTTTACCGTCGTTCCGGGGAGCGCCAAGTCCACCGCGAACGCAGACAGAACCCGACCGAGAGCAGCCTCGTCGGCGCGGCTTTCCCCCCGGAGAAAGGGAGCGAGAAAATTGATTCACACATCGCCGCACATGCGACACGACAATCCGCCGTCCGGGAAACCGACGTTTTCATTATCGTTCACGAATTACGCTCAGATATAATCGTAGGCGTCACCAATTTTTTTACTCCTATTTCAAAGACTGAAGACAAAGGGATAAAATTAAAATTTGCCCTTTCAATCGATGTCTACGAAAACGGAAAAAAAAAAATAACGGGATTTGTTCGATAAGGAAAAAGAGTCTTCTCAGCGATCGAACTTCGTGAACTTATCTTTCTCTTTTTAAATTTTCTGTTGACTTGAATTATTATTATTATTATTATTATTATTATTATTATTATTATTATTATTATTATTTTGTCATGAGAAAGGTTTAATATCAATATTTAATGAAAAATGTTTAATTTCAATTTTTAATGAAATATGTTTAATTTCAATATTTTAATGAAATATGTTTAACTTCAATTTTTAATGAAAAATGTTTAAGTTCAATTTTTTTAATGAAAAATATTTGATTTCAATTTCTCAATCAATTTTTCTATTTCAATCTTTTAAATAACAAATTTCATTTAGGTTATCGAAATGAAATAAAATAATAAAAAAAATTTCGTCTCAAAAATGTATGAAAAATATTCAATTCAATATACCTATGAGCATTATTTTCCAAATACTGTAAAATATTTTTAACTTCAATAGAAAAAAATGTTTGCAACTAGATTTTTTAATTTTTTTTTTTTTTTTTTTTTTTTTCTCGATCAATTATTCGAACAGCAGTGACCCGAGACACTGACGAATAAAAATGCGGAGAGGATTGAATGCTCGTTCGAGATCGCCGTCGGCTATTAACCCAATTTCGTCGCGGGAGTTTCGTTTCTTCATCGTCTCTTTTCGCGGCGCTCGCTCTTCCACTCGGAGCTTCGCGCCGAGCGCTTATTTTTCTTCGTTCACTTATCTCGATCGTCCTGAGCGCGTCTCGTTCCACGGAGAGCAGAGCGCGACGAGAACCGGCGCGCGCGCGTTGCACGTTGCACGTTGCACGTTGCACAGTGCATTCCAAAGCCCGAGTGGAAGGACCCCGTCAAGGTGAGCCGGTCATCGTGCCGCGCGAATGCTGTTTCGCGGAGAGTATACGAGCGCGAAGCTCGCCCGAGCTCCGCTACGCAGCAGCAGCGACGGCGAAAATACTCATCTCCGTGTCTCGCCATTCGTCCAAGCTGTGGAAAACGTCAAAGACGACGATGCCGTTCCCCGTTGCATCGACGAGTGCATTGCGAACGGTCACGATGGAATCTCAATTGTCCCCCTGTCCATTCAGGCCCGAGAGTCACAAAAATCTACGGCAGTTCTTCTTTTTTTTTTTTTTTTTTTTTTTTCTTCTTCTCAAAAGTTACGAAGAAACATTTAATTCGACTGAAAATAAGAATTTGTTACGACAAACAATAAAATTAAAAAAGAAAAGCGATTCCACGTCGTTCGGCAGACGATACGGTAGGCGAAACTCTTCTCCGCTATGTCTTGCCACTCCGTTTATGCCGGAAACGTTAAAGATCACAAAATCATTCGCCGCTGCATGGTCACGATGAAATTTCAATTATCTCTCTGCTGTAGTTTCTTTGGATATATATATATATATTTTTTTAAATAAAAATTACGAAGATACATTTAATTCGACTGATGATAAAAATTTGCCATCGGAATAACAACGATGAGGAAGAGAAATGAAAAAAAAAAAAACAAAAGAAAGCGATTTCACCTCGTTCGGCAAACGATTTTATTCGTCGATGGATGAAATAGCGGATGTGCTTTAATCGCGGAAGTCGCCTTTACCGCCGAAGAAGGAAGCGGAGAGACGAGCGAGGAAAAAGCCCACACGGTGGTCTCGGAGCTCGTACGGAACGCTCAGGTGTTTCGTTAACGCATGGCCAGTGTCCGCCTCTGTCTCGCTCGTGCACATTCGAAACGCTGCCCGGTAGATCGGTGCTAATCGTGCGCGGAGCAACAGAGGAAACCGAGCCGCTCGGGCGATAAGTGGCAGAACTATGCGGCGCAGAAGAGAGGCCTCTCCCACTCTCTATAGCAACGTTGAAAACCTAGCGAGATCGCGAATACTGCGATGGTCTTAGCGAGCTAGCTCGGTCGTAGACGTGCCGGGTGGTCCATCTTAAAGAGACAAAAAAATATATAAAATAGAAAAAGAGAGAAAAGTTCGCTAATTCTTAGATAGGAAGGTGCTAAGACGCGCCGCGAGATGTTAAAAGGATGGTTGTCTTTCGCTTAGATGAAAATGAAAAATATATATATATATATATATATATATTTGCACGGTCTTAGATGCCATAAACGGTACAGTCTTACCTTTCATAAGTTAAGAGAACGATCGATTCTTCGCTCTTCGCTCTTCGAGACCTATAAAAGATGAGCTTAAACTGGCTAGTACAGTATCAATTGATATTCTCGGAAAAAAATTTGCAAGGAAATCTTACGCCAAATTGTAACGATACAGGTCTACTGTAACTTTGACTGTACGGTTCAAGACCACAAGAAAACTTGCACTTTTCGAGTGTAACTCTCCTGGCTTCGACGACCGAGTGTAATTTTTCTGGTCTGTACGGCCAGAAATAAATAAATTTTCCCTTCGAGAGAGACATTTTTGTACGCGTCGGTAGAGCTGGGCAGATAGTGGTGGATGCAATTTTTCCGATCCCTCATAAATTGATTGTTTACCGAGACCGTCAATCTCGTCGTCGTCCCACGTGACCTGAAAAAAAAAAAAGAAAAAAAATTGAAGTTCAGTACTCTCGAGGTCTCTCGTATTACCTAAGCCCCAACCGAGGCGGGACACGCCCGACATTGTTGCGAGACTCGCCGCGGATCGAATGACCTCCTCTTCGCGATCTATTTCAGATTTTTTTAAGTAACTTTTTTTATTTTTATTTATTTTTTTTTTCTCCTCCCAACCTCCTCCTATAATTCTCCTGATTCCTTCTCGGCCGTACTCTCGGATCTCGCGCGCGGTGCACAGTTATTACGACCTCGTAAATATGTCGCTGTCCCGGGCATCCCACGAAGCGGCATGGGGGCGATACCGATCGCGGTATGAGGCGAGGGAGTGCTGGGCTGCTATGCGAATTGAAAAAAGAAAAAAAAAAAAAAAGAAAATGAATACCGAAGCGGTAAGCCCAGCCGCAGGTATAGGAGCTGGAATGAGGATTTGCAGGGGGGAGAGAGGATTCGAGAGGCTCTGTTGGAAGTTGAAGCGGTCGGTGGTTCGCAGACTAAGCGTTTGCACGAAGTAGGAAGCGTCTGGAGGGAAGCCTGAGAAATTACAGGGCTCAAAGTTGAAGTGGAACAGCTGCGCCGGACGAGGCTGAAGCGGCCTGAGTCCATAAATAACGGAGGATAAAAAAAAAGCAAAAATGTCACAAAATGTCCCGACACAAAAAGGTACTCCGAAGAGACAAAACTACGATGAAAAAACGAAAGTGACTATCGAACAGGCCTATCGAGAGGTTTCACACGCCAAGAATTGGGACAGCGTCGGAGCTCCGGGAGCGGCGCATTTACACACGGTATGCACGCGGTATCGGACCGCGCAATGATGGATCGCCTATCGATGGGCTATCGGAAAATCGGGAGCACGAGTGGTCACGCGGGCGTAAAGGGTCAACCGGCTGCCAATGGCTCGGACGTTTCGTTGTTTCACAGTCGGGCTTTTTCCGTCGCGCGAGCTGCTTGATGAATGGCCGCTGATGCTATAAGCAGAAACCATTCGTTCATCGGCGTTAATGAACGATAACGGATCGACGGGCAGTGGCGCAACGGCGGCTTTATAGATGTAATTACTTAGGGCACGATTTGTCTGCGAGTTTTATGAAGAGAAAAAAAAAAAAATAGCCTCTCGATGACGAGAAGTGTGCGCCCCAAATAAAACCTGTCTATCACTGGATGGGCCATGCAGATGTGCTGTGGAGTTCATCGGGCTGGAGGGCATTGGGGCGGAACTTTCGTCATTGGAGCACTTGAAAAAAAAATATGATCAAAATCCTCAGAGAAGAACTTCCCTACACATTTGGAGTGAGGCCCATTAGTGCAACTGACTTTTGTTGTCGGTAGGTCACGTTAACGAATGGAACGTAGCAGTTTCGTCAATGAACTTTGCGATGCCCTGATTTGGGGACTCCGGATTTGAGTGAAAATTGGTTTACGACTATTTGTCGATATCTCAAATGGGCGAGATAGTAGGCGATAGCCTACTGTAATCAGGTAAACTGTGAAAGCCTTTCTTCACTTGGCGATTGGTGGCGTTGACGGTGGTTGATGATTTGGGTCAAATGGAACTTGGAACGGTAAGCGCAGTGCAACCGTTTTGTGTCGCCAGTGGACCACTTTAACGGATGGACTATCCAAGGTTTCATCAGTGAACTTTGAGAATGAATTTGAGACCCCAAAAGGCCAATTTTGGGTCGATCCATTTGAGTGAAACTCCGTTTACGACAATGAATCACATCTCACTTGTAAGGGCAAACAATCGCTCATTGCCCATCGCCATAGATTTCATTATCGCAGAGACACTAGAATTCGACCGGGTCCAACGAAGACGATCTTCCTTGGCTAAAAAGTTCAAAACAAGAACTCCGAATCCCCCTCTCATTTCCACTCATGAATTCAATGGAAATTCTACATACGACTTCGTTCCAATATCACGAAAGAATATGAAAGAGCTGGACCCACGTCGCCGCGATTCCTCGTTCTCATCGTCAAGATACAAGAGTCGTTCCTTGAACTGGTCGAACAACGCCAGAGCTCCCATTCAACCGTTTGGCTTTGATTGGACATACGCGTTCCGTTAAATTTTTCTTCAAACCCGCACCACCGTTCGCATCGCGGATACGCGGCAGTGCCACGACATGATATACCGTACCAGCGCATAGCTATACGGAGGATCATGCCGGCCGGGTATTATACCAAAGGCGATTTCACCGTGCGTGTCGCCGTTAGGAATCGCGAACGGGAGCTCATGTATAGTGCATCGACGAGGGAGACCGCAGAGCGGCAACGAAAATGGCAGGGCGAGCGAGACGAACTGAGAACTTTCTTTCCGCCGGCGGGGTGACGTCGATGAAACGGCACCACGAGGACGACTGAGACAAGAGCCCGGAGACGAGGTTTCTCGCAGCAATGATATTCCGCTCTCGTCCGCGCGGCCACGAGATTGCCGAAGGTTAACCGGGCAGCAGCTGCTCCAGCAGAGAGCCACGGGGACGTTTGTTCGACAAGAGATATGCCTCTCATGGATTTATCGTCGGGGGTTTCCTGCGTCCCGCCGTTCTAAGTATCCTGCCAATAATTTATCGTTATCGTTACACCGCGGACTTGTATTTACGTTGGACCGCGAGTTGTTCCGCGCTCCGGGCGTTCGGACCGTTTTATTCGCGTTCGCTTAAAAGCAAACGCGCGACGGCGGACGCGAGGGGGAGCGTCGTTGTTCCATTAAGAGAAACAACATCGGCAACGAGACTCGAACGACTTTCTCGCTGGCGGGTTTTGCCAATTAAACGATAGGAGTCGGTGGGTAACTTTTAGTTTATCTTTTTGCGCGATCGGCTCGTCAGGTTGACGGTCGGAAATCTCGGCGAGAGACCCCTAGCGGAAGCGTCACACTGGGCCGCTGTTGGCCCAACGTCGGGCACTATACCGGTACTGTGTGTCGCTCCGACTATGGACGATTCTTCCGGGTCTTGGCCGTAAGCCGCCTCAGCGTAACGACGCTTCCGGCTGGGAACTGAGATTTTTGGAACCGTAAGTAACGTCATGACGACATTCTTCAAATTTTTCTGCTCTACGTCGGCTCTGGTTTGGATCTTCAGATCGGAGTGAGATCTTCAAATCGGAAATGATGCGACGGAGAATAGTTTTAAAATTATTTTCTCTTTCGATGTACGACAGCCAGTGTAGAGCCAGCGACGTGCTGTTTTTCCAGTTACGTCAGAATCCCACAAGAAAGACCTTAAAAATCAGTCTCAAACTAATCATGGCTTGGGATGATTCCGGTGACGTTCCAACCTGGCGAGCAGACTGGACGTATAAAGTGGATGTATAAAGAATCTCACGAGGAAAACCTCAACCCTACGATTCATGACTTAATTTGTTTATCGTCAAACGCATGACTGCGATCCAAACGCAGCCCACCATTTTCTTGATCATGAAACCGATCCTATGCTGAGAAACAGACTTTCTCATACAAGGTTTTCTTCGTTTTTTCATAGGGAAGAGAACGGTGTAACGAGAAATCTGATTCTATCAACATTTAGTTAATGAAAAACTCATTCGAAGACTGAAGAACCAGAAAAAATCAGCAAAAAGCTCATTTTTTTTCCGCCTTCGCGCGCGGTGCGTTCGAAAACCAGTCACGAGTTCTAGGGGTGAAAAATCAGTTTCCAGCTAATCGTGGCTTAGGATGATTCTGGGAAGGTTCCGATCTCCCGAGCAGACTGACAGAAGGATCCATTAAAAATGACCAATCGTCTAAGAAAAATTACCATGGCGCACAGTAGTACGGCGCCA
This sequence comes from Amblyjoppa proteus, assembly GCA_963922035.1. NCBI lineage: Eukaryota > Metazoa > Arthropoda > Insecta > Hymenoptera > Ichneumonidae > Amblyjoppa > Amblyjoppa proteus. The sequence continues at coordinate 1,918,747 of OY998234.1, forward strand.
GCGCCCCACCTATGGTAGAAAGTCTTAGATTATCCGAGAATTTTTACCATAATATCTATGAAAAATTCTTATAAATCCGGTACTTCCTATCATAGGTGGCGTCCTAACGCTCTGCTACTGTGTGATATGGCAATATCTCCCAAGTGATATAGTAATCTTTACTAGATTCTTCTCTCAGTGCAGACTGGACCTAATCAGGCCGCAAAGGACTTGAAAGTCTAAGAAATGAATACACCATCATCAATCAAGCGTTCTGTCTGCTAATTGAAAACCGGCCGTCGATACTCCCATCGCATTAGGACTTTCCTCGATGCTATTGGGCAAATTCTCCAGTCACTCCAGAATCCCGACCGGGAAATCTTAAAAATCAGCCTCAAACCAATCACGACTTAGGACGATTCCGGGGAGGTTCCGACCTGGCGCGGAGACTCGAAGTAATCAATTCGCCGAAGGATGAAAGGTGTAGAATAAAAAAAACTTGCACAACATCCCCGAGCGATCGTCCGGTCGGCTAATTGACGACCGTTGATGGCCGCCTGATACTCCCATCGCATTATGACTTTCCTCGGTACGGACAAGCCGGTAAATCGAGTAGCGCCGATGTGCGACGCAGACTTCGCTGCAGGCTTCGTCGTCTAGTCCACTTTTGTCCGGTTGTCCGGTCGTCCGGCCGCGAGTTGATGATCGTCTAGAGATCGAGGTTTTCAGGATTCCGCAGTGCATCAGATGCGCTGGCGTGTGTGCGTGTAAAGGCTGTCGGTGCACGAGCAAGGAGTCGTCGTCGTGGCGCGTTCCGTTTCCGCAGCGCCTCAGGACACGCTGACCCAGTCCCGTCCAGGAAAACCGGATAAAAGAGTCTCTCGAAGGCATCGAATATTCCAATTAAACGAATCCACTGTACCGTGCAAAAGAGTCCCTGTAATTGCCGATAAAGAGCAATATTGTTTTTATCGTCGTCTTAGAAAGCCGATTCGTTAAATTCCGTATCCGAAGATCGTTCGTGCAGTGACTCGTATCGATAATTTATTTAACTGCGTCGTAAAATTGTCGATTACTTCTAATGTACCGATTTCATTGGCAACGCTCGACCGCTTGCGCTTTACTGTTTTTTCGGCACTTCGCTGGAGCCAATTCGACAGTTCGCAGGACCAGTATTGGCCCAACGTCGGCCAGCGCAGGTCCCGCGTGTCATTCCTGCCAGGACATCTTCGTCCTCCGTAGTCGAACCAATCGCGCCCCGACAAACGCTACCGAACTCTCAAGCCCGACGACGAGCTTCTCCAACACTCAGAAAAACTAATTTATTTCACGGGCGCCCCGCAAATAAATATTTATTTGATTTAAATAAATAAATTTACTTGATCTAAATAAATCATTATTTGATTTAAATAAATATTTATTTTCGGGTGCACGACAAGCAAATGATTTTTCTGTGTGCGCGCGCGCGCGCGCGCGCGCGTTTCGGTCTTCCTCTCGAGGTTCTTTCTCGGACGACGCGTTCGCTGCGAGCGTGGGGCAGAGAGACGTAAAACGGGGACAGTGGGGCAAAACGGTACAGCGACACAAAACGCAATGTATACCAACAATTCTTGGATGCCCCATTTCGTCTCGTCGACGCATCGGGATTTTCCGCCCTGTTTTGCCCCACTGTCCCGTTTTGCCCCGGTCTTCCCTGCCTCCGTCTGATGCAGATTGATGCACGGTGCTCTGTACATCATGAACCGCATTACGGACCCGTGCTCCATCGCGGAGAGCCTCGGCATCGTCATCACGAGCTTCACATATATTCCCGACTTGACACGCCGGACACCGTCTGCGGCCCTCGCGATCATCCCGACTCCGCTTCGGACACGCTCGATCGACCTTAAGGAGGAAGTCGGCCGAGATCCTTAAGCGCCTACGCGCGTGCGACTCTCGAGAGGACCGCCACTTCGCCTACGGGCATACCGTAGTAAACTATAAACCATGTGGAAGCGTGCCATTACGATCCTCCTTTATTATCCTTTTTGCCCTCGCCACCAAGCGGAACGAAAGTTTCTCTTCGGTCCTCGCGACCGCGATGAAGACGACGCGGACGAGGCGAGTCTCGGGTTTTGCTCCTAAGTTCCCCCGCCTAGGGATCGAGGATCATCCTTCCCGGTCGGTTCGTTCCCTCGGGCTAACGATCCTCGCGTCCGAGAGCTGGCGAAACGAATGGATCGATGACCGATCGACATCGATCGTCGAGGGGGGCGGCAGTGATCCAAGAGCATTTTTTTTTTTTTTTTTTTTTTTTTTTTTTTTTTTTTTAGGGGGAGAATCCGCGTTTCTCATTTTTGAAAAACTGGCCGTATGAGCCGGAATTCCCCTAAACGGGACCAGTTGAAAATTAAGGGACGGCTTTTATTGATGGCTTCGACCTTCTTTCGAGATGTCAGAATTTTATCAGTTGAAATATATATATATATATATTTGATATTATATATATATAACATTTTAATCGAATATAATATTTAATGTTATATCAACGTTGAACCACTTGGGAGAATGTGATGTGCAGACTCGGTAACAAAATTGGTTTCCCTATTATTCTCCGTGACTTTTAATATTTTGGACGAAAGCAAATTGGCTTTGCTGAGTTTCAATTGTTATGTTATGTGTAATATTTCAGAGCTGGGCATGCGAGCGTGCGATGCAGTATAACCGCGACTATATGACATTAAACATTATATATCAGCAGTTGTGTTGGCTCGGGCGATCGCATGGATCGCATCGTTCGCTGCGCGCCGAAATCCCTTCCATGTGGAATGGAATTTTCAGAATCCATTCCATATGCAATGAAATGCGAATTTGGGAAAATATTGCATATGGGATGAGATTCGGATATCCGAATTCCATTCTGTATTCTATAAAAACTCGGAAGGTCAGTTTCACCGATAGGTTGAGGCTTTACCTAAGTGGTTAGAGGATAAACATTCAATCCAACGAACAAATTCACAGATTTTCCAAAATATATATAATAATATAACATTTCAATTGAATCTCAGCAAACCTAATTTGCTTTTGACCGAAATATTAAATAGTCGCGTAGGAAAATACGAAAAGCAATTTTATCATCGACCGAGTCTTCATCGCATGCTGCGAAATGATCGAAAGATGACGGTTCTCCCTGCGATCCAGTGACGAAATCAATCGCGCGAGTTCGACAAGCACCTGAAGTTGTCATTAGCAGCGTGTCAAAGCATTCGTGCAACGAGCAGCCGCGTCGGTGGCAAAAGTTGGCTGGCCACTTCGCTCTTGCCACGGCGGCTCCCGTCGCTTGTCCTACTCCCAGACGGTTCCAAAGCTCCTCGGACCCTCTCTCTATTATAGTGGGTATATCTGCCTCGCAGATCCGCATACCTTCTCCCGTGAACCTTGACTGTTTCGTGTTACGCCTTTCGAACCTACCTGTCTCGCGCCAAGAATAACATTATCACGATTCCCTCTCCAGGTAGGTCTTTAGCCCGCCGCCTTCTCGACCGTTCGCGCTTTTCTACCAGGCTGCTTCGGATACATATCTTGAACCCGATTGGCCTCCTAAAGTTGATCCCTTGGAAACCTCAACCTCGACATAACGCGGCTCTGTGCTGCACTCTATCTAAACTCTCGGAGCGATCTCCGATTATTTTCCGGATCGTTGCACAATGCTGATCGTCAACTTCGACACTGCTCCACTTTAGACCACGGATGGAACATCAGAGTATCACCGATTGCCGAACTAATGTTGCGTAACGATTCAATCGTCTCAATGTTTCTATTCTCTGTTGGATCGTTGTGTAATTCACATTCGTCGTCAATTCAAATTCTCATCGTCAATTTCGACACTGCTTCGCTTTACCTCAGGAATGAAATCTCAGAGTATTACCGATTGCCGGATTAATATTGGCTAACGATTCAATGTTTCTCTTATTTTCTGGTTTTTCTTATTTTTTCCTGTAGTAACGTTTTTCGCTGCGGTCGTTATTGTTGCCTTTCCGCGGTTCTAGCAGACTGTTCGGATACTTATCTTGAACCCGATTAGCCTCCCGAAAGTCGATCCGGTGCCGTTCTGCACTGTATCGAAACACTTAGGATCGATTTTAAGACAGTTCGAACTTAAGATCGATGTTTGGCCCGAACTTCATTGCGGGCTCAAGATCTATCTTAAGTTCGAACTTACGATTCAACCTTCAGTTCGAACTTACGATCCAACCTTCAGTTCGAACTTACGATCCAACCTTCAGTTCGTACTTCGTTCAGACACGAACTTAATTTCGTGTTTAAGTTTGAACTCAAATGCAATTGTGATTCCAGTTCGATCTTAAGTTTGAACCCAAGTTCAAACTTAAGATCAAACCTAAGAACGAAACTAAGTTCGAACTTAAGATAGATCATAAGCACGCGATGAAGTTCGGACTAAATTTCGCTATCAATAGCGGTCTTAAGTTCAAACTAACGTCTTAAAATGCGAAACTCAGAGAGCTCCCTGATTGTTCTCTGGATCGTTGCATCACGCTCGTCATCGACTTCGACACTCTTCCACTTTGCCTCGCATGACGGGATTTTTGGGGTATTACCGATCACCGCTTTTATGTTGCGTAACAACTCAATCTTTATCTTCCTGTTTTTTTTTTGTTTGTTTCTTACCTTTTCTACATTACCGTCTTTACTAGCGTCGTCATTGTTGTCTTTTTTTTTCGCTTCTCCGGTGTACATCGCCACGGAATCGCCACGGAGCTCCGCGAGAAGTCGGCTACCGATTGTGTTTTCGTCCTCGAGCAAAACATCGCTGCGCGCCTCCGGTGAACGGGTGAATTACTGGAATTTCCAATGGTTCGCTCCGATATTGGAAAAGCTGTCGGTCAGCGTGGCAACTGAACGGTACGGTGAACGCCGAAGCGCACGACATTCTCGGTAAAGGCACTTGGCGTTCACCTTGCCGTTGAATACCGATAGGCACGACGACGATAGGCCGGCACTGGGTGTCTTGCCATCGGCCGACGCGCTAACGTACTTGACAAGAATGCGGTTTCACCTGAGTCGCCGTTTTTCCCACCGGTCAACGACCGCCTCGAATTCTTTGGTCTGTTGTTTTTTCTTTTTTTTTTTTTTTTTTTTTTTTTTTCCCACTCGGAAAATGAATTTCTCTGAGCGATAACGATAAGCGAGACGTGCAAGAAAACCTGGCAAAGTGGAACCAACAAATCGCGAGTAATTCGATAATCGGTGGCGTCGCAATGACAAAACGTCAATCGGGCGGTCAATGAGGACGATCAACGAAAGGAGCCGCATCATTTCACTGAATCGTCTCGTATAGTCGAACGTTCCGAAACGTTATTTTGCCGAATCGTAAACTGCCGAATCGTCAAATTTCCGAAACTGTATTATTCCGAATCTTCATTTTCGCGAGCGTTACTCTTCGGCAATAGCAATTGGCCGAACGTTATTCCTCCGAATCGTCATTTAGCCGATCGCCATTTTTCCGAATATTAATTTCACCGAACTTTGTTTTCTCGAATCGTTAAATTTCGAAACATCAAGTGACCGAATCATCATTCTTCCGAATAGTATTTATCCAACAATTAATTTATCCGAAAAGTCATTTATCCGAAAAGTCATTTATCCGAAAATTCATTTATCCGAAAAGTCATTTATCCGAAAAGTCATTTATCCGAAAATTCATTTATCCGAAAATTCATTTGTCCGAAAACTCATTTACTCGAAAATTCTTTTATCCAAAAAGTCATCCGAATCGACTCGTACTGAATCTCTGCGATAGCTTCTCTATCGTTCTGAACCTCTGAACGATTCGGGAAAATGACGTTCGTTGAAATTATTATTCGGACAAATGACGATTCGGAGGAATTACCTTCGGCCAATCACTATTTCCGAAGCGCAACGTTCGCTGAAATGAACATTAAGAATAATAAAATTTCGAAAATTTGACAATTCGGAAAAATAACGATTCAGCAGTTCGACCATTCGGAAAAATAAAGTTTCGGATCTCACATCGTTAAAGCGTAGAGCGGATAAAAAAAAAAAAAAAAATCTAATTCGAAGCTCTGATAAAGCGTGATTGAATTGTCTCGCCCGATATCCGCCACGATCGATATCCGAGAGAGCAGAAATTTTCGAAAGAACGTTTGACTCGCCGGTTCAGAGTGGATGGCAGGAATGGAACATGCGCAGAGCCGGACGGTGATAAAGGTATGCCGAAAACTAGCGATTGGCCGGTCGCTCAATCGTTTACCCTCCATACGGACGGCGGTGACGTCGACGTGTTTAACGCTAACGTTGGAAGGGATTTCGCGTACGGTTGTACGGCAGTGTCTAGCGGTACCAGGCCGCGCGGTGCGTTCTTCTTGAACAGCGCACTCGTGATCGCTGGCTGTACGAGCAGTCGGTCGTCGTTCGGTCGGTGACGAGAGACAGGAAGCCCGAACGTGCCTGATCGCCTGATGACCGACTAACTCGATGGCTTCTGGCCGGTGCCTTTGCCTCTCGGGCTGCACTTTGGGTTTCATGCTTCTCGTCGATGTCGTCGCTGACAACCGTCATTACGACTGGCGACTTCATAATTAATGGGCGGTTTTTGCCCTGGCTCGGATAGTTTGCGCCTTCGCGTTGGTTGTCGGAGCGATTTGACTGAAATGGCACTTTTTACGTGAGCAGCCGATATGAGGTGAATCAATCGATATGCCGATTTACGGGATAATCGGGCTGAACTGGCAGGCGGAAAATCCTGGGAAAAAAAGTCCCCAAATAAAAAAAGACCCGGATGAAAATCTCCGACAAGTGAAAAAAACATCAGGTCGACGGAAAGCCACTCACTCGTTCTACCGGTCAGCCCACTGGGGTCATTTTATGACTAGGCAAGTTTTCTTTCGAGGGCTTTTCTTCCGGAAGTTCAGTTTATGGGATTACTGCACGCGTAGAAAAATGCCATTGAAACGAGTAGTGTGTTTGTATGTGGACGTCCTCGCGGAAAGTTCCTGTACCGACACCGAGTGCGCAATTCTCAGACGTTTATCCTGTTAGCCAATTGTCTTTGAGAGGCATCAGGCTACCTGATGATTCCGGAGTTGAGGTACTGGGGGGAGCTTCTCTCAAGGAAAACAGCAACCTCAGAAGCCCGTGGAGAGCCGAAGGGACGAAGCATCAATTGTGCAGAATGTCGAAAGCGTTGACCCGGATCATTTTTGGACTAAAATGTTTAGGCAGTTTTTGGACAAAAAAAAGTTTAGATCGTTTTTTGGACAAAAATGTTTAGGCTGTTTTTGGACAAAAATGTTTAGGCTGTTTTTGGACAAAAATGTTTAGGCTGTTTTTGGACAAAAATGTTTAGGCTGTTTTTGGACAAAAATGTTTAGGCTGCTTTTGGACAAAAATGTTTAGGCTGTTTTTGGACAAAAATGTTTAAGTAGTCTTTGGACAAACAGGTACTTTTTGGACAAAAATGTTTACATACTTTTGTTAATGCAGTTATTGGTTAATAATGTTTTGGTCCTTTCTCAACAATAATTTTCAGGTAATTTCTGGACAACCAATGTTTAGGTACTTTGCGGACAAACACCGTTAAATAATTGTTGGGCAACAATGTTTCGGTGCTTTTTAACCGATAATTTGCAGTGTACCGAAAGTGCCATCTTGGTCCCCTGGGAACCCTTGAAGTTCACGCGTGCCCTGAGCTCCGTTCTCATCGTCCAGGAAGCAACGCGAACCGGCAGAGTACGGGAAGATTTGGTAACCGGTAAATCACTCGGTCAATCGTATCGCGCATGGAGCGTGAAAGTGGACGCGGCAGATTAAAACGTCGGCGAGGGATTCCAGTGGAGCGCGGGCCTTCGGGTGTGCGGCCCGATGTCCATACGCGTAGGTAGAGTCGGAGGTACATCGAGCAGGGAACCAGGAGCAATGCGAACAGAGTACGCAGTGCCGGAGGACAGTACGGCACAAAGCCGTCAGTCAGGTCGCGCGACCGCGAGAAGTTGATACGCCCAGGCGGAAGAACAGCCAACATAGAGATTCGTAGACAATGACGCCTATGCGCTTGTGGACTTTTGCGATGGCGTTGCTGTTGTCGTTTTCCTGCTGCTGCTGTTGCCGCCGCTGTTACCGTCACTGCACGAGTGTACGCCGTCTCTGGCAGTCCGACTTCCGGGTGTTCACTGGTACGTTCCTATCAACCCGCAGCTTCCGGCAACTCTCCCTCCGTCGTCTCGCGGCATTTTTATTTCTCTCCGCTTCTCCGACTCGCACCCCTTCCAGCGTTGCGTTTCAAATGCGTGGGCTCCGTTCCAAAAAAAAAAAAAAAAAAAAAAAGAAGAATCGTTCCGGCCCGGCTCTTCGCTTATCAATTTGCCTCAACGTCTCGCGCTATCTCCGGCGTTGATCTTTCCGCGCGAACGTTGTTTCCGAATGGAACGGACGGTATCGAACATTTTTATAGGTTTTTATCATTGTCGCATGCGTTATAAATTATAAATAGGCAAATAAATCAATAAATGGAAATAAATTGTAAAAATTTGTTTATATGTTCATTTGTTCGTTTGATTGAAAACGTGCCAAGCCCAATTGCAGTGGATGCGAATGATTCCATCCAACGATGTCGTACAGCGAGGGTGTTCAGACGTGACACACAAGTTTGAGGCTTAAAGCAAACATTGCGCTGAGACACTTGATTTACAACTAAACAGAGAGACGCCGAAGAGCGCGACTCCGGCACAATAAATGTTGCTCAATGTATGCAGCAGCGTGGGAGTCAACTATCAATCGCACAGTTAACTCTATAAAATTGAATCTCAAAAAATATCTCGTTGTGCCGAGTAGCTCTCTCCCCCACTCCATAACGGACTGGCCAACATAACGCCGACGAGTTAAACATCCCGTTAACAATGTTAAATAAAAATGTAACATCCGCTATCTAAAAATAATAAACAATAGAATTAATTAATAAATAAATGGAAATATATATATTTTTTCTAAATAATATATAAATAGATGAAAATAAATTTTTTGAATAATAAATAAATAAATGAAAATCAATTTTTTTTTAATGATAAATAAACGAATGAAAATAAATGTTTTGAATAATAAATAAATGAATGAAAATAAATTTTTTTTTTTAAATAACAAATAAGTAAATGGAAATAAATTTGAAAAATAATAAATAAATGGAACACCGAAAGAAAATGATGTCTCGTGCTCTTCGGGTATAAACGCCGTCGCGCATAAACTCCCGACTACGGGGTTCACAACCCCTCGTGCACGGCGGCATCGCCCTCTGCAGCAGCAGCAGCAGCTGACGCGATGACGTCACAGGCTTGCGTGGGTCGGCGTCCTGACGCCGGACTCCGGTCGATATTCTCCACTCGCCCGGGCGACGCTTTTTCCCCTCTCCCCCCGCCCCCCCCCCTCAGCACTATATCTGCACTTCTCACTTCCGGTCCCTCCTGCGCTCGGTCGTTCTCTTCAGCCTCCCCCTCATGTCCTCGCTCCTCTTGGCTTCTCTCTTCGATTCCTTCGTTCGCCGCGACCGTGACGTCACGGGAGAGGGGGGGGGGAGGAGGGAGGGGGTGAAGCCCGTCCAGCCCCCGACCGGAACTTTTACCCCCAATTTTGGGGTGTGGGGAGAAAGAGCCAGGAAACCAAATAACTTCCATCTGGCTTTACTCTTTTGGATCGGTAAAAACTCAAAGTCAGCCATCCCGGTAATTCGATAAAAAGAAGGGAAAAAAAAATATTGCAACCCGTCGATAATAAAATTGCAATGATACAAAAATATAATATACAATATGTAATAATAGAATTACAATAATACAAAAATATAATATATAATATGTAATAATAAAATTACAATAATACAAGAATATAATATATAATATGTAATAATGATATTATAATAATAAAATGAATGCGCAACTAAGCAATCACATGTATTTCTGTTACAGGTAAGAATTTTTGTTAAACCATTGCGGGGCTCGGGTAAGATCGATTCGAAGGCGTTTCGGTGAGTGAAATGTATGGAATGACCGTTTGCAGAAATCGTTCGATCGATTGTCTTTGATTCGTGTCGTCGATAATCGTAATAGACGTGTAAGTAGGGCCGGTTTGCTCGCAGTTGGAACTTGACACTCAACGAGCACTCGACTCGGAAGAGCGACGAAGCTCGGAACGTTTTTCCTTTTGGCACAATCGTGACACTCTCGACGTTCGTATGTTATACTCGTCTCGGGCATATTCATCGTTGTATGGAACCGTATTATTAGCCTTGTTTCGATAATTATTGTTTTATGTCCGTGGTAATTAAAAAGAAGAAAAAAAAAATACTTCCGGTTTCCCACGGTTTTGAATTTGAACTCGTACCGTCCACAAAAATGGTCATTCTCCGGTATTCAAACCGTATTTCTTTCGCATTCCTCCGGTACTTCTGCTTGTTTCAGCAATTGTTTTATTTGTGTTGGCGGTAATTGAAAGAAGATCATTATTTCCGGCCTCCCACGGCTTTGAATTTGAATTTTCCTACCTGCCACATAAAAGATCATCCTTCGGTATTTCCTTCGATATTCATCCTTGTTTCAATAAATATTTTATTTATGGCCGCGTTAATTGAAACAAAAATACTTCTGATCTCCCACGGCTTTAAATTTGAACTCGTAGCATCCACACGAAAGGTCATCCTTCGGTATTCGTCCGGTATTCCTCCTTGTTTCAATAAATATTTTATTTACGGACGCGTTAATAAAAAAAAAAAAAAAAAAAAAAAAAAAAAAAAAATACTTCTGATCTCCCACGGCTTTGAATTTGAACTCGCATCCTCAGAAAAAAGGTCATCCTTCGGTATTTCCTTCGGTATTCCTCTGTGTTTCAATAAATATTTTATTTACGGCCGCGTTGATAAAAAATAAAAAAAAATACTTCTGATCTCCCACGGCTTTGAATTTGAACTCGCATCCACAAAAAAAGGTCATCCTCCGGTATTCCTCCGGTATTCCACCGGTATTCCACCGGTATTCCTTCGGTGTAACCATCCCTCCTTTTTTTCCGCCGCCGCTGCTTAATGGCACGTGCAACCACAGCACAGTACCCGAGAAGGAGAGAAAGAGAGAGAGAGAGAGAGAGAGAGAGAGAGAGACTTTGGTCCCCGAGTCGATTCGCCCCTCTTTTCCTCCCCACGTTAATCCGGCCTCACCCTCGGGTTCCATGCTCTCTCCCGGCGCTCCTCAGCGGGTCGAACTCTCTCGGGCCGGCTCGACGCGTTGCGCGCGCCCGCGGCTCCGACTCGGTTCATTTCAGTCAGCTGGCTGACAGGGCGTTGCCCCGTTCGCTTCCTCGCGGTGCTGCACCATTCATTACCGAGTGCAGCGTGCAGCCGACGACCTAGCTCTACCAGACCGTGGCGGCAGCCGCCGCTGACGATGCCGCACCGTCGCTCTCGTAACCACCCGCCCCCCGTCTACCCATTGCAGTTTGCTGCGCCCAACCTCCGGTACTACTACCACACCGCTACTATTACTACTACTATCGCTAGTACTACTACTACTACTACCACCGAGCGTTCCGCCCGACGTCCGGTGTACTCGAGACTTCTCAGAGTGGGAAGTAGTACGTGTGCACTGGTTGTATCACTACCCAACGTAGTATCACAGTAGTATTTCAGGAGTGATAATAGCGATGGTGGTGGTGGTCGGTGATAGTATTAGTGGTTCTCGCCCATCGAGTGAGGCGAATTGATGGGTGTTCATCCAGCTTTCGGAGTGGTGAACACCCTTGCCGTAGTAGAACGGACACTATCTAACCCAGAGCTGGGCGAATAACCTGAGTACTCGAAGTACCGAGCGCTGGGTAGTCCCCAATCCGTTGGCTGTCGATTAGCGGCAGTGTTTTCTTCGCTGGGAAAAAAAAAAAACCAATTTAGTGGGTGATATTCCGGTACTACTATCATAATGCTACTGTTACTGCTACTTATCGCTGGTACTACTACTACCGAGCGTTCCGCCCGACGTCCAGTGTACTCGAGACCTCCAGTCTACTTGTGTAGTACACCCAACGTAGTATTCATAGTAGTATTTCAGCAGTGATAACCGTAGTGGTGGTAATCGGTGATAGTAGTAGTGGCGGTCGCCCATCGAGTGAGACGAACGGACGAAGAAAGACGGATTTTGGGGGAGGGGGGAGAGGAGCAACCCAGCTTCCACAGTGGTGAACACCCTGCTGGAGTAGAACTGACGCCATCACCGCTGGCGGCTTCTCCACTGCATCGTCTCGTCTCTCGATGTCCCTCTTACTCTCGTTCTCGGCCTAGGACAAATGGTTTACCGACAGTTATTGGCTCTTTCGCGGGCGGCTTGCCACCAGTTGTCGACACACTTTTTTTTTCTGTTCTCTGCACGTTGGATGTTTCTCGTGGGACGTTGATTGCGGGCTGTCCGATCGGCGAAACGCCTTAATTTTCACTAGATACATAAGACGCCGTCTGGAGAGAACGAATCGCAGTCGGTCCCCGTCGGTGCCGGCTTGATTGTCACGAATCTTTCCTCGGCCAAAGTGTCCTTAAGAGTTGTCCCAGGTCCTGAATCACTCGGAGCCCCTTCCGGGCTGAAGTCTTCCCTGGGGAGACTTTGACTAAAACGCTACCTGAGGTCACTTCTCGGTCGGACTTCCTACCGAAGGCCTTTTCACGTGGAAAAACACTTTGGTCACATCGACCGAGGGAGCTCTATCAAGAATCTCGCGGCAATGGTCAATAACGGCAGCGACGATGAGGTTGGTCTTGACTACACGTCCTCATATGACCTGTATAAAAACGAGGTACGGATTAATCGGGATGAGCTGGCAGACCGAGAAAATCCTGGAAGAATAGCTCGCACAACAAAATCAGTAAAAAAAGCGCCATAAGATGTGTTTCAGACAGGCGGAAAACGCATGAGGTCGATCGAAAACCGACGTTGCCCACTCATCTCTCCATACATCGCGATCTATCGATGAACCAGGTGAGTCTCGGCGAGTCAATTTATGAGTCCGACTCATTGAGAGTGCCCTCCAGACTGGTCTGACTGCAACACTGTCTCAGGACACTTCTCAGTCCGACTTCCTGTCGTGGACCTTATCACGTATTACAAAAACCCACTGGCAACATCGACCGACATTGGCTCTATGAAGAATCGATCGGCAGTGGCCGATAACGGCGGCGACGGCCGGGGACGATGACGACTATCGGTGGCCGTGTGGCCTTGCGTACCGAAGACCTCGATCGGGCGACTCGTCGATCGATACTTATCGAGATGACCGTAATTACGCGAGATTGGCAGGCACTATCGCGAATCGCTGATCAACGCTGTGCGCCACTCACGGTTATCTCGTTACACAGCCCGCGATAGAATCCCGATGTCTTCGCGAATCCCCGATCTTCGAGGAGTCGCCAACGACTCCTTCGTATGCTACACGTACTTCTCTCCTCGTAGCTCTACCCCGATTATCCCTAATTATCCCAGCGGGCTCTCGACGACTATTTCGAACGAGAAGAAACTACAGACTCTTCGTGATCGATTAACTCGAGACATTGTCAGTCTCGAGTTAAGTCTCGATCAGCGCCGGTTTTTTTCTTCGCTGGGAAAAAAAAAAGAAATCAATTTCATAAATTCCCCGACATGTTATTCTGTTGACTCTTCGAATTGTCCAATTATGTCGTTGAAACGACCTGTCGACCTGCTTTTATTCCACTCCGTCGTTCGACCTGCCGTTTTACCGGTGTGCTCTCATCGAGCGGGTGGCGTTCGGCAACAAGCGATTCTACTGTAACTTGCTCAGGACATTGCATTAGATCATGACAAAGCCCCAGTCGACGCCTCATCGGGCTGCGATCCAACGCTCCGAAATTTCTACTAGAGGAACCTCAGGAAGCCGCTGCTTCACGCCAATCCAATGATTTCCTTATCGCTCTTCTTCGAGTACAGTGGAACTCCGATTAATCGGGCTCGGATTAACCGGGAAGCGGATTAACTGTGCGTCTTCCGAGTTTTTCTTTTTATGCGCGGAGCGAACCAAAGTCACTAAGTATTTAAAAAAAAAAGACTAGCTCATGCACTATTAACGAAAAAAAAACAAAAAAATCCAAAGCTTTACACTCTAGTTCGCACTGTTTAACAATCACGTGCAAGCAGTACCAATTGTCATTGCAACTGGTCAAAGTAAAATTGTATCATCGGCCATTATTGACTTGTGCACTTTCGCTGTCGAGTTCGGATTATCTAGATTTTCGATTATCCGACGACTCTTTGGTGACGATCATCCCGATTAATCGGCGTTCTACTGTAGCTCTATTCGCCTCCTCAGGATCTCCAGCTACTTTCTTTATTGCTACTACAGCAACAAAAATTGCTACCACAATCGACTACATGCATAATCCTTCAAGAATCAAAAAGGAGGAATGGAATTTTTTGAAAGTCGGTTGCTCAGTTCACACAGCTGAGAGCGCATCCTTCTCAGGAAACGATGGAAAAGAGCCCTGTGAAAGTTTCGGAGCATTACTCGAGGCCTTCCTCAGTCCCCAATGGTCCCCTGTCGATTAGCGGCAGTGTTTTCATCGCTGGGACCAAAAAATCAATTTGGCGAGTTAAATTCCCCAACGGATTAATTCTCTTGACTCTTGGACGTTGTCCGATTACGTCGTTGAAACGACCTGTCGACCATTAACACTTTCGTACCGCTGCGTCGTTCGGCTTTGCGCTTTATCGGTACGCTCCTATCGACCGGGTGGCGTTCGGCCGAGACGAAACAGCGTCTTCGTCACGGATTAATCCGACTCATTGTCACTTCCCCGATTGCCGATCGGCCGTTGATCAGACTCTGTTTTTTTTGTTTCTTCGCTGGGAACAAATCTTGTTTTGTTTTTCAATCAATTCAGTTAACGAAATTTCCGAATAGATCATTCTGTTGACTGTTCGAATTGTGTTCAATTGTGTCGTCGAATCGACCTGTCGACCTTTGACACTTTTGTACCATTGGCGTCGTTATCGACTTGGCGTTTTATCGGTGGGCTCTTATCGACCCGCGTGGCGTTCGGCAACACGCGATTCCGCTGCCCGCCCGCTCCAGCGTTCTGTCCGAACGATCGTTTACACGGACCGAACGAATACCACTGCTGACACGCTTCGTTAATTCGACGATATCTCACCGCTGTTCGGATAAATCCACGGTCGGCGAGCTCGCGCGAGCGTTTTGCGACAAAGCGAGCGAGGAAAATAAGCCGTGCTACACCGAATAACCGCGCGACACAACGGAAGCGCGGCTTCGTGAATGGCTCGGTCGGACATCGTAATTAAACGTCTCATTACGCAATAAAAAAGAAAAAAAACACATGTTACGAGCCATTTCGCGATACATCGCGTGGCTCCGGCTTACGCTAATAATACCGCAATTACACGTAAAGAGTTTCTTCTCCGACGCTGACGGGGGCAAAAAAAAAAGAAAAACCATCGGATAAATTTCCTTTAATCGTTCGGTTCGCGTCCCGACGAAGTCGCTGTGGCGCCTGTAATTGAGCGCACGTAATGAAACAGTCGATGCTTACTCGTGGCGACTCTGCACTCCGAGAGACGGATCTGGAAACTGGCATTATTATCCTCGTTCAGCATTACGGGAACGAGACGAGAGAGTGCGAAATGTCTCAAGTATAAAATGAAAAAAAAATAAATTATAAATTATAAATTATAAATTATAAATTATAAATTATAAATTATAAATTATAAATTATAAATTATAAATTATAAATTATAAATTATAAATTATAAATTATAAATTATAAATTATAAATTATAAATTATAAATTATAAATTATAAATTATAAATTATAAATTATAAATTATAAATTATAAATTATAAATTATAAATTATAAATTATAAATTATAAATTATAAATTATAAATTATAAATTATAAATTATAAATTATAAATTATAAATTATAAATTATAAATTATCGCCAAATATAAAATATAAATACAGATTATAAATTATACCGCGTTATGAGTGTTCCGACCGAGGGGCCTTTCAAGCGGGACACCCCGTACGCCCGATGATTGGCAGCGCGATTGCCGTCACGCGTCTGATTTATAGCGGACGTTACTACTTGCCACTGTCCCACTCGTCAATGGCCTGAGCGTTTCGAGAGAGTACGAAAGGCGACGACTACCCGCGACAGATAATTAATATCGCCCAGTCTGTCGTCCTGCACCATTTCACGTCACGTTCCATCTTCGCCGTTCATATCCGTACCGGTTACAGGCGCTCGAAACGATTTTCTTCTCCTTGCCCTTCTCCATCGAGTGGAGAACGCTTGAACCGCTTCCGCGTTTTCTTCGTTCGCCCGCGTCGCACGTCCATCGTCGAGTTCACCCTCGCACCTTGGCCATTTTTTTTTTTTCTCTCTCTCCTTCGGAGCTCCGCCCTTCGTCTCGCAGTCGCACGGCCGAGGCTTTCTCACCCTCGTAATTTATCCGCCACCTCCGTGTGGATAAATTACACCGAATTTTCGCACGGCGAGAAAATCCGCCCGAGCTCTTTCCCGTTCCGCTGTTCGCCGCGTCCGTTCCGTCCGCCTTCCACGAGCTGCGACCGCTTTGCCGAGTCATCCGGAGAGCGCCGTCGCGGAATGAAATTCTCGACTGAGCGAAGGGTCTTCCAGAATATTTCCGAAAGAATGAAGTGAAATAAGAGAGGAAGGACAGAAATGAAAGTGAAGAGCGAACGATTCGATCGAGGGCGAGTCCGCGTCCGCTACCCTCGAAGGCACCCGAGGAAAAAAGTGAGAAAAGAACCGGAACGAAGAGGAAGAGCATCCGCGGTACCGAAGCGCGGCGATGGAATGACAAATAGCGGTTGAATCTTTAATCTTCGACGAAGACGGGATATTAAAGTTCTCGAGGGCCAACCCTCCCCCTCGATGGCGCCTTCGTCCACCTTTGCCGCACTTCCGCTCACCTCTCACTTCGCCGTCCTCCCGACGGTAACTCAGAATAGCGGGGATAAAATGGATTTTAAGTTTCCCTCGGTGGCGTCGTCATCGGCCTTCGAGGGCCAAGAAGACCATCCCGGACCCTTCACCGGCGAAGCCCGGCCATATTGGCGCGACTCTCGGTGCATAAGTAAACGGATGGCCCGAGGGCGAGCGGGACCAGAAGGAAGAGCAGCTTCGGGGGCTTTCGTGATATTTTTTTTTGGGGTTTTTTTTTTTTTTTTGGGAAATTCTTACGAACGTTCGAACGGACTTTGGCGTTGCAAGTACTCGGTCGGTTATTCTACATGGTATTTGAAAAATATATATATACATATATTCTATGTGCCTAGAGACACTTTCCTTTCCGTTGTGCACTCAGAAAAATAATTTATGTGACGGCCACCGTTTATTTAGATCAAGTAAAATATTTACTCGATTCAAATAAATATCTATTACATTTAAGTGACTATTTACTTAATTTAAATAGATACTTATTTTAATCAAATAGATATTTTGCTTCATCATAATAAACGGAGGCTTTCAAATCAATTATTTTTTTCTGGGTGTGACACTGTGCAGAAACCTGCAATATCTGCCATTTTTTTTTTGGTTTTAGTTTTTTTTTGATTTTTTAGTCTTTTATTTTTTACAGAATTCCTTCGAACGTTCGACGTTCCTCGGATGTTGCCGCTACTCGGTCGGTTGTTCTTCCTGGAGTAAAGAAAAAAAAGATTCCATGCGCATAGCGACACTGTCGTTTCCCTCGTGGCGAATCTTTGCAGAGACCTGCAATACCGATTCGTTACTCCCTCGCTTCGTTGTGACACGTCCGTTCCACGGAGAATCGTGCGGGGGCTGAAACTCTACCTCGGCAGAGTTTTCAGCTCGATAACCGCGTCTCGATTCCATTGTTCGTGCACGCCGGAGGTTTCAATGAAACCCGCGAATCGCTCTCGTACGCCCGTGCGCTGCACACGCTCGCATGTGCGCTGCGGTTTGTCGCGCCGTACCGGTGGGACGAGTGTATTGGTAAGCGTGTAAAACACACGAACTCCGAACAAGGGACACTATATCTTTCCGACGTGAAGTACGGAAGGGCTTGTGTATGCGGCGATTAATATTCTCGTGTGCGCCGCTGTGTCGCACGACGTCTGCTGCCCCCACAACAAGTAGTATCCATTACGGCTTGCAACATTGTGCTCCATTACCGCGAGCGATTTTTAGATGAATTTCTCTCAATGCGGATTTCCGAATGCACGAGTATAATAAAATAAAATAAAATAAAATAATAAATAATAATAATAAAATAAAATAATAAAATAAAAAAATAACAATAAAAAATAAACTGTTAAATTTCCAATGCAAACTCCAAAATGTTAATGTCGATGCACACTGAGAAAAAACTTACATGGTATATACAGTTCCCAGGTGGGACGTCTACATTTTATAGGTACGACAGTGACCAAAAATTATAGTTGTAACTATAGTTACAGTTTAATCAATTGAGTATATAGTAACACAAACTATCTATATGGACGTCCCTCCTGGAAACTTTTCGTTATATTAGGAAATACCATCCTTTTTTTTTAGTGTTCAACTTTTTAGTGGCTCAAGCGGTGCAATTTTTAATTCTAAAAATGTTACAGTCCTAAATTGTAAATGTTAATTACAAATGGCCCAAAATGTTAATGCTGATGCAAGACCCAAACTTTTGAGTGGCCCAAGTTGTGTAATTAAAAAAAAAAAAAGTTTCATTTTCCTTTTCATCCCATTTGTTTTTTTTTTTTTTTTTTTTTTTGCTTCGCGTGTCTGCAATGGATTATATTTTATATATTTTTTTTTCGCGCTAGAACTCTCAAGGCGATGATACATCGTCAATGTATCGACAAACCGACAATTGACGATTCAATACTTGACCAATTATTAGCCGCCGATTGTCAAGCCCAACCAATGGTGAGCGAATACTCGGCCGGAAATTGGCCTCAAATCGACTTACCGACAATCGGCGGTTCAAACGCGGCCGAGTATTGGCCCGAAAATTGTCAAAGCAACCATTGGCGAGGCAATACCTTACCGAACATTGGCCGAGCGTTGGGATTCGACGATCGCCGCGCCAACACCGTCCCGACCATCGGCCGCGTAATATCGACCACTTTTGACCAAACCGCGATCCACTGCGATCGAAGTTTTCGATCGCAGATCGAAAACTTCGATCGCAGTGATCGCCACTTTAGATGAGTTTTCGATCGCCGATCGAAAACTTCGATCGCAGTGGATCGCCACTTTAGATGAGTTTTCGATCGCAGATCGAAAACTTCGATCGCAGTGGATCGCCACTTTAGATGAGTTCTCGATCGCCGATCGAAAACTTCGATCGCAGTGGATCGCCACTTTAGATGAGTTTTCGATCACCGATCGAAAACTTCGATCGCAGTGGATCGCGACTTTAGATGAGTTTTCGATCGCAGTGGATCGCCACTTTAGATGAGTTTTCGATCGCCGATCGAAAACTTCGATCGCAGTGGATCGCGACTTTAGATGAGTTTTCGATCGCTGATCGAAAACTTCGATCGCAGTGGATCGCGACTTTAGATGAGTTTTCGATCGCCGATCGAAAACTTCGATCGCAGTGGATCGCCACTTTAGATGAGTTCTCGATCGCCGATCGAAAACTTCGATCGCAGTGGATCGCGACTTTAGATGAGTTTTCGATCGTCGAATCCTCTTTCACAGCCCGTTTCGTCCGAACCCATAATTCGTTAGAAAATCGTCGCCGCAAGCGGGGCAATTTTGGGAACAAGAATACCAGAGGGACGATGGTGGGTGAGAGAATTTCGCGTTCTTAGAAGAGTATTTTGGGAATCGCGGAGGAGAACACTAATGGGGAAGAGCGTTGCAAACTCCCGCGCTCTCGCTCGCCTTTCGGGCTCGGCTCGAGGTTGCCGCCGTTGCTGTTCGGCTGCGTGCACAGGCTCATATGCACACAGAGACCGGGGAGTGCACATCGCGCACGGCACCCACGACGTCGTTTGGCGCCGCGACGCCTGACCCGCGCAACGTAATGTGACGGATGCGGACTCGCGACCGATTTACCGCACGGTCGTCGCGGCGCCTCCTCTACCTTCGTCACCTCACATGCCTCACCCCCTCCGCCCCCACCGCCCCCTCCCTGTCGTGCACGTTCTGGTGCCGGTGCACGTGGAACTCGCGTGCCGAGCCAATAAGCCGGGACAATATCGCTCCTCTCTCCTCTCCTCGCGTTCACCTGTATTCTCAAATGTACCGCGAACGATTTAATCGCGAACTGTGTTATACGCTGATGCGAGACCGGCAAAACTCGGGTGAAACTTGTATTTTTTTTTTTAATTTTATTTAGCCATTATCGCCTTTTGCGGCTTTAGAGTATAACGTATGTCTTAACATTATATACACTGTACACTTTGGTCTGGGTGGAATTTTTATGTTCGTTGCATTTTTTTTTTAATTTTTTATATAGATTTTTATTTTGAATAAATGAAACGGATGCGACAATCACCGGATAATCATTTATAAGAATCTAAAAAAAAAAAAAAAATTTATCGTCACACAATTTACCTGTAAATTCGCGCCTAAAATAACAATTTAGTGAAGTGATTTTTTTTTTTTTTTTTTTTTTTTTCTCATAGAGTAAGCTTGCTTCTATTAATTTCCGAGATGACGTCACTTCCGCTCGAAAAATCAGGATTTCAAAGCGAAAATGGCGTATTTCCGGTATGACGTCATTTCGAGTCGGAAAAAATGCGATTTTCAAAGCGGAAATGCCGTATTTCCCGTATGACGTTATTTGCGTTCGGACAATGAAATTTTGAAACGGGAAGTGACGCATTTCCGCTATGACGTCACTCCACTTAAGGTAGAGTTCATCGGGAAGCCTTTTTTTTACGAAAATCTCAAAGATCGTTGCGTCCAATAACTCAGTGTATGTTTTGTTTACTCCTCAACGATAACGGTGTGATAAATGAGTAAAAAAAAAAAAAAAAAAAAAAGTGCAGACCACAAGGAGTGCGGGTGAACTGTAAAGCGTTCGCCATCAGCAACAGCGTCGCTGCGTTACGTGCGCTATTTTATATACACAGGATTACCCCGGTGTAATCGGCAGTCTCTGATCGGTCGTACCTCATCCACAGGGTCGGAGGCGCGATACCAGGAGCGAAGGAGCGAAGAGAGACTGAGACTGAGGAGAAACAAAGCCACAAAAACGAAGGAGGCTACCGCGCCGTATCGGCAGCTCGGCTCACGATTCGGTTCCGTTCGTTTCATCAAAACGTGACCACGTATAATGGGCATAACGGACAGATCGCACAATTTTACAGCCAATTTTTCAATGACCCACCCCTTCGTCTTCCGCGACCCGACCGGGAGTTTCGCCTTGGTCGCGATTCACCGGCGATTGTCGCGTTTTTGTTGTTGCAAATTTTGCAATCTTGACGATCACAACACGTTCTGATGGGTCGTGGTAAAAAAAAAAAAAAAAAATTCCTCGTCGGTCGAGCAATGATTATTGACAATGTTATATCGATAACTTCGAACTAGTATTGTCCGGGATTTTGGGGGATTAATAAAATCCGGCAGGGAACAAATTTTTGAGACATTTGGACGGTCGGAAGAGAAACGACGAAAAATCGTAGAACACGTTTCTATGAAACCGATAATCGGAAAACGTGTAAAAAAAAAAAATTGGTAAATTCTCTGGTAATATTATGACGCCTTTGCGGGCCTAGAATCTCCACCGGGGAAAAAAAAAAATCCTAGGAAACACCTGCACGATTGAGACACGAAAAAAACCTTTAAAGATGACAAGACATCGGTAATCGAAAAATGTAAAAAAAAAAAAAAAAATCACTAAATTCTCTACTAATATTGTGACGCCTTTTCGAACCTAAAATCTCCACCAGGGGAAAAAAAATCATAGGAGACACATGCACGTTTGAAACGGGGGAAAAAACTACTAAACAGTTCGATAAAACGGATAATCGGAAAAAGTGTTTAAAAAATTGCTGAATTCTCTGCTAAATATTATAACGCCTTTTCGGGCCTAAAATTTGCACCAAGGAAAAAAAACTCTACGCGACGTTTGAACGGTCGGAAGAGGAAGAAACCATGAAAAGTCGTAGGACATATTTGTATGAAACCGATAATCGAAAAATGTGTTAAAAAAAGAAATTGGTAAATTCTCTACTAATATTATGACGCCTTTTCGGGCCTAAAATCCCCAACAGGGAAAAAATCGTAGGAAACACCTGTACGGTTGAGACGCGGAAAAACGATGAACAATCTTTCTCTAAAAGCGATAATCGACGGGTATTTAAAAAAATCCGAAAATCCTCTGTCGCGCCACGGAAAGGTGAGTCGAGTAAATTGCTAATTATAACGCGCTCGTCGAGCCCCGTTGGGATATTCTTTTCCTCCGTTGTACCGATCTACCCAACCGCTCATCTCGTTCGCCAACCGCTTCTGATGCCGGGCTCCTCTGGTCGTTGATGCTGCGTTACAGAGTCGGTCGTCCGGTCTTTGGAATGCCGCCGCAATAAGAATACCGCGATTCGATTCCTGTCAGGAGGGCACAGGAAGGCCGGAGGTGGTGGCGAAGAAGCCGCGGTGCGGAGAGGAGAGGACGTGGAATACGACGAAGCTTTGCGCGGCGATTCGCCCGGGCGAGTCGGAAAGTGGCGAAGTAGTAGAAGAAGAAGAAGAAGAAGAAGAAGAGGAGGAGAGCTGAGGAAGAGGAGAGAGCGAAGCCGAAGAGCCAAAGCGGGACGAGAAGGGAGCTGAGGAAGAGTGAGCGAAGCCGAAGAGCGGAGGCGGGACGAGAAGAGAGCCGAGGAAGAGTGAGCGAAGCCGAAGAGCCGAAGCGGGACGAGAAGAGAGCCGAGGAAGAGCGAGCGAAGCCGAAGAGCGGAGGCGGGACGAGAAGAGAGCCGACGAAGAGTGAGCGAAGCCGAAGAGCAGAGGCGGGATGAGAAGAGAGCCGAGGAAGAGTGAGCGAAGCCGAAGAGCCAAAGCGGGACGAGAAGAGAGCCGAGGAAGAGTGAGCGAAGCCGAAGAGCCGAAGCGGGACGAGAAGAGAGCCGAGGAAGAGCGAGCGAAGCCGAAGAGCGGAGGCGGGACGAGAAGAGAGCCGACGAAGAGTGAGCGAAGCCGAAGAGCAGAGGCGGGATGAGAAGAGAGCCGAGGAAGAGAGAGCGAAGCCGAAGAGCCAAAGCGGGACGAGAAGAGAGCCGAGGAAGAGTGAGCGAAGCCGAAGAGCGGAGGCGGGACGAGAAGAGAGCCGACGAAGAGTGAGCGAAGCCGAAGAGCAGAGGCGGGATGAGAAGAGAGCTGAGGAAGAGTGAGCGAAGCCGAAGAGCGGAGGCGAGGCGACAAGAGAGCTGAGGAAGAGGAAAGAGCGAAGCCGAAGAGCGCTGGCGAGACGAGAAGAGGAGGACGCAGGGGTCGAGCGCGGCCCCCGCGTTCTCTTCGGGCTGGTCCCCGTAGTGAGCAGTAGTAACCAGTCGTGGAATGCTGGCATAACGCTCGTTACACCGATACTGTGGGTCCCCAGCGGAATGAAAGAAGTTGGACAGCGCTCGGCCATCCCTCATTCGATACCTCTTCTCTCCGTTTGTTCCGTCGCGCAATTGCGCATTGTCATTCCTCCACTCCGGCATTCCGGGCTCGTAACTGCTCCGCGGGTCCCGAGGCCGCGGCGTCATGTGTGGCCGAACCTCGAAGACGATAAACAGGCAGAGCCCGACATCGTCGACAAATTTGGCCATTCGTTATCCGCGAAGCCACCGGATTGGGTCATCGGAAACTTTTTTCTTCATAGAAATTCTAGTCAAATCGGGATCTGATTTGATCGTTCGGAAAGGCCTTGTCGGAGACTTATCGGTGACCGTTTTACGGCTGCGAAATTTCTACCAGGGCCATTTAGCATTGGTCGACCATTGTCAGTTGTAGCGGAGAACAGATTCGTGTTCGCTGATTGATAACACATAAACATGTAGAGCCCGATGTTCTTCGACAAATTTGGGAATTTGTTATCCGCGAAGCCGCCAGATAGGTAATCGAGAACAACACTTTTAATACGATCTCCCATTAGAAATTCCGATCATATTGAGACCTTACCAAGTCCCGATTGAATCCTCCAGCAAGGCCTTATCGGGATCGGATTTGACGGTACGAAATTTCTACCGAAGACATTTAGCCCTGGTCGACCATTCTCAGCTGAGCCGAGCGCAGACTCGTGTTCGCCGATTAATAACAGGTAAACAGACAGAGCCGAATATCGTCGACAAATTTGGGAATTCGTTATCCGCGAAACCATCAAAAAGAGTCATCGAAACCTTTTTTTTTTACACAAAATTGCTGGTCCAATCGGGAGCTGATTTGATCAACCAGAAAGACCTTCTCGGGACTTGTCAGGGTCGGATTTAACGGTAGGAAATTTCTATCGGCTCCACTTCGCACTGATCGACCATTCTCAGGTGAGCCGAGCGCACACTCGTGTTCGCCGATTAATAACAGGTAAACAGACAGAGCCGAATATCGTCGAAAAATTTGGCCATTCGTTATCCGCGAATTCACCAGAACGAGTCGTCGAGAGAAAACAATGTATTTTATACGACCCACCACAGGAAATTCTGGCAAAATCGAGATCTTATCGGCAAGGCTTTGTCGGCACCTGACGCGAGACTTTAACTCCATGAAATTTTTAGCAGGACCATTTCGCCGTTGATTTCCATTCTCCGCTGAGCCGAGCAGCGAGCTCGCTTTCGTCGATCGCTCCTCGGCAGCAGCGTGAAAATCCCCGCGAATCAAGCACCTCGGCCTTTGCCGCGGGACTTTGCGAAATTGTATCGACGAGAATTCGGCAAGTGCGTTGCAACTTTGGTCGAGCCGACCGTAGATGGAACGCGGCTCCTCTTCGCATCTCTCGCTCTCGTTCTCCTCTACTTCGTGGTCTTCCTCTTTTCCAAGTTAATTCGTCTTTACCCCTTTCCCCCCCCCCCCCCCCCCACTCTCGCTCGCAGCTGATGTTCGGCCTACGGACCGAAAACTGCTCCATCCGTTTCTCTCTCCTCTCTCTCTCTCTCTCGTCTATCGCCCGAAGAAGATTCCGTACACTTCTGACGCTAATGAGCTCGAGAATGTTGGACCCAAACTCGTGGGTGAAAAAAAAAAAAAAAAAAAAAAAAAAATGTACACGCTTCACAAAGGGTTATAATTGGTTGGAGTGTCATTGCTCGGAGTTCTCGTCACACTTTGATTGCATGAATAATCGTCGAGAATGTGAGCGCTCGGTGGGGCAGGCGATTATTTATCTCACGAGTGAACATCTGCGCAGAGGCTACGCGCAGCGGTTAGTGCACTCCGAGAGACCTGCACTGCTGAATCGCTTGCGCTCTTTGCCGAAAATCACGGATATGTAAAATAACTTTGTTTATAAAGTGGCTTTATTTGTAAAATAGCTTTATTTGTAAAATAGCTTTATTTGTAAAATAGCTTTATTTGTAAAATAGCTTTATTTGTAAAATATCTTTATTTGTCAAATATCTTTATTTGTCAAATATCTTTATTTGTCAAATATCTTTATTTGTAAAATATCTTTATTTGTCAAATATCTTTATTTGTAAAATAGGTTTATTCGTAAAATAGCGTTATTTGTAAAATAGGTTTATTTGCAAAATAGTTTTATTTGTAAAATAACTTTGTTTGTAAAATAACTTTATTTGTAAAAAAGCTTTATTTGTAAAATAGCATTATTTGTAAAATAGCTTCATTGATAAAATAGCATTATTTATAAAATAGCATTATTCATAAAATAGCATTATTTATAAAATACCATTATTTATAAAATAGCATTATTTATAAAATAGTGTTATTTATAAAATAGCATTATTTGTAAAATAGCATTATTTGTAAAATAGCATTGTTTATAAAATAGCATTATTTATAAAATAGCATTATTTATAAAATAGCATTATTTATAAAATAGCATTATTTATAAAATAGCATTATTTGTAAAATAGCGTTATTGGAAAAATAGCTTTATTTGTAAAATTGCGTTATTTGTAATATCTAAAAATTCGCTGTTCGAAAAATAGCGAATTTCTTATTTCATCGATGGCATAAAAAAACTGAATACTAGCAACCTTTACCCGGCAACCTTTGCGGCGCTAAAGAGATTCGGGCAGATGTCAAACATGATTATAGTTCTGTGTGTTTTGAAGGGCATGGGGGGGGGGGGGGGGGGGGTGGAGAGAGAACTTCACTATTTAATTTCAGCGATCTGCTTCCATCGAATAAGAAGAAGAGTCAGCGAGCCGCGCGGGAGTATGAGAGACAGGGCATCTGCTCTTCGTTGGCCACCTGTCTCTCTTCCCTGGCGTCGGCAGCTGCACTTCGCGGTGGCTCTCGCAACTTCGCCTTCCCTCTTCTTTTACCCGTCTTTTTCGTCGCCACCTTCCTCACCATAAGACAAGCGGCAAACAGCAGCGTATCGAGCCCACACCGATATCGTAGTATAGTGTAACAGCCGCTCCCTCCTCTCCTCCCCCCCCCCCCCTCCCATGGTGCGCTCGCGTATCAATAAACCCTTTTGTTTTCAATCCACTGGCTGCCGGCACTTCGAGGTCATTCTTGTTTACTACGTCCCACCGGCTTTTACGCACGATAACTCGATACAGGCTCGCAAGAGCCCGCAGGCTCGTCTTATGTTCGAGCATTTTTTATTCTTTTTTTATTCATTTACGTAAGAAGATTTTTGATTTTTTAATCAAATCATTTTTTACGTAAAAATACGATCGATATCTTTTAAAGAAACTCTTATAAGGTGAAAAGATAATTGATTTCTATTAAATTAATTATCAATTTTTTTTTTTTTTTTTTTTTTTTTTTAATATCTAAGAACTCAATTGATTTTTGTAATGTAATTTTTTTTAAGGTAAACAGATTATTGATTTTCTTGCAAATAATTTTTTTTTTAACATAAGAAGATCTCTTCCCCGGTGTTGGCAAGTGCGCGTTGCGGCGATCTCGCAACTTCGCTTTCCCTCCCCTTCGTCTTCATATTTCTCACCCACAAGACAAGCAGCGACAGGGCAGCGTATCGAGCGTGCGTGCGATATCGCAGTACATTATAACGCCCGCCTCCCCTCCCCCGCTTCCGCCCCTCATGGTACGCCCTCGTGTCGATTAACCCTTTTGTTTTCCATCCACCGGCTGCCGGCAGCTCGAGGTCATTCTTGTTTACTACGTCCCACCAGCTTTACGCACTACAAAGCGTTACGGGCTCGCGAAAGCCCGCAGGCTCGTCGTACACTCAAGCTCTATCCGCACGAGTGTGCGAACTCTACGTCCACATAGATGTATGTATAAATATATTGTGAAATAAATATTTTATTGTATTTCATTTTTATGGGTGTACATAAAGGCACACCCAGAAATATAATTCACTTGACGGCCACCATTTTTTTAGATTAAGTAAAATATTTATTTCATTTAACTGACTATTTACTGAATTTAAATAAATATTTATCTAAATCAGACAAATATTTTGCTTAATCTAAATAACATATATATATATATATATATATATATATATATATATACGTTACATGGATCAACAAAACTATAAGCCTCATTCAATGCATTTATGTGCGCCCAGAAGAATTAAATTAAATTAAATAGATCGAGAAAAATAAAATAAATTATTTATTCGAATTAAACGAAAAATCAAATAAATCAAATAAATGATTGTTCTGCCTGTGCTCGTCGACAGCAAGGCCATTTAATAATCGAAATCGAGAGACTTTTTTGCGATCGCTGGAGTTATTCGGCTTCGTCCCTGAAGGACATTTCGGAGCGTTGACCGAGCAATTTAACTCCGGGCATTATTTCTGCTCGGCGGCGAGGTCTATCGATTTTTTTTTTTTTTTTTTTTTCCTGAAACATCCTGTACACGTGGTGGGCGGCTGGCGGTGAACAACCCTGAATTATTACCGGGCGTCGGGGTGTAGCCCCCCCCCCCCCCGTTAACTCCTCGCTCGCGTAAACAGGAAGTCTTCCTCCACATGTGGCGAGTCGTTATTATAGCACACTCTCGATAATACCGGGTTCTTGTCAGCCGGCGAAAGATCGACGCACAGTGGATCGCAGGCTAACCAGCGGCGAATCGATTATCCGGCAGTGTGTCATGCAATGTAGGGACGGAGGGAGGGAAAGAAAAATTGATCGCGTTTGTCACGGCCAACACGACCGCTTGTTTGATCGCTCGCGCGTATGAAATTTTACTCACGGCGGCGACGATGAACGTTTAAAAAAAAAAAAATAATAATCACATTTTTTTAAAATAAATAATTAACAATGATATAATACAAGTGAACAACTGCTGTGTAAATTAATTTTTTTTTATAACATAAGATCATTATTAATTATTATTAATACATAATATTACATTAATATATTATATTATATTAATGCATTATTTGTATTATTATTGATACATTTGAAAAAAAAAATTCAATAAAATAATCGTGTCAGCGGTGTAAAAAAATTTGTTCGAAAATTAATGAACGGCATTGGAAGTTTATTTGCGTAAAGTGGCTTTGAAATTTCAGAGAGACGAGTGTTGCAATTTTACAGTAAAATTTGTATTCTTAAAGATAATCATGGTAAATTTTCAGAGCGAAAAATGTCTAACTTTAACATCTGGTATTTTGATTATACAAAAAAAAAAAAAAAGTACATTAATGCTCAATTAAAGTGAGTAATCTAAGCAAATTTCGAGTTGCAGTTCATTGAATTTACAATTTATTTTTACAGTGTGTCTTTGCCGCAGATGGTTTTTTTTTTCGCCGCTCGCGCGTTTGAAATTTTACTCGCACCGGCGACGAGCGTATTAAAAAAAAAAAATTACATTTTTTTTTTATAAATTATTAATAGTAATATAATGTAACGAAAAAAACTGCTGTATATCTCAATTATCATACAACATTCTAACATTATTATTCACCATTTTTTTTTTTTTTTTTTAATTTCAATAAGAAAAATAATAATTGATTTTTTTGTTGTTATTATTCGTTCCAGGCCGCGATACTCCAGCAGACAGCCGAGTACATATACCAGTTGGAGCAAGAGAAGACGCAACTTCTGTCACAAAACTGCCAGCTTAAGAGACTAGTGAATCAGCACGAGGGTGGCGATGTGCCGATCAAGAAACGCAAGGCGGAGACCCAGGGTGAGACTTTTTTTTTTTTCTCTAATTTCATAATTATTTCTTTATTTTTGAAAAAAAAACAAAAAAAAACAAAAAAAAATCATTAGCACTGATAAATCATTAGTTCGGCATTAAATTTGATCGAAATCGTTTGAAGGATCCCGCGTTTGTCGCGAACGTTACGGTAAATAGTAATAACTACATTTATTGGCTACTCAATTCCATTCGAATAATACTGAGCAGTACGACGATGAGCAGTATTCTGCGCGAGCAGTATTAACTGTGCATGCATTTTTTTTTTTTCTCTCCTCTAATTGAATTATTTATTATTTATTATTATTCATTAGCGTTTGTAAATTAAGAAACAAAAAAAAAAAAAAATCATTGGTACTAGATCGTCATTGAATTTCGTCGGAATCGATAAAACGATACGCTTCGCCGTGAACGTTGCGGGTAAATGGTAATAAATAAATTTACGAGCGACTCAATTCCATTCGAAATATCGCCGAGCTGAATACCGCACGACAAGTATTACGACGATGAGCAAGTCAACGGTGCGACGACAAGTGATATATGTGCACGATCCGTCGGGAAGAAATTCTAACTATATCGTGACAATCGATACTTTTTCTCTCGGCAGTCGTTAAAAATCAATAAGTCATTGGACGACCAGTTTTACGTGTAACGTAAAACTGGTCTTTGGATCATAATGGACAGTGAAGTGATCAGAAGTTTTTTTTTACGACTTATTGTTTCAGCCGCTTTTTGTTTATTCTCATTTTTTTTTTTCGTCCAAAATATACATTTTTAATAGAATTAAAAAAAAAAAAACCAAAGGGTAAAAAAATTACGTTTCCGGCAGTTACGGTTTAAAGAAATAATAAATAAATGCCAAAGCGTGAAATATACGATAACTGCGGCAACTACGGCGACTGCGGTATTTTTATTTTTATATATATATATATATTTTTTTTTTAGTCTTCCGTTCTGATAATTGCGGTTTCGCCCGCAGTGATTCAAAACACGCGATTTTCGTGGGGAAAAAAAATAAAAGGATTAAAAAAAAAAAAAAATTACAATGTGAAAAGAAGCATATCCGCTCAAATGGGCAAAATGAAGTCGAGGATAATGGCCTTTCGGCAGTGCTACATGCGATTCGGTAATCGTCCGAACGCCGCACTTATTCGCCAACTTCGGCCTGCAGGTAAAATAAAGCGAACGGATAACTCGCTACCGCTTCAAAACTCGAGAACGGCCCTCGCGCTTCTTCCTCCCCTCACGGTATAAATATCTTCGAAATTACGTAATTATCTTGTCCGCTGCGGCGTGCGTGCGTGTAAGCGAAAAAAAATATATTACGGGCAAGAAGCGGGTAGCAAAACAAGGCAATTAGTGAGAGAAGCAAAATCAAAAAAAAAAACGTGCAAACCAATTATTTTTTTTTCTTTCTGAATTCAATAACATTGCGTGGAACGTAACTTCGAGCATTGATTTTTAGTTATCGACTGTGTAAGAGAGTACCGTTAAAATTGGTTTACAATTCGCTTAAAATTCGCTTATAAGCTTCTTGAAACGATTGAAAAAATGAAAGGAAATTTAATTTTTTTACGTCGCGACTGCACAGTGGACGATTCGTAAGAAAAAAATTTTGGTGTGCCAGGCCGTGATCAAAAAATTTCCGATAAAAAAAATCTGTTCGAGTTGCTCGTCGCTTTTCGAAATCGACAACGGTGCTCGATATGTGCCCGATGATTGGACACACACACACACACACACGCGCGCGCGCGCACACACACACACACACACACACACACACACACACACACACACACACAGTTCAATTCATGGCCGGTAAATTCTAACGCATATCGTCGATTTCTGATTGTAGGCGTCGTGGTCAGTTTGCCAATGCACGTTAACGAGAGCGGGGACGAGGGACTTGGCAGCATGTCACCGGAGCCGATGTCGGTAATCACGGTCTCGACTGACGTCCAAGCCGTAATTAGCACCAACAACAGCACGAGCAGCAACGATGTTGCGGAACTTAAGCGTCAGTTGGAGAGAGAACGCCAGCAGAGGGTGCACCTGGAGAAGCAGATAAGAGCCTTTCAGACGCAACTCTATCCGGAGAGATTCCGGGATAGTCAGCTCATCGCCTATCAGCCTCATGAGGTAAGAAACACCGAAAGTCACAATACTGAAAAACCAATATATATATATATATATATATATACACATATATACGATAAAAGAAAAAAATTATTGCCAGAAGATAATTAATTTGTGTAATAAGTAACTTTTTAAAGTCAGAGCACCATTGAGTTTTTAAGTAATTTTTTTAAGGTAACGAGATAATTGATTTTTTAAAATAATTCCTTTAACGTAAGGGCATAATTGGTTTTTTGGAGTTATTATATACTCATGAGGTAAGACACACCGAAAGTCACGTTCCTGAAAAACAAAAATATATATACATAGATGAGATTAAAAAAAAATAATTACGATAGTCACAAGACAATTTTTTTAATAAGTAACTTTTTAAAGTCAGAAAATAGTTGATTTTTTTAAGTTATTTGTTGAAGATAAAAATCCAATTGGTTTTTTTTTAGTGATGTTTTTAAGACAAGAAGATCTGTTAACTTCAATGATTTTTTTAAGGTAATCGAGCACACGGACAACGTGATGGCCCAGGAAACCGAGGAGGCTGTGGCGGCACTTCAGGTAGTTTCGGTCGTGTCGCTACCACCGGTTGGCTCGACGCAGACGGTGGAAACGTCCAATCCCGATCCCAATTCACCGCCGTTATCGCCGCAGCCCGCGGAGATCGTGACCGACGAGATAAAGGTGGAGGATAGCGAGCCCGCGAGTCCAAAGATCATGGCGTTCGCTGCTACACAAGTGTTCAGCGATGCGATCGAGGAACAACCGAGCCCGGTGGGCTCGTTCTCACCCACGAGGGTCGCCTACGCGACCACGACCTCAGCCGAATTTAAGAACATCGCTCCAATAGCCGCTACCACGGCATCATTTATAACGGCGAGTCCAACGAGACCGTTCTCACCGCCGGCGGAGCCCCAACGATTACCTAGTGTTCTCGAGGCGGCGATAAAGGCCGAACCAAAGGTCGAGGTTGAAAGGTACGTCTTTCGACAATTATCTGAAAGGAAAAAAAAAATACAAAAAATAAATATACAATATATAGTAATATATATTGGGAAGTTTCTCGTATTTGACAAATTTTGATAAAATTTGCGAAGATATTTAAGGTAGTCCGAGTGGTGCAGTCCGGCCAAACGCGAGTTTCATAGAAAATTTTCGAACTTTTCGATGGGATAAAAATCTGAAAAAATCAAGTGTATGGGAGGTGCTGCAAAGATTGTTTTTGTAAAAAAAAATTATTCCATTTTGTTACCGACAAATTGAAGATACAAATCATTATTCAACAAATTACCCGTCAACTTGAACTGTTTTCCTTCATAAAAATGATTCGTTAATTTTTCTGAATATCTACGAATTTTTTCAGAACTGTTTGTAATCTTTGAAGATCGCTTTTTTTGTATGTTCAAGCTGTGAAAAAACGCAATTTTCAAAGATAACAAAAAATTCTGATAAAATTCATACGTATTCAGAAAAATAAACGAATCATTTTTATGAAGGAAAATCGTTAAGTTGCCGGGTAATTCGTAGAATAATGATTTTTATCTTCAATTTGTCGATAACAAA
Source organism: Amblyjoppa proteus (assembly GCA_963922035.1). Classification (NCBI taxonomy): domain Eukaryota; kingdom Metazoa; phylum Arthropoda; class Insecta; order Hymenoptera; family Ichneumonidae; genus Amblyjoppa; species Amblyjoppa proteus. Next base: position 1,951,702 of record OY998234.1, read on the forward strand.
TTGGAATTATTATTTTAAAAAAACAATCTTTGCAGCATCTCCAATATACTTACAGTTTTTCAGAGTTTTATCCCAACGAGAAGTCTTCGAAATGTTCTCTGAAACTCACGTTTGACGGAACTGTACCGCTCGGAATAACTTGTTTGATGTTTTTTTGTTCGACCAAAAGTTTCTGAGATATGATAATTTTTAATACTAACACGCCTATCCACTAATTTAAAAAACGAGATCCGGTAAAAATCGAAAAAAAATCCAATTACTCGACGCTCGATCTAAGAGCGTCAGGGTTTTAGGCCCTTCGACTTGGCGTAGAATGTCCCATATATTATATACAATAAATAACAATATATTATATATTTTAATATTATAATAATTATTAATATAGTAATATAGATAAAAATACAAGAATTAAATATTGGTATTTGTTCCGTACAGATTGCCATCGCCGGCAAACTCCTTGGACGACGGTACAGCCCAGGCGAGACTCTACCTCGGCAACACGTCGAGACAGAATCTCGAGACAATTGTCGAAGCGATACGACATCTCGAGGGCGATCACCTGTTCAGCGACGAGCCCGCGCAGGACGTGCCACTTGCCCTGACGAACAAACAAACCAGCGCCGGTGCGACGACGGCTTCGACGACGAAACAGCGGCTACTGCACGCCGAGGTTAACAACTTCCTTCAGTTCCATACGCAACAGCAGACCCAACAGCGGCCTGGCGTCATCGTCGTCAAGCACTCGTGATCATCCGTCGCTTTGCCCGCGAACCATTAAACACACAAAACTTCAACAACAAACAACACCACTATTATTATATGCACTTACGGTACAATCCCAGTACATGTTTGTTTTTACTTAAGAGAAGAGAATGTTCGCGATTAGTAACTTTTTACATATAAAAGAAAGTAGTATATGTAGAAAAACAACAAACAAACAAACAAAATGAAGATAAATAATCTGGACTGCTTCGGCTTCTTGAGCCAAACTCACGTTCGCCGACGCGTATGAATCGTTCGAGAACAGAGCGGCGAATTATTTCGTCGATCGCGAGAACCATTTTACCGTACATTTCGTTACTTCATTGTCACATCCCGGATCACTGAGAGTACCGTTTTTATTTTTACTTTCGTTAGCTGAACTGAAAAAAAGGGTCTGAAAAAAAGAGATGCGCCTCTGTTTGCCTTCGAAATGGACGACAGAACGTCGTGCACCGGAACTACTCGTCAGACTTTATCTGTTGAACTACCGTATTGACAAACCTTGCGTCCTTCGTGAAGATTTTTTTTCGTCGGAGAAAACGGGGTAAAAGACCCACTCATTTCTCAGATCTCATTCGATTAGTTTCGCGATAGAAGCAAAAAATAAAAAATAAAATAACGTTCTTCCGACGAGAACTCATCGCGAACGATTGTCAGGCTGAGGAAGCTCCAAAGCGTCCAGACTCCCGACGAGGGAGAGATCGCGATCTCGCGTCAAGCCCGAAAAAATAAAAATTCCCTCTACGATTAATGAAAAAAAAAAAAAACAAAAATATTCCTAGCAGTTAAGGCTCGCATGACGCGTGCGATGTATTATAATATATTTACGTTTCTTTTTTTTCCTTCTCTTTCTCTCATGATCTATTATTTTTTTTATACCAATTGTTACAGAAAAACTGACGACGAGAAAAGGGAAACGATGTTGTATGTTTGCGCAATGTCCACTGTGTCATTGTCGAATGCTACAGATAAAAAAAAATCAAAATACGTGCATGCTTAATATTTGACACACATTAAGGAAGCGACCCGATACGTAAACGTTCTATCCTCGTGCGGCGGAAACTTCGATAGCTGCTATCGCACCGACACCGGCGTGTTAACTCCTTTCCTCTTCTCACTTCTCTCGATCGGTTTAATCATTTTTTTTCTCCTCAATTTATCTTCTATATATTTTATTTTTTCTTCACTTTCTGCCCAGTTCGAGTTTTTTCGTTTAATCTGTGCCAAATATCGAGTATCGAGACTTTTGTTCCTTTGTAGAGATAGTGCGTTTCTGAGGTGGTGGCGACGGTCGGTGGATCGACGTAGAATCGGATACCTTTCCCACGGTCGTCTCTCATTAAATCCTGACTGTTGTGTATTATTATTAATTTTTTTTTCTCAAAAAATTCAAATATCTCACGAGACTGCGCGCAGCCTCGGAGGGGTGTCCGATTCGTGTGCGATGTCGAGAGCACCGACTATCACCAGACTGGTGAACGGGTGACCCGAGATGTGAGGTCTTTTTTGTTTGTTAGTGCGTATTAAGTTTAAGCGTTTAATTATTACAGAAGACGATCGACGAATCACCAATAAATCCATAACCCCGATTACAGCGGGGCGGGGGGTGGGGTGGGGGGGAGGCACATTTTTCTCGAGCGTGTTGTACGATTGCAATTTATTATCATCGATAATATTATTATTGATACGATTATTCATACTTTGTACGATCGACGAGCCAATCGATCGTTGTGTAATAATAACGAAGAAAAGAAAGAAAGAAAAAAAATGGAAAAGAAAAAAAAACAAAAACAAAATAACTTATAAATGTAAGGTCGATTAGATTGTAAGGGTTAGTTACGATAGAATGATAGGGTAAAAGAAAAACCAGGGAGAATATTATTTTAGGTATTCTGGATGTGCGAGCGCGAGCGATCGAGTGTGCGAGGATGGTGAGAGATTGTGAAACAGTTTAGTTTAAATCGAGGAATTAGGAAGAGACTCACGAATTCACGGCGCGCGTTAAGTGTAACAATGTAATTAAAGAGAAACGAATTACACACACACACACACACACAGAAACACGAAACACACATGCCAGGTTTTCTTATTATGTCGTGACGTTAATGTGTAAAACCGAGTGCGCGCACTTTAACTATTTAGCCACGTCGCCATACCGTTGCGCTCGCGACTACTCGCAGCCGGTCGTCGAGAGACAAAGCACGGATAAGCGAGAGGACAAAAGTGCTGGCAGAAAAAAAAAGAAAATGTACTCGATTCTCTGTTCTCGATCGCGATGGAATTACAATGGGGGAAAACCTTTTTTAAAAAAAAATACTTTTTGCGAAAATGACCTTTTGCAAAAAATTACTATCTTTTCATTATTAAGTTAAAAAATGATCGCAAGTCAACGACTCGTTAAATCGACGTTCGCTCGACGAATTCGATATGTCGTTTGATCTAACTTTACTGAGCGAACTAAAAATATTGTTTACAAACAAAAAAAAATCGTTTGCTATTCAAAAGAGTCCAATGTGTCCGTTCGATCGATTAAATTTAATCGGTGACTTTGCCCCGGTGTATCTCGAAGCCATCTATCGAGAATCAGTATTAATCGCTGAATGATATTTTATGTAATATTCATGAAAGGGCGGATACAAGTTCGAGCGTTCGCGAGGGCATTTTTGTCGCGCTAATGAATTTTTCTCCGACGTTGCTTATCGCCCTTGGAGTTAACTCCGTCGGGCGATAATTTCCACTCGCGATATCGGTACGCACCGGTGAGAACGGTTTGAGGCAGATACAGAGAGACGACGATGACGAAGACTCGTAAGATTTAATGACCCGCATGACACCGTGTAATTAGAGTTGCCGAGAATCTTATAGTATGGGTTGTCGCGAAACGCGCGGATATAAAAGACCGCGGTTTGTGTTCGCACAGGCGCGAGGAGCATGCAAGTCCCATCGACGCGACGCAACCAATATATATATATATATATACATACACAAATACATATATATTAATAACTCGTATCCGATATTCATAAAGGCTCGCCGACCGCGACGACGGTGAAACGCCCGTCGAGGCGCGTTATTATTCACACATGTCTCGTAAAAACTTTCTATCGTTTTTTTCTTTTTATAAAAAAAAAAAAAAAATTATACACGAGCACGCGAAAGACGCGGCAACGATCGTTGTCGTCTCGTTCTCGTCCTCGCTCGTTCGCGCTCCGAGTGTCGCGAACGATTTTTTCTCGTTTGTTCGTCAAAATTGAATAAAAAGAAATAATACGTTTTAATAATAAAAAAAAAAAACAAAGAAACAAATGTCTTCGTATACTCCGGCGTCTCGGCACGAATCGTGGTCCTCTCAAGCATGTATACGAATATATGTAGATAAAAGAACAAACAAAAGTGAAAAAAAAAAAAAAAATCTTAGCGCATACGCCGAGTTCGATGATAAACGCATTAGGATCGAGTTAATGTAGTTGGAAACGCGAAGGAAATTGTAACGGGAGGAAGAAGAAGAAAGTCGCCAGTAAAAACAAACAAACAAACAAACAAAAACGCTAATCATTTAAGTGATCGAGTGTATTGTCGAGGGACGTACGTGGTCACTCGAAAAACTCCCCTGCCACAAACGTCGATGTGTATTTTTAATTTAAAAAAAAAAAAATAAGAATAAAAAACAGAGCCGATAAATCTAATCGTTCTCGACGCCGAAAAACCAAATTTTGTTTCTAGTTGTCGCGTGTTAAGTTATTTATTATGAGAAAATTCTATTTGTATCGATGCGAGAGAGAAAGAGATAGAGATAGAGAAAGTGGGAAAATGATGTGTGTAAAAAGTGTTTGCGACTATTAGGCTCGATTAGGCCATACGATTGTCCAGATCTCGTATATAATGAGGCGTCGCGAATTGATTTGATTTTTTTTTATTCTTCATAAAATACACATCGACGTTTCGTAAGCTCTCTCCGTCTCCAGCACCGCCCAGTGCTTTACCTTATACTCTTTATTATTATTATTATTATTATTATTATTAATATTAATATTATTAACATTATTATTATTATTATTATTATCATTATTAATTTTATTATTATTTTATTAGACGAGGTGTTACGGTATTAAAGAGAGATGTGCACACGATATCTCGGTTAATCGAGTAGAAGAGCGAAAGTTGTTTCCCTCGCCTCACGATTATTTCGATCGTCGTTGATTGTTCTCTTTTTTTTTTTGTTTTTCTCAACCGCATACATTTTTTAATCGTTCATAATATTACAAACACCGTCGCTGGATCGGAATTACAGGGCATTCGCTGAATGGTAAAGATTTAATTCGTAAATGCGTTTTTTACAACCACTCAGAGATTCGTCTCTTTTTGTACAAAAAAAAAAAATAATAATAATAATAATCTCGTCACTGTGTGAAAATGTCGAGAGGGGGATGCGTCGAAGTTTTCATTTTTTTTTTTTTTTTATACGCCAGCCGTCGTCTCGCGTGTAGGAAGGGAACAACTACAAAAAAAAAAAAAAAATGAATAATAACAATTAAGAGTAATCGTAAGTTGATACTCGGCGGTAAGGTAGTTGCTGAAGGCGAGTGCCGGGTCAGAAAGAAAAAAAAAAAAGTACAGAAGAGATAACAAAGGTCGCGACATGTGTGACCCATTGATTATCCAATTCGATCTAGATGAGCTAGCAATATTTCATAATAAAAAAAAAAAAAAAAAAAAAAACCTTACGATGTATCGAGAAAATTATTTCATTGCGAAAACATGACTTTTGCCTGTATCGACGAAACTTATCGAAATTTCGGACAGATTTATTTCGTTGAGGTCGCACCGGAAGTGGCGAATAGAAAGTTTGTGAGCGAGCGAACGAGTATGCGAGACAAAAATAATCGGAGTGAGCGATGAGGAACCGAACTGAGTAGGGGTTTAAAAGGCTGGGCGTGGGAGCATTGAGAGGCGAGAAAAAGTGAAAAATAGCGTATTAATATTGTAGATTATGTACGAAGAATGCAATGTAGAGCAGTTAGAGGAATGTCTTGAAAAATCATTGAAATACAATTTTTTTCTCTTTTGATAAAAAAAAAAAAAAAAAAACATGAAAAAAAAAAGAAAACCAAAAGATATTGTCACGAATTCAAGGATTTTCCACGTGTAGTTATTCTGCAGTTTTTTTTTTTTTTTTTTTTTTTTCTACAAGAAAGAAAGGGTTCCTACTGTTGCCTAGGAATCGTCGAAGAAATCGTTGGTCGATGAAGTTAAAAAAGAAAAAAAAACCCTTTTACCGTTCGCCAGAGGAGCGGGGGGGGGGGGGGGTGAAAAAATTAAACGAAGACATGCCTTTTTCGCTCGTTTTTGTTTTCTTTTTTTTTTTTTCGAGCAAACGGGCAATGACGCGATGTTCGTTGGGTCCGTTGCGTTTGTAACATTTAATTTACTATTTTCGACAAAAAAAAAAAAAAAGTTCCTTAAAACTGGCCGCGCTTGGGTTCGCGCCGCGCCGCATTCGCGTACCGAAAGCGGCGAGCGCGTCGGGAAACGCGCGGCTCAAACAAGACGCAGACTGCCATTGAGACACGATGAATGTCACATGTTGTGTAATAAAAATGCATATATCGGAGGAAAAAATAGGTGGGACGTTGTTCGAGGCCGGAGAAAAGAAAAACCGATGAAATTTCATACAATGAAAGTAAAAACGTGACGAACAACTTGTTGTGCGGATCGGATTTATCGGTGCGAGGATGAGATTTGTCGGAGCTCACACGTTTTATATTCAAATCAACGTTAGAATTTAATATTCGAAAAAGATAAAATAAAAAAAATAGGGCGTATCCTATTAGACGACGTGAAAAAAAAAAAAAAAAATATATATATATATATATATATATATATATATATATATATACATATATATATATATATATATATGTATAATGTAAAGAAACAGAAAATTATAAATATGATTGATTTGTATGATTGAGGGAGTGCTTTGGACGTTCGCGCGATTATAATATCTTCCTCGATGATAATCGTCGTTTATTGTAGCTTCGCGCTCGCGCGAAGCTCACTACGATCACTCGAATCGTACTCGTCGATGAGCCAATGTACCCAAAATTCCATTAGCAAAGAGGAGTCTGAGGAGCAGATTTCGGAATGATTGTCGACGAAGAGAACTAAAACGCTTCGCGTTCGGTCGATAGTGAAGAGGAAAAAAAAAAAAAAAAAAAAAAAAAAAAAAAAAACTGAAATATTCATTGTTTCGTTAATGTTCGAGTAATGTGGGAAGAATCGAGATCGAGGGAGCAGTTCGTGAATAGATGGGCACATTATAGATCCGACGAACGTTCATTCGAGAATCTAGAATCTTGATGACTCTTAAAAAAAAAAAAAAAAAAAAAAAAAAAAAAAAATGTGTTTTAACTAAATTAACGATTTCAATGACTCGGCCATAATTGATGAAAACATTTTCCAAGTAATTTGCGTCGATAGTGAAAATTCGTATTTACGTTATAAAAAAAAAAAAAAAAAAAAAAAAAACAACAACAACAACAACAACAAACAAACAAACAAAAAACCGAATCGTTTGAATATTCGAATTTTGACCATTATGTGACGTGGAGCGTGAGAGTGCGAATACCGTTTTGAGAAGAAAAAAAAAAAAGGGCGACCGACTGAGAGGGCTCGCTGAAAATCTGATTTTTTTTTATTCATAAAAAAAAAAAAAAAAAAAAAAAAAAAGAAATCGCCGTCAGTTCGTTGTGCCAACGAAATCTTGACGCTCGCCGAGGCCCTCTCCGCTCTTCTCGAGTAAAAAAAAAAAAAAAAAAAAAAAAAAAAAAAAAAAAAAAAATGAAGAAAACATAATTCTCTGTGATGATATTTATATACCTTTATTATTATACTAACTAATTATTATTACAATATTACACCGACATGTTACTTGTATATCGACTAATTATAGTGTATCTTTTTTTGTTTTCTTCTTTTTATTTTCAATATAAAATAGATATCTCTGATTTCAATCGCCCGTGAAGTAAAGTAACGTTACTGTCACTATCCGATGGACATTTGTCGCAAGCCTTTTAGAGGCGAATCTCTTGTTCCCCCCCCCCCCCCCCCCCCTACCCGAAGAATTGTGAAAACCCGACGAAGCCAAGAATACAAATTATATAGCTGCGTATAATGGTGAGAATTAAAAAAAAAAAAAAAAAAAGCTTTTATTTTTCTTAAGTAAAAAAAGTCGCTAGGAATCGGTAGTGTGAAAGTCGAACGAAAATTATAAATGACGAGGGGAGAGAATTAAAAAAAAAAAAAAAAAAAAAAAAAAAAAAATGAAAAATAAATGAAATTTTCGGACGAGAGAGAAAAATCGACGAAAATTCGAGTTTTCCGGTGAGGCGCGTGTTCGGCCTTTTATTTGTAAGTAGAAAAGAATTGTTGAATAGCTCGATGCCTCGTCCACGTGGCTTGCCAGCGAATCGGCTGGCGGCGCGGAGCGTCGAAGGTTCGATTTCTCTACGGCCACGCTGATCGTATCGATTGAGCTCTCAGATGAATTGCGATTAATGTAGCTATGTCGCTTCGCGCTCATTTCTCATGTGTTCGAGAATAATAAGAGAATATTCCATGCACTTCTCGACGCTATAAAAATCAGAAAAAAAATTCATGCATATTAAAGTTACCGAAAAGATTAATTGTGCATAATAACAATAATTTCAAAATGTTACTAAGAAATTAATCAAAAAATCAATTGTTTAACAAATTAATCGGGCAAACCAACTTTGTTCTTTAATGAAAATAATTCGTTCATTTTTCTGAATACGTATGAATTTTTTTTTTCAGATTTTTCAGTCAACTTTGATTTTTTTTTGCTTTTTCACACATTTTTTCAAAAAAAAAAAAAAAAAAAAAAAAAATCAAAGTTGAACTGAAAAATCTGAAAAAAATTCATACGTATTCGAAAAAATGAACGAATCATTTTCATAAAAAAAAAAAAAAAAAAAAAAAAAAAGAAGTTATGTTGCCGGATAATTTGTTGAGCAATTGATTTTTTTGATTAATTTGTTAATGACACTTTGAAATCATTATTATGCGAAATTAATCTTTTCGGTAACTTTGATGTGCATGAATTTTTTTTTTCAGACTCTCATACAGTCGAGAAGTGCATGCAATTCTCTCCTATCTTTCTCGAACTCATGGGAAATGAGCGCGAAGCGACATAGCTGCCTTAAGTGACAAAAAAACAAAAAAAAAAAAATTGAATGAAAAAAAGTAAAATAAAAAAAAATAAATAAATAAATAAATAAAAATAAACGAAAGTACTTTTTGGGTACTGAACGACCTCGCTCTTCCGCACGGTGGCTCGAGCCCCCGCGATCGTTTCTAAGGGACAAAATACACGGAGTGAATGACACGCGACCCAGCGATTGAATTGATCGACACTATCATTCCTTGTCGAAAGCTTTAAGTCTTCCCGAAAGACACGCGAGCAGACACGTGGCACAGCGATTGAACGAGAAGCGAGCGTGCTGACGATTGAATGCGAGTGTGTGTGTGTGTGTGTGTGTGTGTGTGTGTGTGTGTGTGTGTGTGTGTGTGTGTGCGTGCGTGCGTGCGTGCGTGCGTGCGTGCGTGCGTGCGTGCGTGCGTGCGTGCGTGCGTGCGTGCGTGCGTGCGCGTGTGTGTGTGTGTGTGTGTGTGTGTGTGTGTGTGTGTGTGTGTGTGTGTGTGTGTGAGCATGATGAGGAAGATTTTTTTTTTTTTTTTTTTTTTTTCGAGCGAGTGGATTAAAAAATTGTCGACACAATTTTTACTCAACCCAGTGAGTAAATGCAGTGAGTGAAATTTCTCGATAGGCACATTCCGTGCATGCGAAAATTTCATTCGAAAGCGCTCTGTACTTAAAAGTGGAGGCTCGAGTAAACGGAGGAGTATTTTCGTGGATAGAAGAAATGAAGAAAAAAAAAAAAAAAAAAAAAAAAAAAGCATTCTCTCGCGATATTATTCCATTCACGTCAGCATTTTATTTTCGGAGTACGAAGAGGCAAACTTTCACCGATGATGTGCCGCGTGTACACTGAGCAAAAAAACATTACGTAAAGTAAAAAAAAAAAAAAAAAAAACAACAATACTGACTTTTCACCATAAAAACATAATTCCCAGGCGGAACCGTCTATGTTTTTATAGTTAGGACAGTGACAAAAAAATAAAAAATAAATAAATCGTGGTCGTAACCATAATTATAGTTTAACGAATTGAATGTACACCGTCAGAAACTATACATAGACTTTTCACCTGCGAACTATTCTTTTTATAGATAGTGGCAAATAATATCCCTTTTCTCCGTGTAAATTTCCGGCCAAAAGTGGGAATCGGTGAGAATTGGGACGGTATAAGAACATTGATTTTTTTCATAACAGTATATTTCATAGCATGATTATGTCGAAGACATAATTATGCTATGATTATTTTATTTTATGATTTTTGTTTTATTTCAATTTACTTTTTTATTTTTTTTTATTTATTTAATTACATTAAAAAATATATATATATATATATATATACGCATTGTTTTATCGAAAAAAAGCGTTTAATTTTTTTTTTTAATACCTCTTCTTAATTAAAAAAAAAATATATATATATATATAACACATTTGTTTTCTCTTTTAATTTTTTTAATAACTTTTTCGGCAATTATTGCACAAAAAAAAAAAGATATGCAAAAAATCAATGCTCTTGGCGGGGGTGATCAAGAATACTTGTGAAATTCGGTTTGGCTTGTGTTGTGCACGGAAGGTGGGGCCGATCGAGAATTCACCTGCGACCGAGGGATGAAAGGGAGCGAGAGAAAGAGTCGGAGAGAACGAAAGGTCTTCACACCCTTTGCATATTGCTTCACTGTTGAAACATTATATGCATGTACGATACATACGAATAAATGAAAAAAAAAAAAAAAAGAAGAAAAAAAAAGCCAGGAACATTAAAAGCGTATGCATCGAATGTGCCGAGTGTTCGAAGATAGAAGATCCGTGATGTATCTCTTCGGTCGAGCGGATTTTTATGAACTATCGCAATAAAGATCGGTCGGAGGAAAGTCCGCGGTTCGGCTGAATACTCGCGACGAAACACTCGATGGGGCGATTGATTTTTCATGGTTTTTTTTTTTTTTCTACGAGCCTGTTGAGAAGTAACAAAAACGGAGAGTTGTAGTAGCCTATTTAATTAAACGTACGTGAGAGGATGAGGACGAAAAAAAAAAATTAAAAAATAATTAAAAAATAAATTGAAATAAAATAAAAAAAAAAAACGCGAAGAGATTCGTTCTCTTTTTGACATTCGATCACTCTTGAGGACGCGCGCGGTACACTCACGAGTGTATTAGATATACGTTTGTGTATATTAAAGAATACCGGGAATAAAGTAACGAAGAAGAAGAAAAAAAAAAAAAAAATTGTACCATTACGAGAATATAGACGAGTTTACTTTCCTTTTTCTACACATTTTGTATATTTCCAGTAATTATTAACAAACGAAATAAAAAAAAAAAAAAAGAAAAGAAAAGAAAGAATAAAATAATTTAAAAGATTTTTTAAAATAAGAAAACATAAAAATAGAAGAAAAAAAAAAGAAGATAAACAAAAAAAAAGCAGAAACAACAACGTAGAAGTGGTGTGTAATTACGATCGGAAATAATTATAATTAATTATGAATTTACTATTACGATACAGGTTTGTTTGTAAGTACTATCGGTAAAAATATAGTGATTATTTTATATTGATTCACCGTAACGATGCGACCTGGGCCACGACTAGTACGGGCCAGGGAATGAGAGTTGTTATATATATATATATATATATATATATATATATATTTTTTATATCACGAACTTTTTCGTCACGATGAGTGAAGTTCGTTTCTTTTTGATTTTTTGTTTTTTTTGTTTTTTTTTTCTCGATTGTATAAACCCAGGCACATCGAATGCTAGTCAATCGGGAGAGAAGCCGCGTCCCTTACATTTTCAATGTTCAATGAATTTTCATTGGATTTTTTTGGTACGATTTTTTTTTTAATTTTTTTTTTAAATTTTTTAAATACACTCTAAGATTACATGCGACAAGGTCTCTCTCGTTGCTGTTCTGGGCCTATTTTCATTGTACGTAAGTTCGTAATCGGTACGGTGTAAGGTGTAACAGGTGGCATCGTTCCCGAGTAGCATTATCGTCGTAATAAAAAAAAAAAAAAAAAAAAAAAGAAGAAAAAACAAAAGTTTAAAACGTGTAGTGTGAGAGCCTCGCGAAAATGTCGGCGTTGGAAAGCAATCCTCGGGGTCTCGGTTTCCTAGAAGCCGCGAGAGACAGAAGATTGCAACAAGAGAAGTACAAATTATTTAAAGAAAAAAAAAAAAACAAAAACAGATAAGATGAAAAAAAAACAAGAATGACGAATGAAGTAAATGCGAAAAAATCAATCAACGGTGTGCGAAACAAAAAAAAAAAAAACAAGAAAAAAGAAATGAAACAAAACAGTTGCGACAATGTGAAAGAGGTGTAACGTCTGATTTGATTACCTTCGCTTTTTATTATATATAATTATAATTAAATTATAGCATCGCTTGTGCTTGTAACACTGATTCGGAATACCTTAAATACAGAAAATACAATAAACAATGTTATTCACTGTACATTCATTGAAAATCCCGGAACGTCTTCGATCGACATCGGTATTTGACGGAGAATCTTTCGGATAATTAATAAGCTTTTTTTTTCTTTAAATACAATCGAGTTTATTAATTCCGACACATTCGTTGCTCGGCTTAATCCTATAACAGTGAGGTAAATTTTCTTACGACTAACTTCGACATATCGATACAGTGCACATTAAAGCTAACGATATTCCTTCGCTTATGCGTATAAAAAAAATTAATTGCTTACATATCTCCTGTTACATATCTCATACTTGCTTACATATCTCAATGCTCTTAGCTGATATACAAATACAGTGACGCGTCACAAGGAGCACTGAGTCGTTCGACGACAAAGGGTTTCAATTTTAGTTTTAACGAAATCGTCGCGCCGCTCTTCGGACACAGATGACTTTGGAAAAAAAGAACGTCTCGAACGGTCGACGAGAATTCGAGGAACTTGTGTGATAGTTCTGGCACGCGACACGGCTTCGTTTCGCGATAAAACACGAACTTCACCGCGCCGTAAGTACAGAATTTCGGGCCCTGCAGCTTGTTTTTATACTTGCAATTGTTTTTTTAGGTGATCGAGGGGGAAACACGACTTACGAGCTGCAAGCCATGCACGCGTCGCCGTTCTCGCGCGAGCAGACGAACGCCGCGTCCACGTCGTCGTCCTCCAATTTTATCCGTGTTTGGCTCGTGTTTGGGCTCGCTGCGTTCTGCAGCATCAACTTGTCGACGGTGAATTGCAGGGCATTCGCCGCTGGCTTGGTTCGCAGATAGTACATGCCCGTTTTCAAACCCTGCGAAAATTGAATGTGAACATTTGAAGAACACAACGAAATGAGTGATAACGATCTAATCGACGGACGAATCTTACGATTTTCCAGCCGTAGAAGTGCATCGACGTGAGCTTCTCCATCGACGGTTTGGCCATGTGAACGTTCAACGATTGAGACTGGTCGATGAACGCGCCGCGATCGGCTGCCATTTTCAGAATAGTTTTCTGCGATATTTCCCACACGGTCTTGTAGAGGGCTTTGAGATCGTCGGGAATACGATCGATGTTCTACGCAAAAAACGGTGGTCAAATTTCGATAGAAGCGTTATTTTTTTTTTGGCCATTGCTTCTTCATAAAGGAAGTTTGTTTAAATGAACATTTTTTCAGAAACGTGTTCAGAATATTCCCAAACATCGGAAATTCATATTTAGAACAAATGTGTGTATGAGTGTCAGACCCGAAAAATCGAAATTCTTATAACTTGAGTACGGCTTGAACGATCAAACTGAATTTTCTAAGGTAGATAGAGCGGTCAATCCGCAATGTTTGGTTACATTTTTAGCAAAATGCCGAAAATGTTGTTTATGTGCTTTTAGCACATAAACAATTTGTGGTTTTTTTATGGTATTTACCTGAACCGAGCCGTTGCTCGCGATTATATCGTTCTTCATATGATCGTCCCACAAGTCTCTGTCGGTGAGATCTTTGAGCAAGTGAGGATTTACGACTTGGAATTCACCGGAGAGAACGCGTCTCGTGTAGATGTTGCTCGTGTACGGCTCGATCGACTCGTTGTTTCCCAATATCTGCGCCGTCGAAGCGGTCGGCATTGGCGCGAGCAAGAGAGAATTTCTCACCCCGTACTCGGCGATTTTCGCCTTCAGCTTCGCCCAGTCCCACAGATCCGACGGCGTTACTTTCCACATGTCATATTGAAGGATCTGCGAAGAGGGAGAATATTTTTCGCGTTAGATTTTGTAATTTTTTCGGCGATCCGAGTGGACGAGTTGCAGAATCGCGCTTACGCCTTTGCTAACGGGGCTGCCCTCGTAGGAATCGTAAGGGCCCTTTTCCTGAGCAAGTTCACAACTCGACTCCAAGGCTCCGTAGTAAAGCGTCTCGAAAATTTGGATATTGAGCTTCTGAGCTTCTGAGCTCTCGAAGGGATATCGCATCAGAAGGAAAGCGTCGGCGAGACCCTGAATGCCGATTCCTGCGGAACAAATAAAAATTCAGTCGTCGTCTCGGTCGAACAGAGTGGATGCATTATTGAATACAGTCCCTGCCCTGTTCCACTAAATCCGGAATTATTCGAGATGCATCCACATATATAACACAGCTGAAATATACATTTTTTTCTATTCCGATCTGCTCTCCGGTCGGGGTTTAGTTTTAACAAAAATCTGCTCCGATAAACGTTCGTTTGCTATCAAAACGTATTAAATGTACCCCGCGTAAAGAATCGGATGTGCCGTTGGTAATTTAAGAAAGTTGGAGCGCTTCACTCTAGCTAAATGAGCGGCGCATTTTTAAAGTCGTTTACCCACAATGCAAGAATCTATTAATTATAATGGATGGTTATTTGTATTGTAGCCGATCGCCTTAAACCAGAAAAACATTAATTGCAATGTATTATTCGATAGTATTTTCCGATAAAAAATTACAGCTCTTCGTTTATGAAGGAATTTCGTCGATGGATTATTATCGAATTACGAAGTGTTTACCTATGGGGCGATGCCTACGGTTGGATCGTTCCGCCTCGGGAATCGGGTAAAAATTGATGTCGATAACCTTGTCGAGATTGCGCGTCACGATCTTGACGACCTGCCTCAATTTTTCGAAGTTGAAGGTCCTTGCCGCCGCGTTGACGAACATGTTTACGGCGATTGAGGCCAAGTTGCAAACGGCCACCTCGTCGGGACTCGAATATTGGACGACCTCGGTGCAAAGATTGCTACTCTTTATTGTTCCGACGTTCTGCTGGTTCGATTTACTGTTGCAGTGATCCTTGTACAGCATGTAAGGCGTGCCGGTCTCCACTTGCGACATCAAAATCGCGGTCCACAAATCGCGAGCCGGCACCTGTCGCTTGAAACGCCCTTCGCTTTCGTACCTTGGGAATAAATATAACATAACTTACACAATGATAAGTTAATAAATCGAACATCGATACTCTTACGACAAACAAAAAATATTGAATATTCTAACAATATAAATTTTGTGAAAAAAAGATGCAGAAAATTCGTGCAGTGCCAAAACACTTCTCGCGGTGCAAAAATCGATCAGTTTTTCGGTAGATTCCAAACCGGAGCGAGCGACCATCGATCCAGATGAGATTCAATTTATTTAATTAAATTTATCACCTGCGTTGTAAGCTTAAATGTTTTTAATTTTTATAATTTGTTATCCAGGAGCCCAAATATTTAGGATTTACTATTTACTGATTGTAAAGGAGAAATACGTCAAAGTAACAAATAAAAAAAAATTAATCATTTAATTTAAAGAATTCTGTTTACTTTGTGTAGAGATCTTCGAATTCCTTCCCCCAGACCTCCGCCAGTCCCGGAGATTCGTGAGGGCACATCAGGGTCCAATCTTTATTTTCAACGACCCTTTGCATGAAGAGATCAGGTATCCACAGCGCGTAGAAGAGTTCTCTCGCCCTGTGTTCTTCCTTGCCTGTACGAATTCAATTATAGTATTTATTTATTATTTCTTTTTAATTCGTACTTGATAATCGATTTAAAAAAAAACGTTTTTCGAAACGCCACAGCTGCTGCGCTCACCTGTGTTTTTCTTTAAATCCAAAAACTCAAATACATCGGCGTGCCAAGGCTCGATATAAATGGCGAAAGCTCCGGGCCTCTTGTTGCCGCCTTGATCGACGTAACGCGCGGTATTGTTGTACACCCGGATCATCGGGACCAGTCCGTTGGATTGTCCGTGCGTGCCGGCGATCCTTGTGCCCTTCGATCTTATGCAGTGAACACTCAGGCCGATTCCTCCCGCCGATTTGCTGATCAGTGCGCATCTCTTCAAGGTATCGTAGATTCCCTCTATACTGTCCTCGGTCATCGTCAACAGGAAGCAACTGAAAATATTCTTCGATTAGAGCATCTTCGATCAACAAAAATACCGTGAGAAAAGACGAGGCTTTCATCGTTCTAAAAAAAAACGAACCAAAATGAATACATGATAAAAAAAAAAAAATTTACCTGGACAATTGTGGCCTCATCGTGCAGGCGGCGAAAAGCGTTGGCGATGCGTGAGTGAAGTATCTCTCGGACAAAAAATTGTAAGTCTCGATGACTTTTTCGATGTCCTCACCGTGAATCCCGACGGCAACGCGCATCAGCATGTGCTGAGGCCTCTCGACAACTTTCCCCTGGATCTTCAGCAAATAGCTGCGCTCCAGTGTTTTGAAGCCGAAGTAATTGTAGCTGAAATCTCGGCTGTATATTATCGCGGAATTGAGCCTGTCGGCGTTCGCTTGAATGATCTTGTGGTAGTGTTCGCTGATCATAGGCCTCTTCTCCTTCGTAACAGGATCCTCCATGTGGTGCAGGTCGGACATTACATCTGCGACGATTCAGTAACACAAAATTAATATTAATTGTTTGCAATACATTGTAACGATTGAATTATAAATTTTATCTGTATTCACTGTGTAAAAGAGCTTGTGAGGTGAATAAATAAATGAATAAATGGATAAGTCAATAGATCGGTCATAGATTTTTCTCGCATTGTGCAGCAAGCGTCGCTAATTATTTATGTTCACATGAAATTGATAAGTTATAAGAAATTTAAAGAATTTATAGGATTTCACAAGAATTTATAACATAAGAAAAACGTATTCAGTTAACAAAATGCAGATTTTGCACTTTCTTTCTGTAAAGTTTAATAATAATAATAATAATAATATAATTTTAGATAGTGGACAAGTGCTTATGGCCCTTTTGCAATCACTTTATGTGTATTGAGCACGACAGAAATACTTTGTATTTTGAGCATTAGCCCCACTAGCTCGTATAAGAGGAAATATCCGTAATGTTACCCAAATGTGTAAATGTAAATATCAGAAGAATGTATTTCTGTTGAGAATGCTCAATAAATTATTGTTATTATTATTATTATAAGTAACCAAAAAAATAAATAATCCAATAAACGAAAATAAAAATAGTGCTATCTCGTCCGTCGAGTTATCTACAGCAAGTTTGATTATGAAAACATGCGTCTATCTGTACATTCGTTATGCGAGAGATGATAATGTACCGGTGAAGGATTTCTTTGTTTCCTTGTGCAGATTAGAAACTGCGATTCTGGCGGCGAGAATGGCATAGTCCGGGTGCTTAGTTGTCATCGTAGCAGCGGTCTCGGCTGCGAGATTGTCCAATTCTACGGTGGTGACTCCGGAGTAGAGACCGCTGATGACTTTCAGAGTAATGGCGGGCTAAAGAAAAATGAAATTTAAAAAATTATCATTTTTCTCCTCGCCGTAAGGATTTTTGTGAATAAAAAAAATCATTACAGGATCCACCCAATCCATGTCCAAGCCGGCGCATAAGTTCTGTATCCTCGACGTGATCTTGTCGTAATGTATCGCCTCTTTGCGTCCATCTGAAAACAAAGCATCGGCATCAACGTCGGAGACACTTCGGAATTCGGTGAACTCAAAGCAGGATATGAATGTATTTTTTTTTTTTCTACAAACAGCGTTCATGCAAACAGCGAACCCGCGCAGCGAACACGCGCAGAAGTAAGCGTGGCGATTAAAATTATCGGAGTCCACTGAAGAATGTACGAAACGATCAGCGGCGTTTCCGACAGTGCGTTCGAGTTTGCGATAAGTTGATTCTGCGTGGTGCAAGCGAAGCTCGCGCGCATTGTGCACGGATAGAAATAGTTGTGCGGGCTCGGAAACGGTCGTCGACGACAAACTTTCGTAAAACTTTGCGGAAATTGATGAATCAATGAAATAACTCACCGCGCTTCAGCACGAACATCTTCCCCTTGGGACTCATTGTGCTCCGGATATTTTCTCGAAAATAAAAACTCGTCTAAACTAATAATAAAAGTGTTCTAGCGATTGAACGAAAAAAAAAAAAACCGGCTACCGAGCAAAGCCCCAGCGAGGTTCTGAATGAGTTTCGGCGCGAAGCGGAAGTTCCCCCAATCCGGCGTGTGCGCTTGACAGAGTAACCATGAGCGAGTTTCGAGCGGCAGAAACTCGAAGCCGCGATAACACTTATGCGAAAGTGACGAAAACGTCACTTCCGGTGGGAAATTGCTATTCAAATTCGACTGGTTGCGCATTTTCATTAAATCACATGATTATATCTCGAGGATGAGAATCATACTTTTTATTGTGCTGATATTATTTTTACGACGATAAAAACACTATTTTATATCGAAACTAACGTTTTTCCCTGCGAAGTGACTTCCATTTTGAAAATCTCATTTTTCTATAAGACGTGAGATATTTCCGGTATGACGTAGCTACCGGTAAAAAATTAAATTTTTGAATCCTGAAGCGACGTTTTCTTCAGTTTTTTTCTAAAATAACTTTATGTCGAGACGCTTACGCATTAGTTATTGACGATTCTTTTATTCTCTATGAATTAAAACAGTACAATTAAACGATTATCGCTAATCAATTTTCGTCAATGACAATTTATAACCGTTTCGTGAACGTATAGAAATATCGGTCTTTAGTGATAGAGATTCCAATCTTTGGGTGGACGATAAACGATACCGTCTCACTACGTTAGCGATGATAGTCTTCAGGCACATTATCGCAAACTTTTGACCTTAAAGAAACGAACAAAAATTATCTTTCAATCGACCGAACGCACTTTCGATAGTTAAATTAATCGTTAAATTTACCTATGCAACCCCTGAGTCCACCGCTGAACGAAACATTAGCGCACTGGTGTCTTCCCTTAGAATTTTCGGGAAGAAATCTTTCGGGCAAAAATTTTTCCGGTTCTATCCAGTATTTTGGATTTCTGTGGGTCACGAATGGTACCATCACCACAGAACAACCCTCGGGTACAGTGCAGGACACTTGAGAAATAAAAATTATTATATACTTCAAGTAATTGATTACCAATGAATTTGCATGAATTCACAGTCATTGGAGTAACACCGTTGCTCTTCGGTATCTCTTCGGTATAACGCTTCGGCTCGATAATCGATAAGTCTTAGAGCATTTAAAGTACATTCACCGAGTTTAAGATCTCCATTCAGCTGTCGAACTATCAGCGGTGCGATGGGAAACAATCGAATTGTTTCGCGAATAACCATCTCGAGATACTTCAAATTTTGTAGATTATCCTCTTGAATATCCTCATCGCCGAGTATTTCGTTCGCTTCGTTCCGTACCTTGTTCTGCGCAACGAATACACATTGAAAGTAAACAAAAAAAAAAAAAAACAACAAAAACGTATAATTACAGTGAGTTCTTCGTTTTAGCGATTGTACACACTTGTATCTCAGGATGCATAGCCAGCATCAAAAACGCGAAGGAACTTATGACCGACGATGTGTCCTGCGCCTAGAAACAACAAACAACGTATACTTTGTCCTCCGATGTAACAGATAATATGACGTATCTTTTATTCGTCATAATTACAGCGGTGAATATTGTATAGATTTCGTCACGGAGTTCGACATCGTCCATATCATTGGCCTTCTCTACGTGGGCGATAAGCTTCTCGAGCAAAGTCACTCGAGGCCTTTCGGATTCTCCTCCAGTTCGTTTCACCGCACGATGCTCTTTCTTCTTGCGTGCAATCACCTGCAGTTATAAGAACAAAATTTATTTGTATATATATATACATATATATATATATATATATATATATATATATATATATATATATATATATATATGTGTGTGTGTGTGTGTGTGTGCGTGTGTGTGTGTGTGTGTGTGTGTGTGTGTGTGTGTGTGTGTGTGTGTGTGTGTGTGTGTGTGTGTGTGTGTGTGTGTGTGTGTGTGTGTGTGTGTGTGTTATATAAATTTATTTGTGTATATATATATATATATATATATATATATATATATATATATGGCACATCCCTATCGAATTCGGCAACCGTGGTGGCAACGGTGTTTCTACCGTAAATCTATCGGTTGCGTTTCACCGCAAATTCATCGCTTCAACGACCATGAAACAACCAATATCAGTTCCATCTGGAGGCCGCGCACCCCAAAAATTCCCCGATTGTGGAATCACCGTGTGTTCTACGTTGCTTCAGTCATATCCGAAAAAAATCAACGATGATAGAAATTCGGTTGTTTTACGGTTGCCAATAGCCAATAAGCAACCATTGTCGCAATGCGCTTCAATCACGGGCACTGCCCAAATCTAGCGGAATGGTGAAAACCACAGTTGTTCCTAAGTGATAGATTTTATGGTGAAATGCAACCGTCGTTTTACGGTTGTTTTGGGGCCAACGACAAACCGATAGGGATCACATTCATAGGGAAAATAAATTTTTACCATCGTACGAAAGTTAACATACATTTTCTACAAATCTGTGAATCACATTTAATCCTTTATTGTGATCTTTGCCCAACTGTGTACGAAAGAAAACTTTGTCGTAATGCAGCCACACTTTCATCATTCTCGTGTGGATTATCCCATAAATCCTACAAAAACATTTATTTATTTTTTTTATCTTCAACCACTTTTATAATCTGGATTGTTAATTAAATCAATGCCAAAGTATAATATTGCAATACGGCATAATATCGATGATTATTTATTTATTTATTTTTTTTTCAGGTACCGTTCAGTCCAGTAAAAGAGTTTCTCGTAATCGTTCTTCTGTGTAGTTTCTGGTGATCCCATTATTGTGTCTGTAAAAACGTTTAATATGTACCAAATGAGTTCGTTGATAATTTATGTAAAAATTCAAAATATCATGTTTTATTGATTTTATTGCGAATGGACGAACCTAACATTATATCAATCGTACAATGTGCCATGTACGACGATATATCAAATTCTCCATTGCCGACTTCTTTTTCCAAAAGATCGGCGCATTTTTGCGAATGACGGTCAAAGTGTTTGAGGTAAACCGACAAAGTTTTGCTGTTCAGCATTGGCATTATTATTTTACGGTGAGCTTTGTGTTTCGCACCTGAACCACTAATGAGACCTTGGCCTATAAATGGTTCCATTAAACGATAAATCGTGTCTTTGTACGCGGCTTTTCCACTGCCGAGAATAATCTGAAAGATATATCTTCGGTCGTTAAATAAATTCAATTTTATGTTTGGGAAAAAATTGCCTCTCCCGTTAGCAACGGCAGTGTCGTTTTAGTTAATGACCATGCCTCATAGTCTCGCGGTTCCGTCGTGACGATGAAAAGTTTTGGTCCCAGCCATATGCGAAACGGTGACTCGTAAGGCGAACAGATATCGACGATCCTCTCCAAAGTATCTATAAATCAATTGATTAGTAATCCTTGATTATCGATCGACCAGTTCGACTGTCGCTGAGGATTAAATCAATAAATCAATGAATCAATGAATCAATGAATCAATGAATCAATGAATCAATGAATCAATGAATCAATGAATCAATGAATCAATGAATCAATGAATCAATGAATCAATGAATCAATGAATCAATGAATCAATGAATCAATGAATCAATGAATCAATGAATCAATGAATCAATGAATCAATGAATCAATGAATCAATGAATCAATGAATCAATGAATCAATGAATCAATGAATCAATGAATCAATGAATCAATGAATCAATAAGTCAATGAATCAATGAATCAATAAATCAATTCCTAGTGCCAGAAATTACGTCAATAAGTTTCAGTACCTTCAGATTCGCATGCAAATTCAAGAGCGTTGCCGATTATTGGCAACGAGCGGGGCCCCGGCAAAGTCAATGAAAATTTGATCAACCGTGCCCTACGCCACCACCAATTAGACACTCTCTTCCAGCAGTGAAATCCAGCAAGGATCACAACTATCGCCGCCAGGCATCCTACGAAATATAATAAGAACGCTTCAGGAATCAATCATTTTTGTCATAATTTTTTTTTTTTTTTTACAAGCCAATGATGTGTCTATACGGCATACGTTTGGAAATTAAAAATAATCGTCAAAAATTGTCCAGATGCAGAAACATGCAAGGATGCCGTATCGTACTCGACGAGCGGAACACCGACAGTCGGAACTATACTTACCTCGAGAACGGAAGAAATTCCAAAGACAAGCGGAAGAGGTCTCGGCGAAGCGATTAACAAATTGCCAGGTCATAGTGTTTCTCTATATAGAATAATGAAGCACTTGCGAATTATTGTCACGACAATAGGAAAGCGATAGTGCCTATAGCGAAATAAAAAAAAAATTATACGGGCCTCCTTATAGCGCGGCTGGTCGCAAGGTAACTGTCGGGCTGTACGTGGATGAGATTCTTATAAGTAGTGTAAAAGCGAAGCGAACCGGTGGACAGAGAAACAACCGTAGTCACGTTGTGCGGGCTACGTGTACAGGTGGAAAATGTAAATATTAACGTTTCAAGTATAGTGCCATCCGTATATTGTCCGCCCATCAATAGTCTTGAACCCTCGATAGACCACGACATCCCCCCTCTAAAGCTTTACTTCTTCTTCCCTTCATCAATTAATTCATTGATACTTCATTAATGCTTCATTGATTCTTCATTGATTCTTCATTGATTCTTCATTGATTCTTCATTGATTCTTCATTGATTCTTCATTGATTCTTCATTGATTCTTCATTGATTCTTCATTGATTCTTCATTGATTCTTCATTGATTCTTCATTGATTCTTCATTGATTCTTCATTGATTCTTCATTGATTCTTCGTTGATTCTTCGTTGATTCTTCGTTGATTCTTCGTTGATTCTTCGTTGATTCTTCGTTGATTCTTCGTTGATTCTTCGTTGATTCTTCGTTGATTCTTCGTTGATTCTTCGTTGATTCTTCGTTGATTCTTCGTTGATTCTTCGTTGATTCTTCGTTGATTCTTCGTTGATTCTTCGTTGATTCTTCGTTGATTCTTCGTTGATTCTTCGTTGATTCTTCGTTGATTCTTCATTGATTCTTCATTGATTCTTCATTGATTCTTCATTGATTCTTCATTGATTCTTCATTGATTCTTCATTGATTCTTCATTGATGCTTCATTGATTCTTCATTGATTCTTCATTGATTCTTCATTGATTCTTCATTGATTCTTCATTGATTCTTCATTGATTCTTCATTGATGCTTCATTGATTCTTCATTGATCCGTCAAGTTCGTTTCACCGGAGGGGAGGGGGGATCAAAAGGAAAACTTTGAATTGTTTCTTGGACGACCCCCATTACCCTACCCTCCTTCCTGCTCCCGAGCCCGACAATCGGTCCTCCTTAACTAACCAGTGACTTGACATTTGCACTTCCTCGTATGCGTGTCACGCGATACTATACGAATATCAAACGCATAACGAGAAGAATAACGAATCGCTCTTCGAATCCTTATACATCACGAAGGTTCGCGTAAGACAATTTGCACTATGCGCCAAATACCACTGTACTTACTCAGCATTGTCTAAATTGTAATTATAGTGTAAAAATTCTGTCACAACAAATTTGTAATGATTCCTAAATAATTTGAAATTTTGTCGTAATTACAAATAAATTAAAAAAAAAAAAAAAAAGCCAAAAATACAATTAGCAATTTTAACACACTATAGTTTCGTTTCTCCACGAGTGACAATTTTTTTTTTTCCACCAGCGAATTATTGGCAACAACGCCTTTTATCCGTTGGCGTGTACATCGGCCTACATTTTTTTTTTCTTCTTCTTCTTCTTCTTCTTCTTCTTCTTCCCCGTACAGGTATTATAAATTCATATTGTCGCACTGTCAGTGTGGAATAGCCGTAGATGGAAGAGCGGTTCGGACGCCTGTCGGTGTGGCAGCGCTCAATTTGTCAGCCCTCTTTGTCGTTCGCATGTTGACGTTGTGTGCGTCGTGTAACAAGACTAAATATAGAGTGACACTGTGGCACCAATTTGTCGAATGAATCTTTAGGTGTGTCGGTGGTGCTTGGGGGACTGGACCGATGTTCGTAGGGTGGATCGGCAGGGCACCGCTACGAATCGCAGCCGCGCGTTCTACACGTTAGTGAACTCTTGAACCTTATCGCCGAACCTTTATCGGACACGGAGTCGGTGTTGTACTTCACTCTCCGCCGTTTACCCTCGACGAGTTGTCTTCTTTTCTTGTTTTCTTCCTACTTTTGCGCGTCGACCTTTACTTCTTCTTCCTCTTTGAGCCGCGCGAGGGTCACGTGACTACGGTATACGCGTACGTACACATCAATTTGTTGATCCATCGAGGAAGTTCTCGCCGAAATAATGTTCCAACGAAGTGAAACGACAAAATTATTATGGCAATTGAAGGAAAAATAATACAAACAAAAAAAAAAGATCATCGATCGTGTAAAATTGTTTCGCGAAGATATCCGATCGTCAAATTTGAAGACAACGCGACGCATTGTTCGAGGTCTTTCGAATGAGTCGTCTTCGAGTGGGTCTTCGATCAAACGATCGCATGATCGATGGCCTCGCCGAAGCTACGAGATTTTATCCGGCATTAAATCGATGATTTAAAGACAAATCGCTCTCTTCAATTGTGGCGAGATTAGTTAAGATCCAACGCGCATGCGCACTGCCTCGAAGATTTTTTTACGACGCTCGTGGCATCGAGATCGGCGACGCGTCGTTTCCTTCCAAAGAAGCGACACGAAAGATTATCATAATAAACAAAACGATTGAACTATCGATCGGTCGAAGTTGCTTCGCGAAGATTTTCCGTTGATCCTCCTGCGCGATCGTCAGTGTTTTCCTCATTTACATATGCAACAACGTAGAATGAAGACAGCGACGCGACCGCGGTCGTTCGAATTAACGGGTCTTCGAGTGGTCTTCGATCAAGCGTGCCGACTTTCGAATCAAAGGAGATTTAAAAACGAATCGTTTTCTTTTTTCAACGACGGCGAGGTCGTTAAGATCCATCGCGCATGCGCACTGCTTAGAAGATTTTTTTTTTACGACGCTCGTCACCAGGAATCTGAGACGCGTCCGCCTGCATGATCTTCGCGCTCGCGCTTCGAAGCATGACTATAGTTATCTGCCATCTCGACGAATTTGATTGGAGAAATGCCGGAGAAAAGCCAAAGTTTTTACTATTCGGATAATCGCGATGACGATCGAGACATTCGGTGGTCGCTCGTGTTTGTCGATCGTGCAAAATTTCTCTGGCTCGCCAGCTGGGCCTTCGGGTTCGTTGTAAAATGGGACAAGGTTGCGCGCGATGGGAACAACGTTCGTCAAACAGTGATTCCCGGAAGTGGCTCGTTGTCCGTCATCCATCATCATCAAGACCCTTCGGGCGGCATACGTTTTCGCTACGTTACGACGATGACCGATGAATATTTAAAGCCCTTCGGAATCGAGCACTTGGGCCCCTTCACTCCGTTCGACTTTATCATTTCCCGACGGTTTATTAAAACATCGGATTTGGTCCGTCGGGACCGTAATGCTCTTTCGCCGGCGGTGCTATCACTTTTGTCACTCTCACTCGCGACAGTTCGTTCGGGAGGTTCGAGCCAACGGGTAGACAAAGTTGATGGCACGGCTGAGGCATTTTTTTTTTTTTTTTTACATCCTCGCATAAATTTTCTCTTCGCTTCGTCGAATCATTGAAATAAGAAAAGATCACGGAAGCTATCGTTGATTTGCTGGAGGGCTTTAGTTTGCCGATTGACTTATCTTAGCGGACGCGATTTTTTTTTTTTTTTTTTTTTTTTTTTTTTTTGAGCGCCGAAGGGAAGGTTTCGTTTATCGGGGAAGAAATTAACGCGCGACACTTCCTGATAACAGACGTGCCGTAGCAGCGACTATAAATCAATCGGTTCGCTTCCTCATCGTTCCGCCCACATCCGTGGCGCGTTTCAACGATTCGATTTATTTTCGTGGCTTCGTTGAAATGATAAACAAAAATTTTTAAAAAATAAATTACGGAAGTCATCGTTCATTTGCTCGACGGATCGTTTGCCGGTTGACTTATCTTGCCGGACGCGATTTTTTTTTAGGCGGGGGGGGGGGGGGGAGAGGGGCGAAAATCGGTGAAGAAATTAATGTTCGCCACTTCCGGTCGACAGCGCCGCACCCGCAGCCGCGACTATAAATCAATCGGTTATTTCTTCGCCGTTCACCGACATACGGAGCGGGGCTTTCCGGCTGACGATTCAATTGAGCTCGATCGTGATCTTTCGTCGACAGGCTCACCGATCTCTCCGGCAAGCTGGGCAACGAAAACCACCTGGAGAGGAACAAAAAAAATGAGGTGAAAAAAAGATCTGTAGTGATCGAGGACCACGAAGACCGGAAGGAAGACAACCGGTCGGAAGTTTTATTATGCCTTCGTGCGAAACGGCCGGACGAGTTCGGGTGGACAGATCGACGAGTCCTCTTCCTCGCAGGCCGGCGAATCCCGTCCAGGAGCTCAAGGCTCTGTTCTCCGAGCCACCGATAAGCAGAGTCACGAATGGCGGCAGCGAACAGCAGCAGCAGCAGCAACAGCCGCAGGACTTCCGGTTGGAAGCGATACAGTGTCTGGAGATCGAACGACCAGTCAAAAACGACGACGATGTACCGGAGCGCGGTAGCTGGGGCAGCAAGGTAAGAGAACGGTGGCATTCTATGCTCGGACCGTAAGTCGCTGAGATCGCCTCTTTGAGATCGCTTCTTTCGCTTCGGGTTATTTTTTTTATTTATTTATTTATTTTTTTATTCTTTTGAAATTTTCGTTCCGTCAATGTTCGCCGAGCGTAGGTGGAGTTCATCCTGTCGGTCGTTGGATTGGCCATCGGTCTGGGAAATCTTTGGCGCTTTCCCTACCTGTGCTACAAAAACGGCGGCGGGGCATTTATGGTGCCGTATTTCATAGCCCTGGCGCTCGCCGGCATACCCATGTTTCTCATGGAACTTTCCCTCGGTCAGATGATGACCATTGGGGGTCTCGGTGTCTTCCAGATAGCACCTATCTTTAAAGGTCCGATTCAGTCACTTCTTAAAATGTTTTTCGAACATTATTAGATTTGTAGATTTGTTAACATTATATTATTACTACCAGTTATGTTGGCTTGCGTGGTTCGCGCGCTCGCGATACCCGTGTGAGTATCCGTGTGAGTATCCCTGTAAGCATCCCTGTAAGTACCCTGTGAGTATCCCTGTAAGTATCCCTGTAAGTATCCCTGTAAGTATCCCTGTAAGTATCCCTGTAAGTATCCCTGTAAGTATCCCTGTAAGTATCCCTGTAAGTATCCCTGTAAGTATCCCTGTAAGTATCCCTGTAAGTATCCCTGTAAGTATCCCTGTAAGTATCCCTGTAAGTATCCCTGTAAGTATCCCTGTAAGTATCCCTGTAAGTATCCCTGTAAGTATCCCTGTAAGTATCCCTGTAAGTATCCCTGTAAGTATCCCTGTAAGTATCCCTGTAAGTATCCCTGTAAGTATCCCTGTAAGTATCCCTGTAAGTATCCCTGTAAGTATCCCTGTAAGTACCCTGTGAGTATCCCTGAGAGTATCCCTGTGAGTATCCCTGTGAGTATCCCTGTGAGTATCCCTGTGAGTATCCCTGTGAGTATCCCTGTAAGTATCCCTGTAAGTATCCCTGTAAGTATCCCTGTAAGTATCCCTGTAAGTATCCCTGTAAGTATCCCTGTAAGTATCCCTGTAAGTATCCCTGTAAGTATCCCTGTAAGTATCCCTGTAAGTATCCCTGTAAGTATCCCTGTAAGTATCCCTGTAAGTATCCCTGTAAGTATCCCTGTAAGTATCCCTGTAAGTATCCCTGTAAGTATCCCTGCGAGGATCCCTGCGAGGATCCCTGTGAGTATCTGTGAGTTCCGTGAGTATCGGTGTGAGTGACCCATCGATATGAATTTTATTATTATGTAGTTCGGTTAATCGAGACAAGTGTTACTTAACAATTGAATGCAGCTAATCGATGCTATTTTTTTTTAGGCATTGGATATGCTACCTGCGTCTTGTCCTGTTGGACTAACGTCTACTACATTATCATTCTGGCGTGGGCGCTATTCTACTTCCTGGTTTCACTTCGTGCTGGTAAATAAAACTCACTGAATTCTATCAATGACTTTCTTATGTTTCGGTCATTGTTTCAATGCGATTTATATAAAATTTGTACTATGAACAATGAAGAGATACTTTTCGTTAAAGGAAGTTCTATTCTTTATTCTACCGCTTAGCGATGAGTCACGGGTTTTGCGAATCGCTCGATAAATATGCATAGCACTGTCATTCGCGACTCTCGATGGGAGATCGTGTCGTAAATACAAAATATCAAGGAAACTTTCGTGTGTCTAAGGTTGATGAATTGCGAAGAAAAAACAATAACATCAAGGTTGCGTCAGTTGCGAACCTGTTGTTCGAGTGGGAGTGAATTTTCGATTTGTTTTCATTATTAATCTCAGATGTACCGTGGCGAACTTGCGACAACCCGTGGAACACAAACTACTGCATAACGCCGACCGAGCGTTTGGCCGCCGTATGTTGGCACAAGGAAGGTGACACAATATGCTCGACTTCCATTGGCAACCTCAGTCACGTACTTCTCAATGATCCGGTCAAGGAATTTTGGGAGTGAGTAACCCGCACCGTTTCGATTAATCGACCACTTTTTCCCAACAGGATATTTGTCCTTGATTTCTAACGCTCTCAGTGGTCGTTGTTTGAGCACACTTTTTTTCTAAAAAAAAAAAATAATTGTTGAATTTTTATACTATTGAGCGACAAACAACATTTGAGCTTCTTATATTTATTTATTTATTTATTTATTTATTTATTTATTTATTTATTTAATAGCGGCTGTGTCAGTTCACGCGCTCGGATGTATTGCATGGTACATATGGAAATCCATTGTATATGGAATGAAATTTCGAAATTTCATTCCATATACTATGAAAACTAGGCAGTGCATGCTTTGCCGAAAAAGAGGCTCAGTTGGGGTCCGGGGACAAACATCCAAACCAAAGAACAAATCATCAGTTTTTTAAAACATGTATAAGATTTATTTATAGATAAAAATTTCTCGCTTTATGTATGTATTTATTTACTATTTATATTTATATGATCGTAAAGGAGGCGCACGCTTCAGATCTCGAGTGGCGTGGAAGAAATCGGAGGGATAAGATGGGAGCTCGCGGGAACCCTCGCTGTTGTGTGGCTGATGTGCTACTTCTGCATCTGGAAGGGTGTCAAGTGGACTGGAAAAGTATTGAAAGAAATAGTTAAAAAAAAAAAAAAATCCTTGAGTCGCAGCCTCGAGAAATCCAAAGTACGGTCGCCACTCTTAAATTTCAGGTCGTGTACTTCACTTCGCTGTTTCCCTACGCACTGTTGGCTGTTCTTCTGGTCCGTGGACTCACCCTGCCCGGTGCAATCGAGGGCCTCAAGTATTACGCTACTCCGAATCTCTCGAAACTCGGTGATCCCGAGGTAATTTTTATGCAAACTATATTTTATATAAGACAATAGAATGAGTCGTGACGCTGGTCGTTTGATTCGTCCCGTAGGTCTGGATCGACGCGGTCACCCAAATTTTCTTCTCTTACGCACTTGGACTTGGTGCCCTGGTGGCTCTCGGCAGTTACAATAAGTTCAACAACAACGTTTACAAGTGAGTACTCCATAGTCGTAGCTCCAGCCGGATGCCTGTTTAACGAGAGATAATTCGCGATAATGATTTCTTCTTCGGTCAGGGATGCACTGGTCGTGTGTATGGTGAACTCGGGCACGAGTATGCTCAGCGGCGTCGTTATTTTCTCGGTCGTCGGTTTCATGGCTCACGAACAACAGAAACCAGTCGCTGATGTTGCAGCATCCGGTAACACTGTCATTACTAGTTAAAAAAAAAAAAAAAAAAAAAATTAGTTACAAATTGTCTCACAATCGGACGAATAAAAAAATTATTATTCGTCGGACATGGCAATTGGAGCGTCAGAGGTTCGAGATGACTAAGAACTCGTGTTGAGCTACTAAATTCATCAAATTGAAAGACATTTCGTTATGACGATTGACATATAATAATTGAAATGGAGTGATTGTTTTTAGGCGAGACGAGAGATTTTAGTCACCTCGGAACAATTTTGGGAGTTTACTTACCTATGATTTAATGACTTCTTGATTGAATATTAATCACACCCGATTGCTTCTCTCCAGGACCCGGCCTGGCTTTCCTCGTTTATCCCTCCGCGGTTCTCCAACTGCCGGGAGCTTCCGTCTGGTCGTGCCTTTTCTTCCTCATGCTGATCCTCATCGGTTTGGACAGTCAGGTGTGTAGTTTCACAGATTTTTAAACGCAGTTACGTCTTTGTCGGTCCAACAACATTAAAAAATATTAACTGACTGTGATTAATTATTTTTTTTTTTTTTTTCAGTTTTGTACAGTGGAAGGATTTATAACAGCGGCCGTTGACGAGTGGCCGAAACTTCTCAGAAAACGGAAGGAGATATTCATAGCGATTGTCTGTTTCTTCTCGTATCTTATTGGTCTCTTTTGCGTTACTGAAGTGAGTCCATGATGCGTTTCGTCAGAATCAAATGCATTTTTTAAATTTAATATATTGCATAATGCAATTTTTTTTCAGGGTGGAATGTATGTTTTTCAACTGTTGGATTCTTACGCGGTAAGCGGTTTCGTTCTGCTGTTTCTTATGTTCTTCGAGTGCATCGCAGTTGCGTGGGCGTTCGGGGTCAACAGATTTTACGACGGAATCCGAGACATGATCGGTTACTATCCGTGCTTCTGGTGGAAGATCTGTTGGACCTTCACAACTCCTGCCATTTGCATTGTGAGTTTCACGTCTGAAACATAGAATATTGTATCGGTAATTGTTTGGCCGACGGTCGAAATGTACTTGTCTCGAGACGCTACCACCTCTCTTAATTTTAGTATTACCTTCGGTCTTGTATTTTTGTATTACCTTGAATCCTACATTTTTGTATTACCTTCAATCTTGCATTTTTTTTTTATTACTTTCATTCTTGCATTTTTGTATTACCTTCAATCTTGCATTTTCGTGTTACGTTAACTATTGTATTTTTATATCACTTGTTATTGGACTGTTAACAGAGTGTATTCATCTTCAATATCGTCAAATTCTCACCGGTTAAATACCTCAGCTACGAGTACCCTTGGTGGAGTCATTTGCTGGGATGGATGGCCGGACTTTCGTCGATGATGTGCATTCCAGTTTACATGATTTACATATGGTGCGTCACACCGGGAACAACGTCGGAGGTAAATCATTTTAGAAGATCGAACAAGCAATGTCGATCGATGAGCTTCATTGGTCGGCATTTTTTTTTTTTTTTTTTTCTTCCCTTCACTCAACATAATAACTCGTTAATTCTTAATTTCCAGAAATATCGAAAATTAATACGAATAGACGACGACGTGGCGACTCTCAGAGCGAAATTGAATCCTCAAAAAGCCGCTGCCATTAAGAACGAATGTAATTTGTAGCGAAGTCTACTTTATACTTCGATAAATCGATGAATGTGTGCCAGTGGTTGCAGTGCAACGGCGCGTGTTTTAATTCATAAGTTCATAAACTTTATGTCGCGTTTAAGAGAATCCCGTGTGAGGATTGTTAATAATCGTAGTATACGCATCGCCAAAGAAACAATTATACCTAACGTTAAAAAGACATTTCTGGCAGCGCCAATTGTCCGGCCACAGGTTTCTCTAATACGCTCTGTTCAATTTACGAAATACACCAATAAATAATCGTACAACATTGTAACGTTAGGGAGAGGACAATCTCTTAAAAAAAAAAAAAAACTTTGGAGTGAAAAAGGCTCTATATGAAAGTGAATGGAATACATTTTTTTTTTTACAACAACAATCCTTGGACATTGAGCAGTAGGAGAAATAGCTTCGAAGCTGGAACCGCGGGAAGCTGAGAATATCTTCTCGCAAGTGTCGGTAACATCGACATCTTTACTGAACTATTGCGGTTTCAGGTATTTTTATCGACTTGTCATTGTCACTTCAAGCTCAATCACGGATTTTATTTAATTTTTCTTAAAAACGAACAGGCGCAAAAAAAAAATTACGAACAAAGTCGCAAATTGATAACGAAGGAAGCCATCGTAGGATGGCTCAGAGTTTATTAAACAACAATCTGGATCATACAAAGGGGAAAATACATTCTCGTTGTTAAACAGATATAAACGAGGAAATGTTATCTGTGCAACCTTCCGGTCGCTCCAATCCTCAAACAGGGATGATCTAAATGGCGGAGTCATTACAATAGAGTCACGCTCCGACGATTTTAAGTTTCTCTATTTTGCATCTCCTTTATGCGATCTATGAGTTGTTCCTTCCATTGTTCCTCAGAAATCGACGCGGCCCACTCAGGTATCGCCGTGGTAGGTAACGTGAAAGTTGCCATCATCGATTTCACCTGATTTATTTTGTCCGAGTCTAGTTCTATGTTCGATCTGTTGCAAGGCAAAGACCACACTTGAATGGTCTCCGAAGGATCTTCCTGAATTAAAAAAAAGTTTTACAAAACCGTGATTGGAAACGTAGACAAGTGTGAGCAGGACACGGATGTCCAATGCGCAAACCTTTAAACTAAAATAGAAAGGAGATATTGTGAAGACAATTTATATATAATTGCCTTAAAAAATGATCTCTGAAAAGTTAAATGGCCTCGAATGATGAATCCACGAAGATATTGAAAAAAGTTATTTCTATGGGCACTTCTTACGTGTTAGGAGTGAGTGCCTAAAAAATTATAAGAGTAGCGAATTTAAATTTCGCATTCTTACGTTTCGCTCGTCGCTCGGTGCGTGAGCCAATCCTTGGAAACCAGACGCGGAAATCCATTCGTCGTCCTGAAATGTGCACACGTGTAAACAAATTGCTTTAATATCATTATTTCGTAAAACAAAAAAAAAAAACCTCGTCGTCGTCCTCCAGCATCGGATCGCTGTCGATTGGCACTTGGGAGAGCGGCATGTAGCCTGCCATTCCTGCTTCCTCGTCCTCGCTGTCGGAGTCATTCGTTGCCCTTGCCGTGGCCGCCAGGTTCGGAGCACTCAGATTCTGTTCGATCGGCTCTTGGGTCGGTTCCGGTGACATTTTTGTGATATCGACGCTCGGCGTCAATCGTCGACCATCAGCTGCGCGGGTTTTAACCTCACATCGATGATACTTCGATGGGATTGTGCGGAAGAGCGAAATAATTTTTCTTAAAGACTCATCGAAGCACGAAAATCCGCCGATTAATTGGAGCTACTTTGGAGAAGGGCTTTTGTTGATGCGACGTTCGAGAAACGAAAAGTGCTTGCGATATTTTCGGCAAATTTTGACGTTTACGAGCAACATTTGCACCAAACTCATTCCAGGCAAAATTCATCTTCGCCGTAAACTAACTAGCCCCGAGAAAAAGACTATTATACGACTCTTATATAGTGCAGATGGCGCGACTGCTAAAGTTGCGCGACTTTGAAGGTAAATCCGTCGGATATCTTGAAATTTTTTTTTTTCAAAAACCATTCTATATACTAACAATTCGAAATTTTGGTTTGTTAGCATACAGAATGGTTTCCGAAAAAAAAATTTTCAAGATATCGAAATAAAACCTTCGCCATTGTTTCCAAGTGGCATATTTCCCAACCGATTTCATTAACGAAAAAAATGCGAAAACATTTTTTACTCAAAAAATGGAACCTTTACCATTTTTTGAGGAAAAATTTTGGAGGAGACTTTGGCGTTGGGTGAGTTTGATCAGAGTAGATGTTTGGCTTTCGGCCATCTTTATGTTACCCCGAGAAACTCGGGTGAAATTAATTTAAACCCTTAGACTGCCCGAGAGCTTCGCTCGGGTTATTACTACTTTTTCGGATATTTCAATATTTTTACCGGAAGTGACGTCATAGCGGAAATACGCCACTTCCGGTTTGAACACCTCATTTTTCAAGCGGAAGCGATGTCATATCGAAAGTACGTCGCTTTGGATTTCATTCAAAATCTCATTTTCTTTTACCGAAAGTTCTTAGTTTTCTAAAATATACATGAGATTATTGTAAAACGAAAAAGAGCTATTAACGATAGTACGTAAATTCACCAACATTTTTCGTATATTTTAATATATAGTTTTACATCGGACGTAATTGTGTACTATTATCGTCGATTTAATTTTTGACTACGGAATATTCACAATTAGGAAGGAATGCAGTTAATAATTCAAAGAAACGAAAAAATAAAGAAAAATTTTTACCATGCATCAAGTGTAAAATATAAGCTCCGGTATTTGGCCGTCTTCGAGCGATGTTCCATTGTTGTCACCGGCTGCAAAACTAAACTGAAACCTGACTTTGTCTTTACCCGAATCGCAGTCCACGGTCACCCGACGTGAGCCTTTCGTTCCGTAATGTGAATCTGGGCCCTGTAACAATAGAGATAATCACAAATAAGTGCTTTAATAGAAATACATTTCTGCCGCTGCGTTTCAATGACGCCGAAACGTCTAATTTGATTAAGACTCAAACTTTGAACTTCGCTGAGGCAGTGTAGATAGTGTTAGCAATAATTTCGGCAGGTTCCTTGAACATTAAGCGATAAGTATAGTTTGAGCCGTCGCAGCTGAAGGTCGTTGCGTTAGTGGCAATGACTTTTCCGGAAGCGGTGTGAATGAGTTCTATCAGTACTTCGTATTCGGCCGGCCCGAAGGCACTGCCGTAAACTCCGTAGCCGATGAGGAATATTCGTCGGTCGACGCTAAATCTGCAAAACAGATGAAAATTTAACGATCAATGAGACCAAATATTTTTTTTCACAATCGACGATGTCACTAACCGTATCCGGTCGCTTGTACCGCTGTATCCCCATCGGCGATCGGTGTTTTGAAATCTACAGACGGTCAATTCTTTTCCCAACATCCGGCATCGCGGCATCGCTTCAAACCCCACCGGGGGCTTCGGATTTACCGTGAAATACAGAAACAGCGAGACAACCTGTGGATTCAATGGTCGAAATGAATTATTGATTAATTTACAATGGTTGCATTACTCGCCTCTTTGTCGGTAAGAAGTCCACCCTGTGCAGGACCCGCTGCAAATTCTTCGACCGACATCAACGGAAAACGAACCAAGGACAACGCCCGACCCAAGACCGATCGCTGGTTCTCCGGTGTGACCGGCAATTGTTGTCTCACACATTCTGCTTCCGACCACCTGCAGTTTACATCATAAATCGCGGCTTACTCGTTAGTCCTCTCGATCGGAATGTTTTTCTGGATATTCGAATGTATTCCGACGATATGAGGCCCTCATAGCTTACAGTCTCTTACACCTCTATTTATAGTCATGCTGAACATTAGAAAACACTAATTCTGTTTGTTTGGTCTGTTTGCTTGGTCTGTTTACTTGGTCTGTTTGCTTGGCCTCTTAGCCTATTCTGTTTGCTTGGTCTCTTAGCCTATTCTGTTTGCTTGGTCTCTTAGCCTATTCCGTCTGCTTAGTCTGTTTGCTTGGTGTGTGTTTTGTTTGTTTGTTTTTTGTGTTTCGATCTCTTACAATGCGAAGACGACAAGATTTAATTACCTGACGACAGCCTGGAATATCTTTGATTCTCTAATGCGTAGCGTATCCCGTTCCAGCACGACCATCAACGTGTCGATGTCGATGTCCGTGAATCCGTCGGCGTTCAATGCATCGGTCGTGAATTCATCGATGGTGTCGAGGCAGACGGAAGCGAGTTGCGGCTCGTCGAAAAGCCGAGCTTGGGTCAGTAGTAAGAAGGCATTGTCGCTCGTCAAATTGCTTCGAAGAAATTCTACGCAGTGCTTTTCCAACGGGGACACCGCGTATTTTTTTGCCGTGTACAGTGTCGTCATGACGGTTTCGGGACCGATTTGCAACTGATCGGTGTACAGAAACAGCAGGACGGCCAAGAACGCGACAGGCTCGACGTCCGGGACCTCGATTTCCGGCGACGCCGTTGCGAGTGTTCCGTTGAACATCGCGTCGAAGACGGCGCTACCGGAGGACAGGACCAACTTGTGAGCCGGAATACGCTGCTGCTGAGCTCCCCGACCAACCAAAAATCTCACGTCCGCCAGTATTTCGTTATTGAAGAGAAACGCGAATCTCTCCTTTATCGTTGCTTTGCTCCCTTGCCAGTTGTACGTTGCCGGAGCCGAATTGTGAAGCTGAACGTTCTCCAAGGACGAGTCGTTGCACGGACGGGCTTCGAGATGCAGCGTGTTTATGGAATTGCTCGGTGGCCGACTGTAACGTGACGTAAAATCGTAGGCTTAAATAACGTAATATTCAAATTGAATCGGGTTAACGTCTTTGGTAAGACGAAAATTGAAATATAATGCAAAACAGCGAAAAAAAATTTAAATGCTCGATTTCTTGATTTCTAAACGATTAGATGTTTCACATTCACCTCGTTAGCGAATTTATGATTTTATGGCAATCTGATTTCAAACAACAAAAATTCATCTTGTCCAATGGTCTCCGTTTTAAAACGTTTTTTCAGATCATTTTGTCAATTTGCTATACATTAAAAATTTACCGTTACTGAAGATGATAATCTGTTGTTTTTTTCATTTGAAAGTAAATGAACATAGAAAAAAAAATCTATAACTTAATACAATGGAGCGGATGAACATTTGATAATCTCTTTAGAATATTAATTATAGAGTGCTAAGTATACTACTTTATATCATGCATTGTAAGCTTAAGTGTTTTTAATGTTTTTTTTGTGTTTAATAACTAGCTATTCAGGAGCTCAAATATTTAGGATTTATTGTATATTATATGCTGATTGGAAAGGAGTAAATGGTCGAAAGTAATCAATTAAATTAATGTTTTCGTACTTGTCCAAATTCAATGCCGAAGATTCTCCGCTCCTCCCCGACGACGAGGATGGCTGTTCCTCGTCACATCCGAAGAGAAGCGCTCGTCTGGCACGAGAGAACATTACTATATTCTGAACATTCTGCGGAGACGGCGAGGTGCCACCCTCGTCACCGGCATTTCCGCCGTTTCCATCATTCTGTCCCAAATTGAGATCGTGAGTACGCGACACAAGTTTCGATACATCATCGGCAGAAGACATTTTTATCCGGGTATGGCTGAATGATTTGCAGATATGTACGATGTTCCATTTAAAACACCCAAATCACTGAAAATAAAAATATAATACTGTTATAAATTTTTCTTAAAATAATTTTATTCGAACGAGATTATTGCTTGGATTAATGGTTTGCAATGGGAGGTAACATCATATACATTTTTATCGAAACATTTGATTTTTTTGGCTGAACTGCAAAGTACAAACTAATTTTATGCTGCTTATCCTAACTCCGATTATTGTTTGGGGACAAATCAAAATGATATATTTCAATGCGACGCCGTTCTATCGAGTAACAAGGTAACGTAAATATAATTGTACATCGTACTTTGGTTGAGGTTCGCACAAATCGACGGTCGACGAAAAAGCGTTGTCATCGATAAATAAGTCCTTCGGACACTGTCGACCCTTCGTGACATTACATGTCGGTTTGACTTTGTTATTTTTTTGTTATTTAACGTCCCTTCGACTGCTATGGTTATCAGTGACGGAACTTTGTTATTGCCGTCGGCAGACCACACCACCGTATGTTCCCGACACTTCCGCAGAATGTCAGACCCGTGAGTGCAGGAGAGTTGAAATTAAATCGGGAAATATAATGTGCGATAAATTGATAAAAATTGGTGCTTTCCATCAGCCATGAAAAATGATTACGTTAAAATGACGGATGGATTTCATTGGTCCCTTCTGTGAGACAGTAGCAATATCTTACAGAATGGACGAATCAAATCGATCCGTCATTACAACGTAATAATTTCCATGGCTAGATGGAAAGCCCCAAATATCGCTGTAAATACGGCGACAAGCGCTTAGTGCACAGCTCGCGACGGCAGAGGGCGTCGCAATCGAATACCCGCGACTCAACTGTCGGTTAAAGCAGTCGGTAATTTTACTAGCAAAATTAGCGAGCGACAAAATTAACCGATAAATTCGAACGTTTTTCGAGGTTCGCTTAGCGCAGAGCTTTTCGAAGGATGCGCAGATGTTACGAGCGGTCAATGAGCTTGAGCGAGCTCCCGTGCAGCTGTTATTCCTATCGAAGATCAGTTCGTCGACATTCTTCCTCGAATATCAAGAATTTCGATGTATCCGACAGTGTAAACATTTCTCGAGGTTTATCCGTGGAGAGATAATTTTTTTTTTTTTTTTTTTTTCTCAATCTTTAGCCAATACGCGCACAGCAGCCGATATAACCTTGATGTATTCCATTGTACCGCGAATTCGCGACGTTGATCGTTCGCACTCTCCACATCGCGGATCGAAACTCTGCTTGTCATATGTCCGGAGTAACTGTTCGATGCTCTCACCGACGATAACGTGTTCGCTAAAAAATCGTCGTTATTTTTTATCGCTGAACAAATAACCGCGACAGCACGTATAATGCCGCTGGCGGCTCTGACAGTTCCTTGGAATGAGCAACATGTAACGGAAAAGGTACACATAATACATTAATCCGCAATTGTTTTATTATTATTATTTTTTTTAATCCTTACCAACATTTATTTATCTATCCTATTGGATATTTCGAACGTATTATTGTTTTTTTTTTCTACATTTTTGTTCTTTTTTTTTTTCATTTTACAGCAAACTCGGGAAATTCTTCCAGCTGAGAACCAGGAGGAAAACATGACTGCTCCAGGCACAGTGGTTCTGCCCCAGTCCAACGGGTGCACAGATTCCCACGAGATCGAATTGCGAGAGGTCGTTCGAGACGGTCATGAGAAAGCCGAGCCTGGATACTTTGAACTGTTGAAAGTTCTCGGGCAAGGTTCCTTTGGGAAGGTCTCGTATAAATTTTTTGAAGACAATAAACAAAATTCTGAATAACGAAAGTTCCAGGGGCAAAGTAGATTTCATGGTTGCCGGAGCATTGGGTACCAGCTGTTTAGTAATTCCGAGTAGAGAGGTTCATTGCAAATTATTTCTAGTCATAAGCGTGGTCTGATTACTTGTCCCCCTTTAGCAAGAGATATTTTAATTATTGTGTTAAGGCGTGTCT
This sequence comes from Amblyjoppa proteus, assembly GCA_963922035.1. NCBI lineage: Eukaryota > Metazoa > Arthropoda > Insecta > Hymenoptera > Ichneumonidae > Amblyjoppa > Amblyjoppa proteus. The sequence goes on from OY998234.1 coordinate 1,991,143, forward strand.
ACATTGGGGAAATTGCAAAAGTTTAACGAACTCTTTGATGAGCTCCTGGCAACAAAATGTTATCTGCACTTGAAAAATACACTTGAAACATGCACTTGAAATATGTAGTTGATAACACGCATTTAATGAAAGCAACATTGAACTTTGAACATTGTTTTAAATTGTTGCAGGTCTTCTTAGTACGAAAGATTGTTGGAAAAGACAAGGGAACTTTGTATGCAATGAAAGTCCTCCGAAAAGCTACTCTCAAAGGTACTTCCATAGTTCAAAATGATTTATTTATTCACTATTTATTGATTGTTGGTTGAATATTTATTGAATATTTATTGAATATTTATTGAATATTTATTGAATATTTATTGAATATTTATTGAATATTTATTGAATATTTATTGAATATTTATTGAATATTTATTGAATATTTATTGAATATTTATTGAATATTTATTGAATATTTATTGAATATTTATTGACTATTTATTGATTATTGATTCATTATTTATTTATTAATTTTTTACCTCATGAAATTGTAATTGTTCTGACCGACATGTATTTCTAGTTCAGGACAGGGTGCGAACAAAAATGGAGAGAAACATACTCGTGGACGTCGAGCATCCTTTCATCGTTCGTCTGCACTATGCCTTTCAGACAGAGGGCAAGCTTTACCTGATACTTGATTTTCTGAGAGGTGGGGATCTCTTCTCTCGACTTTCAAAGGAGGTCAATATATTCATATACCGAAAGAATATGGAGTGTGCTTATTTTCCGTCCATGCTTTTGTACGGAGACGATACGTCTTCGCGTTTGTTGTCGCGTCGATTTCACGGAAATATTTATTCCGCAGGTGATGTTCACCGAGGAGGATGTGAAATTTTATTTGGCGGAGCTCGCACTGGCCCTCGGTCATATACACAAGCTGGGCATTATTTACCGTGATCTTAAACCTGAAAAGTAAGCGTTGCAAAATTTAGAGGCTATTAAATTATCGAATAAATCAAGCTCGGTACTAGTGTATTTATAACAATTATTTCTTTGCAGCATATTGTTGGATACCGACGGGCACATGTCTCTGACTGATTTCGGCTTGAGCAAACAGCCGTTGGACGATACCAAAACATACTCGTTTTGCGGCACAGTAGAGTACATGGCGCCGGAAGTGGTCAATCGTCAGGGACACTCGTTCGCGGCTGACTGGTGGAGTTTCGGAGTTCTTATGGTCAGAAAATAGCAAAAATCCGCCTTATCTGTTTCTCTGATTTGCTGAGGCTTTGAATTGGTCTAATTTCGGAATCCGCTTCTTTTTGGTTTTTAATGAAGTGACTCAATTATGTTTTGACCCTGGTCGGGGCTCTCTTCAGAACGTTTATTTAGATTACCTCTTTGTTTCTTTTCATTATGATTTTTTTTTCTTGGGTGCTTGTGGCGTTCTTTATTAAAGCCATTAAAAACCAAAAAGTCGAGGATTCGAACTTAAACCGAACCGCAATAAATTTTCTAATTGGTTACAGCATTCGACAATTATAATTTCTCCAGTAATTAGTAAAATTAATTAAACGTATGTTGCAGTTCGAGATGTTGACGGGAGCACTGCCGTTCCAAGGGGCGAACAGAAAGGAAACGATGACCCAAATTCTAAAAGCGAAGTTAGGCATGCCCTACAACATCTCGCCGAAAGCCCAAGAACTTTTGCGCGTCTTGTTCAAAAGAAATCCTGCCAATCGACTTGGATCGGGTAAAATTCTGCCAGTTACCGTTTTCAAAAAATAAAGTTATATATTCTGATTTTTGAATAAAAAAAAATCTACAGGTGGAGTGGAAGAGATAAAGAGTCACGGTTTCTTCACGTCGATCGACTGGAAAGCTCTGTACAAGAAGGAAGTCGTGCCTCCGTTCAAGCCGGCGGTCAGTCAGGAGGACGACGCACTTTACTTCGACAGTGAATTTACGTGCAAAACTCCCAAAGGTAAGCGAACTCGTCGCCTATAAAATTGCCGCAGGAATTTTGTCAAAGATACCGACTTGATGGTAGGTGCGGGATTTTTAGATTCTCCCGGTGTACCGCCGAGCGCAAACGCCCACGAGTTGTTCCGCGGCTTCAGCTTCATAGCGCCGGGCTTGCTCGACGAGCACGCCAAAACACCCGAGTACAAAAATTGCGAGAGCATAAGCAGCACTTTTCCGACTTACGTAAGCCTCGCCTCGATCAGGGACGAGTACGATTTCAAGCAGGAAATCGGCAACGGAAGTTACAGCACTGTTTATCTCGCAATTCACAAAGCAACGAAAGCGGAATATGCGGTTAAGGTATCGTTATCGCGGCTTTGCCGAACTTCCGGAGCTCGCCGAAGCCTCCCATGCGCTTTGACTGGCTTGAAATATTTTTATTTTTACTCAAATAAAATCAAATAAAATAATTGTTCGATCGTTCGACGTGGCCAGGTTATAGAAAAAGCGAAGCGCGATCCGACGGAGGAAATCGAGATTCTGCTCAGGTACGGCCGGCACCCTCATATCGTTTCCTTGCGGGCCGTACACGAAGACGACAAACGAGTCTACCTAGTCCTGGAGCTGCTGAGAGGCGGCGAACTTCTCGATCGCTTGCTGCAACGGCGAAACTTCACTGAGAGAGAAGCCGCCGAAGTCACGTTCACGATCGCCAGTGTCGTGCATTATCTGCACGAGAACGGGGTAGGTTTGGAGTGTGTATTATAATTTCTTGGATCGAGCGAATTTACCCACGGTATGGACTGTAATAACGAAGAGAATAATGTAGTACGATCGCAGTTTAAAAAAACAAAACCGAACGAAAAAAATGGTTTTTAAAAATACAGTACTTTTGGAGTAATTTTATTTCAATATACAAGTACTAGTACAAAGGAGATATCGCTATGAAATTATCCACGTGTAACGCAAGGATGTCGACTCTATCTTGTCGCTGTTACTTCGCAGGTCGTTCACCGGGATCTCAAACCATCGAATATATTGTACTCGAAGCCGGGAGGCGACCCTGGCACTCTGTGCATATGCGATCTCGGATTCGCTAAGCAACTTCGTGCTGAAAATGGCCTACTAATGACACCCTGTTACACCGCTAATTTCGTTGCACCGGAGGTTCTTAAGCGTCAGGGATACGACGCGGCTTGTGATATCTGGTCTCTCGGTGTTCTGCTTTACATAATGCTGTCCGGGTAATTTATTCATATTACAACCTTGCCGATCGATCATTCCAACGCGTTTCGTCGTCACCCCGAAGCTGTCTGCATGACTTTAAATTTCATCCAGTTGTAACAAACTTCGCTCCGGGAACTTGAGGCGCATTCAATCGTACACCGTTCAAGGAGCCTCGGAAACTTCACTTGAAAAATAAAATTCTGCAAGTGAACCATTTTTTTTTCTTCCCAAAGTCGTGTATTGAACAAAGACTTGCCAATGATGAAATTTCATCCCATGCAGATAACTTCAGGATCATCCAACAATAGCAGTGGCATGTAAAGTACTGCACATAGAATTCAAATGCTACTTCTTCGTCCCTTCGCATCGCCCGCAAAGCTACCGATTTTTTAAATAATATTTCCGATAATATTGCGTACAATGCGATTGAAATATGAACTTTTTTTGTTGATCTTTTTAATAACTATCGATGTTCTCCAACAGGCGCACACCTTTCCCCAACAGCCCAGGCGATAGCGCCAGCGATATTTTGGATCGCATAGGACCCGGCTTCGTCGACACCGACACGGGCGTGTGGTGTCAGATATCAGACGAAGCAAAGGAATTAGTTCGAAGAATGTTACATATTGATCCTCAACGGCGCCCCACAGCCGCGTTGATTCTAAAATATCCTTGGCTGGCGAATCGACACAGGCTGCCGCAAAAAAATTTGCCGGATATCAATAGGGATCCTCACAGCCTCAAGGTATTTATTGCGGCTAGTGATAAGAAAAAAATTGCACAAAAATAAAGGCGCGGAACACAAAGAAAATAATATATAGAGACGATATTCATACTTGTTTCTTTTAGATCAATACCTTTTTGTTGCGCTAATTTTTATTTTACTTTTTTCCATATTAGACCGATAAATTTTGTTGTGTTCATTCTTTGAAACTCTTTTCCACACTTGCGTCAACTATTGTTGTTACTTGAAAAAAAAAAACTTTTTTCGCAGACTGCAGTGGCTGCGACTTACAGGGCGATGTCGAGCAGCCCAAGATCACCGCACATCGGTCCAGTAGTTATGTCGGAACTCGCCCGCCGCAGGACACAGGCCAAGCCTACCGGTCCGACGCAAGTTTGAAGATATTCTTTTCGTGCTCTCTGTACTGTACATACAAGAAATAATAGCAGGTAACACGAAACGCGCAGTACGAACTGATTGTTCTTTATTGTTTTATTTTCTGTCTACAATTTTTTTTTCTACAAACGACACCAATGTCGGGTCAAAGCCCGATACGAACGAGAGGTGCATATCCATATTGTCACGAATGTTTCGTAGAATCAATAACCTGCTAGCTAATTAGACAAACGTAACCAAATCGTAATGTGATAAGTTCTGTTCAAATTATATATATTTCACGTTGATGCATTGAAGTTTACAATGTTTGCAGATGCGTGTGTGTCTGATAAATGAAATTTAGAGAAAAAAAAATGAAGCCGACAGTGCATTATCACAAAAACTTGCATCTACGATTCCCTCCGAACCCGGTTCGATCGTCGCGCTACGCGCCCGCTAGTCGCGGCGGCCAATTATGTAAATATGCGAACATTTAAGATGAAAGAATGAAACTTGTGAGATAATAGTAACTACAAATCGTCCCTCGCCCCGTGATTCAGTGGTCACACGCATAGTGCCAATATTTGCCCTGTTTCGTAATTTAATTTAATGTATATTTCGTTTAGTGCCTACGAGAGTCAATTTTTTTTTACTATCGATTTTTTTTTAATTGCGCAAATATATTATTATGTGTATCACATTCTATTGAGCGACAGTATTGTAAGAGAATGAAAAAAATAAAGCGGTGCAAGAAACTTTATCACCGGCACATTCCAAATGATATATTATATATATATATACATATATTTTGAGAAATAGAATGTTCGGAACGAATACTCGGACGACTTCTTTACGTAAGAAATCCATCTATAAATGTAAATCTATTGTTCGTAAAATACAATGAATTGTTGGCGCACGATAAAATAAATTCATACACCAGTTCTCGCAAAATATCATCTATTGAAATTCCCCGAATTGCGAATTACATTTAAAATAATCTAGGCTAGTTAAAAAGACATACATGAAGCATTCATTATCAACTGGGCCACATTTTTCGATCAACTTTCGAATGATGTGAGAATGATTCATAAGTTTTCCTATACGGGAAAGTCCATGTTTCGTGAAAAAAAAATTAGAGTATTTTTTGTATTTTGTGTTTGTGTGTACTACAAACTGGCAAATTTAAAAAAAACATCTGAGAGGTTGACCGACAAAAGTGACCCAGTTGATAAAGAATGCCTCACATACATGTCGACCGTTGAATTCCGAGACGCCAGCGTACGGCGTATCGGGCGGCGGATGACATCGATTAAAATTGATAACGAAAAATAAATCCTCTCTAACGTCGTCGAGTCCACTTTTAATAGAAAAAAAGGTGTAAGAGAAGTGGCTCGCGATCGGGAACAGCTGATACGCACTTCCGGTTTTTCTACGGCAGATAAAATTCGTAATCGCGTCGATGACCGTGAACAACCGTGGACCGTTGAAGCTGCGCATGCGCGCCGCTGATCCGGCGAGAGCGTAGTGGACGTCCGGCATCTTCGCATGCCTCTTCTCCGCTGACACGTTCGGAACGTGCAGCAAAGTCTCTCCACGAAAGTTAAACGCGATATCACCCAGAGTGAGTAACAATTTCAAAGGGCTTCGCTGATCCGGAGAGGTGAGCAACTTTTCGAACATTCCGAGGCTGTCGTTCGATAAATAAAACGTAAAAAAAAAAAGAAAAGAAAAACAATAAAGGAGATGGCTATAAATGCGTTGCGCCGACGGTTTATTGTTTATCGCGGATTGCACAGTGCGCAGTGATAGATTGAGTAATTTGTTTTCATTCGATCAATTGACCCGTTCCGAGTTCCCAGAGCGCATTCAGCTGGCAGCTGTCCTGCCGGAAATTTTCATAAATATATAAGTCCATTCGTTCGATATAGTCGCACAGTGTTCTATCAACTGTCCGCGAGTGTGGTACGTATACGCACTGCTGCGGCAATAAAACTAATCTCTTTCGATCGTGTCCCCTTAACTTCGTTAAGATATTTCTTGATATTCGTTCGCGCAACTTTCCCGATTGTGCTCGAACGAAGAGCAGCCTAGTTCACATTGAAATCTTCGTAGAAAAAAAAACGACACATCGTTACCGAACAAGATCAGCGCGACGAGACGGAGCATAAGACGCAATATTTGCGGCATGTGCTGCAAACCGCGCGGCACATGCTGCGAATGTTACACTTTTATGCGTCACGTTTTACGGCGTTTCTCTTGCACGGTTTCACGTCCATGCGGCGCTCGGTAATTCAATTATCCCGTCGACACCGCAAACGCTGCGCATTTGTACCAATCAAAAAATAACCGCACTGTAGCTTTATCGATGATTTAAATAAAAGAAACAAAAAAAAAACGTATGCTTTATGAAAACATATTTCAGCCAAGGATCTGTGAGAATCCTTCTGAGAATGGGGTTCAAGTTGGGCTTTAAAAGATTAAGCGTAGGTACGGGAGCATTAATTTCACTAGAGTTTTATTTAAAAACCGAGTGTGTGAAGAGAGCGAATAACACTAACATTACTCAAGCTCGCAGAGGCAAAATCTGGCGAACAATAGTCGGGCATCCTTACATGATAGTTAAAAACAAAAAAATGGATGACAAAATATGCATTGCTAATTGCAATAAAATTAAAATATAAAAAAAGTACATCTTTTTTTTTTGTTATTTATCACTATTTATTAAAATGTATTATTATTTTTAAAAACCTTCTGACAAAAACAATAATTATCAATGGAACAAACAAATTGCGAAGAAAACTTTTTTTTTGCATATTTAGTGTTTTAATGAAAAATGTTGGCAATTCTTTGAATATCTACTTCGATAGAGGACGAGAGGGATTATAGAATATTCACCTCCCAGCTATCGCTCGCTAGCTTCGGCCTCATTTACTATTTTAAATATGTGCTTCCATTGACTCGAATGCGCAAAGTTTCAGTTTCTATATAAAAAGAAAAAAAAATCTCCCATTTGATAAAAACATGAAAACATGTTTGTATATTTTTACAGGATTTTGCAGCATGCTGCAAGAGGGTCCGAGACCGCTGGTGCTGTGCGGTCCGTCCGGCGCTGGAAAAAGTACCTTGATCAAGCGTCTCTTCGAAGAATTTCCTCATACGTTTGGATTCTCTGTTTCTCACACAACTAGGAGTCCGAGACCCGGCGAAGTGGACGGAAAGCACTACTACTTCACGAATAAAGAAAAGATGCAAGCTCGGATAGACAGCGGGGAGTTCATAGAGAGTGCCGTATTCAGCGGTAACATGTACGGTACCAGGTGGATACCGTGCAAGATTTTTGTTTGATTGATTTATTTTTTGCAAAAAGTACTTTTGAAATGTTTTATTTTAATGTTTTTTCTAATAAAAATTTCGATTTGCACGACCCGCTCGATCGGTCCAGCAAAAAAGCAGTCGAGGATGTGAGGAAAAGCGGCAAAGTGTGCGTTCTCGATATCGATGTGCAAGGGGTAATGCAAATTAAAAAGAGCGATCTCGATCCCCTGCTCGTTTTCATAAAACCGCCGTCCATACCCGAACTCGAGAACCGACTGAAAGGCCGAAAAACCGAGACCTTCGACTCCCTGCAGCGCCGGCTTTCCGTGGCTCGGACAGAAATTGATTATGGTAAGCATTCACAAAAATCGTTATTTTTTAACGTAGTAGTAGAGGATGTAGAGGACCCACGCGGTTATGTAAATCAACTTCCGTTACTGCTAATAATTGCGCAACATAATGGATAATCAATCGTGAAAATTTAGCACTCCTTTGACTAGTGTTCTGGGCAGTGACTAAATAAAAATAATATGAATTGTAATTTACCGACCTGGTAGTTCTTATGCAAAAACTTGTATGTTAAATTTTATAGACAATTGTGGTGAAGAATTAATGTTCAGTGTGTTAAAAACATTAATTTAAATGAAAGTATATTTATTTATTTATTTATTTACGTTCCACGGAACGAACCCTTTTTAGAAGAATTATAAAGTTGCAAATGTGTCCACATACAATTTTAACGGTGGCTTAAGCTATACATTATGAATGTCACAGCTTTGTGGGAGTGATGATTGATATTAATATTTCATCAAAATTGTACATTAAATCTGATTTACCGGTTGTTGCACAAGAACTTCCAGTACGGTACATAAAAATTTACAATTTTTGTCAATAGTGTAGTTACCTTAAGTACTTGGCGTCGAGGCGCTACGTCGCCTCTCGATAGTTTGTATCTTCTTTTTTTTCGTTACCGTGGTTTGTTCTGGGGACATTTTTTTCACATTCTTGATAATTTTCAGGTGAAAAGCCGGGGAACTTTCACGCCGTAATTGTCAACGACAATCTGGACAAGGCGTACGAAAAGTTGCGCGAAGTAGTTCTCGATGAGCTCAAGCGCTACCGCGAGATAGGTAAGTGAGAAAAGACGAAGCTATGAATTTATCGCGATAGTCCGCGATCTCATTAATCGGCCCACTGCTCACAAACTCGTTTAACAAATTACAGAGAGCTAAACTGTATAAGAGATTCGAAATGTATTTGTGGAGCAGATCCTGCGCTTCGTCGCGAAACTACACCCTCATTAAAATTTCCGTAAACGCGGAAATTTTTCAAAAGAATTTCGGGCGAAGTAGATAACAGAAACTATGCCGGAAAATAGCTGTGAGTCGTAGGTGTAGACGGGAGTTTCGCGTATCGAAAATAATTCAGCGTAACAATGTGTTTTCCGTTTAAGCGAAAGCGCGGTGTCTTACAAACGTTTGCTCCAAAAGATTTGAAAAAAAAAAAACAATAATATTTAATACTGCATAATTTATCAGTCATTTTATTATTATTATTTTTTTTGTAATCAAATTAAATTCTTTGCATTCGATTGCAGTCAGAAACCCATTGTCCGGAAATTTGAATGCACCTTAAATGTCTGATGCCGTCGCGATTAATAATTGTACATAGATGTGCTGTATAAAAAAAATGATGTCCATATGTTATGTATAGAAATATGTTTATCAGGAGAAAAAAAATCACGACGTTTTATGCGCCGCGTTGTTCGGCTATGAGCGTGCGAGTGCGAGTGAGGGTAAGCTTGTTTTTTGAGCTAAGTGATAAGGTGAGTCGATGAACTCCAGCATTTCTCAATTTTACTGGTACCTTGGTCCATTCTACGAATAACAGTAATTTCACAGAACTGAAAGCTTAAAGGTCCTCCGATAACTCGTCGACGATGTTGATGTCGTTTTACCGCGTTTGACCCTTTGAAGACTACTTTTTATCTGAAATTTATCTTTGCGCCGAAAGTTTTTCGACAAGGTAAGATCAGCGAAAGTCTTGAAAAAAACAAAAAAAAAATTAAATGTTAAAAATCTAATGTAACAAAGAAATCGTGTCAAATAGGCGCTACACTGTGCCACAGAGTATTAAAATATTGCCAGTTAAACATTGTTGGTTGTGGTAGTTAAGGTGAAGTGAAAGTCACGTGACGGAGCCAGGAGTGTGAGAGAGATGGCGGCATTGGTCTTACGGTGTAGCGAGAGAGCGACAGGATACGCGTTTCACTTCACCTTAAGGCGAAATGAATCATGCATCGAGTACGACGTAATTGCATTTTTGCGAGAAATTTTTTTCTCGACCGCGCCGATCGGTTCGGGATGAAAGCGGGGGTGACATACAGATGTCCGAAACCGATTCGTGTCCAATAAGCAACACGTCCTATGCAATGTCGCCAGCACACTTTGAGTCCTAAATCGTTTGCGTTAAACGAGCGAAATATCCCGTGGCCAAAATATACTGAAAAGAAAAAAACGTCCACGGGAAACTCACCCGGCGCGTAATGCAATATTTAGAACAACAGTCTTCATACAATCATGAACTTTCCTTTTTCTGTTATGTTTCATTTACAAATCAGCCGCAACGCGACTTTGAAGAATGAAGAAAATTCATATCACGACGATAACTGAATGTGTTCCATGAAAAACTCTATTTTCATATTTCACATCAATCGGCAATGAAGTCCACCAATCGCCTTGCAGTAAATTCAGAATCGTTCAATCGCCGTGCAGTGTGTTTGAGTGGTTGGGTGGCAAACGCTGTCGAACGATTTCGCAACAGGGTTGCTTCAGCCGTGGTCGTGGTGTGAATTTTCTTCATTCTTCAAAGATGTGTTTTGGCTAATTTGTAAATGAAGAATTACAGGAAAGGGACAGTTCGTAATTGTACGGAGACTGTTTCTCTAAATGTGCCGTTACGCGCCAGATGAGTTTCTCGTGGATGTTGTTGCTTTTCGGTAATTTTAGTCATGGGATATTTCGCTGGTTTTCCGCAAACGATTTAGGTCTCAAAGTGTGCTGACGACATTGCATAGGACGTGTTGCTTATTGGACACGGTTCGGTTTCGGGTAACATATAGGTATGTCACCCGAAAGCGGAATCGTACCAGATGCGGAATCACCGCGCGAACCCGGCACGAATTAGTTTCTGTCCCAAACAGACGGCGAGCCGCAACAAAGTTCATTATAGTTTTTCATACCGAATGCGGTATTTCACTTCGTCTTAATGTTATGTGAAACACCCTTCTGCCCATCTAAGCCGATCTCTGGTCGGTATCAGAAATTGTAGTAAAGTTTTGTTCACGGGTCCAGCAGTGACGCTAAGCTTCCGGTGAGACTCTTCTTTTGACTGTGAACACCCGCCCGGTTTAGAAAAGTTGATTACAGATTCTATTACCGACCGCGGTATTTCACATGCTCTTAAAAAAAAGGGACCAACAGGAGCAGAAAAAAATAAGTTTTTCTTTGTTTTGTTTAATTACGAAGCATATTTATTTTGCATAAATCGATTTCAAAATATGAGATTCTGCAAGCGTTGCATAGTATTACAAAGATTTTTTATGAATTTCTAACCGCAGCTAAGTTTCTTACGAACTGTATGAGTGAATTAGAAAAAAATGAGCGATATTTGTGACGCCGTGTAGATAATTAGCCTTCAAAGGGTTGAAAGACGTCGGAGTGAAAGAAAAATATCTCGACCCTTCGCATACGGATTCCCTTGTGGAGAGGTTTTTCTGTTCCGGTTGCAGAGTTCTAAGGTGCTTTTCATTTGGCATTTTTCGTTATTATGACGTGAGAGCGCATGTGCACAGTCGTTTTTTTTTTGTAAGATTTCGTACCAGAAAGCAACCGTGCAGTCACGTTTATAGTAACGAAAAGCGCCAGATTCCAAAGCGCCGCTGTACAGTGTGTAGTTCTGTAAAGCAAGCGGCCCAGTTTCCGTCATCTTTAATTGTTAAATATGTGACGATCGTCAGGTATGGTCGAGGTGAATGGTGAATGAGTGTAACGCTGAGTGGTTTAATATGTTTTATTGTACGAGTGAAGGAGAGCGTGCGTCACAACGGTTCGGGACTCTGAGATGAACTGATGCAAGGGCCTGACAGAAGTAGGGCCCTCGCCTATTACTGCGCGCGACGCGGTATTCTTACGCGCTGATAAGACGGCCGCTGCCCGCGCGTGGCGAGTGCAGCGGCTGGACCGCTACCGTGAGAGCGTTCGTGTTCGCACGGAAGGTGCTGACGGTAGAAGGCTTACGAGAATGCTGATAAATGTTTTAACCCGAGTTTCCTGTGATAAAATATTAGTTTCGACAATACGGGATCGTCACACTCCCCCTCTTGCAAAAAGAGCGATGCTCCGCATCGGATATGATTGTTTACAAAACTTGGAATGTATGAGTCTATACAATGAAATGATTTTTGTTTGTTTGTGGGTCTGTTTTTATGCATTTTCGCTGTGCGTATGTGTGTGGTCAAAAATAGCCATTTTCCTTTGGATCCCACTTCTGACACCATGTGACGATCGTCAGGTATGGTCGAGGTGAATGGTGAATGAGTGTAACGCTGAGTGGTTTAATATGTTTTATTGTACGAGTGAAGGAGAGCGTGCGTCACAACGGTTCGGGACTCTGAGATGAACTGATGCAAGGGCCTGACAGAAGTAGGGCCCTCGCCTATTACTGCGCGCGACGCGGTATTCTTACGCGCTGATAAGACGGCCGCTGCCCGCGCGTGGCGAGTGCAGCGGCTGGACCGCTACCGTGAGAGCGTTCGTGTTCGCACGGAAGGTGCTGACGGTAGAAGGCTTACGAGAATGCTGATAAATGTTTTAACCCGAGTTTCCTGTGATAAAATATTAGTTTCGACAATACGGGATCGTCACAAATAGAACATTTTATACAAAATATACGTATCGCGGTATTAATCAAGAGTAAAATCCGCTCTTCAGCATGCCGTCAATTTATTTTGTATCAAACGAAAACTATATTATTAGTATAAGTTGCGTTCGATGGCGGAAACTGGGCAGTTTAGCTTATACATTATGTTTTAGCTGCGAGTCCCATCCATGCGCGAACTGTGTGCGCGTAATCCACCGTACGCGAAGGGTCGAATCATCTTTGTGAGCAGCACGAAACGATTGTCTCAATTTGAGTATTAAAATCGAGTACACGTTGCCCAAATGATTCTGAAAAAATCAAACATGTTATACTTCGGCCAAACGTTATTTTTACTCCAACATAAAAAAAAAAACAAAAACAAAAACAAAAAAACAAAAAAGAAACAAGTTACCGTTAAGTGATGATCTGTACTTATAGCCCTAGGTGTAGAAAACTGAGACGATTCACCAAAATGAAGTTGTGTTCTAATAGAATTAGATACTACTGTAAGTGTCCTGTCCCTCCGTCGGTACACGTTCATGGACGTAAGATTGTCGATAAGAGTGTCGACGGAGAAGTGTAAAATAGTGAAAACTTCACATTGTCATAATTCATGAGTTCTCGTTATTCGAGTCATCCCTGAATTTACACAGACCCGCGATTATTTAACCGATACGATCGATTCGATAAGTTGTACATTTTAGAGTTTCTTTTTTTTCCACCGATCACGATTCATCGCGCGAATCATATTTAGCCATAGGTAGAAATCAAAATGTATAGTACACGTAGAGGATGACGATTATTGGGGGGGCTCTCTGCGAGAGGAATTATGATGATTTACGAATAAATACTTAAGATTTCGATCGAGAGAGGGATTTTGAATTCTTGAAAAATCGTAATGTTTTTTTTTTTTTTGTGATTTTTATTGAATAAATATTTTTTAAACCGAGAGATATAAAAAAAAATGTGTTCCTTCTGTGGGAGAAATCGTATTTTTCAATATTCTATCTTAAAAACGAATATTCGCACTATCTTCGCATTCGACTGTTCTACATTGATGCGATGTTTCGCTCGACCACGTTGAAAACTAAAAAAATTTTATTCGCCCTGCGACATCTTCGGTCGACAGCGGCTGATTGCAAAACTTTACATTATTCGCCGTTCACGAACGTCGGAATAGTGATAATTTTTTAAACGACTCTACAAATTTTTCAATATTGCTACAAATTAGTTGTGTAAAAAAAAAAATTGCTTCAAAAATAAATGTAAACCTTGCTCGCTAGCGATCTATCACCCATCTCTACACCGTGTTCAGAGTGTAAAGAAAATAATTTTAAAAAAACGTACTTGACCGTACGGAGAGTCCCTTAAATATCGTGAGTTTCGAAAGATCGTCATAACAGATAGTGTATGTTACCCAGCGTTGTTATTTCAGATGAATTGTAACGCTGTTGAGCATAATAATGAAATAAAGACGTTCCATTAAAAAAATGTATCGATTACTTTGCTCGTGGAGTCAAGGAAGATCGACCGTTTCTCTGGAGTTTTTTTTAAAGCTCCGAGTTTGCTTGATTAGTAGTAAATTAGTGATATTTTATTCCGTAACCGACCGACTCTCCAGTGTTGGAACACAGGAAGATTACGATCAAAGTAGTAAACTTCTAAATTGTATTACAAATAAACTATACGGTCAGAATTGCTCAGACTTCGAGAACAGACGCGTAGGGTCTTCATGCAGAACATAATAATAATAAAAATTGGATGCCTCAAGTTGAATTTCGTCCGACAGTCGATAGTCCTTAATTTCTCCCTGCGGCCTGACGACGTTGATGTTCGCGTCGGGGTTTTTCACCGTGATGATGGCGGATTTTGTGGCGAGGCATCTCGCTGACCTCTATGGAAGCGACGCCAGCGCTCGTGCCGGTCGATCTCCCAACGTCCTTCCCAACGCCACCGTCGATGATATTCTCTCCGTCGTTTCTGGCCGGCCGTTCGTTCGAGCGAATCGATCTCGTCTGTGGAATCTCGCCGGTCGCTGCGAAGGGCGAGCCTTTCGCCGGCATTTTTATGGGGCTGAAGACGTAGCTGATTACCTGCGGTCGTGGCTGAAAGATATTTTCCATCCGGCCGAGCGCCATGCCGGAAACGGTTCCTCGCACATCGCCGTACTCGTCGCCGGAAGTCCGCTCGAACTGATCGTCGCTCGGACGACCGAAGCGTCCGCCCCAGACCGCGGCTCTGCTTTCCTCGAGAGCGGGGCCATCGGGCACTACCGTCGGCCGGTATCGACGAACGAGATCGTCCGTTCCGACCCGCATATTTTCTACCTTATCGCGCGTTATTAAATCCTCCGGTGGAGCTTCGGAAATTTTCAAAGCGCCGTTTCTCACCGCTGACAATATTAAATTAATCGAGTCGTCGATCCTTTCGTCCGGATAGCTGTTTGTATTCTCTTCGTAATTCCTTCTCGTGTAGGGACGACGAAAGTTCGTTGGGTCATCGGCGAGCCTCGAACTGCGCTCCGATAAATTTATCGAGCTCGCCTCCTGCCGAAGGCTCTCGACGAGGTTCTTCAATTGCCGGGCGACTTTTTCAGCCTCAACGTTGGCGACATTGCGATCCAACGGCTCGATCGATTCTTTTGGGGCGTCGAGGAGGAAGCTTTCGGACGAAACACCGGGCTGGCTCGACCAATCGTAGGGCCCGGCGAAACCTCGCTCGCTCCGTCGCTGTCTCGAAACTAAGTCGTACGGCAGGCCGTAAGACTCATCGAGAGTCTGACGAGTCTTCTGTAGAACATTAGCGCCATCCGAATATCTCCGCTGGACATTGGCGTTGACGGGAATCAGCTGTTGAACCGGCGCTGGCAGTCCTCGATTGTCAGGGTAGTACGCCTCGTAGAATACGGGACCTCGCTGGAGATCGTAGCCGTCCGACCTTGACAAATGACAAAACAACGAGAGCACTGAACTTCACGACAAACTCTCTACGTGCGAGAAACAAACAAAAATTATCGCCTCACGAAACGATGAAATTTAATTTATCGTTTAATTCATGCAGCGCCAAAATATCTTCGAAACATTTTAGACGTATTTTCAATCTTTCAAAATTCTTACGTAATCTTTGTGCGATATGTGAAAATAATATTTTGAAATATTCTGTTAAAGTATCACGAACGAAAGGCTTCTTAAATATTTCAGAAACACACTTAACGCTTTAACACATCTGACATAATTCTGAAATACAGTGATCAAATATTTTTAACTATTATTAACTGTTTTTACGAATGTTTCCTTGTTCAGTGCATATTTAAATATGCAAATTGGACTGGTGATGGAAATCTTTCACATTTCGCTGAAATGTACAAAAAAAAAACATTTCTGAAACATTTCAATGTAAGATTTATGATCGAACAAAAAAAAATCCTTTTGATAATGTTTTAAAGACATTTCACAAATATTTTTAACATTAGGTTAAATATTTTCAATATTAAAAAAAAAAAAATCTTTTCGAAAAACTTGAAAAATATTTCCGTGCTATGTGGGACACGATTATGACCTATAACGTACCGGTCTTCGTTCGATCTCCATGACGCTGCTTCGCGTACACCTATAAAATTATTACAATTAATGTTATTCACACAAACGACAACTTTGCGTCGAACATTTTTTTTTTTTTCTTCATGAATATTATTCACACATTTTTACGCACCGGACAAAACAATCGAAAATATAGTGAGCAGAGCAAATAGCGGCGGGTCCATGATCCTATCGCGGGGCAGCGTTGGAACTGAAGAATGTAAGCGTGAAACACTCTTCTCGGTGCTGGCGTATTTTCAGATATTCTTAAAATAAACCCCCGTACCATTTCCTTTGCAGTTTGCCCGGCTACCCGCTCAGACATACTCACGCAGCTTGGGGTAAGAACGATTTTGTTGTTTAAAAAAAAAAATGATAATTAAAAAAAAGTCACCAAGCAGTACAAAAGATGTGCTTCGGTAAAAACTTCAGGAGCGTGTAGCATGTGGATGTGGTGGGAATGTTTGCAGGATAAAACAAACATTGCCAGTTTTTTTTTTTTTTTTTTTTTTTTTTTTTTTTATATAACACATTTTTCATTTTTCCGGTAAGGCTATGATAATTAATAACAAGAAAAAAAAGAGAAACTTTTTCATCAATGTGTCTACAGTAATTATTAAAAAGTACAATTAGCAAATTACTATAGTATTGTGTATTCACTTTGTGTAATAATAGATAATAATATAATTGTAATATTTTTGTTTTGTTTTGTTTTGTTTTTTTTTCATAATCATAGCGCGTCTTTGTCTCTTTTTCACGTGCTTGACGGTTTCTACAAATATAATATGATACTTAATATTTTATTTTGTTCCATATATCCACTTGAATTATTATCAATCATTCACCTGTACTCTTATTTATATATCATTTAATCAAATACTAAAAATACAAATGTTTATTTTTTTTTGTTTTTTTTTTGTTTTGTTTTTTTTCTTCATACATGTTTCAAAGATCGTCGAGACTCGTCCGAGGTTCGGTTCCTTTGAAAATCATCTCTCCCTATTTATATCATAGATTCATAATTTGTAGCTTTGCCTACAAAATTAAGGGGCTTAAGAGGAAATTATTGCGCATTATTTAACTGAGCCGAGTACGGATAAACGGACTTAGACAAAGTAATCCTTCCATTAATCTGGAGAAATGTGTTTCGATTATTTTTGTTTTTTTTTTTTCATTTTTATTTGTATTTTATTTGTTTTTTTTTATTTCTGCGCCCACAGTACATTCGTCTAGTCGTCCGTACATATACTACGTGGAGTACATAACACCGATATCAATTAATCATAAATCTGTAGTGATCTAAGATTAGTTGATTATAGTAGCATGGTAAAAAGAGTGAATCGGTTTCCTTTACAATTCATATGGAAAGGCAACAAAAAATATATATCCATCATTCTAAATAAATGTATAATCCTCTAATAATAAAACTGCTATATCATACTCGATTGGACTTGTTTTCTTTTTTATGCACAAATGGATGCTGAAAAATACTTTAAGAGCCCCTTGATATTGTGAGCATGCTTAAAATCCACTTAGATCAAAAGTATATTTGTATTTACATATGAAGCTTGATTTTTTTTTCTCATTTTTCTTTTTATAATCTATACAATCAATTTAATTAATATTTATTCATAAAATTATAACATAATGAGACTTAAACTACCTAACTAATGTCAAACGGAATATGTTACATCGAAATTACAACTTTTTTGCTTTCTTTCTTTTCTTTCCCCTCTTCTTTCGCAATAGTCCATAAACTCGCCAAGTACCAGTTATCACTAAATTTCATATTACACACCGCGACGACCCTTGAGAACAGGGGAAGGGGGGGGGGGGGGAGGAAAGGAGGGCTTCAACAAAAGTAAATCTATCTCTCGCATTCGTTTGTCGATAAGTTTTTCTTCACGTTTTTTTTTTCTTTTCTTCACTATGTACACTCCCGAAGCCATTGTATCCCGACTGAGTAAAATATGCATATTATGTACAATAAACTCGGCGTTCGAAACAATTTTTATATCCATGAAAAAAAAAAAAAAAAAAAAACAAGCAACGTGCTATTTAAATAATTTAAATCGAAATATCATTATTATTTTCTTTTTTTTTTTACGAACGAGAGAAAGCTTAACTCTTTCCAGAATTCGACTATCGAGTCTGGAGAAGCGGCGGCTGCTGATGTTTGCCGGAAACCTTTTCGATTGCCTTTCTTTTTAAATTCATTTTCCATCTATTGCGAATCGGTCGACATTCGAGCGATTTTCCGGGCCAGACAGACTCTGTTACTCGAATGAATCCGTGAATCTCGTAGCCATCGGCATCTCCGCGTATTATAAATATCGTCTATCGATAAAACAACGGAATGCATTGAAAGAATGTCCCATGTGTTCTATTGTGTTCGTCGTAAGAGCGTTGACTCGGTGAAAGAATATTATGACTGGGGGAGGGGGGAAAGGGGGGGGAGGGTGGGTTAACAAACGTATCTATGTAGCATTACGAGGACAGAGTGCGCGACGGCTGCCGAGAAAGTTCGCTCAAACCTCCGAACCCTCAACTGTATAATTCACATTTATACAATATAAAAAACTAGATTCTCTGCGAATACAGTAGACCTCCGAATAATGTTGCACGCACACGCGAGGATTCGTTTCATCGCGTGTGCGTGCAAATTACGTTTTTTTTTTTTTTTGTTTTTCTCTTCGCTTCGCCCAGTGCGCCAAGAGGAAGATGACAATGCGTTTCTCGATCGTTCGAATTACAACGTTTGTGAAGAAAACAAAAACAAAGAAAAAAAAAAAAAAAATAATAATAAAAAAGAATTACTTAATTACATACAATGACAGTAAAGTTGCACAATTTGAATTATCACTAGTTTAATAAAATTTTAAACAATTCCTGTATGTACAATGGGAGGGGTTTGCGGGGTGGTTGGGGGGCAGGAGGGGAGGTATCTTTACAAGACATTATTTACAAAATATATTCATCCATATATTACCTATCAAATTAACATTGTATTAATTGTTGTTGTTGTTTTTTTTTTTTGTTTATAATGATTAATTCTTATAATGTTCGTATTCCAACGTTTTTTTTCTTCTTTTTTTTCATTTTTTTTTGTATAAATAAAATAATTCCTTTCGTAATAACCCTATACCCCAGTCATCAGCTATATTATTAATAAGACGCCCGACGACTCTTGTACCGAAGGACCGTGCGTCTCTGTAACACGATCGTAGAAACTTTTCTGCTGCGACGATTCATGAATATATATATGTATATATTTTTTTTTATCGATAAACGATCGTTCAGGCGTCACAGCGACACGACTATAAATATATAAAGCCCGGCGGGAAATGTGGAAAACATTGTTTCGACTTTTTTTTTTTTTTCGTACTTCGACGCCGAGTGTTTCGGACGAAATTGCCGTAGACGCGCTCGAAAAAAACTGGGCGACTGCAGTTATTTACATGAAGAACACGTTACTTTTTTTGTGATGTCCAAATGGTGATAAATAAATTAGATGGATACAGTGGATATATGGTGTATATATCGAACATAGTTTTTTTTTTCTTTTTTTTGTACAAAGTCGATCAGTACAGTCGTCGTTCGAGCGATCGAAGCCCCACCGGCTATTAAAACACACTTCCCTTCGAGATACTCGGAGTAAGCGGAGATGATATTTCTTTCTTACGGCAGTTACGGTCATATTCATTCGTGACGCGTCGTCTTTGGGCTTTCCATTACCAATTCGTATATCAGTACGAAAGAGATCAATCATCGCGATAAAGCACTCGGTATCCGAATAACTCGTCGACTCGAGTCGCAAGAGTGCTGTTATCTTTGGCTGTCTTATTTTCCTTTTTAATTTTTATTGCCATTAATTGCCGAGTCTTAATTAAAGGTTTTCCATATATATATATATATTTTTTTTTTTTTTTTAATTCAACGTATACGAACCCCGATGCCGGCGAGTAAGTCAAGAAATTGGAACGTACGTGAAAGAATTCTGGTAGCTTGCAACGAGTGGTTGTGTGTGTGTGTGTGTGTGTGTGTGTGTGTGCGCGCGCGCGCGCGCGCGCGCGCGCGTGTGTGTGTGTGTATTTTTATGTTCATAAGGGAGATAAAGAATGGTCGATGAAAGTTGCGGATGAATTCAGCAGTTTCGAAACCTAATTCAGTCACTTGGATAAATGGTATTTTAACGCATTGAACGCGTGTTCGTTTATTTCAGCTTCCCAGTTTGCGAAACTCTCATCTCCAAATGCGTCAAACAGTATTAACGAATGCCAGGCAGGGTACAGAGAGACGTCGAGGCGTCAGTGACTTTTTTTTATAATGAGCGAGCGAGCGATATCGCGACATATAAATTGCGTCGCCTTTCGTCAAGGCAGACGGATACAAAATTTTTCTTTGTCCATTTAATTTAATTTAATTTACTTTTTTTTCTTTTTTTTTTAGCTTACGAGTTACGATGAGTATACGCGCTCTGATGTACCTATTATTCTCGCCCCCCCCCCCCCCCCCCCCCAAAAAAAAAACCGACACACGTTTTCACACCGTTACACTCCAGAGACTAGTACACATAGCGTTGTTGTGCGCTATTGACACGTACGGAAGGAATCACCAGGTGGAGTCCAGCCACACGGCGATCGAATAACCGTCGATAAGAGACAAATAACCAGACAAATAGGCCTTGACGAGAGACGGTAGCTAATCACTGTCAAGGTCGCTTCCCAAGGGTCATTTGTTTTCTCGAGATATTCGCCTCCGTTTCGCCTGTTCAGCTGTCTCGGCTGTCACTAAAACAACGTTCCCACTGTACCAAGTATCTTCAATTAACTTTACAGTAGAATTATAGAGTAAGTTAGTCGTAAGAGGCAATGAGATTTTGCGTGCTTTTCAATTACTCTGCTCTTCCGGATCAAGCGCAACGGTTTGAAAAATAGAATAATCAAAAAATTAAACATTCGATCAAGACGTTAATGACGCTAGTGACGAATTATCGTTATGTATACGCGGCGCTCGGGAAAGTGAGAGCGAGAGAACTCGAGAGAGATTATATAAGCCGGTAAGAGCGAGCCGCAACAGTTGATTCAATATTGTCCATGGGGAAAAAAAAATTATCGTGTATGTTGAATTGTACACGAATTTTGTCCAGTTCTTTGCCAATGAGCAAAATTCATGTATAATTTATTCATCATCGTGTATCATTATATACGAATATCGCATATGAAAATTACATATAAAAATAATATGAGACTCACAGGAAAATTGCATATGAAAATTCGTATATAATTGATACGTTATCATCTATTGTATATGAATTATACACGATAATTTTTTTTTTTCCCCGGTTTTTAATCGCTCGAACGATAACCGGATGGCAAAGTTTTCAGAGAGTAATAAATACACGAGATAAATTACTCACCAGCGCCACTACGAGTCTTTCTCCTATTTACATCCTCCATCGATCTAGACGCACCTCTTGTATTGCTTGCCGGTGTTGCCAGCGGTGAGGCCGCGCTCTGTCGAACAGACCTGCGTGTCGTCACTTCCCCGACGGACTCGTTACTCGACACGGACGTGCCCCGCAGTCTCTCCTTGCCGACGGTCACCGCGTTCGCCACAATGCCCGGCTGTTTCGTCGTCAACAACCTGCTCTCTCTTTGCCCTCTATTGCCGGCATTGAAATTGGCAACGTTACCGGAGTTCACCTGATTGCCAGGCACCGTCGAGCCCGAAATTGTTCTGTCGTGAGAAAATATAAAAAATAAAATTATTCATTTTTAACGAAATTTTCAAAACGAGACAGACGATGATAATCGATTTTTTTAAGAAAAAAAATCTACGTATATTGAAAAGTTGTTGGAAAACTATCGCTATATTTTATAAAACGTATTTTCATTCTATGCGTGCACACTATATTGTATAAAGGGACTTGTCCCCGTCAAATAAATAAATAAATAAATAAATAAGAAAATAAATAAATACATCGTTAGGCTGCTACCTCGCTCTACCTTGCTTACTTTAGATCTTTTGCCTTTGGGGACGGAGCTGATGCGTCGTCCGTTACCCGGATCCTCGTCTTGCCCGTCGCCAACTCGATCAATGGCTCGTCGTCGGACGACTCCACCTCTACCAGAATTGGACCTGGGATTTTCGAGGAAAAAAAACCATATTATTATACACGTATCGTCGTTGTCGTTGCTTGTTCGTTCGTTCGTTTCTATACGAGGGCATGCCTATAAATGATGGGCCTCCGATGCAGCCGGGCGCGTTCACGCTCACACAGTCACACATAGGCACGCACACGTGCGAATCACACAGCCGGCTTACAAGTATACAGTCTATAGGGGAGAGCGGGGTAAGACGGAATATTTTCGCAAATTTATCGCGGTACATAAAAAAACAAAATGAAACGAGAAAGAAATTTTCATCCGAAAATTTCGAATGGAGGAGACGGGCCTGTTTTTCCCCTGGTTCCGTTTTGCCCCGCTCTCCCGCCTATCATAAGATATATATATTCGAGCATATATATATATATATATATATTGGAGCGTTTACTTTTCATTAATTATAACGTTATTCGTTACTGGTCACGAAGATCATTTTTTTTTTCGTGTACGAATTAAACATACATTTTCACGGATCGTCGGAGAAATCAATGAGATTTACCGGATTTATAGCCCAGTCTTTGGCCCATCGTCATTCGAAGTAAGGAAGCAAAGAACAAATTGTCCAAGGCATTAAACAAGACATTAGAAGACTTTAAGAACAATAGAAGGTAAAGGGATAGACACCTTTCTTGGCTTTGGCCAATATGTTGAACGACTTCTTTGACTGTTCATCCTTGCCGGGTACTTGTTTCTTAATAGGACCGCCCTCCTCTACGCCCATGCAAGCCTTAATAAGTTCCGCGGCGTTCTCCGAGCATTTCCGTTTACCTGGCCTTGGTTGCGGTTCGTCAGCGGTACTCGAAGCTACCGAACTCTCGCTTTCCTGCCTTTTTCGTTTTCCGACTTTAACCGCCGTCGCGTTCGGGGACAATTTCGGGAGTCCGCCGAGCTTCGGGCTAGCTTTCGCGTACGGCGATATGCTGCGTCGCTCTTCGAGCCCCTTGTTAGTCCCGTGTGGGCTGCTCTTCGGTGTCGTCTTGACGATGTCGGGACTGTTGACTTTCTGCGATCTCGTCCTCAGCGATCTTTTCTCGTTGCTCTCGTTCGGTATCTCGATGAGGAGCTGCTCGAGTAGCGACTTCGGCGTTCGCTTCACGTAATCATCGTTGCTGTTAGGCGTCAGTCTCTCGACGAAGTGCGCAGTCTCGTCGTTGTCCTCGATGCATATGACGTCCTGACGGCCCTCGAGCTCCTGCTTTCTCCGGCGTTTCCGCTTAGCGTGATCGGCCTCGCCGGACTCGATCTCGGGATTGTTGCCGGCCGGGCTGGGCGTGTCGTCGCGCTGGAGAACGACCGGATTTGAGTAAGTGTAGAGTGGCGGTGTTATCCTTATGGGCTGAGGATCCTCCCCGAGGGTGTGAGGCGACTGAACGCCCGCGATGCTCGAGTCGCACGTCTCGTCGACGCTCTTCTTCGCCGAGTTCTCCGTCGGGCAGTGCTGCGCGTTGATCGCCGGCTGTTCGGCTCTGCCGGAAGTCAATCGCTGAGCCTGAAGCGCCTGGACTTTCTCGCTCGGCTGTGAGGCCGCCTCGCTCTTGTCGAGGAGCGAGGGCTCGCTCTTCGCGCCGCTCGTCGATCTCTCGGACTTCTCCTGTCCCGTGTCGTCGATCTTAATCTCCGCTTTGACTATCGACTCGCACTTTATCTCCGAGGTGAGCAGCTGGACGTTCGAGCACGTCGAGAGATCGCACTTGAACTCGTCGTCGTCGTCGTCGTCGTCGCCTCGGTGACTCGGAGGGCTCTTCTCCCTCTCCGTCTTCCTCGGGCAGTCGACGTGATTCTCGACGACGATCGTTCTCTCGTTGTTGTTCCTAACGTGCGGATCGTCGTCGGGCTCGGCGCTCGCCGCGGGACTCGCGAGCGACGTTACCGACGCTCGCTTCGCCTCCCCCTCGAGGACGATCGGCGATCGCGCCTCCTCACCGTTCCTCGACGTCTCCTCGTCGACCTCCGCCACATTGTTCTTGAGCATAATATCCAATTTTTCAATCTTATCTCGATTCTCCGCTAACGGTAAGTCTATGGATTGCGCGCTAGCGCATTTCAACAATTTATTATCACAAACGTTCGGGCCGTCCCTCGGACCGAGCGCGACCACCGCGCCCGCCGGTCCGCTCGCGAAGGAATTATCGTCTACACCGTCCCTAACAAGCGTCCTCTCGGCGCTCCCCTCCCTCGCGTCGGCGCCCCTCGAGCCCGCCGACTTTTCACTGGGAGCGAACGCGAGCGCCGGCTCGGCGGGCTCGATGGAGCCCTCGACCTCTACTTTCATACGGTCACTCAAATGATTATTGAGATAACTACCCACGAATACGGGACTCGATCTCTTTGGGTCGCTGCTGGACTTTAAAAGTTCCGTGTGCGAATTTGAACACATATCACTACTGCTAGTCGAGGAAGGCACGTTCTTATTGGTTGCTTTGAGTGAATTCGTCGATTCACTCGGAATTGCGGTCTTCGTACTGTTTTGCTGCTGAGGCTGCTGGCCGGCCACCGATTCGACGCTCGACTGTGGCCTGTGCAGCGGTGATTCCCCCTGGTTCGGCGATTTTTCCGAAAGGGCGTCCATCGATTCGATCCCGGAGTCCTCGCCGCCGCCGTTTCCCCCGCTGCCGACCCTCTCGGCGCCGGCGTCGACGATCTGCGCCGTCCCGACGACAACCGGCGGACTCGTCGTCGGGGCCGTCGTTAGCGGCCTCGCCGGACTCGGCGCCGTCGTCCCCGACTGCGGCGTCGTCCCCGCCGTCGACGTCGCCGTCGCGCTCTCCGACGACTTTTGCTTCGCCTTCGGCTGCGCCGATTCCGAGACGACGGGCTTGCAGCTCGCCGACAACTCCAGGCTCGTCAGCCTCGCAATCTGCTCCGTTGTCGCGTTGCAGATCGGCGGATTCGACGGACCCTTCAGCAGACTCACCCGCTGATGGGCGCTCTCCAACTTGCTCGCCACCAGCGCCGCCTGACGATCCCTCTCCGAATCCTTCATTACGTGATTCTGCATTACTTTCTTGTGGCTCGTCTGGTACTGCTCGAACACCTTGTGCCTCGGACCGACGACGCCGCCGGCCGACTGTTCAACGCCGCTCGCCCCGCCGCTCTTCGAAACCCCGTGATTCTTCAACTTCTGGCCCGTTCCGTGAGTCTTGACGGACATCGGCGAATTCGCCTTCGCGCCGTCCGCCTCCAACCTGCTCTTCGCCGTCGCGAGCTTGCCGACAAGAACCTGCTGGGAATTGTTCGTCGGACAGTCAGCGTACGAGGCGATCGCTTTTGTCTGCTGCGACGACGAGACCGGATTCTTCGTCGGTGGATTCTCGTTCTCGTGCGGCGAATTGCTCGTCGATTTCACCATCGACGATGGATTCTGCACGACGCTCTCCGCAACGGTCTTCCTGCTCTGGTGATGCACCGTCTCGGGATTATGAGATTCTGAAAAATCACGGATAGGACACGCTGAGATATATTTTTGTTACTTGTTGGGTATTTTTTTTTTTGTGCGATGTTTTACCGACTGCGTCGGAATAAATAATATAGAATGATGAATAACCTGCTAAATGTAGGTCCTTCTCGTCCATCAGGCTCAGCCGCCTCCTCTTCTCCTGACTGACGAGATCCTTTCTGATACCGTTGGCCTCGGTGAGCCGCGAAGCCACCGCACTCAGCGGATTACCCTTTTCCAGCAGGGCGGACCTACTCACCACCGCGTCACCGTCGCTCGTTCTCCTAATCTCCCCGACCTTCTTAATCGCGCTCGCGTCGTTACCAGTCGAATGGGATTCAGTCTTTTTAACGGCTTGCTGCCCTATGTCACCCTTGTAACCGAGCTTCTGCCACTTTGCTTGATTAGCGAGAATCCTTCCACCGGACAACAGATTCTGTTCACGATGCAAGCCTTCACCGGATTCCGATTTCTTTTTAGAGTCTCTTCTCTTCGTCTTGCCTGCAAGAGGTAAATTCGTTCGGTGAGTAAGTCATCATTGCGTATTAAATAAATATATATAAATAAAAAAATGTTATGTTTAACTTTTGTTTTATTTAAATGTATGTGAAGAGTTGTTAAATAAGAGCCTTGCAGGGGTTCGAAATTGAATAAGAGCCTTGAAATTGAATAAGAGCCTTGCAGGGGTTCGAAATTGTCGGAACTTTGTAAGATTAAGCGGATTCGGAGAAAAATGAAAACTAGAATGTCAAATAATGAGTAAAGGATATTTTTACTATTGGTATTGCCCCGCTTCCTTTTCTCAACCGGAGTGCAAATAAATAAATGAATAAACTTTGCTATTACTTTAATATTAACGCTTTAATTTAAGTCAATAGGCTTTGCCCGTTTATTATGAAATAAGGACATTGCCGGTTCTTCGTAAGATTAAACGGATTAAGATAAAAATGGAAACTATTATATCAAATAATAAATAAAGAATATTGTTACTATTATTATTGCTCTCTCGTTTTCTAACCCACGTCGGGAGCGCAAATAAATAAATGAGCAAAATTTCCCATTACATTAATTTTAATTTTAACTGTAATTTAAATTTTTTTATTTAACTCAAAGACTTCTCCCTCCGTTTCCAACTACATGCAATTGAACTTCGCCCGTCTGTTACGAAACAAATAAATAAACAAATAAATATCGTATGTTACCTCCGCCAATTTTATGCTCGTTCGTGTGATTCTGAGTCTCGGCCTCCGCGTGAACCTTCGCGGCCAGCGGCTGCTGAGGGTTCGAGCTTTGATTAATTAACGACGACGATTTGTGCTTGAGGGGCGATGGCATCCTGCTGTTCAGCGGTATATCGTCGAGATCGCTGCTCTTGCTCGAGCTCGCTTTCGTCGTCGCGGCGCCGCTCTGCAGTCTGGACGTTTCGACGGGGCAGCTATCTTTTTGTAAGGCATTGGTTTTGGTCACGACAGTCTGCAGGGCGTTGTTGATCTTGGCGAGGCAACTGGCGCTGTTTACGACTGCCGAATTCGACAGTGGTAGCTTCGACGCCGACGTCGTACCGCCGATAATCATGTTTAACGATTTTTTTTGCAACGTTTTACCGCCCTCCGTGGCCTCCTTCGTCTTCTTGAGTTTTCCCCGCCTCTTGAGACTGAGCGTGTCAGCATCGGGATCGCGAATCGACTTCTTTTCCTTCTTCCTTATCTGCACGACCGAGGCGTTTCGGCCCCTGAGCGATATGTGCAAGGGAGGGACGCGCGGCTCGTCGCAGCCAACACCGGAATTGCCGATTCCGGCATTGAACATCTTGCCACTGACGGACTTGTCGGCTTTTCTAACCGGCGGTGTATTAACGAAAGACACGTCGACCTTGTAAGCCGGTGTGACGGGCTCGGATTTTTCCAGCTTCAATCTAAGCTTGATCTTCTCGCCGGGTATCGCCGGACTGTGAGCGTTCTCCCTGCCGGACTTAACTCGACCGCCGCCGTGCTTGAGGCTTCCCTCGCTCGCCGTCGACTTCACCGTCGTCGTCTCCGAGTCCGACTGGTCGGTGTTGGTCGTCGTGTCGTTTCGCCGCGAGAAATTGCTGTCGGCGTCGTCGTCGGAGAATATCGAATTGGAGCGATCGTTCGACGGCGACGGAAACGAGAAGAAATCGTCTTGATTGTCGACGGCGCTCTCGGGTTCCGAGTCGGAACTGTCGCTCGGCATCGGCTCAAGATGACCGGTCAACGGATTTATGAGAAACTGCCTTATCTTCCCGGATGAAGTGTACTCCGGTTCCGGCCCGGCCTGTCTCTGCTCGTCCTCCTCCTCGTGCTCGTCGAGGGTCGAGCCGAGCTCGCCGGTCTTGGCGACCTTCCCGAGCGGCTCGGTCGGGCCACTCGTTCCGGAGCTGTGATTCGCCGCGCGCAGACTGTTGACGCCCGTCGACGAAAATCCACCGGCCGACAAATTACCGCTCGCACCGACCGCACCGCGCTGACTCTGCCCCGTCTGCGCTGCGCTGCTGCTGTTCTGCGTCTTCCACGTCGTTCCGTTCGAGCTACCGGCAGCGACGGGATAATTTCTGCTAAGTATGTTTTGACTCTGACCATAGCGAAAATCTGTCGTCGCGCTTGTATTGACGTTAACGTTCTTCACTTGGTTGTGATGCAATTGTTGCTGTACATTAAGTGCCTGACTCTGTTGCTGCTGCTGCTGTTGTTGCTGCTGTTGTTGTTGCTGCTGTTGTTGCTGTTGTTGTTGCTGCTGCTGTTGCTGCTGCTGCTGCGGCATGACGTTGGCCTGTTGCTGAAGGCCCGCCGACCTCGGGTAAGGCGGCGGCGTTTGCTGACGCTGATTGCTCAGGTACCCTAATCGTTGCTGAGCGACGTTGATTCCGCTCGTTTGCTGCTGCGCCGCCTGCTGCTGCGGTTGCTGCTGCAGAATCTGGTGATTGCTCGCGGCCTGAACGACGTTCTGCTGATGCAGGACCGGCTGCTGCAGATTCGAGGCGGGCTGCTGCAGGATCAACTGTTGACCCCCGACGACCTGTTGCTGCTGCGCGATCTGTTGCTGCTGATGCAAGATCAGCGGCTGGCGCTGCTGGGCCGGAGTTCTCGTCTGCTGACCGTTCACCGGATGCCTCGCACCGATTATGCTCTGCATCTGTGCCTGGGTGGGCTTGAACGTGAGCTCCTGCCTGATGGAAAACTTCTGTGGCATTTGTACTTGTGTGTGCAGCCCCGGCGACTGCTGCGACTGATGCATCGTGACCGTCACGGGATGGAGGGCCTGAACGGGCGTGCCGCAGGACGAGGGCGCTGCGCCGATCGGCCCGACGCCCGTCGAGCCCGAGAGCGGCAACGTCGACGGCTGATTGACGTTCACCGTGACGAAGGCCGAGGGACCAGAGCTCGACGTCAGGTTGCCGATGAGCGAGGAGGCTCCGATGAGATCCTCCGTTCTCAGGGAGTCGAGACTCGGCGGCGAGTCCAGACAGGGCGATGAGAGATCTTTCCTTCGCACAGGCTTCTTCGTCGGCCTCGCGCGGCTCGCGCTTCCACCGCTCTCGACCACCGCCGGCGGCAGCATCTTCGGTGCTTGAATGCCGACGTTGTTCGGGTGCGAGCTCCCGTCGTTCTGCAGGAGATTCACCAGTAGGGGACTCGAGAGCGCGACCTGGTTGCCGCTCCCACTGCCGACGAGGTTGTTCGAACCGACCGGCGAACAGCTCAGACTCGCCGACGAGGACGTTGACTTGTACGAGGCGATCGGCTGCGCGGTCGTGTGACCGGTCGTCAAGGACGTTATCGCTTTCATGCTCTCCTGAACTGTCGGGTAAGGCGGAGGTGGCGGCTTATGCTTGAATTGCACGGAACTCTTTATCGTACTGGCTTGAGACTCGCGACTGTGGATGGCCTGCGCAGCGTGGGTCATGCTCGCAAACGGGAATGGACCGTTGTAGTTGCTTCGGTTCGAGGCGGTGGAATTATTCGCCGACGCCTGACTGCCCGATATCCCGACGCCACTGCTGCTCGACGAGGCCTGACCGGCCTTCGCTATGAACGCCGGTATCGGATCGCAGTCCGTCGGCGCTACAACGTTTGGCGAACGAAACGGCGGACTCTTCTCCGACGATGTTCCTGCGGAAATGGAAAATTGAAAATAATGTTTTCAGTTCGAAGGGAGTTGCGCGAGAGAAATTTGCTATACGCAAATTTCAATCGCGATATATCTTTCGTATGGTGGCTGCTTCGAATTACCGGCTGCTATGAGCTGAGCGACGTTGCTCATCACCGAAGAGATACCGGAACTGTTGCTCGGACCGGGCACCGCCGTCGTCGAGTCTTCGTTAACGCTCGCTGATGCACCCTGCATCGCATCCTCTCGCGATCTGTTCGCCGCCTCGTGAGCCTCCCCCGTACGCAGCACTATCTCCTGGGCCTCTCCACCGAATCGACCGGCTATTCTCAGCGATATCACCTGATGGGGTAATCAAACAGATTTTTATGCGAACGATTGGAATAAATAGTCGTGAATACCAATTTTGTATTGTACGTTATTTATACAGAAATTTTAGAATATAAACAAAATTCGTTTGAAATTTAGTATACCGTACTGGAAGTTTTTATGCAGAATTGTGATGAAAAATTAATGTTCAGTATATTAAAAACATCAGAAATACATTATTTTTTAATAATTTTCATTAATTGCCGTGAAAAATTGTATTCATGTTTTCATCACAATTTCACATTAAATTTAATGTACCAATTCCTGCATAAAAACTTCCAGTCTGGTACGTTAAATTTATATACAATGTGCATATATATATATATATATATAAATTTAACGTTAACAAATTAACATATATATAAATAACAATGGCATTCTTACCTGATCTCCCTCTACCTGTACCGAGAGAATGCCGAGCTGCGTCAAGGTCGAAGAACCTTGCGCCGCAAGCTCCCTCAGACGCAGAGCTGCCTCTCTTGGAATTGAGAACGTCACTCTCACGGAATTCCATGGCTCTACTTTATTCACTCGTAAAACGTCGCCTTTCTCTGCAAATAAAAAAAATTAATAAAAAAAAAATGAAATTAAAAAGTTATTAAAAACGATCGTACGTCGTAATTGGAACAAAAAACAATATATATATATATATCCGTTTTAAGAAAACCTTCTTGGGCGCTTACCTTTAGACAGTAGATATTTGAGACGATCTACGATGACTTTGAATTTGTGCGGAAATTCCGGATCCCCAAGGTCACCCTCGCAAGTTACCACCGTCTCGATCAAATCACCATCGCTATCAGCCGCCATGACTATGCGAGAAAAAACAAAACGAGAATAAAAATAAAGAAAAACAAAATGAAATATTTTACGAATATCGACGAGTAACGAGTCTCGACTCAAGGACGACGGTCGCTCGTCTTACTCACCAATCATTAATCACATAACTACCCGGAGAGCCTGGGGACGTATCAGTGAGAAACGTGCTTTTCTTTCTTTTTCTTCTTCTTCCTTTTCCTTCGATCGATCGGACGTCCGTCTGTCGGCTCCAAACCGACAGTCCCGCACTCCACTCCGGGCTGCGTGCTTAATTACCCTTTTCACTGTTTTTTTTTTTTTTTTTTTCAACACAAGACAAAATAACACATTGAGCGGACGCTGCGATATTCAGAACGAGAAAAAATAAAATAAAAATCGTAACGAAATATATTCGCGACAATGTGACACTAAAACGGAGCGTACGTTTTTTGCGACTGCGTTGCCGAACATAGAGGCGAAAAGAAAAAAAAAACAAAAATTGCGAAAATAATTCGCGATGGAAAATTTCGCAAATCGGTTCGACAATAATAGTGAGTTAAAAAAAAAAATAATAAAACCAGAGAACGAGGCGAACGTTCGTGCCGAAATTTCGTATTTCCTTATTGTCAAATAGCAGCGCAGTTATTACGCGCGTGCTATTATTTCGGTGGTAAAAAAAAAAATAATATACGCATGGTTTCAGCCTTGGGATTGTGCGATAGCGTTTAGCAAAACTACCGACGTTATTTCGTGGGCCGATCGAGATTTCGCCGGCGAGCGATTCGTCGATCGGTTTGCGTCTCTCGGGCGAGTTTTTCGAATACACTAAAAAAAAAAAAAGAGAAAAAAAAACAAGCACGGAAAGCGCGTAGGGTAAACACAATGTAAGGTCCCGAAGTGTACACATTTATTAGGTTATAATCCCGTGACAATTTGCGTACACAGAAATTCGAAAATTCGTTTCGCGTTTAATTGCTTTTAACGTACGGACCGACGTCGTTGACGGTCGATCTGTCGGAAGCGTTGGTCCGGTTGAAAACAAAATGTTACGGTAAATTGCGAGGCTTTACCATTTCTCGAACGGCAATTAAAGTCTCTTTTTCGGCCCACCGCTAAAGGCGGCTTCCCTATTCCTCTATAGGAATAATGAAAAATAGGTTATAGAGAAAAAGTTTATCGACGAGGCGCGCGAGCTTTATTATCGAGTTTATCGAAACAGCGATTTTCTCATGGCTCTCAAATGTCTCTGGAGTGGAAAAACGACGATGTTTTACGATAAAATAAGGCGCCCAGACCATTGGATATCCTGGGACCACCATTTTGTCCGTCGGGGGAGGTGTACTACCGTGAAGTGGGCTCAAGCATGCTCAAGATAGCCCGTCAAACGACGGTCAGTTTACAAATTTCGATGGGGTTTAAACAATCGTATGATCGTTTAATCGCTTACCCGAACTCTCGTACTCCCCTCTGGTTATTAAAGCGAGAGTCGCGGACCGTTTGTTTCCTCTCTCTAACGAATTATTATATACCGTATGAACCGAAGAATGAATTTTCAACGTTACCCCATTTCTCTCACCAACTTGGTGGGTGATTTATTCGCGTTCCAATATCACCGTCATACACAACGACGATCCACTTGTCTTAACCTAAAACACAACGCGCCCAGCTCAATCCACTTTCCTAACACGGCGCCCCGTGAGGATCACGAAAATACTCGACATAATTCGGCAATATAAAGGGACAAGTCATAAAACGCCATGAACAATAACAAGGAGCCGCCATTTGCAATGCGACTAACTGACATGCGCAAATCAATCGCGCGGGGCACGCTGGGTACGACCGTAACGCCATCTTCGCCGATCGTCTATCGACATCTTAACCTCTGTTTTATATTTATTATAAATCTTTGAGATCCCTCTCTTTCGCTTTATCAACAAAATCTCGCCCTCACCGGTCGTGATCGGGCGCTTGATTTTTTTTTTGAAGATTGTTCGACACAGCCCGCGGCTCGCCCGATCCTCGAACGCCGAGCGACCTCTGCGCTTTTTGAACTACACACGGTGACGAGGAAAAAAAATGCCGAACATTTTTTTTCGAGCCATCGTCCCGCCGTCGATGTGTCGCAACGATTGTTCGGCTCGTTTCGGTCGGCGTTAGAAACTTCCTCGACGATCGACGCGCGATCGTAATCGTCGATAATTATTCCATGCAAAACAATCAATCTTTTGTTAATACCCTTTATTACATCGATATACTTTGTCCGTTCTCCTCTCTCATTCTTTTGAACTCTTTTTACATCTCCGATCAAATCCCGAGAGCCACTCTCACTACGCCAAATGTAACGCTCTGAGCGTTTTTTACTTTGGACAGGATTGCATTAAACCTGCGTCGTTCATGATTTTCAGGGACGCCTCGGGGTCGTACGTTCTGCAATGTGAAAATAAACATTTTTTGGATAAAAAATTTTTCATCAAGATTTTTGAAATAAGAAAATATAATGCGACGAGTACTTGTAGAAATCTGCGTAGGCTTTCTTCCTGGCGTCGCTTATGAATATCTTCCAGAGCAAACCAGTCGTCAAGCTGACAATGGTAGCGCCGATAATATTTCTCTTGATGTTGGCCTTGAGAAGGCCTCTCATCTTAGGCTTGGCGATAACAGACATCTGCAAGATAATTGTGAAAATCTAATTTTTTTTTTCGTTCTTTCATTAAACTTTTTTTTTATATAACTGAAATCCATTATCGTTTTCGGCGACGGTTTTTCCGTGCGAAAAGATCGCCGATACTGCGAGTCTCGTACTGTCTTTGGGAAAAACATGACGTCCGATAAAATTATTGTTCCTCGAGACTGTTACGTAATTGCTTTATCGGCAACTACGTTTTTTTTTTTGTTGTTCAAGCGACAAATCGTCGCGCAAGTTTCATGGCATTGCCGAGGATGAAGCTTACCTTGGCTGTCGTTGAATCTGCTGCTGCGTTGAGTCTCGCAAGTTCCACTGCGCGATTATGGCTCTGCCGCAGACAGCAGGACAAGATTCGTCGAGGAAGCGCCGGAGCGAGGTATCTCCGCTAGACGATGGGTTTGTACGCGCATGTGTATACGATTGTCCCGATATTACGACTGTTCGAGCTGAGATGTAACGTGGATACGTCGGGAGAGTTGGCACGTCGTCGGCGAGATGGCCCAAACTTTAAATTGTTCACCGTTGTCATAGCAGAGCGCCGCCTCCGATCACGCTCGATCATTAGCTCCGTTCGGTTTCAGAGTAAACTGGAACAGAGCGCTCTATTTTTTTTTTACAGTCGAAAGTATATCTATATTGATCGTATATGTAGATACACCTTACATGAGAAAACGAGAGCTCTGCTTCAGGTTACTCTGAAAACAAACAAACGTCCCCCCCCCCCCCTGGCAGATTAAGCGACTATCGAAAGACCCAAAAAAACGACTGGTCGTTCTGCGACGCTTTTCGTTCGGAATAACGACCGAAAAAAATACCATTTGTTAGATTGAGGATGGGTCACTTTCCTAGTAATGACTGCAAATTAACCACGAAAACTACCGATGTATGAATTACTGAAAAAGCTCCAGGCTCGGTCGTTTCGTCGGCGTTGATCAGAAATTAACCGGAAGGACGACCATGTTGAAAGCTTTTCGTTTGTGTCGTTCTTCGGATTTTTTTTTTTACGAAAAACGACTTTTCTGATTTCTCGCCAACAGTCGATTTGCGGATAGTTTTCTCAACCTCAACCTAATAGAACAGAACGACCAGTCGTTTTTTGGGTATTTTGACAGTCGTTAAAAACGGTCGCTTGCCTCGCTAGGGCCATATAGACAAACACCATGAAATGGACCCAATGTGACGCAATGTTTGCGACATGCGCGGCACGCGTCACAAACATTGCGCCAACTGCCGTCGTTTTGTGCCGCTTGTTCGGCTCGGCTATTATGTTTAACGAAAATCTAAATTATCTTGACGATTTGAGGTGCTTTGGATTTGGCGTTTTTCATTATTATAACACGATTTCGCATGCGCACGGCTGGATTTTCTTTATAAGCATTCTTACCAGAAAACGAGCATGCGCATGCGCAGTTACGTTATATTAACGAAAAACTCTAAATCGAAAGCTCCTCTCTACGAGGCACATCGACGCACACGCTCGGGCGACCAAACCGAGACGGCATCGGTTATCTCATAAAAAAAAAAAACCATTCAGAGACACTTCATTCCGCGAGCGTCGAAGCAATTATTATCTTCGCAAGGCAATAAATATCCGCTGAAGATGAATTTGTACGCACACGCGTATACTATAAGATACGACACTGCAGGAGAGTTGGCGCCTCGACGGCGAGATGGCCCAACTTAACGTTGCCGACCGTAGTCGCAGCAGAGTACTGTCTGTCTCTCCACACTCGACTGTCCTATGTTACAAATCATCTCAACAATTTGTGAAGAGAGTGGCACAGGTCTCCGCCAGGGGACGAGCCAACACTGGACTAAAAAAAAAAAGAAAATCTCAACAGTTTGTACGAGGCCATCGAAGCACACGGGCACGAACGGTCAAGCGGCGATAGCATCGCTCTCTCACACAAAGCGTACGGAGATATTTCCTTGCGCGAGCGTTGTGGCGATTGTTATCTCATCATAATAATCGGTTTTGCACTATATAGCGTCGAGGCGTCGCGCAACGATCATCAGCACCGACAGGTATGTACGAAAAAGTCGCTATTTAACACCGAGAAAACGCGAAAGCTTCGAAACTGTTGATCTCTTTTTTTTTCTCTCTCGTTTGACAAACCCCGATACGCTACCAGTTCCAAGATCGATTGTATACTTCGTGAACGGAGCGAAAAAAATGCCCTTCTCTCGCGAATAACCGATGGTTTTTGTATACATCGTCGACTATCGTCTTGCTCATTAGCGATAACCTTGAAGGCGAAAATATCCTGTAAAGTTTACAAACTTCTCTAAACTGATACGTCAATCTTGCATCGAACAATGAGTCGATGACGGATGAACCGCGATTTAACGCGTTATCGCTCGACACAAATAAGCGGAATACGATACGATATGAATGCGCATTAATTATTTGCAGCGCGGAAGAGATCGACCGACCATGCTCGACTTGCTCAAAGGAAAACTTGTCTTTCTGCTGATTAGTATGTATAGCTATTTATTGCTCTTTTATCGTCTGCGTTCTTGCATTGCCCTCTTTGTGATACGAACTTTGAATTTCGTTTAAAAAAAAAAAAATCTAGATATTTCTTTGTTTCTCGTTTAATTATAAATTTTTATATGTTGAAAAACATAATTTCTTTATGAAAATATATAGAGGATGTGGAATTTTATGGACATTTATATAGAAGACGCAAATGATAGAGAATGAAAAAAAAAAATCTGCACACTTTCTACAAAATTCAAGTTCAATTGTTCAAGGTCAAATTAATATCTCCATTTTTTTTCAGTAGAAGATACATTTGATTTTAAAAAAAATTGTAAAAGTTGCACAACATTTGTTTTTGGAGTTTCATGATAGACAAGATTATTATTATTATTATTATTATTATTATTATTATTATTATTATTATTATTATTATTATTATTATTATTATTATTATTATTATTATTATTATTATTATTATTATTATCGTAACAGATGACAATATTGTTGGTTGATATTGCAGGTGTATGCTGCGCTGCGGCCGCCAAACAGAAGTCTCCTACTTTCAGCGATGCTTACACGGTCAAGGGAACTCTGTACATCCCGTACGCGGAGATTCGCGAGCCATTTTATGCCTGGTATGACAAAAAGGCCGGCGCGAGCCGCATCGATTATTATGGAGGTGAAGAATCAATTTTTTCTCCGAAATTCTTTCGGCAACTTTTTATTAAAATCCCAATCGGAGCTAACGATGTGTATATTAAAAAAAAATTCTTTCAGGTATGGTAAAGACTTTCCAGCTCGCCCATGACGGTCCCTACGGATCGAGCATAAAACTGTCGCCGATTACGACCGAGTCGGAATTGAACAAGGAAACTTGTCTGAAAGTTAACGGCAGCGAGGAATTCGCTTTTACGCCGCAAACGATAGTTCCGAACACGATGGGAATGGAGGTGAATCGATGAGCGCAAGAGAATCTCCTTTTTGCTTAAATAAATTGTTTTTTTCTCGACTTCGTTATAATAATCGCATTCCTTGCGTGCAACACGTGCGGAAAATCGCCTATATTTAAATAATTGACCAATGATCATTACTAACCTCTGCGCATGCGCGGTACTATTTCATTACTCCCTAGGAAGTAATTGAAGCCTTATTACTCTCCGGGGTTTCTTGCAACTTCTTGCGACGCAAAAAATGTCGTTATTTTAACGAAGTCGGAAAAAAATATCGTATTCTACACGGGAGAGAGCGGATTTTCGGCTCGTGAGATTTCTGTCCTCGTTTCGCTCGAGCAGTAAACTTCACCCTCAGCGAAAATCGCGCTGTTCCGTACCTTGCAGCATAATACAGCAAATTTTTTTTTCTGACAGTGCATAGGCGAGGAGATAATAAATGGATTGCTGTGCGAGAAATGGCGATTGGTCGAGACCATCGGCGAAAAATCTAACAAGTACACTCTGTGGATACGTTATAAGGTGCGATTTTTGGATACTTATCGATAGCTTAGACCTCGACGTAATTAATGAAAATGAGATAATCAACGAGTCGATCATAACATTTCAGAAAAACACAAAGCTGCCGCAGGTCAAAGAGCCGATACCGGTGAGGTACGAGATGCGCGGATTCAACACACTTCTCGGCTCTCATTATGATCATTACTATCTTGAGTACGAGTGGTATTCGTTCGACGTACCGAGCGCCGATGTGTTTCAAATAACCGACAGTGAGCGTTAAACTGCGATCTCTTCAATGCGCGTGAGGCCAAGATTTTGATATCGAGCTCTTTTTTTTTTGTATCGCAGACTCCACGTGCTCGAGTTTTCCTGGACCCGGTGACCGACACATTTACACCTTCAATCCGATGCGCGAATTCGTTCACAACGACGATTCCCACGTGGATGCGGCCTTCGATAGGTTCAAGCATACCCACAAAAAGCACTACGCCGACGATCGCGTACACAGCGAACGCAAGGAAATCTTCAGGCAGAATTTGAGGTAGAATTCCATGTCGTTTCGCGTTAAATTATTTGCAATTTACAAAAAATACAATGGGGTAAATTCGTAGATTTCACATTGGGGTAAATTTGCCGGTTTTACATTGGTGTAAATTGGTAGATTTTACATTGGGATAAATTCTCAGATTTTATATTGGAATAAATTCGTAGATTTCACATTGGAGTAAATTCGTAGATTTTATATTGGAGTAAATTCGTAGATTTCATATTGGAGTAAATTCGTAGATTTCACATTGGAGTAAATCCGTAGATTTCACTTGGAGTAAATTCGTAGATTTTATATTGAGGTAAATCCGTTAATTTTACGTTGGGGTAATTTCGTAGATTCATCCATTCGACGAACCGAGCGAATTTGGGTTACCAACTGGACATTAATCATCTGGCGGACCGAACGGAGCTCGAGCTGAAGGCTCTCTGCGGTAAGCAATACAGCGGAAAGACTGGAGGCAACGGTGGTCTACCGTTCCCGCACAATACCCAGGAGGACATTAAAGAAACGCCGGACAGCATGGATTGGAGACTCTACGGAGCTGTTACGCCGGTCAAAGGTAAGACGAACGATACTTGTGCTGAGCTGTAAGTAAATTTAACGATCGATTTTTTTTTCTTGTTTCAGATCAATCGGTCTGCGGTTCGTGCTGGAGCTTCGGTACGACGGGTGCCGTTGAGGGAGCTTATTTCGTCAAGTACGGTAAACTCGTGAGATTGTCTCAACAGGTAAGTGCCGGACACGGCTGTCTCAACAGGGTCCAGTTACCCGATTCGACAATCACTGTAAAAAAAAAATTCTTATGAAATTTACTCTATCGGACTGGATGTTTTTATGCAAAAACTGGTACATTAAATTTCGTGTATAATTGTAATGAAAAAATTACTGTTCCGTGTACTAAAAACGTAGCGAATACTTTATTTTAAATAATTTACTTTAATTTTCATCAAAAAGAATATTAAGTTTTCATCACAATTGTACATTAACTTCAATGTACCAGTTTTTCCATAAAAACTTTCAGGCCTGTACCTTAAATTCAGCATTTTTTTTTAACAGACTATACGTTATGTTTTTTTTGAATTAACGAGATTCGACCTCGCAGGCTCTGATCGATTGCTCGTGGGGATACGGCAACAACGGCTGCGACGGTGGGGAGGACTTCCGGTCCTATCAGTGGATAATCAAGCACGGCGGATTGCCGACCGAAGAGGAATACGGTGGTTACATTGGCCAAGTATGCATTCGAATTACCAACCGTTTGTTACGAAGACAGCGGCCCAAAAATCCATTTGTTTTTTTTTTTTTTAATGCGTTTTGCAGAACGGCTACTGTCACGCGGAGAACGTGACCCTCACAGCGAAAATGACGGGATTCGTAAACGTCACGCCGAACGCCGTCGACGCATTGAAAGTGGCGATCGCCAAGCACGGTCCGATCTCCGTCTCCATCGACGCCTCGCACAAGACATTCTCGTTCTACTCGCACGGCGTATATTACGAGCCAACTTGCGGTACGAATGATCGAAGCTTTTTTGTCAAACAATATCGATTCAAAGTTTCGAACTCCGACATTCTCGAGTATAATTGCTTGATAGCGTCTCACTTAAACTTATTTTTAAGTCGCTCAATAAAAAAGATCGAGCGCGTACAAAGAATCGTCCGAGACGCGTTTCAGTATTCTTTTCCCTTCAGGCAATACCGAGGACAAAATGGATCACGCGGTTCTCGCCGTCGGCTACGGAACGATGAACGGAAAGGGCTACTGGCTCGTAAAGAACTCGTGGTCGAACTACTGGGGCAACGACGGATACGTCCTCATGGCCCAGAAGGACAACAACTGTGGCGTCATGACGACTCCGACTTATGCCGTCATGGCGTGAAACTTCCACACTCCTCCCCGAGATTATTTTTTTTGTCTTTCTTTTCTTTCGTTTATTATACAATCGCATATGTTATATAGCCAGATGTATCAACGATAGACTATTAAAGTTTATCCTATTTCTGTAATGAAAAAAGAAAATGGCAATAATAAAATGTTAAGCTCTCAATATCCGTGTCCGATAGTTTTGTGAACGATTGGGTGTGTGAGAAAGTGTCTAAAGAAAATAGAACTGCTTCAAGCCCGCCCTAGTCTAATTCCAATGATTATCTGTTCAGTGCATAACGTGAACGTATTGCAAGTGTTCGCTCGAGCAACTGATTAAAAACTTTCGAACGAATCCGTCGTCTTTGAGAAATCAATAAATTCTCGGTAGGAGTCATTTGACAATACGTTTATTTGAGCTGATGATTAACTGGCCGTAGAATTCGATGCTGCCACATGGTAATTAACAGTTTACTTCCGTGCCGTTTGATACCGACAATTGATTGTAATTAATAAAATCGCGACGCGATATTAGTCATTTATATCGTTCGACACGCTCGACCGCGCGCCGAATAACTTGGAGCCGATTTATCGATGACAGGTGTGTACGAAATACCCGGAAATATAATCTAGCGCATGCGATAATTCAATATTTTTTCAACTACATATTTAATGTAGCGTCGGAAGAATAATTAATTTAAAAAAAAATTAAATCTCGTCGATCGTCGTTGCTTAAGTACTCTCAAGACAATTTTTTGCTTCTTATTATTTTCAATAAATTCATCTCTCTCTCTCTCTCTATACACATACAAGTATAAGCTCGCTAATATCTCAGTTAAAAAAGTTTCACAATAGTTTAATAATATTTCGTAATCACTTTCTTGATTTCATCGTTTTACTTTCATTCCCCTATATATATCAATGAATCATGGACCCTGAATTGACCGATCGTCCTTGATCGTTCTAATAAAACTAATAATCATTATTTTATCGTCTCGATTTGCCGGCACTTTTCGCGCCGATCAATTTACCCCTTTTGCGTATCTATATCTGTACCGCGAGCACGCACACGCGCACCCGCGCAGTGCACCTACGATAATAAATAGATAATAATTAGGAATGATGAGAGCCCGGCCGGAAGCAAAGGACGCGCGTTTCTGAGATTGCAGGTTTTGTCTTTTTTTTTTCTCTCGTCCGTTTCCTCTTCGATCACAGCAGCGCGGATTTTTCATTAAAGAAATCCCATTTCCAGTGCGTTGTAGAGATTCTGCGTGTCCGAGTGGCTGTTGATTCTCCAGAATGGAAAATTGTGCGCGCGAGCGGCGGTTTCCTCGTCGGAGCCATCGCCTATGACAACGTATGTGCAACGTCTTCCGAAACGTGCGACCACCCTCCCGAAGCAGCTTTCCTTTCCTGCAAGATAAACAAAGATTATCGTTTCGCGTCCGACGAAGCAGTTCGCAGTTGTTTGCGAAAAATAAGGGCGGAGTCGCCCTTTTTCGGGCATTTTCGGGATTTTTTTTTTTTACATTTTTGTGTTTATTGCAATGAAACTGAGCCTGAAAAAAGCGACTCTACCCTTAAGATAGCTATGTCGCTTCGCGTTCATTTCCCATAAGTTAGAAAAAAATAAGAGAAAATTGCAAGTCCGTCTCGATGGTATAAAAATCTGGAAAAATGCATGCATATTAAAGGTACTGAAAAGATTAATTTTGCATAATAATAATTCCAAAATGTTTTTAACAAATTAATCAAAAACGTAATTGTTTAACAAATTAACCGGCAAACCAACTTTTTTTTAAATGAAAATGATTCGTTCATTTTTCTGAATACGTATGATTTTTTCGTATTTTTCAATTATTTTTTATTTTTGTGTTTTTTCACACATTTTTTCCATATAAAAAAAAAATCGTCTCTCATTTTTCTCGAACTTATGCGAAATGAGCCCGAAGCGACATAGCTACCTTAAGGTAGTCTCTGCGGTAGTCGAGGCAACGCGACTGACTAATGAAGAAGGAAATGGCTCACCAATTTTCGTGGCTGAATAGATGTTTTCTATTGGAAATATTCCGCCGATACCGAAGAGCAACACCTTCGACAAGGCCGGTACCAGCTGAGTCGTCGTTACAAGTATGTTGACGCAATGTCCCCGCTTGTTTATAAGATTCAGACACTTTACGGCCGACGTCAGCCAGTTGTCCGTGGACAACTCTATTTCCGAACGCAGCTGAAGCCACTGTTCGCGTTTCGCAACCCCCAAAAGGCCGCCGACGTTGTTTCTGTAATTACAATATATCTCCTTGATCTTTCTGTAGCGAAAGGCCAGCTTTCGCATCCAATCGACACCGCCGCGAACACCCGAGGCCAAGCATATTCCATTGTTCGCCGAGGCACACTGAAAGCCATCGGCCGCGAAGTTGTAAGACGACAGATCCTGCCCGTTGTCATCCGACGCAACGTCCTCTATGTGAACCTGATCGCAGTCCTGCAAATTTAAATTAACCACACGAACAGATAAGCGATTCGAAATTTTGGAGTTTTGCTTTTCATTAAAAAATATTTAAATTTTCCTTTTTTTTTCCTTAATTAAATAAAAATTTCAAACAAATTTTTTTTCTTTCTTGCAAACAAATTTTTCAAGCAAATTTATCGGTTTTTTTTTCTCGGAAATGTACCTCGACGTCGTTGAAAAAAAAGTGGGTGTCCGCCAAATTGAATATCATCTCCTCCATTCTGTAAGCGAGCTGCCCGAGTGGCACGGGGTCCTTGCCGTGTTTGTTCGCAAATTGTCCGGTCAGCAAGGAGTGGAACACGACTATGGTTTCGTCGAGATCCCAAATGAATATCCGATCCGGTCCGGCTTCTGTAGTGTCCGCCGAGCCGATACTGTTTCCGCTTCCGCTCTGCCGTCTTCCGCGTCGGCAAGGCTTCGCCGATCCCCCTGAAGTCGATTTCGATCCGTTACGACGAAAGCCCACCACGGACAGCCCGGCATCGTTACGGCGCCAAATTAAATTCAACGTACCTTCGATGTTTCCGGTTTCCCGTGAAGTCGGGTCGGCCGCGTCGTGCGGTGTCGTGTCCAAGGCCAGGGCCGTTTTCGTCGAGTCTTCTTGCAAAAAAAAAAAAATAACAAAACAACAAAATTACTTTAATAAATCAAACAAGAGATTTTCGCGAAACGAGCGAAGTCTGCCTGACCCAGCGCGGTGTTCTCGGATCGACCGCGCCGGCATTACAGAGCTCGCTCTTATCCGCTTCACTTACCGGCAAAGTTAAGATTGGTGATATTGAAGGACGTCGGCGTCGCGTGGTAACCCGGCATCGGATAATATCCCGAATACTGGATCGGTACTCTGTCGTTTCCATACAGACTACCGCTATACGCGGTGTAGTCGAGCTTCTGAGGCAAACGTTATACAATTAGACGAGTTTTCCTTTTTAATTTACACCCAAATAATTTTTTTTTTTTTTTTTCTATTACGACGAAGATTCCTATTAGAAATTTTGGAATCGTATATAATAATATTTTTAAAATAAAATAAATTTATAAAAATAATTCATTTTAATATCGATCCAAAGTGAATAAGATAATAAAGTACAAAAAAAAACATACTTGCGAGGCGGACGATATATTCTGAGGTACAGTAGGAAAAGTAGTTCCGCCACTGTTGTAACCGGGATATGCAGTGTACTGTCCCATCGAGCTCGGTGTCGTGTACGAGCTCAGGTACGAG
Organism: Amblyjoppa proteus; assembly: GCA_963922035.1. Taxonomy (NCBI): domain Eukaryota; kingdom Metazoa; phylum Arthropoda; class Insecta; order Hymenoptera; family Ichneumonidae; genus Amblyjoppa; species Amblyjoppa proteus. Next base: position 2,034,893 of record OY998234.1, read on the forward strand.
CCCTGTAAGGTCGACGAGTTTTTCGAAGCCGTCGTCGATCCGTAACTCGTGGAATTGTACAGGCTGGAAAATTCAAGAAACGTCTCATCGTTATAATCGAAATAAAAATAAAAATAACAAAAAAAAAAAAACATTAATTTAGTTCGATCGATTTACGAAAATTTTCGCGCAATGCGAACATGCCTGTTATAATACTGATTGGCTCCGTAGAGAGAGCTGTAGTCCGCCTTTTCCATCGAATCGGCCGGATACTCCTGATCCTTGTCATCGGCAGTCTCGTCGATGTAAAGCTCGCCGCCGGGCACATTGTCGCTCTCCGAACAGTCCTGCACTTCGTTTTTCACCTCCGTCTCTGAAACTTCAGTCACAAAAGTCCGTTCAAGATGATGCAACTGGCCAAAGTTTCGTAGTTCGCTCGCGTTTGTCCCGAGTACGCGCAAAGATGCGTGTTCGTCGGCGATGCTCGCCAATTTTGTGATCGGTCAATTTTTTTTTTTTTTTTTTTTTGTCAATTGACTGTCACGCGACCGTCAATCGACGGGCGCGTAAATGAGCCGGCAATTGACGTTAAGCAACATTAACTCTAAAAACCTCAACGGTCCTAACTTAAAACTTAACAAAGTACCAATCTCGTTAAGAAAAAATAAATAATTTTACAGTCTTTTTATAATATTGTTTCATCGATGAATTTATTGATAAAAAAAAAAAAAAAAAAAATGAAAATAAGAATGAGTACGAAGTCAAGGAAGTACAAAAAATTCGTTTGAAATCAACCTAGAGTGCCAAAAAGTTGAACAAATTTGTGACAAAAAAAAAAAAAAAATTACGGTCAAGTCCCAACTCGATAGATGTTTTCGTTGTTTTTACCCCGAACAAAAGTTACGCTCATGGCACAACATTTTCCGGGACCAAAAAAAGACGGTCATTTTTTGGTCAATTGACGATTACAAGAAATGACCGTCACGGCGCATCTCCAGTGTGTGTGCGTGCGTGTGCGTTGTACACATTGGGTAGAATAATTCGAGGCCCGTGTCCGCTTCTCGCTTTCCTCCTTCCTCTTCTTCTTCTTCTTCTTCTTCTCAATTTGTATCGGAACCCAAGCACCACACTTAAGTGTCCAACACTGGCCACAGGTATAGAACCGCGCTGGCCAATACTTTAATTTTTAATTATGTTCGTGACTGGTGAGACCACTTTTTTTTATAGTGTACAAGTCTTATTCTCTTTTTTTATTATGTATGTACAAGTCTTATTATCTTTTTTTATCAAGAGTTATTCGGTGACAGGATTGAGAAGAACATCTGTGTCACAGATGGCGCCGTCTTTCAGGCGATCGGTTCGTAACGAACGAGATTTCATTAATTAGTCGAAACTAATTGATTAGTTAAGAAGAAGAGGAAGAGGAAGACCAGAGGGGACCCACAATTTTACGTGGAATCCGAACAACGATAAGTGGAGGTGAGCAGCCAAGGAAAAATCTCTGACTGCAACCGGGAATCGAACCCGGGCCTACTACTTGAGAGTCGCACGCCGATCCGCTCGGCCACGACACCCCCTCGCTTTCCTCCTAACGCGATATCGATCCACGAGCGTTCGTACCAACGAATGCACGAGCGCAGCGCCAGCGCCACAACAAGCACACGCACACATCAGCGGGAGTTATCGAAACTAATCTCGTCCCGACTATCCCGCTGAACAGCTATCCAGATACCGAGAGCGCAGTTATACTTATAGATTTTTGTACAACCGTCACACTGGCTGGAGTCGATCATTTTTTTTTTCTTTTTTTTTTCTTTCTTTTAATTAGTTTGTTTGTTATTTTTCTTTTTTTCTTTTATAATTATACCGACCATTGTTCGCAGTCCGAGGATGCTGCACGGGGCCCTCCGTTGACGATGACACGTTGCCGGCATTGTCTAAAACTCCTGCCGGTTTCGTCGGATCATTGTCCTCGGTTAACATATCACACTCTGCCTGAAACAATTTAAGAAAACACAGACTCGAGTGAATATCATTCGTCGATCGGAAACTATTTATCACAGTGAAAAAAAAAAAAAAAAAAAACATTGATTATTGTCAGCAATTTTGCTCTTCGAGATTCCGTGAATCCCGAACAATGTCCCAATTTCTTGAGAACATTCGGAAGACTCGGCCGGCTGACTGTGACGCATTGTACGATTGGAATCGATCGGATTACTCGGTAAATGTTTGGGCTTTTATTATTTATTTATATTTATTTTTTTTTCAACTTCTTTCGCTTCGAGCGAAATTTCATGATTATTTGAGAACTCTCGTGACTCTTTCAGGGTCGTTCGACAGCCTGCTGTTTGTTGAACTTATTTGTATTGTCTATATTAAAATTTGATATGCCTCGCTTTTTGGATTCGCCACTTTTGAGTTCTGTGCAAAGGACTTATTCACTCAATAAAAATTTGAATTACAATTATTCGAAACTCAACGACGACCCTGCAGATATCTCATCGAATTTAATATTTGGCAAGTCTCCGTCGATGCGCTGCTTTAGGAGGGCAAAAAAAAAAAAAAAACATTGTTCTCTCGTAGAACTTTATTCTCCAAGTGAACTTTGCTGCGCGCAAAAAACAGCTGTGATAACTCGATGAAATTGCGTGAGTTCTTTAGTGCTGATTCGCTCAGCTATGCGTTCTTTTATTTGCGGCTTTTCACTGCCAGTCGGTGTTTTTTTTTGTTTTTTTTTTTTTTTTTTAACTACCAACGGTACGTCCGATCCTTTGGGCGGAATACACTTTGTCCGCTTTGATAACGAAAGGAACGCTTATCGGAGCGGACTTGTGTCACTGTACGCCGAATTGAGAGCAGACTGAGATACAAGAACGCCTGTTTCAGCCGCCTATTCATCTACATCTCGAATATTTCTGGATTTAGCCGAACAGAGCGTAACTCTGCATTCAATGAACGCACCCATTTATTCTCGTGCGGATATCTTCAGAGTTATCTGCACCGGGCATATTCGGGTCGATCTATGGAGCGTACTTTTTTTTTTTTAAACGATTTCTCGCTCGATGCAACAATCACAAAAATTGTCGATTCTGGACGTCGAACATGTTGGGCGATCAAATGAGCGGCATTCGAATCCGCGCAAGAGTTGATTTTCTTTTTGTTCTTTTCTCTTTCGTAACCCCGATGATACCTGCAAGAGAAAAAACTTTCATTAAGTTGCAAGGGCTTCGTTTTGTAGCGCAAACTTCGCACGGGAATGTTCACTCGGGGAATAAAATTTTACGAGCGAACAATTTTTTTTTTTTTTTTTTTTTGTTCGACGAAACGCAATGTGATGCGCATATCTTCGGGATATATTTTATTTTTATTTTTTTTTTTTCGTTTCTTCCTCCCCTTTGTTCATTCGTTATTCATTGCGTCGGTTGCGAAATTACGGTGTCTCCAGTGGAGGGGTGACGGGATGAGTAGGCGTACACTCCAATCCCTTCCGACTGACCAATGGAAACTCCTTTCGCGACGATACACTGTACATTCTGTATATTCTTTATGTTGCCCAAGTCACTATCCATCGGCGTGCTCCGCCCTTAAGTCCCGACTATAGCAGGTGAGAGAGGGAATATCAAAGGCGCGCGCGAGGCCCGCTTCACGCACGCTCCTTCGCCATTCTCTCGTCCTAATCGAGTTACAATTACGACACAGTCATCATTACCACTAAATAAAGGTGTGTGTGTGTGTGTGTGTGTGTGTGTGTGTGTGTGTGTGTGTGTGGGTGTGTGTGTGTGTGTGTGTGTGTGTGTGTGTGTGTGTGTGTGTGTGTGTGTGTGTGTGTGTGTGTGTGTGTGTGTGTGTGTGTGTGTGTGTGTGTGTGTGTGTGTGTGTGTGTGTGTGTGCATACATACGTACACACACACACACAGCATAGGCAATTGAAGTGGAACACGATTTTTTTCGCCTGTTTTGGCAAAAGTTGGACCCTTTCACGTATACTGTCGCCAAAATAACCTTGTTCCACTTCAATTGCCTATTACTGTGTATATATATATATATATATATATATACACACACACTAAAATTAAAGTTTTTGTTCCACTGGCCGTGACCCATTTTATTTGTACTTTTTTTGAACTTTTTTTGTACTTTTTTTGAAGCAAGAAGGGAACACATGCGATAACAAACTAAGTCAAATAGTCATTGAAATGTTCAATTTTATATATAACTGTGAGAGGAGTAATCCGTCAATAAATATATGAATATCAATATCAGAAGACAATTCGTTAGAGTGAACTTGAACATTTTAAATCGTATATCGTTTGTTCGGACTAAGAAAATTAAATTTTATTTCAATAAATTATATCTTCATGCCGGAAAAAAAAAAAAAAAATTGTATGACGACTAATGGAATAGTTTTGTTCTTGCTTCTCAGTATGTGCGCGTGAGACACATAGATCTATGTAGACGCCGAAGATTAGCGAAATAGTACAAGGCGAAGCAGAGTTTTCTGTAAAAAAAAAAAAAAAAAAAAAAAATATTTTCTTGTTTTCATAGACGTGTGTGAAATATTTTCTTGTGTTCATAGACGTGTGTGAAATATTTTCTTGTGTTCATAGACGTGTGTGACGTTCTCTTGATCCAGCAAAATTGGGGATAATAGCGCTCGATGAAGTGGCGCGGCCGTCAGTCACGTTAATTGTCGCATATTAAGCGCTAAAACACTAACAATATAGGGCACACATGAGAGTGGACGCTGATATTTTACAACAGCGATACGTCGTATAAGAAAGTCATTATTCTGCATAATGAGGACGAGATACTCGGCACGATGTTATATACATGCCGGTAAGGAGATACGATTAAGCCTCCGATTAAGAGAGGCGACAACGAAGTCGACGCGACTATATATATACACATATATATATATATATATATATATATATATTCGAAAAGAACTATGCAAGCTGCGACAACCGAGTTATCGACGAGGAATTCGTGACCGGCTCGGATTGCATCAACTACCCTGGTCGTAATTTCTCTGGTAATTTCTTTCAATATTATTCTCTGAAAATTTTTCTGAAAATTACTCCGAACATATTTCCAAATATTAGTTGCAACATTATTCTGAACATTTTTTTTTTCTGAAAATTACTTGGAACATTATTCTGAGCATGAGTTTGGAAGTGTATTTTAAAGATTATTCTGAACACTTATTTGAAAGTGTATTTGAAAAATTTCATTGAAAATTAGTTCTGAAAATATTCTTTGAAAATAGTCCTAAAAATTTCTTTGAGAGTAGTTCTAAAAGTTCTTTGAAAGTATTTCTAAATATTTCATGAAAAAATAGTTCTGGCAAATTTCCTTGAAAATAGTTCCGAAAATTTTTTCAAAAATAGTTCTGAAAATTTCTTCGAAAATGTGTCTGAAAATGTCTGTATAATTGTCTCCGATTACATCCGCAACGATTTCTCTGAATATCAGAAAAACTCAACGCCTTTCCCGAGCCCAAATATTTCTGAGATAATATTCTCGAAAAAAAAAAAAAAAAAAAAAAAAAACAATGTGTAATCTTTTCCGAGAACACGATTATTTCTCTGCAATTCTCTGAACGCAGAGTTGCTCGTAGAGCGTTCACTGTCGGATATTTGCAGGCACACGGGACAGTCGGAAAATCCTAAAGTGGAATATAACAATGCCGATAATTATCGACGGTAATTCTTGTCAGTTTTTTTTTTTTTTTTTTTTTTTTTTTTTTTTTTCAATCGCCCAAGGACTGCTCGCAACAGTTTTCACAGCCGTGTGTTTGGAAGCGACGGGAAACTAAATGAGCGAAGAGCGCTCGGAAGAATGCCACCAGCGAGCCTCGTCAATTAGAATATATTACGGTTAACTAGCCGAATGGGATGCAGAGGTGGAAGATGAGATGCGCGAACTTTAAAGCCGACGAGGCATCGTCATTATCGTAAAGGTTTTCGTACATTAAGCGAAGCCTGTTTCTAAATCGAATCGAACGCGAAGGACAGAGGTGCGGATCAATTCATTTTTTTTTTTTTTTTTTTTCAGCATCGCCGCTTCTCTTTTCATTTGTCGTGTTCAATTGCGACGCTCGAGATTTAAGCTACCGGTAGCTACGAGCGCCGCCGCCGGATCGACCACGTCGAGCCTTTCCACTGTAAATCCCGTTGAGCCTCGAACTGCGGCGAACAAAAACATTTTGCTTCACAACGGTATGAAAAAAAAAATCAGTTCTACGCACGTTCTCCGCGTGTGTTAAACTTCACACGTTGTCAAGTAAAATTTTTGCACGATTCTCCGTGCGAAAAAACTCTCTCTTAACTCCTATGATTGCAACACTCGTCAGAAAAAAAAAAGTGACTTATCGCACTAGTATCGTAAGTTACTGTTTTAACACTCGGTGCGAAAACGGCAATTTTACGCACGCTTCGTGTGCGCAAAACCCCCATTTTCACATTTAGCGAAGTAAAATTTTGCACGAGACGTATGCTAACATTTTTTTTTTTTTTAATTAACTCGTGTGAAACTCACACGTTTCAGAAAGTTTTGTCGCACCAGTATCGTAAGTTACTGTTTTAACACTCGGTGCGAAAACGGCAATTTTACGCACGCTTCGTGTGCGCAAAACCCCCATTTTCACATTTAGCGAAGTAAAATTTTGCACGAGACGTATGCTAACATTTTTTTTTTTTTTAATTAACTCGTGTGAAACTCACACGTTTCAGAAAGTTTTGTCGCACCAGTATCGTAAGTTACTGTTTTAACACTCGGTGCGAAAACGGCAATTTTACGCACGCTTCGTGTGCGCAAAAGCCCCATTTTCACACTTAGCGAAGTAAAATTTGGCACGAGACGTATGCTAACATTTTTTTTTTTTTTAATTAACTCGTGTGAAACTCACACGTTTCAGAAAGTTTTGTCGCACCAGTATCGTAAGTTACTGTTTTAACACTCGGTGCGAAAACGGCAATTTTACGCACGCTTCGTGTGCGCAAAACCCCCATTTTCACATTTAGCGAAGTAAAATTTTGCACGAGACGTATGCTAACATTTTTTTTTTTTTTAATTAACTCGTGTGAAACTCACACGTTTCAGAAAGTTTTGTCGCACCAGTATCGTAAGTTACTGTTTTAACACTCGGTGCGAAAACGGCAATTTTACGCACGCTTCGTGTGCGCAAAACCCCCATTTTCACACTTAGCGAAGTAAAATTTGGCACGCGACGTATGCTAACATTTTTTTTTTTTTTAATTAACTCGTGTGAAACTCACACGTTTCAGAAAGTTTTGTCGCACCAGTATCGTAAGTTACTGTTTTAACACTCGGTGCGAAAACGGCAATTTTACGCACGCTTCGTGTGCGCAAAACCCCCATTTTCACACTTAGCGAAGTAAAATTTGGCACGCGACGTATGCTAACATTTTTTTTTTTTTAATTAACTCGTGTGAAACTCACACGTTTCAGAAAGTTTTGTCGCACCAGTATCGTAAGTTACTGTTTTAACACTCGGTGCGAAAACGGCAATTTTACGCACGCTTCGTGTGCGCAAAACCCCCATTTTCACACTTAGCGAAGTAAAATTTGGCACGAGACGTATGCTAACATTTTTTTTTTTTTTTTTAATTAACTCGTGTGAAACTCACACGTTTCAGAAAGTTTTATCCCACCAGTATCGTAAGTTACTAATTTCCTAACGCGTGCACGCAACATCCATCTTTCCGTTCTCGCGAAGCGAGCGCGAAGAGTCACTTTTTCACATCGCGCGCGAGAGAAAAATACTGCGCATATGAGCGCAAAAGCAATGTCCTTTTTTGTCGCACCAGTGCGAGAGAAAGTGCCTCTCTGCGGGTCCTTTCCCAAAAATGAATAACTAGATTTTCGTGAATTTGTTATGAAAAAATTATGTGAATAACGTATGCCCAGAAAGTGTAATTCCGATTCGTGTGAATTACGCACTCACCTTCGGCTCGTGCGGTATTTTCGTACTCGTCATGAGCTCCCATTCTACGCCCTTGCCATACAAATAACAATATTACACTATGGCAGTTCTGTCGCGAATTCAATCCAAAGTCATCTGCATAAAATTTTGACACGTCCATTTAACTAACAAATTTTACTTGTTCAAAATCTCGAGGGCTCTTACCGACCATTTCGATGAATAATTGGCTCTTGAAAAATCGGTCTTTCTTGCACGGCACTTACGGGAGAGCTTGGCGAAATTGATCTTCGAATCGAGAATTAACGTACCTAGATCAAAGATACAGAAAAAAATATATAAATACTGCGGACTCGCGAGTCAATCAGGAATTCATGCGTAAAAAAAAAGAAAACAAAAAGTCAAGTCATCGGACTAATTGTTCGATAGAAATGCGATCAAAGTGCATTATTTTGGGGACAAATGACGTTTCCTAACCTAATCCTCATGAAAATGAAGTCAAATCGACACTAAACCAAGATAATCCCGCTTGAAAATAATCGGTTCAATCTAATTAAGAACATATTCATAGACACTGTATTATTATCAATAATATTATCGATGCAGACAAAGTACGACATACCATTATTTTATTTTTTTTTTTTATGACACAGACGCTGATGTCTATGACTCCGGCGTACCGACAGAGCTACCTCAAACAGTGGAAAGCTTTGCCGGTGCGTGAAACCTACAAGTCGCGATGCCCGTCTCACGAAAAGCTTCCCAACGTGTTCCTCCGGTCTCTTTCCGGATACGTCGAACGTCTGACAAAGACAATGCGCACGTGAGAGAGAGAGAGAGAGAGAGAGAGAGTTCGCACGAAGGAATGTTCCGTGCATGTCAACCAGATGTGGGGAAAAAAGAATCATCCGGCAAATTCGAATCCTACCGAGTCGTTCTCGAGGCAAACAATGTCGTCTCAATACGACGACACTGAAACGATAAGAAAAAAAATCCACTCGAAGGAAACCAACGAGCCACGATAATGACTTTCGGCCGAGATCCTTGAAGGAAAACAACACAATTGCACGACGAACTTTCGCCAACTCCCGATACAGCGATAATTCAGAAACTATCGTTGAAAAAAAAAAAAAAAAAAAAAAAAAAAATGCATTTTAAGTAAAGGAACTAGCGCAATTTCAATGAAACGGCAATGAGACGATTGAGCCGTCGCGACTGACCTGTTTGGATAATTGAGGCGTAGTCCACCGGCGTCGATTTCCCGTTCGATCTAATACTATCGATAGTCGCGATTGACGATCTTTCCTGCACGACGGACCAACGTCATCCCCGCTGCGAGCTCTTTATTATTCCCCACTTCGTTTTGTAACTCTTGTGCGCCACAGAAATCGTCACACTTTGTTTTGCTCCCTCGTCGTAAACAACGTTCCCACCGGCGTTGGATTATTCCGGCTCTGTCCCACTGTGTTTTCTCTACCGACGGAGAGCGAGAGCGAGGGAGAGAGAGAATCGGCTCACTTCTCTCTGGCTTTCCACATGCGAAAAAGCATCGTGCACGACCGAGCTCGTCCGGATCACTCGGACGAATAGCCGGGCGAAGCGCGATTCGTCTATAAACCCGGACCGATGTACGCGGTCCAGTCGGTGGCCGGTGTTACAAAAACACTGGGACGAAGAAACCGAACGGAGACTATCCAGCCGAACAGACTCGAGGGGTTGGAGGATGGAGGATGAGCGAGGCTAAGACAAAGCTACGAGGGTGGCGCGAGAGCTCGGCCGAACGTCGTCGACTGCTCTTTTATGCACGACGCACGGACGGGAAGGAAAACAAATAGCCGGCGGAGGCCGAGTTGTCGGTAGTCGAACGGACGGGGAAAAAAAAGGTCTCACTGTACGATGCGTCGACTATCACTCGTTATATTTTTCCAACAATTAGATCGCGACCACTCTTCGTGACACTGTCGTCGATGATTTCTTGCGTTATTTAAGGTAAGAGATATGCATGTGTATATATATATATATATTTATTTCTCTTCTACGTACGCCGTTTAATTCGAGAACAAATGAATTGTCATCGCGAACTTGAGGCTTGCGAAGCCGGTGGTTCGGCGCTTTGTGTGTCGCTGTGCGCTCTCTGCCTAGTCCTCTGTCGCGGCGTACTGTATATACACGTTATACACAGGCTCGCTCTCTCTCTCTCTCTCTCTCTCTCTCTCTCTCTCTCTCTCTCTCTCTCTCTCTCTCTCTCTCTCTCTCTCTCTCTCTCTCTCTCTCCCTCCTCGCTCCCGGCGTGATGCTGCTGCTGTGCAGCCTGTGGAGTTCTGAGCATGCGAAATGTCGTCTGGCCACCCCCGCTCGACGATCACGTGGTTCTTGGGCGATGCCCCCACCGTCCAGGTCTGTCCTTCTTCTCGCTGCGGCCGTTCGGGGCTCCTCGTCGTGACTCCGCTCCGTTAATTGGAGTGTGAGAGAAGATAATGAGAGCGAAGCGGCGCGCGAGTTGACGAGGAGGGCGGGAGGGACGGAGAGGGACTCGTGGGACAATCGGTGGGAGCGCTCTCCGGGGTGAAGAGGGCTTGTAACCCTTAGGAGAGAACTGACAGGCGTTCGTATTATAGAGAATTATGGTGGATGCTTGTCAACATTAATTTCGACCGTGTCGAAGCACTCGGAACTAATAGACCTTAGGTCGGACACGATTTTTTTTTCACCCGGATACGGAATGAAATTTTAAGGTTCTATAAAAAAAGATAAAGGATTTTTCTGCATTATCGACGTAATTGCGATGTTCTCTTTCAAGTCGCACAATAATAATGTTTAATTATACTATTTAATTAAACGCTATTTGTTTGTTTTTTTTTTCTACATTAAATAAGGTAAAAGGACATACAACTTGATGATAATATAATCTTTATATTATCATCTAATTATCATATAAGAAGAGGCGCGCTTATTATAGATAATTATAGTAGGTGCTTGTCAACATTAATGTCGACTGTGTCGAAAGCGCTCGGAACTGATAGGAGTTTTTTTTTTTGCGAGATTTTACTTCCGGCATCCGGAACGGAATTTTAGGTTCTATATATAAAAAGACCGGAATTCCTGCATTATCGACGTCACTGCGGTGTTCATTTCCATGACACACGATAATACTGTCTAATTTAGTCGTGATAAATGTTCACATCAACGTTACAGGCGGTTGGCTATCGTGGATTCGTGTAACGCGTAAATTCGACGTATAATTTTCTTTTATCACTCGTCATGGGCCAACATTTTTTTTTTTTTTTTTAATGCTATCGAGACTACCGTCCCGTTTCGGATGAGTTGCCGATCATCAGTCCCGGCCCAGTCGTCATACCCGAGCGATCTCCCGTGCACATGCCTATTGTATCCTCATAATGGACGTATAAGCCTCGGAAGGAGCCAGAAGAGATACAGCCAGGGACGCTAAAGGTTCGTAAGCGGCTCTTAATCCTCGTGGACCTAGTATTTTCACGCTCGACCGAGAATCCTTCGAATATTCTCCAAAGAGAATGAAGTGGATCTGTGTGCGTGCGCGTGGGATGCGAAAAATCCTCTCGAGACCAAAACCGGCGTTATTTCTCGAAGCTACTTAAAAAAATAAAAATAAACAAAAAATCGTTCATTCTTGCGAAACTTGAAACAAGAGAAGTGTTCTGGGTGGGATTACCTACCGAGCACCGGACAGACACACGGCTCTGCAATATCGGTAAATATTCCTCTTCGACGGTCTCACAATCCCCTCCCAAAAAAAATTAAAAAAAAAACAAAAAACCCAGACGACAATATCGAAGGTTTCACCCAACCAAGAAAAAATAAATCGATCCAACTTGAAATTGAGAAAAATCTTGCGATCTCAATTGATGTGTATCGTCACTCTCGCGACAGACATGCCTAAACGATATTACTCCGCGGGCTTCCATTGGACTTCGTCGCCGTGCGACGCCCGGATCCTGCGGCCCTAAGGCATTTGATTTAGATTTACTTTAGCTGACGAAGCTCCGAGTGCTACAAACAACCGTAGCGGCTTCGTGGTCGTCGCCGGGACTATACGTGCGGCCATGTGTACCTGTACCTTCGTATATACAGTGTATATAATATATCTATATATATAGACATATATATATATATATATATATCGCTGCCTTCGTCTGTGGTCGCAACGAAACGCACATTTTTGTTCGTCCTACACCACTACCGCAAGTTTCCTCTTGCAATGTCCACAGAACCCGTATGTATTACGTTACTCCTACGTGAGAATATTTCAAGTGTACGGCGTTATATATTCGTCCTGTATGTAGCTCCGCGCGTATTGTACGCACGAATACTGACGCACACACTGACGGCCGCGAGTGGGAAAGAGCGGTTGGTGTATATAGGGAATGTACATAGGCGCGGTGGAGGGCGCAGGCGCGGGCAGCTGTCACCTTACACCCATGGAGGAGACATGGGGCTGGGCCGGCCATTCTCAACTTATCTCTAGGATCTTTGTAAACATGTCGTGAAATCCGAGTACCCCCCGACAGTGGCGTAGAGTACGGGGGGATGGTTCTGTTTTAGCCGAGGCTTCCGAAGCCACCTCCGCGTTGTTATGCCCGCTCCTTCTCTCTTCTTTCCACTCAGGCGCTGAAGACTCGAGCGCCGGTGGTCTTTACCGCGGAGGTACCGTGAAGCGTCCGCGAAGAATATCCTTCTGCCTCGCTAGGCTGCGCGACTTCATCCGATTTTTGCCGAAAACAACTCTGCGAGATCGTTTCTTAGGGCCGAATGTCCGTTCTCTCCGTGCACGGTACTCGCTGTTGCGCACCGCAGAGATAAAGGCTCGATATATGTCCCGATCCTCAAACTTTATCCGACAAGTAGCGCGATTCGTCGAACTCTTTTCTGCCGGTCTTTGTTTGTAGCGTCTCGGGCGATCTGTCGTGGAGGCGTATTTCCGATCGCGCTTTACGCAGCGCGGGGATTCCCCGGCGAATTAAAATTTTCTCTGTTAACGCTGCTCATGGGCCTTTGTCGTTCGGAGAGCAGCGCAAAGTTGCACGGAGCGCCGAAGCTGGACGAGGCTCGCCAGACAAGAACCGCAGCATCGCGTGAAACATAATACAAGTTGCAGCAGCGAGAGAGGTGAGCAACGGCGGTGGGACGAGGGGGGGGGAAGGGGGAGAGCGCAGCCATGCGAAGGAGCTAGCTAGGAGGCCAGCAGGCCAAAGAAGGCGACGCGCTCGAATCAGATTACATCTCGGGTCCGGTGGTACTTACCCGCTTATCTTTATTTTTTATTTATTTTTTTTTATTTCACTCATTTTTTTTTCGTCTTCGTTTTATAAACTTCCAGTTCAACTCAGTTCACTCGATTTCGTTTCGACGACAACGTTTCGCTAGTGGATTCCTTTGCCTGTATGATATATACGCGGTCGCGCAGGTACGATGCCTTCCAGGGAGGATGATCGAAAAATTTGTCGCTGCTCGGACGAGCGCCGAGTGAGTTATCGACCGGTAAAGGCCGCTCGAGGAAGCACGGTCGAAACTACGCGGGCTCGTAGGTCCACCCCTCCGATCGTTAACCCAAAAAATTCTCTTGTTTGTAATAATTTAAAAAATGTTTATTATCTTACCACTTAAAATTTATCGTCTTAATCCTAAGATCGTTTAGAATAGAGATGTGTTTAGAATAGTGAAAGCGTTAACTTGTCGTTCGTTGCGTTTCGAAGGACAATCATTCGTTGTCGTTGCCGGTCGTTTGTAGATAGACCGGGGTCTGTCCGCTCTGAGCCACTTGGATTATCTGCGGCTGGGCCTGTATCGGTGCCGCTTGAATTATTATCGGTTGATTGCTTCCGCCTTGCACTTGCATCCGAATCATTTGCAGTTGTTGGGGGGTCAGCTGAATCTGTGATTTTTATCAACGATGAAAAACACATTAATTGTTATAATAATTCATAATTCATAATTAATAATTGTAAAAAGGGCTTTGCCTGTCTATACAAACAAAAAAAGCATTGATCAATGAGTAGATAGAGCTTGTTCGATAAAATATTTGGAAGCGTATCGCGGATTAATTATTGTTTTCGGGCGACTCTTACCGGTATTTGTTGTATATCGCCGTTCGGCGTTACGATTTGTTGGACTATCTGTATCCCGCCGGCCTGGGAGTTCGCCGTTTGTTGTGCTTGCTGCAACTGTATGACCTGCTGCTGGCCGGACGATTGCTGCGGACTCTGTACCGTAACCGTTTGCGTCGTAGCCGCGTTCGGCGTTTCCTGCGAAATTATTGCGATTAACGAAACTTCAATTAGCCGTTGAGGCAACGTGAAATGCTCTCCCGCCCACGGTGACCGCGCTCGGCCGATAACATATCGTTTCTTCTATTTTCCACGCCACCGTTAATATTTAGACTGAAAGTAATTTTTTTTTTTTTAAGGCGAATGAACAGCAGTGAAAATCTATTTTACTTTTGACCGAAGTATCCAGTTTCGAACAAACCTGAGAGAGACGAGTCAGGATTCAAATAAACTGCTTGCCAAACTTTGTCAAGAGATTTTTTTTTTGTCGATTTAGAGAAGACTAAACTCGGAGAAAACACGCAGTCCTGTGATCGCCGTGAAACGCACAAAGCTGCTCGCACATAAAACAATTACCAAGTTTCCACCGTGAGTGAGGTCGGGCCGAGATTTACTCTGAGCTAGTGGAAAAATTATAGTAGAATCAAAATTCACTTATGGGGTTGACTAGAAAGTTTCGAATTAACTAGAAATTTGCCACTGGTCCGGACTCGTTTCAGTCCGGTCTCACTCACGGTGGAAACTCGGTACACGTACGGAATACAAACGGGCCATGCCGTATTCAGACACAGCCGTGATTGGCTGATACTCGCGGATTGGTTTCCGATCTGCTCCGATCGCCTCGTCTGTATGACGGAAAACGGCAAACGTTGTTTTATGTGCGAGCACCTTAAATCCGGTCTTTTTGCTCTAGCGGGCAGTTGGCAGTTAAAAAATCGAGAAGGTGATTCATTACCGACTGTGGTATCTACGCCGTGTCTCAAACCGCCGATTCATCGATCGATCTATCCCATAGCGTAGCGCTCGGTCGGTAACATATCGGTTCTCCAATTCTCTACGGCACCGTTAATATTTCGACTGACCGCAAATTCTGTTATTTTCAGTCAATGGACAGACGAGTAAAAATCTGCTTTTGTCAAAGTCTCGCAGAAAATAGAGGCGATTCATTACCGTAATAGATCGATCGCTCTACCCTCATCGCTCCGACCCAAAAATCGGTAGAAAGTGGAATATATCTGCGTATTCACCTGCTCAACAGGACTACCGATATTGATGGTCTGAATTTGTCCGGTCGATGGCTGAACGATCTGTATGGGCTGCCCCCCGGTGCCGTTATTCTGAACGTTCTGATTCGCCGAAGCTTGCTGCTGAGCCAGTTGAAAGTAGTAATGAACCTGATCGGAGTTCATCGAAGTACGAACTATGCTCTCTGTCTGGGCTTTGCTCTGCTTGAGCTCATCCCTAGGTACAATGTCGATCAGAAAATCAAACTGATCGTATTTCGTGATAGCCATGGCCATGTCGTTCCTCTGGAGGGTTCGCCTCTTGCTTTCCTCCGTATGAACCCACGCTCTCAGTGTAAGTTCGTGAATGAATATTTCCGCCGCTTTCGAGAATAGCATAGGAGCCTCGGCGCTGATCATCTTTACATCCCTGTCCAGTTTCATTATTTTCTTTATCCTGGCCAGGGGCAGCGATTGGGTTTTCAGGTCCATCTGCAAAATATTTTGTTTTTACATTTTTCATCTGTAACAATCATTGTGCCTGTACAGGGTCGGCCCGGGTCAGCAGCCAGTCCCCCCTTGTGGCTGTAGCGAATTTTCCATATAAGACTAGACATTTAGCTGTTGTATCAAATCTGTGTTCTTATATATTTTGTAAAGGAGAAATCCATTTGTAAATAAACAACCAATCAATCGAGCTTTCCCAATATATCGCTTTCGCCTTTACATTTCTCTCTAGAGCATACGGAAACTGCAGAAAACCTATGCCGAAAACCCAATCTCCGTCAGTCTCAGATTCGCTTTGCGGCGCCGGAGCTACGTCGTCTTTCGCCTATAATGTAAACATGGACTACAGCGACGACATACCTGAGACACACCTTGTGAATCATGTATATATCTGAAGCTACATCCTGTCCATATTTTTATTGCGAACGAAACGACGGCGCCGGAAATCAAATCCTCGACCTACCGGTGCTTCAGCTTAGAAGCGAGCACGCTAACCACTAGACCAACGCTACGGTTTTCATCTGCAAAGTATCGTTTTTACTTTTCTTCCTGACCATGCCGACGACCGTACTCGACTCGCAGTTGTAGAGAAAAGATGTACCCACTGTCGTGATTTTCTTTATTTCCTCCGTAACCTTCGGCCAGAACGTGACGAGGGCCTGCTGGGCCTCCGAGTTGCCCGGGGACGAATTTTGCAAATCTCCATTCGAATCGCCCTCAGCCTCGCTGTCCTGATTCCTGAAAAAAAAAAAAAAAAAAAACGAAGGTACTGTCAATAGAGTCGTTTGCTGCCGAGGCGACGAGTTCGCGGTATTGTTCAGTGCGACGCGACAAACGACGAACCGACGAATACAGGCGACTCGCGCGATGTTTTATTTTTATAACGGAGTATACGAGGGGTTACATAACCTCGAAGCGTAACAATGTTTCGTACTCACGCGTTAACGAAGAACACCGACATCTTGGAATGTGCTAAGAGAGGATAGCGTGTGTAAACGTGCGAAATTTTTTCATTCGCTGACGAGGCACATTATCCTTCGAATTGGGTGTACGTATTTCGTTCGAGTCGTATTTGAAAATGTCGCGGCTCAACTTTATTGACGAACGATTTGCTTCGGCCGAATATTTGCGCCGGAATTTCTCGCCAATCGCCGCTTCTCTCGCTCAGCAAGTGGATGTGACTTTTTTTATACTACGGTAAACACACTGTGCTTTAACGGTAGAAAAGTTCGAAGGATCCGTCGGCTTAGCAGAGATCGCTTTTACCCACTCTACAATGATATTGGATTTAGAGAACTTTTCATTTGCATATTAAGTAGTTACTATTCGGCATTGTGTTTTTAATGTAAATGTCATTTACATTAAAGCAATGGGAAAGCCTTTTTTGGCCACACAGTTTTTTTTGTACACGCCGCGGAATTTCTCGCCAGTCGCCCGGATCTCTCGCTCATCAGGTGGATGCACCAATTTTGATAATACGGTAAGCACACTATGCTGTAACTTCAGAAAAGTTCGAACAATTCGTCGGCTCAGCGATTTAATCGCTTTTACTCACTCTAGCACGATCCCGGCATTACGGAACTTTTTATTTGCATACAGGTAGTTTGTCATTCGTAAAATACGAATGTAAAAGTTATTTACATTAATAAAGTAATCGTATCGGGTGAGAAAACAAAACGCCGAGTACCGAAGAGCACACGGAGTCGTTAAACAGTCAAAATCAGCCGTGTACGGCCTTGTAGTTGCTCAATTTTTGAAACACATGGTTCAACACTTGTTTGCTCGACGTCGTCATGTCTCCGCTGTCGAACCTTATTATCGCCCCGAATTCTCTTATGTAATAATCGAGCTCGGTAACGTTTACCGGCTCCTTCGTGGACATGTATTTGTTGCTGAGCTGAGAGAGTTTCAGTATGTCCGAACTGAACGCCTCGTCGAGATCGAACAACTCCAGAGCCGGTGGCTCGAGCTCTTGAAAGCTCGGCGGAAACACCTGCCATCAGATAACCGTGCAATAATTAAAAAGAATTTTTTTTATCGACGATATTGAAGAATAATCTGCGAATGTCTTCCTTACCGACGCCTGCGTCGCCGGCAGTGGAGTCTCAAAGTGCGGGGCAATCAGCGTCAGAGGCTCGTGCTTCACTCCCAGAGTCTCGTAAGCCTTGATGCATGCGGGTATCATCGAGAGGTTTATCGAATAAATGTGATGCTTGAAAAGTTTCGTATATTCGCGTGGCATGTCGATGTTGTCCATGTCTTGAGTGCAGACCTTCGGATTGTCCGCCTGTTGCGCAATGTCGGGCACGAAATTGTACTCGGAATACTGAAAAATAATAGTAATAATAAAGACCGCTGAAAAATCGATGCCGCTCGAGCGGCAGCGAAATTCACGCGGCGCCGGACAAGTATAACCCTCACATCGATATCGTCGACGTTTCCGCCATTCGACGCACGATCTTCGGCGTTAAAAAATTCAAAGATCATCTGGCGAAGCTTGTCGTTTTGTTCCTTGTCGATGTAAGTGTCGCTGAAAATTCTCGATGATCCGAGGACGACCAATTTGCCGGCGCTGTTGTTGTTTCGGGCCGAATAGTACGCGCATATCGGTCTGTTGATCGGAATCGCTAGTGTGCCACTCGAAAGGGCGACCGCAGCCGGTTCGACGATGTTGAGCGTTGCTCCGTACGGATATAGAAAGTTTGAGTCCCTGGAATGCATAAATCCTTAAACAATAAAATTTAAAATGCACATTTTATTTAGATAGGAAATTAAAAAAAAAAAAACTAAATCCGAATGGCTTTATGGAATCGTGACAAACGCATATATACAGTACATATGTACTCATATGCACTCATATGCACTCATATGCACTCATACGCACTCATATGCACTCATACGCACTCATATGTACTCATATGTACTCACATGTACTCGTATGTACTCTTATGTACATACGTACAGAAGATGACCGCGCAAGTTGTATGCTTGGGAATCAAGTCAATTAGACACGACCGGGTAAGTTTGATTTCCCACTCTCCTTCTGTTCACGCTCCCTTCCCTTGTAAAAACAAGGAGCAGCAACGATTTGATAGACAGGCAACAAAATGGTAGTGGTATTTCGTCTGCCCACCATTCAGGACTCTCAGAACAGGGCGATTTATTTAACTCTTTGTAAGTCACACCTCCACCCACTCTTAGGCGCTACCGTAGCAACGCGTGGTCCCCACTCCACGTTTGTTAGTCCCGTTTCGGTACGGCTTCGGGCGATGTGACTTACAAAGGGCTAACTTATCCGGTCGTTAAAACTTATGCGGATCCAACTTACGCGGTTGTCTACTGTATATATGTATCGGAAAATATCGTGGCGTAACGCGAAGATCGTCGATCGCACTCACGTGTATTCGTCGCGATTTTTCAGCAGCTCGGACCTGTTCGCCAAACCATGGAAGATGAGACATTCCTTCGGATGGCTCGTTTGACTGTAATTCATTCGTACGACGCTGTCTGACGATCGACAAGGATTATTGTACGATTATATAATGCGTATACGATCGAAAATTATTCCTACGTTAGTTTTTCAATTCGAAAGTTCATTGTCGTTATACCGTTGTTCACCATTATTCCGTATTCCTCGAGCAAGAAGTTTATATTGGTGTTGAATACGGTCTCCCCTCCCTCGCCGAGCATAACGAGAACGTTGCCGCCCTCGTTTATGAATCCCCTGATCGAGTTCATCTCAATCTCGGTGAATTTACTTCGCGGTCCAGCGAGCACGAGGACTTTCGCATTGATGAGCGACTCTTGAGTGAGGACATCGTTGTTTCTTCAACGGTAAAACGGTTTAAAATGTTACAGAGAAAAGCACGATTAATCGAAAAATCGATAGACGAAAAAAAGAAAGTGATAATATCGCCGTGTCTAAACCCGCGCTACGGCCTAACGAACGTACTCGACAAACTTCCACTTGGGCTTGAGCTTTCTCTGCAGCACTTTGAATTCCTCGTTGAGCCTTCTCTCGTTCTTCGAGGCGTCGAATATTATCAATTCGGCGTTAGCGTCGACTCCACCGAATATCGAACTCATTTCCTCGCTCCCGGCAAAACGCCACTTGCCGCACGTTATCCGATGTGACAATCTCGACGTTTGTAATACCGTCGAAAAACAAACAAAAAAAAACTTCAACACGTAACAGTGACTTTCGGTAGGTGAGTGCACGATACCGGGAAGTCCGAATCGTCGAGGCATCGAATGGCATTGTTTTCGTTGCCCATGGCAACAGCTTGAATCACCAAAGAGGCTCGCATGATACAGGCCCGCGCAGTTGACCGCGAAGTCCGGCCAATAAAATGTTACAATCATTCTCATTGACAGTCACGCGGAAAAAAAGTTTCGGCCTTTCCGTCTGTCCGACCTGACAAAGTACGATCCATCGGATAGAATTGGCGTAGAAAGCGAAAAAAAAAAAAAGGAAAAAAAAAGTGAATCTCTTGGCTTTCTCGATCGTAAGAGTGGCAGAGTGTGAAAGGAACAGTGACGACTCGTGTAGGACACGAGAGCAGATGGCGGGCCGGACAGCGGAGCGCGGCGAAGCGCTTCGGGTCGCGAAAGCGAAAGGTACGAGAGCGATCGGCGGACGGTTGCAGCCGGAAACCGTCAGAGGGCGCGCTCTGCACCGTTGAACGGGCCGTTCGGTGCGTTGGACGATTCTTCATTGGTCGCGCTAGAGCGCGCCACGAGGCGACTCGTAACGGACCGCCGCTTTGGGCAGCCTCGCGTAGATTGTGTGCGGCCCGTGGAGCCGTCGTACACACAAGTTGGACACTGAAAATATCGGTATGAGCGTTAAAGTGAGGCCCAACTAATCGGCACGTTCGGTCAAGCTCCGTAAACAATATGGCTTGTGAATATTCGTGCGCGGGTTATGTCGTCACCGTCGTCAATTCAAAGTGTCCCGAGATGGGGAATCCGGACTATCAGTAGAATTCGCTTACGGTGAGTAACAAATAACAACAATCTTCGACAGCGATTGGTAACAATATTTTCCGCATAATGACCGTTCACTCGCCGAAGTTGCACGACGTTCCTGCATTGTGTTCGCCCTGCGAATTGGTCGATCATTGGACAAGACCAATAAAACTTGCCACAAGCGTGTGTGACTATCGCCGTTTGTCAGACTCCCGACATTGGGCGAGACAGCGTCTATAGGAAAAAGCTGAACAACGATATAAAGTAAATATAGCCTTTGTTTATACCACTTAAGCCACTGATTTATTACTTTTTGCATCGTGCACGATCGAGCCTTTGAAGTCTCGAAGGTCAGTAACGAGACGTCTTCGCCTCGTCGCGTAACTGAAGTCTCCCCAGAGACACGTTGGGCTCTTGGACTCTATTTTATTTAATTCGTCTCGACATTTGCCAGTCTCTCGCGGCCGTCGTCGTTTCGATGGATTTTCCGTTAGTCATAGACTCGGCAACACAATGTCACAGATACTCGCGATTGCCTGCACGAGAATGGCAAGAGTCCGTCAAAAACTGGGCGTTTCGTGTGCACACTGGGGAGAAGCGTCCGTGTATATCGCGGCGGTACTCTCTCGTGTGTGCGCGCCTAAGCGTGCGGTCTACGCTGTATCGTAGCTCTCTTGGCCCGCGGAATTACCGTTCTAGCTTCTAGCGTTGGTACTATCTTTCTCGGCTAGTCCCTCTCGGGGTCTCGCGTGCTGTCATGTGCTCGTCTCGCTGTTATGCTCGGTGTGCCGCGATCTCTCTATCCGCCACCGTTCACCGCTGTACGGGCGGCGAGTGCACGCGCACTCGCGCCTCCTCTAACCCCCCGTTCACGGAGCAACAGGTTTTCGTGCTCGCTGGTAAACGGCAACGACGCTAGCGCGAATGCGCCCGCGCCGAACGATCGGCGCTGTGCAAACTCTCGCCAAACTTTTCATCAAGCGTCTTTGACTCGTGTGTTGGCCGACGCGGGATTTTCCCAGCGGCCAAACTGGATTCCAACAGTCGCGGATCAAGTCAAATTGAAGAAGAAGAAGAAGAAGAAGTGTCTTTGACTCGATGGACGTCCGTATGGCCGTACGGAATGCACGCTGGCCGAGGTACCGAGAGCCGGAATCAAATATATCAATACCAATACTGGGTGGCCGCTAAATCGGACGAAAACAATGACCTGACATTTCCAGGTTTTTCCCGACAGTGGCCAGCCTGCAATATTAAGTCGATCTTGGCCCGGTGGCGACAAACGATGCTTCAGAGCGAATATGACGCGTTACAGATCTTTTTGCACGAGCAATTTTCTGATGTTTCGTGAACATTTTTCATCACAATGTAGCACGATTGTAATCCGAAAATCGACCGTTATCGGCTTTAAGGGAGAACTATCTCAAGGTCAAATCCTCGCAAAAAAAAAGATCTTGCTCTTCCGACGTTTTCCTTCGGTAGTATGAATGAAGATATCAATAATAATAATAACTCGCTTCGTTTCCTATCGGCTGAATCGGTCCTATGAATACAATGGACCATAACTATACAACTGTTCTTAATCAATCGCGTCTCGCCGAAAGTTTGCCGCAATTATTATCTTTTTAATATATATTCTTTTTACCTTGCGTTTATTATATTCTCAATCATCGCTCGTTGGGTGTTTACGCTCACACTTTAAATTCCGTATAAAGGGTTCGTCCTCTATATCATACAAATAAATCAATTTAAAAAACTCTACTCGAATCACAACGCTTTGCAGATCTTTTTTTTTTTTTTGCACAAGCACTTTTCTGTTGTTTCCTCGAAATTTGTCGCTTCAATCCAGTACGATTGTAATCTGAAAATTGAATGGTATCGGCTGTACGGGAGAACTATCCCAAGGTCGAGTCCCCATAAAAAAGATCTCGCTCCTCCAACGCTATTCCTTTCGGTAGTATAAATGGAATAGCCTGGCAAATTTACGATCGGCACTATCGTCTTTTTATCTCCGCCTATCTAGACGCCTCCTCCCCATC
The DNA here is from genome assembly GCA_963922035.1 of Amblyjoppa proteus. Taxonomy (NCBI): domain Eukaryota; kingdom Metazoa; phylum Arthropoda; class Insecta; order Hymenoptera; family Ichneumonidae; genus Amblyjoppa; species Amblyjoppa proteus. The sequence goes on from OY998234.1 coordinate 2,057,634, forward strand.
TACCAGTCGGCGCGGCGGCCGTCTCGTAGCTAGTCGAAAAGTACCGTTCGGTCATTCGGCCGAGCGACGCTCGTAGCTACGACTGACGTGCACGCTTTAATGATAGATCGATCGCGGTATCGAGGAAGTAAATTATTGTCAGCTTGCGTATACTCTTTCAATTATTATTTTTATTATTTACTTATTAATTTTTATGATTATTTTTTACTTTATTATTCTTTTATTTTTATTATTATTCTTCTATTTTACTGTTCAACGTCGTTTTCTCATTGTGTCTGTTACATTGTAGCTCGAGCAGGACAAATTCGGTCTACCGCTATCAACGCTCACGCGCAATTACCTTCATAATTTCGACGTTTCATTTATTTTATTATTATTATTTTTTTTTTTGTTATGCATTTGTCGTTCGTATGCTATGTACATCAACTTTCGAGTCTGACTCGAAGTTTCACGTAATAACAGGCTGCATAACGTACGATTTAGATTCACTGAACGTCGCGTGTCACGGCCGAAAGAATTTTTTTTTTCACAATCGTCCACATGTCTATCGAGTCCACGAGAACTCAATCGATAAGAAAACGGCTGGGTCTAGTCGGGAGCTGCTCGTTAGTGGAACAATTTTTTTTAATTCAAAGAGCTCTTCGAATTCGAGATTCTTCGTCTCGATATCTTCCACTGCGACTGTAATGCATGCACAACGCTAGAGACTCTCGCGCTCGAAATGCAATAATTTAATTTCTTAAATACCGGAAAAATTATGATGCGGTGAAAGTGGAGACGATTACAGTACACTCGAGCGCACACGACTAATTGTATCATTTTTTTTTTTTTTTTTTATCGTAGCACTATACCAGCACATGTGCTCTCGATTAATTATCCAGTGCTCGTTGAACGCAGCGAATGCTTCTTTTTCCCACGATCCTCGCAGACTTCCCGCCCGTTAACCTTTATATATATGGATATATATATATATAGGATTGTAATTCGGAAGAAATGCTTTGTGGCGCTCAACGGAAATCCATGTATCTCCGTGATATAAAGCAATAGTAATTTACGGTACTAGTGCGGTAAAACGTTTTTTAAGGGTGTGAGTTTGCGCACGAACCAAAGACGAGTGTGTCACATCACACGAGTAAGAAAACGTTTTTCGCACTAGTTCGTACAAAATTTTATTTCACAAGGTGCGAAAATGGGGTTTTACGCACACGAACCGCGCATAAAACTGCCATTTTCGCACCGTGTTAACCCTTCGAAGCATAGTGACATACTGGTATGTCACCCACTTCCACCCTTTTTTTTCAATAAAAAAATGTTCTTCAAAAAACAGGGTGGAAGTAGGGTGACACATACCAGTATGTCACTATGCTTCAAAGGGTTGAGCAAAGACAATTTGTGCAACTCATAAGCGTCGGATCTCTCTCACATTGTTCATTGGGCTATGGCTTTCCAATCGCCCTTCTAATCGAGCCCAGACCGTTATTAAATAAATAAACAAATGATGATATTATCTTCGAACTGCCGCTAGTGCGAGAGTCGCGAGAATAATTGTTCTCGTGGTGAGTTCACCGAAGTAAAATTGATCGGTCGCCGTTACACGAGATTACAAGCAACCGAGTAACGATTTGGTTCTCGTACGTGTGCATGGTAAATTTCGTTGTAGTGGCAACAGTGACAAGAGAATAAAGCGAGCAAACCCGGAGGTCGATCGGGCTATAACGCTATTGAATAATAGAAACCCGACGACAGTCGTTAGTAGTGTGCTGGCACAATGGTTACTTATTCTCGAAGAATTCGCCGGGAGCCCCGTGGAAAACGGCGGTTCATCCAGGCTGACCTCTGGCAAAGGGCACACGCCGAATTGCCACGGTTCTCGTCGAACTCGACTAAATAGCCGGCTCCCCGCAATGACGGAGCGGGGGTATAAACATTGAGCGACTGGTATAAAGCGGGCCTCTGTTACACAGCTCGCCCGGCTCGCGCTCTGGTCGATCGAGTTTACTTTCGTGGTCACGTGACGCCACACAGGTCGGGTCTCGATGATAAATAATCATTTAAAAAATAACGTTGCGAGTACACTGCGTGCAAGCGCCGAAGAGTTTTTAAACGAACAATCTTCATTATTTTTTTATCCTCGATCTCGAACGACCTGAAAAATCATGAAAGTTCTTAATAGTCACAAAAACTCGTGAAAATTCGGTGTCGACCGAGCCTACTTTCGCGGTCACGTGACGCCACGGCGCGGCTCTTGGAGATTTAAAAAAAAAACGTTGCGAGCCAACTGTTTATACTCTTCGAAGAGTTTTTAACGAATAATCTTGAGTCTTTTTGTTTTATTCTGGGTCTCGAACGACCTGGAAAATCATCGAAGTTCTTCACAGACATGGAAACTCATGAAAATTCGCCGTCGACCAAGTCTACTTTCGTGGTCACGTGACCCCCCACACAGGTCGGGTCTTGAAGATTAAATAAGTAAACTTAGTGAGCGAACTGTGTGTGTGTGTGTGCCCACCGAGGAGTTTCCAACGAAAAATCTTCAGAAATTTTTTATCGTGGCTCTAAAAAGACCTGAAAAGTCATGAAAGTTCTTAACTCCCATGAGCAACTCATGAAAAATCCTAACGGTACTGAGATGACACCGTTGGCGGACTGCAAATAGATTAATGCACGATGTACATAGTGTCGACTTGCTCTAGGCTCGCGTACAACCTTTATTATTTTAACGTCGCTTTTCCTGTAATTGCACGGCGGTCGCACGAGTCCATCAAATCACAGTTGCACAAAGGTTAAAAGTTTGCACGAAACGATCGGTCTCGTACCAGTACACCCGGCGTCTCGTCGTAACCGCGCAACTTGCAGATGCATGGCCAAAAAACCACAAGTCGACTGCGACTACGATGCAGCTTCGAATCTGTGGTTGCGCCACTTCCGCTATGGAGGTTCGCTACCGAACGAGTTTACTTTCATGGTCGCAAGTAGTGATGTGAGTCGGTAAATAACCGGTTACATAAGCTCGGTAAATAACCGGTTAATTGACCGCAGCTACTAACGTATTTTACCGACGGTAACTTATTCCGTGGTTGGCACTACCGAACCCGGCGAAAATTCCATGTGCAAGATGCTTCCTAACGTTGTTCCCACTTCAATCACGCGTCCTTACTCTATAAATGTATCTCGATTTAACCCGTTCGTTCCCCGTAACGTCGTTATTATAAACAGTACAAGCACTTAATTTTTAACCTTTTTTCGTATTGCATTCTTTTTGCTGAACAAAAAAAAAAAGTTAACCAGCTCTTAATAGCTTCCAAGGAATAAGTATCTTTTGATAGTCACTATCAGTATTGTATTGAAGAAGTTGAACGTTGATTAAATGATTCGCAATAATGTAGACATTTTATCAAATTTAAATTGAAAGTTAGAGGGCTTGTTGGTAGCATTGTCGTTACTTAAATAACCGGTTGTTTTACCGGTAAAAATGGTTACTAACGTTATTAACCGGTAAATTCACAACACCAGTCGCAAGGGCCGGTCTCGAAGATTAAGCAATAAAAAAAAAAAAAAAAAAAAAACCGTTGAGCAAACCGCGTCTACTCGCCGAAGAATTTTTAATGAAAAATCTTCGGTACTTTTTATTCTGGATCCAAAAGAATCTGAAAATCATGAAAGTTCTTAATGGTTCTCAAAAATCATTAAAATTCGCGCAGGTTAAATGATATTTCAAAAAATTCATATAATCCCGGAATCATTGAAACGTCGGCTTATTCAGCTGAACGCTTCCAGACTTTTGTTTTAAGTTTCTCGCTGCCTGACAAAGAGACTTCGTCAATTTGCTTATCGTCTCTGCGGCTTTGATGAATGTTTTTTGTGTGTTTTCATGGTTTTTGCGACCACTTTGGGTGTTTGTGCTTTTCGAGTTTTGTTTTGTTTTTTTTTTTACCATCTATAGTGTTTCATGCTTTCAAAATGTTTTTTTGTTTTTGGTACCTTTTATGGTTTTTTTTTCTTTGGGATTTATTTGTTCTCCCTCTCTGCAGCTCGACCCAATCGAATTCGTTGTCGGTCGGTCATTCCTCATCCCTGTACGCATCTGTTCGAACAATCATGTAAAAAAAAAAAAAGAAAAGATATATTATAGTCGTCAATGCCCAACAAACCCGCGAATATATTAGCATAGTAAATCGTCCCGCTCGCGTCGGGCGGCGAGCGGTAGGACGCTCGTAAATCCGAGACTAATTCTGTACAACGATATTACCCAATCGCCAGGGATTGCTAACGCTCGTATTCCTCGAAGTATACAAAGTAACGCCAATGATAGAACCGATCGGCGCTCGGTGGTCAGCGGCAGCGCGCCCTGTCGGCGGTAAAATTTCGTGCGAGGTCACGTGTTCCCTGCGGCTCGAGCGGTGCGGCGGGCGTCCAGAAAAAAAAAAAAAACAAAACAAAACAAAAAACTAGTAACGGGGCGATCCTCTGAAACATTAACGAAGCCAAACTCAACTACAATGTCGATGATGGCCCGTTCCGCGAATATCGGCCGCGTTCGTTCCTTGATTCGCAACGCGTAATCGTCGTCAGTTCGATATTATCGGTAGTCGGGCCGTAGACATTACAGGTGCAACCTGTAATGTCGTTTCGCACACAAATTACACGCAGTCTCTTTTATTCCCCGAGCGTCTATGCCCGACTGCGCACACGAATGCGCAAGGCCGAATCGGTGCGACGCACAGCCGATGGGTTACCACGAGCTCGGCGATTCACGAAACAACCTACCGACTACTAAGAAACTAACGTAACGCGGAGAGTGCTCGGTATAGCCGGGCTCCTGCTCGCCCCCTCCCCTCGCCCCTCGCCCCCCCCCCCACCCCCTCCCCGCGTACACCTGCTGTGCGCCTCCGTCCTGGTGTATGCACGGTCTGCAACGTCACTCTAGCATCAGCTACTCTCTATGCAATTTACGTTAAGAAAGGTTAACCGCTATGAGACCTAATATAGAGCCTGTCAGCACAGAGAGTAGTATCCAGCCGCGGTGCATACCGCCCGACCGCTATCCTATATCGCCTACGCCTCCTCGTTCCGTGACTTGCAATTATAATGTTATCAGTGTACACGTGTTCGAAAGGAGAAAAAAAAAAAAAATTCTACGAGTTAGATCGGAAGGCTGTATTATCTTTGTTCCGATGTCAATATCACGCCGTCTCTCTGTGTACACGAGCTTCCCGCGACTCTGTAGTGGATCCCGCTGTGCACGATGGTTAGTGATGTCACACCCTTCCGGAGGCCATTAGCGGACATCGTGCGGCGGCACCTTCTTCCCTGTTATGCGCTGTACATATGTATATATACACACATCGACTACATTTATGTTTCCCCTATTTTTTTGTTTGTTGGCGTTTCGAGAATCCTCATGATTTAACGCGTCGCTGTCTGAGCGGGAAATATCGCATTGCCAGTCGAGCAACTTTAACGTCGCTAGACACACACACGCGCGCGCGCGCGCGCGCGCACACACACACACACACACACACACACACACACACACACACACACACACAGAGACAGAGCCGAAGCCCCCAAAGCCACTCGAAGCCACGGACGCTTTAATCGTCCGTCTTAATTTAAGATGCGAAATAATTTAATTGTTTCTGTGCCGGTTCCTCGTTATCGGCGTTTTATTTAATTCATGGGCATTTTCTATGCTTCTCGCCCGACGACTTTGACTCGTTTGCTTTACGCGCGCTGGCTTCTATGTTTTAGGTTTGTGGATATTTATGTACAATGAGGTAATATCAGTAGGGCGGTGTTTAAGAAACCATTATTGTTGGGATTATTATTATTATTTCAACGGAGGAAATATAGTTTGTTGATGAATTTTCTTTGCTTGTTACCGTCTACTTTGACTTGTTTGCTTTTATGCGCGTTAGTTTCTCTATTCCGTTTCTATTAGCTTATTTCCGGTTTAAGTATATTATTTCATGCACAATATGGCAATATTACTACGGTTCTACGTAAGAAACATCGTTGTTGTTGGTGTTTTTATTATTGGTTCATCAGAAGAAAAATAGTCGATCAAAACACTGGATGAATGGATCTTACTTTTCGGGTGTCAGGCGTGTCCAATAGCGCGAGAAATTATCTCATCGTGGTTATTTTCTTTGCGTTTTACCGTTGACTTTGACTCGTTTCTTTTGCTTGGGCTTCGTTTCTGGTCGCTCACTTTCGGTTTATGTGAAATGTGCTAGTATTGGTATTAGTATTAGTAGGGCGGTGTATAAGAAACACTATCACTGTTGTTATTGTTGTTGTTATTATATTCTCGGAAGAAAAATGGTTTGTTGATAAAAACACTGGATGACGATGGTAGGTCGTAAGGCGCGGCCCCGCTACATCTCCCCCTCCCCCTCTAAGCGCCGACTACGTCTGGGCTTTCAGGCAAATGACTTTCGATGGCGGTCCCGCCATGCCCCGCTTGTCGTATTTCCTCTCCCTTTCTCCGCTCGTCCGAGTAGTGGTTTCATTGTCGCGTGATGCATATTAATTCCGAATGTCGCACGTATTTGACATTGTAAATTTTATTTGCCCCAGAAACATCGGCGAGCCTCGTAACGATTAGAGTGGATGATAATCGCTGAGAAATTTGTTTTTATACTTTCATCTCAAGCCTTTTTTTCTTTAAACTCAGAGCTCGGACGGTACTCAAGGTACATTGTACTTATTTGGTACTTTAATTCTGATACTTTAAGTACAGGTGTACTTTGAGTACCGCCATTTTTTAAAGGACTTAGAGTACATATGTACTTTAAATACTGTACTCGAAGTACAGGAAGTACTTGAAGTATACTGCACTTAAAGTTCCTTTTCATTACTTCAAGTATTTTCAATTGCGTGAAGCGTGAAAAACAGAGCTGGCCAAAGTATGTCAAGGTTACACAAATTTAATTTAAGTAAGTAAAATAATTCTAGGCGGACTTCTCAATTTTGATCTGATCTGATCTGATATAGTATATCGTGCGACTAAGACCGCAGGGTAGGATGGTTCTTGAATTGAAAATTTTTCAATTACCTTAATTTTTATGATTTTTCATAAACACATTTTTTTTTTCTTCTTACTTGATAAACAACTAAATACGATTTTTCTTGGGTATTTCATAAGAACTTAAAGTACTTTACAAGTACTTAAAGTACATAATACTTGAAGTCCCGAGTACTTGACAATGTATAAAGTACATAGGACTCTAAGTACAATGTACCTTAAGCACTTGGTACTTCGAGTACCGGGTACTTTAAGTACTTTGCCAAGCTCTGCTTTAAACACAACGGATCTAGTCTCGAAATGAAGAGCGCAATGAAATAGCGTTCGAAAGAGCCATTTTACGAGAAACTTTGGCGAATGACAATAGTTTCCGGCGCCATTGAGGTTTCCGGTAAACAGCTTCAGACTTTAGTCGTGCCTCGTGTTCCGAACGAGTACTACTTTATCGCAGCGAGTCGTGCGCACGCCGCTCACCCGAACTTGACAGGATGTTGTTCGATTGGAACGCACAAACTTTGCAAGTCGTTTGCCAGATGCGAATTTTTTCATTCCTGATTGTTATTTCCACTGTCCGGGAATTACTTGCCCCTCGCAGGATGTCCGTGCCCGGCCTGCTTCGGCACCGTCGGCGCCTGCGCAGTGACGCATCTCCGCTTCGTGCGCTATCTTGGTACACGCTTATCACTTCCTCGTATTTGCGCGCTGTGCAATTTTTTTATGTTCTTTTTCTCCGTCCGTGTGACAGTCTCGTCTGTTCAAAAGCGAGCCTCGCAACCGATACATTTCGTCATCAACGGATTCGAACAATTGCTCGTTTTGTGGGCGAGTGCAAGTTCGGTGCAAACTAGCGTCGACGCTGGAGTCAGTGAGGCGCGACGCGAAGACTTGGAAAAAAAAAAAAATCCTCCTCTAACTGACGCACAATTACGTCGCGTCGATAACGAGACGCCTTAAAGCATAAATCCATCGAGCGTTTTGTTCCGAATGTACCGCAAGGTTGCAAAGAAAAAAAAAAAAAAAAACAAAAAAATGTACGCTTATTTACGAAAATGTAAAATTTTAGAATATTTGTAACGATCTCTCGTTATTGTCGATTGACAATGGTTGAGTTGTAAAAGCCAAAAAAAAAAAAAAAACTGCTTTTTTTTATAACATGGAAACTGCTTTCAGTCGCTTCCGACTCGGGTAGAAACATTTCTCATTCAAGTTCGCGAATGATGTATGCTAAGCGAATTTTTCCGTCGACCGGACGAAGAGTTTGACCGTCCTGAAAAATCACAGCTTATGAAATCATCGTGAAAAATCACAGCTTATGAAAAATCAAAGCGCATGAAATATCACGGTCGGCAACGAGAAAAACCTTGAGCACTTTTTCGCAACAACGCAGACTATTTATCTTGAAAAGCCAATGCTTAAGTGAAATTGTTACGTATCAAATTGTACATCCGCTAATGCTTTGCTTTTTTTTTCCGCAAAGTTTACGGTTTTTGAATCGCATTCGTTACAGATTTTTGTTACCGACTGAGTCGTTGCACACGTTCTTAAGAGTATGTGCAATGCCGCGGTCGGTAATAAAAGCCAATCAACGTTTCTTTCGCTCGTACATGCGAGAACCCGCGTGAAAAGTTTATTACAGTTTTCGGTACCGACTGAGTCCCCGGGATGGACGGGGGGGAGGGGGATTAAGGACATGTGAAACGACTCAGTCGGTAACCACAATCTGTAATGAATGCGATTCAGAGACCGTAGACTTTTCGATAAAAAGCAAAGCATCAGCGGATGCACAATTCAATACCGCGTCCGATGATGCTTTCCTTTTATCCGAAAGGTCAGCCGATTTTAAATGGCATGGATTCGAAAAAAAATGCTTCTATCTCTCTGGCCCTCTCGTGTGTCACGTGGTACATCTTTCACATGGCCTTAAGCCGCGAAAGATACACAAGGTCGCCGGATTGTGTATACCGTTTTTTTTGTTTTGTTTTTCTCCGAATGAAAAGGCACAAGAAAAGAATGATGCGAAGGAGAGACAGCCGGCCGCACCCGTTACCGCCTTTATCTCCGGCCCAACCCTCTCGCGCCGCGCGACGCCGCTTCCGCCGTCTCGGAAGGGATTACCGTCTCCGCGCGGTAAACACATTGCCTACGTTACGGTTTTTTTTTTTTTTTTTTTTTTCGGAACACGTCACTAGCCTATCGCCCTATCGAGGGACCCGCACCTCGCTCGCCCCGACAATCCGTTCCAGTTAGCAGCGTTAGTCGGATAACGGAAGGTTCGTTCATTCGATGTCTTCGAACGCACGTGGAATTCGGGAAATCGATGTGGCAATTCGATGATTAACTACTTACCTCGAGGACCGCGTACGCGTGGCTACTTCGGCACTGAACAGTCGATTTTACTATCTATACGACCGAGTTACCGTTCAGACTGTCGTTGATAAGCCTATCTTGAGTACGATTCGTTCCGCTGAAAATAGATTTTTTTTTTTTTTGTTGTTGTATAGATTATAAAAGAAACAGTATCGATGGCCCAGATCTGAACCGATGGTAAAAAGACCGAAGGCGCCTCGTGGCGTTCGGGCCGCCGATACGCTCGACTACTCGAGCTTATTTGTGAAATTAAATTGTCTGTTGAGAGCTGCGACGATTTCGCAGACACAGGAGGAAGATTTTATGTGCGGATTTAAAAAAAACAGGAAATTAAATTCTGTATTAAACGTTACTCTCCAATCGGCGGTTGCTCGGTGATGTGGTGGGTACCAAAGGACCGAGCAACGAACGATTGCTCGGAGGCTCGAAGATCAGCTGATCCTCGAACCTCGTGCGGGTGAAAGCGACCACGGTGTGTGCCGTGCGACTGTTCAGTCGCGAGCTCGGCCAGCTCGACTGAAGGCACAAATTGAGAAAAAAAAAAAACAAAAAGAAGAAAACTAAAAATTGAGACGCTCAGATTTGTATCTCATAAAAGGATCGTGCACTCGTATGATTGTGCAGACAGAGATAGGACAGTAATGCAGGTAAACATTGGATACGGCTCCAGGAATATAGATATAATGAGTCAGTTGAAATATAGTTTAAAAAATCAGTTAAAATAAAATTTTAACTGTTTTTAATTTCTCATAGAGGAACCAATTTTTTTTTTTTAGGTAACTTGGTGATTCTTTTTTTCGCAGAAATATGGCGTAGAACGAAAGTGCAAAGCTTCTGTCTTGCAGGCTCAAAATTAATACACATCACTTCCTTGAGTTCTTGTGCCTTTAGGCGTTTTTAAGATTTTTATTTGCCCATCGCTTCTTGCCGTTTTCTTTTTTTTCTTTTCGTCTCCTTAGTTTACGGATTTAGGGTGCTTTGTTGCTGATCTCAGATCACGATATAAACACATCTAAGTTAAACGTCCCAATGACCGGACACGTCCCAGTGGCGGGACAAAGCGTGCGTGCGAGCGATGAAAATACGGTTTTACATGCATTTCCTTTGGTACTTTTACAATATTTACTTGTAAAAGTACCAAAGTAAAAAGTGTTGCTTCTTGTTCTGAAAACTTTACGTGAATATAATTTCACAGTTACACATGCATACGTACTTTTAAAATATTTCCACATATATAGATTAACGTTCATAATTTTATTTATCGGAAAGCGTGCACAAGCGTGTTATCTTCGCGAACGCTCGACTGCAACAATATAGCGAAGCGCCCGATACAATGCATTCGGTAAATCACTGAAGCATGAGTGTGGCATTATACTCGAAATAGAGAAATACAGGGTCGTCCAAAGTTTGTGGCTCAGCGCCGCGTTATTATTGTATATACATATGTACATGTATACGTACAGATGTACAGTCAGACCGAAGCTGATTTCGCACTCAACGCCGCGAGGCTCACAGTCACTCGGTCACGTAACGATTTTACATTGAAGCGGGCCGCGAGCTTGATACTATATCTATAACGGGAATGAGACTGTACCGGTTACGAAGAATAAAAATAAAAAATAAAAATAAAATATTCCCCCCCCCCCCGGGCACGATATCTTCTCCGTTCCATTCTACGGTAAATTGGCGCTGACAGTAACAAAGCAATACAAAAAGTTCGACTCAATAGGACGTACATTTATTTTTCCACGCTCTTGTCACACCTCTCCGTTTACCTCCCTCGCCCCGCCGTATCTCTATTAATTACGGCACGCTAGACTCGCTCTCTGCGCGCAATTATCGTTCGGCCGAACGATCCTTGAAATATCTTACCGACGCGCTTACATTTCTCTCATCGCACAGAAGTGCGCACGGGCTGTGGAAATATCGACTACGGACGATCCACGTGAGAACCGCGGAGAGTACGCGCCACGTGTCCGGGCGAACAGCGCCGGATCGACGGAAGCGTTTGTTGTCATCTGAAAGTTACTCCAGCGGTCACGCGAGCCGTTACAGCGCCGGTGTGTATTACGAGCGCCCTGGAAGATACGTGGCAGCTTTCGCGTGACCGCTGCGCGTTGGCCGTTTATAGATTTACCGGGAACCGTGCATTATTTGTACTGGACTGCGTGGCTTGTGAACTCGACATTAATTTCAACTTCGTTCAATGTTTTTGAACCATGTCGAATCATTTGAATCAAAAGGAACAAACAAAAAGTTTAGAATTGGAATTTTCATATGGCTTTCTCAAAGCGTTCATTTATTCGCACAGCTTCTTTTGTGAAAAAGCATTTTCTGTATTTTTGGCTTATTCTTTTGGTAGAGGAAGCTTCGCGAATAAAGAAACATTGGGAGGAAGCTATATGAAAATTTTTATTTGCAACTTTGGAGAGACAGCCATATGATAATTTTAATTTTCAATCTTTATGAGGAAGCAATATGAAAATTTCAATTTTCAACCTTTACGAGGAAGCAATATGAAAATTTCAATTTTCACCTTTTTCAACGTCAACGTCGTGTTTGATTTTCATGTGTTTGAAAAATAATGAAAAAACTCCGTGCAAAATTGTAATAAACAAGGAAGCCATGTGCAAACTACTTTGCAACTTTTTTTTTTGAAGGATCAAAAATATTCCTCCGTCTCATGAAATAGAAACGGTAAACATTTTTCGCAAAATTCATCGTTGAAAATCGTTAACTGAGATTTGCGTAATTTGTCGTTTCGAGGTCACGTCTTATGTATTTTTCTCCGCTAATGACGAATCTCTATATTATCGTACTCCTAGGGCAACATTTCATGCATAAACTCGCGACGAACATAAAAAAACAAAATTTGCAAAAAATTTCAAAATCCCATCAAATGTAAACGGTTAGATCAATTTTCGCCAAATTCAATTTCATTCCCGTGTCAAATTTCAGATACCTGCATTTTTACTGGAATTAGATAATTTTTGTTATTATTATTAAAAAAAAAAAAAAAAAAAAAATCAAAATCCCATAAAATCTGACCGTCCGGATAGATTTCGAACAAATTCAATGCCAAAAGTCATCAAAATATTATATTCGTGTGCAGTTTTGAGACGATTGCTGAAAATTTACGTAAGTGATTGACGAAATTCGGCCTCGATATGCATAAAAATTGCACTGACTGGAGAGACTTGACCACTCTACTTGTAGTTTCCGAGTTATAGACGTTTTAAACGATGCAAGTCCGTCCGGTGAAAATCACATTTATCGATGTTTCAAACTATTTTAAGCACTCTGACACTAAAATCTAATTTTTTTTTTTTACGAAAGCAAAGCTTGCCCTATGAGAAAGCAGAATTACGCTTATTTACAAAAATATTAAATTTCATAACAACTGCCGTCAATCTCGAGCCCGAGAGATAGTCAACAGCTTCTGTGTGGGCCGCGCACACGTTGGTCGTTTATAGATTTACCGGGAACCATTTATCGTTTGTACGAGATTGCCTGGCTTGTGAATTCAACGCTTATTCGAGCTTTATTCAACTTAAAAATATACATTAATATATATGCATATATATGACTATTATTTACAAAAAATATTAAATTTCATGGCAATATTTATAACGGTCCCTCGTTATCGTCGATCGAAGATCGTTGAGATTGTAGTCTGTAGCCTCGAGCCCGATAAACACTTTTCCCACTCTCGGCCGTCGAGAAGCCGCTCGCGGACACCTTATCGCTTGTTACACCGTCAGCGTCTGAGCAACGATAACGCAAAAAGTCTCACGATTCTAATAGAGTGCATTCTCGCACGTACGCGCGACCCCCCCCCCCCCCCTCTTCGGAGGGCCCTTTGTCAGCGAGAGCGCGAAGCTCTCGGCTTTGTAAGACTCGCTTCTTCGCAATTGTATCCAATATGCAAATAGCCATCGTTTCCGCGAGCCAGCGAAAACTCCATCCTCGACGATTTGTCGCTTCGAAAATATGCGAAAAACGCTTCTCATCCTATTTCGAAAACCTTCAACATTTTCTCAAAAATTTTCCTCAAGAATTCTATGAAAATATTTCCGAAAACAAAGGAAGAAATAAGAATAAAAACTATTTTGCTGAAGTAACAAAAGCATTGCCGGTGGAAAGTTAAAAAAAAAAAATCCCATTTGAGGTGTCGATAGACTCGGCCCAGATAGGCCGCGCGACCATCAATATCGTTCGTACGTACGGGAAGTCAAGATTCGCTCCGATGCCCGTGGGAAATGTCAGAGCGCGACATTTTGACGAAATGCCGAATATCTCTTAGCGAGCGCGCGCGACGGCTCGACGGTTGTTTGCGCGACGATTATCGTCGAGGGAATAACGTTGTTGTTCGTACATAATCCCCCCCCCCCGGTGCGAATTAATTCCCGGAGGTTGTTATAAATTCGACTTCGCCTATCTCTCACGCTAGACGCAGTACTTATGCAATCGATATGAGCAGTTCGTACAATGACAAACTTGTAATACGGCGTGAGTCTGCGAGCCGGCTCGACGCGACGAGTCGCTCGAGCCGCGATGTGGAAACGCGCGGGAGGCCGGCAGCGGCAGCAGCAGCACCATCGGCGGCGGCGGCGGCGGCGGCGCTATAGCGAGGAATAAAGAAAAGAGGAAGCTTCCATCGCGCGTGCGATCCACAGGTCAGTCAGTCGCGAGCGACACTGGCCTACGAGCGGCTCGCTCGACCTTTGTTACACGAAACTTTTATAGCTAATTGCCAACTTGTACATTTGTACCGCAAAACTCTCACTTTACACGACGGATCGCCTCATAAGGCGGAACTCAATTGTACTCTGTGACGGAACTGAACGAATCGTTGTTTTTTTTTTTTACATTGATAAATTCGATGTTTGCATATCGCACGCGAGAAGAAAAACATTCGACGAAGAAAAAGTTCGATATCACAGCTCGGGCGATAAGAGATTAAATCGTTCCGGCGATAGTGATTGAAAGAGAAGAAAACATTTTTTTTTGTTTTTTTGTTTTCTAAACGCTACCGGTGCTTGGACACGGTCCCGCTGTTGTTTGTGGTATCTCTCGCAACTGCATCCGCCAGTGCGGAGAAAAATGTACACGCGATCAGTGTTTATCAACGATTTCAGGCACGATAACGAGTGACCGAACAACAATCGCACTACAAAATAACAAGTGGGTGTTTGCGTGTGTTTGCGGAATAAGAGGGAATCGTGGTGCCGGAAGAAATTGGCAAGAGTCGCAACTCTCGTCTCGCGACGACGGGTCGTATTCGCTGTCTTACGAGGAAGTATCGCAGACGCGGTTCCTATGGAACGCCGGACAAGGACCGTAGACCGCCGGGACACGCCGAGGCTCGGCTCGCGCGGTAAAGTCGGAAACTGCATTATCGAGTGAAAATCGTATCATCGATAGGATCCATCTCGGTGACGGAAGTTGCCGACTCTTTGGCGCATGATTTTTTTCGCTGCTGCTGGAGGCGAAGCGCGAACGGATGCAACTTAAAGAGGTGCGCTGCTTTAGACGGATTAACGTATTTGCGCTTCCCCCGTTCTCTCTCGCTCGACACGTGACAGAAGTGAAACTATTCTAGGTCGATAGTTGCATAATCGAAGCGGCAATCTCACATAAGCCGCCCAGTCAGCCGCCTCATAGTCACGTCATGGACATACATATATATCTGTATATTTGTTTGATACGTCTATATAGCTGTGTGTGTGTGTATTATGCAGGCTAAAGAAAGCTGGAGAAATAAGCGCGCGTACTGATTTACCGGTTGGAGGGCGACAAAATTATATTCTACGAATATTGGCCGAGCGATTGTAGGTGAGAGCTGCGTAATGGCGGACGTTTGAGCGGGAACTTGCATATTTGCAGTAAAAAGTGAACTCACTTGCAGTAAAAAGTGAATTCACTTTTAACTGCAAAAAAAAAAAAAATGTCCAGAAAAAAGAAGGTGTATTCGTAGATAATTCATATTGCCAATGAATATTGGAAATTCCAAGTACTGTAGAACCTCGATTAACCGGGTGCGGATCAACCGTGCGGCGGTTTAACCGTGCCAAGCTTTCTTTATTTTAATTTTTTCTTCAATAAACTTTATTTGTTCTTAATGTACTTTTTATAAATTAGTTGTTAAGTTTGCAATAGTTCTGTCCTATAGAATAGCCGAGCATACGGAACAACCGAGAAAACTGCGGTTCCGCGACTGATTGAGAATCATAATATTCGGTCCCGCACAATGTCGCATTTTTTTTTTTTCTCCATATTCCTCGGTTCATTTGGCGAATAAAAGTCCTTCACAATTTTCGTCTACGACCTATATTTTCGGCGCTACAAATTTATTAAGTTGAACAGAGTTTTGGCCTATTTGCAACTTTCAATAATTTATTCCTCCGAATCTGTAGGTTATAGAGTGAAATTGCATAGAACACTTTCGACTCAAGATCAACCAAAGTATCACGAAAAAAAAAAAAAAAAATATATCCGAAGTGAAAAAAAAAAAATAACGAATTTTGTTAATAAACAATTGCGATTAACAATTAAACGATCGGCACTTCCGCAAAACACCTTATATATTCGTGATCGGGAGGTAAAAATCTATCGAATCCAACAAAGTTATTTCGGCGACCTCGGATTGCATACAGAACCACATCTGGCGTCTGGACTACTGTGCAAGGGAAAAAAAAAATGATTCTCCCTGGAAAGGCGTTATTATACGGAGGAGAATTGTCGCTATCGCTGCCACTCTCGGATCCGCGGAATCGAGACGAAACCTCGAGCGCCAATGTGCTTTGTCCGATTACAGACGACCGCGTATCTATCCGAGGAAGGGAAAAAAAAATCCCGTCTATCTCGCACAGACGGAGATAACGGAACATCGAGAGGACAGGCGTCTTGATTTTTCAGAAGACTATTTTTAATGCACGAAAGCGCAGATATGCAGATATTAACATTTTTTATTTATTTTTTTTCTCACTCGTTCATTGCTTTCCTGCCGTTTGTCGTGAGTCTCCACGCACGCGACTCACCGGGACTTCATTAATGAATGCCTTCCAATTAGGACAAAAGACCCCACGGTCGAGCCCACCCGGGTCTTATGCAACACTAATGAGCGATTTTTTAGGCACGTTAGGCGGAACCAAATTTCTTGTTTTCATTTATTTAGTCTTCTAGACAGTCGCTTAAATTTGAGGTAACCTAATTGCTGCCGTTTAACTATAATGACACGCCGTATGGCTTATCGATGTAATTTCCTGAGGCCGCCTGGATTACACGGTTGCCGCGCTCAGGGAAAACCGGGAAAAGTCAGGGAATTTCAAAATTGGTCAGGGAAAAAGTGAATTGTCGCCGAACCTTCTATAAGTAAATAAAAAGTACATAAAAGGGAGTCTTAAAAAAAAAAAAAACTTGGGAATATTTTTGGAAAAAAATATAGAATTAAATATTGATACAATAATTGGGCACTTTCATTTGCATCATTAATTATTTTTTTAATAGAAGTCGTTAGAAGTTTGCTCAGGGAAAATGTTTAATTGGTCAGTGGAATTCAGAGAAAAGTCACGGAATAACTTTTCAGGGAAAAACAGCCACCACGAGACAATACAATGAACAGATAGCTTTTTTCGTAATGTAATAAAGGTTAACTACCTTCGCATGACAGTGCATGAAAGCGTTTTACCGTCTCACATACTCATTCTTGTAATTCATTGAATTATATATATATATATATATATATTGTAACGACTGTGGGAATGAATAACTCGCGTATTAGGTTTTGGGGCGGATCTTATTGGTATAATCACGGCTATGTATCTCGAGTATCAAGTGTCAAACGTCCCTCGTCTCTGAAAGTCTGGTCAAGACTGTTTATCTGACGATCGATCTTGCATCGATCGTCCGTTCGTTTGTCTATTGTCAAACCTAACTAATATCGTGTGTCTTAACGAATAGTCAGCTACATATTCGTCACAATATATAATTACATTCATTACAAGCAAAATTATATATATAAATATTTAAATTTATATATATATATAGATTTTTTTCGCTTGGTCACTCTTACGCCCAACAATAATTGCTCCGATTGAACTAGAGTGGCACGCCGCAGGGTTTATCGATGTAATTTCCTGAAGCCGCGTACACAGTACAAAGAATGGATAAGTTTTTTTTCGTAACATAGTCGACCTTCGCGTGGCAGTGAATGGAAGTCTTTTACCGCCTGATATCATTATTCTTGTCATTTATTTCATTACATATATATCTATACGTATATATATATATATAAATCGTATAGCATTCGTGTGAAAGGCGCTCACGTCGGATTAATTAGCCTAATTACCAAGCCCCTTTTTTGGCGTGTTTATTTCGTAACGACGAAATAACGGCAGTTCGTTTTCAGCAGGCGGTCGGTGGCTTTAAGAGCTTTTTAATTTTCAAAAAAAAAAAAAAAAATAAATAAATAAATAAATAAAGTGAAAAAGAAAAAGAAACGCCGGATAAGATATAAGTGCGATAAGACGAGGAGCGTGGAAATTCGGCTCGTACCTTCGGCGAGTGCGCATGCGCGTCGGTAACACAGGGGTTTTACCGTCGCGGCGTCGAAATTAAAGTCTGCCAGGTAGATCGTTCGTTGCGCGAACTTTTGTGTTTCTTATATCTCGATCGATCATCGGTTTGTATCCGCGTTGCGTTTCACCCCGGACAGCTCCAGACCATTCGCGACGATAATTGCCACGGACGACACAACCGGCAAGTATCGAGCGAGAGATGGCTTTGCGATAACTTTTGACGATAGGGTGGCGTGACGAAGATCGCGGCAACGCTGTGTTACGCAACGATCGCCGCTCGGTGCGAACCGATCTCCGATTTATTCCCGTCACTGCGCGTACGTGAGAATTCCGGTGTGACTTCGATCGTACTTTTTCGTACTTTTCAACGATAAAATTACCAAAAGAGACTAAGATAGAATAATGGAAATGTTATTTTTACTTGTAGAAAATAAAATTCAGAAGAGGGGGTCCACACGCAAGACCGAAACGTTAACAAAAGTGTTTATTTCACAGGCTGTGAAAATGGGAGTTTTACACACGCTTCGCGTGCGAAAACTCTCATTTTAACACCTTGTGAAATAAAACTTTGTACGAAAGTCGTGCGAAAAACATTTTCTGAACTCGTGTGATTGGAACACTCGCCTTCGGCTCGTGCTGCAAACTCACACTCGTCAGAAAAAGTTTTTTCGCACTAGTGTCGTAATATACTATTACCCAACGCTTTCGTTCCCGCACCTACATCGCGAAAATGCTGGCCGCAGTCGAATAAACAAAAGATCCAGTTTCATCAAAATCAGCCGCTCGTCTGTAAGAACTTGGGTAAAATTACTGAAAACGGAGAATTTTTGGGAAGCTCGGGCGGAGTTGTTTGTTCGCGCTTTTGTCCGACTAACAAACAGTCTATCTTTTTCTTTAACCACTTGCACAGTAAAAAAGATTTATACGTTTAACAATCTTTTTTTTTTATCCACAAACGTCAATAATTATTTTGTCGCTAATTTTACAAAAAAATAGTCGTAAGATTAACAGACATTTTTGTCAAATGGACAAGATTTTTTTTTGTTAAAATTAACATGAAAAGAATTGTGGACGTTTGTGGACAAGAAAAGTTGGTGCCTTTTTTTTTTACTGTTTGGCGTCCGGAAACTGACGCGACTCTTGAACGGTCACCGTTCCTTGCTTCTTTGACGCTCGTAGGTGGACATTATTAGCGTTCACTTCGTACACGTTTCGACGATGACGGAGTAATTGAATGGTTATTTTGCTTCCTCTTGGAGGAAGCACTGTGTTCGAAAAACGCAATAATAATAATCATTTTTAATAACACAATTTTCACGATTTTCACGCGAATGTTTTTATTACGTATTCCAAAACTTGTATAACAGAATAGAGTGGAATGTTTCAAAACTTGTATAACAGAATAGAGTAGAATGTTTCAAAACTTGTATAACAGAATAGAATAGAGTGTTCCAAAACTTGTATAAATTGCGTCCTGAAAAAAAAAAAAAAAATTTCGCCGCCCGTGCGCGTCAAACTTTGCACTCCAGTCGATTTTCCGGTCGAGGTTGTTTGGTATCGAATTTGGCTCGAGTCGATGAGGGAACACGAAAGTCATGAATATTTTCTACTGACTTTTTTTTTCATAATCATTCTTGCTCGCTGCAGCTTGCGAAAAGTCGATACAATTTTTGATTCTCAAAAAAAAAAAAAAAAAAAAAAAAGTCCTCCCTTATCTTAAATATTCCGTTCAACGAATCGTTCCACGTGCACGCCCAATAAATTACGCAAAATTCTTGGAATAAAAGTTAACCAACTACGAAGCAATTTCAAAAATTTATAATACTCATGGTAATTCGTAGAGGGGAAAAAAAAAAAAAAAAAAAAAAAAAAAAAAAAAAAAAAATGAGCTTGTCAAGAAAAAGTTTGGTTTTGACATTGAGCCTCGGTGATCCTGTCGACTGCTTTGTTTATTCCGAACATGCGCGCGTCCGGCCGTTTGTACACGTCAGGGCTTTGGCAGGAAAACTTTTTCTGGGAAGCCGGTGTGTACCGGCGGAGAAGAGGGGGGGGGGGTGGAAGGGGTGTGGGAATGGGCCGGCGTGGATTAGAGGTCGGGCCGAGGGACGCGCGCGGCTCACTGAATTGATAATGGTTTTTAGGTGCCAAGGGTATTCGTCGCGATTGACCGTGCATCGAGCGTTCGTCCCCGAGGCAATCTTTACGCGGTACGCTCGCCACCACCTGGCTCGTTACCGTTACGCTTTACTACAAAAACACAACCGCCCGCTGTAAAATAGATTTCCGCAACTGGTCTTGTGTTTTAGCGACAGAACGCACGGCGCATGCGCAGATCCGCCAAGTACCACGCTAAACGCCCGGAGACTAAACGCTTTATAGTTGGTCGACTTTATCCGTCGTCCTTGGTATTCTTAATCAGGGTTAACTGACGTAGGCCTCGTGTGCGCGCATCCCTCTTTCGCCTTTCGACTTTATGTCCTGGCGGGTGTATCTCGCTCGAGCCCGTTACTCGTGACGCAAAGCTGCAGAACGGCCGGCGAGCGCCGGGACAAAAAGTCCGTTAGAGTTTTCGATCGCTACAGCTCGCTGGCTCTAGAGCGGCGGCGTGTAACGCCGACTGGGAGACCTTCGATTATCATCGGTTCGCGTATTTAAGGGGTAAAATAAAATCTTGGGACAAATTCGCACGCAATGCCGACGGGGGTTTCTTATCGCGACGATAAATCACACTATAAATCATAGGCGAACGAAGCCGGAATGCAAAGTGCTTCCAGGTGGAGAGGGTCGATAATCACAGCTAGACTTGATTCGATTGCTGTATTTTACATCGCTCGAATGTCGAAGGTAGTCCGATTCTGAAATGGCGCTCGCCGAGTTGACTGTCTTACCTCCGGAGTCGATCCGAAGGCGATGGAGACTATGCACTTATTTATTTATTTATTTATTTATTTATTTATTTATTTACTTACTTATTTGTTTGGAAAGTTACACCACCGACTTTGATTTATTCGAGAGTTTCATTACCGACCGTGCTCGGTCGGTATCGATAACTGTAATCAATTTGTAATAATTTACTTCGCGGCTCTACCGTAGGAAAAGTCTCATCGAAGGCCATTTGATCGCAAATTTCATCACTCGTGAAAGCAGCTGATTGCTGTTTTTGTTACCGACTGCGGTATTTCACATACTCTCAATCATTTTATGTTATACAAGAACTTCGAAAATATATATATGAAAAGGGTAGACCGGGGTAAAACGAGGACGCTGAGCAATAAAACCTGCTACAACGATACCGAAAGCATAGATCCATTGTTTTTCACCGCATAATTGTATTGGCACCAGTTTTGAAAGGATACTAAAAATAAAATCATCTGGGACAAAACGGGGTACGCTTCCATTTGACTTGCAGCAACTTTTCTTACCTTCATTATTACTCTATTTTGCCCCATGTCCCCGTTTTGCCCCCGTTTCCCCTGTGTATATATATATAGCCCACGATTTTTTTATGTGACTAAACAAACTCTCAAAAGCACCCAGATTTTTTTATTAAATTTTTAAAACTTATGATTTAAAAAATGAATTTATTGCTGGCCGCAATTGAAAAATCTAAAGAAATTCTGAAAAATCTTTTATCATGTAAAAAAAATGTTAAGATATGATTTTATTTTTTTACTTAAGACACTAACAAAAAATAGGAATTTGGTAAAAAAAAAGAAATAGGTCGGTTTTCAACATTTTTGTAACGCCGCTATAACAAGGACATGGTCTTGTTTTTACACACAGTACAAAGTGTTATAAAACCCAGTGTTTTTGAGAATTTAGTTCAGTAGTATAAAATGTGAAGGGTCGGGCCCAGGTCAAAATGTTAGGAAACCGCCCATATAAATAAGCGCAAAATCGTGTACTGTTTCCAGAACGCAAATAATGAAATGTCGATTGTTTTATTGTCGTTGCAGAGGGAAGCAAAGCGGACAGCCGACGAGTCGTCATTCATCGTGTGAGAGAATCGTCTCGAGCAGTCGAGAGGCTCGGCGACCCACAACAACGACGACGACCGGGCGAACGCCGAGAGCCAAGGCGAAGACGTCGAGGAGGATCCTGAAGTGGAGGAGGAAGAGGGTTTCGGAGATCGGAGGCGCCAGGCCGGTTAAGCTGTCTCGGTGGACGAGGGTGAAAAGCCGGCAAGCCCGGAAGTGGCCGCCGAGGTGGCAGACTCGCGCAGGATCGTGTCACGAAGAAGAGGAGATTCGTGGGAGACGGTGACGAGTGACCCTACATGGACGCCGAGCCCAGCGTGTCCCCCGAATCCCCCAAACCGGACATCCTCAGGCTGCGAGTCGACGAGTTATTCGCGGGAGGCGAGATATCCGACCTGACGGCGTCGCCTCGTCGCAGCGCCATCTGTTGTCCGTTAGCGCGTCCCGGCAGAGACGCCGAGTCGAGGGGAGAAATCGTCGAGCGATCGGCAGCGCCTCCGTCGGCCTCGACGAGCAACGACAAAGATCCCGGAAGTACGAACGACAGACTGTCCGCAGGCGAAGACAGAAGGGGCGCCGGATCGATTACGGGAGCAAAGTATTTTTTTCTCGGTGGACGATCGTACCGATCGAGTCCATCGTCACAAACGTGCCTGAACCAATCGGCGGCTCGCACCGACAGCCGCGATCGGGATATTTTGTATTTTCTTAAACTCGACCAATCAGCCGAGAGCTGGACCGGAGGGGCGAAGATAATCGTCCGACGATCATTCCTTTCACCGGCGAACGGGAGAAGGAAAAGAATACGCATAAGGGGGAGCTTCTACGGCACTGCTGGCGGTGACCACAAAGCTGATACGATAATTTCAACGATAAACGATAATAACTTCTCGGCTAACGAGATTAAACGTCAACGCTTTTACCTCGTCTATATTTTACAAAGCGGACGAATCGGTTGCTGCCACAGGGAGAATCAGGGAAACGAGAAATTTACACATATCTCGAAATTCCGTCCAACGGCGAGGACGTATTGGCGACACTCGATTGAGAGGGAAGAGATCGAACGATGTCTCGAAGTGCAGCGACGCGTCCAGTGGAAGGTAAGAATATCGAGATGGTAACCACGGAGTCCTTACGTTATTATTCTACATCGGTAGGTATCGCATCATTCGCATTTTCGTTAATCTCGGTACTCGATGATTTCTTTTAATTTACGTACTAAAATAGTGCCTCAGAGGTCCAAATAAATTTATGTATAAAAATCAATTTAGAATTATCATATGGTTCAAATCGTGTGGGACTATAATATTGACATGAATGCTTCGGCATGCAGTCCAATTTTCATTAAAAACGTACAAGGAATTAAGAAAATTAAATATTGCCATTTGCGAAAAACCGGCAGCACCATATCGTGAAATTTGAAGTGACCACATTGAATTTTCGCGAAAATTCGTGATATTCGATTTTCTTCATTCCTTGAACGTTTTCAACCGAAATTCAAGTGCACACTGAAGCGTTTATAGCTGATTTACAGTCCTGTAAAATTTGAAGCATACGCATAGCGTATTAATATAAAGGCGAGTCTACGAACTCGCCTCGTTCTGTCGGTAAAACAGGAAGTTTTAGCATCCATTGTGTAACCCACCTACCTGGGCACGCATTCTATTAGAGAACGTATGAATACATTGCAGAAATTCTGCTTACGTTAATTTAACAATAAGGATTACAAATATTACACGAAATTATTTGTAAACGTATTTTCTCATTGTTCGTCTCGGTGCGAGCATTTCGAAAATTCGCGGGTGAATCGCCAATGAGTTGCATATAGGCTACCCGGGCGAACCGAGGGTGGCGCCGTCCGTCGTCGCGAAGAACCTCGCGACCTCCGAGTCTCACCCAGCAGCAGCTGCGGCAGCTGCTGCTACCGCCACCGCCGCGGCGATCCACGTTAGATCGTCGTCCTCGTCGAACAAGTTGCGACCCCGTCGTTCAGCTTTCAGAGCTCGGTGCGGAATTCGTGTGTTCCCGTTCAGTGTTTCGCGAGACCGTGTCGGATTGAACAAAAAAAAAACGAAGAAAAGAACGAACAAAAAAAAAAAAAAAAGAAAGAAAAAAAGAGGCATCAAAAGCACAGGTGAATCGAATCGAAGACCGACGGAATTGGCGAGAGTGTGCTGGACTGCGAACGGCGCGAGTCGGGCGAAGTCTCACGAGCGCCGAACGATGAACACCGACGGCCGAGGGAAACGATACGCGAAGAACAGTCAACACGAGACAAAAAAAAAAAATAACGAGGCTCGAACGAGCCAACGAAGTGAAATGAACGAAGAGTTACGAACGCGCTAAATCGTCGTCGACTGTACGACAGTGCTCTAAATATACGAATTCAGTCAGAGCCCCTTCGCTCTATCCATATAAAACGTTGACGTGGAAAAAAAGACAATTAATAAAAATAAAAATGACGTATTCGTAAAGTGGGTGCGGATTGTCTTGACGGGTGAGAGAATAAAAAAAATACGCAGCCGAAAAGCTCGTACCGCGGTCGTTAGGAGGGTGTAGGAAAGAGGACGAAAAAAAAGAACGTTCGTGCGACGCGTTGGCCATAGACTCGGTGGCTTTGGCGCACGAGTCAATTGTTACAGGGGTGGACTCGGGAGAGCGAGAGTCGTACGCGTTTACCGACCGAACGAACGGACCAGGCGGAGGAGGCGGCTATGCACGCATCACCCGACGCATTCGGCGAGAGCCCGACTCTCCTCAGTCTCGCGGTGTGTTCCTAATCGCTGATTATTCCGTACGCCCGATAACAAGGCCGCGTCGAGTCGGGAGAAAAAAAAAAAAAACATGCGCTAAAGGTCGAGAGAGAGGGAACGAATGAAAAAAAAAAAAGTGGCGAGGAAACGTGTCGAATCTCGAGTAAAAGTAAACACGGGAGTTGCTTCGACTTATTTTTCTATTCTTTTATTGTGTATCGTTCGGCGTACGTAGTGAACCAGTAAAATTGCCCGATCGATCGTCTTTGGGAAAAAAAAAAAAGTGCCAGATTCCTACCGACGCCTGCCGTCCTCGTCGTACGCTTCTCCCTCGACTGTCGACAATACAAAGAGAGGGGAAGAGAGACGGAGAGTGGAGTATTTCATACCAATAGGTGTAACCTTTTTTTTTTTGTTATCCGAATCGTGACTCTCCAGGTGCAAAAGGGGCGAATCTCTTAGTACGGTTCCGATCGTTACTCGTGCTTGAAATCGCGTACGGACGTATACATTCACTGACGGGTCACATATACACAGATTAACGCGGCACACACTTCAAAATTATTACTATTATTAGTATTATGATTCTTGCCGTTATTATTATTATTATTATTATTATTATTATTATTATTATTATTATAATATTATTATCCGTGTTTACAATACTGGAGGGGTTCGTTAAAGGATTCGGGGCGCGAATAATGATTCAGTCTCTCGTTTACGTTCGCCACACTTGTTCGAGCTCGATTTCGTTTGGCTCGGTGCTTTCGATGCATATTACGGACACGCCACGGCTCCGAGTATACAGCATTGGCTTTGAATTTTTATTGCGTTTATCCTTTCGCCGTATTGGTTTCAATTTGCGGCAACAAGAACTGAACTCTCTTGGCCGGACCAATAATTCATCTGTTCGACGATTGACTCCGCAAGTTCAATCGACTTTCACTGTCTCGCGCGTGTGTCTCCCCTCGGGCGGGAGCAAGCGACACGCGAGCCTTTAACTTGATCCTCTCGTGCATTATATACGTTCTCTTCCTCTCTCTCTCTCTCTCTCTCTCAGGATTATCGATCCTTTTTCAAAAAGGTGCACCATCGCGACACGTCACGTGCCTCAGTAATTGACCGCGTGTTCCCGTAAACCTGATGCTCGTTTGGTTATTAAATTCGCGATTCGTTGTTTTTTTCTTTTTAATCTGCACGTCGAGTTATTACACGAGATTCGGTCCGAGTAATCAGAGTGCCAATAGATGAAAAATGTTCTACAGGCTTCGAACGCGAAACTAGCTTCGACTTAGATCTAACCTTAAATCTACACGATCTTAATCCTTTGAAAAATAGTGTATAGCAAATGATACACCTCTTTGGTCTCAGAAAAATGCATTAATATAATCGACCGATTTGTAGTTTTATTTCGATATTTCAAACTTTATACTAGTAAACAAAAATGTATGCTTCAAAGGGTCAAAGCGTTAAAGCTTCAAATGGTTAATCTTAATACTCTATTGACCGCGTGTTCTCGCAAGCCTGATGGACATTAGATTCGTGTTTCATTACTGTTTTCTAAATTGCACTTGTCGAGGCAGTTCTCGCGGTCCGTTTCGACTAATCCGAGTACCAATGTATCAAACAAATGGTCTACGCACTTCGAACGCGAAACTAGCGTCGACCAAGGTCTAACCTCAAATCCGCACGACCTGAAGGCGCATCTTCAAGTCGCGCACATTGTTTTTTTTTTTTGGTGAAATCTTAGTACTCAATTGGCTCGACTGTGCCGGAAGGACGGCAGTCCTTCCGGTACTGTCGAGTAGTCTCGAGTACGACGACTCGGATCGAACATAACCAAGAATAATAATCTTGCAGAAGGCACTCGCCGCTCCCCCGCACACCCTGACGGAATGATCTCGAATTATTGAAAGAGATAGCCATACCGAAATAACACTAAACGAAGAAGAGGAAGAATAATAAGGATGATAATGGGATCGAAACCGAGACGGAAGTGACGAACGCGAAAAGAAGAAAAAAAGAAAAAAAGTAATCGATGTAACATTTCGAGCGTGACAAGTTGCCGATCTCGAGGATCTCGCGATACACAAATAATACATATACGATGCCGAAAGCACGTAAATCGTCGAGTGTCGTTGACGATAATGAAAAATGTGATACAACGAAGTGGTGCGTAGAAGCGAAGAGGTGCACAACCGATCAGCGTATTAGTTGCCGTCGTGACGTGATTGTTGCGACAAAGAGGGATAAAACGTCCGACGGTGGGGCCTGATGTCGTGATAATCGCGAGTGATGCCAGGTGACGAGGGACTCGGACGCGGAGAGAACAATGTAAGGGACGACGAGAGACCGGTCTCGTCGGCAGGTCGCCGCTGCCGCGAGGACGATGACGACGAGGACGAGGTAGAGGGTTCGCCATTATGCGAGAATAATAATATAGTTATTGCGTAGGATAGCGATGAACGTCGAGGTGGACACGCTGGAACTCGAGGTCTTCGAGGTGAGTTCGGTGCGCCACGTCGACCATTTCGAGGATGAGGCGAGTGGGAGCTTCATCAGAATTTCCACCGGTGTCACAAATTTCCACCGGTCATGTGACACGGGCCGAACGGCCGGGGCAAAATGGACTACACTTGAAGAGAAATTCTGTCGCGGGACGTAACGAAAATAATAATTTTTTTTTGTTTTTGTTTTATTAGTCTAAAATGGAGGACGCCTTTTGCCCGTCGCGCCCGTACTTACCGGCAGAGCGAAGGAGCTCCCATTCGTCGCTCTCCGCGTGATTATATCTCGGAACGTTCGACAAAAATTCTATTCCACGCGCCATATGCAATATCTTACGCACGCTTCAGCGTGCGTAAAACTGCCCGCGCAAAGAAAGAGTATTAAAAAAATAGTAAAAATGGAAGTATTAAAAGTATGTCTTATTGGACTCAATAATACTCCTCTAATGTATCCCTGAAGAAGTATCAAGTATGAATCTGATATACGTTGTAATATACGAGTATCAAGTATGAAGCTAGTATATCCAAGAATATCCGAGTATCAGGTATTAAGTTAGTATAGACATTGAGATTCGAGTATCATGCATGAAGCTCGCATCTCAATTTTTATGCAAGTTTCATACTTGATACTCATATATTACAACGTATATGAGATTCATATTTAATACCGTTCAGCGATAGATTAGAGGAGTATAATTTGAGTGTTGTTGAGTCTAATACAACATACTTTTAATATGTGTTTTTGTTTGTTGTGGCCGATTGTAAAATAATTTCTCTTTAAGCTGCGGCTTCGGAACGACCGTTTTTCTTTTTTCTTTTCAGGTTATCGGCAAATAACCCGAAACATTAACGTTTCGACCTCGGTCGAGGTCCTCTTCAGAATTATATTTCATCTGTTATACGATATTTTTTAAGTTCATATATGTTTTTGTCTTATATCTACTCTTTAATTATAATAATTTTTCTTTTTATCAATACTACTTGTTTACCTTATTTTTCTTCTTTTTCTGTTTTCTCTTATATATTATTTCTTTTGATTTCTTCGGCTTCTTTCGTGTTGTTGTGTTTTAGATTAAATATAAGAATATTCAACGAAACCATTAAAATTAGACATAATATCACGGACACAGACTCACAGAATAAAGGTAGATAAAAAGAAACAAAGAAAATAGATAATAATACCAAAGAAAACACATCAAACAATTTACATGTCAATAGATACAGAACACAATGGTTAACAACAAAATATCAAACAACCGAAAACACAACAACACGAAAGAAGCCGAAGAAATCAAAAGAAATAATATATAAGAGAAAACAGAAAAAGAAGAAAATAAGGTAAACAAGTAGTGTTAATAAAAAGAAAAATTATTATAATTAAAGAGTAGATATAAGACAAAAACATATGTGAACTTAAAAAATATTTTATAACAGGAGAAATATAATTCTGAAGGGGACCTCGACCGAGGTCGAAACGTTAATGCTTCGGCTTATTTACCGATAACCTGAAGAGAAAAAAAGAAGACCGGTCGTTCCGAAGCCGCAGCTTGAAGAAAAATTATACTTTTAATATTTTTTAATACTTTTTTTTTTTACACGCGTGCCGTATTCGCACCGAGCGAAGTGCGGCGTATGCGCAGGAAGAGACTTCTTCCGCATTTGTTACAAGAAATATCACGCGATGCTAGCGCTGCGAAGCGAACATTATACGCGGCCTCTCAAGCGTGCATAAAGTTCCCTTTACTGCACTTGTTCGTTTCTGTAAAAAATGATATTTCAGCTTTACCCTGACAGTGGTAATCCTGCAAATATGCATTATACGGCTGGGCATAGATATTTTTTGTCATCAAATTTTTTTCCTTTTTTTTTTATATCCGAAATAAAATTATATAGAATTTTTGTCAAACGCGAGATTACGCGTGTTCTCAACAATACTCCCGAACGCCTCAATGTATCCGGAATGAGAAACAAAAAAACACCGAACTTTTCTGTCTTCTCGATGAACGATCGGATTGAAATTGGAAATCACGCAATATCGTCGCCCGCCCGAAGATGAGGGACGATGACGGTCTCGACGAGGGTACGACGAGTCGCGCGACGAGCGGCGTTGGCGACGTCCGTAGTGCGAACAGCGAGAACGTCGGTGTCGTCCAGGGAGGCGTCGTCGCCGGCGCCGGAACACGTCGAAAGAAACGGAAGCGGCGAAAAAGCAAGAACAAGCAGCAACAGCAGCAACAGCAGCAGCAGCAGCAGCAGCAGGAGCAGCGAGGGTCAACGGCGACTCACGTGGTCGTGAATTTTCCATCGTCCTGCGACGAGCTCGAGCCGGCCGCCGAATGCTCGAAGAGCAGGGACTCCACCAGTAGCCTGGGTGGTCCGAGCAGCAGGCACAGCACGCTTCGCGAGTCTCTGCTCACGGTGCTCGGGAAGCTTGTCGTTTGGAAGGGTAACCGTTACCGACCGACGCCGACTAGCTCTTCCTCGGCACCGCCGAACTCACCGCCGGCCACCGAGTGCATAGGCCGCAGCACCGTATTCTTTTCAAGCGGTGAGTCTGTAACCCGCACGATGGAGAATATCGTACCGCACACTTTGCAGTGCCCCTACTGCGTGCGTATTATATACTTTGATTGACAAAATTAATTTGCGACCACTCATTGGTAATTTCGACGCTCGACAAATTACGGATACGACGGAGCCGGCTGTCCTATTACGATGAGTGCTCGTCGAGTCGAAATAATAATAATAATAATAATAATAATAATAATAATAATAATAATAATAATAATAATAATAATAATAATGATAATGATAATGATAATGATAATGATAATGATAATGATAATGATAATAATAATAATAATAATAATAATAATAACAACTATAATAATAACTATAATAATAACTATAATAACAACTATAATAATAACTATAATAATAACTATAATAATAACTATAATAATAACTATAATAATAATAATGTTAATACTAATGTATTGACGAAAGGGGAGAATACTCATCTTGGCGATATTTGATACTTTTTAAGTGCATGTGAAAGCCCTTCCCTCCACTCGTCCCTTGCCCAGTTGATGTCAAAAACTGTAATCAACTTTTTTGCGGATGGTAGCATCTGCGATCAAAAGAAAAATGTTGTCGAACGCTGACATGTAATCCCGTTTCTATGAGACCTTTTTTTTATGTTAAATTCCATCGTTCGTGAAAAACGTTGATTGCCGTTTTTATTACCGACTGTGCTATTTTACCTGCTCTGAATACTCCTTAGATAATTTATGTCGTTAGGAGATTTTCCACTACACCGGCAAATTTCCGTGTTTCGTGAGTTACTTAAAATTCTTGGCTAGTCGCTATTTGCTGTGTGACTCGGGTTCACCTCTATTCGGAACCGAGGCAAACACGGTGAAAGATCCGATCTGATTATAAAACGAAATCATCGAGTACACCAGTTGCGAGATTTCGCGGACGATTTTTTTTTTCATACTATCATGCGTGGAGTGCGTAGTGCGGAGGATTATTGTGAAACTGTCGTAACCCTGAATTCACGTTCTGCTTTCTATTTTACAGAAACGGAGAGGCGGATCCGCGCGAACAATCGCGAGTACAACTCACAATTTAATTATGCGGTAAGACACAAAATTACGGTTATTTTGCGTAACGCGTGCGTGCCGGGTTGGCTCTGTAAAAGAGTTTCCATCCGACAGTTCGTTTGAGACGCAATTTTCTATTTTCACAATTATAAACGCCAGAAAATTTTTTTATTTTTTTTTTTTGCACGAAAAACTGTAAATTTATCGCAATGATTATCGGCAAATAGGACACTGATATTCTTTATCTCTTTCCGCAGAACAATTACATCAAAACGTCCAAGTATTCGGTTCTGACGTTCCTGCCATTGAATTTGTTTGAGCAATTTCAACGACTCGCCAATTTCTACTTCCTATGCCTGCTGGTGCTTCAGATGATACCCGCGATATCCTCCCTCACACCCATCACCACAGCGATACCTCTTATCGGGGTGCTCACACTCACTGCCGTCAAAGATGCCTATGACGACTTTGTAAGTAACAATAATAAGCTCGCACAAATTCCTCGGTTTCGTTTTGATTTCGTATAATTAAAAAAGCCCGTTATTAAAATAAATAAATAAACACCTAATTATATTTGCAGCAACGACACAGCAGTGATTCACAAGTAAACAATAGGAAATCACAAACCCTGCGGGGTACGAATCTGAAGGTGGAAAAATGGTCTCAGGTTCAAGTGGGCGATGTCATTAGAATGGAAAACGATCAGTTCGTCGCGGCTGACGTTCTTCTGTTATCGACGAGCGAACCAAATGGCCTCTGTTACATCGAGACTGCGGAGCTCGATGGGTATGTACAAAATGTTATATATATATATATATATATATATATATATATATATATATATATATATATATATATATTGTCCAGTGTTGTTACGAAAGGGGAACAAAAGTTAGCCAAAGAGTGGACAACTAACGCAAAGGAATTTATTGCAGAGAGACGAATCTAAAATGTCGGCAATGCTTGATAGAGACGGCGGAGATGATGGACAACAACGAATTGGTCGGGGAGTTCGACGGGGAGATCGTTTGCGAGACGCCCAACAATTTGCTGAACAAGTTCGATGGGACTCTCACGTGGAGGGGTAACAAGTGCGTATGAAAATGCTTAAGATCAACGAGGCTTTATCATACGAACGGTCGAACATTGATGGGGTATATTGTTATTATTATCATTTATTGATAATGAAGCTCTAGGAGCAATCCCTTGAGAGCCAACTCCAATTACAGATGAGATTAACACAACCGATAACGTTTATATACAGCATATTTAACAAATTTAGCATTCGACCGCAAAATTCGTATTTTTGCATTCTATATGCAAAAAATGCAGCTATCTTTATTGCTTATAAAAAGCGCATAGATTTCGGCTCCTGCAGCAAGGGAAGGTGGGGGGGGGGGGATGGGTTAAAATAGATAGATAAATAAATACGATATAAAAGCCAAGTTTAAAAAAGAACTCTAAATGTTCTTTCTTTTTTTCGTTATTGAATCGCAAGTACTTATATATGTTAGCTATGATGGGATATACAGGGAGACTCAGCGTAGGAAACGGATACCGAAATGGCATTGAAAGTTGTAATTTTTTTTTCTCCAGGTACGTGCTGGACAACGACAAGATAATATTGAGAGGCTGCGTGCTGAGGAACACGCAATGGTGCTACGGTGTGGTGATCTTTGCTGGCAGGGACACCAAGCTCATGCAAAATTCTGGCAAGACGAAATTCAAGAGAACATCCATAGATAGACTGCTCAATCTCCTTATAATAGGGATTGTCTTCTTCCTACTGTCGATGTGTTTGTTCTGCATGATCGGTTGCGGCATATGGGAGAGCCTCGTCGGCCGTTACTTCCAAGTGTATTTGCCGTGGGACTCCCTCGTACCCAGCGAGCCTTTGGGCGGTGCGACCGTCATCGCGCTTCTTGTTTTCTTCTCTTACTCGATCGTGCTAAATACGGTCGTACCGATAAGCTTGTACGTGAGTGTCGAAGTAATAAGATTCGTTCAGTCGTTTCTCATAAATTGGGACGAGGAAATGTACTACGCGCCGACGAACACTCACGCGAAGGCCAGGACTACAACGCTTAACGAGGAACTCGGACAAATAGAGTATATATTTTCGGATAAAACGGGAACTCTGACGCAAAACATAATGACATTTAACAAGTGTTCGGTAGCGGGTAAAAGTTACGGGGACGTAATCGACGAGGTAACCGGCGAAGTCATCGATCTAAGCGAGGTGAGACATCTCCAATTGTTTATTTCATATTCTCAAAGTCATGCTCGTCAAATTTACCGTGCCCGACTCGAGAACCTTTCGTTGGAAACTTACACGCGAAGCATCGTCGAAGGACTTTTTTTTTTTGCTGCCACACCTTTGCTGCTCCACCTTTGATCCTCAACGATTTGCAGTGTTGTTTTAATCTCTTATTGATGTTTTTTGAAAATTATTTTTTATTTTTTTAAACTACTTTATGCGATATTTTTTTGCGTACACTGCACACCCATATCTACACACGGGGACACTGGCAACGAGAGCTCATAGTAAGATCGATCAACGATAGTCCGGTTGCTTGTGTCCCCGCGTCGTGATAAAAAAAAAGAAAAAAATCGTCATGCACATTATTCAGCATGTGTATGCTGCATGTAGAAGGACAAGACGGCGCACTCGGCGATGATGCAATGGAAGAACGGACAGGAGTTTGTTCGTCCAGTTTACAGTCCAATTAGCGGGGCGAATGCGCGCCTACTGGAGCAGGCCGATCGGATCTCCAGCACGACCCCCGAGCCGAGCATCAGTGACGGTGCCAAAATTCAAGAGAAGCATTCAGTACGCATGCTTATGTATAGAGTTAATTTATCGCCTCGCCAATCATTTTTAACGTGGGCGATTCTCTCGATCGCTTCACTTTTTCATTTTTATTTATTTTGTATGCACTAAAAATTTCTCCCTCCCTCTTGACACCACGTATCGTTTCTCCATTCTTCTATTTATTCTTCTATACACAAGAACCTTGATTATCCGAACTGCTTCATCTAAATTTCTATTATGTGAACCATGACGCAAAATTTCAATGTCATTTCATCGTCGAGCGTTACATTGTTGCAGGCGCGATTAATCGAGCGTCTGTATTAGGACTTTACAGTTTACTCGTCTTGGCCGACTGAAAAATCTTATTCAGCTAACGGACATTATAGTTTGGCCGGTTAAGCCCTCTTAGGCAGCTAAGATCGTTTGGCTGGCAAAAATTAGCCGCTGTTTAACCAGCTATTCATTTTTATTGCGAAGTATAAGGAAACTGATTAAATGAATGAGGTATTTATCTTTGGCACATTACCTGTTGTATTTATTCATTTTTGTACTATTATTTGCTTATAATATTTGCGTGAGTCCCATTGCTCGGACTAAAGATCCTCTTCAATAGTGGAAATCGTATATAGAAAGCAGTTTCTGTATTTTTGGCTTTGTCGTAGAGGAAGCTTTGCGAATAAAGGAACATTATGAGAAAACGATATAAAAACGGCAGTTTTCAACAGACTCTGTATGGTACAGTCTTCATTGCACGTTGGTTTTTCGGGCAGTATTCATTAGTTCTTGGTGACGCGCGGATATATTCATATCCGTGCATCAATCAAATGATTTGCGATTAAATAATAGTCTTGTAGTTGAGTGCGTTGTGGCTTCGACGAATAATAGTGCCGCCTGCAAGCACAAGCATTTTTTCTTACAGGGAAAATAAATTGAAAATGTTTTCGAAGCGAGACCGGCACATCGTTAGCTCTCTTTTTGGTGTTTTACATAGGGATCTTACTTTTCATCTTTAAATTTCCATTATCCGAACAACCATTAATCCGAACTGGGCTCGACCCCAATCGATTCGGATAATCGAGGTTCTACTGTACATTCTATCTCTACCTCAATCTCGCTACTTTTCTCTCACTCTCCACATGGTCTATTTTTCAGGTGTCGGGAACGTATAATTCGATGGCTTTCGGTACTAATTGCATATTCTAAAAATTTCCACGTCCGCGGCCAAACTTGGCCGCAAAAATCTATCTTTTCCATTGTCTATCGATCGAAACTCTCTTTGATCTAGGCGAGGTGTCTTCAGCGCCGCTAACATACAATTCGAATTACTTTGCAGACCGTCCCACCGCTCGACTTCTCCTTCAACAAGGATTACGAGGAGGAATTCAAATTCTACGATCCAGCGTTGCTAGAGGCCGTTCGACGCGACAACGAGGACGTTCACAGTTTTTTTCGTCTGCTGGCGCTGTGTCACACGGTGATGCCCGAGGAGAAGCACGGCAGGCTCGAGTATCAGGCCCAGTCGCCTGACGAGGCGGCCCTCGTTTCGGCGGCGAGAAATTTCGGTTTCGTCTTCAAGGAGAGATCGCCGAACAGCATAACGATCGACGTCATGGGAAACAGGGAGGTCTACGAACTCCTGTGCATCCTCGACTTCAACAACGTTCGAAAACGCATGTCCGTTATCCTGAGGAGAAACGGCCATCTGAGGCTCTACTGCAAGGGCGCGGACAACGTCATTTACGAGAGACTGAAGACCAGCAGCGAGGAAATTATGATGAGGACCCAGGAGCATCTCAACAAATTCGCCGGCGAGGGTCTCAGGACACTTTGCCTTTCGGTCAGGGATCTCGACGAAAGTTTTTTTAACAATTGGAAGCAGAGGCATCAGGAGGCCGCGGTCAGCACCGAGGACCGCGACGACAAGCTCGACGCTATATACGAGGAGATTGAGAAGGACATGACTCTCCTCGGGGCCACGGCGATAGAGGACAAATTGCAGGACGGAGTGCCCCAATCGATCGCCAACCTGAGCCTCGCCGGAATAAAGGTGTGGGTTCTCACCGGTGACAAACAAGGTGAGACGCTTCATTTTGGCCACAAGTTCGACGCCAATTCCTCGTCGTGCTATCTCATCTTTATCGATATGTATTTTTTTTTATTATTAACTTCTTTCATTTTTGATTTTACAAAAGTATTTAAAAAATTGTAGAAACGGCGATCAACATTGGATACTCGTGCCAATTGCTGACCGACGATCTCACGGACGTCTTTATAATAGACGCAACGACTTACGACGGAGTCGAGACACAATTGAGACGGTATCTGGAAGCTATAAAGACGGCTTCGAATCATCAGAGCAGACCGGCTCTCTCCATCGTCACATTCAGGTGGGACAAGGAAAGGTCAGGCAAACGAAAGAGACGGAGTACAAACATATCCAACATTATTTTTTTGCATTCCTAACTCTGACTGATTAACGCATATTTACAACAACAAAAAATATATTATTATTATCATCATCCATTGAATGTCGCATCTTGTCCCGTGCAATGGCTTCACTGTCCGATTCACCCCCACAATACCAATTCGCTGGGTTACAAAGTTACTTTCGAACTCTCGGTCAAACGTTGTTTTAGAATTACGACTAAGAGTTACCCGTTACGATCAATCATCTAGTGGCGAGTTAATTATCTCCTACGGAATCCCGAACCCGGTCTATGTGCACAAGTCCTTTTTTCAATCTTGAAACAATTTGCGTTTGAACAGTTGGATTGTTGTCATTTCATTTTTTTTTTTTTGTAATGGCTCCACGGAGGATAAATTTATCGCAACCGTGCATGCAAACTTTGAAGTTAAATGTGTTCAATCGTTATTTATCTATCAGCGATTATTACGTATGTAATATATATAATTTTATATATACATATATATATGCATATCTATCCGACCGATTAAACGAGCAATACAACATACTACGATGCTTGATACTCACTCCTTCTCTTTCTGACTGCTTACTATTAGTCCTAAACGTTATGGCGATACTAACATAATCGATAAACTGTTGCTTATGTCACTTTCTTGTTTACGAAAATTAGTACCCCCCCCCCCCCCCCCCAGAATTCGGAAGACTGGGGCGAATGTTACGATAGCGTGTTTGCGTGTGCGTTTGTGAGAGAATGCGCGTGCGCCTGATAACCCGTTTGATAATCGTTGTGCATCGTCCGTATTCCTGATAATCTGATTTCAATACAGTAGAGAACCGCGTAAGTTGCGTCCAGATAAGTTTTACCGACCGGATGAGTTGGATCGGTCTTTTGTCGGAGTCTATCTATCTGCATGACGGCGAGACGAAATACCCGTTCCAGTATGTTATCTGCCTAGTCTGTAAAAAAAAAGGTCGTATGAAATTTAATGTACGGGACTGGAAGTTTGTAGACGACAACTTACGCGGTCGTCTACAGTAGAAGTTTCGCTTCAAATACTTATCGATCAGTTCTGAATTAAAATCGGTCAGTCGTTGATCGCGCGACTGAGATCTGATTTATCAATTATAACCGAAGTTCCTAGAATTTTTACGGTGATAAGTTTCCCGATGAGAAAAATTGTCTTTCCTAACGATGAAACGTTTGCCTCTCTCGTTCTTCCTCCGTGCAGCAGCGATACAGAGTACAATCACAGCAGAGACGATCCGGAGGAGCACGAATTGGAATTGTCGTCGGGCTGGGCCGTTGTTATCAACGGACATTCCCTCGTCCACGCGCTGCACCCCCAGCTGGAAGGATTGTTCCTGGAGGTATCCAGTCAATGTGAGTTCATCGTTTTTTTTTTCTCGATTTTTGGCATATGGCGAAGTACTGATTTTTATCGAATGAAAGTTTTGGTTGGAAATACATGTGTGATGCATCTTCAATTTCACAAACACACAGTCGAGTTTTTTTTATTGTGTTCATAAACCATTTATCCTGTTTTGCAGGCAAATCGGTGATATGCTGTCGCGTAACGCCACTGCAAAAGGCGATGGTCGTCGAGTTGATAAAAAAGAACAAAGACGCGGTCACTCTGGCGATCGGGGACGGTGCGAACGATGTGTCGATGATAAAGACGGCTCACATCGGTGTCGGCATAAGCGGTCAAGAGGGTCTCCAGGCGGTCTTAGCCTCGGACTATTCGATAGGACAATTTAGATTTTTAGAGAGACTGCTCCTCGTCCACGGCAGATGGTCCTATTATAGAATGTGTAAATTCCTTAGGTACTTTTTTTACAAAAACTTTGCCTTCACCCTGTGTCACATCTGGTTTGCCTTCTTTTGTGGCTTTAGCGCACAGGTAAAGTGTAAAACGACTATTATTACTTCCAGTTAATCTATAAAGAGTGACCCTGAATATAGTTGCACGAGACTAAATTTCATCAATTCGGCGAAAGTTCACTTACAGAATAAAATTCTACAAGTGAACAATTTTCTTTTCCTAAAAGCAGTGATACACACTTGTGAAAGATGAAATTTCATGTCGTGCAGATATTTTCAGGGTCATTAAAAAAAAAACAACGGTACCGATAGCGAGTATCGAGTAAAAAAAATTCACATGATGATCCTAAGGCGAATGCGATCCTCGAATTACTCCTTCGTACGAGCACCTTTTGCTCCGAAGTCGAGATCAAGGAATTGAGTTAACTTTTTAAATCTGATGAGCTATTTTCTTATTGTCATCCGCAATTTTCTCCTCGCGTCTAGTTATATATTTCATTAAACGTCGCTTCTCCTGTTTACAGACTGTATTCGATCCGATGTACATCTCAGTCTATAATCTGTTTTACACGTCACTGCCAGTCTTGTCCGTCGGTATATTCGATCAGGATGTCAATGACAAAAACAGTTTATTGTATCCGAAGCTGTACACACCGGGACACCAAAATCTTCTATTCAACAAAAAGGAATTTTGTTGGAGCGCCCTGCACGGATTCTTTGCCAGCTGCGTACTTTTCTTGGTACCTTACGGTGAGAGTCCACGACTTTTTTTTACGTTTTTTTTTGTTTCGAAAAAAATTGCAATTAACGACGATATCGCAATGAATTGATAATTTAATGATTGATTGATTGGATTTTATTTTCAGGCACGTACAAGGACGGTGTGTCGCCAAAGGGCTACGTACTTTCCGATCACATGTTGCTGGGCAGCGTGGTAGCCACTATATTAGTCATAGTCGTTACGGTTCAAATAGCTCTCGACACCTCCTACTGGACAATTGTCAATCACATAATGGTGTGGGGCTCAGTCATATGGTATTTCATTTTAGATTACTTCTACAATTTCATCATAGGAGGAAGTTACGTCGGTAGTCTTACGATGGTAAATCACTTTTTCATTAATACAAAGTTCTCGTATCTGACGTAAAGTAGACAATGGCGTAAGTTGCATGCTCCAGAATCAAGCTAGGCACGATCGAATAAGTTGGATTCTACACTCTCCACTCTCCCTTTCCGAACAAAAACTTGGAGCAGCAACTATATGTGGGGCTTTCCACCCAGCCGTGGAACTTATTATGTTACAGTGACGGATCAATTTGATTGGTCCATTCTGTTAGACGATGCCAGTATCTGACAAAAGGAACCAATAAAATCAATCCGTCTTTTTAACGTAATCATTTTTAGGGCTGGATTTCATCTCCTCGCCATGCAGATAGACGGACTTTCAGAAATGGCCGATCCAACTTACTCGGTCGTGCTTTTTGTCCAAATCACTCGGTCGATAAAACTTATTTGGATGCAACTTACGCGCTTGTTTTCTGAACCGGGAAATCGACCGATGTGTAATGATTTTCGATTTTATCGCTTCGCAGGCAATGTCGGAAGCTACGTTTTGGTTCACCACCGTTATAACGTGCATAATTCTCGTTATACCGGTACTGTCGTGGAGATTCTTCTTCATCGACGTGAGGCCGACTCTCTCGGAGCGCGTGAGGCTGAAACAGAGACTGGCCCAGCTGCGCTCGCGCCAGAGTCAGGACATTCTGCGGACGCCATCGACGAGACGAACGCGACGATCGCTACGATCGGGCTACGCGTTCGCTCACCAGGAGGGCTTCGGAAGGCTCATTACGTCCGGAAAAATTATGCGCAAATTGCCGAACGGTTCGGATTTTAAATTTGCCATGCCATTTACGAACAACGTCTCGAAGCAGGTCAACGTCGCAACGACCTCGCCAAAGGACAATGCGTCACGGAATTCTCATAGTCTGGACACTATTAATCTATGAGTGTTCCCTTATGTTGATTGAGAATCGAGACGAAGAGAAAGTGAACTCGTCGAGTGAAACCCGACCCACCCACGCCCCCCTCCCCCCTTCCGGGAGATTATTTGTCAGGACTCGCGTTGAGGCACACCCGGCTACACCCGTACCTATCCGCAGGTACGCGTACGAAAATTGCCTTT
This sequence comes from Amblyjoppa proteus, assembly GCA_963922035.1. Taxonomy (NCBI): domain Eukaryota; kingdom Metazoa; phylum Arthropoda; class Insecta; order Hymenoptera; family Ichneumonidae; genus Amblyjoppa; species Amblyjoppa proteus. Next base: position 2,097,693 of record OY998234.1, read on the forward strand.
TTTTATTTGTTCATTAAATCGTTTCTCGGTTGACGCACTTTATATTTTGTACCTCATCGTCCAGTGAATAACGCGCGCAATCTCGATCGAGCGTTGTTCGACCGGCGGCCGATAGTAATTACAAACCCGTCGCGATGGCATTTACAAACGCATCTCGCAAACTACAGTCTACCAGCAGAAAGCTTGTTCAATGTCCGTTAAAAAAAAAATGGTGCTGGGTTTAAAATAGCAGACAAAAAAGAAATTATATTTTGCCGAGTATTAGCGATGATCTCACAATATCTCCCTGAAAATATCGAGTAACAAACAATACGCACGTTTGTACAGAAGTACGTGAGTTCTCGGTTGTACGCGATGGTACGCAAACTCTGCGACTCTGCCGTCAGACTGGAGCGACGATTCTCGATCGAATATCGAGAAGAGGTCGTCGGACTCCGCGAGGTCTCGGCCCGTCGTTGATTAATTTTTTTTTTTTTTTCGAGGGTTTTGTCCGAATCGAAACAGTATTCAGCAACGTCACGATACAAACTCGACGGAGCAGAGTCGACTAGACGGGCGTACGATCGGTACGGCGCAGACTCACGAACATCCTAAACATGTATTATAGTACGGCTAATGTATCCACGAGATATGAATATTGTAAAAAAAAAAAAAAAGATAAGAAAAAAAACAAGAAATGTTTACATGCTATATTACTACCGCTACAGCGACTACGACACTACTAATACTACAACTACTACGCGTTCAACGGTAATAGATACATTGATAATTGCCTTTATGAAACATTAACACAACAACAAACAATTAATGATACTGTACTATAGTATTGATTGTAAATATTTTAAAGAGATATATATATTATATTAAATGTTAAGTATACATTTTTTAAAAGAAAGTAATATATAGGTAGAACGATCTAAACAACACGAAGAAAAAAAAATACAAAAAAAAATGAAGAAAAAGAAAACATAAAAAATCGTAGCTCTATTATATTATCGCGGATAACGTTTGCCTTGGACTGACTACTGAATATAATATATTGAAGTAAAAAAAAAAAGATGAAAAAAAAATAACAGAACAGTAGCAACAATAAAATATGTATTTCTACTTTTAATATTACAAAGAAGCTTAGGGAGAGATAGTCTGCATTGGGGAAAAAAAAGTGAGTTCCACAATCAAATTAACATTCAATCGAAATTACAGGAATTCGTTCGTTTATTAAACGTGCCTGAGATTATGTAAACGAGCGAGGACACGGCGGGGAATGTCGTGAGTTGGAGTCCTCGTAAAAAAAGAAAAGAAAAAAAAAAAAAAAACCCATTGAGTTTACGAGTTTGTATGATTAAAATTTTTCTTATCGTCGGCGCCAACCAGTATGCACATTTAATTTGTTTCCGAGCTTTTTCTACGTACTATTTTGTTTCTTATCGATCAAGACTTTGTAAGCCACGGAAACTTGTCGCGTATCACGATGTAACAATAATGCAAAATTATTTATTTATATTTTCATTTATTTTTCTCCAAGTCCCCTCACTAAAGAGACATTAGGAAGACATTGGAAAGTCGATTGTCGAAAAGTCTCGCCACATTCACTCGTACCCTTAACTTGAGATATCGAGGCCATTTAAAAAAAAAATAATCAATGAATTATTGTTTCGTCCGTAATCCTAAAAATTAATGTAAGGCGGCATACCGGTGAACTTTCGGGGCGGGTGGGAAAAAATGAAAATTTACTAGAGTACTGCGGTAGAGGCGGAGCGATAAGTTGTGAAAGAGCGAATAATGTTTTTGCGGTTTACTTTGATACTGTGCGTGTCTCAGTGTGCTGAAAGCATCCGGCAACGGTGGGCTCTTTATTCGGAAAACCCAAATTATCTCTATCGATAGGGAAATTGCACAGTTTATATTATATTTTTACGGTGAAAAACAACAACAACAAAAATCGTACGTTTATAAATATATATACATATATATATATTTACTTTGTTTCGACGTTAATCGCTGTAATACGTAGAGTTTCGATATGTGATTTAATTATGATTGTATTGTACACATAAATTATTGTTGGTTTATCACTGGAGGCCGCTGCGAGTAATACCATTTTAACTCACAATAGTAATTTTAATGATTATTACTATTATTATTATTATTATTTTTTTTTTTTACACGGAAGACACCGAGCACAGAATTTCAGAGGATGGTTCGTCTCGATCGACGAATGAATTAAAAGAAAAAAACAAGAACAAGAATTTAAAAAAAAACGCTTTTTCTGGTGTCCTTTCGAAAAGTTTATCGCCGAGAATCGTGCGTCCTCTGAAGAGAGTTTAAGCTTCGTCCGGCGATTGGCGCTCGCCCAATGTACGGATATAAGCCGGATAAACGCTTAAAAAAATAATCACTATCCGTTGCTGGCTGGAAATAAAGCGTCAGCAACCTTAATTTTAATTACTCGAAAAAAAAAAAAAAAACTGAATAAAACGAACATTCGTTACACGTACTATGTGAGAAACTAAGCCGTGTCGACTGCATAAGTTTCGGTGACTAAGAAGTATCCACTGTTGTTTAATGATATAATATTTTATTGGGGCGTAGATCGCTTCGTTAGCTCGTTTATTCGTAGACATAACTGAGTTATTGCCGGATAAAGCGAAGTATCCTTTCGTTTGTATACACACACTCACCTTCATTTGGCTGATTATCGCCGAATAATAGAAACACCGACTATCTGTTTTTATGTTGTACATTCAGAATAACCCGCATCTGTATGATTTAAATATCATTCGATTTAAAACCTATCCTCGCTACCGATCGGGCATATATATATATATATATATATATATATATATATATAAATAATTTTTTTTTCATTTGTTTTTTGCAATGCGGTGATACGGCAGAATTGTCGAACGAGAATCAACGTTGTTAAATAAAGAAAAAAAAAAAAGAAAGGAAGAAAAAGAAAAATGTTCCTCATGCAAATGCACAGAAGGATGAGAATAATAAAGTGTTAACTAAAATTCTTTGTATAAATGCGGATTACTAAAAAAAAAAAAAAAATATTGTACACAAGAAACATTGAATATCTAATAGTTATTGTATCAACGCATCTCCATGGTCTGCGTCGCCAACAGACGGGCGGTCGATAGAAAAATTATCGATTATAATAATAGGCCGTATCGGTTTTTCTGCCGTTTTCGTTTTGTAAGCCGTAAATTCTCGCCGCACCCCTGCGACAGTTGCGACAAGTCGAGTGGATCCTTGCGATAGCTATTGTGTATACTAGTCAGAATTTATCGACGCATAAAAAATCCCCCTTTGATTTACTCGAGCGTCAAGTCCATTAAAAGTCTCACTTTATTTTGTTATCCATCGGAAAAAAAAAAAAAAAAAAGATATCAAATAGATTTATCACTGTTAGTTCAGCCTGAAACGGAAGGGACCACGGTAACAATATATATGTTAGTATGAATTTATATATTTTGCGATACAGCCTGAAAAAAAAAATCGTTCTGAGCCTGCCGATGTAACGATACCCGAGAGATCAATGAGAGCGCGATGCAGCCTCGAGGGTTTCGAATGTTAATTAAAAACAAAACAACAAAAAAAAAAGAAAAACATGGAAGTACTATATCGAGTTTTAATTTTTTTTTTTCGCGCAACTGTTGCGAAGCGAGCATCGAAGTGTCGTTTAGGAAAATACGCTATAAAAAGAAAAAAAAAGCTTACACGTCCAAGAAAAATATAACGTAAGCTCGCTCATAATAAGATTAGCCTTAAACGGTTCTACGTTGAAATATTTATCGTGTAGTAGTGTATATACAATATGTTGGGATATTTATAATTTGCTTACAGAGTTGCATTTGTTACGGAAGAATAATATCCTTCACTTGGTAAATCGACTGCGGGGATGTCCGATTGATGAAAAGAAAACAAAAAAAAAAAAAAAAATGACTAAAGTCTATCATTGTTTCATTCTTATCTCTGACACGAGGCACAATTTCTTACTAATTTTTAAGTTAAATAAATGGCAATATTGCAGCATTAATGTTGTGCAAAGAAAATGGAAAAATAATCAAGCATGTACAAATTCATTTATTATTGTCTCGTTTGGAATGTGGTCCTACCATCCATCGTCGGCAAAACATCGGAAGCTCGTCTCATCGATTGTTCGAGGAGATCACTCGCGAATCTGCATAGTTTTTATTTATTTTTTATTATTAAAGTATTAACAATGCTAGCTCTCTCAACGAAATTACAGTTCGACATCGACATCGGATGTTTGAATCATTCCTCACAGATTTGACCGTTAATTGGACGATCGAATAATAAAAAATCAAAATTGCAGTCTTTTCGCTAAAGATCCGCCGTCCAGAGATTCGAGCAGTTTCCTCTTGAGACTCGGCTTCTCTTCCGGCTCCCTCTTCAGTATGGTATTCGGCAGTGGTAATTTTGGTCCCGGCGTAGGCGGTGGTTTGTTGCTGAAGTACGGCATCTGGAGCGCCTGGTCGCAGCTGCATCTTTCCGATGGATTTACGTTCAAAAGGCTCGCGATGAGATCCAAAAGATCGTCACCGGCGGCGGTGAATATGTGCTTCAGCGGAGTGCCTGGAAACGGCTTGAATTGGATGAAATCCGGCAGATCGATCATGCCCGGCCACGTCTCTTCGGTCGGTGTACCCAAAGTCTGCGATAAAAAAAAATCAAAAAGTTTGTTCAGCAAAAAAAAAATCAATAATCCAATTTTTGGCTCTCCACTAAAGACAGGCAAGAGCGATCTCTACTGGATGGGATGTAAATATAATACTTGAAATATTCTGGTGAGTTGATCCAAATCTGACTCGCCGGGAAGAAAAGGAACTCGCAAGAGCAATTCGGCCAGGATGCATCCGATGGCCCACATGTCTATGCCGGTTCCGTACAGTCTCGAACCGTACAGCAGTTCCGGCGCTCTGTACCATCTCGTCACGACCTGATGGGTGTTTATTCTATTCGGGGAGCCGAAAAATTTTGCCAGTCCGAAATCGCCTATCTTCAGAACGCCGCTTGAATTAACGAGCAGATTGTTGGGCTTCAAGTCCCTGTGCAGGATCCAATTGTAGTGAAGATAGTCCAAGCCTTGGATGGTCTGGATCATGTAGGATTTTATGTTCGCCGTCGTCAATACTATATTTATGTCCTTGATTATCACCTCCAGATCGGTATCCATAAAATCGAATACCAGAGAAACATTCGATTTATGCCCGAAGACATCTGCAAAAAAATTTTAATCCCGATTGTAGGTTTTTTTTTGGAGCAAAGAGTTGCAGGAATGTTTGAGACTTACCCAACAAGCCAATGATATTGTCGTGCTTCAATTCCTGCAACAACTTTATCTCCCTCAGAGCAGTTCTGTTAATTCCGTCCTTGGCCTCCGCACGACTTCCAACTTTTATCTGAAAAGTACAAATAATATTCAATCGATTACAAAAACCATTGCAATGTTATAGTGTAATTTTTAGTATTATTGTTATAAATTATTATTATTGTTATTATTTTCATGATAAATTCTACGTACCTTTTTGACAGCGACTATTCCCTCGTTTTCTGTGTCCCTCGCTTTATATACAGTGGCAAACTGAAATTGTTCATACGGTTATTAATTTTTTCTATTTACCGAAAAAAGCCTTCCACGAAATCCGAGTGTAAAAGCAGTAAAAAAATCAAGTAAAAAATCATTGTGAAAGAAACGTACGATAAAACAAGATAAATATCTACGCGTTTTGTCTGAAAATTCGAGTTCGAATTTTGGATCGCGAGAAAAACGAAGGGAAAAAAAAGTGAAGTAATCGTGGTCGGCTCAGTTTCGATTGTTGTCATCGATTGTCTCCGATGAATTTTTGTACTGAGAAAAAAAAATGAAGATTGTAAACAATCGAAACCAACCTGTCCCTCTCCCAAGAAATCAATTTTCTCGTATCTTCTCAGTTTGTCGGCCATTCTGACACTTGTCGAGGCGAGTCTTCAATTCAATAGATTCCTAATAACGAAACGGTTAATAAACTTTCTTATAACTAATTCTAAGCGTTCGGTTTTATTTACAACTCCTCGATGTCCATCGCTAAGGTTATCTACCGCAACGCGGAAACACGCGAACGGATCTCCGTGCTGTCTTACCGGCGGTCGATGCATTCATTCAATGCCCAACGTAGAACCGCCGGCAAAACTTTGCGCGAGCCGCTGCGCATGCGCCTGCAGCTAAATTTTAAGGTGAGTTGAAACACGTACCACGTGACATTATGTACGAAATTTCCACCGGTAATGAAACCGGACTGAATCGGATCTAAACTAGTGACCGATTATTATAATTTCGTAGACGAATAGAGCTCCGTTCTCGAGCTTACTAGAATTTCGTCAGTAGCTTAGATTAATTTCAGTCCGGTTTCACTCACGGTGGAATCTCCGTAATGAGTGCAAGTGGTAACATTTATCGAATCAATGCAACGTCAAAATTATTGACATTCGTGGTAAAAGCCGAAGTGTCATCGGACGCAGATTGACTTCTACGCCAGCTAGTACTTTGCTCTTCCGCGAAATATCTACCATCTCCGAATGCCATTGATTACAGTTTTTCTTACCGACTGAGCGCGTTTCACCTGGCCGTGAGTAGCATTGCGCAACTGCAATCAGGCCGTATTTTTCGTCTACAAGTACACTAAGATACGTCCTTCTGACTTTAGTCACGCAGCGTAAAATCGAGCGCCTGAAATTGCAGCATTTGCGTAGAGACTATCGTTCTAATGTTTACATTGCCTAAAGTACACCTGTGTCCATATTTTCTGTCAACTTGTTTTGCACGTCGTGTTGTGTCAGCTGTTTTTTCCCCGTGTCGAATTTTTCCGCCCTCACTCGATATGTCGCGTGGTATTTATATCGCCGATTCGCGAATGCAAATCGCAACTTAACACAGCGTGCCACCTGTGGCCAATCCGGTTATCCTTCAGTGTAGAGTGCCGAGGGTCCGGATAACTTGCTAAGAAGAACATAGCGGGCTCCACTGCCACACAGTGCCCCACTCTGTCCCTACTCGCCGTAGGGAATTGCCGTCGTATGTGTAACACAGTGTACGCGTTAAAATCGCAGATTACTCGATAAGATTAGCGATCCGACGATGACGGCTCTCGTTGCTCCGACGAATCCTCTGTGACATATCTTCACCCTCGCGTAGGTGTGTGTGTGTGTGTGTGTGCGCGCGGGTGCCAGTCGTAAAAACAGAGATATGAAATCACAGCTGATTAGCAAACATTCGTCGTAGGGATTGTGTTTTAAGGATGCGGAAAAAGTCAGTTGGCAGCTCACACGATAACTCGAAGACGAGCAGGTAATTTAACGAATTAAGGTTACACGTTTTAAGTACATGCGCGCGCAGAGGAAAATACCGTTTATCGGTGCGCATCGACAGCTGTGATTCTCCTCTATTCACACATACGCTGTTATACTTTTTTGCAAAACACATCGCGTCCGGAGAAACGATACGAGCAAAGGTGCAAAAGGGACATAAATATTTTCATCGAGACACATAATAGTTTTCTAGTTATAATATATTATATATGTTATATATATATATATCGTAATTATTTTTAATTTCATTTTCCCTCTTTTTTCTTTAAAGTGAAAATAAAATAATAAGTGTAATATTTGATAAAGTTTTTAAAATTTTTTATATTACTGTTACTTGGTCCAGGAGACTATTGTAATGTAACGGAGCTTAGTCTATCATTTTTATAATTTATTTATTTTATGTTTTTAAAAACTTTCATTGTAATTCAAATATTTTAGGCAGACGGTTTATCAACGTGGCGGACAGAGGGAGGGATCGCCTCACTATGTATTTCTGTATTCGGACGATGAAGATTGCGGACCGGAAGATATTCCTTTGGAGCGCAGACGCTCCTCCAAGGCACCGCCAAGACAGGTGGAGGTGATAAAGGTCTCGCTCAAAGCGGAGGACACCTTGCAGGCCTTGGCTCTCAGATATCGATGTACCGTAAGTTTCGCAGTTCGAGGAAGTCGTCTCAACTCTTTGAAACAAATATTGTTTATTTCTATAGTATAAAGTTTCAAATACATTGGTTATTAAGGCATTTTTTTTGAATTCATATAAGTGCATTAAATGCGATATACCATGCTTCAAAGGATTAAGGCGATGTGAAATCTCCCTCAGATTCGCGCTCGGTTGGTAACGAAAACTGTAATCTAAATTTTCTCAAGCACCCCAAACAGGATGGTCAGGGAAAATCTGGAAAACCTGGAAATGTCAGGAAATTTTTTAATCATTCGCTATTCCTTCGAAACGTTGATCTTGAAAAAAATAACAAAATGATTCCAGTTTTTTTTACCGACCGAGACAATTCCGCATCGCCGCGCAGTTCGACGAAACTCTCACATAGTTCGATTGAATCTTTGCCCTTTTAGATATCGGAAATCAAGAGGATCAACAATATTCACAAGGAGAACGAAATATTCGCGCATAGATACATAAAAGTTCCGGTGCAGCCATTTTCCATATTTACCGAGAACTTGATCGATCACGAGGGCTCATCGGCCGAGGACGGTTCATCTTCGCGCAGACACGACGAGCCGAGCACGTCGCGGGACGAGCAGCTGATCAATCTCATATCGACTCCGATCGTACAAGCGCCGCCACCGCAGAGCACGGGGATCAACGACATTATATTGAATTCCGTGTGCGAACCGCTCAGCAGGTCGGTGGAGTGCGAGGCGGCCTCGGCGGCGAACGATTCCGAGACCGAACAGTTAATACTGTCCGACGAATTCGAGCGTTCCTCCACGCCGCAGAGCAGGGCGATCGACAGCTTCAACTGCTCCGGCGCCGACTGGGGATTGTCGTGGGCTCATCTTCTCGGAGTTTCGCTTTTACTGGGATTCGCCGGTCCTCTTATTTACATACTTTACATAGCCGAGGAATCTTCCGACGAAAATCGACACGCGTACAATCGAACGTCGGCGTACGAAGATCGAAAATCGTAGTGACGAAATAATATTTAGGAATTATTTTTTGACGATTGAGGGAGATGATAGGTGTACAGAAAAGTACAATGATTGTGACGAATCTCATGACAACGCTTTAATGTGCTTCTTATTGCTATCAATAATTGTCGGTAACGACGGGTTCTGCTTAGATTTTTATGGAACGTAAAATTGCCGAACAGAAAGAAGAAAAAAAAAACACTGTGCCTTCGACGTATGTACCTGACACATAAATTCTATACTTTTGCGACCCTCGGTCATCCGTCATACGCGAACGATTCTGCGATCTTTACAGCATAGTTCAACAGCGGCATTGCTAAGTAGCTTTTGATAAACTTCGAAACGTGTAATATCCTTCATGTTTAGGAACAATTTATATTTGTCAAATTGATAAGAAAATATATATATATATATATCTTTTTTATTATCTTAAATCGATTGTAGTTTATTGACCGACAGATTCGTATTTCGTGCAAAAAAAAAGCACATCGGGCCGCTACGCGGTTTCGGTTCGACTTCTGAGAATTCATTAAGCTCTCGCGATTTCAGTGGGAGTCGAGATTGACGTTATCGAGATCGGTTTCGCCGTGCAGCAGGGCCGTTTCGAATCTTTCTGCCACATCGATTACGCGAATAACGACTTTTTTTAATAGCTTATTACAGAGCTGTTCGGTGGAACGTATAAAGAATGGACATATCGATCGAAAGCCCCAGAATGGCATAATGTTTCTCTGTACACTCGGTGTTGTAGTTTGGCTTGCAGTGTCGGTAAGTGCGCACTCGGCTCGTTCATGTCACGAGTACCAAATGCCGAATAAATGCTCGTGTATTTTTTTTTTTTTTTTAATAAACACGACATGCGTCGCGTATTCTCCTTTACGATTGTTTTACACGTACATTCCCAGCCAAAAGTGAAATTCAGTGACAATTTGAACACTTTCTATTGGTATAAAGATCTGAAAAAATCAACTGTATCAAAAGTGCCAAGAATATTGATGTTGCTTAATAATAGTGAGAAAAAAATTATTGACAAATTGCTATTAATGGCTCAGCCAAATAAGCAGTGAAGGTTTTTTCTCTTTTAAAATGAATTCATTGATTTTCTAGAAGCCACAAGAATTTTTTGAAATTTTTGGAAAAGAATTTTGAAATGTAAGAAAATTCTGAAAAGTCATATGAATTCTAAAAAAATCAAGGAATTCATTTAAAATAAAAGAATTTCTGATTTTACAATTTATTTTAAAAATAATTTGTTAATAACTTTTTGGCATTATTATTATGCAAAATGAAAGGTCTGATTAAAAAAAAAAAATTTATCATATCGCGAAGTACAGAAATTTTGATTGGTTTAAACTTTCGGCTCGGAACGTACGTGCGATGCATCCTTAAACGAAAAAATTATTTTTCTCTGAAGAGCAGCAGCGGACAAATCGAGGGGAACGGGACGCGCGGAGCGCGGGAGCGATTCGATGTTCCTCAGGAAATCAGAGATCGTGTGCCGGTCGATTTCGCAGCGGCGAATCTTCGTAAATCGATTCTGAAATACCAGAGTGACAAAAACATATTGCAGCACGTGAACGAAAGCCCGATGGATTCGATCGTGAAGCGCATAAGTTTTATTGACGATCCGATCGAAGAGTCGCGAGGGATCGAAAATCGTCGCGACGGCGCGACGGGATCGCGCAAGAGATCGAATCAGTACAGTCCGGCCGGACAAAAGCGTCCGAACGGATTTCGAAAGAACAGTTTCCAGACTGCAACGAGCACCGATAAATCGACGACCGTCTTTCGGAGATCGCGAACGCAGTCGACCGTGCGTCCCAACGTTCGCAGACACAAATCGGTTAATTCCTTCGAGAGCATAAAAAAGGCCATCAACGCGTTACCGCAACAGATGGTAAAGGTCGTCAGGGACGACATCGACTGCATCGACGATCCGAGGACGAAGCTTCACGACGTTCGCGGTCCACCCTGCAGCTTCTCCGCCAGATGGCCCGGCTCCGGTGGCAACCCGTGGTTCTGGCTGAACAACGTTATTCCCCACAATTGGGAGCTCTTTTACAATTGATCGCGGCTGCGGAAAGATCGAGGGATTCGGACGATTGGTGAAGAGCTGGCGATGGATCGGGAAAAACCAAATTATGCACCTTTCCTCGACGACGCCTTTATTGAAAAAAAAAAGTCCGGCTACGAATTCGACAGAACGGCTTGGCGAATGTTTCGATGATCGTGTCGGGGCCGGCGTGTTCCGTAGGACGTCATTGCCTCCTGAATTCCTCCACACTTGTCATCACACCTATACGGTAAATATGAACTCGTCAAATCTTGGCTACAAAGCAGTTGCTCTTGTGGATTTTTATTTATTTGTTTTTTATTTTTTATTTTTAAGTTCAGTAGACGATAATGTCGTTCAATTTGTATTCAGAAGACCGTCGTCAAGTTCATCATTTAATCTGCGCAATCGTGGAAGCCCGACGGTGTTTGGAAATGCAATAAAAATTCTCGAACTCACCAAAGACGGGCTCTAGAATTTTTTGAAGCTCTTCTTCGATCCCGTTCCCTTCGTCACCTTCAGAACGTTGAATCTTACGGTTTTGCTGAGAGGTCTGGATTCTCCGATCGTCACGACGTCACCGATCTCGACGTCCCTGAAATAATAACACAGAATAAAGATTAAGCTGTATCTCGAGGTTTAGTGAAATACTGATAAATATTTTAATGTCAGTAGACGAATTAGCTTCAATTTGTGTTCAGAAGACCGTCGTCATTATCATCATTATAAAATCGCAATAAATTGCTCCAAAAAAAATATTAAGACTACGATACTTATGAGAAAAAAAAAAATTGATTTTCGTACAAAGTAACAAAAATCTCGTTTGAAAAAAAATTCAATAAATCAGTTCATTCATTGACTAATTGAATTAATTCTTTTTTAACAAGTACATTTACCCATATTTATCATAGTTTCATAAAACGAATATTTTTGTGCTTGTCCAGAAAAATATCTGTTTCACCAAACTCGCTAAGTTTATACTGTAATTCATTTAAATATAAGAAGTGACCATTGAAGGTTCTTCGAAAAATTATCGGCACAACCAACCTGAAGCAGGGGCTGAGATGTACGCTCATGTTGCGGTGACGTTTCTCAAACCGATTGTACTTGCGAATGTAGTGAAGATAATCCCTGCGGATAACGATGGTGCGCTGCATCTTCATCTTCTGAACGACTCCAGTAAGGATGCGCCCTCTGATAGCCACATTGCCGGTGAACGGGCACTTCTTGTCGATGTAGGTTCCTTCCAGAGCCTGAAATGCCAAAAAAAAGTATTATAAAAAAAAAAATGAATTTTACGATTTTTACGATTCTCGCGGAGAAATTGCTTACCTCACGGGGAGTCTTGAATCCCAGACCGACATTGCGGCTGTATCTGGTGGGTTTGCGCGATTTCGGTCCAAGTCCCTTCTTTCTGTTCAGAAAGACCGTGGGTTGCTTTTGAAACGAACGCTCCGTCTGAAAGGAAGGAAATAACGGAGTCGGTTAAAACGTGACTGCAAGCGCGCTCGCGTTTACGATCGAGCTTTTGAGGTTATGTGCAGCGTCAGCGATTTATCTGTGAGTGGAGAGGACGCTTGGAATCTGCGCGTGTACAATTTTTTTGAGTTTCGATGTAGATGCAACGGAGCTCGAGTCGCGTACGAGTTGGGGACGAAATAAAGATAAGCCGAATGAGAGGAAAAAGGGCGAAACTTTTCCGAAACGCGTAAGCGCAATCGACCACGTGCAACGAGTTAACTTTACGAGGAACTTTCTTCGAAACTTCGATTAAGGGGGAGGGATAAGTAATTTCGTTGAATCTGATTGTGACGATTAACCGAAACACTGTTACACTCGAAGTGGTATAAATTGTTTATTCCTACCTCGCGATAAAATATATTTTCACAACGGTTAGAGTCGCGAGCGTACCTGATCGGCCATCTTGCACCGCTGAAAGAAGGAGCTTCTTCCGGATGTTACGAGAGGAGGGCGCTACTGCGGCAGAAGTGTCAACTGCGCAGACGCCCCTGAAGCGGGCACGCGAGGGGAGTGTTTCCATATCGGCTGCAAGAGTGCACGGTCGCGGTCGTTAGCTTGCGCGGATCGAAAATTTGAAAACGCCTCGATCCAATGTAAATGGGCATTTATTAGCTAAGCGAGTGGACAACCAAACGTTTCAATTCCATTATTCCAGAAATCCAGAATTCCTATCGTCAGTTCGGTTTCCGTTTAAGGCGGTGGTGAAGAACCGGCCAAACTGTGTTGACAAAGAAGAAGAAGATGAAGAATATTATTTGTGAGCTGGCACTCGACCTCCAGTCTAAAACCATATGAAAAGAAGAAAAATAATTATTCGTGAGGTTCTCGAACGGCCCGGCGACAAAAAAAAACTTGCAGATATTCGAGAAAATATTCGAAGGAGGAAGAGAGTGCCGGCATCCCGATTCGTTTGACTCTTTATTTCTTCCCGCCCGAATCTTCGTGACTCATTGCGGTTGACGAGCAACTGCTGAGCCGTGTTCAGAAATCTAATCGGGTAAGCAGCTTCTCTCTCTGATATTCGCACCAGCGCAGCATTCTCCCTCGTTCTATGTTATCCAAAGTAAGTTTTTGAACTCTCTCGCTCTCTCTTCCTATCTTACTCAGAGTGAGTTTCTGAACTCCCTTTGCAGTCCTTTGTGAGGCCCGCAGGCAGATTGTTGCGATTTCGACGTTAAATCTTTTCGGAAAATTTCCACCGGATATAAAAAGGCAATGTGATAGAAACGTGGAGTAAGCAAAAGTACAAGGATAATAGGCAAGAGAAAAATGGACAAGAGAAGATCAGCAAGAGAAAAAGGAAAGTGCAAGGTCTCTCAAGACCGGATGAAGAAGCCCGGCGATCCAAGTTGCTGTTTGAGCTGTGCGTTCTACAATCGCGATCTCGAGAAAGTGGAAAGTATGCTGGACTCCCATGACCTCTCCGACGCGGAGGCATGGTCTATGGGAGTCGATTTACTTCGCAAAGCCGACAGGCGAGATAGACTCGAGAAATTTCTGCTGGAACGCGCCGCTAAATCGGAAACGCCTTTGTATTGGAACGGGAGACCGCTTTGCCACGCCGTTGGAACGGATAGCGTTAAGATAATGGAGTCGCTGCTGAAGGCGAATCATGGCGTCAACAAACCTAGATCAGTCAACTACTTGGCGCCGCTCAGTATTGCCGTCCAAATGGATAACATTAAGATAATTGAGTTGCCACTGCAGGCGAATCATGGCGTGAACAAACCAAGATCAGACAACTATTTGGTGCCGCTCAGTATGGCTGTCCAGTTTGATGATACAGGGATAGCCAAAGTTCTCCTCGATCATATTTATCGCAACAAGACACCACCTCGCTGTAGCAATATGATGAATAATTTGGAGACGGTAAAGTCACTGCTGCACGCGAGTGTTAACGTCGATGAAAGATTGTACATCCATTTGACAGGGTTCAATGCAGCCACCCGATTGGCTGAGAAAGTGATATCAGAAGTTCTTTCGCATCCTCTTCGTTTCAACGAGCCTCTCCTTCACGCCAGCAGTCGGAGAGAAATGTACTTTTTGTCTGATTATTACTTGACGAAGTTGCTACAAGAGAATGCTGATGTTGAGGCAAGATCGCATGACAATTTGACGCCACTCCATCTAGCTGCCCAATTGGGTGATTCACGATGCGCCGAAATACTTCTCGATCATGGAGCCGACACGAGTTCTGTGTGCGCTTGGGCAATGGGTCGATTGTTAATCAATGCCGTCCGTGCATGCAGTGAGACACTCGTTAAGTTGCTTCTGGAAAAAGGGGCTGACGTAAACACCAATGACAAACAAAGAGGTACGCCGCTTAAAGCAGCCGTCTATTCACCCAGCCTCTTCAAGTACCTCTTGAGCAAGGGTGCTGATATTGATGCGCGAGATGAAGAAAATAAAACCATACTGCGTCATGCTGTCGAGCAGGAAGATTTATCGCTCATAGAACTGATAATTGAGGCTCACTCCGATCCTAAAAGTCCAATGGGTAAGGCCCAAAGTGAAATATTGGAGGATCTCCGACGATGCGGCTTTGGGTTCAATTATTTCTACAAGAAGGACTGTGGGATCTTGTTCCACGCAGTTATTCGACGAGGGCACATCAGAATTTTCGAATATCTTTTAAATTTGGGTACTAACTTTAACGTGGAAAGTAAGGCGGAAAATGGTGATACGCCTCTTTACAGCGCAGTCACGTCTGCGCGTGTCGAAATCGCAAGACTACTGATAAAAAACAAAGCCGATGTAAACGCCAAAACTTGGAAAGGTGCAACTCCGTTACACTATGTTTTCGATTACAACCTCGAGTATTTCGGTGACGAAGAGAAGGAAACACCGCATACTTTGGCTAGAAAATGCACAGAAATAATCAAGATGCTTCTGGATAAAGGAGCTTTGGTCAACGCTAAGGAAAACGACGGAACTACAGTTCTTGGCCGTGCTGTTAAAACTGGTCCTATAGAAGCCTTTAAACTCTTGATTGAGAATGGGGCTGATATTATCACCGATGAAAACGACAACGGGGAGACGTTGTTGCACATGGCCGCGGAGGGCGGTAGCTCGGAGATCGTTGAAATTGTGCTGAACGCTTTCGATGATGTTGATTACAGAGACGGACGTGGAGAAACTGCTCTTCACGTTGCTGTGTCGCACGGAAGGATCCGAACCGTCTGTCTTCTTCTTGATCACGATTCCGATATCAACATTTTGGGAGAATATGGCGCAACCCTCCTTAGCTACACCGACAACTACAACTACTATGACTCTGATGGTTACTGCTTCATGAGGGGAAATTTCCTCGACCGCGTCAAGAAAATCGCCGTGATTCTTAAACAGCACATAGTCAAGATGATTGCCCTGAACCGTTGGGTCAGCAACGAAAATTTACAAGCCATAGATCGTTTTGACGATTACGAACGTATTCACGACCAGTGCAAAGCCGAGATCGAATGTATGAGGCAGAAAAAGATCAGCGTTAGCAATGTTTCGTATTACGATGTCTTAACGAAGGATATGAAGCAATTAGCACTTTATGCAAGAAACAAAGATATCGTGGATGCTCTGGAGACGGGGGATCATAAGGACATGTTTCGTCTGTATTCTGGTATGCTTCACAATCGTTTCAAGAAAGGTCAGAAGAGAGCCTACCTATTAGATGCTATGGAGAATTCCTTAAGTTCCTTGATGGGATGGGCTCTGCCGGATCTCGTGACTACCAAGTTATTCGACTATCTGAGCAATAAGGATTTGAAAAATTTGATAAAGGCTGGATTCAATGAAGAATTCTTTAAGTTCCTTGACGGGATACGTTCTGCCGAATCTCGTGACTGCTAAGTTATTCGGCTATCTGAGCAATGACGATTTGAAACATTTGATAAAGCCCGATTTCTGCGACGAGGGCGATGATTATTACTTGGAAAACCAATCATGAACACAGCCCGAGAGCGACTTGAGACATTGAAATTATGCACGAAAAAGGTTGATCCATGATTCACTTATTCGTTTTATTTTTTCTACGATCCCAAATAGTTAATTATGGGTAAACATGGACAAACTATTAATCACTATTAATTATATCAGGAAATATGAGAACCTTTATAAAAATACCGCAGGACAATTTGACACTATGGAATCGGATTTAGATGAGATACATTGAAATAAGTACTTTAGTGCACGAGGAAATTCCTACATGTACGAACTTAAATGTCAACTTTTTTCCTATATGGGTTCTATTAGTTTGAAACTTATTATAATCAGATCCATTATCATTTATTTTTATACAAGATAAGAACATTTTCTTATGGCTGAGGTTTAGAAAAAAAAGCAAACTTTGTAATAAACCATTATACCCTAAAGTTTATTGCACATAGCAGAATAAGTATAAAAATAAATTATCGATGATTTCAGAGTTTATGTAACTAGTGTGTAAGTCAAGGATGTTTTGGGTGTGTAAAAGGGGAGAGCCTGTATATAAGAAATAAATGCTACTCTATTCTACATTATTCGTGATCACCAAGCGATTTCATATCGATTGAGCCCCAATTCAATCGGTAACAAAAAAAAGTTTAGCTAACTTTACTACAGTCCATTTTGATTTTTTTAATTATTGCAATTGAACGATTGACCATCGAACATTCTAATTAGACTACCATTGATCATCAAACGACCACCAAGCGATTGGTATAATTTCCAAATTTTAAAATTAATTTGAAAAGTAATTTTAGTCATACGGGTTTAAACCCGTATGACTAACTTTATCCAGCTTGGCGATTTTACTGGTTAACGTTCGCAACGACATTTATCAGTAAAGTTACCGGCGATATAATCGGTTATTTAAGTAACAAGAGTGCTACCAACGATGGGGGATCATAAGCACATGTTTCGCCTGTATTCTGGTACACAATCGTTTAAAAAAAAATCGGAAGAGGGCCTGTCTGCTGGATTCGTTGGAGAATTCCTTAAATTCCCTGACGGGATACGCTCTGCTGCATCTCGTGACTGTCGAGTTATTCGACTGAGCAACGAGGTTCTGAAACATTTTATAAAGGCTGTTTCCTGCGACGAGAGCAATAATTTGTGCTTGGAAAGCCAAACAGGAGATGACGATCTCTAAAATATGTTCCTTATTATGATTGGAATACTACCTATACATATGTAAAAGGTGTTAATTAATTAAATAAATTAAATAAAATTCTGTGCGGAAATGGATCACCTGAAGCCAATAGCGGTGGGAAAAATTCGATACGTCGAAAAAAAATGCGTCCTTTTGAAATTGGAAAAATAAGAAGCGTGAATGCTCTTTACTGTGCGTACTTACGTGCCGAAGGTACGACGACAGTTGCGTTGATCGTGGACCAAGATCAAACTACTCACCAGTTTATTGACTCCCGACAAAGCACAGTCCCGAACAGCCGAAAGAGATTTGGGACAAGTATGAAGTAGCGTCTCTGGTAATGACCACTAGCGTAAAGAACTCTATGGAGTAGTGCGATAGTATAATAAAAATGTTATACCATCAAGTTTGATTAAGTCTTAATAATATTTAAAAAATAATAAGAATCGGTTTCAACTTAAATAATTTATGATTCCTAGCCTCATAGAAGTTTGATATTTAGTATTGTCAAAGAATATTCCTCGACTAATTTATCACAATAGTAAACCCACTAAATAAAAAAAGAAAACAATGAAGAAAAAATAGTCCGTTTTAAACAAACTCTAATTAACAGTAGACGGTATAATAGCTCGAATTACAAGATAGTACATTCAATGTGAATTCAATGGCCACTTATAAGAAACATCACAATAGCTGGTAGCGTGGCAATTATTTATTTCAATTCTTTTTTGTGGGTTTCACAGTGGAAAAGGGGAAACCACTTTGTGTATGTAAACACGTACATGAGAGTATCGAGTTGGGAATGTGTTATTTAACCGACTGCCCGTGCCTCAGGCAAGAAGCACTCCCAGTGTTTGATAAGCTGATTCTGATGTTGCAGCATCGATTCCAAATATTCGGTCAATTGTTTCTTAAAGTCCTCCACTCGTACGAGCTCGAAACGTTCAACTTCTTTCTTTATCATTTTTGAGATATTGTCAAATTCCTCTTGGCCCCTCTCGACCTTCGACTCCCATTCGATGACTTCGGTCGCGGCTTGCCCGGTCTTGTCGCTGCGTCCCGATTGCTCCAGTCTTCCCTTCTGCTCGCGCTTTTTATTCAGCATCATTTGAGCGTGTTGCCAATTTTGAAAAACCTTCACCCGCTCGTGAAAGACATCCTGCATTGATAAAAGAAAAATTTTACAGTAACGCCGGGATTTTCGTTATGTGCTTGTTAATGTCCCGTACCTTGATAGCTCCTATCAGAGCCACGTAATCTCTGAGCATTTCGCCGAATTGATAGAGATCGCTATTGCCCTGCGCCCGACGCACAGCTTCGACTTTCTCTAAAGTTTCGGCCAATTGAGCCAACGCTCTACCGAGGGAAACGCCAACTTCGCCGTGACCGAGAACAGCGATCGATCTTGCACTGGCTCCGGTGCAATTAGCCAATTCTCTTCTCTGAATCGTCAGCGTCTCCACCGCCGAGTGCAAAGCTCTCAATTGACAATCGAGCGAGTCGATCTGCGAAGTTTTCTCCTCGAACCACTGTAACCAAGTGCGTCAGCAGTCGCCTTAACGATCTTTATGTTGGCGTAATAATGTTTGATAGTTTACACTATCAATAGTATTGTTTTTAGACTAGTAACAACTAAAAAAAAACCCCTTACCTTACCCTCCTAACGTAAGCAACAAAAAATTATCTGACAATATTGTGACTCGATAAGCAGCACGTCGACCGTTGAGATACACACCATAGATGAAAATTTTGATGGATAGATTAAAAAAAAAAAAAGAGGTTTCTTCTCACCGTATCATTTTCATCCATTTTATACGCTATTTTATTAACGGTTTCTCCGACTTTGTTGAAAAGCCGCATGACGCCGGCACCGCTGAGAGCAGATGTACTCGTGGCTCTGGGTAATTCCTCGTCTGTAAGTATGGAATAATAACAATAACAACAACAATAATAGTAATAAAATTGTGCTACTGCCGATAACGATTCTCAGACACCAGGCCCAGCACGGCAACGTCCCATAATTTTCCGTAATATAGACAGTCGTGATATTTTCTTACTTTATTTTCGACTGGAAGCTGAAACTTGGAATTGGGAAAACTCGACTATATTTCGTGAGTAGCGGTTACGTTGGCTCGCATGCTGGCATGGTTTTGGAAATTAACTTTGCTTTTATCTCCACTACAATAACAACTCTCTATGCTTCAAATAAATAAAAGCTAGTGGTGAAAAAAAAATTGTACTTAGATAAGAGCTTCTTACCGGCTTCGAGAAATTCTCGGAAGTCCGGATCCACGCCGAGAACAGGATGGGCCGCAGTTCTGTTCAAATAACGCTCCAGCGCCGCTCTGCGTCTCTCAATGAACTCTGTAGAACTTGAATTTTGCTCTTGAGTCTTGTCTCCAGAAATTTTGATCTTGGTCATACCTAAGACAATTGGTTATCCATATAAATATACATAAATGTGTGTTACAAAAATGATAAACAATTGAATTTGGCAAATTTACCAATAACACTTTTCTCGGGTGCCGGTGGAATGATTCTGCCATTTCGAAGGTACTTTTCGGTCAATTTCTCATGAAGACCAAGAAAATCGCTGAAACGTCTCGCGACGCTCAAGTTCCTCTTTCTGAAAATGGGCATATTTGTTTTCGTTTCCACTTTGTACGTCACGTACGCTCCCATGCCGTCGCCAATTTTCTGAGGCGACGTTACGTTTATCTTCAGCGATACGTCGCACGGATCAGTCGAGAGCTGTCACAAGTAATAAAAAATTGCATTAAACTTTTATTTTTTTCTCACTCTAAAATCTGACATTCGGTAATGCATAAATTGTTCGGTACCTCGTCGAGAGATCGCGATCCTAGGGTCTTTGTAGCATCGCCGCTGTCGTTTATAGGGACTTCGTGCAAATCACCGATATCCGGCATCGTGGTTTCTCGGATGCCGGTCAAAGGTCCCTGCGAAGACGGACTGGAAACGGACGAAGGCAGGTTCTCCCTTGAATTTTCGTCGCGCAAGCATAGTTTCGGTAGTTGATTTTCCAAGCCGGACGAAACTCCGTTATAACGATTGGGCAAATCCAGGCTAATCGGATCCTACGACAAATTATTTATTTTTTATTTTTTAGAAGGAACGTTATATACATACGTATATATGTATGAGTGAAAACGTACCTGAACGGCGGATGCAAAAATATCGTCATCGTCGTCATCGTCGTCCTCGTCCTCGTCCTCGTCCTCCTCGTCTTCGTCTTCGTTCTCGTCCTCGTCTTCGTCCACGTCCTTGGCCTTTTTATTAATTTCCACGTTATCGAACAACGGAGGTGTCGACTCGTTCTCAGCCATCTTTGCTGTTTCTCTCGAGTTATACACTACAACAATGAGAAAGTAACTGTTCTGACAAGTGGCAATCGGCAAACGCCCGCTCTGGCTGTATCACACTGTATCCTTATCGAACAACGTTATCAAGCAAAGGGGGTGTCTCTGTCGGGTAGGAGCGGTAGGAGACACCGACGGACTATAGGCGGAATAATAATAACAACCACCGTGTGACAGTCGGTTGTTCGGAAAATCATCGAGGACTTGACATATCAAGTTGAGCTCCACTGGAAGCACGCGTGTCTAAGAAGGGAGTCTCGTTGCCATCGACATTGGCAGATTGGCATTTTTTTACATACTACAGTTACAGTGCATGACTCAATATCTCTGAAAGTAGAGGGTTGGTTACTGGACATTTCGATAAGATAATAATTATTGAAAATCGAGAGACTATTTCGAGATTCTACGATGGAGTCGCGCCGTACGAAGGGTCGCCTTATTCATTGCAAATTGGTCGATTTGGTCGATTGGATAGATTTTTTTTTTTTAAGTACCACCATTTCGGCTGGACTTTAACGATTCTGTACATATCATAAAAAAGTATCGTCACTGAGGATTTTGAAGAGAAATCTTCGATTATCTGAGCTGAAATATCGAGTTGGGTCAGCCCTTCCTGCGCAAAGTCGTGCCTGCCCCACACGCTGCACACCGCGTATGAGAACACTGCTTATCTTCGCCTATCCCCTCCCTGGCCGAACGAAACTTCCTTTTTAAAATTGCACCGATATATTCTTCGATATATCTTCTCCCAATTATATCCGAGACGTCCAACAAAAGCAATTTAGCTTTTCAGACTATATGTATATGTAAATCAATTACACTAAAACGTATTAGGACCGCGGAAGCCGCAAGTGAGCACCACTGGGAGAGCTCTTGCAGCGAATATCGAAACTCACCCATAATAAATTACCACGTCGTCGCTAGCGCCGATGCCACTGTAATCTCTTGACTTTCATCGGTAAAAGAGGTACAAGTTTAACGAGTGACAAGATCGAACGAGAGACAAGGTAATAAATTTCGTCAGTAAGGAAAGTTCACTTGCGCTGTAAGCTAATTAAACGAGTTATCGTTTTTTTTACAGATGATCACCGACGTACAGCTGGCCGTATTCTCAAACATTCTCGGCGTGACGCTGTTCTTTCTCGTCTTTCTATTTCACTACATCAACGCCAATTACTCGAAATGAAGATGCAACGAGACGGTGACGTCGGTTTCTCGACGACCCAAGCATCTTGGAGAAGCGTCAGACTCTCCGTTTGCGATGCCGCTCTCAGATCCGCTCGTCGACTCGTCACGGTACACGCAAGTGACACCCTTAATACCATGTACAATTCATCAGAGTCGATAGATTAAAGAAACATTGATCTTTGAATCGTTAATTAAATAATTTATTCATTGACAAAATCGACGGTACAAGTATTGCCTTGTCGAGTCATCGGAGAAGAAGAAAAAGAACGTCGTAGGCTCATCATCGTGCACCTAAAATCTTCTTCACCGAATATCCGGGTATTGCGTAGAAGAATAAGAGCAAGAGAATGGCGAGTGCTACAAAAAAGGTAGCCTTCAAAATGGCCCACTTGTAATTGTGCCAGATTATGTATTTGATGGATTTTATTGGATTCAATAGCCAGACAAAGGAGGCGTCCGGACGGCTGGAGAAAAGTAAAGAAGAAATTGCGATTATAAAAAATGTTATTGCGATAGTCTGTCGTAGGTCTGTGTAGAGGAGAGAACCTTGGTTTATCGAGAGGGTCCGGCTCGCTCCTTCCGTGACCCACGGGATTGGAGTCTGCTTCGTCCCTCGTTACCAAATGGATTTCGGCCTCGACTTTACCCTGTGAACGAAAGGAGTTGGAACACAAGAAAGAAAACGGACACTTCAATGATACGTAAAGTATAATGCGTACGGTCAATTCCATATCTTCGTTTTCTTTCTTTACATAAAAAGGCCACCAGCCTTTTACGCGCTTCTGCTTGAATATATTTATCGCAGGCACCGAACCGTCCGTCTTGATCATACCGAGGGTGCATAGCTTGCTGCTTTTAGCACCACGCGGGAACCGATTAAGATCGAGCGTTATAGCCCCGAGAAAATCGTCAGCGGAGAAGTGATCGGCATCCCAGACCTATGTTATCTTGCTGGTATAGTAGATTATGTGGATCTCAACAATGTTACAGTAGAGCCTCGATTATCCGAATCAATTGGGACCGGAGCTCGTTCGGATTAACGAAAATTCGGATAACAGAAGAGTGAAGTTGTGTTCAACGATATAGCGCGATACATAACGAAAAAAATCACAGCACCCATATATTTTAAATAATTATGATACGTATTTGAGGAAAAACGTGATACATGTATTGTTATGATATTCAACGGTAATTTCAAATCTTCATCACAAAATCCACACTTTTAGTTTGGCGCGCGAAAGTTGTACGTTTTTTCGCGGCCAATTTTTTTTTTTTTTTTTTTTTTATGTCAGATCGTTGATTTGCAAACATCATACGAGTGCGCTAACAACAATGTGCTGGTCTCTCCCTTCGAGTTTCCAATTTTTTTTTTCCACCATAATGCACTAAACTACGAGACCAGTAGATTAACGAAAATAAATTTTGAATACGTGTGTATTTGCGCGAGCTCAAGCGTTCTTGAATTGGCTTGTTGTTTGTAGCGCGTGACAATGTATTGTCGCGCAACAATGTAAGGATACGAGAATTTCGCGTGATAGTTCGGATAGTAGAATCTTTACCGGAACCGGCGGCGGTTTGCATAACAGAGGGTTGGGATAATGGGTGTTCGGATAATCGAGATTCTACTGTATCAGAATTGGCGACAAATTACCTGCAACTCCAAACGCGCCGGTATCTTAAATTCGCTCTCGTCCCAACTGAAGAGACTTTCCTTCCGTGTAGTGACGATTCTTTCCTCAGCTACGAGATAATTGAATGGGAAGATGAAACGCCAATTGAAGTTACCTTCACCGGTCAGCGATCGATAGTGAATGTCGGTGCTTTGACAATCCTCCGAGCCCTTCAACCATCTGATTATCCGTGAGATATAAATTTTAATTGAAAATCATGTTTGCATTTATAGAAAAGTTTAATAATACTTACCCCTTTACGTAAATGTCGCTCATCTTCTCGCCGGTGAAGAAGGCATCGTCTTCCAAAACAACGTCTTCGGTATTCCAAATAATAACGCGCAGTTCGTATCCCTTTGGTTTACGCGGTGAAATGTCTATGGGTGGGCCCGGAAGTGGCGTGTCCATTGGAAACATATCGACCCACATGTCCAATTTTCCTTGCTCGATACCGGGCTTTTCAGGCTTGTACAACGAACGGCTCTCCACATGCTCCGGTATGAGGGTCGTGCCGATCCGGTCCATTGAACCCCATCGGTGAAGCACTTGCAGTGCCAAGTGTTCGTCGATACCTGAATCGTACAACGATAAGTCTAACAATAACGATCCCCCTTTTGCTTCGGCATCGGCACCGGCAACGCATCGAACCTTTCGTTTCCACGTAGTATCGCATTTCTTCATTGGACAATGCGAAGCTTCTTTCCCCAACGTTGACTCGACCGTGCGAATATGTCGGTGGATCGAGTTTTGCTTCTTTGCAAAGCTTCGACAGTATTTGAGTTGGCTTCATCGGATCTCGCCACTTGTTGTAACCGGATCTATGTTAAATTTAATATTGTCATCTTAATAACGGCGATATCCTTGACGACCTGGTGAAAATATTTCTCTGACAATTTGTCTGGAAAACTCTAACCGGACCGTTTCAATGATCTTCTCTGGTTTTTCAAAGTTTTTCTCTGAGCGTCTCCGCTATTTGCTAAATATGTCTAGCATTATCTCGGCACAACCTACAGGAGTCGCAATTTAGCTTCCGATTCTTTCTAGGAGAAAGACTTTATATATACTTTGTATATATGACAAATTCAGCGAAAATTTAACTTTTTCACAAAATCGTTTCTGAACATAGAAGAGAAGCAGGCTTAGAAAACCAACAAAGTTCATGGTTTTCCAGAGAAGTTGGCAGGGAAAATCAGAGATTTTCAGAACAATGAGGAATATTTAGATTCAGAAGAATCTGAGACTTCACAATTGAATTTCACAATTTCAGAGGACTTTTCAGAGAAATTTCTGATAAATTGTCCGCGACTTTCATATAAAATTTCAGACATATTCAGAACAATATTTTCACGAGGGCAACAGTGTTTGTGTTACGTACTCGTCGTAACGCCGCGCTATGCCGCATGTTGCGCGATGCTTGCTGTAAAATCGATTTTCCAGATCTATCCTAGTCTCCCCGATGACGTCGTCGCTTCCTACCAGATCCCAGTCGAGTATTTGCACGGTCAGCAACGAATCCTGCGGGAAAGTCGCTTCGATCTCGAAGCACCTATAATAATTGAAATTACAGCTTCGATAAATAGCGCGATCGGTTGAAAACATACTTTCCGAATACGGGATTCAACTGCTTCGAGACGTAATTGTCCTTGTCGCTTATTCTCTTGTCTCCAAGATTGAGGACGACGTAAGGATCGGCTTTGCCGTTCGGATCGCATGGGTGAAGATCCTTTCCCCTGACAATGTAGACCCTAACAAGTACATGAATCGGTTCGTTCGACGGTATAGGCAAGCTCTGAAAGAAGCCAATTTGAGGATCGAAATTCGTTATTCTCGGCATCGTGCGTTCCTCTCCGGGCCATTTGTATACTTTCAAACCTCCCTTGAAAGTACCGACTATGCGAGAAGTGTCCTCAACATCGTCGCCGCTCTTTTTACCCCTGTACAGTTCGAACGTATCGAGCCATTCCCGAAATTCATTGAATTCCGTTTGGGCTTCGAGCTCTTTGTCGTATATAGTCATGAGGGCGATATTATTGCTTTGCTTCTCCGTTCCCAGAGTAACGCCACTGCTCTTATTCGGCGCGTTACCGTTCGACGGACCGAGTCCAAACATACGCGATTTCTTATCGGCTAGCGAGCCTGCAGTTTCTCTGTCTATCGACGACGAGCAGCCCGACAAATCGGTTTTACTTCGCGACTCGATGCCTTCGGTGTGACTCATCGCCTCGAGCGAAGCGAAATACTTTGTCCACCAGTCCCTCGAGCCGTTGTCGTCCATCTCCGTGTCTCCTGCCAGAAACATTTAACATTACTATCAGTCTCTCTAAGGACTTGGTTACCGACCAAGCCACTGAAAATACCTCACTGGTTTATTGCCAAAACGAAATCACGGACCGAACGTACCTAAAAGTTCCGAGCAAAGCTTATGATGTGGTGGGTTTTAAAATAACCACTACTGAAACCACCGTACAAACCACCATCCGGATAAACCTTAGCTAGCTTGCAACACGGTGGTATTGTCGTCAAAACTACCACTGAAACCACCATATCGTAAATCCTAAGACCCAGCATATCAGAGTAGATTTTAATGCTAAGTCACTCTAATACGCTATATTCTCTAGATTTCGGTTTGCATACTATATGGAAGTGCATTTCGTAAATCCTAAGTAAATCCTAAGTACAATGCACTGTTCGGATAAACTCTAGCGAGCTTGTAATACGGTGATATTATGCGACGACGGTTCCCACGGCGCCCGCAACGAAAAATCCAACAGTAGTTTCAAAGAGAAACCAACTTTGACCTTATTCGATTGAAGCCGTACTTTGACCTCATCCGAATAGTGGTTGTACGGTGATTTCGAAAGTAAAACAACCGTCCCGCAAGCTTCCTTCAGTTTACTCGGACGGTAGTTTGAGCGGTAGTCTCTACGACATAAACCACCGTGTTGCAAGTTTACTCAAATTTAATCCGACTTTGGTTTGTACGGTCGTCTGCATGGTGGTCATTTTCAAAGCCACCAGGCCGCAACCTCTCCTCTGAACTTTCACGCGCGCTGTACCTGTGGCTTTCACCGTGGTTCGTGCGGTTACGTTTTGACAATGAACCACTTGGCTGTAACCACCGCGGCTTTTCATGGTGGCCGAGCCCGCTAGAGCTCGACCTTCATTCATTACCGTCTTTCGTAATGGGCAAACTGAACAAACAAGTATTACCTCCGTTTGCATCGTTATTTACGATGCTCTCTTTCCGTCGGAGGTTCAACCGCATTTTTTCCTTCTTACTTTCGATTGCTGACAGCGTACCAGGACGTACCAAGCCCAATGAGATTGTGATATCACTGTCGATTCCAAAATCGTCAAGCTCACCGCCATTTACCATTGACGGAAGGGGCACTGACAATATATTATTCAACTGTAGTAGAGCGTATTACAAAATCGTATCGTTACTGTCGTCAATGAATAATCAATTGATATGCGTATCGTCCGATTTACCGGCTTGCCGAGAGCGAGTCGAGGAGAATGAGGTCGTAGTCGCCGTCTCGTCGTCCATGTACTTTTGTATAGAGCTTATCGTGTGTGTGCCGACGAGGGTGTAACGACCGAAGCTCCGACAATCGACGGCCCTTATCGTCACCGGTGGACGATACAGCTCTCGATCGGGCAATTCAATGTCGATGTACTTGATCGGTATCGAGAAATTCGGATTCTTCTTCGTGTTCGAGATAACCGACGAGTGAAGAATGTGTCCTGCACACTCGACATCCACTCTCGGTTTATCGACACTCATTAGATGAATCCTTTTGATGTCCCTCAATCCCCAAAACAGTACTTCGATCCTGCATCCGTGATAATATATCATAGACGGTTACTGCTGCTTACACTTGACAAAATTGCATCGTCACTCTTTGTTACCTGTATCTCGATAACGTGGGCCTAATTCCACAGGGTACCGGAAATATCGGCCCTTGATCGATTCCCCCGCCTCCGGCATTCCCACCCGCGTTTCCTGTTATTCTACCGGAAATTGGAATGTCGTAGTCGAGATAATACTTGGGATCGGGCAACCTTGGCTGGACCTCCGGCTTATCGCCAGGCGAGGGATACTCGATCAGCTCAAAGACCGCCAAAAGTTCTCCGGCAGGTTCGGCCCCCCTTGTTATTTGATACCATTCCAACGAAGGTGGAAATTCCGGTGGTCCGTACACTTCCGTTCTTAGCTTAACGTGGGTGCTGGCCAACGTTCGGCCTATATACTCAGATTTTCCCTGTAATAAACAACGAAGACAAGAGTGGCTGTTGACAAAAGGCAAGTAGCGGTTCCAATTGCGATCTATCGTCAAGCTCACTTACGACTTTGTCCCTGTCGAACAATTCAATGACGACTGAAGGCGGATGCTTCTTGATAACGCAACTTGTTCCGTATATAATTATGTTGTCGATGATTACAAGCTCGTCCCACGTCGGGCTCAACGTCTCGTCTATAACTTGGGTCGTCTTGCTGAACTCCCCGCACACAACTCTGGCGAACGGATCCGACAAACCGGAAGCGTCGCTGCCTATCAGCGATCTCGCCTGATACATGTGAGCTCGAAGCTGAAATTTCTGAACATTTTTTTTGTTTTTGTTTCTTCTTCTTCTTCCGCTACCGTCATCATGTTTGGCTGCTTGCCTAAAATGTACGTACATGTTTCTCGACATAGTGTATCGTGGAGGGCGCGAGTGCACGCGGTCTCTCGATGTTCTTCAACTCATTGCTCATCTCGTAACCCTTTGGCAGGCCCTGCACAAGATACTTCTTGTGTTTCAATATACCGAGCCACATGTATATTTGGATCTTTGCCTGTACAGTCCATCCACTCGTGCCGAATCCTTTTTTACCCGGCAACTGGGTGATATTTTTCCATTCAGTACTCATCGTTCTTCATCCTATCTGGCCGACTGGCAAAATGTACCTTGAGAAACATGTTCTGCACGGTTGCGCAATATCGTCCAGACTCCTCGTCGACGATAGAGTATATTATATCTCGCGCTGCCATTCGGTGATAGGCGACTCGCTTGCCCGAACTAATGACCCACACAAACACATCTGGTAGCGACTGTTGAGGCTGATTTCAGAAGAAAAAAACACGATTAAATCTACGACAGTGGTACCGATCGATGGTTTCGCAAGTAAATTTTTACATCCTCCAGTAGAAATTTGAGTTTCTCTAGGCAAGTACGAATTGTCTTCAGTTTCTCCTTGTACGTGTTTCTCGTTACGGCAGCCTTGACATTTTTGGCGGTCATGCCGATGTTCTCCAATTCCCGCTGGCACAGTTTTATTCTTTCCCTGTCGAGCTTCGTTTTTCCCAAACCCGATCCGCCGGTCGAGCTCGATTTGCTCAGGGTGACGTACCGATTGCATCCTGTCGATAATTCGTCCAACACGGACTTCAGGATCTTGTCGACTTTTGCGTTATCCTCGTTGGCTTGCACCTCCGCCAGACCCGCCTCCTGCGAATTACACTCGGGTTTCAATCGCCGATTTAGCTGGCGGTCAAGTTTGCACGGTTGTACAAAATGTGCACCCCCGATTGAGCTTTTCTCACCAGTTTATCGACAATTTTTCCTATCATATTGCTATTGTACATTCTTCGTCTATAGTCGGGCCATACGCTTCTAACGTGCAGGCACGGCTTGTCGTCCCAATAGGGAAGAAAGTAGTACAGCCGATCGTGCGTCATCGGCTTGGCGGGATTTGTGGTGCTTTGCCAAGATCCGCCGCCGTCGCGTGTCGAGTGGCCGCGAGCCGAGTCATCAGCAACTGGTGTATCCGCAACAAGTGAGCTCGCACTATTTTCCGCACCGATACCGTCGCATCCTCTCGATATTCCGTGCATCTCCAAACTACGCGTTTCCTGCACATACGTAAGATAATTATTATCTTTTATGTTGTACAGTTAAAAAAAGCTTCAATCGAGCGGAACTTTGCGATAAAGAATCTTGCTATTCTGTACCTAGTCTCAAAAGTTGCGCAATTTCATAGAGAATTTTTATAATCAAAAAAAAATATTCATCATGTCGAAGTTGATGAAAAACGACAATTTACAATGTAACGTCGTATAACGCAACCGTAGACTGATCAGAAAAATTTGCAAAAATATGCATCACGTCGTTCACTTTAAACTGAACAAATGTCTCAGAAATTTTTCAATACGATCGAAAACTTCCAAGATATTCGTGAATTAAAAAGTGGCCGTACCGAAAAAATCGGATTTTTATAAAAATCATACGATCTGAAATATCGATCAGAGGCCCAAATAAAAAAATACGTGTCTTCTTTTTTCAAAATAGTTTTCGACAAAAAATTAGCGTAATCATTGAAGGGGGTCGCGATCATTGATTGTGTGAAATTATGTGTAACCTTGGAACTCTCGTTGTGACCATCCAATATGTTTCCGGCGTTACCGATCGACAGCTCAAAGTACATTGGTTTCTCGCCGAGTTTCTTGTCGATCATTGTTGCGTCCATAATCGTAGCGAAGAGAAAGAATTCCTCATTTGGAGCGTATGCCGTTTCGTTTGCTGGAAATGTTTGCGTTACTTCGACATCGGACGTGGCCACTGCGCCGCTAATGTTGTCGGCATTGTCGCTCATTTCGGTTCTAATCGCCACCAAGAGTCTGAAACATTTCCATAAATCAGTTGCAAACAAAGCTGTCATACGATGTACAGAGGATGTGTACATTGAGAAAAAGAAATTATTGAATTAAGCAAATGCGTGATGACATCCATTAAAAGGTGTATTTTGTTGGTATAATAAAAATGTTTCTTTCAATCGACAAATCTTGGATAAATTGAAGCAATTCATCGTTTAACAATACAACACTTTATTTGTCCCAAACAAATAACAGCTTTGAACATATGTCACTGCCACTTTTGATTAATCCAATGAATTTTTTTTCTCAGTTGCAGGTACCTGGCTCGATAAGAAATCCCTTCGCCCAATCCAGTGTTCAGAGTCGAGTGTCGATCCACCAGACTGTAATCCCTTATGCTGCCGTACAAATGAATGAAAGCTGGTCCAAAAGACGGAAGAAATCCCTTCTCGCCGTCGTTGCTTATTTCCTTAAGGTCTATAAAATGGGTGCCGATGATGCTCCCGTTAACCGGATCATCGTCGCACAATTGTATCTTTATTCTCTGACAGAGTGGCGGAAACATTTCTGTGAATATCACTTGCTCGTTCCAAACTGGCGCGTAACTGTTTCTCTTGACGCTAGTTTTACCCTGGCAAGAGTACAGTGGAAAAGCAAGGACAATTTCAACGATCAGATTAGCCCAAAGACCCGCATAAGGAAAGTAAAGCTAGAATGCTAGAAATTTTTAGTGATTAAAGTAGAAGCATGTAAATTGTCTCACAGTTAATCCGGCAAAAGAGATTCTGACGTATGGATCGACAAGATCCTTGAGCTGACCAGTGAAAGCCTTCTTAACATTCGCCATGACGCTGCTGTTCATCTTCGGCAACCCGTCGGCACGAAAAACCTTAACGATGTACCGGGCTCGTTGCCTCTCGATCGGTCCTCCACCGGGTAACAAGAGATTACCCTCAATATCATCCTCGTCCCTCGCGGACCGTTTGATCGGTATCTTTACCGAATCTCCTTTGCCGATCACGCTAATGTCGCACTTGAGATAACCCTTCGGTCCACCGGCCACATCATCCGGATCCGTCAACAGAGCCCACTTGTGATAGAATTGATGATCTGTTCAATCATCAGCCAACTTAATAAACCATTTTTTTTTAATGCCACTCGTACAGACCCTAGCAGGTCAGACGACCATTGAAAACGACGGCGAAACGACTTAAAAAACGACTGTTGTGCCTTTTTGGCGACCATCGTGCGACCAAAACAACGACCAGTTTTTAGTTTCGGCTTGATCGTATTTTCTTTAACGACCCAAAAAACGACCAAAACACGACTGATACACGTTGCAGCAGACGTTACCTCGGTCGTTTTTGGGTCGTTAAAGGAAAATACGACAAAATCTAAAGCGACAAAATGATCGTTTTATGGTCGTCAAAACGACGCAAAACGACCGGTTGTTTTTTTTTTTTGATCGTATGATTATTTCGATTTCGTTTGTTTGTATTGCAAACAATCGTTTGTTCATCACTGTTTGTTTGTACCTGGTTGGGCCCAGACTGTAGCGATGTCCAATTTAAAGGTTCCCAGCGTTAGATTGGCTCGCAAAATGTTCCGCGATTGTTGTACCTGTGCGATTTAGTACACAGCTGATAATTCTATGCGTTATGTAATATGTTGTTATTGCACTCACCGACAATGTTATTATCTTGTCGAGAAGCATTACCGGTGGCATGTGAAAATCAAAGACGAAATACTGAAAGTAAATTAAACCGAATGTAATTACAATGCACCCTAATATTGGCTTAAAGATAGCTTTGAATAGCTTAGAGATCGCGTCATACACTTGCCTCATTGTAATACGGACAATTGGTCGACTCCTTGACGCTCGTGTACTTTCGCTGATCCTCAATTTGAACGCAAACAACGGGATCCATATTGAGACCGGCGAGTTGCCTCGCTTCGATTATAGTTATGCAAACTTGATAATGCTGCGCCTTGAGCGAAAAATCGCAGCGTCTAGCGGGTATTTTATCGTCCCCGTGCCGATGACTCTGTATATTTTAATGCAATTTATATACAGTAAAAAAACGTGCATTTTTGCGCAACGACTTTCTTTCTTTTTTTTTTTTTTTTCTATAAGAGCGATGATTTTTTGTTCAATTATTAAAAAAAAAAAAAAAAACAGCTTAAGATTTGCAATCGACCGATTATCTTCGATAATGAAACATGCGCGTAAAAATTTTTCCTCCAACACGTGATAATTTTTCGTGCAATTATAAAAACATTTTAGCATTGCCAATCGGCTTACATAGTACAGGAATTACACGTGCCTTTTTTCTATCGGAAGTTTCGTCACGACTCGCGATATCGGCCGATTGATCGTCCCGAATAAAATCCTTCCCGGCTAGAGCGAACTCGCGACGAGTTCCATCGACATCATCATCGTCGTCGTCGTCGTCGTCGTCCTCCTCGGGCTGCGATATGTTATTATCGCCAAAAGATAGGTCCGAGTCGAGTGACGTTATCGAGCCCGTTCTCGAGGCGTTGGAGTTAGTAGCGCGTTCGCAACTCGAATCCATTAGCCGACGCGTCTCGCTGAAATCGCTGCCATCGCACGTTTTCGCCCTGGACGGTCTTTCCTTGCCCAATCTCATAAACGATTTAACCGTCTTGAAGGCGAGCGAGTGTCTGTCGGTCGATCGTCGTTTAATTACGCAATAATGAATTAAGAGCGGATGAATTGTAATGGTTCTTCCCTCACCGAAAAGAACTACCAGAGGTTCAGTAATGACTACAGGAGATTCAGGAGTTACGACTGGCATTGCAGTAGTTACTACATATGTAGATACTACTTCTTGGTAATCACTCCTCAACATGCAGTCGTTATTACCGAGGACGTAGTGGTTCCTCCGTCAACAACCAACTACTTGTAAGTAGAACTACTGAAACCTACCCGCAATACTCAGTAGTTAACTGCTGGAAATTGCGGGAATTCCCAGTAGTTAACTGCTGGAAACTGCGGGAATTCCCAGTAGTTAACTGCTGGAAACTGCGGGAATTCCCAGTAGTGAACTTCTGGAAACTGCGGGAATTCCCAGTAGTGAACTATTGGAAACTGCAGGAATTCCCAGTAGTGAACTATTGGAAACTGCAGGAATTCCCAGTAGTGAACTATTGGAAACTGCGGGAATTCCCAGTAGTTAACTACTGAACTACTGACTGAGAAAAAGTATAGTACTTCCTACTATATCGAATAGTTTCCAGGGGGAACGTTTATGTAGATACTTTCTGATGGTATATATTCGATTGGATAAACTTCAATGGTGCTTGCAACCATGATTTTTTATCATTATCGTACCGATAAAATGTGGACCTTCCCCTTGGGAATTATTTTTTATGGTAAGACGTCAGTATTGTTGCTCGTACTATCTAATTTTTTTTCTCAGTCCATAGTAGTTTCGAGTATTTAGATACCGAAGATTTATAGCAGTTTCCGGTAGTTAACTTCTCACAATACCCAGTCATGTTCAGTAGTTAAGTACTCCAAATTTCCAGAACTTTGCAGCAGTCCGCCGATTCAGTACTCGGCATTAGTTCAGCAGTTTGTTAGTAGTTACACACTGGATTACTCCAAATAGTGTCCTTCAGTAGTTCTTTTCGGTGAGAGTTGCGGCTAAGCATTGAATTTCATTCGAGAATGTATTTCATATACTTTCGATCCGACGTCGTCACGTCGGAGGACTTGAGAGGGCGCTTCGACGATTTTGAGCGCGGAGATGCGTTCGCCGAGTTTCGTCGATGCTGCTGCTTGACCAAGTTTTTAATCTTACTCCAAGACTTGACGTCGGAACTCTCGGCCGAACTTAGATTTTCGCTTCGGCTCTTCTCCTCGCGATTAGCCAATGTTCGCTCGAGATTGGCAATGTTCTCCTCTATGTCGATGAGCATCTGCCGCTCGTCTTGCAGCATCTCCGTCGTCGCGTACGAGCTGCAACTTCCGTCCGGTGCATCGTAACGGATATCGAAGGTAACCACCGCCTTGAGTATTTCCACCAGGACGTAACGACAACGATATAGTTTATGACTGTTATTAAATTGATAAGAGGACAGCTTACCGCAATTGGTTTATTATCGAGACCGACGAGGGCGTCGGTTATCGATACTCGACCGTCCCGCACGACGGATTGAAGAACGAGACCGTAACGGGCTATTATTTTTTCACTTCGAAGTACATTCCTCGCCACGACCGCCAATTGAAGGCTCTCGACCTCTTGTACCGCCGTTCCAAAGTTCCACGTGAAACTCTGAAAACATCACATTAAATCACTTATCGTCCCACTCGGTGCAGTCGAGTCGATCGTGCACGACCACGTTGACTTAATTGGTACTCGATTGACTTTACCGCAACCGTACCGCAACAACCGCCGTAAGGCAGTTCATGCGAACAGTGTTTACCTCGCATTAGGTCTCAGAGAAATGAGAGGGAACTGCGAACACTTGTGGATGGTATAAAAATCTGATAGAATCAAGCACATTAGAGCTTCTGAAAAGATTAATTTTTCATGATAATAATTCCAAAATTTTATCAACAAATTGATAAAAAATAACAATTGTTTAACAGATCTCCCGGAAACCTAACTTTCTTTAATGAAAATTACTGGTTCATTTTTTTTTTTTTTCAATACTAATGAATTTTTTTTTCAGATTCTTTAATTCACTTCAAATTTTGTGACTTCACACTTTTCCCATATAAACAAAAAAGTTCAAAGTGAATTTAAAAATCCCAAGAAATTCTTATGTACTCAGAAGAGTGAATGAATCATTTTCATTAAAAAAAAAAAAAAACCTAGGTTTCAAGGAGATTTGTTGAACAATTTCATTTTTCATCAATTTGTTAACGACATTTTGGAATTATTGTTGTGCAAAATTAATCTTTTCAGCATGTTTAATATGCTTGACTTTTCTCAGATTTTTATACCATCCAGAAGTGTTTGCAATTCCCTCCCATTTCTCTGAAACTTACGCGAAGCGAACGCTATTCGCAAGAACTATCTTAAGCAACGAACAGTCATACAAGATAGGCGTGTTGTGCGATACGCGGATCTTTTTTTTTTTTCGTGAATTAAACTTGCCTCATTCACCTCGACGAGTTCCTCCGCGTCTTGAAGAGCGCTCGAATAATGCGAAACCCCTGGAATATTGTTTGTTACTTGACGGCGATCTTGAAAGAGGCGAGCAAAGTGCGGGATTTACCTCGAAAGTCAATCTTGACGAATCTGTCGCCTTTTCCACATCCGCTCAGACCATTAAACCTTTTAATTATCACTACTATTGCCATCGTATCCGAGTATTTATCCTACCGATGACAAAACCAGCAACGGATTAATATACTCGTTAATTTTTGTTCCGTCGCCTCGAAAGCTTCCTTGCGAGAACTCTCTTCTTTCCCGCATCACCAACCTTCTTGCACGCTTCCACTCGTCACGACGATCCGTCCGACAAAATCATATCGTCATCCGTTATTTCAATCACTTTGGACAAAAGGACATCTACGAACGTGCAATCACCAACAATTCGTATGTCACACGGCGGCGACAAATGACGGAGAAAGTTGTGTGAAAAGAGAGAGGCATCCGACATTCGGCCAACTCGGCCTCCGACTGACCGAGTTGAGCGCCTTATCTGCCGGCCTTCTCTCGATATCACGCATGTACCACTACTGACACACATACATACGTTTATAGATGTCCTGGATCTGCAGGAAACGAGCGCACGCGCAACCCACTTTGCGAGCAAATTCCCCTCCACTATATGACCTTTGCCTCGGTCGCGTTGACTGATATGAATTGTTTATATCGCAGCCTCCGCCCTTTTCTTTCCACTTTTTCTCTCTCTATTCTCGTCTCCGATCCTTTGGGTCAACAGGTAAAATATATCCACAGGAACATATATATATGTATATATATATATATATGTATATGTGTATACCTGTTGACCGATGGATCAACGGACGGTAAGCGAATTATGTAGAAGCCCACGATTGTTTCTACATAAGAGCGGTAGCAGCTACGCCATTGATCAACTATCGCCAGCGGTAAGCTTTCGAGCGCGTAAAGGAGCGGAGCCGGGCTGAGTGGATCAATAAGTGAAACATGCCGGGGGAGGTCCACGTCTTAGTTCGCACTCTTCTGTTAAGCTTGTTGCGCATTATCAGTGCGTGTGCGGAAGATAAATGAAAATATGGATTACCTCTTGTCCCCATGAATATTTATTACAACAGTTTTCCTTCTTTTTGCCTCACAGTCGATAGACACTCAGCGACGCATTATTCTTCACGGTCGAGTTAGTACGGGATAATCCTAAAGAGAGGCGGAAAGGAAAACGCGATATAAAAATGTTAAAGCTGGCACGCAGATAATCTATGTTTAGTGCGATGATGAATTTGCAAGCTCGTTGGAAATTGAGAGCCGTCGCTTACAGAGTCGATCGTTCAATCTACAAGTGAGCCTTCTTTAGCAGAGCTCCGATGATCGGCAGAGCCTTTATCTTGTCACTAACGAAATCCAAGCCGAGTCGAGCCGCCGCGAAGTTCTTGTAGACGAAGTACAGGATGCCGAAGTAAAAGGAGTAGACGGCGATTATGTGTATGACGTAGAGCCTGCGAAAGAGAAAGGACATTCTTTTTATTTATTTGAAGTAGTCGTTTACGCAACTGACGCGATAATATGAAATATTCGAATGTGAGAAGATGTCGATATCAGCTAAGGTTTATTTAACTGTGCGGCGACTTAAGAGAACGACACGTAAGAAATATGCTCTTACATTTTATTATGGAGGCGAGCTCTCGGCAGAGTCTCCAGTTTCTCCTTCATGCAGTACTGCCGGGCGCCGAGTATGACATCCTTAATATAGTCCATAATGTCGATGGTGAAGAAATCTATGGGGAACAGCAGCTTGTCCGTCGCGCTCATCTCGCCCCAGAGGGTCAAGAGGTTGGTATTGTAAAACACCCACTCGCGAGTGGTGAAGTACTGCAAGACGTCGAGGCCATCCGATATTCGTTTTTGAATTCGCACCATACTGAGGGTCCAATGAAACGGATGGTCGAAATGTACAGACAATTCTCAATTACCGATTCTCAATTACCAATTCTCAATGACCGATTCTCAATTACCAATTCTCAATTACCGATTCTCAATTACCGATTCTCAATTACCGATTCTCAATTACCGATTCTCAATTACCGATTCTCAATTACCAATTCTCAATTACCAATTCTCAATTACCAATTCTCAATTACCAATTACCAATTACCAATTCTCAATTACCAATTACCAATTCTCAATTACCAATTACCAATGAAGGATTACGGTGTTATACTCACAATCGCTTTTGGCGAAAGATGACCATCAGAAAGTCAATGAGATAGGCCGGCAGTAAGTGGAAGAATAATACGAAGAGGGAGTGAATGAATTTACTCGATCTGATGTCTCCGTCGGGAAACCATATGGCACCCTCGAACGGATAATCATGGACTATTTTTCTCCCCTTCTCCAGCACTTCGCCCCACGTTATCGGCAGCACACCGCTCTGCGTTGCATTGTACACCGGTATGCTCTTCGGTCTGTGTACAACGACGTATTACCACACAAAACGGCGAAATCGCTCGTTAATTAAAAACATTTTTTACCGACCTCTTGCTCGAGGGTGTAGTGGCGACCTTGCTAGCAATCGCTATCAATGCGTTGATAGCAAAATCAACGGGTATCACTTCGGCATGATAATTGGCATTGCAGTGCATCGATCGTATAACGCCTTTTCCAGCGCCGACGATAAGTCCAACGGGCCCGTTGAGATTGTCGACCCAGCCGGGGAGTGGCTCTTTCAAAGCCGGGGTCACTGAAAATTACACGTTAATAGAATTATCGTATGCGATTCCTGAAACCCGAAACCAAGAATCGCGTACCAATCGACGGTCTCGCAATGACGCAAGGCAAATTGGGATATTCCTTCTCCACCAGACTCTCGGCGAGTCTCTTGGAATACGTGTAAGTGTTTGGATGGGGTTCGAGCAATCTGGAAGAACGAGGCCAAAAGTATTAATCGCCAAAGTTAAAAAAAAAAATTGTAATTATTTATTAACTTTGGCGACCTGAAGAACCTCAGTCAATGACCTGAGGGAAAAAAATAAAGATCACACATGTATACACGCAATACCACCGACTCATGTGTTACTGAGGCTAATAAGACGCATTTACTACTACTACTACTATTATTAACTTTGGAGTGATGAGATCGAGGGCGCCTCCGTCCAACCACTTGACCAATCTCATTATATCCTGCGGATCGTCCGGTGCGTCGTAGACGCGTTCCCCGAGTTCAGCTTGATCTACGTGACAAAATGCAGTGCTCAAATGTACGAAAACCAGGAGTTTCTTCATGCTTTTCGCCAGCTGAAGCATCGATGCCGTTCCAATCTTAACATTTCAAGAGATAACCGTTATTATTTTAACAGTTATATAATTAATTTGATTTTTGTTTGTTTGTTTTTCTATCAGTTATGATCCACCGTATTCATCTCGATTGCATCCTTGAGCTTGGCCTCGAGTCTGAGGGTCGCGGCGCAGTGGAAAACAACCTGGACCTCGTTCATCAGCAGTTCTCGTTGCTCCTCGGAGAGATCCAAATTCTCCAGAGACACGTCACCTTGGACCGCGGTTACTTTTTTCAATACCGCCGGCTTCTCATTTCTGATCCTTTCAAACATCTGTTGGGAAACGGATTGCTTACACAGTCATAGAAATACCAATTTACATTAATCATTGTACGATGAAATCTCTGACATGTTACTCTTGTCGAGTAAGCAGAATCGATTATATATAACAAGGACTATCTCAGATGGCCAACCGTAGCACTGGCAAAAAAGTGCAATTGCTTGCCGCCAATCTTTGCTGTTTCCTTGCAATAAATATTAGCGCATTTCATAAAACCACACCATAAAAATGAATGCGCGTTTTTGGATTTTAAATCTGCTCCAAAATTGTTCAACGCTCCGACGCTCAGGTTCACTTAAGCGTCGATATATATTTGTAAAACATGATACACAAATGGACGGTCATTAACGAGCCTTGATATTGAATTTTCATGGGAATTAATGGAATCACTTCAATTTTATAAGAAATCGCCTATTTGCTGACGCGTTGTTGGCAAAATGCTGTCTGAAATCTTGAGGTAACATGTGAGAGATTCGTAGCCAAGCTCACCGGTAACTTGAACATATCGTCGACACGTATAGCCGGCGCACAGCCGCGTTTTGGTCTCATCAACGCATAGATTCTGTGGAGATCGCTGCAACTGTAGAGCAGCTTCTCGATTAATACTTTGCCCATCAGACCGGAACCTCCGGTGATAAATACTGTTTTTCCTTTATAAAACGATTGTATCTCGCTCTGTCCGCTCATCCTCTCTGCCATTTTTCTGCCTTGCGCTTTGAGGGGTGGCCTGGTCTGAAAGAATTGAGTAACCATCGTTAATACATACATACACTCTGTCACCGATGCATTGGTCTAATGGTTAGCATGCAAAAATTAATTCACGAGTGCTGCCAGCAGCCAGATAGATTACAAGTTTCTTTATCTAACTTTAGCGTTTCTTTTATTCCGATTTGTACCTCGTTTTTTTTTTGTTTTTTTTTAGATTTAACTGTACCTTCCAGTATCACTTGAATAAACGATCATTAAAAATTCTGTGAAAACACCGTATGGGGTTCGCGAGGTGGTTTCACACAGAATAAAAAATTGTGCAAAGTAATTTGCGCATGACTTGCTCTACGAAAAATTTCCTATAATTACAATAAAATGTTTACGATTCAAGAGAATGAAAATTTGTATATTAAAGTCATTGTAAATTTATCGTATTACTGAGGTACACAAAAAAAAAAAAAAAATTCGGGTTGTTAAAAATTCGGGTAGTCGAAACGTAAATTTTCTTTTTACGGAATTATAAGACGTATACAAACAAGACATGTACAAACGAAGTGACACTATGTATTAAACTTCATGATATTCTTAACAATATTTCGAAATCGAAGTCTTATTTCGATGCTTCTGTGAAATAAGGTCGGCCAATTTTAATTACCGAGCGTTAGCTGCACGCTTTTGAGCAGCGAAATCTCGAAGCCTCTTCAGTGTGACCTACGTATGTAATAAGGCGATGCAAATTGTACGGTATCGAAAGTAGTTTCCGATGAGCGCTGTCCGCGACTCTGCTCGGCAAAGAGCCGGTGTGCAAGTGAATTGACGTTGGAAGAGGAAAAAAAAAAAAAAAAAAAGTGCGATTCAATACGCTTGAACACGTGCGCTGCCGCTGCCTTGACGAGCAACAATGTGCAATCTTTCGGTCTAACGTTCGGATAAACCAAGTCATAGTTCGGATAATCGAGGTTCCACTGTATCGACTAAAATATCTTTCTCAACGAACTTTCTCGTGGAGAGAGTTTTGCGCAAAACAGTAAAACTCATGAGGAAGTCATGG
This sequence comes from Amblyjoppa proteus, assembly GCA_963922035.1. Classification (NCBI taxonomy): domain Eukaryota; kingdom Metazoa; phylum Arthropoda; class Insecta; order Hymenoptera; family Ichneumonidae; genus Amblyjoppa; species Amblyjoppa proteus. The sequence continues at coordinate 2,138,813 of OY998234.1, forward strand.
GGAAAATCACTTTGCAGCATTTTTTTTGTTTATTGATTGAGCTTTTGGCGGTATTTTTTCCAGCCAATGCTAGAAAAAAAAAAAATGACGAAGGACGAAGGACCAAGGAAAAAATGACGAAGGACGAAGATGGCAATCCATCTTCGTCCTTCCGTTCATTAAAACTACCATTCTCATCTTGTTATTGTTCCTTTCTGTACCTTTCTCTTTGCCTGATTTACGTTACCGGATCTTCATTACCAGAGAATACATTTTATTTATATGATTGTTTATCCAACTCAACAAAAATCAAATGGAGCGAAAATATTTATAACAGCGGCTTCTTTGTTTCTTCTTCAACAGATGAAAAAGCTCCTACTGAGAACTGCTCTACAGTTAAAAAAATAATCGTCAAAAGTCTCTGCGCATGCATAGTTTAATAATCGTCAGAAATTTCTTGTTTATGTATATGTTCATGCTTAATAATCGTCAGAAATGTCTTGTGCACCTACAATAGTTTAATAATCGTCAGAAATTTCTTGTGCACGTACAATAGTTTAATAATCGTCAGAAATGTCTTGTGCATGTATAACAGTTTAATAATCGTCAGAAATGTCTTGTCCATGTATAACAGTTTAATAGTCGTCAGAAATTTCTTGTGCACGTACAATAGTTTAATAATCGTCAGAAATGTCTTGTGCATGTTTAATAGTTTAATAATCGTCAGAAATTTCTTGTTTATGTATAACAGTTTAATAATCGTCAGAAATGTCTTGTCCATGTATAACAGTTTAATAATCGTCAGAAATTTCTTGTGCACGTACAATAGTTTAATAATCGTCAGAAATGTCTTGTCCATGTATAACAGTTTAATAATCGTCAGAAATTTCTTGTGCACGTACAATAGTTTAATAATCGTCAGAAATGTCTTGTGCATGTATAACAGTTTAATAATCGTCAGAAATGTCTTGTCCATGTATAACAGTTTAATAGTCGTCAGAAATTTCTTGTGCACTTACAATAGTTTAATAATCGTCAGAAATGTCTTCCGCATGTTTAATAGTTTAATAATCGTCAGAAATTTCTTGTTTACGTATATGTTCATGTTTAATAATCGTCAGAAATGTCTTGTGCACCTACAATAGTTTAATAATCGTCAGAAATGTATAACAGGTTAATAATCGTCAGAAATTTCTTGTTTATGTATATGTTCATGCTTAATAATCGTCAGAAATGTCTTGTGCACGTACAATAGTTTAATAATCGTCAGAAATGTCTTGTGCGCGTACAATAGTTTAATAATCGTCAGAAATGTACAGGTTAATAATCGTCAGAAATGTCTTGTCCATGTATAACAGTTTAATAATCGTCAGAAATGTCTTGTGCATGTTTAATAGTTTAATAATCGTCAGAAATGTCTTGTGCACCTACAATAGTTTAATAATCGTCAGAAATGTATAACAGGTTAATAATCGTCAGAAATTTCTTGTTTATGTATATGTTCATGCTTAATAATCGTCAGAAATGTCTTGTGCACGTACAATAGTTTAATAATCGTCAGAAATGTCTTGTGCATGTATAACAGTTTAATAATCGTCAGAAATGTCTTGTCCATGTATAACAGTTTAATAATCGTCAGAAATGTCTTGTGCGCGTACAATAGTTTAATAATCGTCAGAAATGTACAGGTTAATAATCGTGAGAAATGTCTTGTCCATGTATAACAGTTTAATAATCGTCAGAAATTTCTTGTGCACGTACAATAGTTTAATAATCGTCAGAAATGTCTTGTGCATGTTTAATAGTTTATTAATCGTCAGAAATGTCTTGTTTATGTATAACAGTTTAATAATCGTCAGAAATGTCTTGTCCATGTATAACAGTTTAATAATCGTCAGAAATTTCTTGTGCACGTACAATAGTTTAATAATCATCAGAAATTTCTTCAGCATGTACAATAGTTTGATAATCGTCAGAAATGTCTTGTGCACGTACAACAGTTTAATAATCGTCAGAAATTTCTTCAGCATGTACAATAGTTTACCCACAAGAATCGCCAATCCCTTTATCGTACGGAAGTCAACCGTACGTATACAGTTACAGCTCTAAGTGGCCAAAGTGAATCAACAATGCTTGCCGAAGTGTCGATTCACTTTGCAAAATTCACGAGTTATTGACAGTGCGCTTTTGCTTGCCCTTGTGCCCGAAATCTCGAAGGCTAACAGTAAGCAAATTCCGTAAAGCCCATTGTCGAGCCGTGTCTCATGTCGACACTTGTGCAATTATCGTGCAAAAATTTCAAGATTACGACTAGCTATGCGAATAAATTGATATTTCCATCGAATGAGTTAGCTCACAACTACCAGATACAGCAAACTATGGCTAAATACATTGAACGCGCATACTTCCAGAGTCAATGTTTACACGCCCGAAAGAGCAAATATACATGCGCACGTTGGAGTTACGAAGTACCCCGAAGCTCAACGACTCCGGCGGAGAAAGGCTCTCCGAGAGCGACTTGTTTACAACAACACTTCTCAGGCCGAGTATCAAATCGCCAATCTTAACCGCACCGATGTAGCCGAACCGCTGCCGACACTAATGCAATTCTATCGAATCCGAGAAAATCAAACGGCACAATCTCGTCGATTATCACCTAATTTATTTTCCCTCGACACTTGTGCAGACCAGTCCGAATGATAGAGAACTGCTGGCGTACGCGAGGCGCATCCGGTGACGGAATAAATTGGAAAAAAAAAAAAAAAAAAAAAAACCCTCGAGCGAAATAGTTTCTAACGACGATCGCGCTCTCTTGCGATTCCTTCTCGAATAACCGGCCAGTCACCGGAATGATAATATGTATATGTATATATCTGTATGTGTATGTATATTACGGGTGTGAGGTGAGCAGCGAATCGGTCAACGCGCGTCGAGTCACTGAGCTCGCCGGTTCCGCCTTCGGTGAGTATGCTCACTGTTCTCCTGCTGTTGCAATCGTCTAGCAGCCATCTACCCCACCTCCGGAGGCAATGGTCGTTTACGAGCCCTAGCCTTTTCTTTTCCCTTTCGCTCAGCATTTTTAACACTCCGACCGCACTTTGCAACGTTCCCGCCGCACTGTACTCGGTTTAGTTATCCAACTTTTATTATAGAACCGACTATTAAATACAGCGTCTTCGGGCTCTCTTCCTGTTTGCCGCAGAATTCTCTCCCGGTGTGTCGAGACTTATTTACTTTTTCTCGAAGGAAAAAAAAAAAAAAAAAAAAAAAAACTATCGCCGAACTCATTCGTGCTTGCCGATTGCGAAACGCAAAGTGACCTTCATGTTGGCGAGAGAGAAGAATCCACTGTCCCGCTCGTATATCGTCGTTGCGATACTGTCATTATTGATCCTACTCTGGACTAACGGAAGGTGGTTTGTTGTCAAACAGAGATCTCGTAGAAATCGTGTTACGTGCGATAAAAATTAGACGTCCATAAGGTGCATCAACTAACGTTGGACTTTTTAAATTAAGGTCATTACTGAGAAGCGATGAATTATTCATAAGCGACAGAATGTACACTGCTCAGCGTCTCTTGTAATTTACAATGTCACCGATTATTTATTATTATTATTTTTTTTTTACCTCGCTGGAGATCCAAACTCTCGTCACTTCGTGAGCAGCGTCGCACACTCAGTAATTTCTGTGCGAAATAACAGATTCATAATAATTACTGCCATATGTATGAATGACTTTGCATTCCGGTTAATGCACGTACTTCCAATGACGCGGCTACAGTATTGCAGAGGAGCTCATTTTTATGTTCTTCCAGTTTTTGTTTCTTCTCCTCTAGTTTTTATGTGAAAGGAAAAATACCACGATCACTTTAGCGGAGACCATAAAAAGCAAATTAATCGAATGGGCACCGTTCACGAGTTCGGGGCAAAAGAACCTTTCCGCAACTGTGTGAAATCGCATTACGCCATATTGCACAATTTTCAGAAGAGAAATCACATGCTGCATAGAGTGATCATTTGCCGCATACGCTGATAGAGGTCCCCCGAGCATTCACGCGCAGAATTTATCGCGCGTAAGCATATGAAGGAGCCAATTGTACGTGACGTTTTACAAGAATGGGAAAGAAAGCGATGGTCCGATTTATAAAATCTGTTTTATTCATGCTGTCAACACGCGGGCCGTTGAACAAACACACACGCGCGCGCGCGCGCACAGATACACACACACGCATACGCACGCGTGCACAGATACACACACACACGCACGCGCATGCGCGGACGCGCGCACGCAGCACGCACACATGCGAGCGCGCGCGCGCTAAATTCATGTCGTAGCGGTTGTACAAACATATGCGTTTATATAATTAAATAAGAGTCATGATAATAATAGCTATTTCATTAGGTACTTCAATCCAGCGTTTGAATCCACGATTCAGAGGACGCAATCGAGGATCCTGCTAGATGTGTAATATACGACGATAAAAACAAGAGAGGCATTCGATGAAACAGGGAAAATGATAAAAGATACGATTCCTCCGTGCGTGTCATAAAAATTCCACCGTCTCTTCTATCGAAAGCGAATGTCTGATAAATATTGTAAGGATTGCAGTCACTGTTTTTTTTTTTCCAATCGTATGCTTTAAAGGAGCGTATATAATGCAGCGTACACAATTTATATACAAAGGGGCGCCCGCGCGCGCGCACACACACACACACACAACACACACACAAAACACACACACACACACACACACACACACACACACACACACAACCTCGGACACGCTCACTCGAAACATACCGACACAAATATATATATAGTATACCTATATAGTATGTAATATATACATATTTATATTGTGGACAATGCGCGGGTTAGCTATAAGATATAGTAGGTAGGATAGACTCTTCTAATAGACTTTGCAGACGGACATAATAGAAATAGTTCATTTAGCATCGTATTTGATATAATATTTTCGTAATAATATGTCGATGATCCAATGCGACAAGGATGCACACGGGCTGTGCCATTGTGCACAGCACAATACCCCCTTGTGGCTTCAACCAAACGATCGTTTTTTTTTCTTTCTTTCTTTCTCTATCGTTCATTCATTTATTTATTTCTCCCAATTTTTCATCTAATCACCCTTCCCCTCGTCTCATCATTTTACTTTTATTGCGATAGTGCTTCTCTCAAATTGTGTGTGTGTGTGTTTTTTTTTTGTTTTCTGAGATGATATTCAAGGATTGTATCCATTTTTTTAATTATGAATATCACGCACAGCGATATAAGAAGATATATATTTATAATTAACGTCAGCCTTGTAAGTCGCTGGTCTCTCGCTCTGCGGACCATTATTCATTAAAATGCGAATAGTTTATTACCTGCGCTTCAACATGTAATCAATTTTTTTTTATTCATTTATTTTTTTTTATTTACCATGCCTTTAATGCATACTCGAGTTACGCGTACCGTTTTCACTCGATTGCTCATTCATATATATTTATTGCTCTACTCGTTTTCGCAGCGAAACTGTTTTCCAATGAATTATCACAATATATATATATAATATGCATAGTTTTGGTTCTGGGAGCTGCCAAGGAGAAAAACAGGAAGAAAAAAAAAAAATTCGTTATCAGCTAGCCCCGAGTAAAGTTACCACTTTGATGACAGTGAAAAGCTATGAGTAGAATGAGCATCTTTTGCTCCTAATGCGAGACACTGCGATGGATCAATGACGATCGTAACTACTACGTAGACGTTTCTCTATGGTTTTTCTTTGCTTATGTTTTTTTTTTGTCTTTCTTAATTAAGTTCACTCACGTAAGCCACTAAATTTAGTGCAGCGCGAATGGTACGGGGAAGTTTTGCCTTTCCTTACGTACTAACATATCCAACTAACATGTAAACGACGGATGATTCTATCTCCCGTCCAGCACGATATCATTCATTCGCGTGTATTAATTACATTTAATGACCGACTCGATTATATTATATTTTATACCAGCACACGTACACGTAATTCTCCTTAATTGTTTATGTTCCTTTGGGTAGTACATCCATACATATATGGAGGATAAGGGTGGTGAATATGTCGCGGTCCATATATGATTGATTTACTGATCGGGGTGGGCGTAATTCACCACTTTTACCCTACATATATATTCTACAATATACATAAAATAAAGTGTGTAAAAAATTGACCATAGCCGATGGCTTTAGTCGTTTCTTTTTTTTTCATTTTCTATCGCGATAAATTCTTCTTAATAATTGATTTTCCACTTTCCACGCCAATACAGAATAGCTTATCAATTACAGGACCGTTGGGCACATGGTGCGGGAGCTCCTCTACAAATCACCGACTCTCATCAGATATGTGACGTGGTAAACTATTAGTCCTACTATGCCCGAATTATTGACCTTTTTTTTTTTGCCGACCGGATTTTCTTTAGTGCGCAGATGGAATGAGAAGCGTCAGCTCTGCGAGGAGTACCGCGTGCACGTACACGTAATTCTTATACAGTACGAAAATTGGACGATGCAGTGACGGTCGATCAGTCAGTCGGTCGGTCTGTCGGGTCGGTCGTTGCTAAGGCACGCGAGTGCCAGCTTATTAAAACTTTCGCGTATCGTGTGCATTTAGCTTTCCGCTTTTACTAAATAGTTTTATTATAGGGGCGAATATCAGAGGATTTTAAGGGCGGAATATTTGGTGCAAATTCAATCGTTTATCAGTCGTATCAGCTACACGCTCGTTCGATTATCCACTCTTCGCAGAGTATCTTTACAGTGTAAACACGCACAAGGATTGAATACCGCTGCCGAACAGTGATCGTTACTGGCGGATGCGGCATTATTACATCTTGCCAAGTTCCATCGGCAGTAGTTTGATAAACAAATTTGATTTGATCCGACGAACCGCAATGCGTCTTTTTCTTCTCTCGCCGCGGCACATCGTACAGACTCGTATATAACAATCGATGAAAAATTGTACTTAATACTTTTATAAAAAGTGCATCGGTGGTGGCAATAGAAGCGCAGCCGTTGGCCATGCCGAAGCTGTGTAAACTTTCGTCCGAATATTCGTCGGTAAAAGAAAAGAACGTGGAGGACGATAGAGTTCGAACAGTATCGTGTTATGGGCGGCTATATTTATCAACTGGCCGGTCGAAGCTTTAATGAAAAAATTGACGCTGAGGGCTTATATCTTATCGATAATTTTTTTCTTTTTCCTCGTGACTGTCTCGTAGACTCGTTAGGCTAAAGCCTACGCCTTGAATTTAATCGGGTCGAGGTACCAACACGGGAAAATTTGATATCATTTGAGTATGATATGATGATTATAATACATAGATATCGGGGTGTATTTACAACATGTTGACTAGTTCATGTGGGTTATAGTCTTTCGCGCTTGGTACGATGAGGTAATGTTACAAATTCATGGGTATACTAGTATTGTACAGTACAAGAGAGTCGTAGACGGTGGTACGTGAACGTATCGTTACCGATATTACCATTTCTCCGCTGGGGATGCTCAAGGGATACACGAGTGTGTATTCGTCGACTGTTCCGGCGATGACAGGGCGACGGAGAAATCCGTGTCCAATACGAGATCACTGATGCAACCGACCATTCCTCTGGAATATCTCCGGCCTGTCGTCCTCACGATATCGGGAGCACCTCCTGTAAACATCGTACGATAAATAAAATAAATGAATAAAATAAATAAATAAAATAAACAAATAAAATAAATAAATAAAATAAATAAATAAAATAAATAAATAAAATAAATAAATAAAATAAATAAATAAAATAAATAAATAAAATAAAATCAATTTCCTCCTTGACACGATGATGACGAGAAGGAAATTAACAGCGACTCACCAACGTAGAGACCCGTATCCGTGTTGAGTTGTCTCAATTGTCCAGGTGATGACGCCGACACTCCTATTCCGCTATCAACGACGAGAGATGCCCACTGCTCGTTTCTGTTAACACAACGAAGCTCGTATTTGCATTGCAGCGTTCACTGAACGGAGGCAGGCTCAGTCGTGGACGTTTATAAAAACTCACCTGACTGCTCTGACCCTGTGCCACAAGTCGTCGTCCAGTCTCGTCACGTTGTACCTTAGGATGGCCTCGCCCGAGCCAAGATTGTAAGCGAGCGTCAGATAACCCTCGTTCAATCCGAGAGCGAGAAAATCGTCATTCGTTTCCGGCTGCTCCGACGGATCCGCGTGTCTGCCGCTCCACAGTAACAGGCCGGTGCTGCTGCTTGCTCGAAATCTCATATTTATATCGACCCGATAACTTATTATCCTGTCGGAAGAAAATAAATTACATACCACTTTTTCACGGTTCTCGCTTACGTTGTTTTATCGAAGAATTGGATAGAATCGAGAAAAACGAACCTCTTCATGGTGTCGGCGTCGTTGTAATGGAGGTAACTCTCGCTACCGGTAAAGCTCGGTACGCCAACTTTGGACTGGTACGGGATTGGAATGCGGCGATGGTTCGTTAGAGTTAATCCCTGTTCCGGGTTACCGGACGACGAAGTTGTTACGGCGGCGAAGCCTGCGCCAAAAGAGACCGGCGGGCCAGCGTACCGCTGCTGTTGTTGCTGTTCCTGGGAGCCGACAACAGCCGGACACGGATGCGGCATACCGGGATGACAGCGACACGTAAATCGCTCACGCAACGGTCGACACTCGGCATCGCCGCAGGGCCTTGCCTCACACGGATGTCCACAATTCCCGACGTTCACACCTCCGAGCGCCTCGGCCAATATACCGACCTGTGTAATTAACATTGCATTATGTTCAGACAATAATCACTGCCCGCATCGATGGGTTTGTCATCGTTTTTACCTCGCGATTATTCAATAAAACCGTCTGTATGCAACCAACGAAACTCGCCGTTGTCTTCATCTTTGGCGTGTACATTTCCGGTGTTGGTCCGCCACCGAGATAAAGATTAAGCGGCAGCGACAGCTGAGTGAAGGCTCCTGGAGCGAGAATCTCTTGCGGCAGCTCGTCCTCGACTTCGAGAGCGGCCAATCTACCGGTCCTCGAGACGCGAACCTCCACCCATTCACCGAGCCGCACTGGCGATTCGCTTCTACATTTTATTCGGTCAATGTATATGTATTAATCAATATAGTATACAATAGGGGTGGGAGTCGAAATTTTGGACAATCGAAATGTAGAACATATTTTAATATTCGCGATGATCCAATTTCGAAACATTGGCCTACATTTCGGGTGTTAAAAATTTTGAAACCCAGCCTACAATAGCGGCGACGAGAGCGCACGAACGAGTGATGTGATATTCGTGACACTTGGTAGTTTACCTCAGGGTCGCGGGGCCAGTGCCGAGATCAAACGTGAATTGCACGTGGCCAGCGGAGAGATAGAGCGCGATGAAATCACCAGTCGCGTCGCTATGATGACCGTTGTAGAGAATAACGCCATCGGGTGAAATGGGTTTGAGAGTGATTGCCAACTCAAGCCACGAGAGCGAAGTCTCGCCGAGACCGGGATATCGAAGGTACGATGAACCGTTGAAAGACGGCACCTGCGCCGAGGAAACATTTGCCATGAGTTCAATAGTAGTGTAGACCGGGGCAAAACGGGGACGCCAAGCAATAAAAACTACTACAACGTTACCGAAAGCACAGATCCATTGTTTTTCACACTAAAATTGTATTGGCACCGGTTTTGAAAGGACATTAAAAAAAAAAAAAAAAAACATCTGGAGCAAAACGGGGTACCCTTCGATTTGACTTACGGCGACTTTTGTCAGCTTCATTATTACCCGATTTTGCCCCACGTCGATATGACATTTCATGTCCTCATTTTGCCCCATGTCCCCGTTTTGGCCCGGTTTCCCCTATAGTGGACTACTGTGCGGTCTGCGGCTTTCCATCGTCGGTTCTTACCTGAAGATCAACTCTCGTCTCGCACAAATCACCGGTGTATCCGAGAGGACAGAGGCAAACTGCCGTGTCGCCCCCAGTCGCGAGACATTTTCCACCGTGAGAACAAGGCACCTTGCTGCATCGATCCGCCGTGCATTCCTCTAAAAAATAAAAAAATAAAAATAAAAAATCAATATCGTATAACCCCGATAATTGGCTTTTCTTCCATAAAATTAATGATAAAATATTAATAAGATTAACACAGAACTGAACTATATCGATAACGCAGTTACTGACCAACGTCGAAGCCATTCGCAGCGTCTCCTTGCGGAGCCAGTGGAAAGCGATAGTGATGCTCGTTTGCCTCGAGATGCCGGACGCAACCCCGAAAACCACTTCCCACCGGTAGTCGCTCCAATCCCGAAGTATTTCCAGGGCCCCCGACGAACAATGGTTCGCGAAACGTTATCCTCGAGAATAAACCCTGCAAATTGAAGAATGGATATAGAACACTCTATACCAACATGTTTACCGACCCACATAGCACGAAAATATTTTTGAAAGGTTTTGAAAATATTTTTTTGAAATATTGAATATGTTTTAAAAAGATTTTGAAATCTTTATCCCTAATATTTTATCCCTAAATTTCAGAAATAATTCAGATCTCTTTGAGAGATCGATTATTTTTCTAAAATATTTAAGAAATTTTGCATTGGAACATTTTGACAGAATATTTCAGAATATTATTTTTCATATATTTCATAAATATTTCGTAAGATTTGAAAGATTAAAAATATGTCTAAAACGATCTAAAAATATTTCGTGCTGTACGGGTGTACAATCAAAACACCTTAGATCGTCCTTGAACACGCTTCGCCTGATTAAGCTGTATCCAGGCGTCCCATCGATGTCTGTAAACGCTCAAAGTATTCCACTTGTTCAATTTAACAGTTTCCGTACTTCTAACGACGCCCACTCCACTGCCGCAATCGAATCTGCAATGCGATTAATGCACTCGTATAACTGAATTGCAAATGGAAACGCGAAGCGACCAATGGAATGTTCCACAACCCACCTGAATTCTATGAAACCATGATGCAAAATCAAGGCCATAAAGTCGCCCTGCAGATCGTCCCGCTCTCCGGCGAGAAGGAGAATGCCGTCCCACGCTTCCGGACGAAATTCGAGATCCAATTGCACATGTTTGTAAGCGGCGCGCAGTGCGGGAAACGCGAGCCATCCCGATCCAGTGAAACGTGGTGATTTTACGTCAGTCTCTGAAAGTTGTCCAACGTTTCGCACATTAATTTCAGTAAAAGAAAAAAAAAAAAATTTCAACCGGTTAGGACGCGGGTGGGTTTAATACGTCGATCCGCCAATCCGCTCGTCCCTTTCACAGTTTGTTCGCTTACGGAAACGTAAAATTAGTTTTCAACAGATGCAATTTCTCCCGACCCAGGTATTACGTATATAGATTCGATATCGATTTCTCCCCCCCCCCTCTCCCTCCCTCCTAATTGAGTTCTCTCTCCTTGAAATCCCTCCCCCTTCTGATCCTTTCTACTTTCTTGCTGCGCTCCATGCAAATTTTCTTTGACTCCCTGTACAAACCCGTTATTAAGGTACCAAAAGGAATAAGCAATTCAAGACAAATTAAGCAGATAACACGATTGCTCGGAGACTGGCTGTATGAGACATTGTCCTCGTTGCTGCCTCTCAAGCCAGTGGATTCTTATTTTTGCCGGCCAGGATACCGGAGATGGCGGTGGGCAAGGGAGAAACTCCTTTTGTTTTCTTTCTTTTATTCCGGTACACAGGCTCGCTTCGTGTGTACACGTCCAAACCCAACATACGCCGACATTGTTATTAGAGTCGGAAATGGGAATCCATTCGTGAACCGAGTTCAAGTTACCGAGCTCGCATCGATCGCCGCTCCTTCCCAGGGGACATTGACACCGCTGTCGAAGACCTCCGCGATCCTCTTTTCTTTCGTTCGCGGGGCAATCGTCATCTTGGGAGTTTTGGCCGTCGCCACTCCTCGCTTGTTCCAAGTAACAATTACCCGCGGCTCCGCAGTCGAGTGAACACGCCGCCTCGGTGTTGATGGCGTAACTCTCGGTAATCGTAACTTCGCTCCGACCTTCCGAGCTCACCGTCTGAAATTAACAACGTCGACCGTTAATCGCTGTGTATGCGTGTGTGGTCATTCTTTGATCGATCGTCTGCCCACCCACTCAATTCCCACATAGCACAGAAATATCTTTCGAAGATTTCAATAATATTTCAGTGAAATATCAAAAACACTTTAGCAATATTTTTAGAAATTTGTGAAATGTTTTGAAATTTTGAAGATATTTTTTTTGTGAGCTCATGAATCTTACATCGAGATTTTTCACTCAAATGTTTTTTTAACGTTTCAGCGATATGTGAATTTCATCACCCATCCAAATTGCATAAACACGGATAATTATTAGAAATATTTCGGTGAAAGATGAAATTAAAAACGTTTCAAAATGTTTTGTCACTATGTTTCGGAAATATTTGAGATGTCTTGAAAGATTGAGTATGTTTCCGAAATATTTAAGAAACTTTTAGCCGGAATATTTCGGAAGGTTTGAAAGATTCAATATATTTTTAAACTGATTTAAAAATATATCGTGATATTTGGGTATTGGTCGCTGCGCAAATAAATGTTTTTTGAGTGCAACGACCTCTTTTTTTTTTATATCGTGTACAGTGGCAGAATATAATTTGCATTTGCTCGAACCTGAGAAGTGGGGTCGAGGGTCGATTGATCCGACCAGGGTATCTCATTACTGTCTCTGCTCTTGTTGGACGCGATAGGCGTTGAATTTAATGAATTTGGTTCGAAATGTATTGTGAACGAAGCACCCCTCATGTATAATATATCCTCGACCGCATCCTCCTCGTTGTCCACTTCGGTATTCAATTCGTCGTTTTCAATGTCATTAATGAATTGTCCAAGCTCGCTGCTCGGCGCCGATGTCGAATTAAGCTCTGGAATCATTGCAAAAAAAAAAATCACTCAAATCGCTCGACCATCGGTCAGTTGATTCGTGATATTTTTGCCATTCGTGACATCGAATGGTAAAAATATTGTAATTCTATATATAGACTATACAATTTGCGCTAGTTTTTTTTGGGTATTCACACCCGTGAATATTCTAACGGATCTTTATCTCTGTATTTCTTTGATGCAAAGATTATAATAATTTGGTGAAATGATAATAATAAGAATAATAAATCTGGTGAAATAAAATTAAAAAATCGTTCCACTTTGCCAATGAATTGAATTTTACGTTTTTTTGCCCATCTCGACATAAGGCGCATAAACGTTCAACCGCTCGTGAGATTATTGATATCCGATGTGACACGAACGCTCCGCGGATTCTGCGGATTCACACTTGTCTCGTCGAAGTAAGAAGAAAAATAAGGCTCGCGAAAGATCTGAATAAATGTTGTTTGGGGGTATTCGTGTATTGTGCTAAAGCGTCGCAGAGCTATACTATATATTCTTTATCGACCGACGCCAGTCACAGCCGGTGCGATCCGACGACTTGGCATTTACGTGCGCCTCTGTACATTGTGTATACTCGATTATTCCGACAAGTTTTCGCTCCCATGGGCACGAACATTATGTGCATACACTTGCGTTTTATATGCCACATACCTACCCTGAGCGATATCTCCTGAATACACAAAATCCACCTACATTCCCGTCAATTTTTCAAATCTCCTTAAGGTGAAGTGAAAACACGTTCTCTGTCGCTCCCTCTCTCTCTCTCTCTCTCGTTCCACCGTAAGAACAATGCCGCCATCTCTCTGGCACTCCTGCCTCCGTCACGTGACTTTCAATTCACCTTAGAGATGTTTCGGCCGAAACCGTTGGAGGGGAACGAGAGGAGCTCCGCTGACCGTTTCGTTTATTGACTTTATCTCAGAACCAAAACGGTGAATCTTCTTGAAATCATGACACGATGCGACTGATTATACGCTCTTTGCCGTGGTAGGTTTTTTTTATTCGAATCTAACACAGGGTGGCTACTATCAAGGAAAACCTAGAGAATCTGGAAAAACTGGAAATCTCAGGGAATTAAATATTTGTCCGGGAAAATACGACGACCAAATCGAGAAAAAAAATGTTTCGGCGAACATTTCTTTTGTGTTTTTTTAAAGCTAAATAAAAACCAAATTGAAAATCTGCGATCATGATTACAAATCCATTGTAACTATTAATAATCGGGCATTCTAACTGCCGTTGAATCGGCGAATATAGATAAACTCGCTCAGGCACTTGAGCTCGATGAACTCGTAAAAAATGCAAAACAAGAGGAAGCTCTTCTCAATGAAAAAAATTACGGCGTTGAAGGAAGCAAAATGATTCTCGTGTTATCTCGTTTATTCCTTCCAGAGATAAAATTCAATAAAAAATACCAGAGAATAAATAAAAATAAACATATGTAATGTTCTGTGTATTATTTTCTGGGGTTTTTGGAATGGATTTATTATAAGAGCTGGGGTATGTAAAAACCCGTCAGGAAAAAATCGCAAACGATTCAGTGTGTCTTTGTCTGCAGAGTGGCGAAACTTTTACGGCTATCGAACAGAAACGCGTTTTGACCCAAACATCCTTGAATGCACTACGCGCTTTGCTCCACCGGTTGTTTATGCATAAACCGAAATACCGAGAAAAATACATAGTAAGACCTTTGTATTCTAAATGTATACAAACAATAATTTGCTTTGCGTTGAAATAGTTTGGCACTATCGAAGAAGAAAGAAAATCGACTTGGACTTTTCGTTATCAACCGACGATCCCAGCCCGAGCGACGGATCCGATAATGTCGTATCTTCTTTTGCGAGCGCTGTGAGAGATTCCACTGTGGCTGAGAACACACCTTTCGAAAGGTGATTGGGTCAGAGTAGACAGAACGCAATTATAATCCTGTTCGAACGAGCGAACGGATAATCGATAATACTCTGCAGATAACAATAAATTTTAGAGAGACCTCCGTTAGGCCGACAGTGGACGAGATTACGAGGAAAAGAACCGAAACGCAACTGCGAAAAAAAAACACAACACTCCGCGTCGTCCGACACATTTCCTGCGGAATCACGTGACTCGCAGCTGACTGTTGCACGCAACTCACTTGGGCAAGCAATTATATTGCCATTGATCGAAGCCTTTTATCCGTTTTTGCAACGCCGCCAGCTTATCGTCTCATCTTAATTACTAGCTTTGATGTATGGAAAGGTCATCAAATTTTCCGCTGTCGCAGCGTCTCGCCCTTTCGCGTTAACCTAAGCAGCGGCAACACGACGCGAATCAAATCGATAACGTGCCCAGTAAGACTCACTCACCACCATTGCTGCGGTTCCACTACCGGCGTATATAACCTTTTCTTTATCCTATTTTTTTTTTTTCTTCTTTTTTTCATTTTTTATTTACATCGCGACGCTATGGGAACCCGCTTAGAGATCTCGTTGTTCCATTCCGACATTCGATATCCTCCGACCTTTTCGCTCAAGGAGGCATTGAGCGACACAGACAAATAATGTAATATTATCGGAACGCACGGTCGTTTATGGTAACCGTGTCGCTTCGCGCTCATTTCGCATAGGTTCGAGAAAAATTTAGAGAAAGTTCGCGTGCACTTCTCGATGGTATAAAATTCTGAAAAAATTCATGCATAATGATGCGCGAGAGCGGAAGGGACTTCCTGCGTCCTCAGGAAGGCAGCCGGCTCGCTTGCCAGCTGTCGAAGAAGGAAAAAAAAAAAAAAAAAAAAACTCGGTTCTTATTTGGGCTCTAGGGCAAAGGTTAACGATGCTTCGATGCTTAAGAGCATCACCAGATTCGAGCAGTTGTTAATTGGTCAAGGAACAAATGTCTTCGTGAAAAAATAACCGTTAACAATATCGAGCTCATAGTTTCTGATTTCCAAAACGCATCGATTAATTACGAGAAGAAAGATACTTTTTGGCATTACGATGAAAGATAACAAGAGAATCCAAATGCACCAGTCTGGGGAGGCGGTTTTTCTGCGCGATGTTTCCGGATAATCGTGGATTTCGAGAATTCTGATTTAAGAACTCGACCACTTCGGATTAAAAAAAAAAATAATAATATAAAAAAAAGGCAGTGGATCCTTTCTACAGATCCCAACTCTACACATGTCCGACTCTACAACACCAACTCAACACACGTTCGAACTCTATACACCGTACCATATAAGAGTTAAATTGATAAAAGCAAAACTCTACACAAGTCAAACTCCACACAGCAAAACTCTACCCAAGTTAAACTCTACACGACAAAACTCTACGCAAGTCAAATTCCACACGACAAAACTCTACCCAAGTCAAATTCCACACGACAAGACTCTACACAGATAAAACTCTACACGACAAAATTAAACACATTGAATATTCTCCTCAGTAATATTCTGCACACGCTCAATTGGACACGACGAAACTCTACACATGCCTGACGCTTCACGACGAAACTCTATAAATCCTAGACGCTTTTGTCACCGACTTTACACATAGCCCGATTCACCACAGTTCCAACTCGAGACAAGCTCGATTCAACACAGTCACCGACTCACACGGGGTTGACATACGTCGTTCCTACTTTACCGAAAACCTTGCATATTTTTTTTTCTGTTTCAATAATGCTTGCAGGTACGATTGCGTGTGTGAAATTGGAATTCTAATACCTAAATTCGTTATAAATAAAATCAACATAGCGGTGGCAGACGACTGGGATGTTGCAGTAAAAAAAACGTTTCTACTTTTACAACAACTCATCGTCCACAGGCACACTTTATTAGCACATTTTATTATTTCGTCATTTTTTTTTTATCGCCGCCATCCGACGATTTTACAAAGTACAAACTAAAATTATCGACACGGGAAATAAGTGCACAGATTTGTACACGAAAATCTGAACAAACGATTTTGTCACCTGATTAACAAAACTATTTTTACCTAACTTCGTATTCCGATATTACGAAAATATTTTTTACCCTGTATCTTACCTACTTCCAATTATTACCGTTCCACCAAGAGTGAAATCGTAATAATTGGTCTTAGCGCTGTATCGACGGGTGAGAAACACAAAGACGTTTCCAACACCATTTAACACGTGTAAACGATACGAGTTACGCCCCTCCGATTCTCAGAAGTCGATATACAGAAAATAAAATTTTATGAGACCAATGGAAAAAAAAAAAAACGGACCCGTGTCTCTGCGAACACGAGTCGTCCACGGCGGCTCAATACAATCAACGATATATGCAATCAAAATATGTCAATTGAGTTTTCTTACCGGAGCAGCTGTATCCATTTTTGTCAAGTACGTAGCCGTTGGTGCAATCGCATTCGTACATGCCATCGTGAAGCTCGTAGCAGAGCTGCTCGCACGGCGAACCGTGGCCGCATCTTCCTGCGAAACATTGACGGCCAATACTCAATTGTTAAATTCATATTTAAGTGACACTCAGTAGGTGGACATTTTTTTTTTTTTTTTTGACAACGGACGTGTTCCAACATCGCGCCGTTGTCAGCCAGCGATTAACATTGTATCATTGCGATTGACGATTTAATTTAATGTTATTTGAAAGAAACAGCGCACTGGGTAGCTCGCGAGTACCGAGTGCGCTGTACGAAGTCTCTGTCCAATCGAACGTTCTCATCGCGTGTCAGTAATTGCACCAGAGTACATTGAGTTGTGACTCGGGACAGCCGAGTCGTGCAAGAAAGCGTGCCACATCTTCGTCACTGAGAGAAAAAACCGTAACCGCCAGCAACAGGGCGTCGTAATGGCTGAGCGTTCGAGAGAAAAAATAATAATAATAACAAAAAAAAAACTAAGGCCGGCGACGTCTCCGATCTTTCGGTTCTGTCGATAAACACGCTTCCCGCGGACCCAATTAAGTCGTATCAAGAATCGCCGCGTCCCGTTTCTACTGCAATTCGCTCGCTCGAGTCAGTAATACGTTCGCTAGATGCATAGATTTTCTTTCGGTACAATTGTCCACAAAAATGACTACTCTCGAAAGAACGGTGAAACATCTTGCGATAATCCCAACGTGAGTCACAGTACTGTTCCAAGAAAGCCCCTCCCCCCCCCCCCCCCCACGTGATCCCATAGCAAGAATATTGCACGGAGATTAATAGGCGAGTAAATAGACCCGCCGAGGGAACAAAAGCCATTGAAACGGAAGGTCGTCTCGGGCTCGGTGTACGTTGGGCTCGTAAGCAAGTCGTAAGTTGTTGGTAGCGAGGAGGCCCGGCCTTGTGTTTGGCGGCTTGCGCCTCGCAATATCGATCCGGAGGCAAAGAGACGTCGGGCGCGCGGCTACAACTGTGAACGGGGTGGCAAAACAAATGGGACGATCGTGTTTAGGAACGTTTAACTTCGAAATTTTTTACATGCCGGACCCGTCGAGTACGACGATGTGCAATCAAAGGTTCGCGAAATTTTCGACGCCAAAGGTCGTTCTTGCACAAAGACTTGCGCCATCAACGAGCAATAATTCTCAGATAGATGCAATATAATACGATTTATCGAAATCGATCCCTCACCAAGCAAAGGCAGCTTTGCCCGGCTGACTAAACGATCCAGTGATAAATCGAGTGCGAGACCGTCCGGACGTTTATCTCGTTAGTCTCCGCATTGATATTTACGCAACTGCATGACCTAATGGCGGTCCGGTGCGTGCAGGCGGGAACTCCGTACGCTCTGCGCTTCGCTGAGTTTAGCAGGGGAGTCGCGGGGGAGACGCATAGCATGAATCTGGCATAAGTAGCGGGCCAATGCGGGCCGATGCTTTTCGGGTACTACACGGCCAGTGACAGCACGGACTCTGTGCGAGCACATGTACCCCCCCCTCTTCGATGTACAACTCATTCGATATAGACTCACCTTGAAAGGCAGCTTCGAAAATTGTTCTCTCCTCGATGGGATTTTGCGAGAGAGCTCCGAGGGCTCCAAGGTAGACGAAAGTCACGGTAAACCAACAGCCTTGCCGAGCCATCGTTCCAATAATGACATGCGTATGCACGTACTGATACCCAAAGGTATAACCGAGAAGCACAGAAACACTCTCGCAGGTACGCGAATATACACGAGAATCAGCGCACTTCCTCTCACCTCTTCTCTATTGCAGTTTCTTTTTATTCTTCACTCCACTGTATTCAAAGGAGAGCAAATAAAGAAAAAGTGTGAATCTTCCTCACCGTCGATTGTACGATGTCGAGGGTTCGTTCGATCGGCGAACACTCGCTAGGCCTCGAAAATATTGTTGCGAGAGATTGTATTTTTTTTTTCACTGTCCGAATAGAGGCGCGTTAATCTTAATTCACTGTCTACATGCTGCATACGAAAGTTGGGGAGGCGAAGAAGCTCGTGTTCGGCGATGGCAAATTACCGCTGTCCCCGTATAGTGAAAGGCGCGTTTAATTGTTGCTCCTCTCGCTGGTCAGTAGCGATCGATAACTATTTCTAAAGGTCACCCCCGACGACGCGTAACAGCACCGAGTTCGAGCCGACTCTATCGAAGCGAGAGCCTTTGAAAACAAAACAAAAAAGCGAAATTTCGTTTAAGTCGCTCCGCAGCTTCCTCGCGCTGTTTGTAACGATTAATCGCGGTTCACTTTCTGCAGGCACTGACCGGGGAAGAGGAGGGAGTCGCGGCCACTCGCGACAACGGCGGGTGCGAAGAACGTCGGAGCCGGCCGGTGTCGTGAATCGAACTGCGAGGGTTGCACGACGGTGGCGCCCCCGTGAAAATTCCAGGCTCCGAGGGACTCTCACGGTGAAAAAAGTACCAACTCCCCCCCTCTCGCCCCGCGCCGGAAGTGTAGTACGCAGTAGTCGTAGTGTAGTAGCATCGGCAACGGTGGAGCTACGAATAAGATTCTGCCGGTATGGACGACCAACACTGCCGTTCGCGCGCATGTATGGATTACGTAGAAGTGGATGCTGTATATGAGCCAAAGGTGAGCGCGCACCACCCGTGAGCCGCTCCGGAGCAATCATCGGTTCTAGCTGGCCGAGGCGCGCGCCGACTTCGATCGACCGCCATATCATTTTCCCATGCTCGTTACTAACCCCGTGAAAAACATGCTACTTTATGCTACCTTGTTCAACGCCGACGTAAAAAAATACTACCGTGTAGGCGCTGCTGATGCGAGGGCCGAGGGTGGAGGGGGGGGGGGGGCGTAACAGTATGGTACGATGATGCGCAAACAGTAAAGGGCACGAGGCACATATTAATGCCTTGTTGATGCGGCCGGAGTTACAGCCGTGCATGAAAATTTCGTTACAAGCTCGAATTCACGGCAAGTGAGTTCACACGAGCAACTATGACGTCAAACTCGTGACGAGACTATCAACTATCGTCTAAACTGAACTATATGAGGATAGGATTTTTACTTGATGATGATCGTTGCTCCTCTTCGCTTCTCCTATTAATTTCAATGCAAGGTCCCATAGCTGAATGTATTTATTGAAGACGGTGATTCATGCCAGGTTCGGTAGGTCGAATATGTTTGACGAATATGTTTATTATAACAGTAGAGACACAATCGACGTTTTTTTTTAGTACCTTTGATATCTTACACAAGTCACTTACCTCATGTATGTACGCATGAATTTTTCATTAATACTGAAAGTTTGTGGAATATATTAATTATAAACAAAATATATTGCGACACTTTTTTTTTTTGCTTCTTTTCTTCTCGTCAATAGTGATTGCGATGTCGACCGCTAAAAGGCAAAAAGGCGTATCCACGATATTAAAGCGTATAGGTTTACGCCCTGTTGTCTTTCAGATATGACTCATTTGACCTACGCAGAATGACATCGATTCTCGCGCTCACTAGCCGAACGAAGAAAAGGTGCGGTAACATTTTTCGTGTCGATTAATCTCTATACGATATTCGGTAATCGATAACGGAGACAAGCGCGGTTTGACGCCTGAAACGTTCAGATCTCGTGTACGGTAAAAATACTAATATATTAGTAAAAAATAATGTATATGTAGGTACTAGCAGATCGCGCTATGTATCTAATAGCATATTAGTAGTTACCTTCAGAAATTCTGTATTTACATAGTATATATAATGTATAGAGTTAAGTTAAGATAACGCACAAACGCATGTGCCCAATTGGCCAGTCAACTGCGAATAGAAAAAATGCCAGTACGCTATAGAGGCAACGTGACATCTGCACACCCCGGTCGGTAACGAAAAATGTTGACCCATTGTTTTCTGCAATGCCAAATCTTTCTGGGAAAACACAAATTCTTGCTTCCTACCTGCCAGATAAAGACGCTGACAATTCGCGTTCGTCCCAAAATGATCACAACCTTGCGACACGGAAAATTGCAATTTTTTTTTTTCTTTTCTTTTTTGCCATCTGCTGCATTTCGCGTGTCACACCGAATACGTGGCATCGCGAAAAGTTACCGCGCGTCTGTCCGATACCGGTTACACAGCGGCTGAAGCGAACGGGGCATAGATGTACACATTTTTTTGCGATGATTCTTCGAGACTCTGCAACTGCGGTGAAAACTAAAGGATCTTAATAATTACTGATGCTGTCGGTGAAGCTGCTCCAGGTTTTTTCAATGGGCGCCAATACGGTGATGACGAGAAGCGCAATTGAAAAGGCCGCAACAACGACCAAGTAAATTCCAAGGATGCTTTGCCTGAGGCCGGAGAGCTGCCAGAGACAAAGTTGTTGTGTCGTTATTACAACGATATAAGAGGAGAGTCCGCCATGACAATATAATGATCGAGCGGTACAGAGTGACTTGCTCAGAGGTGCTTTCGATTTGCCGTTATAATGACGGTGCGCATGCGCATGGTCGTTTTCTGGTACGAATTCCTACCAAAAAAAAAATGGCCGTGCGCATGCGCGCGGTCGTTTTCGGTGAGAATTCGTACCAGAAAACGACCGTGCGCATGCGCACCATCAACGGCACATCGAAAGCACCTCAGAGTGAACTGACTGTTAAAGTACACTCATAATAAATGTCCCTTTAACAGGCAAGCCAACCTAATGTCAATGACGATGACTTACCGGGGCGTCCCGTCTCACGTCCGGATGTCCCATGGGCCCTCGAGGGTGCATGTCTTTCATCGGGAAGGCATTGATTCTCTGACTGTCTTGCCTATCGGAGGCGCATCCGGCAAACTGAAAGAAATTCATCGCTAAATCAGTGTCCATCGACTTGGCCCGTTGTCGCCAATTAACCGGGCGTTTACCGTGAGGATCAGATGAGTTAGAACGTGGAAGACAACATAGGCGACGAGAATCCAGTCGAACCAATGGGGTAGCTCGGCCTTCGTCAGTCGAACGGCGAAGAATATTGCGACGACTGCGATGAAGAAAGGACGATAAATAGAATAATTACCAAAGTATTATACGAGCGGCGATTGTGTTTACACTGACTTGCACAAATGTGAGCTGCGTTGCCGACGAACCAGTGAGCCCAGTTAAATAAAGCTCTCTTCGGTGTTCCGGGATTGGGCCTTATAGCCGCCATAAATGGTTGAATGAAGCATAGAATCGTGGTCGCCAATCCGAGTGACGCATGAATTGTTTCGGTACTCCATTGCCCGATTTCGACGAATATTATGACAAAGGAAGCGAGTGTCATTACCCAAGTTAGCACCATGAAGAATCTGTGCCACTGTAAAGTAGGAGACGAAATAAATATAACAGGCGTGTCTCACAGATTGAGGCGGAAAAAAGATCACGAAGAAGAGACTGACGGCAAACCACTGATCCTTCCCACAAAGATTCGAGTTCACCCACGTCTGCTTGTAATATCTAGCGAGAAGAATGCCAACGGACGCTGTGCCGATCCAGGATGCGAGCATGAGAGCACCGTGCAGACGAATGAGTAACTCGCTCGCCGTAGCGAAATCCCCAACGTCCGCGAGCACCTTCGCTTTGCCGGTTGCGACTCGGACGACATCGTGGTATGAGATGCCTTGAGCTGTTCAATTATTGTAAAGATCAGAACACTTCTTTAAATAATAATAATAATAATATTAATAATAACAATAATAATAATATTGATTGGATGCTCATGGTATATGAAAGTATACATTTCCTTTTACATTTTACATTTTACTGTGACAGTCTTTAGTTTCAGATCGATACTTCATTTTTAACCATTCAGTTCTACGTTCTGAGCAGGAGCAGGTTGTCTAAATTTTGAAACATGAGAATTTCCTCGATCAACTTTGCCGTCCTTATCAACTCACCTTGAATAGACGAGCCTGCAGCTAATAACAAGTTGTACGGTTCTCGCTCAAGATTGAAAGTACGAGCCTCGACGCGCGTCTCTTTAGCCCTCAGAAATTTACATCTTATAACATCGTCCCGGATTGAACTCTCGAGCATCTGGACGGCGCCGCTTGGCTGCACAGATTACAACATACATAGGATATTACGAAATGTTACACAGACATGGCGTATCGCTTTTCAAGTAAATAACAAACAGCGACGATTATCAATGCTCCGATAGTTTAGCCGTCGATAATGAATACCCACTGTCGGAAATCTTGTGTTAAGTTTTCCTTCGTTCCATGACATGTGAAGTCCCACGACGCCACCTTCGTTGGTGCACTCGACGACGCTGTCGTCACCCTGTCGTTGTTCATAATACTCTATAGTTTCGTACGCAAACAATTACTACACAAGCGCGGACGTCCACCTTTCGATGACTTACCATTTTGCTGTCCGCGGACAGTCCAACCGCGACATACTTGCTCTTTCGGGCAATCATCTCAAAGAGATACTGTTCGCCCTGAACAAGTACAGACACAGCGACGTCACATGTTTTGGCAGATATGCATTCCGGTGTCGAACCCAAGCAATTTTTTATTTTCGAACATCCCTCGTAGAACGAATCGTCTTCGCTCGTACCTGAACCCTAAAAACGCAAAATTACGATGGCACGTTTATAGAAACGAATAAACACGGTTTCGTCTTTTGCCGTGTGTACAATCAGTTACCGCATTATTGTCACTCGGCTGTTCGAAATAAGGCGGTGTAGTAGTTATCGGTCTATGACTCGGTGATACCGGACTGGCGGTGTCAATCGTTGGCGCGCCGATCGCGCCCTCGAGCAGACTTACTCTCGGCGACTCGACGCCGACCCAATACGTCGCGTAATCCTGGGCAAAAGTTGCGCTGCGAATACAAGAGACTTTGCAAACTGCTTCAATGTTATGTCAAAGAAATTACGCGCTTACTTGAATATAACAGATCCATCGTAATTTGCCGGCGCTGTCCATTCCAGCTCGAGGTTGTGCTTCTTTTCCGAGTCTATGTGTGTCACCGCATTCTTTTTTTTTTTGTGAACACGAAAGAATTCGATAGAGACAATTGTCAATAGAGACATCATCAATCGTTTATGCACGATTAAGGAGAAGTGAAATATCGCGGTCGGTAACAAAAACTGTAATGAACTCTACTTGAAAGTGCTAATTTTTTTGAGGAAAAAGCAAATTCGAGCTGGTTGCACACGGTAATTTAACATCCTTTGCGAATTGCTTTTTTTTCACAAAAATTAGCACCAGTGAATAAAGTTACATAATATAAAAATTGTCTCTAACTATCTCGCACGCACAGTTGTTTCACTTCCTCTTAATGATACCTACGTTAAAAGCGTATGAAATAGCGCGGTCGATAATAAAAACTGTAATCAACTTTTCTAAACCAGCCGGGTGTTCACGGTCAAAATAAGAGTTTCATCAGAGTCTGGCGTGATAAGTATGCGCTTTCGATGAGATCTCTTTTGTTCGTCACTGCCGGGAACCGTGAAACAACTTGATTGCAGTTTCTGATACCATTTATGTTTCACGTAATGTTGAGATAGTCTGTGCGGTACAGTCCAGTCAATCGAATACCCGCGGAAATTTTCGCGAACTAAGGTGAATTTGCATTAAAGGAGTTCCTCATTTATGTAGAAAAAAAAGTACAACAATGAATTTACAGAAAAAAAACTCATATTTTCACGCAGTTTTTGTAAAGCCACATTTGTAATTTTTGTCCGATCACGACGTGCAATAGCTTATTTTGTTTGTTGAAATATTATTGACGAATTGGCCAAATAATGTGCTTCGTTTAGATTCACAAATCGGAAAAAAAAATCTATTTAACTTCGTCGCGCATTATTTTTCATCAACAAATCACTTCAATTTGTAAACGATGAATATGTATATGCATATGCATATTCATCGTTTACAAATTAATGATTATGGTCATTAATATTTTTCGGTGAATTCATAAAGTATCCCTTCGAAAAATAAAATGAGCGATCACTCGAAAAAATCGAATAAAAATCACAAATTTGACTTCACAAAAATTGTGTACAAAATATGTCCGTGGATTTATTGGCCAAAGCTTATTTATTTTTCGATAAATACATTGTACAAATTTTTCTGCATAAAGTAGCAACTCTTTTGTCTAGATCCACTCTTAGTTTGCACTGATTGTGCCTTTAAAAATGTGTACAAACTATCTTTGAAATATTGATATTCGTTTGACTTGATGAAATTGAGTCAAATAACAAAAAACGAAGAAAAAAAAAAAAAAAAAAAAAAAAAAATTAAGTTCGCAACAATTATTCTATTCTTTTTTGTGCTGCTAATAAGTTACTCACCTTTAATCCCGGCACGCACTCCAGAGACTTTGCCGACGGCGGCAGATTGGCGAATTCTCCGACATATTCGCCCGTCTCGACATCTCTGGCTACGATTAGGAAACCCTCGTATGGAAGACCTTGGGGACTGCCGAGGATCAAGCGTACTCTGCCCTGACCAACTACGGGCAACACTTGATACGGTGGATACGAGCCTTGTATCTGTCCTCCGCTGTGGCGCGGTATTAAACTCGAGCAGGCGCTCGCCGGTGCGCCGTCCGGCAATCCATCGGCAACGCTTAGAATTGTATAAGCACAGCTGAGGAGCAGCAGCGTCCGCGTTACTCTCGGATGGCCTGAAATTTACAAATGGCTGATTGAAACTACCGGTAGTTGTAATGTAATGATAGTTGTATGCGACTATATCAACTGTTATTAAGCGTTCTCATTCAGCAAAAAATAAGAGATGTAAACGTAGGAAATTAAGTTTTTTTTTTTTTTCTTCTTCTCCGTTCCCTTTTTTCATTCATTCTCAACAGGTTAATTCTCACAAGTTTGAGAAACAATGTCACGATGTTAAAGCGCCTTGGATCGTGGAGGATTTGCACGCGTATCCGTGTCACAAGCGTGATGTGTGACGAGTATGAGCGGATGTTGTGTAAATAAAAAAATAAAAAAATAAAAAAAAGAAGAATATGTTGTGTGAGCCGCAAACGCACCGCTGCTAAATTGGAAAAAGTGAGTACGCATGCGCAGTATTTTTCGCGCAAGCAATGCGACAAAGTGCCCTTTTCCGCGCACACTTCACAGGAACGGAAAGCGAGATTTTACGTGCATGTGTTAGGAAACAGTGCATTACGATACTAGTGCGAGAAACCTTTTTCTGACGATTGTGAGTTTGCAGCACGAGCCGAAGGCGAGTGTTTCAATCACACGAGTTCAGAAAAATGTTTTTCCCACGAGTCTCGTACAAAGTATTATTTCACAAGGTATAAAAATGAGAGTTTTAAAACTCCCATTTTCACACCCCGTGAAATATAAATATTTATTATCTTTTAAGTGTGAGCCAGAATGCGTTGTGGAAGTGTGGAGAAAGAAGCGAGCAAAGGCTTTAAAAATAGAAACTGTCGCATTTGCAAGAGATAGAGAGAGAGAGAGAGACAGAAAGCTTGAAGCATATTTGTCAGTGTGAGGTGCTAAAGAGTGAGATAAGGAAACAGGTAGTGGAAAGTTTGGAAAGACGAATAGAGAACAGAAGAAGAGAGGACTTGCGACGATTGATAAATGAGAAATTGAAATGAGAGCCGGTCGTTGAGTCGTGCGATTATATTGGTCAAGTTGTGCGACCGTCTGTTTTTCGAGAAAAACCATAAAACGGTCCGAAAACGGACCCGTACGTTGGGGAACGAAACTTACCGGATAAAATTGATAAACGGTCCGTATCTTTTTCCTTGTTCGTTTAGGGCGTTACGGTACGTTTCACGGTTTTTTTTTAAGGTCTGTTTCTTTCCCGAATGTACGTGTCTGTTTTTCGGTCCGTCTTACGATTCGTCAACTTGTCAGGGTGTGATATATAATATATATGATATATACGATAGATATAATATATATAAATATAAATAAAATACAGTATACAGAATATACTTTGCGGATTGATTGCTTACAGGAAAAAAGCGTCCAAGGCTGGCCTTTCCACTTATTTACGAAGCTATTCAATATGTGTTCGAATGAGCCTTAGTCACGACAGTCACGCCGATGCCAAAGTGATATTTTTATTTCTGTCTCTATCTCTCTCACAGTCTCCCCACTTGGACAAGGTTAAATGTCTCGAACGAGTGAAATTTCCAAGAACACGTGATCTCTCTTCTCTCTCTTCACCGATCTCGAGCCTACTCTACTCCATTGCTTCACGACCGCTATCGCTCTATGCACATCGTCCTTCAAACAATTTTGTCCTTGAAACTACGTCGCCGTTGGTCGACATAGTCTCTGCTTGCCACGATAAAAGTCTCGCGAATTACGTTCGGTTTCTAGATCGTTAATATTTCACACCTTGGAAATTTTGATAATAAACATTCACCGACGATGAAACTCGCGCGATCGACGTGCGGCAATTCGTGGATAACCGTAATGCCGCATTGAAGTACCGAGAGGCGCATTCCTGCCGAAGCGCGCCCTCCCCCCCTCCACGTCCCTCGACCCAATGCCGTCCTTTGACAGCGACAAGTAGTACGATGAACTTTGCGTCAAGGATTTACACAAAAGTAATTAACAGGCTAATTAAACATACACGATTTAATAACATTAATAGATCGAAAGTGAAAAAAGTGATTGATGACTTACCGTTCGTCATGGTGTTGATATTGTCGGACTCAGTTTAATGTGAATAATACGTATGGTGGTCGGGCGAAGAGCGCGCGGCGCTCTATGCGCGTGGTTCCTAATACGCAAGTGATGACGTATTAAACCGCAGGTTTTCTCATCGAGAGCCTCTTCGTCAATGGGTCACCAGCAGCACTATCGTGTATACGCGCATGTACACTGGTCAACCAACACGCGTGCCAAACCGCAGCATTCCACTTGTACGTCGAACTATCGATTCGACCATAGAGTCATTAGATTTTTCCGAGTGATAAATATATTGTCTCAACCGACAAAACTTTAACTCTAATCGGCGGTATTTACGGGCGCTTCGGGCTCTCGAGTCGCGGTCGGATCGGCACGCCGATTGCAGCAGCAGGTTGATGGGTAGGAAGGTGAACGAGCGCTGGCAGGTAGACGAGCAAACGGCACGTCAAAGCGAAAGGTGAAATCTCGTTCAACGTACACTAGACACCGATTCCGAAACACAATGGGGGAAAAAACAAAACAAAATCCTGAACGATTGGCTTGTTACCGAAAGACAATGTGAGAAAAAACAAAAAGACAGGCAGTTTAAGACACTATATTAATGATATAACGACGCAGAAGCCATTAACGAAACGTGGTCAAAGTGTTTGTGCAGTCTGAAGAGAGAGAGAGTGAGGATAACCACACCTTGACAGAGACTGCTGAATGCCGACGGGTATAGGAAGCAACACTTCTTCGAGTTGAAAGGCCCTCCGCCCGTGAGACCAGCTCAGGGATGTCGAACGTAGAAAGGAGGCCTGATTCCCACTGTTGGAGTCTTTTCTACCTATAGCGAACGTCGGTGGCTCCCCCGTCAGGACGTCGGGTCTTACGGGCCACAGCTGTTGCCTCCTCCTCCTCCATCTTTCAGCGATCGTGATTCTTTTATTAATCGTAACTCGACGACGAAACTGTGCCTCACCGTTGTGTTAATATCTTTTGAATTCCGCTCTTTACTAATCGGTAACGCCGGTCGATCGACTCGTTGCGATATGTTCGGTTGGCATTGATTGCCGAGTTGCAAAATCCCAGATCTGACTAGGCTCATTCTCGCTTAGATCTGTACTTTGCTATCTGGGATGAGAAAATTACAGAGAACCGTGCATGTATTTTTTTTTTTATTGGATCTGATAGGTCGTGTGATTTGTTTGAGCAGGAAATCGGTTGTCCATTATCTTGGTAGCACGACGCGGAATCGATCGGGAAACGATTGAGCCGCGTGGAGAATGTAAGATGCACGAAAGACGTTCGGGGTTCTCGAGATGTCGCGACGGCCCTGATAAACCACGAGCCTTCTATGCGCGAAAGAGAAACACAGAACACGCAGTTTCGAGCGCGCAAAAATTCTGGTCAGTGAAACGGGGTTAGGCGTATATCGCATTCGACACTTTGCTTTTGAACTTTTAATTGAATATGCAGCGATCTTCTATATCTGATCTGTACAACGCCTGAAATTTAGGGCCTGCAATTAAGACACATGTTAGTTATACAGCTACGACCCAGTAAACAACAATGTATCAGCAATGTAAGAGCAATGCAACTGTAAACAACAGGTCATATTACCAAAGAGTTACATGTAAATAACATCGTTGGCATTTCCGACTTTGCAATATAACACTGTTATATTACCGTGTTGTATTGTTGTTATTTAACAATGTAACGTGCAATCATGTGTCCGTTACGAAGCCACGCTTCGTAACCGTAATGCTTTGTTACATTGTGGTAATGTAATTACGTTATACGCCTTTAACATTAACCCAATTATTACGGAAGTTGAACTAACATTGTTACGAGCATTTTATGAAACGGTTACACATTTTTGTTAACATCGAAAAAACTACGCCCATTAATTTATAATTTATCTCATGGACAAAAAAAAAATCGATAAAGGCGAAGAAACGATTGATCGACTGATCGTCGATTATTTAATTGATATTGTAGAGCGAGAGCATTAGAAACCGCCTTTATAGTTAAAAACTAATGCACAAGCATCTCCCCCCAATGTTTCGGGACTCGTGCAAAAGAGAAAAACAAATAAATACATCGATCTAACTTTTAAGGAAATTCCGAATCCACAGAGAGCACAGCTCTCCGGTCGATACGTACGGGCTCGGAGTGAGACGGTAAAACGGTGTCTCGGAGCTCGCATGCGCATCAGCCGGATGATTATCACAGGAACGTCGTACAATGAGCCACGTCAATCGCCGTCGGTAAGGAGATATCGTCAACCGGTTGGCTGCATTTCACCAGTTTCATCCTCCAAAGACAGTAGCCTCCGAAACAAGTACGGTATCCTAAAAAAAATATTACACGCAAATCGCACTCGACTGAAGCACATTTGTTCGTTAAACACGTTTTTTTTTTTTTCTCAAGCATTACTTTCTTTGTCGTCATGGCGATTGATTTCCGAACGACGCACGCTAAGAGCGTGTGCAACTCACTCTCGCGGAGTTTTCTCTCACTCCACCACGAGCAACAAACAAAGCTTTCGCCTGCTCTTATGGCCAAGTGAAATCTCGCGTTTATGCATTCTTTTTTTTTCAATCGTGTGCATTTTTCCGAGATAAAAAAAGGAAATTCGGTAACTTCACCTTCCAGCTCGAGTTTCCTCTCTTTTTTTCAAGCGAAAACCTGAAATTGCGAAAGGTAAATTGAAAAATTACGATTGTCTTTCTCTACCAGCCGTGTCGCTTCGCTATAATGAGTTTCGTAACAGGACTATCAATTGCCCTTTCGCTGAGAGGTGACCGATTTTGCTGCGCGTCTTCGATATTCACGTACGAAGGACGCATGTGCAACGTCCCTCCGTTGTGTACGGCCTCCGAGTAACAATAATAGACGGGAGGAGAATATCGCGGCAGTTGTTTGTCAACTTCCTAGAGAAGCGGATATTGAAAAGTTTACGAAGAATCGCGAAATTCCACTTTTTTTTTTTTTTTTCATCCTCGATCGGGAGTCAATGTATTTTCGTTGCTCGTCGAGTCAGTGAGCAATAAACATATCCTTATGTAACGCGAGCTTGGTCGTTGCATTATAACACGCGATTGTGTTTCTCCCACACGCGCGACCAACGTTTTTTTACTCTGATCAGCGACAGAGTATAGTTTCCCCAACTGTTAGTGGCGCGTCGTCGAAGATGTCTTTGTTCGCCTGTTGCGTTCGCCGGGTGAGTCGAAACGAAACTATCCCACAGTCCGTACTAACTCACTGTAGATTAGAAACGACGCCAGCGTCGTTCTCTCTTTGTCCTATCGAGGGCAACTGCGTGGCTGCCGAACGATTAAGTTTCGTGGAAATTAGACTCTCGGTCCGTGTCAGTTGAAACGCGTGCTTCTGTGAAGTTTGCATATATACATATATATAGACGGGTAGGTTTCGTTGATCAGTGACGAGATAAAAACGAATACAAACGTATCGCAGGATTTTAGGCACTATAAAGATCTCGACGTTAACTGCCAATCGATAGTAAAGCCAAACATGAAAACAAAGAGATTGTGGAGGGACAGAGATAACCTTTCAAGGTCACAGTTTGCGCTCTACGTATTTTCTTTTTGAACGATCGTGGTTGAGAATAAAAATAAGAGACAAGCGAGGCGTCGGATCAGTTTACAGTGTCTCCAAAGTATATCACTTGCGGTGTGTATCAGTCACGGGTATAAAAGGTGATGGCCTTAATTAGAACGAGGCTTGTGAATGGCACCCCTCTCGATCATGCGGCAAAATCGGTCAAGATGAAAATTAGTCGCTGTCTATTGTGGGTCAGCGGCAGCGACGGGAGTTTAACCCTCTTTGGGGCTCCTGGGAATAGGTATTTCCCACAGTCTGGACTAAATCGCAGCGACGGAAACTCCAGGAACACGAAATTGTTTCTCGGACAGTTTTGGGAGGATAATCTTTTCTCTGGGCACGAAAGCATGAAACTTGCGGAGGATAATCGAAGAGTCAGCAAGTTTGCAGCTTTTGTCTTATTCCATGAGGTTATGGCACGATATCGATGGACATGTTTTGGCAAACGATCCAGCGCTCATAAAAACATTTACACCGTTGTCTCGCGCTATTCCACATTTACACCGTTCTTTGTCGATATTATCCGAAGCCTCAATTATCCGACCCATTACTTTGTTTATCAGAACGCTCGGTTATCGGAACGCTAGCGCTAAACATTATACGTCGTTGCTCGCTACGGGGAAGAGGCGCGGCTGTGTTGAATAGTGTTGAAGCGACCTTTTTTTCTCTTTTTATAGCGTCAATCCGCTCGCACACTGGAATTTCCGAGTAGTTTCACCCACCACAATGGAATCGGAAACGCGCGCGCACAGTATTAAAAAATATTATGAAATCTACAAACTCGGTATATGAAGTTAGAATTCATATGCATTTTATTTGCATTTTAATAATTTAATCTTGAGTGCAATAGCTTAAACGGGCTTGAAAATCCGGATGTATCGTTGGGTCAAAATAGGGCAGGCAAAAATTATTCACCACCGACGATTTTTCATCGCCATTGGCTTCAAGTCGCACATTTCCTCACGGAATATACAATTAATTGTTTTTTTTTTTTTTTTAACCTATTTTGAAAATTCATAATTTTGTAACATTGATTTCCCATCGAAGATCTGATTTTTTTTTTTTTATTGATTTTCACATATCCAATTAAAAGCATGTTTGGGACCGGCAAGAAATAACTCCTCGAACTCTCTCCGAACCGATGAACTTTCGTCGATCGAGCGAAATTGGCGTCGATCCGCATCGCTGTCGTCATCTCCGATCAATGATTAAAAAATCTCGCGATTTCGATAGTTGGATTGAATATCGCTTTTTTTAGGGCGGGAAGAAAGTTTTCAATTTACCTTTGAAATAGTTAAAAAAAAAAAAAAAAAAAAAAACCTTGTGTCCAGGGATTGCTGCTATATAAAGGGTTAAGTTCAAGCTGCGGATCTAACTGCCTCCATCAGGCCACGGGACTTTCACCGAGCGGTGTTTTAGCACACATTTTCCGCTACTTAGAGCTGATTTCATGCTCAATTATCAAAGCGCCGGACCAACGTCCTTGCTGTTCCGCTTTGATCGGAAGCGGTGTGACACTGTCGGACGTTATAAATAGAGCCCACCGTTCACACATGGACCGCTGAAAGACGAAAGGGTTAATCCCTCGTTTCAAAGCGTACGGATTACGCCCTTTTGTTTCTTAGCAGTCGATGTATCTTCATCTCTTCTCACCTCGCCTCCCTCGATCTATCTCGCAGCGTAACGTGCTATTTAGATTTTTCAACACACTGCCGACAATGTGACTCTCCTTTTGACTGTATATATCCCACATGGAACGGAAATACTTTCGAAAGATTTCATTAATACATTTTTTTTTTTTATATTAAAAATATTTTATCAATATTAAAAAAAAAAAAAAAAAAAATTGAAATGTTTCAGAAATCCTTCGCTGAAATATCTTTTTTGAAGATTTCATAAGCACGGGAACATTCGTAGAGATATTTCGGTAAAAAAAAAAAAAAAATGAGATGAAAAAATGTTTCGAAATATTTTATCACTTATGTTTCAGAAATTTCTTAGATGTGTCGAAAGATTAGCCAATGTTTCAGAAATACTTAACGAACGTTTCATTGGAACATTTATAGACAGAATATTTCAGCATATTATTTTCATATTTTTTACAAATATTTCGAAAGATTTGAAAGATTGAAGATATTAAAAAATATTTCGTGCTGGGATCTTTGACATTAATTATCATGACCCAGATAGATGTCGCGTCCCCCATGTCAAGGCGTACAGGCTTTGTCTCTCAGCATTCGATACAGTAATGATGCTCGTATAACGTATTTTACACTTACACAGATTTTCCTTTTCCTCTGTCGCCAGAATCGTCGCCAAATGCAGGAGTCACGTTCTCAAGGATTCATCATAGAGCCGCCGGAGATCTCATGGGAAAACACGCTGGGGGCACCGGGTGGAGTGCCATTCGACGAGGATACAAAGGAGCTGCTGAAAGATTGTCTCGACAAAATGATGCCGACACCGAGCACGTTGCCCGAAATGATAAAACGAAGCGAGAATTTTCCCATACCATTTCCGGTCAATACTGCCCGCTGTGCTGCTCTCCGGGACAGAGGCGTTCCCCAAGATATCCTCGAGGTTTGCTCCTCCCGCCGTCGTCGTTTCTCAGCTAAACATTTATTTTCATGTTGTACTGTGAATTATCGTTGAAATATTGTGTGTTTGACGAGCAGTTTAACGCGAATTCGGCTTATCCGCTGATTCACGAAGCGATGATACCGTTGATAGCCTCGTGGCTAAAATACAAACGCCAGCACGGAAGCTGCGTCGAGAAGGCGATGTACGCGAACATGAGCCTCGTGCAATTTATCCAGAGACTCATCGACAAGAGGGCCGTGCATTTCTTCGGCTCGGACGATCGTTACAAGCTAATCGACAAGAAAACTGGCAGCGATGGATGGGAGAACGTCGGGACAGATCGTGAAAAGGAACCACTCCTTCTCGCCAAGTGCTTGTCCTACGACGAGATTAAACTGTCGTCGATGATGGTCGTTTCGTCCCATACGGAGTTCATAAACGACGGATCGCGCGATAACCGAGGTGTCGTTAGCAATGATTCCGCGTCGGTTCAGCCGAGAGGCGTCGTAATGGGAATCGTCGGAACGAGGCAAGTATACCGAGAAAAACAAATGACAATCATTTTGTATGCATGAGATTTTAACGGAGAAGGAGACACGTTTTGTATTTAAGCGATGGTGTTTGAAGTTGATAGTAAAGTATCCTCTCGGTAGGTTCGAACGAGCACGATTGATGGAGTATCAAGACATTCTGATAACGCCCCTACAAAACAACATGGACAATGGGTGAGTGCCCACGTAGCGCAAATGTTTTTGAACGGCTTCAAAAATATTTTTATGAAATATTGATTGTTATCAATATTTACCAATTAAATATTAAATTATTATATTAAATTTACAAATACTATTACCAATATTAAGAAATATTTGTGAAGTGTTTTCAAAACATTTCGAAAATATTTTTTTGTCCGCTCATAAATCTTACATGGAATTGGTTCCGAGATGTGTTTTAAACAATTTTGCGGAATGTCAAAGATTGCATCACCAGGCAAATTTGAGTAAAAAAATCCGCATAGCACTGAAATAATCGTACAAATATTTCGGTGAAACATGACATTACGTACAAAAATTTCAAACTTTTTCTCGCTATGTTTCGGAAACATTTCAGATGTGTTGAAAGATTAAGTATTTTTCTGAAATATTTGAAAAACGTTTCATTGGCTTTATAGAATATTTCAAAATATTATTTTCATACATTGTACAAATATTTCATGAGATTTGAAAGGTTGCAAATATTTCTAAAATGCTTTCAAAATATTAAATGGTATATTGGTAACCGTGGGAAAAAAATGAAATTAAGATGATAAATTATCTCACGATTACTTCCTCCTTTCTCTGTGAGGAAGTAAAAAACGAAACAAACATTTTACTCGAGGAACAAAAACCGTATGTGTGCAGGTACGGTCCTGGACTTGAAGATAATAGCGGTGCAACTGCATCGGAGGAAGATAAACGAGGATTAAGAGTGCTCTGGGCAAAATTCTATGGGGAGGATTACCATCCGCTTTACGAGGAGGCAGTCAGAAGAGCGAGGTACAAAGAAAATCGTCGATACCTTCCTCTGACTAGTCAAACTATA
Organism: Amblyjoppa proteus; assembly: GCA_963922035.1. Classification (NCBI taxonomy): domain Eukaryota; kingdom Metazoa; phylum Arthropoda; class Insecta; order Hymenoptera; family Ichneumonidae; genus Amblyjoppa; species Amblyjoppa proteus. The sequence continues at coordinate 2,174,510 of OY998234.1, forward strand.
TTCGATGTCGAGAATTACATGAAGCGGGTCCTGCTTTCCGTCGAGATTATACTTTTGGAGGCAAATACTCGAGCCGAGAAACAAAACACGACGGCGTTCTTGCACATCGTTGGATTTGGCTTGGGTACGATTGAGCTCGGAATTCGTCGTCAGTCGATAAATTCGAAATAACATAACTGGAACATGTTGATTATTCGGCAGGGGCTTGGAAAATAATTCAGGATCAAGAGATATACTTTTTGAAGACGTTCGAGATTGCGCTGAGAAAGATGAATAGAAAGTTGAGATACGTATCGGACATAATGTTCGCTTATTTTCGTCAGGACAAGTGCGGCGGCGCAGGAAACGGCGATTATCTCGGAGGTTTGCACGACTTCTTTAACCCTTCACGTACGGGATTCTTGTTCAATGAGGACCTAGAATTTGCCGAGACGCAACTTTCGGACGACTCAAACAATAAGTTGATGTGCTAAAAAAAAATCTGTAAAAATTAAAACCTACCTTGAAGTCTTGTTTTTTTTTTTTGATAATGCATAAGAAAGTTGATTACAAACATCCGTACAGTTTTCGTGCTTCAAAGAAGACACGGTCGTTAGCTCTCGGCAAAAAGTTCCCCGTACTTGAAGGGTTAATTACACATCTTTTACATCAGCTACGCATAAAACGTGAAATAATAATTTTTGTTGTTGTTTTCTTTTGCTACAACTCTCTATACGCATGTACTACTCTAGATATCAGAATCCACTTTGCATTGAGAGAACCACACAGTAGGCTGTCGAGGGCCGCCGACGCCGATAAATTGTTGGTCGTCACTTATGCATGGGATGGCAACGCTTATCCAGGTAGGACTAAGCTGAGGACTCCGAATGAACGTCATAGATATTCAATGCATGTCTTATTTGCTTCAATCTTCATCAAGGTAACGAATATTGGTGCGGTTATTTGTCGTCGAGCGGAGATCCCGCTGCAGCTTGCAGTACGCAGATCGCGGAACTGCACAATCCTAATATAAATCCGCGGACCGGAGGTGCAAGTTTACACGTAGCATCGCCCGAGCACGGTCTTCTACACATAGCTGACTATGCCAGACTTCATCTACTCCCTTAGGTACGCTCAGTCGATCACGTTTTTCTTTTTTACCCTGCTGAAAATGTAATTTTCAATGAAATTTTTTTCTGAAAATATTTCTTACTATTTTTTTCTGAAAATATATCTGACAATTCTTTTCTGAAAATATTTCCCTGACATTATTCACTGAGTTTCTCTGCTATTTGCTAAATATACAATTTTCGCGGCACAACCTCTACTAGTTACAATTTATCAGAGAAATTCAGTATATTTTCCGAAAAAATCTCATTTTTTCTGATAAAGTACGTTAGGAGACTATACGAGTACCAAGAGTAGGCATGCTCAGAGAAAATACTTTTTATTTTTCGGAAATGCTATGATTTTCCCGGATAATGTTGCTTCGGAGAATTTCAGAGAACTTACGAGTTGTCTCTAAGTATTACTTTGAAAATCACAGATTTTCAAAGTAATCAAGCATATTTCGATACAGAAAAATCTTTTACTTTTTCTGAATAGTGTAAAAACTCTGAGAAATTCAGAGGACTTTTCAGAGACATTTTTTATACATTTTTCAAGAGTTTTAGAAAAGTTTTCAGACATATTCAAAAAAATTCACAGACATTCAAAAAATGCTAACACACATGAAAAAAAAGTTCACCAGAGCGTGTGTCAATAACGAGCCACTTGTTACATTGCAGGATCGGTTTTGCCCACCGGGGGGCATTGCTCAGCGAAGAGCCTCGCGAACTCCGCGCTGCCAGAGGAGTCGCAGCGACGACGTTGATCGGCTGAGAAAATACACGGGCAGGCGAATCGAGGAAAGAAGAAACACGGACACAAGCGTCAAGATAACTGGTCCACCGCCGTCTCCGATCGCGGTTACCCCGAGCAAGAAGCTTTACCCTCGACGCGGTCGTACGATTCCAACGGGAAACGAAATTCCCTCGGTGAGCCGGAGACGCTTCGATGCGACGAGCGAACGAGCCATCAACGCCGGAGCCGGTGCGAGGCCGGGTTCCTCGTCGGAACCAGCGAGATGGATAGCATTCGGCAACGATCCGCCGCCGGTTCCGCTTTCGCGAAGAAACAGTGCCGAGAAGAGATCCGGAGGATCGATTCTCGAACCGTCGCCAACTTCACCGAGAGCGAGAGCTGCAAGGGGTCAATTTAAATTAACGTCGTCTCCGGCGGAGAGCGCCGATTTTGGCAAACACCCCAAGCTCAAAGACGAGGACGACGAGGATTTCTTATTCAACAGAACAGCCATACCGAGGCCGAAAGATAAGAGCGACGGATCGTCGAACGATCGATCGCATCGACTGAGTCAACGGATGCGAGAACTCTACGATTTCAAGACCGAGCACGACTGGCCGGAACAGCTCAAGTCGCCAAAGTCCTTGCAGTCTCGAACGAGTTTGATAACGAGGGGCAACAACGAAGCTGATGAAGAAAGCCAGCAGACACCCAGGCGTTGGTCGAGGGAAAAGAGATTGGAAAAATTTGCGGTCCTCAACAACAGTCAGGAACTCGAAATCAACGACAGGTCCAACAACGACGAATGTCGCAGGGAGACGAAAGGTTTATCGTGCAGAGAAGAACGCACAGCGCCGCGCTCCATGAGATCTTACGAGGACAGGACGGAAAATAATACGGTGCTTCGTCAGAGACGTACCCGTTCGGATGACTACGACGAGAGGGAAACGGGAAGCTGTGGGATCATCGCTAGAAGAATTTCCGACGAACGAATCCGTCTCATCCGCAATACGGAAACCGACGATGTCTTTGCCGCTGCGTCTTCGAGCGGCGTCACGCCGCGATCGAGCTATGCATCGGTGTTCAAGAGAAACTCCCGAACTAGCGACGTCAGCTACGCGAGCATCGCCTGTACGGAACGCACGATGAGCGTCGACTCTAATGCCAATTCGACGAATATCATCGAGGATGCGGCATTCGCATCGAACACTTCCAAGAGCGCCAATGCGACAACCGCGAAAACGATTGGTGATCCTAAGAGAAAGAGAGACAGCACGAGATACAAAGTCTATCTTACATGAGTACCAGACAGCACGGAAATATTTTTGAAAGGTTTTATAAAATTTTTTTTTTGTTTGTTTGAAATATTGAAAATATTTTATCGATATTAAAAAATATTTGTGAAATTTTTGCAAAAGATTTTGTAATTTTTTTTTTGGCCGCTCATAAATATTGCATTGATATGTTTCGGAAATGTCAAAGTTTTTGCATCGACAGTCCTATTTGTCAATCGTAGAAATATTTCAGTGAAACATGAAATAAAAAATTTTTCAAACTTGTTATCACCATGTGTCAGAAATATTTCAGATGCGACGAAAGTTTAAGTTATGTTTCTGAAATATTTGAGAAACGTTTCATTGGAAAATTTTCATACAATATTTCAAAATATTATTTTCATATATTTCAGAAATATTTCGTAAGATTTGAAATATTGAAAATATTTGTAAAATGTTTTCAAAATATTTCGTGCTATACGGGGTGTTTCTCAGAGCGTATCTCTGTACCACTGTAGCTCCTAAAGTGAACAAAACCAAAAAACGACAACAACAACAAAATCGTCACGTATTTCCGGAATATTCGATCCATTGTTGTTAAATTACAAATCGTATAGAGTACACGCTCGGTCAATGCCGCATCGTCTGTAGCATTTTGTTTGTCTTTACGAGTAGTGTCACATGCCCTTGATAAAACCGTTTAATAAATTGAGGAGCAGCACCATTGCGTATAATGTATATGTAATATAATACCACATTCTATTACTAATAGCAATAAAGTATAATAGTTATCTTATGCGGTAATAAAGTCACTCTGTACAGCCCGCTAAATGCTCAGCGGCGAAGACGGAGGTTGTTACTATAATAGTCAAACAATCACGGTATGAGTTTCTTTTTCCTAAGCCTAAGAGATATTTACAATTGAAGTTGTGCATCATTTGTATGCACCCGTCTGTAACGAATTTTAATCGAGTACCAAGCTTTCAAAAAATTGTTGGTACACATGATTCAAAGAAGAAACCAGAATGAACTAAGATGCATTTCGATTGAAGTTAACAAATATTTTCTTCTCGTTCAGAATTAACCCTTCACGTACGGAAACCTAAAATTTGCCGAGACGCAACCTTTGAACGATACGAATGGCAAGTTCTTATGCAAAAAAAATTTGTAAAAATTCACAGATGTAATTTGAAGAGTTGTTTCTTTAAATGTAGTATTAGCGGACACTTCGACGTCACGTGAGTTTAGAGAGAATTGCGAACACTTGTCGATGTGATAAAAATCTGAAAAAAATCAAGCATATGGAAAGTGCTGAAAATATTGATTTTGCATAATAATAATTCCAAAATGTTATTAACAAATGAATGAAAAAGAGAATTGTTCACCAAATCCCTCAACTTAACTTTTTGTTCATACAGAAACAATTTGTTAATCTTTTTGAATACATATGAATTTTTCAAGAATTTTTGAAAATTACGTTTTTTTTTAAATTAATTAAACACGCAATTTTCATAAAATACAGAAAATTCTAAAAAAATTCATACGTATTCAGAAAGATTGAGAAATCGTTTTAATAAAAAAAAAAAAAAACGTTAGGTTGCCGTGTGATTTGTTGGGAATTTTTTTTTCGTTAATTTGTTAATAACATTTTGGAATTAGTGTCATGCAAAATCAATCTTTTCAGCACCGACCATATGGTTGATTTTTTGAGAAGTCTTCGCAATTCCTCTCTCAATTCTCTCTGAACTCACGTGCGCTCAGGCTGTCCGCGAGTCCTGCCTCAATAAGGCAGGAGAAAACTTATCGCGAACATCCCTATTGTTTTTGTGCTTAAAAGAAGACACGCTCGTTTGCTCTCGGCAAAAAGTCTCGCGTACTTGAAGGGTCAGTGATAAAGAGAAGAGACAAATAAACTGCAACGAATTAACAAAAAAACTACGGAGATTTCGAGCGGTTTCTGTCGTTTCGACACCGCTTCGTTCCCGCCGAAGGTCCCTTAGCGTAGGATAATCGAATTCTCCTCCTGGATCCTCCGACGCCGTTGGCCGACGTCGTGCTCTTGCATTCCGATGTTCCGCCGTTCGGCGAGCCGGCGTCCCGCTCCTCGTCCCGCATGTGTTCGAGCTTGAACATTCTCGGTTCCGCACAGTCTATTTGTACGCCGTTTCGCCAAGTCTTCTCGCCGGAAGCGCTTCTCGAGTGATCGTTCGTCGGATAACGCGCACAACTCGAGAAGCCCAGCAATGATATTTGCGACGATTTCACCGGATGATTGACTGGATTCGCCGACGCTCGATTCTCCGAGCCAGTGGCGACTCCTCTGCCGTTTCCGTTGCTGCAGTTCTCGATAGCGACGCCAGGCGTCGCTCCGACAGTCAAAAAATCATTTTGCGACTGAGCCGACGCGCCGCTGCTCTTCGCGACCGTGGCGATACCGTTCGATCGCACCGTCGGAGCGACAATTGGCGGATCGTTGCCATTCTTGTCGCAAGAATTATTGTGGACCCGACCGGGCGCGGACTGATAACGACGATCCGCCAAGTGTACCCCGAAGCTCCCTCGCTGACACGCCTCGGCCGGTGTTCCTAAAGTTCTTCCAGTGTACAAGGCGTCGCTCAATTTCTCGGGCTCCTGTTTCAGTAACTTTCGAGATTGGGCGCAAGACAGCCTCTCGCTTGACGTCATCGGGCGAGGCTCGGACTTGAGACGGATGTGTTGTTGCGACTGCTGCTGCTGCTGTCCATTGAGGTCTTGGGCCTTCTGCCAGTCGAGAACGTTGCTCAACAGTCTTATGTATCTTTGAACAAAAATTTTTAAAGTTAGGATCAATGGCACTGGAAAAAGCCGGACCGTGCACAGCCCTGGCAGGCTCGGCCAGCGTGAAAGGCGACGGTGATTATCACCAAGAAAACACAGTGGCTTACACTGAGAGAAAATCAGATGGTAGCAACAATACTGACTCTGCACCGTAAAAAAATAGTTTCCCAAGTGAGCGTTTGCATTTTATAGTTACGACAGTGACAAACAATCGTCGTTGCAACCGTAATTATAATTAAAAATTGTATATATACTATCAGCGACTGTCTATGCAGACATTACCACTGGGAATTATTTGTCTTGATAGGAAATACTATTCTCTTTCAGTGTATCGCCAAAACGTAACTTCACAAACCACTGTGATAAGAACAGGCCCAGCAGGCCCGAAAGTTCGGAGGAGCGCTTGCAACCTGGTGGCTATTATAATAACCAATGTTCAAACCATCGTACAAAACACCGTCGGATTGAATTCGCGTAAGCTTGCACAGTGGTTTTCACCGTCGAAAAACTACCGTTTAAACCACCGTCCGAGTAAATTTACTCGGGCGGGGTAAATTTATTTCAATCGACGGGAGCTTGGTTGTTTTACTGTGGAAATCACCGGAAAATCACTGTTCGGACGAGCTCAAAGTACGGTTTCATACGGATGAGGTGACAATTGGTTTCACTTTTAAACCACTGTTGAATTTTTCGTTGCGGGCGCCGCGAAAATTGCGGCTATTCTCTGCGAGTGAAATTTCCGACGCAAAAAGGTTGAAAGTCAAAGCGGTTTGCAAGTGGCTTTGACTCTCATAATTTCCGACCGGATCTTGGGAGATAACAAAATGATCGGTCATAAAGTTTTGATGACAATAAGAGGGTGTTGCAAGCTTGCTAGAGCTTATTCGGACGGTGGTTTGAAAGCTGGTCACTTTTGAACACGCCACATCGTAAATTTCTGCTTGCACAGTAAAAAAAAAAAAAAAAGTTTGTACTTTTTACGACAATTCATTGTCCACAAACGTCCACAATTTTGTATTCATTAATTTTCTCATCGCACCGTCGCGTTCCAATTTCCATGCAACAGTACAAACGAAAATTATCAACGACACGGGGAAAATTAAAAGGACAGTTTTGTGTCATTGAAAAATCCGAAGATAAGACTTTGTCACTTATTTAACAAACATCATTGTCACGAAACTTCCTATTCCGATTTAACGAAATAATTTTTGTTACTCAATCGAGCTGTCCGAGTCCGCTGAGTGTTTTTCTCAGAGTGTTTTGGTCCTTTACGTTTTGTGACAATAAACCACTGTGCTCCCTTCGGTAGCTCTCTCTCTCTCTCTCTCGGTGGCTGAGTCCGTCACGGGCGTATTTGCTCACCTGATCGCTATTCGAAGTATCTCGTTCTTCGATAGTTTCTTATCGGGTGGATGGGTCGGCACGAGTTTCCGGAGTTCGGCGAAAGCGCCGCTGACGTTCTGCTGTCTCCATCGTTCGCGGCTGTTAGTGAAGAGTTTTCTCACGCCGACGTTGCAGCCGATCTGCGAACCGGAAGTCGGCGATCCCAGACGATCGCCGACCAACTGCTGAGCGTCGTCCAACTGCGTTATAAATTTTCAGATTAAAAATGCAAAAAAAATGCAAAAAAATGCAAAAAAAAATGCAAAAAAAATGCAAAAAAATGCAAAAAAAATGCAAAAAAAATGCAAAAAAAATGCAAAAAAAAATGCAAAAAAAATGCAAAAAAAATGCAAAAAAATGCAAAAAAAATGCAAAAAAATGCAAAAAAAAATGCAAAAAAAATGCAAAAAAAATGCAAAAAAATGCAAAAAAAAATGCAAAAAAATGCAAAAAAAAAACCCCAAGCGGTCCCACGCGAATTGCAAATTACCAAAACGGCCCGATCTCTTCGTCTCTGCTTGTAGGAGTTGGAGGTGTTATCCGGATCGGCCTCGTCGTCGGTGTCGTGCGAGTAAAATTCGTCGGAGAATATTCCGGCGTCCTCCTCGGTGTCGCGGTTCGTCTCTGGCGAGTCGCCGGGATCCTCGACGAGATCGGCGCCATCGGAGACGAGCGATTCCGCTGGCGAACGATCCTCGGCCTCGGAGGCCGAGCGGCGCGGCGCGTTAATCCGGCCACTAGCGTACGTGAGCATTGGCTGCATCGGGACACAACGGTGGGACACAAAACGCATCGGTTAAAAGCCCTCGCGCCAAATCGGACGCTCTCTCGTCGGTACTTGCTTCGCCCTTATCTCAAGAGGAAATACATATCGCGCATGTGTGCGTTTGTGTTTGTTTGTGAGTATGCGCGCAGACTCTATAATTATTATTTGGGTCTCGGCGTTGCGTCGTCGTAGCCTGAGTGTCCCTGACATTCGCCGTGTTAGATATCGCATGTCGGGCTTATCTGCGCTTTTACCGTCATTTCTCTCTTGCCAGGGCGTTTACGCGCGTATATTTTTTTTATTTATTTTTTTTTTGTTTTTTGTTTTGTTTTGTTTTTTTTTTATTTATTTATTTAATCGATTATTTGATTGTTTGTTCACAGGCCGATGACTCGATTGCCGGCGCATTTTCTTCTCGACGTCGCGGACAACAATCCCGTTGAAGTCTCACCATCCTCCTGCGACTATGAAAAAAATTTCGCACTCTCGGAGTCTCGTCGGTGCTCTCGATGCGGATAACATTGAAAAAGCTAGAACTTTGGAAGTATGTTTAAAAAATTTGACGACAAACGAGTATACTCGGCACTCGACTCCGAATCGTCGTGACGATTCACTGTGCGCTCACGATATATCACTGCGCTCCGAAATTGAAGAAACTGTCGCGGGACGACCTCACCGTTCGCATTTGCAGGAGCAAATAGAGGTTTTTGGGACCTTAGTCGTTGACTCGTCACGAATCCGGCGATAAATGAATTTTCGCGAAGCCACTCTAGGCGGAGCAGCATCAGCATCGTGGGTGGAGCTTGCGGAGCTCCCGGAGGTCCTGCTCGCCTCTGCTAGATCCCCCCACCCCCAATCTGCAACCCGTAGCTTTCCCCTACTTCTCCCTTGTCATTCCGCTCCCACACTCACACCTGATATGTCGCTGTGTAGAGCTTCCTTATCTCACTTGTTGTATTGGTCGTGAGTGGAACTCTCTCTCTCTCTCTCTCTGTACCACTATCTTCGCACAGTGAGAAAAACTTATATAGTAAATAGTACACAGGGGGTGGGGGGGCGGGACGTCTACATTTTATAGTTACGACAATGAACAAAAATTATAATTGTAACTATAATTAGAGGTCAATCAATTGAGTATATACCATCACAAACTATCTATATTAGGGTGTTTCTCAAAAAGGACATTCTTTTTTAAATGTTGGTCGCACCCTTTTAATGTATAGAATTCGATTAAAAATTGAACGTCGCGTAAAGCGGTTCCTAGCAAAAAATCCTAAGTGGTGCCGCATTCGATGTTTGTACCCAAAAAATGCGGCACCTTTTAAACGCAATCTAAATCTAAAAAAAACACCTCCCGAAAGATGGTCGTTGACAATTGCGTTTAAAACGTGCCGCATTTTTGGGCACAAACGTCGAATGCACCTCTTGGGATTTTTTTCTAGGCACCGCCTTTCGCAAGGTTCAATTTGAGATTGAAATCTGTAGTTTAAGAAGATGGGAGGAAAATTAAAAAAAAAAAATGAATTTTTTTGACACCCTAATCTATATACTATCTCAAACTATCTATATACTATCACAAACTATTTATATACTATCACAAACTATCTATACACTATCACAAACTATCTATACACTATCACAAACTATCTATACACTATCACAAACTATCTATATAGACGTCCCCGCCGGGAACTTTTCGTTATAGTGCGAAAAACTCAAACCGTTGTAACTCGAAAATGCGATGAAATTTCACGTTCGTTATGTGTGTCTAATAGTCAATGCTTTTTTAAAACAAAGCTTCCTCTGTGAGGAGGCAATTTCTTAAAAAATGTGCGGTTTTTTTTTGGACCAGACTTCTAATTTCTTCAGAAATGTTTGCTCGATATATACCGGTCCCAATAATGCGATATACCGGTCCCCGTCAATTCCAATCGATAGGATTCTCTGAGGTGATAAAATTCGAATTAGCTTTCGAGCATCCCCAACCAAAGTGGCGATAGGGTGGGGAGGGATTAAAAAAGCGAAAGGCGAAAGGGAGGCTCTCGTCATCGGCGGATAAATATGCATTAGGGTAGAAAATCGGATGGAGGGCTGTAATAGAATACTGTAACCGCATCGACAGAGACACCCCCACTTCCAGCCCGTCGTCAAGTGGGTCTTAGTTCGGCGTTAGTTTTAGATTAAAACTACCGGCTGCGCGCCGTCGGCTGTATTTCTCTCCCTATCGGTCGCGTGCCGCTGTACGCATATAGCACCACCCCCAGTTATTGTGACACTTGGAATCTGCTTTAATCGCTCGCGTATATCTACCGATCAACGATGTTCATTCGAGCGCAATTACCGGCCAATCTGCGTGAGAGTTTGATGCTCCCGTCTAACATCAAATCTATCCCCGATAGAAGTCCCCTGTTACACTTAGGAAAAAAGAAAAAAAAAAAAAAAGGCCCAGCCGACGTGCGAATAAAAACTTAATTCTGGTCTCGAGACCGGGGCGCTGGTAAAGATCGAACAGAGCCTGACACGTGCCAGTAAAATCCCCGGGCTAACCCGGGCAGTTTCGACTAAAACCCCCTTATTGAAATATTAGCGGGGTGGCTTTTTAACGTTTTCTAAAAGTTGGTGCACAATCGAGAGAACGATCTATTTCTGGTCCTAATAGACGGTGATATTGGAATAGTGTTACAAAAAAAAAAAAAAAAAAAATCGATAGAGAAATAACTGCTATACAGAAACGAGAACTCTTTAACTGCACCCGTGAATGGTTTTTTTTACGCTAATGCCAGACGATCGGTGAGAGCTACGTGTATACTCACACAAAGTGCTCCATACAGCTCGACGAAGCACCCCAAATTTCAAATCCGATATTTAGGAGAGAGCCGGCTAACTTATGAGACCTTTTTCTTTTATGGGCATGCAATAACTTTTTTTTTTTTTTTAATCTTACTTTATTTGACGTATTTCTCCTTTTCGATAAATATATATAGTATATAATAAGTCATAAACATAAGAACTCTGGAGTAACTAGTTATAAAAGTTGCAAAAGTTAAAAACACTCCAAGTTAAAAACACTCCAAAACCACAACAAGTCCAAGATCTATAAAAGATTTTAAAGTAGCTGGACGCACTTAAGTTTACTTCAATTTAGTTGTTAACATTTTTGACACTTCACTTGGGACTTGCGCATGACTGGGTGCCCTCCTTTTATTTATTAACATTATCTTATTATATTCTATGAACAAAGTGGAAGTTGAGATAAGTTTAAATAGGTTTAGAGTAAAATAATTTGGTAAATGAAAAAAAAATAGAGAATAAATGAATAAATAAACAAATAAAAAAAATAAATGTTCAAATAATCTTAAAGAATTGAGCATAAAATGAAACAGAGTCTGGCTTAATGAAATGTTAAATGTCATTGAATTGAGATGGTTTAATATTTGTTATTTTACTTTTGTACTGTAGTTCTGTTGGAGCTAACGGATCTAAGTGGTATAAGACAATAATCTGTGTTGAATTATGGTCAAGGAGAAATCCGTTGATAAATCAATAAATAAATAAATAAAAATTAATGTAACTTGTGCGTAAAAAAAAAAAGTCTTATTTCACAGTAAAATAAAAAATAGTTTATATACCGAAATTCTGACGGTTGGACGTGACGAAAAAGTTGACCTGAAACAATCCTTTCGCTATATGGAGTTCGCCTAAAAAAAAAAAAAAAAAAAACAAAAACAAAAACAACAACAAATTTTTCTGCCAATATAGTGTTCACAAAATATATAGCGACTGCCGTTAGTTCCCTGAGTCAGAAGTCACTCGTGTCTCCCCTGTAGCGGTTTCCCACACATTACCGCCGATACACACCGCACGTTCGCTGCAGGGGAACGATCGTGACGGTGAATAGAAAATAGAGCTCTCGCGATGCAAGATAAAAAAAAAATAAATAAAAGAGAAAAGAAAACAAAAATAATAATAATAATAATTGTGATATTTAGTCGATCGGCAAGTGTTACGAGAGAGACAGTGAAAGAGAAGAGTCGATGGTAATGCACATTGTGAAAATGAAAACGTGTCAGGTCGGCAATATCACATCGACGAAAGAAGCACAGTGTTTTAAAGACGAACGTGTAGGTGCGCGAGCAGCATCCTCGCAATCCTCGCTCGCACTGTACTCCGCCTCGTTGCGGTCCTCGGTATAGAACCAACCTCGCTCCAACTGTCAGCGGCTCAGCCCAAATCAATTTCCCTTATCGCAACTAACCAGCAACGGGCACCATCACACCAGCTAAACGAATTTCATTGTACTATATATATATATTATAAAAGATTTTTTTTTTTTTTTTTTAATTTTTATTTTGCCCCCTCCATTTCCGCTTCTTACCAGTTTATAATCGTCGATCCAATCTAACTTAATACTATTCAATTTTATCGTAATTTGTGCATTGATTATTTTGTACAGTTAGTGCGTCCAATATAGCAGACAATATTTTTAAAGCATTTTATAAATACTTTCGATCTTTCAAATCTTAAGCAATATTTCTGAAATATATGAAAATAATGTTTTTAAAGATTCTATGAAAATATTCCAATGAAGAGTTTCAGTACTCTTAAGAAACACACTCAATCTTTCAACACCTCCGAAATACAGTGATAAAAATCATGAAACATTTTTAACTTAACGTTTCACCGAAATATTTCTACGACAGTGTTCAATGCCTAGCATTTTGCGTGTTTATGCGGATGTTTGTATGAAAATTGCACTGACGATGGAGTCTTTGGTATTTCTCTGATATGTAAGAAAAAAAAAATATTTTTGATACATTACAATATTTATGATCGTCCAGAAAAAAAAATTTTTAATATAAAATAAAATTTTTTTTTTAACACCTCAGAAGTATTTCTATGCTGAGTATTGTGTCTGGTTTTGCCGGAACGATCGAGTCCTCGGGCCAAGTAATAATAAATGAAAAAACAACAACAATAATAATAATAATAATATAAATTAATAATATGTATAATAATAGTAATATTAGAGTCGCTCCACACACACACACACATATATATATATATATATATATATATATATATATATATATATATATAGCGAGGATAAATTTCGGAGCGAAGAGAATACCCACAGTGGCGCCTGCGTCGATTCCTTCTCCGAACTGTGTGCCACAGGATAGTACATTGCGTTTAATATTAACGGACAAGGGGGGTTCCACGAAAGAGCGAGAGTGTTCGGTGCTGATAAGGCAAGCTCCGCCTACAAACCCCCTGACGGCGTTCAACCCCGTTGGCCTATCGCAGGGTCACTTGTTGGCGGGTAGCGTAGCTCGCGAAACGTTTCGCGCACCGCGCCCACCTCTCCCTCGCGTCCACGCTTCACGGCCAACAGGATTTAATATTACTATTATTATTATGGATTAAAAAGGACAAATCGACGCAGCTCGGAGGATTAATTTTCAAGGTGCCGCGAGACACTCTTATCTTTACGGAGCTTTTATCGGGACAGCACTTTTACGAGAGACGATGGAATATCGTCGATAGCTACGATTTGTCAGGCAAATTCGCGGGAATATTTTTTTTTTTTTGTTTTCACAAATTGCGCTTGAAGAAGATGAGAGTGACATGTGTAATGTAACAACCGAGCGAATAAATGAGGCGGGTGTTTGTTTTGAGGGAGAAAATTACTAACACTTCAAAGTATCGAGGACTTTTTGCCGATCGCGAATGATCGTGCCTTGTTTTAAGCACGAAAACGATACGGATGTTCGTAATAATTTTTCTTCTGCCTTATCTAGAAAACAACAGTTCAAGTTACGTCTGTGAATTTTTACAGATTTTTTTTAGCACTTTAACTTGTTAGCCGAATCGTTCGAAGATTGCCTCTTGGCAATTTCTAGGCCCTCCTTGATAAGGCAGAAGAAATAAAATTTCTTCTGCCTTATCGAGAAGAGAACACTTCAAGTTACGTCTGCGAATTTTTACAGATGTTTTTTAGCACATTAACTTGTTAGCCGAATCGTTCGTAGATTGCCTCTTGGCAATTTCTAGGTCCTCGTTGAACAAGAATACGGTTGTGCATAATAAATTTACTCCTGCCTTATCAAGAAAACAACACTTCAAAGTACGTCTGCGAATTTTTACAGATTTTTTTTTAGCACATTAACTTGTTATTCGAATCGTTCGAAGGTTGGCTCTTGGCAATTTGCAGGTCCTCGTTGAGCAAGTAAACGGTACGTGAAGCGTTTAAATACAATCACAGTTGAACATCTCGAGTATGAACTGTCAAGCGTCTGGTCGCTCCGAAAGTCCGATCAAGACTCACATTATCTCGTCATTCGATAATCTCTACCTTTGTAATATGTCACACCGAGCCGTTCCGGTCGTCTAAGTAATATCGTGTGTCTCGGTTAATCCTCGTCTCTATATTCGTTAAAATCACTATAAAAGAAGAGTGCGCAAAACGGGACCGTGAGGTAAAACGCAATGTTCCAATAACTTTTGGATGGTCCAGTTGGCCAAAATTGGTCAGAAAATACAGATATATCAATGGGACAAAATAGGGGGCCCAAAAATGATTGGAAAATTGCGTTTCGGTCCATTGTCCCGTTTTGCCCCAGTGTCTCATTTTTGCCCCGCTCTCCCCTGCTTATAACGGTGATACAGTGCAAAGTGGTTTAATGAAATCTACGTTTTTTGCGTCAATGAAAAGCGAATAGCAATATCAGTAGAGGCACGGTGATGATGCATATGAGATAGACGGACGTTCTCGGCTCGCACGTCGAGACGACGACGTACTCTTCGTTCCACTGAGAGTCGTTTCCGGTGATCGGTAGCTCGAGAACGGTTCTCTCCTCGCTGAAGAAATCGAACGGCAAAGCGCACTCGCTCGTGCTGTTTCTGCATACGTGCACCGGATCCGACGTGTCGTACACGGTTTTCATTAGATCGAACTGTATCCTAACGTAATTCGGTTGAATCTCGTTCTCCGAATTGAAGACGAAGAAATAATATCCGTCGATTGGTACTCTGATGAAAGAAGAAAATCACCGATTACTACAAACGTGAAATTTAATTTATCTTTGAAACGAAAAAGCTCCTTTCTGGCGTTTTTCGATAAGACTTCAACACTCTCCCAATGACATTAGAAAATTCTAGACCAAGCTTTGTTTTTACAATATCGAGGTCGCTAGACTTACCTGTATGTTATTGTGTTTGCGACCGATGCGCTCGCGTGTTCTCCCTCGAATTTCGGTGAACATCGCCGATGTGGAGTCAACGGCAAATTGAGTATCAGCCCCTTGCACTCCAACAATCGCTCCTCGGAACTGCTGAACGAGCTCCAAAATTCGGAGTTGCTTCTGTCGTTCAGGGTCGTTTCGTTCACGGTACCTCGATCTTGGGCGACTCCGTCAGGATACAAGTCCTCCTTCGATTAAAACATTGATACCGTTAAGCGAAAGTCAAATATCGCGGTCGGCAATGAACACTATAATGAACTTTCCTCAAGGTTGCTAATTTTTTTTTTTTTTTTTTTTTTTAGGAAAAAGTAAATTCGAGCTGTATGCTATTCATTTTTTCTCAAAAAATTTGTTTCTCAAAAAAATTAGCACCATTGAATAAAGTTAATTTGAAAATTGCAACTATCTCTCGTGCACGCGCATCTGTTCCGTTATCCACTTAAGGAGGTGTACGTCTGTTACGATAGTAAACTGTAAAAAAAATTGGTTTGAAAATTACGGAACAGTTATTGGAAGCTTTTTTGCATAAACTGCTATTGAAATTTAAAATACATATGCGTCGCAATTTTACAGTAAAATTAACATTTTTGATAGAAATTTTTTTATAAATATCAGACGAAAGATTTGTAATCTCGTATTGTAATTTTACAGTAAAAGTACATTGATGTTCAATTAATGTAAATAATGCAAGGAAATTTCAATTTCTCGTAAATTAAATTTACAATTTTTTTTTTTTACAGTGTACTATATTTTGTTTTGTAAAAACCTAAACTATAAGGCATTTTCCGAAATTGAAATAAAAATCGCTTCTGCAATTTTGCTCACCCAAAAGATTCTACACGGCCGCTTCTCAATATCGAAACGCCGAATGTTGGGCTTTTCATCCAGAATAGCGAAAATAGGACACAGCAAGTGAAATAAGTATCGGCGATTCTTATTCGAATTGAGGGCCTTAGGGACTAGCAAGGGTGAACTGGACGCACCTCTTCGACAGCCGCGTCCTCCTCTTGAGCAACATCGTCGACGAGTGACTTGTGAAGCGCCGTGCCGAGCACCAATTGTCTCCTCGGCCGCGTTTTATCGTTGACCGACAAAGCCGCATTGGTCACGGCGTGATTGAGCATTGACTTCAACAGTTGAGCTTCGGCGTCTTCCCGATCGATATCATCGGCAAGCTTTGCCAATATTGCCTTACCGCGATCTCCCAAAGACTTCAATTTCTTCAAAACATCCCCGAATACTTCCGCCGATCTCGTCGACGACGTCGTATCGGCAGTTTTATTAATTGTTGAGCTCTCTACAGATCGAACTTTTTCGGCTATAAAAGCCGACTCGTACTTGTTCGATGACTCCTCCGGGGTGGATACGACGAAGTTAAGCGGTCGGTCAATATTGGCCCGTTCTTTGAAAACACCTTCGTAGTGATGATGCGGATTTTCTTTTTGCTTCTTTTTCGTGTCGATCGTTTTGACGAACAAGCTCGTGAGAATCTGTCGCATCGCATGAGCATCGAGCTCGTGACTGGCGTAGTTGTATGAGGTCGAGCCTGAGGACGGCAATGTTCCATTCGGATGTCGAGGTGCGTTGCTCTTCTCGTGAAACCGGACTTCCTGTCGCGCTCTCTTCATATTCTCCGGTACATTGCTCGGCCCACTGTCCTATATATTGTTTATTTGTTTATTTATTTATTTGTTTATCGAATAAATAAATAGCGAATCCATCAAGTCGTACAGTAGTTGAGTCACTTAAAAAAAAAAAAAATGCAAATTTAATTACCTCGCTAGATACACACAGAAAGTGGACAAATAATTTCAAAATAATGAACAATATATTTTAGTGCTAGTGGCACTAAAATATTCATAATTTCTTTAATATTTCAGAAAAGATATCTAATAAATATTTTGCCAACATTTAAAAATATTTTGCAAAACGTTTTAAAAACATTTTAACGCAAAATGTATCAGAACCATTTGTGCGAAATATTTTCGAAGCATATCGACGTAAGATTTATGAGCGGATAAAAAAAATATCTTCAAAATATTTCAGAAATATTTTGTAACATTGGTAAAATATTTGCAATATTTCAGAAATATTTCCACGCTATGTGGCTTGCCGATAACGCCGATTTGAATGTCCGATCGGTAACGTTTTTCCGCGATACTCGGTGATCCACTCCGATTGTCCATTTAAGGTAGCTATGTCGCTTCGCGCTCATTTCGCATTGAGTTCAAGAAAAACAAGAGACAATTGCATGTACTTCACGATGGTATGAAATTCTGAAAAAATTCATGCATACTAAAACAGTACTGAAAAGATTAATTTTGCATAATAACAATTCCAAAATGTTATTAACAGATGAATCAAAAAATTAATTGTATGAGAAATTATCCGGCGACGTAACTTTTTTTTTTTTATCAAAATAATTCGTTCATTTTTCTGAATACCTATGAATTTTTTCAGATTTTTCAGTCAACTTTGATTTTATTATTTTTTTTTTTTAATATATGGAAAAAATGTGTGAAAAAACAAAAAAATAATCAAATTTGACAGAAAAATATGAAAAAATTCATACGTATTCAAAAAAATGAACGACCAATTTTCGCAATAAAAAAGAAAAAAATTAGTTTGCCGGGTGATTTGTTAAAAAATTAATTTTTTGTTTAATTTGTTAATAATATTTTGGACATGTTATTGTGCAAAATTAATCTCTTCACTACCTCTAATATGCATGAATTTTTTTTTTTCAGATTTTTATACCATCGACAAGTACTTGTAATTTTCTCTAATTTTTTTTCTCGAACTTATGCGAAATGAGCGCGAAGCGACATAGCGTTTTACAATAATTTTTTCATATTTATTTTTGATTATCTCTAAAGTCACTAGTTTTCCGTGAAAACGATATACCGACCTTTGAGAGACGATGATGAAAATCGGCAGCGGTACCGTTGAGCAAACCCCGCTCTTCGGCCACTTGCACGAGCTCCTCGAGCTCCTCGCTGCTGTCGTCGCCGATGAACGCGCACTCGTGCAGATGCCTGTGTCCTCGTATTATGGTGAGCGATGCACCGGGCCATCTGTGTACAAACACAATCGAGTGATGTCGCAAAGTGCGGAAACAATATATTCGGTGTGATTAAAGCCCGCTCGAATAGGGGGCAACGGTGGTCGACTGGCTAGCGTGCTAGACTGGAGTCCCCGTTGTTGCGGGTTCGATTCCCGTCTCAGGCCACTGGGTATTTTTTCCGTCCCGTCCCGTGTCCGTCCTGTCCCGTTCCCTATGCTGTCCAAAAGTCGGACTGTAATTAATCATAATTAATTCCGCAATAATTGCAAGTGTCACATTTAATTCAATTAAATGTGCAAGTGTGGCTGTACGACCGGCCAAAACGTATCTCAGCGACATATATACAGAAATATAAAAACACTGTAAACGTTGGCCGATAATGGTTTATTCCCGGTGGCCAGACTGCTTCCTACGTCTCTGTGGGTTCAGTCAAATTAAGAAGAAGAAAAAGAAGAAGATGAAGAAGAAGAAAAAGAAGAAGAAGAAGAAAGCCCGACGAATGGTGTACCTTACGCAAGTGGAGACGGTGACGCTGCTGCCTCGAAGCAAATAAAAACCCCAGTACTCCTTCATGTCGTCCTCGAGAACTAGATGCCTCGTCATCGAAATTGGTTTTGTTTCGCGCTCAATCTTCGGTGAATCTTTCAATAGATATGCGTTAAATGTTGCATTCACGTTTACCACTTGACGCTGCGCGATCGAATTAATCGTGGTCGTGATGGATGCAACCGACGTTAAGAGAAAGGGGATAAAGAGAAGTAGACATTTTATCTTCCGACTATGAAGCCGAAGATATCTGAACGACATCAAATTTCACCTTTGGCGAGTCGATATGTGAAGATAGAGCAAAACTCATCGTTCATAGATCGAGATCATTCAAAAATTCTTCACTCGTAGAATTTTATTCTCTGAGTGAAGTTTAAACCAATGCGAAGTTTGTCCGATGCAAAACGTCCAAAGCACAGCCGTTAAAAGTTTATGAAATTTGGTCTCAGATATCTTCGGGATGATTTCCGATTTTATACGGGCCATTCCATACTGATTCGACCTACGTCCGACCCTCGACCTCTTCAATTCGGTTGGTAATTTTTTTTTATAATATATAATATATAACTCTAAAAATCACTCCGAATTGAAAAAAATAAAAAAAAAAAATTTCTTACTTTGCATTAATTACAATTTTTCAAAGTGAACATATTTTTAGCCGGAATTAGAAATTCTGAAAAAATAACTTAAAATTATATAAAAAATAAAAGTAAAATAAATAGAAGCTAATGCGATGCCACTTTAGCTCTAGACTTAAAAATTTTCATATCTGATACAGGATTTTTGAGAATTTTTTCAGATTTTTTTCATTTGCGCTAACAATATGTTCACTTAAAAAAAGAAAGAAAAAGCATTTAAAAAAAATATCTAGAAGCAAACGTTAGACCATTCTAGATTTAGGCTTAAAAATTTTCATATCTGATACAGGATTTTTCAGAATTTTTTTCAGAATTTTTAATTCCGGCTAAAAATATGTTCACTTTGAAAAATTGTAATTAACGCAAATTAAGAAAAAAAATATCTGGAAGCAAATGTTTGACCATTATGGATTTAGGCTTAAAAATTTTCATATCTGATACAGGATTTTTCAGAATTTTTTTCAGAATTTTTAATTCCGGCTAAAAATATGTTCACTTTGAAAAATTGTAATTAATGCAAATTAAGAAAAAAAAAAAAAAATTGGAGTGATTTTTAGAGTTAGAACAATATTATAAAAAATTACCAACCGAATTGAAGAGGTCGAGGGTCCGACGTATGTGGAATCGGTATGGAATGCCCCATACGCAATAGAACTGATGTAGAATTGGAAAAAGCAAAAAAAAAAAAAAAATGCTTGACTTTTTTACGGTACCTGGCACCAAGTAGTCGAAACTTTTCTATCTATCAATCTCTGATCGGAGGCAGCAAGCGGATAGAGTTGCTCCGAGTAAACTCTATAACGCAAATATATCGGTCCCGCGACGAGTGTAGCCGGTAGAAAAGCACCGAGGACGCACAGCCTTACGAGCCTCAGTGGGCCTTTGCACGCGGTTTTTCTCGGTTGCCAATCCCTCGGTCGTGGATCAACGTCCTCTGATGAAAAGAAAATATACTTTGCATCAATTACTACGTACTCGGCGAAATTATATCGTTGGCCCAATTCCATGAGGGCAATATGGACCGTGGAATAACAATGGTCTGTTCGCCCTTTTGTCATTGAGCCATCGATATTAACAGTAGGTCAGATGTATTTCCAGCGAACTCGTTTTATTACGACAAAGTACCATCGTAGTTACATGTGACGTAACTGTTGTAAGTCGGTGTAACGTTACAATCTATACAAAATTGCTTAACCGTTACATCATAACATTCACGTAACAATGTTAGTCCAACTTTCGAAATAATCTGCTAATGTTAAAGGTGTACAATGTAATCGCATGACAATAATGTAAACTGACTCTGTTAAGTTTACTTAACATGTTTGTAGAACTGTTTATGACCATTGCTAATCTGCAGACAATGTTGGTGTTACAAAGTGTGGTAGCGTTACGATTACAAAACCAGGCTTCGCAACAGGTATATAAGACGCTTAAAACGATGTTGTAACATACAAGTGATTGCTGGTTTCGCTACTACCGTCAAAGGTGCTGAACTACCGATAGTTAATGCCAAACATTAAAGTTTAGACATCACTCATGATGCCTAGGTAATTCGCCTGATCCGTGTATACAATTTTACAAAATTACTTTCTGAAGTCCAACATAGACGAATACGTATCGTTGCTGTCTACAAGTTCGACGGTCCCGGGTTCGCATCCCGCCGATGGTACACAAATTAATATAGTTCTTTCTGAGATTTATTTGTTTCTACCGATAGATCAAATTCGTTTGTCACTAAAGAAGATGCTAATCCGAGGATAGAGAGTCGGCGACAGTATGTTTGTTTTAATTAAAATTTGCATGTTACATTCTTATATTTTTAATATTTATGGTATTTTAATATTTATTGTATTTTTAATATTTTCTTACTATGTTCTTTGTATTCTTATATTTACATTACTTATATTCTCATTATGTTATGTTCTGCTTTGCTCTGATTTCTTGTATGCGTTATCATCTTGGTGCACGGTGTTTCTTAGGGGGTCTTAGGCCTCAGAACACGGAATAAACGAAACTATCTATCTATCTATCTATAACAACGATATAACACGATCCCGGGTCGGAAATGGCAATTTGGAAGTAATTTACATGTAACACCCTGACAATATTACCCGCTATTTTCAGTTACATTGCTGATACATTTCTGCACCATTACTGTGTTTACTGGGAATTGTTTGCCTCGTCGATAGTGGTCGCATGCCTCGATATCACTGCTCAAATAATTAAATAGTGAATATAATCGATTTCAATAAATTTTCCGAGCACCCGCTTTTTTTAATAAATAAAAAACAATCAAACGCACAAAAGAGCGATGGACCAACTCAGTGGCAAAGCCGCTCGTCGCCAATTATAAAATTACGATCCGGCTTTTATCTCAGCGAATGATAAGTTATTTGAGCATTTGAATTCCATGTCGGAGGGATATTGGTTATCGAAATTGAGAGAAGAAAAAAAATGTGCTATAGAATGTTAGCGATAACAAAGACGTACCTTGTATATCGAGTCTGAGTGGTGTCGCTGACATGATTGTCTCGGCACAATTGTCAGCTGCTATCCGTCGAGCTGCTGCTTTGCGACAGAGCCAATGGACAGATAAGCCTGGCACACGGACTCTATTATAACGATTGCATGCGGGGAATACACGAGAGAAAAAAGTCTTATTCTTCCTTTACATTATTTGTCATCTAGCGCGTCTAAAGTGACGCGTAATTACTTTAACACCGCACATTGTCAAAAACGACATTTTTCGGTTTTTTCTCTTCGAGTCTAAGAAAAAGAAACGAAAGAAGATAAATCAGCTTGACTATAGCTAATAGGGCGCACGCGCGTCTTCGAGATTTCACTCTCGATCGTTTAAGTGCACGGTAAAATGTCACGCGTCGCTAAATCCTCGCTCCAGAGATAGCACAAGCCGCGTAATCCGCAGCGTGGCTATTCAACGTACTCGTTGCATCGCAAAACAACAAGGTTTACGATGTCTGATAAGTTTGTGGGAAAAATAATTAAAAAAAAAAAAATACAAATGATGCGCCCAGCTCACTGCCGACGGATCAACTGCTTCTGGTAATATCGTACGTAAGAGCCTCAGCCTGAAGCTATTATGCCTATCGTTTATCAGTTTTCCACGCGATCATCGACTTCCAATGCGTAGTCGCAGCGACGGGGGCGACACTATGCGACGTATTTTGACTACATTTACGCCGGGCATTTACTTTCTTCGTTTTTTTTTTTCCCCCGCGGCACCAAGAAAATGTAAAGACAGATAAAGAGCTCGAGACACGGATCAACGGACTCGATGGCAATATCAATGTATTTGTCAGGGCTGACTCAATACGAATCGCAGCGATTCACCACCGAACTTGGATGAATGGAAAATTTCAAGATTACTATGCCAACTCAACTGTATAAATATTGTTATTGGCGATGACTTTTATTTTATCCAATAAAGCATGTTATCCCAAATGATTATCACTTATTTCGCGTTCGTGTCGTTTGCTTTTCGCCCCGTCGCCTTTTGTTCAATGGATTTCTCGGATCGTATATTTCGAACCAATCGTCGTCCTTTGTACTGGCGTCTTTGGCCAAGACCGATCCGCTCTCTTCGCAATGTAGCGGACGGGTCATCCAAGCATCGCCGATATCGGCATCGGGGTCGCCATCGCCGTCGGCTTTGTTCCCGAGCTCGGTGCTGGAGTCTACGGTTTTTCCTTCGTCACGGCTGTCCATCTCCGATTCCCCGCACCTCGCTTGTTCCTTGGCATTTTGAAGCTTTTTTTGGAACTTTTTCATAAAATCGAGCGCAAAATTTTCCCTCGATGTGCCTGCAAAATACAAATCGATCGTTTATACTCAACGGAGTATCGAATATCGGAGGGACCTGAACGTTGACGCAAAATCAACGAAATACCTTTTTTCGGTACTTTCGACGTTGCTTCTTTGTACTTGACCTGCGTTTCTATATACGCTTTTACGAGTTCACCCTTCGCTTCTTGTTTTTCCACCGCTTCTATCTGTTCTTTGGCGACAGCTACCTTGGCATTTTTTTCATTTTGTACATCCCGTTTAAATTCTCGTATTTCCTTTCGTATAGCTTCACTGAAATGTATAAATGTATTTGATATATCGTCTGCGGATATCTCGTATAAATCGTATTCAAGACTGTTTACATACGCCTGTTTTTTTCGCTCGTCCTTTCGATCCTTGCCTAAATAATATTCTTCCTCTTGCTCCTCATCCAGTTCCGGCTTCGACTGGACCATCGTTTTCTCGGAAGCGACGTAGTTCGTCTTGAGCTTTGATTTGTTACCTTTCAGCTTGCTCTTTACCGACTCTCTCAATTCCCTGGAACAGAGAAATCGGTATGTATATCTGTGTTGGCGGTTTGTGGAGGGGAAGAGGTAAGGGTGTGGATTTTTATTTTATTTTCTTCTGCCTTGATTAATGGTCCATACTTCTTGCAGTAACTGGGATCGCCGTACTTGAATAGTTAAATTACCCAGAATGATTTTTCATGGAAGCGACAGGAGTGACCAATTCTCGGTGGTCTCCTTCCTCTTCGTCCTCGCTCGACGAATCATCGACGTGCTTTCTCTTTTCCGGCCGATCAGATGGTTCGATAGCGAGAACAGAACTTAATTTTGGATCGGCCAAGTTATCATGAGCCGACTTGCTCTTGCCGCTGTATCGTTTATTCACAACAGCAGTCTCCTCTTCGTCCTCCTCCGCCTCCTCTCCGAATGATAACAATTTGAAGTTTCTGTCGGCAATCGAAGAAAATACAAATGTATAGTAATTTTATTTGTATATTTATTTACGGTTTTCTTCTTGAGCAATTATTAAAATAAAAACGTAGAAATGTGTCGTGTAACTAACGTATATTTATATTTAAATTAGAAGAAAAAATATATAGAAATTACTATAGGGTAAATCAGCCAATGAATGGACAGGGCCAACGAATGGACACTTTTCATAACAGCACGTGTATAAAAAATGTCTATTCACTGGCTTTTTCGTCTGTTTAACTGTCCATTCATTGGCCGGTTTGCTCTACGACTAAATAGATAATGACTAAAAGATTTTGCCTGTGCTACTCTAATCTCCTAATCCTAATCTCCTTAATAATAATCTCTTTTTGACTTAGTTCAGATATTGAATTCACGCTTACTACTCATATGTAAATATCATCTTTCGTGCTCAATTCTGGAACACGCTAAGAGTTTACCCAGTGAACCTTAGCTTAGAGTAAATATTACCCAGGCAATTGATGAGTTCAATGCATTATTGATAGCATGTTTGTTCTCATGGAAGACCCGTGCTGGCATGTTTCTCAGGAAACGCTGCGGAACCCTAACAGTAATCCAGCTCAATAATGAGGGGATGAAAATACTCACTTTACACCTTGCTTTTTAACTCTCTCGTCCTTGATTTTCTCGTTAGTGGCGCTCTTTTCACTCGATCTCGGTTCGATATCCCGAAATGGATTTGTAATGACATCAGTTTTCAGAATTTTTTGCGGATACAAGGGTCTTTCTTTCTGAAAGTAAATTGGACATGCTAATCGTCGAGTTAACAAAAAAGTCTCTGGCCCCAGATAAATTATTAAACAAAAGACTGAATTCAGGTAACATTTTTAACTGCTAATGCAATATATATAACTGACATCATCGACGAGGGCTTCTTCCAATTTGAGCATGTTATAGACCGTCTCGCCGGTGACCTTGCCAAATATGGTATGTTTGTTTTGTAACTCGGGCGTTGCGCCGAGAGTAAAGAAAAACTGAGATCCGTTGTCATCCTTTCCCGCGTTGGCCATGGCGAGCAAGCCTCGTCTACAGAAGCGTAGCCTAGTATGAAATTCATCCTGAAATTTTTAAAACAAGAGTATCTCTGATCCGTGTTACGTTAATGGCAATGCTAATTCGAAGGTGGGAATGTACAAACCTTGAACGGATTTTCGTATATACTTTGACCACCGTGACCGCTTCCCGTAGGATCTCCGCCCTGAACTATGAAACCCTTCACTACTCTATGAAATATTGTGTTCTCGTAGTAGCCCTCCATACACAATTGAATGAAGTTTCTGCAAGCTTTGGGAGCTTCCTTGGTCCATAATTCCACCTCTATGTCACCCACTGACGTTTTCATAACCACCTGTTTCAAGTAAAACCGCATTAAATTGTACAATTTTTGTTTTTTCTAGGTTATTTTCTTTCTGGCATAAAATCCACGTTTACACTACCTTTCCCGAAGTCGGTGGTTCTTGAATATAAATATTACTCATATTGTCTTGTCGCAGAACACTACTATTTTTTAAATATTATCACTTTTATTTATGTTATTGTTTTCACTCTAGTTCGGTCCCACCAGAACACACTAGCTCGGCCGAGCTCCGGCCAGTTGTCACCCGATCAGCACGTTTCTCAATGCGATTTGTACACACGCGCTTATTTATAAATGACAATTCACTGAAATGCAATTAACATCAACGCTATGTATGTATACATATATATTTCTGACAGAAAATTTAGCTTCCATAGCAACGACCGAAGAAAGCATGACAACCGTTTTAAACGCAGTATTGTCACGTTTTATCAATAAAACATTGTACTCTGCGTTGCTAAAATCTGTTTACTGTTGTAATCTCAGTTGTACCGTGTCGTGGTACTTGTTTGTAACTTGAAGTGGGGTATTTTTGGTTATTTGCTAGTAGTTAAAAAATAAATAAAAATACTGGCAGTGGAAGTTCGGACAAAGTCCGGATCCGAATAATTGAGATAGAAAATAGGTCCAGCATGCTCGGAGCTAAACAAGCACCGGAAGAAGGGTTATCAGACGAATCTTTTTACTCGCTCAGGCTAAATGAGTGGTCGGAAAGAATTCCTTTGACAAAGCTGGCAAGGGACTGGGAGAAGAACATATTGGCTCTCGTACCGAGTGAATTGTTGAAACGACATCCTCGACGTGTCGAATTAACGTTGAGCGAAATAAGAGACATTTACGAAAATGACATGAGAAATTTTGCAATCGCGTCGATCGTAAAAGAGAACGCTACGGCCGATGACGATGCCGTGAATGATGAAAAGGAGCTAAAAAATGTTAAGGAGGAATTAGTCGGTTCTCGGGACGAACGTTACTGCAACGTGCCCGGGCAACGGGCGATATTAGCAAATAAATATTTTCTCTCGCACATCGTCGTAAAGCACATAGTAGCGACAGCAAATTCCGTTCTTCCGCGCGTAATAGTCGACCTCGATGACTACATAAAGAGCGATTTGTTCGAGATGTCCGAACTGCAAGAGGCGATGAAGCGTAGCGTCGAGAGATGCGCCATTACGATAGAGAATGATTATTACCGTGAAACGGTGAAAGTCATACGGGGCCATTCGAGATTTGAGAAAAATTTCGATAGGAAAAGATTTGTAAAATTAATAAATTGCGCGACTAACATGTTCGTCCAACAGATCGTAAAGGTAATGATGAATACAATAGACGAATTGACGGAGAAATTGGGCGATTACAGCCGACAGTATTGTCCACGATTGGCACTGAAACTCGTCTGGAACGACAATTGTCTGTCGATCGAACCGGCGATAAGTGAAGTACATTCGTTGTGGCATTGCCTGATTGACAGTATAGAAAGCATAGCGAATAATTTGCCGATATTTCAAGAAGCGATGGCGTTGATCGAGGAGGCCGAAAAGAAGGTAATAAAAATTGGCTTGCCAGACTGGTACATGAAGAAGAGCCACGACAGAATCGAAAGGATAATGAGGGACGTATTCGAGCCTCTGAGGAGCCACTTCGCCTCGATGACGAAACAATTCGCTGCAGTAACTTGCATAGAAATCAGAGAGAACGACATATTATGCGATTCGGTGTCGAAAGGTCGAAACTCCAAGATTTACTGTCTGTACGTTAAAAAATTGAAGAGTCATTACGCGAGGGCCAACGAGATGATAGATCGTGTGGAGTACGACATTGGAAGACTGAGTCAGAGCGATGCGAAGCGACGACTGAAGGAGCACATCCTAAAGATGATAAATGCAATCGTCGAAAAATTATCGATTCGTCACATTGAATACAACAACGAAATTTGCAAGGATTTCAAAGCCCTCGAGGATTGGATGCTGGATATTCCAAAGGACACCGAAGCATTGTTCAAACTCAGCGAAATGATATGTTACGCTTCGAGGATAACGACGGAGAGACTCGAGACGAGAGTGAGAAAGTCTATCGAGATGCTCGGCGCCCTGATCGTCATAACGAGCGAGATGACCGAGGAGCACATGAATCTTAACGCCACGACGATAAACTGGCTAGCGCGTATAGCGCCGGTCTTCAACAGAAGCAACACACTGTGCGAGGCGATGAAGAGCGAGCTCGAGGACGAGCTGCAGAGAAAGATAAGCAAACTGAAGCTAGACATAGAAGCGATAGTTCCGCAGTTGGAGATACTGGACGACATGGACGACATTGGGAGAGTCGAGGAGTACAAAGTGCATCTCGCTGTGCTGGTCGATCGCCTCGACGAGCTCGATCGGCGGATCGAAAGGATAAACTTCGAGGAGAGGCTGTTCAAATTTCCTGAAACGTCCTTTCCGAGCGTAATGGAGATACGCAATATTCTGATACCGGTCGAGGCACTGAACAGCCTTACTTGCCGATGGCGTCGGGACAATTCGGTCTGGCTCGACGGTCCTTTTGAGTACATCGTGCCGGAAGTCGTCACTGCAAAGACGACGAGCTACTGCGACCAATTTAACAGGCTGAACGCTACGCTCAAGACGAAGATAAAGACCGAGATGCAGTCGTCGGGTGGAAAACGACTCTTGAAGCTGGCTGGGATCGTCGACGATCCAGATCCTATGCAGCAACCCGCACCGTTGAAGCTCTGCTGGCAGGTTCTGCGGGAGGTCGAAAAATTCATGGAGTACCTCGAACTTATCGTCTGCATGTGCAATCCGGCCCTCTGCGAGAGACACTGGGAGGAAATGTCATTGATCTATTATGGCAATGACGAGCAGCTGATAACACCGAACGCCGGCACGACTCTCCGAAAGTTCATAGCTCTCGATTTGAACAGAGACATCGCCAAGTACAAAGTCATAAGCGTAGGTGCGAACAAAGAGCTTGCGCTGGGCAGGCAGCTGAACGGCATGATCGCTCGATGGGACGTGATCGATTTCACACTCGTCGCCTCGTCAAGTGACTGCGATAAACCTCGGAGTCCTTCGACCTTTGCTAGTCTCGATGAAATCCGGATCGTCATGGACGAACACTTTGTACTCATTCGAGAGATGAAAGTTTCGTACTTCGTAAAACCAATAGCATCGGCTCTCGAGGAATTCAATCTCTCGCTCGTAAGGGTCAACGACCTCATCGAGAGGTGGTTGGACTTGCAGCACGAGTGGTTCGATATGGAACCGATCTTTCGATGCCCTCCCGTTGAGACGAGCGAACAACTCCGCATCGCCGGTGAGCTCTTCTACCAATTGTACGAACCAGTCGAGACTGTCGAGCGGGACATCATCGAGGAACCAAAATTTTGTTCACTTGCCGATAGGTCATCAAGATTTCTGGTCTCGTTGAACGAGGCGGCTAAGCGGCTTGATGGTGTGAAGGAATCGGTGAGAGTATATATCGAAGGTGTGAGAGGAATCTATCCGAGATTCAACTTCATCTCCGATCGCTCGGTTACGAGGATACTCTTCGAGCCGAAGGTTCCCAGAAGGATCCAGCTGATGTTGAATCATTGCTTCAAGGGCATAAGGAACATTCGTCTGGGCGAGGCATCCAACAATGCCGCGGGAATCGTCTCGATAATCGACGACAACGATCAGGAATTGTCGCTGCCGAACGGAGCCGAAGGGCCTTTGATCTGCGAAGCGACTCTATCGTCTTTTGCCGCAGTCGAGAGAGCTATAAGAAGCGCCGTGCGCCGTGAAATTCTCCGCTCTTTTCGTCAGAGCAGTTACAAATGGACAAACAACTATTCGTCGATATCGATCGGAGAATTGTGCGGTGCGGCTCTCTATTGGACCTGCAAAGTGGAGGAAGCTCTTGCAAGCGCCGATCCTGCGACTGAACTGACGAGGTGGTCTCGTGACGAGCAATCGCCTTATCTCCAATCAATCGCTATGGAATTGAGAGGAAAACTGTCGAGAAAACATCGAAACAAACTCGTTTCCATGATAATTCTCGTAAGGCAACAGCGGGACATAACGAGACTGTTGATTGCCGTTGGCGAGAAGAGAGCGCTTTCCCGAAGGGACTTCGACTGGAAGGCCCAGTCGCGCAATTACTGGCTGGACGACGGTCTAAAAGTCGAGATACTCGATACGAGAGTGTCGTACGGTTACGAGTACAGCTCATCCGAGAGGCCGATGGTGAGCACACCGGTGACCGATAGATTTTACCGGACCTTCATAGAGGCCCATCGTAATCGACTGTACGGCGCCCTCTTCGGTCCCGCCGCTTCCGCAAAGACTCAATGTATCGAGAGCCTGGCCAAGACCCTCGGAGTTCCGCTGCGGCTCTTCGATTGCCACGAGACATTTCTCAATTACACCTGCATCGACAATCTCTTCAGAGGCCTCGTCGGTTGCTCTCCTTGCTGGCTCTCCCTCGAGAACGTGGACTTCCTCACGATCGAGATGCAATCGGTACTGGCGCAAAGAATCTCCGTTCTGTCGAGGATCGTCTCGGAGAGCTCGAGCGTTCTCCACTCTGAAGGTACGAGTCTGGATTCGAGAGAGCCGAATTGCTGCTTCGTTACCGTGACGTCGAGGTCGTATCCGAATTCGGTATCGAAAGGGCGACACTTGACCGACAGCCTCAAGATTCTATTTCGTCCCGTCGCGATGACGATACCGGACAGGAGAAGAATCGTCGAGATTCGATTGTTCGCCGAGGGTTTCGCCGATGCCGCAATACTTGCCCAAAAAAATCATCTTCTCGAAAGATACGCCAGCGATATGTCGACCAACGTTGCGTCATACGATTTTTCTATGAGGACAGCGATGCGCGTTGTGAAAACTGCTTGCGCTCTGAAAAATCGTTATCCCGAGGACGCCGAGGACAGCCTCTTTATTCGGGCGATTCTAGACGTTCATCTGCCGAGGCTGCCGCGGACCGACGTCGTATTATTTAAGGACATCATTGACGATTTGTTTCCGGGAGTGGAATTGCCACCACCGAATTACGACAAACTCCTGTCGGCGGTGGAGCTGGTTCGCGGTGAAAACATTTCGTCGGTCGATTTTCGAGGGTACAGCTTGAAGATTATCCAGATGTTCGAGACTCTTCTCGTCAGACACGCGCTGATCGTCGTCGGTCCGTCGCTCGCCGGCAAGACCAGTCTGATCGCCGACCTCGCTGACGGTCTGTCGTTGCTCGACGACGAGCCCGATCGGCTGCCGGTCGAATCCGCGAGGATCAATCACATATCACTGTCCTCGGAGGAACTGTTGGGAAGGTACGAGCTGAATGATTTCGGCAAGGTAATCTGGAAGGACGGCCTATTGACGCGTAAGATTCGTCGCTTCGCCGACGGGGAGAGGAAGCAAAAAAAAGATCCCAACTGGCAATGGATCGTACTCGATGGACCGATGGATCATTCCTTCCTCGAAAAATTTGACTCTCTACTGGACGAGAACAAAACTCTGTCGTTGACGTCGGGCGAGAGAATAAGAATCACCGACTCGATGTCGCTCATCTTCGAAACGACGAGCATAGAAAAGTCATCGCCCTCGGCGATCTCCCGTTGCGGTGTCGTTTACGTCGATGAGAAGACGACGAGTTTCAACGTCCGCATCGATCGGTGGATTGCCGAGCATCGGGACACACTTATGCTCCCCAATGAAACCGGTAGAAACGAAAGTGACGAAAAGAATTGCGAGACGAAGGACACAGAATTTTTTGGATCTCTGCTCAAGTGGTCTCTGCCCGCTTGTCTCGGCTTTCTGAAAGAGAACTTCACGGCTGTGACGAACGACCGTCACATGACGATTTCGACATTGCGGCTCCTCGAGATGTATCTCAGCGAAGCGACTGGTGAAAGAAGCGGATTCGCAGCTCAAGCCGAGACCAACTACAATCGTGAGGGAGTTTCCGTTTCGCTGGAGCGCGCCAGATCCGGCCAGTTGCTCGTGTGGTTCCAGGCCGCCCTGGTCATGGCGATCGTGTGGGGAATCGGCGGAGGATTGGATCGTCCGAGTCGCACGGCTCTCGACGAATTTTGCATGTCCCTCTGGCGCAACGATTCGACGGGCCGTCCTCATCGGGAGCTGATGAAACGGTACGAGCTCGCTCTGCCGAGCGATGGTCACGTTCAGGACAACACGTACACGTTCACCGGCAACGGAAGCTGGAGGCACTGGTCGGACGTCTTGAAGAAAGAGGGCGAACAGTGGACGATGAATTCCGAAGACGGTCGGACTGATTATGTACCGACTATCGAGAGCGTCAGATACATCAGTCTCTTCGAGACTCACGTCAAGTATCGCAAACCTTTCGTCGTTTCGGGTGGAACGGCTACGGGCAAGACTTTGTACATGCGACATCTTCTCAAGACGAAGATGTGCCAGAGTAAGACTATCTCGAATTTTATGAGCCTCGGCGTTGGTAGTGGAATCTCCCGTACTGCCGCCGATATCGGTCATCGAGCCCGGCAAATCTTCATCTCGAAGATAACGAAGGTGAAGAGAGGAGTTTACGCTCCGGGCGAATCGCGCCTCTTTGTAAACTTCATCGACGATTTGAATCTATCGAAATCGTCGAACTACGAGGAGGACGCGCCGGCGGCCGCGGCCGCAGCGGCACTGGAATTGATAAGACAGTACTACGACAACTTCGAGTGGCACGAGATCGAGAGCGGCGATACGATAAGGCTATCGGATGTTATGTTCTTGGGAGCCCTCACGCTCGATCGCTGGAACGATTCGCGAAGCGACGACCAGTGGCGAGAGCCGAGATTCTTTCGTCACTTCAGTCTCTACAACGTCGATGAACCCTCGAGAGAGTCCGTGAAGAAGATTTACTCGACTGTACTTCTGGCAAATTTGCGAAAAAATCTTTTCAACCCGGACGTTTCCGGCAGCGTTAACGGTATGGTCGAAGCGACGATAGACGTTTACACGTCGGTTCAAGAAAAGCTGAGACCGGTACCGAGCAAATTTCATTATCAGTTCAGCTTGAGGGACGTCGCTCGGGTGATTGCCGGTTGCAGCCTCATTCACAAGGACTCAGCGGAGAGTAAATCAACTCTCGCGCGATTGTGGGTTCACGAGACGATTCGCGCCTTCGCCGATCGCATCGTCGACGAGGAGGACGACGAGTGGCTCTTCGGGTGCGTAAGAGACTCGATCCGGAACCGCTTCAGCGAACCCTTCGAGACGATATTCGACAACCTACCGAAGAACGCCGACGACCAATTGACTAGGGAGAGCTTTCAGGAATTGATTTTTTCGGACTTCATGGACACCGATTGGATCGATCGCGATCGCAACGGCGATAGAAGGCGGCGTTACGAGGAGGTTGCAGCTTCGGGGGAGGCTCTGAAGAACAAGGCTATCGCCTACCTGAGGCGTTACAACGAGCTCGCCGCCGACAAACTCGATGTTCTCATACTCTCCGGATCGCTGGAGCATTTGTTGAGAATATCGAGAATCCTCAGTACGCCTGGTGGAAGCCTTTTGATAATATCCTTCGGAGGCTCCGGCAGAAGATCGCTGACGGCACTCGCAGCTAGTCTCAGGGGTCACAATTTCCATGAGTTGAGCTACCATCGAGTCTCGTCGGGCTCGTCGTTGGAGGACACTTGGAGAGAAGACTTAAAGAAAGCCTGCGAGAACTGCGTCGCCTCGACCGGTCCGACAGTTGGGGATTGCACGTTCTTCGTTACCGATCGCCAGATCTTCGGCTGCGGTCGCGACGGCAACGTTCTCGGTGAAATTCGATGCTTGATGAAAACTGGAGGGGTGCAGGATTTGTGGACCGAGGACGAGACCGACGACATCGTCGAGATGTGCCGATTGATGGCTCAAAACGGTGATCGCAATCTCGAAATCAGCCGCCTCTCCGTAATGGATTACTTCTACAACAAGTGCCAGGAGAAACTTCACTTCGTTCTGTACTTCGATCGCACGATAATAGGCGGTAAAGTCGGCGATTGCAAGAGAGTTACGATACTTAAGAGCATCGTGAACCACTGCAGCGTAGACTGCCACGAGCGATGGCCCGACGAGGCCTTCAGCGAGATTGGGAAGAAATTTATGGACGGCATCGACATAGTCGAGGACGTTAAATCAAGGGCAATAGTCGCGAGCAAATATTTTTACGACAGTGTAAAGGATGTCGAGGAAGTGAAGATGAACGGTGATATGCCGGTCGCCTCGTACATACACATGGTAAAGCTTTACGGAGTGTCGATAACGAGAAGGCAGAGGGAGATAAAGGCCTCGAGAAAGCGATACATGAGGGGCCTCGAAAAGTTGGAACTGGCCGGTGAGGAGGTGAGAGAAATCAAGAGGACACTGACGAGTCTCAGGCCGGAGTTGGAGCTTTCGGCGAGGGAGACTGCCGACACGATGAGAAAGATCGAGAGGGAAAACGTAAGCGTGGAGAACGCCACTGTGCAGGTCAAACGGGAGGAACAGGTGGCGAACAGAATAGCTGAGGTAGCGAGCATTCTCAAGGAAGAATGCGAGACTGAACTCGCCGTCGCTATACCGATTCTCGAGGACGCGGTGGCGGCTCTAAATACCCTAAAGCCAACGGACATAACTCTGGTAAAAGCCATGAAGAACCCACCGGACACGGTGAAGCTCGTGATGGCCGCGGTTTGCGTAATGCTAAACGTGTCGCCCGATCGCTCGGTCGATCCGGTAACGGGAAAGAAGTCGATCGACTATTGGCCACCGAGCAAGCGCGTTCTCGGCGATATGAATTTTCTTCAAAATCTGAAGGACTACGACAAGGACAACATATCGAGCGGCATAATGTCTCTCGTCAACAAAACCTACATGACCGACGAAAATTTCCAGCCCCGCATTGTGGCGAAAGCCTCGAGCGCTGCGGAGGGTCTCTGCAAGTGGGTGAGGGCGATGGTGTCCTACGACGAGATAGCCAAAGTAGTCGCACCCAAGAAGGAGAAACTGGCGGTCGCGGAGAAGGAATGCAACGCCAGTCTCGAATATCTCAACGAGAAGCGAATAAGCCTCGAGGCCCTCAACGACAAACTGGCGGCTCTAAACGCCGTTCTGCAGTCGACGCTGGCAAAGAAATTGGCTCTGGAGAAGCAAGTGGAGAATTGCACGAACAAGCTGAGAAAAGCGGAGAGTTTGATAAAGAGCCTGGCCGGCGAGAAGTCCAGATGGCTCAAGTCGTCGGAGAGCCTCGGACGATCCTACGAATTAATCGCCGGTGATATTCTTCTATCGTGCGGTGTCGTCGCATTGCTCGGAGCTATGAACGCCGACGATCGTCGTATTTATCTCGGCGAGTGGATCGGCAAACTCGACGATCTCTCGATACCGAACTCGTCGACTCTTTACGACTTCGTCGAATCCCTCGAGACGGAAATTCGTACGAGCGGCTGGCATCGCAATGGCCTCTCGGACGACAAATTTTCTCGCGAGAACGCCGCTATCGCCAGTAATTCTCTCCTGTGGCCGTTCTTCATCGATCCCCAGAATCAAGCCAACATCTGGATCAAACGAATGGAGGAGGCGAACGAGCTGAGAGTCGTCAAAGCCGCGACTCTCGGCTCACAATGGCTCGGAGAGATCGTGGCATGCGTCGAGGACGATGTTCCGGTGCTCGTGGAAAATTTTAGCTGCGCAGTCCTCGCCGAGACAACGGCTGCTCTGGATTTCGTACTCTCGCGTTTGTGTCCGCGATGCAAACACAGTGACAGCAACTTTCGGCTTTACATCACGAGCCGCTTGCATAGCATCGCCCTGCCCGAAGTGTTTGGCTCGTTGCGCATTATCAAAAAAATGAGCGTCATTAATTTTTCAATGACGGACGAGGCGATCGAGAATCGTCTCCTCGAAATCGTAATATCACGTGAGAAGCCCGAGCTTCACGATAAATTCGACAGATCAACGGCCGAGAGTGCGCACAACAAGAGGGCACTGAGGGAGGAGGAGGACAATATTCTGACGATACTATCGAGCTCGAGCGTAAACATCGTCGACGACGCGAGGGCTTTGGAGACGCTCGATTACTCGAAGAATTTGTCACTGGCGATCATGAGGCGAGAGGAAGCTGCGAGATCGACCAAGCGCGAGATCGACGAAATTCGTTGCAATTATCGCCCTTTGGCGAGCTACTGTGCCTCGTTGTACGAGACTCTCGTCAGTCTGAGCAACGTCAATCACATGTACAGATATTCGTTGGATTGGTTTACACGATTGTACGTAAGATCGATCGACAGATCGATGAGGAGTTCGCTGCTCGATAAACGATTGAACTATCTCAGAGAGTCGTTCACCGAGATCCTTCACGAGACCGTCAGAAATTCTCTTCTCGATAAGCACAAGCTCGTCTATTCCTTTCTCTTGTCAACGAAGACTCTCCTTCATTCCGGTAGAACGACTCGGGACGAGATCGCGTTATTCAGCGAGACATTGTCGTTTACTTTCCGACAGGATAACAAGAACCGGTTCGAGGCGATCACGAACGATGATGAAAATATCATTGCGACAGGTGAAAAATTAAGGAGAGCTTTGCCCAATGTTTTTCAGGATCTTCCCGACAGTCTCCGCACAGACGCCATCTCGTGGCGATTGTATCGCGAGAGCAACGATCCGTCCATCTCACCTCCCGAACCTTGGAACGATTCTCTCACGGAGTTTCAGCGATTGACACTCGTCGCTGGCGTGAAACCCGAGAGAACGACCAACGAAGTAATCGCCGTCGTCGAGGAGACACTGAAAACTAGACTGGACTCGCTGGCGTCGAAACGATACAGCGTAGCCAGCTTCTTCGAGGAGTCGAGCTGCCTTGTGCCACTAATCTTCGTTCTACCGAGTTATCTCGAGGTTTATCGGGTCGTCGTTAGATGGGCAGAGACTATCGGTTATTCCTCGCGAGTGTCGAGATTCTCGATGAGCGAGGCACGAAATTCCGAGTCGTCGATCGAGGGCGCAATCGAGAGTGCCCGCGTACACGGTGGCTGGATACTGTTGGAGAATTGTCATCTCGCCAGTGACGAGTGGCTCGACAGGATAGAAAGAATCTACGAGAGTCTTAGCCCGTCCAACACGACGCTCGGCTTTCGACTGTGGCTGACGAGCTATCCGTCCGAGCGATTTCCCATAAGCGTCCTGCAGAACAGCGTGAAGATCAACTGGGAGACACCTAGCGGCGTCGCCGTCAGGGAGAGCCTCTTGCGCTTTTACCAAACCGAGCCGCTGAACGAACCTCAGTTCTACGACAGCTGTTCGGGAAATAACAGGCTATTCGCTAGGTTCGTTTATTCCGTGTGCTTCTTTCACGCTGTAGCGAGAGGGAGAGAAAAATTCGGTAAACGCGGCTGGTACTCAACCTCGTACGATTTCAGAGACGATGATCTCAAGATATCTATAGAACAGCTGCGGATATTTCTCAACGATTCCGACGATCGTTCACCGACGAATTTCGATGGCCTCAACTATCTCATTGGCGAATGCTATTACGGTGGAACGATATTCGATCCTCTCGATCGTAAACTTATCTCCGCTATACTAAGCGATTACTGCAATCCCCAAATTGCTCGAGCCAATGACAATTACGTTTTAGCGGTCGACCGCGAGGGTCGACGTTACTGCGTGCCGAACAGATCGGAGTATCACGACTATAAGAAGCACATTGTCGACACTCTGCCGGTCGACGATTCGCCGCCCGAAATTTTTTGTCTCGACGCTAACGCAGCCAACCTCAGGGACTGTCGTAGCGCAACGGATTTCATTGAATCTCTGTCGCTGATCGATAATCGTCGACCGTCGACCGAACCTCATTCGTCGACTGTCGATCGACGTCGCATTCTTATTCGCGAAATACGAACTAAACTACTGTCGAATGCCGCTGAGCAATTCTTCGACGTTGTCGACACGAAGAAGAAATATCCTCGTCTCTACGAGAAACCGCTGAACGGACTTCTCATCGAGGAAGTTGAGATTTATAACAATCTTCTGGAAATAATTCGAGATTCGATCCTCGACGTTGAGAGAACGCTCGACGAAGGTCTCGCACCGCTTTTCTTGACACTCACGGCTATCGAACGATTGGCCGAAAGCCTCAACTATAACAGAGTCCCTGGCGAGTGGATGTGCATCGAAGACCACCGGGTAGAACAATCCGTGTCACGGTTCATCGATTATTTGTCGAAGCGTAGACAATTTTTATGTCATTGGATTGAATGTGGCCACAGTCAAGCTAGCTTCTGGCTCGGCGGTATTGTCCGTTGCAATAAATTCATCTCGGCTAGTCGACTCACATTGGCGAGACAAAATTCCATACATCTTTCTCAACTCACTGTCGACTACGAGATACTCGATACATTCTTACCTCGCCGACTCGCCGCCCCTTCCACGTCCGAGGCCGGCATAAACATCCATGGTTTGTTTTTGTCGGGAGCTCGATGGGACATCGAACGCTCGACACTCGCCGAAAGTTTTCCCAAACTCCATTGGGATCGAATGCCTGCGATTCGTTTAGTGCCGAAGACTACCGGTTCTAAAATTTACGACGAGGACTCGTCGCCGTACCGGCAATGTTTTAGTTATGCATGTCCGGTTAAAGCGTCGTCAACTACGAAGGAAAACTTGCCCTCTTTCGGGTCACCGTCGTCGAATTGTATCGCTACTGTGCCGCTCGATAGCCGAGATACGCCGCCCGAGCATTGGACGAAACGAACAACCGCACTTTTTTGCAACAGAGACGAATGACAAAGCTTCAAAAACAGATTATTATATTACATAGTCCAAAGTCTTTGAAACTTTGGACTATAATATAATAGTACTATAAGATAATGGCACTCTATACATGTTTATTTATTTATTTATTTACTATTTATAGGCCGTATCCCTTTAGTTACTTTGTTCCACTCACAAGTTCCATTCATCACAATGCGTGCCAATGCTGGAACTCGGAACGTGCATTTGCGGTTGTGGCCGACTTAAGATTGATAGAAATACTCGCATTTGCCTTCGCATTGCATGTTAAATGCAATGACAAACTTTGACTTTATCCTTCAATTACCTATAGTTAATATATGACATAAATTATATATATAACATATCATCGAAAGCATGGTTTCAAATTATATTTTGTTATATAAAAACATCGAATTTCATAAAAAATCTTGACTATCATTTTTCTGGTTAAATAAATTTGTAATAAAGTTTTACTTTACCCCATGAAAATGTTATTGTTGCAAAGAGAAGTGAAATCAAATATAAACACTTTTTCTACGAAAAGATTGATGTTGAGACATTTTAAACATACATAAACCTAGACGAATCTGTAAATAAAAAGAAGCAAATCAGACAGAAGCAAAGTAAACAAGTCTAAAAAAATGAACTGAAGACTATGCACAAAATAGCGATACATAATTCGAGAACAAAGACAAAACATTTGCTCATATTTATCAATCGAGCAATAGTACTCTGTGCCGGCATACATACGTGCCAGTTTTTTTTTTTTACAATAGTTAATAATACATCCAACACTCGCGGCTCTATCGGGCATAGGAAAGGTCTAAAACCTGTCGTACCAACCAGCGAGAACGGTGAAATGTTTTCACTCGTAGCGACGTTGCTTTGTTCTCGTTCGGGTCTGATGCTTGTGTAGAGTATTTCGCACACCGTCGAATCGCGAATTTACTCCGCGAGCGTGCGACAGTCGGGCAGTCGTCGAGCGTACGAGCATCGTTGTTCTTGTTTCCGTCAAAAGTTAAGTCACTCGACACCGACAGAACGATCGTTCTCGAACGAGGTAAGCACGTAATCGTCAGGATTACTCGCGGAATATGGAGGACTTGCTTTGGTACTTCAGCGATGTAACCGGTGTGGATAACGAGAGAGCAAAGTTTCACCTTGACGCAGCGAATTGGGACCTTCAGGTGAGACTGCATGTTTTCGTGTTGTTCGAACATAACCTCAAATCAATTTTCTCATCGTAACAAAAATTTACGCCGATGACATAAACATTTAAGGTTGCTCTTGCGAATTTCTACGAGTGCGGCGAACCGTCACCGGCTCTCGACGAATTGGCGACCGCCGCGACAGCGGCCGCCGCCGCCGTCGTCGATGACGACGTCGCCGCAAAAAATTCGACGAGAGCGAAAGAGGAGAGGATAACCGGAGACGAGGACGACAGCAACAACAGCGGCGTTGAGAATTATTCGACGCCCGGAAATTCCGAGCAGCCGAAGGACACGAAAACCAGTAAAAGCAAACCAAAGACTAAGACTAATGTTAGATTCGGTACCATCGATCAGCTTCAGAACCAAGACAGCAGCTCGGACGAGGAGGGTCAAGCGTTTTACACCGGTGGCTCGGTACACAGCGGCCAACAAGTTTTGGGACCCAGCAAGAAAAATGATATCATAAACGACATGTTCAAAACATGCCAAGGGCAGTCTATCGTTGCGGAGGAAAGACCAATTTCGCAGCATCCTCACAGACCCAATACCTTTGGTGGTACGGGCTACAAGCTTGGGCAAACGTGCAGCGATACCGAAGGTTAGTGTATGTTATTTATTTATTTGGTCCATGAAAAAAAAAAACACCTACAAGTAATATGTACGTAGTTTGTCCATTTTAAATACATTCGTTTACTAATTTACACATATAATTACATAAAGCTAAACTTTCCTTCGTGGCATCGAAAAAAACATGCTCTGTAAGAATCATGTGCTGTGCAATGGAGTGTTGGATATGTGGAACACGCTACCAGTGAATGCAGCAGAAGCTGAGACTTTGAATCAATTTAAAAGCAAAATTGATAGATATATTTTGATATGATATTATATAGAAGCAGATCAAAAAGTGGAAACTTAAATTCTGTTAACTATAATAATAACAACAACAACACCAACAATAATAATAATAAAAAGATTCTTGACATACAAGAAATATTTTAAAAAACTACCTGTCGACTTTCGCGAAAGATCTAATGATAACGATGTGATTTTCAGTTGTCGCCGGAGCGGGAGCTGCCTCGAGTACGCAGACCGGCTCGCAATTGGGATCGGCGTCGACGTCGCCGCCCTCGACATTGCAGACTAACACGGCGGGCCTAATAACTCTGAAGTTATGGCGGGATGGATTCACCATAAACGATCGTGAGATAAGATCCTACAGCGAGCCGGAGAATCGGGAATTCCTCGCGGCCATAAAGCGCGGCGAAATACCGATGGAGATTCGCGAAGAGGTGCAAGGTGCCGAAGTAAGGCTGGACATGGAAGACCATCGTCATGAGGAGTACGTACCGCCCAAACCGAAGGTCAAGGCCTTCACCGGTAGAGGACACAAGCTTGGAAGGTAACGGCTAGTCATATTGCTTGGAATGTTCGATTGAATGTTAAGATGATTTACGGCACATTAACGCTTGCAGTCCGTCACCAGCGACGGTGGGCATGACCGTCCCAACGGATCCGGCGGATCAAGCGGCGAACGAATCTCAGGCACGAAGCTCCCTCAATCTCGACAGCTCGAGGCCGCTAACGAGCGTCCAAATCCGACTGGCCGATGGCAACAACATCCGGGAACAATTCAATACGTCTCATACAATCGGAGACCTCCGAAGATTCATAACAACGTATCCTTTCTCGAGACGATCATTCGCTATTTTGTTGAAACGAAATTTTCTGTTTCTTCATTTTCTCTCTCTCTTCCTTAACGATATAACTTCCGATATGCGACACAGGATGAGGCCTCAGTACGCTCTCCATGAATTTAGTCTGCTAACGACTTATCCTAGTCGGGAATTGAGCCAGGATGATCAAACCATCGAAGAGGCGGGTCTCAAAAATTCCACTATAATGCAACGTCTAAAATAGACCGCTTTCGTCTACGGAGTTTCATAACCTCCTGCCTTCGCTTGCTACATCGAGTCGTAAAAAAAAAAAAAATAAGAACCCACGCAACCATCGTCGCAACTCGATTAACGAAAGGAAAAAAAGGAACTTTAACGTATTTAGATTTATTTCTAATTCTTATAGGCTACGGCGTGTCTGTTTATATTGGCAAATATAAAATTACAAAAAAAAAAAAAAAAACGTTCGGCGGGACCGTTTAAAGCGCCTCGCACATCCGGTCACTAAAGTTCGCGAATAACAATTCGCAATCGCTCGTTAAACGTACAGATGGAACAGTTTGTATATAGGAGAATTCTCTATGGTAGTGGAAAACTTTCCGACACGACCGTCGTCGAGACGATTCGTTTCTAAATCGTCGCTTCTATTACATTGTCTCTTGTATCTGTTCACGACTATGACGTCCGCAGTGATCTCTCGCGATGTCACGTAGTCATCGTTCAACGCCGAGATGTTCCTCGTTGACCTGTAAATATACACAGGACGATTGTCGACGATTCCGCCGTCTCCGCGAGCCATCGATTTCGAACCGTCGAGGCAGAAGTCTCTCGTCGCGAGCCTGTATCGCTGACTCACCAGTCCCGTTTTGTCGATGTCCCGAAACAAATTTTCGACCGTTCGATGATGCTTGACGACAACATATTCTTCCCACGTTAGGGTCGACACGAATCGAACTTGACTGTACAGACGATAGAGACAATCCACCTCGACTATCCGCGTCGCAACGTCGACGGGAACTTCCGCGAAAGGAAAATTCCACGGTATCGTCGTGTATCGCAGATTAAACTCAGCGCCCGATTGTCTCTCTATGTGTTTCAATATATTGTTGATCCTTTGCGATATGCCGAAATCGTAAACGACGAATCGTTCTAAGCCTATCGAGTTGTGAAAACTTATGAAGCTGACAATGTCGCTATTGGTGATCGGACGCGATGTGGACGGAGCTACGCATACACCGATCTCATCGCCATCCTCGTTTCTACGGTAATCCGACTTTCTAACCGACAGTGTTGCCTCTACGCTGGACTTGTATTTTGCATCATTGAATTGAAATGTTACTCCCGCTATAGCTTTTTTCTCTTTCCTGTCGTATCTGCAAATAAAACGGTAACCACGATATATTCCTCTATTAGCGATTCCTTCGGCCTTGCGTTCGACGCCTTCCGAAGAGTCGATCGTCCTGTACGTAAATTCGCTGGTCGACGGTTCAATGTCATCTTCGTAAACGACCTTGCACGACAGCGAGCTCAGTCGTTTACTCTTTGCGAAGGCAACGGCGCTTATCTCACCGTCCCCGGTCTTGTACGCCGAATAAACGTAAATTTCATCGGTTAACCTCTGCCACGATGTAATCGGATCGTCGAAACGATCGCCCTCCGAAAAATCAGACGAGGTCGCATTGTATTTAGCGCCGTTCGGCGAGCACACGCTCGTGCAGTTTCGCCGATACAACTGCATATCGGCTGGCCTTCCGAAGTAATTGAGCACCTCCAGAACATATCTGAGCTTGTTGTACTCGTTTCTGTACAGGAGTAAAGCGACTAAGCTTATCGACGCAATTATTGCTAAAGCGGCTTGATGATATTTACGCATTTTTTTTTTTTTTTTTTTTTTTTAATTCTTAATACGTATAATTATTTGTCTTTTTTCGTGTTCTGCATTGCCATCGCCTGAAAGAAACGTTGAAATGAGTGTGCGGCCGATGCGAGTGGCACTGCCTGCTAATACCGCTTGCGAGCGTCGATTTTTCCAATACACTCTAAATATGTATACGTACCCATATGCAGTTTCCTTCCAGCGAGAATTGTTCTCCAAACGATCGTGGCTCGATGGAAAAATAAAGTAAAACAAAATATAAACTTTGAGGTAAACAATAAGAAACGGTTACTCGTTTATCGGACACTCGTTCGATACGACTTTGTCTCTTGCCGCAACGAGAAACGACTCTGCTGCGACTCGCGATTGGTACATGTGTTGTTCGATGTACAATGGCGGATAGAGTTAATGGAGGCTCGGCAGAGACGCACGATGCTGTCAAATACTGCCAAGCTGCACCTCCCAAACCCGTTTGGAGGCCCGGTACGTGTAACAACTCTCTCTCTCCTAATTTTTTCATCGTCGTCGAATTTAAATATCATTGATGCGCGCACACGCATATATACATATATATGTGTATCTAAATGCTTTTTTTGTTTCTTTGCAGGCAGAGTCAGAGTCGTGAGAGCATTATACAAGTACACAGCTCAGAATGTGAGTCAGCTGATAAGCTTCACACTCGTTTATTTGTCGCTACTACTCTTGTTTAACATGTTCGGTAATGTAACAAATATCTTGATGTAACTCTACAGACAGATGAGCTGTCTTTCGACCAAGATCAATTGCTGTACGTGCAGGAGCATGAGACTGATCCAAACTGGTGGAGAGCAAAGTCTGAAACAAAACAAGGACTCATACCAGCAAACTATGGTACGAATATTCAATGGAAAATCATTCGTCCCCGTTAAGCCGCAAAATTTATAATGCTTTCATGAAAAATCTGGCACACTAGCGATTCACCTTGCGAATATTGTTTTCATTTTTCTCACACCTAGTAATTCCGAAAATTTGAGAAAAAACGCGAATAAATTTATCGGGATTTCTTTTTTTCTGAATATCGATTTTTCTTTAATTGCTCCAATTTTCAATGACCTGTGAATGAGCGGGCAGTTCAGCAAACCAATAAGTACATTTGCCTGCTCTTGAAATTTGTTTAAGTCACATTTTTCATTTAGACATCTCGAGCATAGAATTGGGATACAAGAGAAATTATGAGAAAACTTCGATAGACCTCGGAGATATTCGAT
Source organism: Amblyjoppa proteus (assembly GCA_963922035.1). Classification (NCBI taxonomy): domain Eukaryota; kingdom Metazoa; phylum Arthropoda; class Insecta; order Hymenoptera; family Ichneumonidae; genus Amblyjoppa; species Amblyjoppa proteus. Next base: position 2,218,984 of record OY998234.1, read on the forward strand.
CTAATGCGGAAGGACAAAATTTGAGCAATTACACAAAACTAGTTTAGATAAAAAATAAACCTCTGCAAGGGATACTTTTTGCAGTTCAAGAGCAGATGGAAGAGATCGAAATGCCTCTGCACGAGGCAGCGAGACGCGGAAACGTGTCGAATCTGAAGGAGTGCTTGAAGCAGGGTGTCTCTTCGACAGGATTGGATTCCGTCGGCAACACAGCGTTGTATTGGGCCTCTCGTACCGGGCACATTGATTGCGTTAAAGAACTGTTGAGTTTGCGCAAGCCTCCGCTCGATGCTCAGGTTGAAAAAAAAAAAGAAATTCTTTCCCGGATCGATCGTCGATTATAGTTGCAACAACGCTAGAGAGTAATAATTTTCTCCTCCCGTTATTTTCAGAACAGAATGGGCGATACGCCGTTACACGTGGCCGCTAATCACGGCTATCTCGATATTGTGGAGCTGTTGTTAGAAGCCGGCAGTGATGCGGCTTTAAGAAACAACGACAATCTATTGGCAGAGGAATTGGCAACGAACGCCTCGATAAAGAATACGATACAGATGTACAGACGGTCTTACGGCTCGTCGAGTCTCGGATACGGAGTGGACGATTACAATGACGAAAGCGACTGATGAACTTTGGCGCGATGCCACCGGATTAGCCACGGTAGATTACGAGACTTACTATTCCCGGATTGTACATGGTAATCAGTATGGTTTGTTACGGAGCGGAGGAGACACGGTTCTATGTCTGTATGAAAATCATGTATATTATAGTTATAGTAACTAAAAAGAAAGCGGAGTCGAGGATAGTTTGCACTTCGTGCGGACGCAATTGTAATACGAATAAAATTGAATGAGAAGGGAGCGGAGCGCTTCAGACTTTGCTGCTGAACCATCGGTTAAAATCGAGGCGCAACAGTAACTGTGCCAAATGCTCTCCGCTCGGCTGGGCTCGAACTGTATTCAATGTCTTGATAAGCCAGTCCATTAAACCATCGAGAGTGTCGGTCAGTGTCTTTAGTTCTTCTTTCTCGCTCTCGAGGAGATTCGTAATTTCCCAAATCGACGCCTGAAGAATGAAGTCGTCGCATAATCGCAGCAGCAGTCGTATCAGCTTGTTGACCTGTTTTCAACGAGAGATCGAGTCAGAGATCGTTCGTGTACCGTTAGAAACTTGTTTTACATACCGAATTTTTTCTATCCGTCGTTGCTCCCGACAAAAAGGTCTGCGACATAACGTTGGATAGAAAAATTGAATGTGCCTTCTGCACATGCTCGAAGTTTCGAGTATTCTTCATGCTGTTTTCCATTATTGTGTATTGACTCTCCAAAACATCGACTTGCAAGTAGTACTGCAGATTGTCGATGATGAATATGAGATTGTTTCGTAATTGCATAACTCCGGTCTCACTGAAAAAAACGTAAAGAGTCAAAGATGAAAAAGTGTAATGGGCCATGTATTTTTCATACTTACACGTTTCGGCAACGCATTTGTTCGGTCCACAGATTCGAAAGGTCGATTTGAGTCTTCTTAACGCGCAAGAGAAAACGAAATAGTACGTTGTAATCGTTCAATGCACTCAGACTGAATATCAAGTGTAAAGGCCAAACGACTTTGTATTTCAAAAGGATCACACCCCAGCCGCGGAGCTCTGAAAATGTTTCTTCGTTATTTACGTATACGTTATTTTGTATATAACTCTCTCATAAATGTACAAAAAAAATTAAATGTACGTTGAACAAAGATTTCTTGTCCACAAACGTTCACGATGTTTCTTATTAAAAATATGGTCTTAAAAAGAAGACGAAAAATGATGAACTCTTGCGGACGATACGTGTTTGTTAAAGGGACAAATATTTGTTTACTATTTAATTATACTAAAAAACTCATACATTAGACTGTGTAATAGGATAATGAAATTACCGATGGGATCTTGATGCTCCTTTTCCGAAATTCGAGAGTTTTCGAGAGTGCCTTGTCGGGCGCCTTCGACGCTGTCCAGTCTCTCTTTATCGGCTTTCTTATCCTGCTGGGAAACGACGTTTTCCGCAACGGGGACCATAAAAATGAAACTGTCCAAGGCGGCTTCGTCGTTCAAATGCATTTTCCTCATTGCCATTTGGAAGGCAAGATTAACGTCGCGCGAACTGTGACTCGTCGGCGTTTTGTTCAGAATATGGCCAGTCAGCTTGATAAATTCCAAATACAAATCGCCCCTACCGATCAAATAAAAATCTTTGATCAGTTTAAGCTGTTGGAAAAGCTGAGCCTCCTCGACGGCGACGCGCCACAAGAGCTCGGTAACGCAGTCCTTGAGTTGATCCACCGTTCTCTCGAATTCAATAGTGTCGAAAGTCGCTTTCGTTTGGAGATTCTGGAGCTTTTGAAAATATTCGTACTCCCTCTCTCCCCATATTGGATTTTCAACGTTGCTTCTGATCCTGAAATCTGTTTGCGATAAATTCAGCATACATTTCGTTGCTCCGTAACGATCGCAAATTCACACTTTTTTTTACCTTTTTTACTCTCTCTAGGATCGTTGCCGAACATGATTACAGTTTGTCCTATAGTCAAGATTTTTGAAGCAAGCGATGCCCTTATGTACGTTGGCACCATATCAATTTCCACATTAAAGTCCCACATGTCGTATTTGTACTTCTTGTTGGCTCCTTTGACGTTTAGGCCCGAATTCTCGTTGCTTCCGGAGTCGTACAGTACGAGACTGCTCTCGCGGCTCCTCGCCGATTGCTGAATGAAAAATTCTTTGTGCAGGTCCTCGAGATGACCGTACAACAACCAGCTAGTGAGGTGTTTGTAGAATATCGCGTGCACCGAATGGGTGATCCTAGAACGCAACGTATTTGAATCGTCGTAGCAGGCAACATCTTACATTTTTCAGCTTGGATTACAAACTTTTCTAGCGCCGTTTTAATCTCCGGTATACCCGAATGCTTGTAACGATGAAGACACTGGAGCACTTTGCAACCATGTAATTTCTGTGTCTCGATCTTGAATAAACAACGTTAGGTCTTTCATTTCCGCATATCTTGAACAATTGAGTGTAAAAAAAAGTACTTTGATACCAACCTCACGAATAATGCAATTCAGTATGTTGAAGAGACAGACGTATTTTTCTATACGGCAAAGTATCAACGTCAGCGGCGTGTGAGCGTCCCGAAGAACGATATTTTCCAGGTCTACAATGTCGTCTCTGAATGATTTTAGGGCATCGTCCATTCCGTCGCACAATGCTCTCAGATACAGGCCAGAATGTGGAGTAGTCTCGGCTTCTATAAGGTAGATAGATAAAGTCCTTTATTTTGTGTTCTGGGGCCTTAGCCCCTTAAGAACACCGTGCAATAAGGTACAAAATTATAACATAACTACAACAACAGTGCATAAATTTCTTACAAAGCAAAAAAAAATTACAAATAAAAGTAACAGTAGGAAAAGAACATAAGATAAGATAAAAATATGAGAATATAATAATATAAGAATACAAGATAATTCATAGTAGAAAAGAAAATAACAGGAAATAATATAATTCATATAAGGAAACGAAAGAACATAATGCCCAAAAACCTGGAGTCCCCTCATCTGCTCAAGCAAGAGGCCCAGGCACGCCCGCCTGAACGTCCCAAGGAGCCCACAATTGATACAATTATATAAATTGATATTATTATTTAAAGATAGAAATTGATACAATTATTTATTGGTTTCCCAGGTAACAAACATCTGTCATATTAGAATAAAATTTTTTGAGTATGCAGGGATGACAGAAAAAATTAAGTTTCTGCTTTAGAGACAGTGAAACTAAATTATCCCCAATGCGCTCTCGACCCTACAATTGCATTAGCTGCCAATCAGCTTGTTAACAAACGGGCTGAATATTGCATGCCTCATTTTACTGTATTATTATCAATATTTCGATTGACTAAAATATAAAATAAATAAATGATAATAAATATCGTCTGTACATAGAGGCCTCGTTCATACCTTCATTGATACTCTGTTTAGAGGGCTCGTCTACCGCTGTGCTTTTTTTAATGAAACTTGCAATGTTGTTGAATTTGCCGACTGTCTGAAGAATTTTTTTCATCAGAATCTTTTCGCCTGGATGGAGATACGTATCGAAATCCATCGACTGAAGTTCATGGATTTCGAAAAGAAACATTAATGGCATTAGATAGATTAGATTAACATAATTAATCTGAAAGATACTGTAAAAGCATATCAATAATAGAACTCACGTCATTTTGAACTATTCGATCTAGGTTAGTCGAACAGCCCCAGAGCGACAAGAGAATTTCGTGCAGCATTTCAAAATATTTTATTTGTCTCCGATATGACAGTTTCGTTATTCGCTCTGTTCTATCTTTATATGTAAACAGCTACCATAGCGCTTATCTTGCGAAATTAATCGCTTCAATGTTTATTTAGTTTTTTTTTTCACATCGAAGTTCCCTCGATGGAGTCGATACAGAATCGACGCCACCTTACCGACGCTCAAGAAAGAATACCAAGATTGACCGCTTCCCAATGATTCACGTTAGTTCTCCGAGCTGAACATTTCACGAGTGACACACGCGACGTACACCTGAAGACACGTAGATATATTGAGACGCACACGATTTCTCGTGCTACAGCATTTTGTAACAATTATTAAATAAAGATACAGTAGAACTCCGCTTGTCCGAGATGACGTGGGGAGAGCGTAGGTCGGATAAGTGAAATCTCGGATAACACGGATAACATACTCAATTCAAACTTGTACTACTATTATATATTAAAAAAAAAATAACATACCACGTCGTATAAACATTAACTTTATTAGTTGAGTTATTTCTTAAATACAATTATAATTTAGTTACTTAACGTTAACTTCATATAAACATAAACCATTGACTCCAAAATCGGAACTGTTGTATTTGCAACTCGCAATATAAAGACGCAACAAATCTGTACAAGTTTAAGCGCGTATGCAACAAAGTTTGCAACATCAGCTTTATCTGAGTTTTCCGCATTGTCCGAGCCTACACCTCGGTTATCACGAAGTACGATGATCGAAGGTCGGTCAAACGAGGTTCTACTGTATTGCTGTTTATCTTTTGATAAACCTCGTGAGTTCTCATTCATCCAATCAGCGCTCCGAAGCGTGCGAACATCCCCGCATTTCCTTTCTTGTCAGCGCCATCTGACGACGATGTTTGTCACTTCTTTGCAATAATAAAAGAAAATAGTCACCGCTTTTTTCGTAGTTACTACTGCGACTGTCAGGGGCGCTTTCAGTCGCGGTTCGTTATTTTCAAAATAAAACAATCGGGCTTACGATATTCTCAAAACTTACCCCGGTTTTGCTTTCGCAATTTTTGTTGTAAATCGTTCTATGGATTAATTTTATTAATTGAGTTATTCCTGACTTTCCTCGTTATGTTTGTTAAGTAAATGAAAACAACGTCGATCAAGCATTCATTTGAACTTCGAATCATACGTAACCTTGTTGACAAACTGCTCCCGTTTCACGTGAGCACGTTCTCGTGTAATCCTCATTGTTAACCGAGGCTATGGCTGGAAAAGCAAAAAAGGCACCGAAGAAAAAAGGCGCAAATGGATATCAACTTCCCGATCCTATACCTCGCGGTGAAGTTATCACCGATCTGTCGAAAAAACAGTGGATTATCGGCGAGTCCATCGGTGTCGGCGGTTTCGGCGAAATTTACTCCGGTATTTATGCACTTTTTTTTTCCATGTCAATCTTTTTTTTTTGTTTTCTTTCTTTCAAAGTTTTCAACGTTTTTTCATTCATGCACGTGTATATGCATACATACATGTATATGTATTCTTCTTTTTTTTTTTGTTGTAGCTGCAGCCTATTCTGGTAAAACACCAAAAGATTATCCAGCAGTTGTGAAGATCGTAAGAAAACAATTTTTTTTTTTTTTTACCGTCTAGCAATGGAATAATATCTCAACACAAGGTTCAGTTTTGCAGATCTTTCGTGGCGTCTAAACTTTTATTCGCTTATTTTGTTTTATTTATATAAATTTTATATTTTATATTTTACAAGAAAAAAAAAAAAATCTGATAATCATTTTTGTAATTTTATACTATCGATGATTTTGATTGAAACACAATCATTCTTTCAGGAACCTCATGGAAACGGACCCCTGTTCGTAGAGATGCATTTCTATATGCGTAACGCCAAACCCAGTGACAGTAAGTGTTGGGACAAGAGTATGTTATTTAAAAAAAAAAAAAAAAAAATGTTTATGCATATTGTGTACCGTTTATATGCACGATCAAGAATCAAAAGTAAATCTGTTACTCTAATGTAGATTTTGCTCACCTATGATTTTTAGCTGTCGCCAGGAACAAAACGAACATACAAATGCATATAAATTAATGCATGAATTTTAGCCAAATACAGCAAAAAAAAAAAATGATATATCATTACAAAATGCAAATTATATGATACATATTGTTTTTTATCAGTCGAAGCTTGGAGAAAGAAGAAGAAGCTCTCTCATCTAGGAATGCCCAAGTTTGTAGCCTCGGGCAGTCACGAATGTCACAACACAAAGTATCGCTTCGTCGTGATGGATCGATACGGCACTGATCTGTGGAAATTGTTCATAGAAAATGGCCGACGATTTCCCCAGCACACAGTCTACAAGATTTCCTTGCAGATAGTAAAATATTTCGTTTCAACGCGTTTTTTATTTTTGGTACTCGTCTCGAGTCTCATAAATTGATGCGTTTTCATCGTTTCAGATAGACGTCTTGGAGTATATTCACAGCAAAACATACATCCATGCTGACATAAAAGGTGGCAATTTGCTGCTCGATTTGAAAACAAAAAATTTGGTTTATCTCGTTGACTTTGGTCTGGCGTCACATTACACGACGAAACCGGAGTACAAGCTCGATCCAAAGAAAGCTCACAACGGCACCATCGAGTACACGAGCAGGGACGCTCACATGGGTGGTAAGTTTTCGTATTCGTGATTTTTTCTTTTAGCTCTTGGGGAGAAAAAATAGTCGGAGTTTTATTTACAATTTACTCTTTGCAGTACCCACGATGAGAAGTGACTTCGAAATCCTCGGTTACAACATAATTCAGTGGCTGTGCGGTTTGTTACCGTGGGAGAAAAACCTCACTGACAAATCAGCCGTACAAAAACAAAAGGAAAAAGCATTCGAAAATATTCCAAATTTTTTGAAGCAATGCTTCGTCGACGGTGTACCCGGCCCGGTCAGCGAATATATGAAATTATTGGCCAATATTGAATTCAACGAAGTACCGGATTATGCGAAATTTCGTAAAATTATAGTAAAAGGTCTGGAAGATCTGGGAAGTAGTCCTGACGGAAAATTAGAATTTTCCGATGGCGCTAAAACGACATCGAGGACGGTTTTGACCCCACGAAAACCTAAGAAAGCCGCCGAAGCAGCGTCGGCATCGAGAAAGAGTCCGAGAGTCAAAGCGCCGAAGAGTCCAAGCCCGACGCGTTCGGTGGGTCCCTCGCTTGACGACAGTAACATCGGAGTAGTCGTGGACAGAAAGCGCGAAGGCGTCAAAGGTATGAGACAGATACTGGAAACAATGGAGGATGACTCGGATGCGGAGTACGATATTTGTATAACGAAGAAACGCAAAGTAAAGAAAGTCGCGGAAAAACCGGTCGCCAAAAGCGCGACACCTAGGAAGGGTCGAAGAAGAGCTCCGATCGTGGAAACGTTGGACTCGAGCGTTGGCTCTGAACCGGAAGTAAGAATTTTCGTTTTCAAACTTAAACTTTCGCATATAGGCTCCGTTTTTATCAAGAATCGAAAATTCTTGTCTAGTCAGTAGTTAAAATTATCAAAATCGCTAACCAGATTTTTCATTTTCTTTTTTTTTTACAGATCGTAACAATGGGTACGAGATCAAGACCAAAGGCGTCGAGCAAACAGACAAGTCGCAACGGTGGGGGCAAAACTCCCGATTCCGATGTAGATATGTTCGGCGATGACGACATGTGAGCGTCGTGATCGAGTCATTATTGAGAAGAAGAAACTTTTGTTCATACATTTAAAAATGAAATTCAAAGCTCGCGTACGGCAGGTCCGAATCTAGATTTTATACTTCATACGGAAATACGGATTTGGCGAGCATCTGTAAGACGATACGAAACAGTCCTTGTTGCCGACCGAGTCTGCTGAGCGTGGATTTCATATCTCATTATTACCGATCGTGAAACTTTTTTCGGACGTTGAATTTTCACTATTCAGCACATACATATTCTTCATCATAATTAATTATCCTACAAGTTGAGAATGAGGATACAGATGTGTGAACCACGGCGAGGGCAGTGCCGAGAGCTAATAAAAAAAAGCTCGCAAAGATGTATTAACGCATTTTTGTTTCAATAAAGTATTTTTTGGTAATCTTTGTAATTGACATGCTATCACGAAATTACAAGGTTCTCGTAGCGTTTATACAGAGATATGTACATCTTATTTAGAGTAATCGGTAACTGTTTCAATAATGCGATGAAGAAAGGACGTATTGGGATTCGCCACTATTTCTTGAGCTTTTGTATCTGAGGAGCGCTGATCTTTACTTTGCCAGGAATGTTTCTTGCGATAGTTTCATCCTTGACGGCCTTCAGGAGATCTTTTTCGCGAGGCAATATTGCCTTGTCTCGCAAGAATACGGCTACCGCAGTTTTTGCCGCTTTGCCTCTTTTGCCTGTACCAGGCATCAGTTTTACCTTGAATCTAAAAATATAAATACATTTACACATTACACATTTATACATTTATACATTTAACCATTTACACATTTATACATTTACACATTTACACATTTACACATTTACACATTTACACATTTACACATTTACACATTTACACATTTAGTCCGCTATTGCAAATGGAAACATAAAAAAAATTGATTGACAATTTGAGTTTGGTGCAGTTGCGACCTTTACCATTTCGGAAACAAACACTTTCATAATCTGCGTAATTCTTTTCAAACGCAACAAAAGCTGTATTCGTCAACCGGAAAAGTGTAAGGTTGATAACTTACTTGTAATTGAGTACCGTATTGTACGGTGCTATAACAGGTACGGCGAACAACAACTCGTCCTCCGCCACAGGCTTTCCTGTTAATTGATCCAACATATCGATTTCCGGTGCCGGCCCGGTGTCTTCGTCATCAGCATTCTCCATGTTTCGTACGTACTGCTGAGCAGCCACGTTCGGCTTACCCTGATTACCACGCTTCTTGCCCTGTTTCGGACCCGATGGATCCTTGTTCTTACTCTTACGCTTGTCCTCCTTTGCAGCACCAGCGGACTGCAAAGTCATCGAATCTCAATTTATTGTCAAGCAAGGACGACAATTCGTCAGTTTTATCATAATATAATTATCGCGATTCAATATTTATCGCGACGCTGTTTTATTACAGCGATTTATTTTCTATTAAGTTTTTATCAATACATCTCTACTCTAGCCAGACCTTTGATTGATATGCATTTAACTTCTTTTTTTTTTAATCTAATAAGTTTTACCTTAAAAAGATCCATAATAATTCGCCGATCCTCATCATCCTGATCCTTGTATTTTCCCTTAATTTTCTTCAATCGTCCTTTCTGACCCCTCTTCAAAACATTGGGTTCACCCTGTTTCGCATCTTTTTCAGGCTTAGATTCTTGCTGCCTGGAATTGTTTTTCGACTGTCCTTTTTCTTTGTCAACCGATTTTTTAGCAACCGTCATTGCGACCGGCTTGTCGTCGCCCAAGTAAACAACGGCTTCCTCCTTCACGCTATGAACACTCGCCAGTGGTCGAGTGTTGTTTATCACCAATTTCATTCTGTTTTTGACGCAAAAAAATGTGTCGTGTTATGTTAACCATCGAAGCCCGATCCGTTTATATTTTCGGTACCTTTCAATAAATATAAAATGGAAACTACCTCGGCCCCGAAAGATCAAGTTTTATCTGGGTGTCAGGAAACAGCGACTTTTCGTTGTCTTCGCTGTCGCTGCTCTCGTCGTCTCGCTGCTTTTCAAAATTCTCTTCCTCGATTGCATTCAGTACGACTTTCGCTTGCGCATCCTCCGTCTCCTCCTCGGAATCGCCCTCCAATTCAATTTCCTTGTCGAACTCAACGGGCATTTCCACTGCGATATTGTCCTCCTCGAGAGTTCTCACGCGTCGCTCGTCCTTGTGCCTCTCTATGGAACTTTCCTCGAGACGGAAGAGGAATGCCAAACCCATGACCAATTGACAAGGCGGAAGATAATTCTTCTTTCCGCGTATCATGAAAGATCCGGTGGTGAGGTATTCTCCGGTTGGTGCAGTTTTCGAAACTTGATCGCTGTTCACCCACCAAGCGCCGGCAATGACCTTCGCCTCCCAGGCAACGCTGTGTGAAATTTGCATATCGTAATGGGTTGACGACGCGATGAACGTGAATTATTGTTACCTGTAAGCAATGGCCATGGTTCCTGCCTCACCCAGACTCTTCGGCGGCACCGGATCGCCGCTTGGATTTTTTATTACCACGGAACTGGCACCCGTGAGATCTGCGTGAACGTACAGATCGCCCGCACGGAGATAACGCTTCACGATCAGCTCGTTTTGCTGTTGATCTCTTCCACCGATTACTGCAAGAGATAACATTTTTTTACAGCTATAAGCAAAGCCTGCATAGGTTGCTTTTGCAACGAAGATAATATTTTTAGTAATAATATCGAGTCCATTCTACATCGACTCAATGGAACCGATTAAAATTCTGTAACAGACTAAAGCGGGACTCACCGAGATAATTTTCCGAGGTGATGAACCAATAAAATTTCTCGAACCAGTAAACCTTTCTCGCCTTGTTGATGCTGTGTATCGCTTGAACTTCCTTGAGCGTTTGTTTAGTCTTTCTCTCCGCCGATTTCAACGCCTTATCCTGCGACTCAATGGTCTTCTGTTGCTTCTTGGCCGCCGATCTTTTCTGGCTGTAATATCTCGTTGCGTTCGCGTATGCGGAGTGGGCCAGATCTATGTCGATGACCATGGGTTTTATGCCCTCCTCCACGTCGTCGTCGTCGTCATCGGCCTTCCCGTCGTCGTACGGATCGGTAAGGTAGAGCGACGCGTGATTAGTTTCCAACTTCAATTGCTTAACAGCCGAAGCGACCGGATCTCCCCGAGCTCGGGCCTCCGCAAGCAATGCCTGAATATCCGGCCACGACATCTGATTAGCGAGAGCGCTCTGTATCGCGAGTATCGCGTTGTCAACCAGGCTCTGATTTCTCGTTATCAATTCGGCCTTGAGTTTGTCGATTTCCTGAGTTTTCTCCAAACTATCGAGCCTGTGATCGTGATCCTTCCTCACGTTTTCCAATTTCTTGAGAGCCTCGCGCTCCTGCTGCAATACTTTCAGATCCAACTTTTGTCCCTCCATCGTCGAAAAATATTCGTCAACGGCAAGATCGAATTTATCGAATTCTCTGTAGGGCTGATCCTTGTACTGATCCAAGAGCATGGGATGAAAATCCACGTTGGCGAGAATGAATTCTTCGCTGCCATCCTGGAGACGCTTCACTTCTTTCTTCTGTATGATGTAACCTCCAGCCGGATTTACCTTGGCGTTCTCGAGTATGCCGTCGGCCTCTTTGAGGGCCATTACAAGTCTGTCCATATCGTCTGCGACACTGAAACCCTTGTCGATCTTGCAGCCGAGAGCGAAACCCGCTTTCAACAGAACGTGATCGATGAGCGCCGAGCCGAATTCCAATAAGGGATTCAAAATTTTCTTCAAACTCTCGCCTTGCTTGGCCTTCTTCATGTGCTCAATTATGTCCTCCTTTGGTGGCATCGTTCTCGTGCGCGCGCGGTCCTGCGGATATTTTTCCTTTACAGCGAATCTGAAATACATAATTCATCAATAATTCACTTTTTTAGGAAGATATTTTCTTTTGCTCTTTATTGCGTTTTTTTTCTCCATTTCACCTTATCTTGTCGCCTTCGGTGTGAGGTCTCAGTATATTCATTATAGTCATTTCATGATCGGCGAGAACGATATTGCCTCTGTCATAGAGTTCCAGTATAACATGGTAAGCAGCTTCGCCACTGCCGAACTGCAGATCTACAATTCTGTCCGTTCCAATCTGTTTCAGACTCTCCAGACGTTTGTTCTTCAGATGTTTTCTCATCTGCAAAAAACAGATATATTAATGCTATAATAATATATATTATAATATATATTATAATAGCATATTATATATTATAATAATATAATATGCTATAATAATATAATATAATATGCGATAGAGTGGCGGACGTGGATGCGCTATCAGCGAATGCAGTAAAAGCTGAAACTGTGAACCAATTTAAGGGGAAGTGAAATATGGCGGCCAGTAATGAAAATTGTAATAAACTTTTCTCAACGATGCTAATTTTTTTTAGGAAAAGGCAAATTCAAACTGGACGCGCAAGGTAATTTTGCATCAGGGTCGAATTCATTTGTCTCTCAAAAGAATTAGTACCATTGAATAAAGTTAATTCAAAAATTGCGACCATCTCTATCGTATGCACAGCTGTTTCACTTCCCCTTAAGAGCAGATAGATTGCCAGATATATTTCGACTTGGTTTATAGATCAAATATACCTTCATGGAAAATCCTGAAGGAGCAACATTTTTTGGCCATTCGAACGCAGTTGTGTGCATTCTGTTGCCAGATTCCAGTAGAAGAACGGACTTCTCTTCGCTCCGTTGAAGACGAATCAGATAAGTGCGACGATCGATGTCATAAATCTGATTGACTCGCATGCCGATCAATCTGTTGAAGAGAAAAACGAAAAAAGAAAACTATGTCATCGAATTGTGAGTGCGAATGAAACAAAATTACGGTGAAAAAAAAGGAGGAAAATTGATACTTGAACGTGTCGTGACAATGATTTATATCGATAATTTGACGATACATTACCTCTGTAACTCCACAATGGAGCACACGAGATCGAAAGTGTCGAACCGCGTCTTCATCTTTTATCCTTTCGGCAGCATAAAATGAAATTGAATTGAATTGAAGAATTGAATTGAAATTGAAATGAAATTGAGAATCTTGTCAGAGAATGAAAAAAAATGAGGTTAACTCGAGAAACGTTAACGTGCAGAGGGGTTTGCGATTGTGAGCAAGAGCGTTAGTGTTATCGCACTGTCATTGGGAAACGACGCGGTGTCTTACCGACACTCGATCTTACAGGGACCTTTTGTGTTGCGGATAAAATTGAAATTGCGATTCGCTGAGATAACTGTGTGAATGCTCGGACACGTCCCAGTTGTCGACACTCCTACGCAGATTTAATTTGCTCAGAATTTAAGTATCAGAAATCCAATTTGCCACTTGTATTTACAAACATTATTTAATGCATAGAAAAAAAATTATTCAAGCTTCAAGCCTAAATTATTTTCTATTGTATTTTTGTTAAGAGGAAGTGAAATACCGCGGTTGGTAATGAAAACTGTACTGAACTTTTTTCAAGGGTCCTTTTTTTTTTTTAGAAAAAAGGAAATTCGAGCTGGATGACCGCGGTAATTTTGCACACGGCCCGAATTCATTTTTTTACAAACAAAAAAAAAAAATAAAATCTTAACAATCGAATGTGTAGATTTTTAATTTTTTTTATTATTCAATTATGTGAATAGTACATATGTAAAATGCACAAAGATTATCGGTAGGATTTCTGGTAGCGTGCCCTGGCACCCGGACCACCGAATTTCTTTGGCTCGCAGCGTCTCGGATCAGCTACAAGGAGGGTACGATCGTACTGAATGAGAATGTCCTTGACTTCCTTCTTGCTGGCTTCATCGACATCTGCGGATAATTCGAACAACGATATAAGTTTCTCACAAACAATTTCAAAGTTAGTTTTGTAGCCGACAGTTAGAAATATCTTGCTATTAGCGGTGCTGCGATAGTGTTACTCTTACACTTTTGATAGTAAGCGACGAGAGCTTTGGAAATTGCCTGCCTGATGGCATAGATCTGGGCAACGTGACCACCGCCATTTACTCTGACCCTGATGTCAACTCCGGAGAACTTTTCCTGAGGAGGAAAAACAAAATAAATGAATAAATGAACTATTATTATACCTTACAGAGATTAAAAATACAGAGTAAGGAAAGCGTAATTGTGCTCCATCCGAAAGCGTACCTTTCCGAGAAGAAGGATCGGTTCCTGCAGTTTGTATTGGAGCACGCGCGGCTCCACCAGCTCGAGCGGGCGTCCATTGACACGGAGGATTCCACGGCCGCGCTTGCAGTAAGCTACGGCAGTCGCGCTTTTCTAAATCGCAAAAAAAAAGAAAAAAAGAATGTCAAAAGTACATTACAAGTATATTAAAAATACGAAAATTTAAACTTTTTTTTTTAGTTCGACGTGCACGCGACGAGAAATAAAACATCTGAATAATGGCGCGATGAAAGTAATGATATTTTTAAAAACTGTATAGTGATTTAATTTTTAAGGTTATGCGAACACGCAGGTGGACAAAACGATATATTGCCATTGAGAAAATTCGCTCACCTTGCGTCCGAAGACTTGCACCGAGTGGTTGGGGACCTTCTGCTTCTGTACCTTTTTAACGATAAATGTTCGATAGTTAGTAACAATTGTGTTAAACAAAGCTATAATATTTGCAAAGTTTAGCTTCTCACCTTCTGCATTTTGTCGAGCACGTCGTGAAAAAGGAAGTGGGCCGCTGGGCGGTGGGTTGTTGTCGCCGCAAACCGGAACTGCCCTAGTCAAAGCAACTTTGACTTTGAACACGAGCCAAAGTAAACAATATCAATGATAACGACAAATTATCGAATATTACCCGTCGATTTCGCATCAATCTTCATACAAGATTCTGATCTTACGATTAATCGTAAGTAATTCATAAAATTACCGTCAAATTGACTGATGCCAAAATTACGGTAATTTTCAATCCTAAAACTTACCACACACGTGTTTGGCTTGAGTCGGCTCGAGTCTTTTTCGTGTGCACAATTCTTAATACCGATCGTTCGATTGAAAGATGTATTGATGATTAAAAAAAAAAAAGAAAAGATGCTCAATAATATAAAAATGTATCAATAATCAAGAAAATTATCTGTCAGAGGCGAAAAGTGTATCACGAGTAGTTGAGATTGACGTTCGGATTTAAATAAAAATAGACGATGGATCTGTTTGTTGTCAACAGGTAAAATGCAAAATTTGCTTATCATATACATTTTCCTCGGTAATCAAAACATTACTTTGCTTTTCTTTTTCGAAGATATGAGGGCGAAGAGCCTGCAAAAACCGAAAGCTCGAATAATCATCTTTCGGAGTTGCTCAAGCGGATCGAAGAAAGAAAGAGGCAAAAAGCTGCCGCAGTCAGCAAGGAAAAAACTGATGCACCGAGCAAGGAAAAACCTGATGCACAGAGCGAGGAAAAAACTGTTGCACCAAGCAAGGAAAACATTTCTCGGAAGAAAGGCAGGAAAAGAAAATTGTCTAAAAAAAGCGAAGCTTCGAGCGTATCGATAAAGGATGAAGACTATAGCGAACCTTCGATCAAAACAAAACAAACTAAGATCGACGATGCTGAAAACGCGCCGGATCCGACCGGAAATTTTACGATACTGGATGCTGGATTACAAAAGCGAAAGAAACTTGTTAAAAGAGTATTGCCAAGATGGTTGGCACATCCGGAAATTATTTCTTCGGATCTTGGGAGCGGGCCTTTATTGGACAATTTGGACAAGGAATTGGATCCTCGTCTGGTAACAATTCTGAAATCTAACGGCATGGAGAAATTGTTTCCGGTGCAATGGAGCATCGTTACATGGCTCTTGAAATGTAACAGAGACAGAGAAAGGGGGTTGTGGCCCAGAGACACTTGCGTATCTGCGCCGACCGGTAGTGGTTAGTATTAACATAACTCGAATTGTTCAAATTTAATCCATTTTTTAGCCATTGGAACAATAATTTTTATTCTTCAAAGATGGCTGTTTCTAGGGAAAGAAAGTTGGAGATAAAAATGTTCATATCACTTCCTCATAAAAGTTGCAAATTGAAATTTCCCACATGGCTTTCTCATAAAAGCTGCAAATTGAAATTTTCCATATAGCTTCCTCATAAAAGTTGCAAATTGAAATTTTCCATATGGCTTTCTCATAAAAGTTGCAAATTGAAATTTTCCATATGGCTTTCTCATAATGTTCCTTAGTTGCAAAGCTTTTTCTATGAGGAAGCATTGTTCCGTATGTTTAGCTTCCTCATAGAGGAAACTTCGCAAATAAAGGAACACTATGAGAAAGCCATATGAAAATTTTCATTTTCAACTTTTATGAGGAAGTAAAAAAAGAAGAAATGAAATTTATTCAAATAATTATATTGATATTTTCATGTCAGAGCTATGGAAAAGGTCCAAAGTAGAGCCACAGATCTGGGCACATTTTTTATTGCGCACCTATTATTGTACCACGAAAACTGCAATCAATTTGTTTTCTTCTCAGGTAAGACACTGGCATACGTTTTGCCAGTCGTCCAAGAGCTGCAATCGCGTTTGGTACCAAAAATTCGATGCTTAGTCGTGTTACCGGTACAGGAATTGGCTGCGCAGGTTTACAAGGTTTTTCTCACGTACAGCGCAGGCACGAAACTTAAAGTTGGTCTATTGACAGGAGCATCGATGTTTCAAGAGGAGCAGATAAACCTCGTGAAAAAAAGTAAATTTCAACGAAATGTATAATGCATTATATACGTATTTGGTTTTTGGAATAATTTACAATCTTTAATTTTAAGCTCAAAATGGACATTACGAGAGCAGGGTCGACATAGTGATAGCGACACCGGGTCGTCTGGTAGATCACATCGAGAAAACCGAGGGATTTTCACTGGCGGATCTAAAATTTCTCGTCATCGACGAAGCCGATCGAGCGATCGATTGGTTGCAACACATTCCAGCACCGCACTCACGTTCGCCACCACTCACCCTGGGAAATGTGCTTAGAAGGTTCGCTTATTGGGTCATGTCAATAATATAGCAATTATTGACATGCTGTTTTATATCAATCATATAAAAATTATTGGCATGTTGTCTCATGCTAATAATATAATGATAATACATTTTTCAGCGAGAATCGACCGGCACAGAAGCTCTTGTTCAGCGCGACCCTCTCGCAGGATCCTGAAAAGTTGAGCAGACTCGGCCTCTTTCAGCCAATACTCTTCACTTCGGTTGTTGCATCGGGCAGAGACGACGACATTGATCTCGACAAAGAGGCCGAAGATTTCGTGGGACGTTACACGAGTCCGAACGAACTGGAAGAACGAGCCGTACAGTGCAGTGCGGAATACAAACCACTGGCTTTGCATCAGTTACTCACGGCAAGCGCAACTTTCGAGAAAGCGCTTGTGTTCACAAATTCCGGCGAAGCTGCTCATCGCTTGGCACTTCTTCTGCGTTCGCTGCTGAAAGAGAAGTGCATCGTCGTTGGGGAATTGTCGGCACAGATGTCATCGAGAGAACGTACCTGTGTACTCGAAAAATTTGCCACCGGAAGTATTCACGTGTAAGTTCAAAGAAGGGGCTTCAACTCTTCGAAAATAATCGGCAATCTGACCTACTCTTATTCAATCGATAGACTAGCAAAACCTGCAAGCCATTATTTATTTATTTATTTTCTCTGAAGGCTCGTATGTTCCGATGCTTTGGCCCGAGGCTTAGACATTCCCGGAGTAAAATTAGTCGTGGCTTACGATCTTCCGAAACACATAGCGGGTTACATACACAGAGCCGGCAGAACCGGCAGGGGCGGAACCCCCGGTACAGCGATATCGCTTCTCATGTCGAATCAAACTGCTGCTTTCACCCAAATGTTGAACAACGCCAAGAAAACAGTGCCGACAATCGAGATTCTCGATTCCCTTGAGGATGTCGCTGAGAGAGTCAATTATCAGAACCACATTGAAAGATTGAAGGAAACGTTGATCAAGGAACGGGCGGACTTGTCGGAGAAAGTGAAATCTGCTAAACGTAGACACGGTGTCAAAAATTAAAGGACTCACGAGCACAAATTGTACAGAAATTATCGTGCGTTAGATGAATTAAAAAATTTGTTTTAACATCGATAATAACATTTTATTGTCCGGAGTAATAATATTATACTTCATACGTCCTCCCTTAACTCCTATTGGTTAATTGTGTGTGTTTTTTCATCAATCGGATTTTTAGTTCTATATATATATTCGTTAACCCTTTATCCCAACGAAGGCCCAAGTATTCACAATTTGTTAATTTTTAAAAATTTATATTATATAAAAGATAAACGACATTATTTTTTATTCGATAACGACACAGACACAGTTTTCTTTTTTATTTTTATTTTTTTTAATTTTGTTGTTTTATTACTATTATTGCTGCATGCTGGATCGATTCTTTTGAGACAGATAGACACGCGCTATGCATACCCTTTGGGGATCGGCAAAAATCGTGTTTCCCGAATTTACGTAAAGATTTTATTTTAATTTTTCTTTTCTTCGTTTTCGCGAATTTAGGCACGGAAAGAAGCATTGCGATAGGGCAAACAGATCGGGATGCAACCAACAGCTTTTGGCGAATTTATCGGTGCCTCTCAGCCGATTAGTCCTTGGAAGCGGATTGATTTCGATCCTAATGTAATACATAAGACTCGAGCTTCGAAAAAGTAAAACTTAATTTATAAAAAAACAATTTTTATCCGAAGCTTTTATCGGGAAAAAATTGTGTAATATCTATATCGTTACCTCGAGACAGTTTGCAAACTTTGCGTTATTTCATTGCGCTCAAAAAAGATCCGGAGTCCAATTTTCTCAAATTCAGTTTAAAGTGTATTTACGTTGAGATTAAGAATATACAAGGCTTTTATTTATTTTTAAGCGTGTCCGAGGCAGTTGAAACGAATGAATTTGATGTCTATCGGTCTCTCCGGAAAATACTCTGTCGTTCTTGTTTACTTTTATTTCATTCACTACGAAGCATTTTATTTCTTTACCTGAAAACGTTTAGAAATTTTATTTTTTTTTAAATCTATTTTAAATCTCACGGTATTTATTGTGTAAAAAAAATGTTTGCTCAAGTGCGACAGAGTATTTTTCTCCTGGTCTACATTGCAACATATCTCGAAGTGACGATACAAAGTCGTGCCTACTGATACATTATTCAATTTTTTAATGAACATATTTTGATATATCAACCAGTTCTTAAAACTTAACTGACGAAGTGTGTTATGCCGTTAAAAAGAAAGTTCACTTTTCAGCAGGTAAAAAGTCTCGTCAATCCTGACTGTAAGTAATTTGAGTCTCGAGATATGTAAAACTTGAAATACACCGCGATTGGCGAGCATTTTCGGTCAAGCGTGTAGATATATCGTCAGCATATTATTCGTTGCGTTACGAAGACATCTGACGAGCAAGTTAATACATTTATTATCAATGTTACAATGATAATTATACAAGTTTCTCTGCTGCTTGCGCGTCTTTTGGGAAACGCGATGCCGTTTACTCGTTTAGTATGTTACATATCTCAAGCCGTTCAATATTTCACATATAAAATCTAGCGTTCGTTCGGCGTCGCATCGACTCGTCGGTAGCGCATCTTAAACATTTTTTTTTTTTTTTTTCAACGATCACTATATGATATTTACATAGTTATATTTATTATTATTAATAACAATAATAATAACAATAATAATAATAATCATAATAATAATAATAATCATAATTATAATAATAATCATAATGTACTGGTGTATTTACATACATAAAACGTGGTCCTATCTGATTCATATGTGTCGTTGCCGTATATATGTATCTGTATATCGCCTCCGTACACCGTATCCTCAATTAAAAAAAAAAAAAAAGAAAAAGTAACTTTGAAGTATCTTAAAGTTTCAAATTCAAAAGTTCCGCAACGAAGCCTGTATAATCCACCTTTTTCGAAGAGCCTCAATGTTTCGGGCTAAAGCACATGTTTTTTTTTTTTTTTAATACTTCGAAAATAATGGAAACTTTGCGCGAGTGAAGAGAGATGGTTAATTTTCTCTTTTTTAAATAATGTTTTTAAATTATAATTTTTTTTTTTGTTTTTTTGGACCATTTAGGCAGAGAGACTTTCAACTGATATGGAGATAATAAATCCTCCGGCGACACCGCGGCACTCACTATATAAAGTATTTATTGTCGTAACTCCTGCATCGCCCACGCATTACAATTATCGATTATAGATTTGGATATTATATACGTGGAACCTATCACGAACTTGTCCGTCGCGTAAATCTCGTTTTGTTTATATATTTTAGGTAAAAAGAAAAAAAAAAAAAAAAAACATTATCTTCATTTCGATAGAATATTCAGTTGGGAAAGTAAAATATCGAATAGAGATAAACAATACATCGGATCAAGTCTGTTTTAATCAAGGAAGCAGCGAACCCAGTCTTATGCGCACGAGGATAGGCGAGCATCGAGCAAATCGTTCGTTCACACCGTTCAAGTTTTTTTTTTTTTTTTTTGTTCTTCATCTTCATATTTCAATCAACGATTTTCCTTTGCCTTCGACGAGAATTTTTAAAATTCTTTCGCAAATTTTGTGCGAAGAAAGGGAATCTAACGATTCTATTCGACTTACTTAGAGTCCCTCAAAAAGTCCTGCTATCAACTTTATTCTACTCGGGAATTCTTTTCATTTCCCTTTGTATTTACATAAAAAAAACCCTTGCGAGCTGAGCGAGAGGCGAATTCACCCAAAATCAGTGCACCCGATATTCGAAGCAGCAATGCCGATTTGTTTTTCTCCCACTTTTGGAAGATAGAAAAAAGAAAAAAAAAATCGGACTTGCACGGTCGTTTTACGAACAGCGATTTCGGAGAAAGCCCTCTCGAAGCCTCGAGGCAAGTTAAATATTGATATTTCCATAAATTACATTAAAAGTTGGCATCGTCCCGCTGTGAAAATTCAAAATCATATTACGCGCTCGTTCGTTCTATCGATTACGCTAAAAATTAAGGAAGACCGATTATTTTCCGTTAAACACGACGTTTCGTTCGTTCACATCAACACTTTAGCGAACATTTTTATCTGAGCCTCCGTGTGCAATCAGATGGTTTTTTTTTTTTTTTTTTTTTTTTAAAGCATGGATAATATCACCACTCGCCGATCACGCATGTGTTTCAGTTTTTTTTTTTTTCTTCTTTTTAACTTTATGATACATAAGATTTAGTGGAAAATATATTACGTTAGATCGGCAAGCGTCCAGTGAGAGCTCTCCAGCTTGCGGAGGTGCTCCAAAAAAAAAAAAAAAAAAAAAAAAAAAAAAAAAAAAAAAAAAAAAAAAAAAAAAGTTGGTCGGATTCCCAAACATAATTTATTTCACGTAAAACCCTCGTTTTCACGAAATTGTGAAATAAAATTTTGTACGATACTCGTGCGAAAACACGTTTTCTTAACGCGTGTGATTGCAAACTCACATTCGTCAGAACAAGTTTTTGTGCATCAGTGTCGTAATGTACTTATTATTACACTCGGTGCGGAAATGACAGTTTTACGCACGCTTCGCGTGTGTAAAAGCCCCATTTTCACACATCGTGAAGTAAAATTTGCTACGATACTAGGAGCGAAAAATATTTTCGTAATTCATTTGATTTGAAGCACTCGCCTTCCCGAAATAGTTTATCCGAACGCATGCACGCAAAAACCCTCTCACCGTTCCAAAAAAATACTGCCCATGCGTACAAACGCAATATGGTATTTTTTTTCCGCACTAGTGCGGGAAAGTGCTTTTCTGCACACATTTGCCAAAAACGAAAAGCGTCATTTTCGTGAATTTGTCAGGAGAAATTAAGCGAATTGCATTGCGTAAAAAAGGGAGTCCTAACTCGTGTTTCACACTTGTCAATACCCTTTCTACGCTCTTGCCATACAAAATAATCATTTTCGCACTAGTATCGTAATGCACTATTCGTTAGTTAAAACATTACTTTTTTCCCACTTTAAACTATCATCTTTGTGACAAAAAAAAAAAAAAAAACAAAAAAGCGACAATTGACAAGAACCATAAGGACACAGCTCTTAAGACGCAAACGGCAAATATCCGGGTGAAAAAAGAACTTTGCGATTCGGGCACTGGCGCTTCGTCATCCGATTTCCTACCCGTATATTGATACAGTAATCCCTCATTACATTTTTATATAACTCTAGGCTTCTAATATATCCGAACTAACAATCCACTCGGCCATTCTGCCCTATATCACTTGTTTCTATTTACACGATGACAAAGTGCCAAACGATTCTGACGTCCAGAGACACTCGCTTCTTCAACGACCCTTTAAAAAATCGAAACGAAAAAAAAAAAAAAAGTGTATTCACCGTGAACAATATATTTTCACTTTCAATATGGTTCTTTCTTTGCAAAAAAAAAAAAAAAAAAAAAAAAAAATGCTACGTTACGGAGTAGACTATTTTTGAGTAGTTAAATAAAGTTGAGTGGCTAAATAAATCCGCCAGATGCCATGGCGCAAAGCGTGACTTGCAAATGAAAAATTATGGATTTCGGGCGGATTGCCGCGCGCGCGCGCACACACACACACACACACACACACACACACGTGCCATCATATCACTTTCGGCTCGAAACCCTCGGCTTGTACGGATAATATAAATAATATGCATTCGAAAAATGATGCAGGCCTTCCCTCTTCATAGGACAAGAACGGCGGATAGTATTAAAAGTTGAAGAATCGTCACGTCTAATAGCAGGGGTCGTCTGGTGTTTGCGCCGTTGAGGATGACCCAGGGTGGTGATAGAGATGGAATCGTCAGTGGCCTCTCGGTGCGTTGACCCTCTTGCGTACTACCGCCCATTACCTGGGTCGTTCCAAAGTCGTTGTTGTTACCGAGATAATTACCCTCAGCCGCCCCTTCAGCGATGTCGTTCGGTCGACGATTAGACTTTTTTCTGCCGTTGTTAATTTTTTTCGTCTGCCTCGTATTTGTGTTCTTGTACAGGGTGCCGGGTGTAGTTTTCGTTGGAAGCTCCAATTCTGCAAGATAAAAGAAAACACACACGTACATTGACACGATGTACATTGACATTTGTTCATTGGCAGGTACGAATGGTACGGATATTGATGAGGATTCAGAAAATCGCAGGACCTCGACATTGCAGGATAGCGTGAGGAGAGGGAGCCGAACGTCAAAGCGTAAAGCGCTCTGACCGAAAGGAACTGCTGAAAACTACTGGAAAATACTAATGTGAGTATCCAGTGGATCAACTGCCAATAGACTAATGAACTGCTGTGAACTACCATCGACTGCTGATCATTAAAAACTACTGATAAACTACTGTCCGGTGCGAAATTGGCGAAATGCCGAAAACAACTGGATAGGTGGAGTAGTTGATTGCGGAAACATTAATGGGTATCTTGAGTACTTTTAACTATCCGTAGTAGCTATTGTAGTAGTGAAGTACCATGAACTACCAATCACTATAAACTACCAATAGACTACTGTCCAGTTTGAAATTGGCGGACTGTTGAGAATTGGTGGAAAAGTTGAATAGTTAATGACTCAACGTTGCTGAGTATTTTGAGCAGTTAACTGCTGAACTTTACTGGATATTTTGGATGGTTAACTACCCGAAATTACTATAAATGTCTGGAACTTAAATACTCGAAAGTACGATGAATATCCGATAGTTAACTGGGCACACGATTATGAGTGTCCACTAGGTAACTACTGGGAATTGTCTGTAGTTTTCAGTAGTTCACTAGTCATTATTGCATGAGTGTCCGGTTAGGCAGTTACTGGTAACTGCTTGTAGTTTTCAGTAGTTCACCAGTCAGCATTGCCTGTAGTGTTTAGTCGTTCTACTTGCAAGTTCCCAGCAATAACTACTGACTCTTGAGAGCTATTGGAATTCCCTAACGGAACTGCTGCAACCATGGGATTCGGAGTTGAATCGTCGTCGTAGTCGCACTGGGCTTGACTGGACATACATCTGCGAGTTGCAATGACTATGACGAGACACCGAGTGCACTAAAACGAGACCGATCGCTTTGTTCGAACTTTGAACCATTGTGCAACTTTGTTTTGATGAACTGGAGCGTATCCCCCCATGCAACCACAAATCAAATAAATGAGACTACACGACAGCAACAATTGTCGCGAGGGTTACAGGAAAAGCGACGTTGAAATAAAGCTAACACGCGAGTCTAGAGCAAGTCAAAATTGTGAACACTGTGCATTAGTCTATCGACGTCTCCCGATAGTCAACTCAGTTTCATTAGGGTAATTACTAAAAAGTACGTATGCAGTAGCTACTGCAACGCGCCCAGTAACTGCCGAACCTCTAGCGATCACTGCTGGATCCCCAAAAGTTCTTCTCGGCCAGGGTCTCAGGACGACGCGCCACGGACATGAAAAGACCAGTTTACATTGATAGCCATTTTCACAGTTGATGGATTCATCAAAGCGACTACCCGCTGGGGACGCAAAGCTCGTTTTAATCCCCGATTAAAAAAACGAAGAGGAAGAACGAACAAAATGTCTAGCCGTCTTCTAATGGGGGACTCGGCGAGTTTTCCCATCGGCGGCTCCGTCCCACCCAAGAGGCTGCACCTGTTGCACCTGGCTCAGGCAATCGCGGCACTAATTCGCCGGGCTGGCGGTGACGAAGTTGCCGCGGTAGCTCGCCACGAAAACAGCACGACGGAGGAGGGTCCTTCGTACGATTTAATTTATCCTCACCTTGCAAACGAACCACGTTCTCGGCCTTCCCAAGAGCGTTCACCGCTGAACATGCGTATCCTCCGAAGTCCCGCTTATCGAGACCGTGAATCGTCAAGTTCATCTGCCACGCGTAGTCGCTCAGAAGAAATTCCGTCATCGTGTATTTGTCGCTCGGCAATAGTCTGTCGCCTGTAATTTTATTTTATTTTATTTTTTTTTATTTATTTATTTATTTATTTTTTCAGCGAAGATGCGTTTCTCTGATATTTCAGAACGATACTTAATTTTTCGACACACTGGAAATATTTCTGAAACATAGTAAAAATTTTCAAACACGAAACATGAACAATTAATTGTCTGAGACATTATCAAAATTTTGAAATATTTTTCATTTCGTGTGTTGCCGAAATATTTTCACGATCTTTTCCGTGTTCATAAAATATCTCGGAAACATTTGAATTAAACATCTTTAGTCGGACAACAAAAGAAAATATTTTCAAAATGTTTTAAAAATATTACTTAATTACAACTTAACATCGATAACATATTTTCACTATTTCAAAAAAAATATATATATATATATATATATATATATATATATATATATATATATATATATATATTTTCGAAACTTTTCACAAATATTTCCGTGCCATGTGGGAGGGTATCTCGATATAACGCGAACGCACTGACCCTTATCCCTGTACCAAGTGTTCATCGAGCGTGGCCACGCTTCGACGTAACACTGAAGTATCACGTCACTGTTAACCGGCGCTGCGACAAGTTGATTCGTCACTTTGATTAGCGGTTGAACTGAAACAGAGCAAGTAGGAGAGAATCAGAGAGGATCAATGACATTCTCTGCTCGCCGATACGATAATCGTTCAGCGCAATCGATTTATCGTTATCGTTAATAAAAAAAAAAATTGTCACGCTATTTTTTTCATTCTCACGAGTGACTCGAGTTTTTAATTCGACTATCATTGAATTCGCAACAAGTTAATTTTTGACAAAGTTTTTTCAACTTGTCAAGCGTATCGTCCCGGGAGCAGCGTGAATAATGGTAAAAACTGAAGTTTACACTCGAACATGGCGAAATTGCTCGGATCTTTGCGACGAGTTGTGCGAACGTTAGTCAAGCCAAGATGTGTGGATATTTCGAATGAGAACGATTGTTATCGTCTCGTAAGAGATTCCAAACGAACAATTAATGTCTGAACGAATAGATCGAAGTTGAACCAGCGACTAACTACTGGATCGCGAGTATGTCCCGTATAAGTGGGCAATTATCGGAGGTTTATTCAGGGACTCTGTCTTCGACATAATATTGATTGTATGTGTGCGGTAGCAAGTGGAGAAAGACAACAGTAGTTCTTAGTGCGACGAATAGTTTTTGAGGACAACGCTTCCATAGATAGCTTCTGATAATATATATATTCAATTATCGTTTGAACTATAATTGAGGCTGCAACCGTGATTGTTCGTCATTCTCGTAACTATAAAAAACGAAGACTTTACCCTTGGGAACGATTTTTTTGTTAATGGCAAGAAGTCAGCACTGTTGCTTTTACTGTGACATTTTTTTTGTTTTTTCTCCGTGCGTAAAGCCTTCGCGATTGTTGTACGTACAATGCACTTGTACGGAGTATCGCTTGCTGACCGTGGGTGGAACGCCGTTGCTTGCGATGCACAGATACGAACCCATTTCGTGCCTCAGAACGCCCAACAAGTTCAGGCTCTCTCCGTCTATCGATTTCCGGGCTGTAGACAGAGAGAAATAATCATTTTTTTTTTTTTTTTTTTTTTTTTTCGCCATACAACGATCTATGTTGATTGTCAAAATCCGTCGGGATACGAAGAGGCGCCATCAAACGTCCACTCGTTTGTTATAACGAAAAATTCAATAGTTCAATTTAACAGCGAAAAAAGAGTTGCAAACGTTTGCAACGAAATTGCAAAAGTCGACTTACCATGTGATCAAGAGTCAACAGTCGACGCGCGGTTCGTATTACCTTCGTAATAACTGTCAACTTAAGAACTTTAGCTTGCTCGCGTGTAGTTTTACACATGTGGAGTACATTGAACGTTCTATGTTTTGAAGTTGTTAACTTTGACGAAGTGTAACAACGAAATTTTGTACATTCACAAATATGTCACACGTGAATACGTAAACTTTTTATGGTTCAATAAAAATGCGGTTGTACAGTTTTTGATCTGTTAAATTGAGCGAGCGTCAGATATTTGCGGTGTACCATTGAACGAAATCGTGAACGAGCGTACGATTGAACGTTGCTCGATCGAAGGTGCCTCGGAACTAGAGGTGAATAAGAGAGAAACATTTTCTTCGGTACAAAAGTTGTTCCTCAAACACGCACCTTTCAACATCCTGTCGAAATTCTACGCTCATACAGTCCATCGCCATTTACCTCCGGCCCATCCGTTTTCACTTCGCAAATTTACAACCGTGTGTTTTGTCGAGAGGAGAGCGGGAGAAAATGGGCACAGCCGAGCAAAACGGGACAATGAGACAAAACACAATTGGCCAATGACTTTTGGATTTGTGTGGCGATGATGAGACGTCGGGTAAGAGGGATTTAATGAAAGTGGATGTGTCGTCGGGACAAAATGGAGCATCGAAGAGTTACTGTAACATTGAGTTTTGCACCTCGCTGTCCAGTTTTGTCCCGCTGTGCCATTTTGCACCGTTCTTCCCCCCACTGTGACACGGAGGTGTCGATAAGAACCGTCTTTTCGTAAGATCGCTGTCTACATCGACGGCAGTCCGACTGGACGCGCGAATATTCACTCGGAAAGCGATCCGTGTGAATATTCGCGCAGTTCTGGCAAGTACCACGAGTGCATCCCTTACGTTGTCTTTGTCCGTCCTCGCGTTGAATGATGTCTCGACCGTCTTCTCGTTTCCAGACGACCGTCGGTGTCGGCGTTCCGGTTGCGACGCATCGAAGGGTGATGTTTCCGCCTTCTTTCATCACCAAACCATCCGAGGACTCGTCGTCCATTATATCCGGTGGCACGACGACTTTCATCGTGCCCATCTTCAGTGATCATGCGAATGATAATTAAGCACATTATTAAGCATTCCTTCACTGAGAAAAAAAAAAAAATTGGTTGGATTAACCAAAAGTCACGGTGAAATAGTTCAAGGCTGTTACTTGTTTGGTACAAGTAAAGCGTTGCTTGGTACAAGTGAAGCATTGCTTGGTACAAATAAAGCATTGTTCGGTACAAACAAAGCATCATTTCGTTAAACGATCATTTGCTTCAATTCATTGAAACATTGTCGATTGAAAAAAACATTCTTCTTGTACCAACAAAATGCCCTTTCGAACGTATTTCACCGCGCATTTGCTTAATCCAACAATTTCTCTTATCTCAGTCCTCTTGTCCACTCGCAGAGGATGGCAGGCCATGAAAATCCACTCGAATTACCCGTTCGACGCTTCCAGTCAGAGAGAGAGAGAGCTACGTCCGGATAATCGCGAGCTCAAGACGCTTTAGCGTTTCTCACGTCTTACGTAAGAATGTTATCATAGTCTTGCGTTAGGGAATACACAAGAGGCTCGCCAACTTTCATTTCGTCGTGAGAGTTTCGGTATCGGACAGTCGCAGAAAAGAGGGTAAGGTTGGAAAGTTTTTACGGTTGCGCAGAAGGTAACTTCCACTCGGAGTGACGGTGTCATGGGCCAAGGATGTCGAGTAACCATTCTCGTTGGACGGTCAGATAAACCCAGATGACCGTAAACCTAGACGACTCGCCGGAAGTAACGGATTCGTATAAATGTGTGTGTGTGTGTGTGTGTGTGTGTGTGTCTCTCTCTCTCTCTCTCTCTCTCTCTCTCTCTCTCTCTCTCTCTCTCTCTCTCTCTCTCTCTCTCTCTCTCTCTCTCTCTCTCTCTCTCTCTGTGTGTGTGTGTGTGTGTGTGTGTCTGTGTGTGCACCCCGAGGAATTCGGTATAGGGTTGGGGGGCGAATAGTGGATGAAAACCTTTGGCGGACGAACGCACACGACACCGTGTGAGCCCGTATGGGTGTTGGGAGCGGAAGCGGCGCGCACAAGCCGGACGAGGCCGCAATCCCGTGTATCGGGCAATCAAGTCGGATAAAGATATCGCGACTAATCCGGCATGATTGAACGTATTCGTGGTAGCGGCAATGGAATAGCGGACTAGACTGTGCTCGATGGGAAAAGCTTCGACGCATCGAGTGCTCTTTTTTTTTTTTTTTTTTTTTTTTTTCTTTTCGTGACTCTCGTCATTTATACACAGGGTCGCTCGAAATGCCGGTGTGATCCAAGATCGCGTCGAAGGCGCGATTGACATTCGCAATGGACTCTGATGACCAGATGATCCGTGCGAAAGATCGTGTGACGAAAGAGCAGAACTCCTGGTTAGTCTCACCTGGCTCAGCATTGGATCGGTGTTCACCTGGCACATGTAAGTGCCCGAGTCATTTTTTTGAACGTTCGAGACGTGAAGCATCCACGTGTTGTGCCCATTGTGGGTCACGGACAACCTTGGGTTGTGGGCGACCATGTGAGTGTGGATCGCGAGAATCGCTCTGGTATCCGCCTTTATCCAAGCTACCTGCACAGTAAAAAATAATGGTGTACAAATAATTTTGTTAAATGCATACGCCTTTATCCAAGCTACCTGCACAGTAAAAGATAATGTTGTAAAAATAATCTTGTTAAATGCATCCGCCTTTATCCAAGCTATCTGCACAGTAAAAAATAATTTTGTTAAATGTATCCGCCTCTATTCAAGCTACCTGCACAGTGAAAAATAATGTAAAAATAATTTTCTTAAATGTATCCGCTTTTATCCAAGCTACCTTCACAGTAAAAAATAATTTTTTAAAAATTCATCCGCTTTTATCCGAGCTACTTGCACAGTAAGAAATAATGTTGTAAAAATAATTTTGTTAAATGCATCCGCCTTTATCCTAGCTATCTGCACAGTAAAAAATGTTGTAAAAATAATTTTGTTAAATGCATCCGCCTTTACCCAAGCTACCTGCACAGTAAAAAAAATCATTTCGCAAAATCGCCATACGAAATTTCGTAGTGAATAATTTTGTTAAATACGCGACAGGCTCGTCAGGTATGAATATTGGAAACCTGCCCTTTTATTTCCCGTGCAATTAACAATTTCAGTTTGCAAAACTAGAACCGAACGGTGCGATGAGAAAATTAACAACTAAAAAATTGTGGACGTTTGTGAGGAATATGTTGATAAAAAGTACAAAACTTTCATCACTGTGTAGAAGGGATAAACGTTTTAACCATTTGAGAATCGTCACGTGTCCGCGTACCTTGTAACCCTGCAGATAGTTGACGGTGCAAGTGAACGCGACCTCGCGCCCTTGGATGACGGTGTGGTTCTCCAGAGGATAAGGGAACTGAGGCTGAACTTCCGTCGTTATTTGACCTGGAATAATGATAAATTATTTATTAATCTATCGGATCGACGAGCGCATTGGGACCCGTAAGATTTCAATCCAACCCTCTCGTGAGTTTCGAGTCATTGAAAATCCGAGGAGTTTCCCGAAGTTTTCTTGGGAAACAGCAGGTTCAGCCGCCGCTATACATTTCCCCCGACGCACGAACGAGCAGCGGTCGATTAGATATTCAACGGTGTGGATCGAGTAGCTCGGTAGGTGGGACGAACGACATCGAGAGGGATTCACACGAGAGGAACGCATATTCTTCGTCGTATATCGGAAATTCTTGTATGCGCTCATCCAAGAGAAGGCGATAAATGGAAAAATTCTCGAATCTCGGAGGGCAATCGTAATCCGGGGATTGGCCGTCAACCCGAAAGACGAGGGGTGAGCCGGCGCGAGGGAGATCGACTCGAAACCGTCGTTCTCGTGGAAACGGGGAATTTTTATAGTTTCGGCCAGAAGCATGCGGGGAATTCTAATTTTGTCGGATTGCGTTCGTCTTCCCCTTATCGCCGCTGACTTTAAACTGGCAACAGAAATATGAACCGAAAAACTACCCGTGGGCGAAAGCTATCGTCCGACTATTGACGAACAACTGAACGAACCACCTTCAAAACTCTTCGTTCACAGTCGAACAATAACTTCCGCCTATAGCTAAACACAGTAAAAGATCATTTCGCTAAATCGGAATGCCAAATTTTCGTCAAAATAATTTTGTTAGATAAGTGAACAAACGAGTTTGTCACTTATTTGAATATACGAACGTATCATCATATTTCCTGTGTCATCGATGATTTTAGGTTGTACTACTTTTTGTTAAACTATGAAATTAACGAATAACAAATTTTTTCACGTTTGTGGACAATAAATTGTTGTAAAAAGTACAAACTTTTTTTTTTTTTTACTGTGCACTGTAAAAACAATTTGTTGGAAATTTAACGAACGGCACTGGAAGCTTTCATACATAAACTGTTTCTCAAGTTTCAAACACATGTGCGATGCAATTTTACAATAAAATTTTTATATTCAATGAAAATCTTTGTTAATTTCAGGCAAAAGATTTGTGACTTTGATATCTGATATTTTTATTTTACCAAAAAAAAAAAAAGTACATCAATGTTCAATCGATGTAAGTAATCTAAAAAAAAATGTCAAGTTCCAGTATATTAAATTTAGAATTAATTTTTACAGTCCAGTTTCTCCGTCTATATTTTCACGACAACCACGTCGTACATTCCTCGAAGACGTCACCCCGACGGTGGTATCGATCACTCCGAAGACCGCGATCTATCCAGAAGCGTCAACGACGGTGGTCGGTGGCGGATTGTTGCGTCGAGGAGGAGTCACCGATATAATTGAACTGTTCGGAAGTGGCCGGAGAGGCTCGTCGTGCCAAGACTAGGTATGTACAGCCTTGATCAAATCCGCGTACCATCGAGAGTGTATCCACTCTGCATCAGCGAGCCGGTACATGGGATAAACGACGAACCCGAGGGCAAAGCACGAAATTGGCATCTCCATTATTCGCCGCGTTTTCCGTACAGTCAACCGATTACTCATGTCGGCAAACATCAGAAATCAACTGAATCAAATTGCGGGGATCGGGCCGACCCCAAGACATCCACAATCTTGATAATTCACTGCTTCGCATTATACCCTGGAACGACTTTTCCGGACGAGAAAAGAATACAGTGTGCACCGAGGACGAGTGAGGAACACCTGCGTCTCGGGTTATACGTACTTTGGCCGGAAAGTGCCGAGTTAAATGTCCCGGTCGGATTTAGAATCGCGAACGGCACGGTACGTCGGGCTACAGCGGCTGGCATAGTCGGAGTTGGAATTCCAGAAATTCCCCGGAGATTGGAACGTTCACCCACGAAGGAGACGAACTAAAGCCCAAAAGTTACGCTCCTCATAGCCGTCTGTCCACATCTACGCTTGCTTCTCGAAAACTATTCTAATGCCGGAATGAGAGTCTTTTCTTTATCTTCTCCGACCGGTGGCGAACGGTCGGACGATTGCGTCCGAAGTACCGCAGTCTATGGCTTTCGTTTCACCGAATGCTAAACCGCGAAGGTGCTTCGAATTCTCGAGTCCGCACGAGACGGAGGAGAAAAATTTTCCAACCGGATATTCGACAGTGTGTCCGCTCTCTTGCCTCTTCGTTTTCCGTATGCGTCGCCTTCTTCGGCAAGTCGAAACGGAAGTGAGGGTGTCAGAGCTCTCCGAGTACTTGTCGGATCGGATCACATCCACATTGATTTTGGCTTTAAAAAAACGGGACTTCGGAGGAGGTGGAAGATGAGCGGATGTGGAGCGAGCTAGAAAGTTCAAGGAACGAAAATCGACAGACGCGTTGATTTTTGTCGCCGGATCTGGTCGCTCCTCCAAAATTGAAGGAACAAGAAGTACGTCGATGTACCGTTGCTGCCCTCGAAGTAGCAGTGGCTTCCGGTCTGTGTGCACGACGCTTCGACCTTCCGTAGCAAAGACGATGTTCCCGGATTCCCAGGCGAAGATCGATCGTTCCTTATATGCTCCTCACTCGCGGAGAAACCTTCCCCGACACCTTAATCTATCGACAACCATAATCATATTCGCGTCTATTCTCGAAATTCCATTTATCCATTCAATTCCCGAACGCCCCGGAGTTCGGAGGTTCGCGAGTCGCGACGATTCGCTTGTCGTGTATTTCGACTGCGCGCAAAACAAACGAGACAAAGATACCGCCAAACAAAATACATACGCATGCGAATGGGAACGGCATTGACGATTGTCACCGAAGCTAAAATCACACTGCCGGCCGGTCCTTTGCCGCACGAATACCATCGGTTTTGCTATAAACTTCGGCGACTCTTAACTTTAACATTAACTTTTGATATCGACGGTTTACGAGTGTAGACGTTCGTAAATTTGTTGCAATAAAGCTTTTCCGACAGCTGGATGTTATTATGGCGAACCGTGAGCTGGCTGTAGGTACTGCAATGGAAAAATAAACGAGCGGGACGGTTTTGGTTGTACCACCGGGGATCGTCACGTTAGCATAATCTGGAGAGACTGCGAATCGGATGGGTATCCACTTCGTATCGTTTCATTCCCTCCCAATTCCTTTCAGACGCCTCTATTCCGGTTCGCACCCGTATCCGCCGTAGGTGGAGCGACGATGTATGCGCCAAGTATATCTGTATATTGTCAGTCTTCCGTATCGCGTTTCGCGTTTCCAAGCTTGGTATTTTTCCAATACCAAACCCACCCATTTCTTTCTTTACCTCACTTTGTTTCCATCTCTGCTCGTTTCCTCGCCACCCGCCGCCGCCCCCCCCCGCCCCGCCCCCCGGGCGAGACGTTGAAAGAATACCGTTCCGGTCTTGTCCGTCCAGGATTGTGCGCGGCACCTTCGCTATTGTGATTTGTCCAAGGGGTTCCAAGAGGCGTAATAAAAAAAAAAGAAAAAAAAAAATGTGAAAAAAAAGTTTCACTCGAGTTTCTCTATGCAACAAGAGTTTTTGTGTGCGCGCGAACAGCACGTCGAACTTCGGTGTCCGATTTCTTGTCGTCGCTGTCCCGCGTCCCGAAATAATAGTCATTCTCGACGTCGGTTTTGCGTCACACCGATGTGCCAACACTGCCGTCAGATTCCATGGGTTAGAAACACATGGAGATTGAATTTCACTCGACGACGCTCTTGCCGTTGGTGCCGGACAGGACGGTACGCTTGAAGCCGATCTGACGTTAACTTAAACAAGACACTTTCGGCGAGTCTTCCCCGCTTCTGGCACCGTCGCAATGGTCTCTCCACTGATTCCTCGTTCGGTTGGCTTCCTCTCACGTCAATAGCAATTCCGTCGAGCATCGTTTACACGGTCTTTGGGATGTTGTGCCGGAGTGTCGCAAAGTTCCTCGATTCGGCTTCAGGATGAGAGATTAGTCCGGATGTTATTGCCTCGCGTCGCTCGTTCCTCGATTTCCCAACAAAAACTCTCGATATCACCGATAGAATTTAATATATTTTTCGGCGATTCACTCTCGAGCCCTCGGTGAGAGCGTTTTTTTCGACGAAAAACAAAGCTCTCAATAACCAAAAAACGTTGCTGCATATTCCGAGAAAAAATTGTCTCTATGATCGTTCGTCTCTTTGATTGACGTTCCTTTTTTTTTTTTATTGTCGCTGTTGTTGTTGTTGTTGTTGTTGTTGTCATTGCGGTACATCATCTCCATCAGCAATAAACTGCCACACGCTTGTACGTACAAAGGTTCGCCTCGGCCTCCCGACCCCGCGGAACTCGCGGATTTTTGTTTGTCCGTCGGTGCTTTTGAAAAATCGCACTAACGCAAACAAGACGCGGTAGAGGAAGAGACGCGGAGGGAAGGAAAAAAAAAAAAAAAAAAAGGGAATCCAAAGACTTGCGCGCAGGTCGGCTCGTTTGTTTGTTCGGCTAGGATTTCTCCTGCTCGTCCTTCTCTTTTCATTTATACGCATCATATACACGTTCCCATCCCCTCGGCGAGGCGGCTTCGCGAATGCCTCCACGTTGATCCATATACCATTGTGGGGGAAGCCTCGTTGTTTTTCGTCGGAAACATTTTTCAGCCGGGTGTCACAGGGTGGTTTTCACCGTCGAGGACCGAGCTGCGAACAGGTCCTTCCGGTGATACTCCGCGTGTATGACTGGTACAGTGATACTTATTGTATACGATACAAGCGGAACTCGGCTCGGCGGGGTCGGGCGTTGGCGCGGGGATGGGATTTCCGCATGCGGAATTTTGCGCCGCGACTGTTTTGGCCGAAAAATCGGAGATACGACGACCATCAGGCGGTTGGCGGGAGTGCGAGAAGGAGGAACGCATCGTCGGTGTAGCGAAAAGAGCAGAGCCGAGTAAAGCGGAGCAGCGAGGCAGAGGAAACTGTGGATTTCTTAGCCAGAGCGAGCGAGGTGGGGGACGTTTGCGTCGCAGTGGATTGCTCCGCAATGGCCGTACATCGGAGTAATAGATCGTCGGACCCAAGGGGTTTGTAGAATCCACTTAAATCCGCCATGATTTAGTTAGGTCGAGGGCGCCAGCCGATGGTGCGCGGGCTTCGCGGTCGCGAATTACGGCGCAGCTTTTTAGAGTGATAGGAACCGTTAAAAAGCTATCCGGCACAGTGCATGCCCACACCGCCACTTAATTATGCCCCGGCACGGACGAATTTATATCGTTGTATTGCACGGTTGCTCTACATGCCGCAGTGTCCCTTTAAATCATTTTCACTTGCTCTTTTGGGCTCTCGGTGTGTTGGTCTCTTCGTGCGTTGGCGCGCGACTCGGATGTCCGAACAAGTCGACTCCGAAGATTCCTCATCGCGGCGTCGGGACATCGTTGCCCTTCGTTTTGGAAAATATTTCCTCAAGTTCTTCGGCACGGTCGCACGGTGGCGGTGGGCGAAGGGCAACTTTTCTCTCTGCGCGCGTATTCGAGTGGGGTTCCGCGCCTCGGCGACGTTGAATTTTCCGAACACGTTGCTCGCAAGCGGCTCTCACCGAGACTCACCCGACCGACGTCGAATGGCACGTAAATAATTTCACGGCCCGCGAAGAAGAAACCCTTTCTTATCGCGTCACGCGGAAAAGACGCGTGCCTTTCGTCGAAGAAAAAGGCGGGCGAGAAAGAGTCGGACACGCTCACTTATTTTTCCGCCGCATTCTCCCCTCGACGGCTCTCAAGCCACCAAGATAAACGCGGTAATCGGCACTTCGAGTTGCAGTCGGGCATAAAATACTTTCGCTGACAATCATGCGACTCGCCAACTATGAAAATTATCAGGTTGGTCAACTGCGACGGTGCTAAAAAATTGATTCGATTCCGGAGTTTCGCAGAGCGCGACCGATGGACTGTCTCGTCGGCCAAGGACTGTGCCCGTTACATACGCGCGGTTCTCTCCGAGGTGGCCGGCGAGCACTCCACCAGACCACTATACCAGCTTCGCCCAACCCCTCCGTCACAGTATATCGAGGGTGACATGGCATTCCGCGCCGTGCAGCGGTGGAAATCTCATGAAAGTCTCGCTCGGAAGTTCGCCAGCCGTGCGAGATCGTGCGGGCCCGCGAAAGTCTCGGCTCTGCCAGGAGACGGTGTGGAACCAAGAGAGCGCGCGTAGCGCCGGAGCTACGAGCTCAGCCATCGGGGCGGTGGGACACGGATTTTCAATTTGCGACATCCGCCAGCGATCGGCTTACCGAGGGAGCCGTCCCCGCACGATTTTCCGCTCACAGCCGATAAGTTTGTCGCGGAGGGTGGGAGGCAGACAGTTCAGTTTTCCATATCGTTCGCTGTACAATACACTTACGGCTTTCGTCGTTCGAAAGCGAAAAGAAGAAAGAATCGCGAAATTGGAATATGCGTCGTGAACTTACATGAGCAAATTTGCAGTACCGCGACGAGAATTCCAGTTATGGCGATGCGCGCTGCCATGGGACCGAAGCAGTTCCTCAGCGACGATCGGTCGATCAAGCTCATCAGACTCGTTCGTTCCTCGGCCCTTCTGTGTCTGCAATAATCGAGAAATAAGCATGTTCTTCAGTGCATTCGAGGATCAATCTACCATCTACTCGTCGAATGCCCATTATTTCACCTCCACAGAGATAACTTCCTTGGGGACTTCGTGTGTTCCCCGCTAGTCTTGAGTTTGTCTCGGCAGATGATGTTAAGAAGATATTCTACTTTGTTGCCACAAGCTGAAAGGATCGTTCGTTTGCTCTTTCGGATTGAATAAAGTTTATTCTACACTAGCAAGTCAAGCCACCGGCAGACGACCAAAAAAACAACCGGTCGTTTTGTGCCGTTTTGACGACCATGAAGCAACCAATGAAACGACCATTTTGCTGTTTTAGATTTGGTCGTCTTTTCCTTTAACGGGCCAATAACGACCGAGGTAATGTCGTTGTTTTGGTCGCACGGTCGTCGCCCATACGGCACAAAACGACTGGTCGTCTTTTATGTTGTTTCGCGGTCGTTTTCAATGGTCGTTTGACCTGCTAGGGTAGCAGTGATTCCTGCATGTGTGTTCCTCTTTATTTCAGCCTATTCGCACATATGTATGTTATATCAAGCACATAAATGTCTAATGTTGATAAAGGTCAAGTCAATTGGCAAATTTGTAAAAGGTGTATTGCTAAAACAAATAAATAAATTCTATTTTCGTGCATTCGAGGTTTAATCGAGCGTTGATGAACAAATACGATTATTCTATCCGAACAAGGAGCGAATAATCGAGTGGTGTAGCCAGATGATTCTCTCCACTCTCTATAGCCGGTGTCCCAGGGCATAATTTAATTCCATTCGTCTCGAGAGGAGCCCTCGAGGTGGGCAAGAGCGGCCTCGAGTCTTGGCTCGTTATTTCGATGAGAGAAGCACTTGGTCCCTTTACTTTGGACAAGCATCGGCATCGGGACGAGTACCGGGAAAGCAATGGACGTTAACCGATGATGTGTGAGAGAGAGAGTGAGAGAGAGTCTGCAACCATTTACCAATTTGCCCGTTTGCCGAGGAACGGCCGGAGGTCGCCGGCTGTCTCAAGGCTCTCGGTTTCGGTAATTTTAAGCACTCGGTGCTAAAGCGAAAGCCGTCCAGCGAGGAAAAGTTCCCGAAATCAAATTGTTACACGAATTATTGGCTCGGCGACAGCTAAAAGTTAACTTCCCGGCCAGTTTCCAACAAGCGCTTTCATTATTTTCTCCTTTGGCCAATTCACTATGGCGAACGTAGTTTAAGTGGATTTAAGTGGAAGGTCGTTGAGCTTCATGACTTAATCGCAGCGAGCGTCGGAATATTCAATATGAACTTGTCTTCACGCACATTCTTCTTTGTAACATTCTTCTTTGTAATTGATGAGAACATTGAAACTTCAGCCGATTAAAATTGTGCCCAATCTCTAGAAGAATGGCTTTCAATTTCGAATGAAGATAAGAAATTGAGCTACGGTGAAATTTGAGCCGAAGTTGACCGAAAAGTTTTTTTTTTTTAGTCCAACCGATCGGTTTTCGGACTCTTGGGACAAAAATTTGGCCTTTCACTGCTACCAACAACGTCGTACAACGGTTAGCATAAACGACGTCGAGCTCCGTCGATGGTTGCACGTATCAAGGTGTACGTATAAAGTTATAACTTTCGAATTGGGACCGAGAGCTAAATCGACCGGTAACTTATGTGAGGTCACCGACAACGGCGTTATATTTCAATGAACGGTCAGCGGGCAATGAATTCCGAGCAGCAGAAAATGGAATTTTCCGGTGTGGAACGGGTGTATGATGGGGTGAGTGCCAGCCCACCGCTGGTAGCGCCGTGTCGTACATATAGCCACATGTAATATACGTATATATCGAAATAAAGGTTGAGCGTCATACGTGCCTCAGTCACCCTTCGTCGGTTTCGCGGCGTACAAGCGCAGCGGTATGGCACGAGAAGTTATATAGGGAGTGTAGCGATGGTAGCACGCATACACGAGGAGGTACAACCGGCTAGCCAGAGGAGCATTCGATACCCACTCGGGGAACACCATAAGTCATGAGTTTCCCGTGGCCGTATGAATGTATTCATGAGATAGGAACTTTATGCTTTATGCATCGGGGCGGGGGGGGGGGGGGGGGGGTTGGCGGCCACCGATAAGGAGTAACCCGTGGTTTTACAGAAAAGCCGTAGGAACGATCGCTTAGCTTACGGTATTCTTCTCACGGTTACAACCAATACCGAGGACGGCTCGCGGTCCATTATTTAATCGCGATAGTTCGCTGCTGCATGCTCCGCTGACTGAACGGTCGGGGAAGGCTGCCTTGTTCATATTGTTCGATAGCTTGATAAGGAATGTTTAGCCGCCTGACCGTACGGAGAAGACAGAGGAGCGATATTTAAATATCAAACAGGGAAGTCCACTATACTGTTACGTATCGGTCAGCAATTTTTACTCAATCTCGGTCAAGGAGAATTGGCGCCCTCCCTTTACACGTTATTCGGAGACGGCGCTTCATCGAGAATTTGGCCCTGTTTTGAATCTAACCTTTCGGACAATAATTCGGGATAGAGTCTGGAGTGTATTTATTTGATATCGAAGAAATTTAATTCACGGTTAAACATTGGCAGTTACCGGATTTTGAGTGACGATTAGATATTGGACAAGAAAATTCTGTATGCTAACTCTCTCTCTCTCTAGCGTATGGAACGCGATATGTGGCTATCTCAGTCTCTCGCGCATCGCCCTCGATGCACGACCCATGACGATTCACTGTCACTCTCACTCACTGTTTTCTCCGCCGATCCATCCTAATACTTTGACGCGCACTCATGTGGC
The DNA here is from genome assembly GCA_963922035.1 of Amblyjoppa proteus. Taxonomy (NCBI): domain Eukaryota; kingdom Metazoa; phylum Arthropoda; class Insecta; order Hymenoptera; family Ichneumonidae; genus Amblyjoppa; species Amblyjoppa proteus. The sequence goes on from OY998234.1 coordinate 2,258,543, forward strand.
TGAAATAAAATTGACCGACACGCTGATATCTATTGACCAGAAAAAAATATTTTAAACTTCCGGGATAGCGACAATAGTTGACAAATTAATATTCGAAAGAAATGAATTTTAAGATGCAAATGATAACTCTCCAACTTAGGATTTGATTTCAATGATTTTACCTCAGAATGAATGATCGAATGAATCGAATGATGTTTGTCGTTACCGAAATGAAAAGTCATTCCCAAATGCTGGATGAATATTCGAGTCAGAATCGAATTGGTTACTAATCTAACTCAAGTTTGATTATTTATATCGTGTGTTTTCCCTTAATATTTATATTTTGAGCAACATAATAATTTCCGAAAAAAAAAATTGTCATTAATTCATTATTTCTTCAATGACCGAAATGTCCGGCAAATATTTTGGGAAAATTCGCAGCGCGTAACACTACCATTCCACCGACACGTCAAGTTCACGTTCTAATTTCTTAAATAGAGTTTATGAATTTTATGTTCGCTCACCGATAGCCGCGAATTTCACGGATAAATCGTGCAAATATATAGACACATCATAGTTAACATGCATGCGGTGGAACGGTGGAAGATATTATTTAACGGAAATTGGTCGGAGTATCGATTCTATCGGTCGTTCAGCGGAGCGAATGATTCGTCAAGCTGGGACAACGACCGCAAACAACGTTTTGGCGAATCGGTTGGGTGTCATAAATAAATTCATCATATTTCACGTAATTCGGGGTGAATCGGTGGATTTTGAGTGTGGGCGATGGCCGGCGATTGGTTTATGCATGTAGTAGGCGCATTCATGAAAGATCGATTCGTTTCCGGTCATTCGTACACAGATATTTTGCATTATTTATCACCCGGCCCGCCAGCAGCCGGCCTCGTCGATGGGAAAAAAAAAAAAAAAAAAAAAAGACGGAAGGTGTACTGTCACGGCGGACTTGCACTACACACCAAGATAAACGCCAAACGCCCTCTTTGGTGTCCGCTTCGAGCCGCCTGCTTCACTTTTATAACCGAATTTCCACAACATTTACCACCGTTAATGGATGCCAGTAGCTGCTGCGGGAGCCCGCTACCACTCGCTGCCACCGCCGGAAAGCTTTTTAAAGGAGCGCCTCTCCCTCGGGGAGGGAGAGATTATTCAATGATGGAAGCGAGTAAATACCATTCTCTCGATCCCCTCGCGTAGATGAGAAGCACCGAGGAGAGTCCTCAACCCCCTAGCAACGTAGAATCGACGGCTTAATGCACAAATTAAAACTCTTTTTGTCGGAAAGAAAAAATTTTCAACCCCGCCGATTGACTAACATCATACCAATTAATTTAAATCTCTGGTAATCCTTCCCTACTGGACACGAAACCTATCGGTCTGACATTCGCGTCTTATCCGAGGAACGCGTACGGCGAATGGAAAAAATCATTGATTCGTTGGATAATTAGTGAAGCTTGTTGCGGATAGTTGTAATGTATGAAAAGTGTCGCGCAGGAACGGGAATATCCTCGCTACTTGCTATAACGAGATGGTATTTTAATAGCAAAATTTCCGATACTTTCAGCATGAACGAAACGCGAAACGGGGTTGATGTATCGGAGTTGGGGGGGGGGGGGGGGGCGGGGGGGGGACAAAGGGAAAAAGAAATTGGATTAAGCGAGGCGTTATCGTTCGCGGGTTACTTGCTGGTATCGCAAGCGAGTGCGTTACGTGTTTTCGTGTCGAGCTTTTATTTTATTTTATTTCGTTCGCTCTCTTCTCCGTCTCGCAACCTCACGACCAGACGCTCGGCTGTTTCGCTAGGACGGAACGGCAAGAGGCGCGGGGCTTTGTTTGATAAATTTAATGGAAGCGAAGGAAACAATATTTTCCGCTCAACCCAAGCGTGTAGATGCGATACCGAGCCCCCGGTTTGTATTTTACGTCGGAATACCGCTTACCCCTTAACGCACGTACACGTCGACGTTGTTCGATAGATCTCCGGCTTCTGGGCAAGGTAGCCTGACTGTGACAGGCGAATCGCCGGCTATTCAGTCACCCGACACGACGATTGGCACACTTATGTGTTCGTTATATGGATTTTGTTTACGCGTTTGTCCTCCCTCCAACGCATCCTCGGCAAAGTTTTACCATTGGACGTTTAATGGTAATGAACGGTATCGAAAGATAACCAATTGGGGATCCCAATGGAAATTCATGGCGAAAATTGAAACGGCGCTCTTTCCACCATTCACTCTTAATGGGACTCCACTGGCAAATCAGTGGGACATTTTAAATGATACGTTTTCCCATTCGTTACCAATAGGAGAGCAATACACTGAGAAAAAGGATGGTATTTCCTACTATAACGAAAAGTTTCCGGGTGGGATGTCTATACAGATAGTTTGTGATACCATATACTCAATTGATTAAACTATAATTATAGTTACAACTATAATTTTTGGTCAGTGTCGTAACTATAGAATGTAAACGTGCCTCCTGGAAAATATTTATCATGTAAGTTTTTCTCAGTGCAGGAATTTCATGAGAATAATCAATCAGTAATTTTGGCCCATTCGTTATTAGTGGGAGTTGACTGGAGGATAACTGCGATAACTGAACTATAATATTTACCATAATATCTAAGAAAAATTCTTGTAAATCCGGTGATTCCTACGACAGGCGGCGCCGCCTAGCGCTTCTACTACTGTGTCCTATGGCATTATCTCTCAAGCGATATAGTAATTTTTATCAGATTCTTCTCCGAATGGATCTATCCATTCTACAAGTGATCTCAATGATTTTAGTCGCATTATGTTTTTAAGTTCATCACATTCGTATAATACGATACATCCTCGCCACAGCATATGTACACACTTGGAATAGCTGTACGTGCTCTCGAGGCAAGTGCACGGACTCGGTAGGTTCAATGAGAAATTATCCACCGGCTTTGTCACACATGTATCATCATAGCCGGTCCAGCCTGCAGGATTTACTTGTGATCGAGGAGATCCACGTAGATATATCTGCATTATACCCTAATACCTCACGAACGATTTCACTCGAGCAAAGATACAGAACATTTAATCTAGCTTCGCGAGCGGAATGTCCGAGACGCTACCAACCCGAGAGAAACCGTTTCCTTTAACCCTTTGAGCTATTATGCATTTAAATTTTGTCATCTCAGTCGGAGTCGCCGATAATCTCGATATAAATCAGTTTAATATGAACACATGTGCTTCGCGTTTTGTCCATACGTTTCGTGTGCCAGAGAAAGCCCGACGTTGGCGTATCTGCCGGATGTCTCTCCCGACAGATTCTCCATTCGGAGCGAGGGTTGAGGGAGCCGTGACTGGCATGTCGCGACTGTTCGACGGTGAATAGCGAAAGACGACCAAGAATGAACGCCACTACTGCACGCCCAGACGCTCGATGCGGCTACCCGGAAGCTTCTTAAGCCCCGGCTCCTCAGCGACCTGTAACGCGTGCTTTCCACCCGGAATAACGGTACTTCTTTAATACCACACGCCGAAGTCCATCCATCCAAGTGATCTCCACGGGTGTTGCGTATTGCGCACAACGAGTGACCACGATTACCTCCTCGCGCTTGTGCGATTAATCCCTCACGTACGGAAGGAGCTGGAATTTGCCATGACGCAACCTTCGAACGATACGACTGACAAGTTGGTGTCCTCGAACAAAAAAAAATCTGTAAAAATTCACGGACCTTGAAGCGTGGTTTTTTTTTTTTTTTGATAAGACCAAAAAAAAAATTTATTACGAACATCCGCAGCGTTTTTGTACTTAAAGGAGGGCATGGTCGTTCGCTCAAGACAAAAAGCCGAGAGCGAAAAGCGGAAGCTTTTCGTCTGTGTAAAATTTACTTAAAGTATTTTGAGTACCAGCCAAGTTTTCAGCTTTTCGACATTTTCTTACCGAGCTTACTGGTCGTGATAAACAAAACAAAACAAAATGTACATTTTCACTCGGTACGTTAATCTCATTCCCGATTATGTTCTCTTTAATAATAGAGAATGTTCATTATTATTGTCCTCTCAAAAAGGCATTCGGACGTATTCATAATATCCAAGAGATAGCGATAGTTGCTTTTTTTTTTTTCTTTCTTTCTTTCTTTCTTTCTTTTCCATTTGATGTTTTCAACAACGGACGGTGGAACAATCGTATCATACAAACTGGGTCCGCGTATAACGAATGCGGAATATAAATCCCCTTCCGTATCCCTGCCTCCTTCCATCCGTTTTATTACAAAGAGACCAGTGTCGCGTGGCATAAACACTTCTGTACTCTCGGCGAGGAACAAGTGGCCTTGCAAACAAAAAAAAAAAGAAACAAAAAAAGGCGAACCGCGAACCGCGAACCAAAGAAATATTTCAATTGCCACTCAAAGTAAAAGAGCTCGCACGCGTTTTTTTTTTTTTCATACCTAAGTGGCGCACTCGCCAACTCGTTTGGTTAATTGAAAGAACTATATGTACTCTGATAACTGGAAATATCACAGAAAAAAAAAAAAAAAACAAAAAAAAAACAAAAAAAAATTACAACGAAATCTTCGATTAAAATCGTCGTTTCTCGAGAATCAGAGTGACCGATTGGACATGTTAAATGTCACCTCGTCACTGTCACCGGGACACTGAGGCCAAACTTTGACCCTTCGATCACTGAGGACTTTTTGCCGAGAGCAAACGACTATCCCTTTTTCTAAGTACAAAAACAATACGGATATACGTAATAAATTTTCTTACGCGCTAGGATAAACCAGCCAGTGAATGGACACTTTCCATAAGAGCATGAGCATAAAAGACGTCTTTTTTCACTGGCTCTTTCGTCTATTTAACTGTCCAATTATTGGCCGGTTTAATCTATCAAAAAAAAAAAAAAAAAAAAAAACAACACCGCAAGGTACTTTGTGAATTTTTACAGATTTTTTTTTTTAATCACTGCAACTTGTCATTGGAATCGTTCGGTAGTTGCGCTTTGGCAAATTCTTGGTCATCGTTGAGAAATGATCCGGTGACTGAAGGGCTAGTCGATCCGGCAGTGCGTAGCAAAACGATATCGCGTCACGGGTCGGAGTACTCCAAACGTCGGAATCACAGCTCTAAGGGCTGTCGTCAGCAATTCGACAGTACATAGACGCAGCTCAGTGAGTAATAGAAGTAAGAAAAACACACACACACACACACAGACACAGCCACTCGACATAGGAAAAAATCATCACAACAAGAATTTTCTCGCCCGTTGGAGGCGATTGAACGGGCCATAAAATTGTCGCTTCCCTTCGCCCGGAGCCAACGGGGTAGTCTAGCGCAGCGAAGCGCGTGGTGTTTTTAGCGCGTAAGCGCTCGCGCTCGGGGCTTTTACGATGGAGGCAGCGGCGGCACGCCGAGAGCGTACAAGAGGAGGGGTTTAATTATTTTCCATCGTGCCCGTAAAAGCACCGAGTTAAGTTACCCGCGAGTTGCCATTGTTACCGCGGATATGGGTGTACCCATGAATGTACCGGCAGTGCCAGAGGGACTCTACCGGAGCTGGGGGGGGGGGCAAAACTTAATTCGCTGCAATGTCTCGTACTGCTGGCGCTGCTGCTACTGTCGTCTTCGCGGCGTATATCCGAGAGTGCTCTCACGGATGTACACGTATAAATGACGGCATGTACACATTACGTACTGCAATAGTAAACCCAAAATTATACCTACATTCCGTATTATACAGTTCGGAGTACGTAGGGGTTGGATCGCCCGGCCACGGAAGTGTGCTCCGACGTAGCTTCGCCCGAGGATTCTTAGGGGCATACATTCCCCACCAAAAGTTCTATTCGCGTCGGAATTTCGGTACTTTCAGAAACGACATATATCTGTAAAAAAAAAAAAAAAAAAAACACAGAAATCGGCTATATTGAAGCCACGCTAAGCTCATTTCGAATCTCATTTCTGTTAGTCTAGCACTTTTGTTTGATCTTGGTTGTTATATTTACTTTTATTTTTATTTGTTACTTTTTTTGCATCGTATATCAAATTTTTGGCGCGCACTTTTCTTCGTTATTCGTCGTGATACTTTGATGTACGGTGTTAGGTCGCTTGTCTCGGGATACGAATAAAGAACACTTCCGTTCTAAGATACGGAGAACCAATGTTCTCGAGGAAGCTCATCGTGCAAGCACGATTGTTCGGATGATGAGCATGACGAGCTTTTGTATCTCTGAGAATTCAGATGAAAAATGGTTTCCTAGATTTTTCGAGATTGTATTTACGTAGATTTTTATCCGTCATCGGGAAATATACGAATTTCCAGACAGGATCTGAAGTTTTGCTCGTAATGTATAGGCGATGCGTCTTTAAGCGTTCCGTTTCCGCTGGGAGGATCTTCGTTTGCATTGCATTTGATTAACTTTGAGTTATTTCGGTTTTAAGGATTAGTACAACGCGACCGAACACACGGACTGTGGGAATTAGTTGGACCATAGGATGGGGCGAGAGGAAGAGGATGATACGTAAGCGCGCGAGCTTACAACTCTTCGCTCCCCGCTCTAATGTAAATTCCCATGCGGACGTTTTAGTTCCATTTTCGTTCTCCACAGTACGCGACTCTTTTATGAATCTCAATGAGAAGCGCGTGTGTGTGTCTATGCGAAAAAGTTTAATTATGCGGGTGGCATTTAAATGGCGGAAGATATATCAGAGCGAATTTACTTGGGCGATACGAGATCTTCGTTGATCACGAGATTTATTCCAGTAAATTTGATTGATCAATTCATTTGAAGATTTTATGCATCGAATTATTCATCTTTTTCACGACCAACAAACTAGTACTGCGTAAAACGGAGAGTAACGTTAATTTGGGATTTTTAGTCTTTTTTTTTTTTTTTTTTTTTTTTTTTTTTTTTTACCGATAACCACCCAAAGACTTGGGCAGCTTAACGAAGCGTCAACGTGTCGTTGCTCATGTGTCAAGTACTAAGAAAAAGCATACGTACATTGGCAGATAGACAGATAGATTCGTTTATTTCGTGCCCTGAGGCCTGAGCCTCCTAAGAACACCATGCATCAAGATACAAACGCAAAACATACAGTGCAAGAATTACTGGAAAAAATATAATGACAAGAAAAAAATAATAATATAATGATGAGAAAAATAGAATAGGTATAAGAAAAAAAAAAAAAAAAATAAGAATGCGCAAACAGGCATAATTATTGAATTACGGGAGCAATATCACGAGATCTAACACAAGTTGGAGCCGCCTTTCAGGATCGTGATATTCCTCGAGAGTCGGCGTACACACGACTTCGGGTGCAAAGAGCACATTCCCTTTTCCCGTATGCGAGGGAGTACACTCTAGCATATCTCGAGAGGCGCTCTTTGATTTAATATATCTGATGCCAGAGTGGACCGTGCTCGTATCGCTCGTGTGTACGCCAGGGCGGGTCGGGCAAAATATTTCGTTGGGATTAAGATAATTCGCGAAAGCCGAAGGCCAGGGAAGAAAACAAAAATGGGAAGCCGAAAGAAAATTGGAAAGCAAAGATTATACGATTTTTTAGTGAACTCGATCTTTGCTCGATGTTCTCGAGATTAACCGAGTTTAAAAAAACATATATATACATATATATATATATGTGCGGAAAAATGGCCAATGTGCGTAACGCACGAAGCCAGAGGAAGAAAGAAGAAGAGTCCCAACGTTTCACACGTACAATTCGAATTCTCATTCCCGTTCGTGTTTCTTGAATATTTTTCTTCCCCGCGATAATAGTCGTGGATGTTAAAAGTTTTATGGCCTCGGAAATGGGTCAAACTTGTTCAAAGTCCCTTCATCGTAGACGGATAAAAGAGGTTCAATAAAGGTGGGCCTCCTTCCCGCCCCTGGCTCGACTTACTCTCTTGACGGCGGGCGCTTATCTGACTGAAACCCTCCGCACCGGCGAACTCTGTGAGCCAATAACAGATATGTATATGTGTATGTGTATACGTATGCGTGTGTATGTGTATGCAGCCTTAAAAAAAAAAAAAAAAAAAAAAAAAAAAAAAAAAAAAAAAAAAAAAAAAATCGCCTCGTCGGTCTTGCGCATCTCGCCATCGAACCAATATAAAGTATACATAAGCGAAGGAGCGCTGTATATATTAATAGCAACGATAAGTAAGAAAATTGCGAGTGGCCACTTCGCTGAGATTGATCTCGAACGCCGGGTTAATACGGAATATTGCGAATAAGATTCGCCGACGGAAATTAATTCGTTGCCTCGGAGATTTTTATTTGTCGGCCTCTCGAGCGTTTCCCAACTAATTTAAATTAATAAAGCGAAACGGTAGTTCACCCTCGACTCCCCAATTACAATGGAATTTTTTATTTTGGAAAAGAAAACTTTTGTGTTTATTAAATTTTAGCGCTTTTAACGTCGAACCCAATCCACGAGATCTTTGCATTGGAAAGAATCTTATGTCTTCGTGTTCGAGACAGTGTACGCCGTTGTGTTCGAGATAGCCAGAGAATGGGAAATTTTGCATATCGCTTCGAATAACTACTCAATCGACCGCGGTAATGCGATACGAGGCCGTCTCTTTCATAAAAATAATACCCTCCCAAGCGCGTCCGCTGAGAGCCAATATCTTCCGGAATAAAGTGCAATCTTTTCCTCGAAAGTACATAAATTAGTCTGCGTAAATTGGTTGAGGAAACATTGCGCGTTCTCCACGGGCAGCCACCGTCTTTCCCGACGTTACCGTGGAAGAAGTAAGAAAATCTAATTGAGAATTACGAGGCTACGCGGAAAAGTCTTTCTCTTTCCCGTACTCCTGGAACACCGAGCTTCCACTAACGAGTCTCGCAACTCCCCAATCCTTTTTCTTATTTTTCATCCTCCTTTCCCCCTCTTTTTGCTTCACCTCTACCGGATACCGGAGACTGAGAGCAGTGTGTGTTCTCCACTGATAAACAGCCAAGAATATATATATGTATATATATATATATATATATATATATATATATATATTGTATGGCATAGAAGCTATACATCGCCTCGTGGATTTCGTAACCGGAATTAGCACGATTAAGACGGCATTTCGGTTGGATGGACAGCGGGACAGGATCAACCTCAAAGTAACTGGCAAGTAGGACGTGTGTGGGACGTACATAGTCGGAGGATGTATGGAGGGTTCGGTGAACGTGTTGGCCAGGATTACGGAAATACGGGAGGGTTAGAGAGCTCGTCCCGTCGCTGCTGCTGCTGCTGCTGCTGCTGCTGCTGCTGCTGGTGTTGCTACTCCGCACTGTCCCGGTGTCTCGTACCGGACCTCGGCTGCCCTGGCCTGATGCTGAATTACGTCCTACCCTATATCCCCTGAACCTATTGGCCCTGCGCCGGGGTCTCATAAATACCGGCATCCCCTACGAGAGGCGGAATATCGCCCGGTCTGACTCTATCCTGAGGCTCCGTGGATCCCAAAGGCCTTCGGATCGTGTCGCGGCTTTTCGCCGACATGAAAATGAACCACCAAAATTTAATACCTTTCGCAAAGATCAAGCCTGTTTCGTTGGTTCCCGATCGGCTTGGTTCCCTTGGCAAAGTTTTCCACTGGACGTTTAATGGCAATTAACGATTCCCGATGGAAATTCATGGCGAAAATTGAAACGGTGCTTTCTGCCATTCACTCTTAATGGGACTTCGTTGGCAAATCAGTGGGAAATTTTAAATGGTACGCTTTTCCATTCGTTACCAATAGGAGACCAATAGGAATTTCCCGAGAAAATTTAACTAGTACGCTTTTCGCATTCGTTATTGACGGCAGTCCATTGGAGCATAGCTGGAATAGGTGAAATGGCATTTTTTACCATTGGGAATAAATGGGAACTGAATCGAACGGTAAAAAGCCGGAGAATCGTTAATGGCACATCTAACTATTTATAATTCACGGGGAACGAGAATCGAGTCGAGTAACTGTCGAGAACTGTACAAGCGACAATGAATTGTGCAGGTAAATGAGTCCACGATACCTTTGAACTTAAGGACCGAAATAATTTATGAATAATAAGAGAAATTTTTCGGAAGCATTAACAGCTTTTTTATTTATTATATATTTAGACAATGTAGAAAAGTGGATAATTATGTGTAGTCTATTTTTCCGCGAATGGGAGTGTCAGCGGAACAAAAATACCATACAACGAATGGACCACTGAATGTCATATTGAATGTTATGTTAAATGGCAATCAATGGGATTTTCAATGGCAATTAATGGTAGACTTAGCCGCATTTTAATTTTCTAAAGTGTCCTAAAAGCGTTGCGCCCCCACCGGGAGTGAAAGATTGATGAGGATAATAATATCCGCGTATATCGGATGGTTTTTCTTATTTAAAAATTAAACCATTTTTACTTTCCATGACGCTTATAAATTGTTCATGATGATTTGTCTCTCTGCAGCTCGTCGAACGTGCGTTGGATGCTGAAAAGAGCAACCGTGTCTCTCAGTCTTTCGACAAGATTTCCGCGGTGCTCAGGAAATTTGCAAGAAACGCCTCGCAATCACAGACGACTTTCTTGGCGTCGTTTGCGCGTCCTTGTCGTCACGGCGTTAGCTCTCCATTCATCAATGAATCGATTTCATCTCGATATGCCTGACGTCTTTCCATTCGGGCACTTGATTCGTCAGCGCACGTTTTCTCATGAAGCGTCGGAATTTATGGTGCCTCCGATTTATTTTAAATCCGCGTCTGCGTGTCAATTAACTATTGTTTCAGCACTGATTATATATTCCAGACTGTCGGAGTGTACTTTACAATCGTGCGAGCTATATTTAAACAATAGTCATCAACGAACCAATGATCGATATATTTTTTAATTAAAAACACTCGGTGAAGGTGTGACATCGCAGAGAGTTGCATTCATTTACATTTGGGTAGGAAGCACACAGTATCAAAAATAACTTTGTTTTCTGTGCAAGGGTATCGAGGAGAATTATCATTTATTTTCGCCTAACTTTGAGTGACATTTTAAATAATGTAATTGTGATCGCCGATGCTCTATTTATTCGTCAGGTCAAGACAAAACGGCGCTGTTCGTCCCGACGCTTATGGATTACATTTACATCCCCCACAATATTTTCATTGCATTTGTCTGTCTCTTAATATCAATTGTCCAATGGCGAGGAGGATTTTATCGTACCACGCAAACGATTAATTTCATCGCTGCGCTAAAATTGGAACAAAGTATTTTCCGTGTACAAATAGCGCTCGACCGATTCCGCGGCGAGCTCCTCGACCTCCCCAAATCGCTTCACAGTCCACTTCGAACTCATTCGATTCGTCCGCGTTAAAGATATTCTCGTCGGATAATGAAAATTTCGATATTCCAACGAAATCCCGTCTCTGACATTCCGGCGTGCGTTCCCCGGCAAAAAGAAAGACACGAAGAGGAGGCGTTCGATCGATTTCGTCGCTAAGTCGATCGACGATGAAAACCCCTCAGGCTAGGATCCTCCGGCGTTTCGGTTTCCCACGTGTTTTTTCCCCGTTCGACGTTCGGCACCTTTCAAAATTGACCCTCGTTCCGTGCCTCTCCGACCGTCGGCGTCATCCACGAGCAGGGCGCTTTCACCCTTGTTTGCTGCGTTTCAATGCGATCGAAGTGATTGTCAATCGAGCTAAATGGGATTTCCCGGAACGTAGTTGAAGTCCACCTCTCCGCCGGGTCTTAGTGAAAAAAAAAGGGCGCTATTGGACATCCTGTGCTGCGCTCACAGCAAGAATAGAGAAAGCCAGCAGTATCGGATAAAGGACCTTTCTCCGGACCTCGAATCTCGTCCGATACTGCACACACACACACACCCACACACACATGGACACATAGACACATGTGACTGACGATTTCTCGAGGCGTTGCAAATAATCCGATGGGAACGAACGCACAACTACCTTCGACGAAATTGCAATTGACTTTGATCACTTTATCGTCACCTTTATCGACTTTTACCGCAAAAGGTAAAGAAGATGGAACTGTTCGAATTTTTAGTGAACATTTTTGTTTTTTTTTTTTGTTGCTGTTTCAAGATAGTTGCGGTGCGTTGAGCATTCGGTGCATACGTGACCCGTAGAAACGGGTTTCAGCCGTTGTGCGGACCCGCCACGACGTCTCTGTCGTCGAATACCCAAGCCTTAAGGTGTCTGGCGAAGTTGACTTTCTCGTTCTCCGCCGTTCACCGCGGAGTGAGCGAGCTGAGTCAGTCGGTGAATCCTTGTGGTGCACCACTGCTTCGAGATACCTCCTCTTATCGAACGGGTGATTGCGGTCCTGTGTTGGTTTGCGAGCCGAGTTTCTCCCGCTGGGCCAACTTTGAAAGTACTTCGCTCGCACACTATTGCCCTCAATGATCTCGGTACGTACGAATATGTACGAAGCTGCGTAGTTTTGCAGATCGTGTATTGTCTGTACACGGTCCAAATGCAATTGGATAAATTGTTTGTACTTTGGTATTCCGTTGCGGAAGTGGCACGTCTTACTTCAATGAGGATGAGTACATTCTGAAATCAGGCGCGTGTGTGTGTGGAGTGTGTTGAAACAACTCGTAACACACATGTCACATGCGTTGCGTCAACCAAACGTTGAAACAACACGCTTGCAGTCCATCTTTACTGTATTCTCTGTACAACACACTTTTTAGTGTTTTCGTACAGAACACACTTATTGGAATGCAGATTATGTGTGTTGTCTGAACGCACTTAAGGCCGAACAACTCACATGGTGTGCAGGTATACGCCAGGTATGCTCGATGAAACTTAATAAACGAAAACACTACACAGAAATAAAAAAATTCGCTTGCGGGCTGCCAATGAAAACAAAAAAAAAACATATTATTTCGATTCTACCTTGAATTCTTACAATTGAGAAGCAATTTTGAAGCTGCATCGGATAATCGTCTACACGTTGTCCGACATCATCGATTTGCCGCGTCGTTTGAAGTGCGGTGCAATGAATATGCATGCGGAGCAATCGTTACGAATTGGACGTCTGTCGAGCGGCGTGTCGTTCGAAAACATCTTCTCGTCGAAATGAACGAAGAAGCTGCAGGTGTCCCTGATGTGGAGAGATATGACGAGATTGAGATGGATAGTGAAACATTGTAATTCATTTGTAAGAGTCTGTAATTAGCGATTACGCTGTTGAAGAATAAAGACTCTCTCATAGAGAATAAAGACGAACAGTCGAATAATGAAGACGACTTACAGACCCAAAGCGTTTTAAAACAACACTCTTGGTTTTAGAATGTACATCATTTTTTTAATTGATTTTCAGGACGCTCCACCGATTTGGAAGTACATTTTTTTTTAATCTTTATTATATTTATTAGTTTCCCGTAACCAAAGTGCGACGTTTAGATTATGTATTCTGTGTACCGCGCTCAACACACAAACGAGCCTGTGGGTTTGAAGTCTGCGGCTCTTCGAGGAGAGAGAGAGAGAGAGAGAGAGAGAGAGAGAGAGAGAGAGAGAGAGAGAGAGAGAGAGAGAGAGAGAGAGAGAGAGAGAGAGAGAGAGAGAGAGAGAGAGAGAACGAAGGACCTGTAAACTCTGAGAACGATTATGTTGACACACTGCGCTTCGGTGGTTTCCTTGAACTCTCCACTTTGTCTGAACCGTCTCTGTATACTTCAATTGACAATATAGTCGAGACACTCCGGCACTATGCCTCCACTACAAGTTGAACCCGTTTGTGGTGGGATCTTGGAAGCTAGTTTGTTTGTTCGAAACTGTCATATTGCAGGTAAAATAAGCATTGCCCATGTTTAATTATGTAAATATCATCGTGGACATTCATGTTTCTCGATTTTTAGTCGGCTTACAAGGCTCACGGGTACAAGCGTCTACAGCGCAACCGTGTGCAGGAGAGAGCGGGGCAAAATGGTACAGTGGAGCAAAACTCAATTTTCCAATAATTTCTGGATGCCCCACATTATCCCAACGATACATCCGGATTTTTAACCCCGTTTCGCGCCACTTTCCGCCATCGACACCATCCAAAGTTATTGGAAAATGGTCCTTTGCCCCACTTACCACCATCGCGATCATCCAAAATTTATTGGAAGATTGCGTTTTTCCCCACTTATCACCGTCGACATCATCGAATGGTCATTGGAAAATGGTCCTTCGCTCAACTCACCACCATCGCGACCATCCAAAGCCAATCGGAAAATTGCGTTTTGCTCCACTACCCCACTTTGCCCCATTGTCCCATTTCGCTCAACTCATCACTGCCGAAGAGCAGTGGGCAAATGTCTCTCGATTTTAAAGTTCCCCGCCCCTCCAAAGTTCCTAAAAGTTCAAAGATCCTAAAGTTCGCTCCCCCGCCACGCATGCGACCGGTACAATGGACATCGAGCAACGACTGCTATCCCTACCGGGATAATCACCTAACGACCTTAATCCGAATAAGTACAACTTTGTTAGATCGTCCGAGTGAGGCTCCGTCGCGCGCACGGCGATATTTCGCTGTTTCTTCCGGATCGTGCGCCGACTACGTGTGTATTCTCCTCGTGCGCGGCCATGCGCGATCGTGCCCGGGGTTGCATAAATAGCCAACGCTTAAATTCACGAACGTCCGAGCGATATGTGGGTACACGGATAATTGTATTCGCGAGGGCGAGTACGGAACGTGAAGGAGGCTCGAAGCTCGCTCCACGGGACTTGTACTTTCGCGCACGACGTGCACCGAGCTCGCGGGCTCGGACGGAGGGTGCATTACTGCATTCACATCGGCAACATTTCCATCTGCTTAGCCAACGAAATCCGCTTTATGTTACGAGGGATAGAGAGTGCCGGCGCGGCCTAATGATTCCAGAGGCGAGGCTATAGCACCGCCACCCTTGCCCTGCTATATCACTCATTCTCATCCTCCCATTCCTTTATCTTCTTTATCCTCGTGTGCCGTCCTCATCGCGCCCGCGAGCGGGAGGGCGAGGAGACGGTTTTACCTGCTGCTCGGAAAAGAGCTCCGCGCCTCACTTTACACTTTTGCCTACATATGTGCTTCTTCGTCATCCACCGGTGCTCGCATCTTCATTCACCGCGGCTTGTTCCGTTCTGCGTTCTGGTCGACGCTGCTTTTTGCCGAGCGGCAGATTACGATTTTTCCTCTTTCGCCCGGAGACGAACCGCTGTTTTTTTTTTTTCTTTTTTTTTGTTTTCCAAGTAGTTATATTCGGTCCTGAGACGATAGTCGGCCTCTCGAGTGGTGTCATCCGCTCTGCACACCTTCCGATTTTGATCGCCTTAAAATCCGTGACGCGTAGACTTCGTCGCTCTCTCTCTCTCTCTCTCTCTCTCTCTCTCTCTCTCGCTGTTGGTCGCACTTCCGTCTGTCCGTCTGTTCTGCCAGTCACTTCAACAACCCCAGACATCATCGTCGGTACAGTGAAACGAGCAGTAGTCACTGACACCGGTTCTGCTCTTCACCCTATTGTACTGGTAGGTTCTGCCGTGCGCCGGCTAGCGATTAGACCGCGATGGACGTGGCCGAAGAGAGATACAGAGACGAGAGAACGCTACCGGGGGCAAAAGGGGGAGGGGGGGGGCGGTGGGGGAGGAGACCTCGTTTCGTTCTTATCGCATGTACGATTTCGTCGGGTTAATTGCGCGGGATTAGGATCCTGTATTAAGGTTTCGTTTTACTGCTGCTTCCGCTGCTTTTCGCGGTGGGATAAAACCCTCAATTCCGAGAGCGTACTCTTCGGCTTGGCACAGTTAGGAACGAGATACCGGCAAAACTCTATGCAACACCGTCGGTAAGGAATATAAAATCCGTCGACGAAGAATCTCGCGTGCACGTGGCGTCTGACGATTTTAACGATTTTTCTCAAACTCCCAAAGATCTTTTCGCAGACGATCTTTGCTTTTCTTTCTCATCCCCTTTATATCGATTTAAAAAATGTTCTTATCGGATAACGAGCATCGACGGCGCTCGTCTTCGGGTAAAGACGACCCATGCGACCGGTCCAAAGTGGAGTGTATGAAACGAGAAACCGAGTGAATTTTCGTTAATTCTGAGTGCTCAGAAAATTTGTCCCGACAAGTGCGGCAATAGCGTTTGAGTAGCTTGAGAGAAAAATCGTTCGTCCATTACTTTCGACTTACTTTAACTGCTGGAGAGCTTGTGCGAGAACGATTAATCGCCCCTCCCCATGAGAGAGGACCAATAAAACGCTGACCTATTTGGCCAACCCCTGCATAGCCAGGAGGCCAGTCCTATACCGATCAACAGTCTACCTTCCGCTTCGTCTTTTCTTTCCTTCTGCCTTTTCTCTTCTTTTTTTTTTTTGTTGTTTTCCCCCCCTCCCCCTGCCCTACCTTTGAAAATCTAGCCTTTAAAACTTGTTGAATTTCGCTTGGAACGAAAGAGATCGACAACAACGACGTTGGAACGGAGAACGGAAGTGACGCAAATAAGTTTAATTAGGTGGCGGAGGGGCTCTGCGCTGTCCGACTGTTCCTCATTGTCACGCCGAAGATGGAAATCGCGAGGAATTCGTTTCCACTATAACCGGAAACTTTCGTGCACTCGCTGTTCTCTCCGCTGTCTTTCTACGCGCTTTACCGTCGGGCAATTCTCCAGTTTTCGCATATATCGCGTACGCTTATATCATAATATGTATTGTATATGTAGAATTTTATTTTTTTTTTTGCTCTCTGAGTCGAGGAGACTTTCGCGCGAATTTCGCGTGCGCCTGCGGAATTGCCGATATCGCACGTTTCAATCGCAAATATTCATGTCGCGAAACGAGGAACGAACAAGATAAAACTTTCACGAGCAAATAAATAAAGTGTACGGGTGTGGAATTGACCCAAGATTTTTGTTCTCTAGAAAACATTTTTATAATTTTATTATCGCCGATGAGGCTCGGCGAGTAAACATTAATCGATTCTTCGTGCGAGATGGGAAAGTTATTGTCGATAGTACAGAAGCGGCGGCGGGGAATTATTGTGTGAAAATTGGCTGGAAAAAGCCCCGAGAGCCCCGAGCGTTGAGGACGGTAGGTGCGAGGGGAGAGACGCACGTGAGAGGTGCTGATATGACGAGAGACGAACCCCGCCGGCGGCGAGGCGAGCCGGGGTTAGCAAAAGCGCTGACTTATCGAAAAATCTTTCGACTTGAAATATGAACGCAGCTTGCACCGTCCGGTTAACCAAACCGTATATGAAGCTTTTTGTTTGCTGGTACACGCTGTTGTTACCGGTTGTATTAATAAATGGAGATAGAACACGCTCTCTCTCTCGATGTATCGCATACACCACTTTGGAAATCTCGAAAGTGATGAATGGCTCTTATTTCACTTTCGTTATGAAATCGTAACGACCAAAAATCGGACTTTGTTTCTTCCCATCTCGGGTGAGGGAAGTCATTCGGCAACCGAAAACGGCATTTCATGAGGGTCGGAAATCTCATAAGTGATGCATGATTTTTCCTTCACTTTCGTCACGAAATCACAACGACCCAAAAATCGAACAACGTTTTTTCGACAGTCCGCGAGTTCCAACACTGGGCAACCGAAAAAGAACATTTCATGAGGGTCTGAAATCTCAAAAGTCATGAATGATTTTTCTTCACTTTCGTCATAAAATAACGACAAAAAATCGGACGTCGATTTTTTTCGAAGATCAGCGAGTGACAGAACATGACGACGGAAAAAGGGCATTTCATAAGGGTCGCAAATCTCGAAAGTGATGCACGATTTTGTTTTTCACTTTCGTCATTTTTATAACAACGACAAAAAAAAAATCGATGTCAGAGAAGTCACTCGGCAACCGAAAGAGGGCGTTTCATGAGCCTCGGAAATCTCAAAAGTGATGGATGATTTTTCTTCACTTTCGTTATAAGATAACGACAAAAAATGGGACGTCGTTTTTTTTTTTCGCAGGTACATGAGGGAGGCCACTCGATTTCGCGATGGAAAAATGTGGTATTTAATGAGACCCGAGAACCATGAGCGTGAAAGTTACATCGACTCAGATCGCCAAAATCATTGATCCATCGACGGACGCGTCTGCCCTGATGCGATGTCGAATCCAACCGCGTGCCGCGTTATTTCGATCAGCTGTCCAGCGAACCGAAACAGCGAGGAGCGAAACAAGAAAAAAAAAAAAAAAAAAAAAAAATGTCAGCTTGACATAAATAAAATAAAAGAGCGGTGTTTCGTACGTGTATGTGTGTAACCTGGCGTGTGTGTTTTTTTTTTTTCGATTAATTGGTTTGCCTAAATCGAACCGCAACCCGTGTCCAGAGTTTCTTCTTTTTTTTTTTTTTTGTTTTTTTTTCTGTTTCCTACATTCTATCCGTCGCTATCGCTTTGAATACTCGGACGCGGCATGCGCGCGGGAGAACCCGAGCGAGCATCATTGAAATTTTATCGCAAAACCATTCGACCTCTCTTTCCACGTGAACTATTCATTCCACTATTCCTCCAATTCCCCCGATATCCTATGCCATTTGTACCGTGACATTTTCGTGTCGAAGGTTTTCCGGTAAATTTGCGCATACGACTCTCGAAGTATTCCTTTGAGCCTATCGCTCACTCCGATAGTTTCTCTCACCCTCATCTGCAGTGAGCGGGTCACCTCTCACGTAATTAAAAATCCGGAACTCCATCGCCCAAACGTTCTTTTTTTTTTTGTCTCTCCTTTCTTATTACACCGGGGAGATTTACCCTCTGAGCCTTTCGGAACTGACGTGGAGAGCTTGTTACCATTGCCCGTGGACCGATGTACAGTTGTAATACCTTTTTTTAAAAAATATACAAAGGCATTCGTCGGCGTTGCAGAAAAGTCACACACGCTCCGGGTAAGCTGCAAAAGGATAGCGGCGTCGCTGTAGTCCAAATTTTAAGCGTTACCACCACCCAACCTCGAAATTAAAAATCTTTACAACGTACAGAGAAAAATAAATCAATTGAGTGAACAAAATTTGCGCTTGTGGACGGCGAAACAAACGTTTTGTTGATCGAAAAGGAAAACCTCGTTGATCAAACTAACAGGTCGTCGAATCGAATGTTTCTTTACATATAGTTATTATTATTATTATTATTATTATTATTATTATTATTATTATTATTATTATTATTATTATTATTATTATTATTATTATTAGTTTATTTATTGAATCCTGGTGACAAAAAGTGTACTGCATGCCGTTTTGAGGTCGCAGACCGCCGAGGAAAAAGAAAATTGTCTTTCCCCGCGTCTGCCGATTCCCTAGGGAAAGACAATTTTCTTTTTCCTCGGCGGACTGTGGTCTCGAAACGGCATTCAGTAGAGTTTTTGTTAGCGACGGCAGTATTTTACATCGCCTTAAGGACCGAAAGCATACGACAAGCGGAAAGATACAGAGAAACGCGAGAGTACAGAGTATAAAGACAGAAATAAAGTGGACAAGACAGCGGCGTGGAAGTTTAACATAGAATGGGAGAAAATAGTTAAAAATAATAAGATCAACAGAACGAGTGAAATACAAATAAGAATACAGATAAGCAGAGGAAGATTGCAATCGTTGCACTCACTGCAACAATTATTTCGTTCAATCGACCACAGATTTATTTCGCCATCCCCTAAGGGCGCTCGTTTTCTTGACTGAATCGATTTTTTTTTTCTCAGTGTGGGACGGTCAATAATCTTTCTACTGCGCTCAAACGATTCGGGAGAGATCGATCTTCCGTCATAAAAAAATATACTTTTTGCGAAAGGCTTTTCCCCGCGAACTACCTCAATAACACAATCTAAACAAAAAAAAGACAAAAATAATTTTACGAACTGAGGATAAAATTTCGGTTACGGGTTGATATTTCAGAATCCGCGAAATCGTCGGATGCTCCGACACAATTGAAATCTCGATAATTATGCGACATTCGAGGTGTATTAAAAACAAAAAAACAAAAAAAGAACCCCAAGCATCGGCACACTTTTCGACAATGTTCCATGATACTTCGCCTTCGCGTTTTAAATACGAACATCGGAGAGGGAAAAAAATGTGTGACCGAGATAACGGCCGTGGAACAGAGGGATTTAACAATCATACCTCCCCGGTGCAATAATTATTATTTCTTTCTCGCTCTCCCCCTCTGAGCCCGATCGAATGAATAATTAATGCACGGAGGGAGATTTTTATAATTATTATTTGTCGCTGCGGATCCTTCTTCTTTTTTTTTTTTTTTCTTTTTTTTCCCCTGCGCGCCAAGAAGCGCTCGGTGAGAGAGGCTGGCGTTGGTGAATCCGCATTACGGTCGCAAGATACGCCCGTCCGCCTCCGACCCTATTCACGTTTTTTTTCTTCTTTTTTTTTTTCACCGGTGCATCCCTCGTTTCGAGTCTTTGCCGTTTTTTTTTGTCCTTTTAAGTTGAATTGTCATCCGTACTGGTGCGTTATTAAAACAGTCATTCGCGCCATTCCCGTGACGTACTCTCTACCTCGGCGAAGACAATGGTCACAGTGCCGATTGTGAGTTTGAGAGAGTTCTCCTTCGGTTCTGGTAGAAAATCCCGAGCGTTGGCTCGCGGCTCGTCGCCACCGCCGCCACCGCCGTCGTCGTCGTCGTCGTCGCCGCCACCGTCGTCGTCGTCGTCGTCGTCGTCGTCGACTGTCTCCGGCCGGGTCGCCCCCCGCGTGGCTTCAATCCAGAATGCTGGATACCTCTGTGACGATGGTGATGGGTTCGCAGTCGCGTGCTCCAGGAAGCTCATTAGGCATGGCCCGAGGTGTTCCTCGGCCCTTTCGCCGTTCCGCTCTGTCTCTTTCCGTCGCTCCCTTTATCATTCCTCTCGGCGGAGCGCCGAAGAAGAGAGGGAGAGACCCCGGGCCCAGACTTCCACGCTGTGCACGCCATTTCCTCGGCAGCCCCTGGCTCGTCGGATTCGTCCCTATTCCCTTCATCGACAATTAGAAACTCGTCGCTGTCTCACCGTCGCGCATTATTTTCAGCCCGCGCTCGACGCGACGGCTTCTGGTACCGGTCGGTGAAATTCTCCGCCTTCTGCGGTACATCGACGCGTTTCCATCTGGCACATTGGCACATTGACGCGATCTCATCGCGGGAAACACTTTGCTACCGGTAAATGATAAAAAAAAAAAAAAAAAAAAATAGTAAATAATTGTTTCCTGGAAAAAGGCATTGAGCGGGATTTTGAAGTTTTGACTTTGTTGATCTCGAGCGTTCCGCCCTGTCGCTCGGAGGCGGAGGTTTCAGCGAAAATCTTTCATCTGCACAATATACTTTTTCTTCATTTAGGAGTACAACGAGTCGTAGTTTTATTGCAGTCAGAAAACAATTAGGACGAGGAAAGTTGTCGACGAGGGGGGTGGGGAGAGGGGGGGGGGAGAGAGCGGATATCGTCCCGAGAGTCTTACAAGCACCGCGGGGGTTTCATTGCAACTTCTTATACCCCCTTAAACAAGTATACGAGAGAGCCCGGGAGAGCGCAGAATTCGAGAGGATTTCCTTGGGCGCGAGCGCCAGCGTGAACTCTTACGAGTTTCGCGTCGCGCTCTCTCGCTTTATTCGCGGTTACGGAAAAGTTTTACTTCGGCGAAATGGCGACGAACTCGACTGTAGAATCTCTCCATGGAATGGAATTATGCCCGACTGGTTTTACCCGCGAGGATATCTCTCGCTCCCTCCCCCTCCGAAATCAGCGGGCTCGTAGCTACGCGCCATTCGCCCCGGTGTACCCTCTTTGCGCATAAAATTACGTCGGTTTATGACACGGAGTCGCTGGGCGTTTCCACTCTTATTGCTACTCGCGCTCGTCGCCGCACACCCCGCCGACCTCGCTCGCCTTAGCCACTGGGCTCGCTCGGCGTTAGGTTCAAATGCAAATGCAACGATGCAACTTGGCCGTATCGTTGAAACTCGCGCGCGGCCTTCCCGGCTTGGAAGTTTGATAAGCGAGAGACGATTTGCCCAGGTGCGCCTGGAGCGACCCGCGCGAGAAACGCGCCCCGCAAGCTTCGCTCGCATTCGTCTCGGTTCGTCTCGCATAAGACAATCGGGGAAACCAATGGGCGCGGGAGAAAGAGTGGTGCGAGATTACATGGTTCATCGAGTCACGCGGATTAAACGCCACAACGACAATCTATCCGCAATTGCAATCGCATGGAAACTCCAGTTTATTGTTCGCCACGGCGAGAAGGTGATGAGGGGGTGGTCGGCACGTTTCAAATTAATCGGGGGTAAAGTCAACGGGTGGAGCGCTTTGCAATCGTTTATACTCTAATTTGCGTCGTCTCTCGGTCGTTAATCGACTCTCTCGAACCGCTAGTGCACGGTCGTTTAATTATTTTTTAATCGGGGCTTGAGTGGTCGTCGATGGAGGCCACTGTGAGAACGCGACGCCGTCGTTGCCCCGTCATTTGCTGCCACTGCGTCACGAATAAATTTTCTCAGTATCGGTAAAACTTTGCGTCTGTCGTGCTCTTTTTTTACTTCGATGGGCACTTCAGTTACATTAGAATCCTGTTTATCCGAGGTGATGTCGAGAGAGCGCACGTCGGACAAGTGGAATCTCGGATAACACGGATAACATAGACTGTTAAAAATGTTATGAAATTTACAATCTCACTATATGAAATTAGAGTTCATATTCATTGTATTTGAATTTGAATAATTTAATGTTAAACGCAATGGCTGTATATTAAAATTACCGGTGATGTCATTAAAAAATTAAGACATTCGTTTATGAAAATTCTGTTATTATTACAAATATTGCACAAACAATATCGTTTTTAATATACCGGTAAGACAGTATTTTTACACGCATGTCAATGAAATTTCATATACCGTATATGCATTAAAACTTCATGTACATTTTATGAATTTTCAAACAGAAATTTTTAACTCGTTTTATCCGATTTTTTTTCGTATTATCAAAGTCTACACCTCGGTTAACGCGGATGTTCGGTTGATCGAGGATCGGATAAGCGAGATTCTACTGTACTATAAATATTTGTGAAACTCCGTTGGATTTCTTGTTTGTTCGGATTGTCTGATCTGATATTTTTTTTGTTCCATTTTCTTTTTGTTCCACGACGGTCGCTTCCAGTCGTTTGCATACGTAATTTTACACAGTTTACATTCACAGTAATGAACATGTCCATCGGGTTTGAGTAACCCCGTGGTGAATGCCCGGCACGTTCGGTTTTCAGGTGGTTTTAGTAGCGCTACGTGATTCCCGGCAAATCTTTTGCTTTCTCGAGAATTTAAGTGGCGATTAATCCGGCCTTCGCCGGAAGCCGCACGAACTGACGGTAACGGGCGTCAGAAGAGCACGGATTGTGGTCGCGGGGCGTTGCAATAAGTGGAAGAAAAAGAAAAAGAAACAAAAAAAAAGGAAGAACTCGAGTCGCAACGGGAGGGAAACCCCGGGGGCAATAATCGCCTTTTCGTATCGGACCGGAGCGCGCGCTCGCGCGTCGAGGCCAAAAAGGCGACCGTTCCGGAGGATAGAAAACCGAGCGAGCGAGAAGAGGGTGGGGGGAAAAAAAAGAGGTCTTTTCAATTGAACGAAAGACAAATAGCGCGGGTGGAAAGTCCGCTCGGCGAAAGGAGAATAAATCGAGTTCTGCGAGCGTTATTCATTCGGCGTGTGTGTATATATGAAACGAGAGGAAAGGAACGAAGGAGCGAATGAGAAAGATCGAAATTACACTCTGCTGACGAAGAAAATTTCTTCGGTAAATAATAACTATGATACGTCTCGACTCTGTCGACATGTTACATGAATTCTATGCAAGAAATTTACCGGAAGCTTTTTGCGCACCGGTTACACCGTGAATTCTCTATCCGGCATTGCAAGAAATACGAATAATTAGCGTCAATCAGACTGACCAATGTCGAGTCGTTCTGGCTCGCAGTGCGTCATCGCCGCGGTCTCTCCGATGCGTCATTCTCTCATATGGGTTTCTTTCGTCTACGGTCGCGGAAGTCCGACGTCGAGATCAGCGGTACAGCGTTGACGGTGACGCAGCTATAAGGGTCGCGAGAGAAATCGCGACTCGTAAAATATGAGCAAATGGCTCATCCATGTGAATCACACGCGAGAATAATAAACCGAAAGTTGAAGTTCCAGAGTACATAACGGTACATTACGATGCTAGTGCGAAAAAACTTTTTCTGACGAGTGTGAGTCTGGAGCATGAGACGAAGGCGAGTGTTGCAATCGCGAAATGGGACTTTTACGCGCGCGAAGCGTGCGTAATACTGCACTTTACGCACCGAGTGAAATAAAGAAAGTTGTAATTTCGTACCTCGATTGTCGAAGCCTTTTTTTAATCATTGTTTTTATTCGCGTGAAAGATTACAGGGAGTTCCCTTTAGGTACTCGGAGTACAATTCTTAACCGAGGGCCGATCGAACTGTGATACAAATGAGTCTACATGTCGAATTGAAGGTGCGCGTAGATTGGGAGATCGAATGAGGTGGGTTTTTCTTCCGGGGAAGATTATTCACTTTGTTCTGTCGGTCATAGGATTAAAGATCGTGGGTGTTTTTCCCTAATTGTAATTTTGACCGAGAAAAAAAAATTGCAAAAACTATACTCATTGAAACTCAGTATAACTATAAAGATCCTCGAACTGCAGAGTAAAATATAATTTCGTAAAATCGGAATACGAAGTTTCGTTGAAATAAATAACAAACACGCTTGTTAAAGTTTGAATATACAAACCTGTCCATTTATTTCCTGTCTCAGCATCGATTTTAGTTTGCAATTTTGTTTGCAAAACTAGAGCAGGCGATGGCGCGATCAAAAAATTATCAAATAAAAAATCGTGGACATTTGTGGACAATAAGTTGTTATAAAACTTTTTTTTTTACTGTCCAGCGGCCAGGGACGAATTTCGTTTCGACTGCGACAAGCTCACTTGCTCGTCTCCGCTGCATATTTTGTTTGCGATCGGTTGCCGAAAAAGTTAAATGTGCCAACAACCTGTACACCTCACCTACTCCGCCGAGTTTACGGTCGTGAGCTACGGACCACCGATCGTGCATCACGCAGCTGCAGGCTCACTGGCTGACCAACCGACAGAAATGCAGACGCGACGAGACCTTAACGATATATACATATTCTACGGTCATTAGTATACCTATATATGTATATACGATGCACTTCACGCATGTGCTCGTGGCGCTCATGCAGTAATACGAGCGATGGAATGGTCAGCCGGTGGCGAGAGTGGCTCGGCTGATTTACCATGCTCGTCGCACTCAACGACGAGCATTTGTCCGCATAATCTTTTTTTTTTTTTTTTTCTTTTCTCTCCACTATTTCCGTCATCCTTACGTACTCTCGTCCTCCACCCTTTTCTCATAAAGTTGTCGCTCTCGCATAACTGTCAGCTGATTTCCCAGCGCGATAATTCTTCGCGTTAAGTTTCTAGCCACATTACAGGAAACTATAATATCGCAACGAATATGTCGCTGACTTCGTTAGGACACATTATTGGTTGTTATTATTTGTTTATTGTTATTATGTGATAATATTTGATATTAGTTGGGTTTGACTATTGACGAACGAACGGACGATCGATGCAAGATCGATCGTCGTGTGAAACAGTCTTGATCGAACTTTCAGAGAGTACAAACGTTCGAAAGTTCCCACAGTCGTTACAATATATTAATATTTTTATTGTTCACCGCTCATACTGTTATAGAAGATCACTGCGCAAAGTTCTTTCGTTCGTCGATGGGATAGCTCTGCAGGCACGTGAACAATTGTGTTTGCGAGCATTTACCGTAGCTTTCGCTTGATTGTTTGGCTAACAGCTATACAGCTTTGCAGTTTCTCGCCCCATCGTCATTCGTGCGATTCAGGTTGAGAAAGGGATAGCAGCGCGCATCAAGCATCGCTGTTTGCGAATAGGTCCTATCACCGCCAGTGCACAGCTCACATTAATCCGCCAACACCTTCGATGTTCTCTCTCCACATGCATGTGCGTCTATATATATATATATATATATATATATATATATATATATATATATATATATATAACGCGTTCAGTTTCTCCACTCGTCTCTTCCATAATATACGCATACGACGTGAGAGTGCGAACACGATAAGCGAGACGAGCTGAGAAACGACGAGAAGCAGAGGACTCGAGCGGGACGAGCGACACTCCAAAGCCATTATCGTTACGTCCCTGACTTCCCCTCTTACCATCTATAGAGTCTCTCCGTAACGCTGTGTACGGATTACTGTCGTAGGCAGACACTTCGGCCGGCTCGCGGATAAGTGAGCGCGCGAGCTCGCACTTTTTCGGTTTTTTTTTTTTTTTTTTATAAAAATACTAAACACTAGAGCACAATGTAACCCGGCGACGAGACAGGATGCATCAGTGCAACGTGTCGAGTTTCTGTAGTGACTGGACTGAATCACCGCGACATTTTTAGATAAACGGGAAGTGGTGTAACGCTGTGCGGAATGAGAGTGTGTCTGCAAATGCGCGCTTGTACCGAACTACCAGTCAACGGTACTATGGGGCAAAATGGATTTTCATGCTTTCCCGAATATACTGAAAATTCGGGCCATTCCCTCTAATGTCTCTAACCTCATCGTTTCAATGTGGTCGCGTCGTAGGCTAAGCCAGCCAATGAATAGACGGGACCAACGAATGAACACTTTCCATAAGAGCATGTGCATAAAAAAACTTCTATTCACTGGCTTTTTCGTCTGCTCAAAATTGTCCATTCATTGGCCGGTTTACCCTATTTTCCTTCGTAACGCGTGTCGTGTAAAGTTCAAGCGTAGTAATTACATTTCAATTTGTATTACATTTCAATTTATGATTACCGTTGTAGGCAGACACTTCGTCCGTTGCCGTGCGGGAGATTTCATTTTTTTTTTATTTTTTATTTATTTTTTTTAAATAACAATACTAAATATCACATCGCGATAGAACTCGGCTGCCGAATGCATCAGTGCAACTTGCACGGTACAAAATAATTGCGTAAAATCGAAATACGAAGTTTTATAAAAATAAATTTTGCAAATTAAGTGACAAACTCGTCTGTACAGGCTTGAATATGCAAGCTCGTCATTGTATTTCCCGTGTTATTAACAATTTCAATTTGTACTTTTGTCTGTAAAACTAGAAGCCGGATGGAGCCGATCCGAAAATTAACAAATGAAAGATCGTCGACGTTCGTGGACAATAATTTGTTGTAAAAAAGTACAAACTTTTTTTTTTACTCCGTGTTGAGTTTTCGTAGTGTCTGGACTGAATGACCGCGACATTTTTGGATAGACAGGACAGCTGGTGTAACGCCGTGCCGAAAGAGAGTGCGTCTACAAATGTGCGCCCGCCAGACAACGGCGCGGATCTCGTAAAATTGATTTTTACGCTTTCCCGAATACCGAAAAATGCAGGCATTCGCTTTAATGTTTTTAACTCATCGTTTCAGCGCGGTCGCGTTGCTTTTTCGTTCTTAAAGCGTCGCGTAAAGTTTAAGTGCAGCATTACCCGATGATCGCCATTATCCCGTTCTACCCCCCCGAAGTTTCACGCCGGAGGAAGGTACGAGCGTGCACTCAAAAAATTTTGCAGCGCCCGCTCGCAACATATTAAACGAACCGGAGTGTCCTCGGCACATTGAAAAAGCGTCTCGGGCGTGAGAAGGAACAAAAGAAAATAATATCACGGTGAGAAAATTGACAAGCTCCTTTGGTTTTATACTCGAACCAACTGGACCTCAGGACTATCGACGATTTTTATGCCTCGTCCCGTCAGCAGGGACATATTGAAATCTGCAATTTGCCGGGATGTGTTATATGAAAGGGGTCGGAAGAACGAATGAAAGATCACCGGATTTCTCGAACCCCGATCGAGTCAGCGCCGGGAGCTCGAAAAATCTTCCCTTTCGATGCCCATCGACGACCGATGCTGCCCAATACGTTGGACAACTGACAAATAACACCGCTTGACCGACGGGAGTGCCAGAGATCGATCGTTCCAGACTCAAAGTTCGTTAAAGAATTTTTAATGAAGGAAAGATCCTGAAAATATCGGCACGACATCAAATTTCGTCTTTGGCGAAAGTCCATCGATGCACGACTTTGAGAGGAAAAAAGAGTTTTTCACTTGTAGAATTTTATTGTCCAAGCGAACGTCCCGATCAAAGTTTGCCCGAAGCAAAAGCACGGCCGTTGTAGCTCGATGAAATTTAGTCTCGTGCAGATATCTTCACGTTCGTATGAAAAATCGTCTCGCATCTCGAGACAATCGAGGCACTCGCGATGGAACGATACGGTGAGCGTAAGATACGATCGACCGACACCTTGACACCACGGGGACAAAAACAAAAAAAAAAGAAAAATTTATACGTGCGTATACAGGCGAGATAAGCCGAGAAACGCGAGATATAAGCGAAAAGTTGTTTTATTCCTCTCTTTCCTCTTCGAACGGTTCACTGACTCGCAACGCCGCAGGCACGCGACATTCGACGAAAGAATACCGGTCCCTGTGTGTGTGTGTGTGTCTGTGTGTGTATAAAGTAGCCGCGAAAATAACCGAAGAGGGAGTACCGCAAAAGATAAACCTGTGCAAAGCAGAGAAAAAAGCAGAAGAAGCAGAAGAAGAAGAAGAAGCAGAAGAAGAAGAAGAAGAAGAAGAAGAAGAAGAAGAAGAAGAGGAGGAGGAAGCCAAAGCCAGCACGAGTAGTAGCGGCAAGGTTTATTATTTGTTAGGCGAATAAGGCAGCTCTTGTGTCCCCTGGGGGAGTAGAGCGGCCCCCTCTTGGCCCCTTTGAGATCGGATAATCCGGAAAACCGGAGCAACAGGAAGCCGAGACAGTTACTTATTTCCCAGGCGTTTTAAAGCCTTCCCTCTATATCCCTTTCTGTTGCACATCCTGCCGCCCCGCTCCGCACCACTCACATCGCCGTACCGTCATCTCTCATCGTTTACGGAAGCGCCGAACCTCCATAAGTTTTTCTACGCTGCTCAACCGGACGTTTGTACGTTCGAGCACTGCGCCGCTCTACGGTGCTCCATAAAACTCGACACCGCTGTCGACCCCGATCTTGAGAGGTGTTAACGAAATAACGACACCCACCGACGACATCTGCTTTTTATGTTCCTCACAGATACATTGTCTTCGACAGGATCTCGCTTCTCCGCGTCTTTTTTTGTTTGTTTGTTTTCTTCTTTTTTTTTTTTTTTTTTTCTTTCATCGTAAATGGCGAACGTGGTGAGTGTTATTATTTTTTTTTAAGGCGTATTAACGTAAAATCTCGCTTCCAGCTCCTGTAAAGTGTTGGGCACTTTTTCGCATCGCGTGCGAGAAAAATATTGCGCGTGCACCTAACGCAATAACTTTTCAACTAAAAACGATATCGAAACTTTAATTTTCTCAACCTTTATGAAGAAGCGACATCGAAACTTTAGTTTTTTAACTTTTATGAGGAATCGATACGAAAATGTGAATTTTCAACTTTTGTGAGGAAACGGTATGGAAATGTAAATTTTCAAAGTTTTCATATTAATTATTGAGAGTGAAGTAAAAATGCGGGAGCGATTTAGAAAAAAAAAATATACAATATAGGACTTTTGGTGGCGTACAAAGTCGTTTTGCTGCTTCCTCTTTTTGTTACGCAATTTTTTTGTCGAAGACCGGCCGAAAGTCAATTTATAGACCTGGTCAATGAAACGACAGCGTACAAAAAAATATTTTACTTGATTTCGTAAATTCATAACGACACCCCCCCCCCCCCCCCGATATTCGCAGTAATCAGGTTAATTAGCTTTGACGCTTGGCGTTCGGTGTCGATAATTGCGATAATTATTGGAAATGTTAATTATGTGAGAGATCATTTAACAAATGGCATGAGACTTCGGTGTAGTGCCCTACAGGTAACAAACTGTCAATCGGATTGAAATTTAATTTGGACTCAAAATTCAATTGTTCACGATTCCCGTGCAAGGTTCACTGGTTTTTAAAAAAAATAGCAAAATTACGATAAAATACCATGACAAATAGAGTATTCGGTTATTACGTCCGCATTTTTTTAAATATCTATATTTTTAAAATCTCAAATCCAATTATAACCAACTAATAATATAGTCGATAATTTAATACATTGCTTACTGCCCGTTACTGTCTGGCAATGGAAACGTACTTTATTATTATGCAGAAACCTTCACGTCGATCGGTCCTTTTAGCAATAAATTTTCTGTTTTAAAAACTGTAAAATTCCAATAAAATACCATGAAAAATAGGGTAGTCGCATGTTACTTCCTCATTTTTTAAATATATACATATATTTTTTGTTTCAAGTTCAATTGTTGCTAACTAATAATTCTGTTGATAATCTTGCACATTACTTCCTACCCGTTACTGTCTCGCAATGGAAACGTACTTTATTATTATGCAGAAACCTTCACATCGATCGGTCCTTTGAGCAATAAATTTTCTGTTTTAAAAACTGTAAAATTCCAATAAAATACCATGAAAAATAGGGTAGTCGCATGTTACTTCCTCATTTTTTAAATATATACATATATTTTTTGTTTCAAGTTCAATTGTTGCTAACTAATAATTCTGTTGATAATCTTGCACATTACTTCCTGCCCGTTACTGTCTGGCAATGGAAACGTACTTTATTATTATGCAGAAACCTTCACGTCGATTGGTCCTTTTAGCAATAAATTTTCTGTTTTAAAAACTGTAAAATTACAATAAAATACCATGAAAAATAGGGTAGTCACATGTTACTTCCTCATTTTTTAAATATATACATATATTTTTTGTTTCAAGTTCAATTGTTGCTAACTAATAATTCTGTTGATAATCTTGCACATTACTTCCTACCCGTTACTGTCTCGCAATGGAAACGTACTTTATTATTATGCAGAAACCTTCACATCGATCGGTCCTTTTAGCAATAAATTTTCTGTTTTAAAAACTGTAAAATTCCAATAAAATACCATGAAAAATAGGGTAGTCGCATGTTACTTCCTCATTTTTTAAATATATACATATATTTTTTGTTTCAAGTTCAATTGTTGCTAACTAATAATTCTGTTGATAATCTTGCACATTACTTCCTGCCCGTTACTGTCTCGCAATGGAAACGTACTTTATTATTATGCAGAAACCTTCACATCGATCGGTCCTTTTAGCAATAAATTTTATCCGTGTCGTCGACAAAAAGTTAGGACACCTGAACCTCGGATCAGTTCCGTGAAAAAAAAACAAAAAACAAAAAATACAACAGCAACGACAACAACAATTGTCGAAGATCCGGTTAGCGAATTTTACCCGGCGCGCTCGACGCTATATACATGTCGCATCAATATTAAAATTCAGTGCTCGGACAACGGAGGCTTTGGCTGTGTCGAGGCTTTTTTTTTTTTGTTTTGTCCCTACTTCTATAAATCAAGGGAAATCCCAATGAATTCGAGGCTCGTGTTCCGGACTGGCTATACGAGCGTCGACGCTCGTGAAAATCATATTGTGTCTGTGTGTGCGCGCGCGCGCAGTACGTTACCGAGGCTTCGGAGTTCGCCTCGGGGGTCACAAACAGGCTTTCGGCCGATCCTCACGATGCCCCAGGTTGCAAGTCTCTCTCTCTCGTCCTGACCGTCCACCCTCTATATTTCGCCCAACCGACGGGACAAAATATTTCTTCTCTCGATTCTCGAGTACATGATCCGCGGGTCTCCGCTTTTGTCCTATTCGTCACGATTTATTAATAAATTTTGGGCAATTTATTTCCTTGCCATTACAGACCATTGAGTGGATCAACATTTTCCTAGCGCATGCGCGTAATAACCGGCTTTTCGTTACTGTGAGGTGTGCGCAGAAAGACACTGCAAAAGCATCGCGTGCTAGAAAAATATTGCGCATGCGTACAAACGCAATAGGGTCTTCTTCCCGCACCAGTGCGAGAAAGTCCCTTTCTGCAAAGTAATG
The DNA here is from genome assembly GCA_963922035.1 of Amblyjoppa proteus. Classification (NCBI taxonomy): domain Eukaryota; kingdom Metazoa; phylum Arthropoda; class Insecta; order Hymenoptera; family Ichneumonidae; genus Amblyjoppa; species Amblyjoppa proteus. The sequence continues at coordinate 2,290,471 of OY998234.1, forward strand.
AGTGCGAGATAAACACTGCGCATGCGTACAAACGCAAGATGATACTTTTACCGCACTAGTGCGAGAAAATGCCTCTTTGCAAAGTAATGCGTTCGAGAAAAACACTGTGCACGCGCACAAATGCAACACGATCTTTTTCCCGCACTAGTGCGAGAAAGCGCCTTTCTCCGAAATGATCTGAATGCCACGGAGCCAGAAAAGGGAATCCCGACTCATGCGAATGTCCCACTCATCAAGAACTCCCTCTCTACACCCTAGTCATACAAATAACCATAGGTACGTCTACGATCTATTATAATTTTGTATTTTTTACTTTCGCACAGATCGTCCCGCCTCGTGCATAGACAAGTGCGATAAACAAGATAAAAAATGTTTCTACCGCCCGATAGACGCCCCTTACCGACAGACATTCGCGGAGCAGCGGCCGAGAATATATACATATATATATATTTTTTTTATCGAGTCTATCCCATTACAGCGCAACTTGCGCCGTGACCGACGGAAACAAACGCGATATACACCCCCGAGTGTATAGTCCGCCAGGTGCGACCCCGATAGAATCGTCGTCCGCAATCGGGAACATTGCACTCCGCTGTATATTCTCTTCAACCCTAGCTCGTGTGTATACCCCCGGAATACGCGTCGCTGCAGAAACGGTATACACAAAGTTACGTACATACGGTACGACGGAAAAATCTGTTTGTGCTGTGGCCGTTTCGTCGAAAACTGGCTATGCAATTCCCGCGAGGAAAGTGCGACGGGAGTGGCGAGTGAAGCGAAGCCGGCGATACATGCACGCTCGGCGCTGGTGAAGCTCGTGGGTGAGTGTGGGTGTTGTGTGTACGATCTACAATGGTAACTTTCAGTCCGGGAGCCCGGGTATATCTAAGTCCTTGTATACGTGACGGTAAATTGAATTTTGCCGGATGGAGTGATATCTGGAAGCAGTCCCACTCCCCTCCCCCCGCCCGCTCGCCCTCTTCTCTTGCACTCGTACATCGCGAATCTAAAACAGCCACTTCTCCCAGTCTGCGCCGAAAGCTCCGCTCGCATTTGGTAGCGCATAGCGTGACAATCGGGAATGTTGCGACATGGGGTAGGTGAAATTCGCGAGGGTGATCGAATCATGGATCCCTGGTAGAAATTTGTTCGGGCACGGCCGGGGTGGAGCAGGATTCTGATCGTGTGTAGACGACGTCCCCTTCCGGATCGAGCGTCGACTGAGTGAATACGTCAACCTCGCGTTCGAATCAATTGCGGATGCAAAAAAAAAAAAATATATATATATCACTTACAAGATGTTTAGGATGTCGACCGATGTTTATAGGGATGATGATAATTGTTTCGGCAATGGAACGGTAAGGACAGGCAAATGAAAGTTCCTCTTTAACGTTTCGACTCTCAAGACGAGGCCTCTTCAGAAATCAGTTAATGTTCTTCGTCGATGATCATTTTTTACGAGTATTCATTAATATTCGTTTCAACGGTCGGGTGCAGTTAAATAATTACATTGAGCCATCGACTCATCGACTCCTCTAACAGGCTTTACTGTCGGTATGCAGGGCCGATGCAATTTTATCTTTTTCACGATCTTTTTCACATTTTGCGTTATCATGCAATAATGTTGTTCCAGGATTTTTGTTGTTGTGACATATCGTTGAACCTTTAAATTCTATATTGGCGATAAACAGTAGTAACAACCGAATTCTCCGGTTGAAACTATTTTATTGAAAAATTTTGATGTGTTAATTTTGTGGTTGAGCCATGTGTGTGTGGAAAAGAACGATCGTTAGAATTTAAGCGTTATTTGAATTTGTTAGTGTTGATTCGGTTACGTTAAAATCACTTGCGTCGACAACCGATACTGTCGTTGGCAATTGTGTCGAAAAACAAATGCTAGGACACGACAACGTCGTCCACTTGCTGACGAGCAAAAGTTTGAAGGAATCTCTCAACATTTCCTCAAAACTCCTTTTCCAAAATCGTTGTTTTACTTTTCTTAAACAACGATTGCGTTTATCATATAAAATTCATGCAGTCACTGAATTTTTCGACATTCGCTGTGCAGCAGTGCAGACAATGAGTGTATATAAAAAAATTATGCTAACCGTCAGGGCGAGCGGATAAATTTTTTTTTTAGTGTGATTTCTCATGCATTTATCGACGCTCGTAGCATGACGATTGTCATTGGCCGCGAGGTTGGCTCATGCGTGTCGGTAAACCGGTTTATACAATAGTTTCCACGCGTGCACCAAAACGATCGGGCAATGGGTTTAGGATTCGTCGACGCGGCGCGCGCGTGACAAGTTCTATGGACGAAGGGTTGAATTGAATTTTCATCGTGGTGGTGGGCTCACCGTCGGGGCGCGGAACGAGGGTGGGATTGAATATTTACAGTGCGTTTAACTACCGGCCATATCGATTCGAAATCGAGACCGATCACGTTCGTCCAGTAGGAAAACAGCAGTGCTCAAAGCTACTGGACCAAGGGATGCTGTGCAGCGTGCATGCGCTGACCCAGAGGGAGGGGACAGCCGCGGCCGAGCACGGCCAAAGCCACTATTTCATCAATATGTGCACGGTTCGACATCAGTTTAGTCGAAAATTTACTTTGCGGCAAAATACAACTCGGAGGGGGGAGGGGGAGGGGATTCCAATAGCCAAAGAACATCGATTTGCTCTTCGGTGTTTGTGGGATTTTTATGATCATCGATAGAGTCGAGAATTATTTCAATGTCACATTTCGATGAATTTCTTCGATCGGTGTACCGTCAGTTATTTCATTTAAATTCAATTTATGTGACGGATTTCTCGTTTACAATCGAAATATATGATAAATCGTAAATATCAGAGGGCAGAGATTAATGATTTACAAAAATTTTTAAGTACCTAAGAGACTTTAGAAAATTCACTTTGCGACAAAATACAACTCAGTGATGAATTCCATTAGTCAAAGCAAATCGATTTGCTCTTCGGTGTTTGTGAGACTTTTGTCACATCGACGGAGAGCGGAGAATTACTTCAACCGATGTAACGTACATTATTTAATTTAATTCAATTTATTTGACGGATTTCTCTTTTGCAATCAGAATATATAATAAATTGTAAATATTAGAGTGCACAGTAACGATTTATAAAAATCGAAAGCACTTAACACACTTGAGACACTTAATTACCTCGTGTCAATTATCTTGGCGTTTCATTGCCTCACTTTTTCATTGTCGTTTCAAACAGGATATGAATCTTTAAAGTTGACTCGTGGCCAAAGGAGGATTACGAATGTAAAACGGACTCGGGGCTACTGCTTCCACTTCCTCCCCCCCCCCCCCCCTCCGCCCCTAAAGCCGTGCGGTAATCTCTCGCTACAGTGGCTATTTTTACGAAAGTGGAGCTCACCCAAATGTCCACCGATCATTAAGCGATCTCCGAAGCGAGCGATCCTATTGTACTCAGGATTTTATCATATCGGTACACTGAAGCACGAATACGTGGAATACACAATATGCGTATGTTATACATTCCAAATCCGAAATACTCGGAAGAATACAATCCTGTGAAATGAACGAATAGATGTGCTGTCGAACGGAAAATACACGAATGAATTAATGCAAGTGACAGTTAATGATTCAAGTACCGGGTATTGGAAACTTAAAATTGACGTACTGACTACTGACGTACTCCAATTCTTTAATTTCGGAGTCTCGCGAATGATGAAAATCCAAAAGGAAGATGCCGAGGATAATTTTTCGGCAAGCGTCATAGTCTTCGCAAAAGGGTTTGAAATCCGAGGAAGAGAGAGGAGCCGAGTTACGCGTGCGATCTTGAGACTTTTATACGTTCTAAATCCAGGATATTCGCAAGAATACAATCCTACGAAACAAACGAATAGACGGGCTGTCGAACGGAAGATAAACGAATGAATTAATCCAATAATAGTTGAGGATTTAAGAATCGGGTACTGGAAACTTAAAGTACGTATTGACGTACGCGAATTCTTAAATTTCGGAGTCTCGCGAACGGTGAAAATCCAAGAGGAAGATGCCGAGGATAATTTTTCGGCAAGCGTAATAGTCTTCGCAAAAGGGTTTGAAACGCGAGGAAGAAGGAAGAGCCGAGTTACGTGACCGATCTTCAGACTTTTATGCATTCCAAATTCATAATACTCGGAGGAATATGATCGTACGAAACAAACGAATAGACGGGCTGTCGAACGGAAGATAAACGAATGAATTAATCCAATAATAGTTGCGGATTTGCGAACCGGGCACTGGAAACTTAGAGTACGTATTGACGTACTCGAATTCTTAAATTTCGGAGTCTCGCGAACGGTGAAAATCCAAGAGCAATTTTTCGGCAAGCGTCATAGTCATCGAAAAGGGGTTTGAAATCCGAGAAACAGAGAAGAGCCGAGTTACGTGCTCGATCTCGAGGCTTCTTCGGATACACTATCCGCTTATAAGCCTCGAGAGTACAGGGTGGCGAATATATCGGGTACGTCGGGTGTCGAGGTTCGCTGGCGGTGGCTGAGACGGAAGTCAGGCAGGCTGGGAGGCAGCTGGGATTGGCACGCCCGGTATACGTACAGCGATGCGGCCGTACGAGAATACGTTGGTACATATCAGGGAAAGCTCGAGCACGGCGTGGTTGCGACCAGCAAGCTTGCCGGGTTTACGAACGAGCGGAGCGAGCGGAGACTAGCAGGGCAACGGCAAAGCCAAGCCAATGTTGAAGGCTCTCGCACGAACAGCGGCGGCAGTAGCAGTGGCAGAGCGAAGCATTGCGGAGAAACGAGTAGCCGGGGAATGACACGGACAGAGTGCGGCAATTTCGTGCAATACCGACGGCATACCGGGCGTTCCAGGAATGTGGCTTAGCATTTTCCAGCTACCGTACCACTGGAAGCAGAAGCGTCTATTCTGGCGCGCGCAGCTGCTGGAGTACTCTCCCCTTCTGTCTCTCGATTCCTTTCCTTCTACAGGGGGTTGAACCGGGTCGCGGCGAGAACGCGAACTTGCCCCGAGGGGGTTAAAAAGTTAACCTTTCTCGATGCATGAAGCAACCTGCGTATAGCAACGAGTAAATGGAAATATAATGAAAAGAGGACTCGGCGGTGTTTATCTATTAGGTACGGTTTGAGACCAATTTGTTTTGTTGTTGATTGCACTTCGTCTTTAATGAATCATCGTTGCACTGACATGCCTGGTTGCTGGCAGAGCCCTGACGCGGTAATTAACCCTTCACGTACAGGAGCCTTGTTCAACGAGGTCCTGGAATTTCTCCAGATGCAACCTTTGAACGATTCGCATAACAAGTTGGTGGTGCTAAAAAAAAAAATTGTAAAAATTCACAGTACCTTGAAGTCTTGTTTTTGTAAGAAACATTGTAAAAAGAAGAAAAGAAGAAAAATTGTAAAAATTCACAAGTACCTTGAAGTCTTGTTTTTTTTTTTTTTTTTATTTTTGATAACGCAGAAGAAGATTTGTTACGAACATCCGTAATCGTTTTTGTGCTTCGAAGAAAGCAATTGCTCCCGGCAAAAAGTTCTCGGTACTTGAAAGGTTGATATAATGAGTCTCTATGATGTACACAAGAGATTGTTTTATATCAAATTCGGCTCGAAGAGTCGAAGAGTCCGGTGGTGTGCAGCAGCGCAACTTGTATTACACATCAAGCCGGGCTCTTTTTCCAACAGCACGTAGGTCGTTTCTCGAGCTTAAAATTGGAGCAAACTATGAGGTACGTGAGTCTATCGAACATGTCTTCGCTCACTCCTGCTTTTCACCAGACCAATGGTCAGCTCAATCGTGGTTCTTCACTATCTAGATCGTCGATATCCATGACGGATTGACAATTCGTGGCGAAAAGCTGCGAATGGGCTGCATCCTCGACAATCGCACGTACGAACCAAGTAGGCCGGTATGCCGACTCGAGACGTTCCATTTCCGAGTTTGTACAGTATGACGTGCCAACCGAAGCCATCGAACTGCAACCGGGAGGCTGACACTTGTTGCCGGCATATTGTCGCCCGGCGATCTTTGCTGCGACGCTCGATCACTTTTTCTCAGCAGACTGCAATCTCATACCCACATTCATCGCGCTCTTCTCGCTCCAACGACCAACAACCGACTGTCGATTTCCTTCGGAAGTGTCACGCGACCGCTGCACACACCGAACATTCTCATTCAATCGGATTGTCACACTTGCGAAATCTCATCCCCGAATTACACAAGCGCGCATAATTTCATCACACACGACGATGTCGATTAGAGGTCCTTGCCAGTCTGTACGACTCAAAGGATTATGTTGCTACGCTAGTTGCAGCGGACGCTGTTTCAACCGTAGATTCGCACCGACTCGTATCAAAGAGGGAGCTAGGAACACGAATTACCAATTGCGACTCTCCGTGCCACGACCTGCGTATTCTACCTCGCGCTGATCAAAGAGACACGTCGCGCCCTTGGGGGACAATCGCTTCATAACGCGTCTACCTACCGCGCCTCCGTCGGGCGCTTATAAAGCGAAATGGGAAATGTAAAACAGCGTGAAAATTACCCTGGGGTACGAATGAGTCGGACGGGACTCGCCCGGTGAGCAAAGTCAACAGACGACGGAAACAGACGCACGTACAGAGGTCAGAAAATTGGCCATTTATAGCGAGACACGCGAAACTTCCCCGACACGAACAATCGTAAATGACGAACGAAAGTTGCCGACAAAATGTTGCAAAACGATGATCGATTCACGGGGATATCAAGAATTGCGATTGATCACTTCTCCGACAGAAGCTCAAAGCTTTCATTAGCGATTCGATTTAATATTTGTTCAAGCGACTAATAGCCACCGTATCGCTTCGGCCCACGAGGGGGTTTAAATCCGCGATACGCGGAGCCGGAAATGTAAGGGTCTCGAGCGGGTAGCGTCGATAGCGAGGGTCCCTTTGTAGAACATTAATCTCATCCTGATTTGACGCCTGATTTGGGTGCGGAATTCGAGTTTTCCTATTGCGGTACCGGCGGGAGAGGCTCGACTATCCACAGACCGCTTTCGAGCTTCATCCCCGATGACGAGTAAACAGATCGCAGAGCAGTCAAGTGGATACGGAGCTTGAAACGATTTGGTAGTCAATCGGCTGGCCACGAATGGCTAATGACACGCCTCGGCGTCAATTAGAAATTTATAATTGCACGCGAACTCGCTTTTGCCGAGTCGCGGTCTGCTGTTTGTCGTGTCGCGACAGAAGCGGGCTTATCTGTGGAGTCTCGCGGCCTGTTCGGGCCATTCGGCTATCGCACATCGACACCGAGCCATATTTCGCGGACTGAGATATTCCATTGATATGACACATAAATAGAGAGAGAGTCCATTCTGGTAATCGAGGAATCTGTTTAGTATGTAATTGAATTCCAATTCCGCTAATTCATTATTTTTTTTTTTTTTTTTTTTTCGTTGTTCTCAATTTATTATATTGTATAATAGTACACAACATTGGGTGGAATGGAACGATGGAGTATCCCGATGCCTCCGCCTCCGTTATCCAATTATTCGTAATATCTCCGCGGGCGACGATCGATGAAATTGTCGAGAGAGAATGAAGGCGGGATGAGAGACGAGAACTTTAGGTATTTTGTACGAGACAATTATCGTAGTTGGGAAGAGAGGAGCGAACCCGCTAAAGGCAGAGGCAGGGATTATATCCATGAACTATGCTAACGCCTCGCGTCCCGTTGCGCGGCAATCGATCGATCCTTCTTCCCGGCGGCGGCAGCCTCCGCCAGAAGTTATTGTTCGTCGGTGCATCGAAGGACCCTACCCGTTCGGGACTGCTTCGGTCTGGTCTCGTTGTCCTCGCTCCTTATGTACCCTGCGCCCCTAACTGCTCGAGGGTTCCGTCATTCGGACTCGCGGCTGAAAAATCTAATTTTGTGACCTCTTTCCAAGCACGATCCAACAACGTTAATGGCATAACCGTAAGACCGAACGCCGAGTTCAAAGCTGTAAGAAAATTATCAGGAAAATAATTAGGATATCGACTGTAAGCGGAATGTGGGCGATGTACAAGTTGTACGGGTTTAAGTTCGGCAATCGGTTTTTTGTTCCTATTATTATTATTATTATTAATAATAGGAATAAATAATAATAATAATAATAATAATAATAATAATAATAATAATAATAATAATAATAATAATAATAATGTTGTTTGTGTTGTTATTAAGCCTGCACGAGCAATGTTGGTCGTACATTCTATGCTCTTATTCTTTATATTTTATTTTCCTTGCTTGCATTGTATTCTATTATCTATTTTTTTTTGTGATACTTCGTTTTTCGTGTTTGCATTGGTTTTTTTGTTGCCGTTGTATCTTGATACACAGTTCTTACAGTTCTACGATGTTCTTAGGGGGCTCAGGCGAACAAATCTATCTATCTATCTGCATGCGGATGAGAAAGCTGTAGCTTTCTCTTTGTAGTGCCTCTTTACAAACGCTTTCTCTTTGTAGTGCCTCTTTCTCTCTGTAGTGCCTCTTTACAAACGCGACATAGTAAAATGCTGCAAAGGCATAACAGTTATTCTTTTAATGTTGCATTTGTTACAAAAAAAAAATCGGATAAAATTTCGACGATCGAGGGTGTCCCGCGTGGATGGATAAGCCATATCGAATGAGGCAAAGACGGATGTTGAGGATAATGCAATCGAGTCTGAGCCAGGCAACCTAATTTAGGTTCCCCGTCAACCCTCTCCGATCTTCGCCGCCGACCCTTTCTCTCCCGCTTCCAAACTATCAGTTCTAATTTTGTCGCTTCTTGATTATCGTCAGAGTGGAGAAACAGCTCCGAAGATTTGCTCACGGTCTTGGATGACTCGTCGATAGGACCCGCGTTCAGCCTCGCGTCTCCTTTCCGAACCACAATTTGCCTCCGAATCGGAAAGGTTCGCGAGTTAGTTGACCGTTGCCAATTCCGTAACAGCTGCAAAGTACAGTGTACATCCGATCGGAGCGCACTTCGATTCCATCCGCCACGGTCGATGGTTCGTGGATGGTGCTTATGCAGGTGCATTGGTATGAGAAGCCGAACTCATCCGGCTATATGTGGCCCTCGACCGAATGATAGATAGATCGAGAAGCCGAGAGGCAAAGACAGTCGGGAAAGGGAGAGCGCTAGCTCATCGACAGAGGGAGGGCTTAACCGAATTATTGTTTGATAAGCCGTAATGTATAGATCCTCTATAAATGGCTTCCTCCGTCCCATTCCATCGCCACTGGCAGCTCCCTATCCCAATCCGGCTACCCCAACCGAGCCCCGAGGGTTCAACAATGCCGGAATGATTGGCTCGACTGTCTGGCCTCATAGAGCGCGGCATTCACTACTTACAATGAGCAATGTACTATCGCGGACATAGACCACCGTCCTGCGTCTACGGCCTCCTTCTATATCATTCGTCCTGCGATTCTCGTTCGGCCCGACTCGCTCTCAACGCCGAGTTGGGTGCTTTCAGACTAGGTACGAACCACCCCTCACCACGCTGCTCTCTAATGGTAACGTCACTTTTCACCGGTGTTTCCTCTGCTGCGACAGCGAAACGAGCTTTCCGCTCCACTCTGCCCTGCTCCACTGCTCGGCGACGCTGTTCCATATCACTTTTCTTAAAATGTACATTGTGCATCTTCTACCAGAAAAATTTATGAAATGCAGATGGATCGAAGAGATAGGCGATCAAAACTGTGTCATCGAAAATAGAGGTAAAGTATCAACGTTAATGGTAGATCATTGACTTCATCGGATAACAAAAATCGGGTGTCATATTACGATATGAGTCCGTCTGTCTGCAAGTGTCATGAATTGTGTTTTTTCTTTCGGACCCAAAAAACGTTTAAATTCTGGCGAGATCAGCAAAGCTGGAAAACGACAGCCACGCCGCACTTCTCATCACCTACGGCCTTGTTAAATCATCTTTGACACTCTCTACAATCAGAACCTGTGAGGTATAACTCATTCGGACACTGGAACACTTATTTTATTATTTTTCTGACGGTGCACACTGTGCATCTTGTACCAAAAAAAAAAAAAAAAAAAAATGTATTCAATATAGATGAATCGATGAGGTGCGTGATTATAAGTGTGTCATCAAATTGTGTCAAAACAGTAGGAACGGATGAAAATCAATGGTCGGCCATTGACTTCATCAGACTTGGAGACGTCTAACGAAAATCGGCTGTCGCATTACGGTCGGACAGCGTCCGTCTGCAAGCGTCACCAATTGTCTATTTTCTTTCGGAGAAAAAAAAAAAAAACGCTCCAGTTTCGGCGAGATCAGCAACGCTCGAAAACGACAGCTACGCTACACTCGTCATCGCCCATAGACTTGTTAAATCTTCTTTGACGCCCTTTGCAAACAGAATCTATGACGTATAACTCATTCGGACACTCGGACACTTATTTCAGCGACGACGGAGTCACGCGTAATTCCAGGACAAAAAGCCAGTGGTCCTCCGTCCAACTTTATACCGAACCTCGGATAACAGAGAACTCACAGTGGACTACACACGCTTGCCGCATTCGCCAAGCGCGTATACACAGTCGCGTTTGACTTTACGAATTCAATTTAACTTCACTTTGACAACATGTCCGTTCTGTATGAACTTGTCTCTGGCCCTCCGACCTCTTCCTGTCTCGAATCGAGTGCCCTGCAGCGGCCGTACGCGCAGGCTCTCCTGCAAACTGGCCTTTGTACAGAAAGATCCCTCTCGCGTTGCGATCGCTGATTAAAGCGGGTCATACTTTCCGAATGAAAAGCACTCGGCAACGCCGCCACTGCAACGAGGTACGCAAAAATTATTGTCCCGTCGAAATTCAGACGAACGAGAGACATTTGGAGATTCCTTCATATCTTTGCTTTATTGAGAAAAGTTAATGTTTTCCATCGAAATATTTAAATTCTTCCCTGTTCTCCATACACATGTGGAAAAAAAAATGATGTGCTCAAGCTCTCGGGCTTGATGCGGCTTATATCATGTTACAAATCGGAACGAGAGATTTTTTTTTTTTGTTTGTCGTTAAATCTCGTTCAATTCACACGCGACAAAAAAGAAACTCTCCAGTTCTCATTTGTATATAGCTCCAAATTATATTTTTCATTCTCGTATAGTGTCCAGCGCGTCCCCGGCCAGCCTTTACTGACACGATATTTCTCATTTCGTATCTGGCGACGCTGGCGGCATTTGTCGAGTGAACTGAAATCTCGTTGCGTCTGCTAATCCCCTCGCTGCCATCGTGTTTCATAGGGATTAAATCCTTCCTCCCCCCCCCCTCCTCTTCCTCCTCCTCCTCCTCGTACCTCTCGGTATAATAAAACTCTCATAATCTGGCCAAGTTTCAGAGGGAAAAATATCCTATTACGAGGAGTCAGCGCGGTAGAGCGAGGCCCAGTCGGAGAATAACGGAGCGAGCCTCGCGAGCATTTGCATTACCATTCGCACCGCAGTTTGACAGTGGCCACTTTCTCGTCGAGGCTCACCGACGCGCTGAGGATCACTCGTCCAAAAAATATTTCGACACTATCCGTGACGACGCATATGCGCAAACCTCATCCGTGAAGCTTTTTCCACGCAAATTTGCTTTTATATCTGCGCACAGGTGGTCGGCATACGCAAGAATTTCTCTATCCGATAATTGCCGCTCGCGAGCGCTTTCATCCAGTTTTCATATTCAAAGTCCCTCCTGGTCAAAGTCTCGGCAGGGGAGACCTTGTCGGAATGGAGAGAACCCGACAAAACTCTCCAATCGCGACGTTGTTTCATTCCTCCGGTCGACAAAGTTCGCAAGATTTCTATATTGGAACTTGGCACATTTAACCCGTTCACTGTCAGGGACTCCTATAGGGGCCAAAACGTATAGAGAAATACGTATAGAGAACACGTTTCTCTGACAGTGAAGCGGTTAGCCCGAGTCTCGAGGTCTGAAGGTAGTTTTTAAGAATAAGGAACTGACCGAGCCAAACTATCTTCCTGTCTTCAACATCATCGCGCAAGAGTAAGGTGAAAATCTTGTTTATTTAACATTTTTTAATTGTGTAAAATAAACTTTGCGGAGGAAATTGCAGCATTGAGAAACATCGACAGCGGTTTGTTTAATCTTGCAAATATAATCCTCCCCGCAGGCGCGCGGGCTGAGCGGGCGGTTAATTCAGCAACTCGTCCCTTTTGATGTTCAATTCCTTTCTATCATCTGCTCTTCAATTTGCCCGTTGGGGTGTATCAGAAGCAAATTTAAATAATATCCCAGTTGCGATCAATCACCCGAGTATAAAATTCCGAGCGTAAAATCGGGGTCTGACAAGGCCCTGATAAGGCCTTGTCAGGCCCCGTCGTAACGCTCGAAAATGTGTACATGGGTAGAAACTTTGGGTGCGCTTTGTAAAAAAAAAATGTTATAGAATTCCGTGGTCGAAGATTCCTCGAAAAATGCGAACGCGGCTTAATGGCAACGATATCGAAACGCCTTGGCGCGCGCTACCTCCGGGTTTGAGTGTCAGTGAAAGAGCGTCGGTGAAATATAATTTGATGGGTTTGATACTCGGGTCGGGAAAATGCTTTTGTGGCTCGGAGTGGGGATTGACGGGAAGCGTTGGAGAGTTTGTGGGTCGTTGGCGGCGGTTGGTCATCGGCTGCTCGGATGGCTATGGCTCTCGTCCTCCCCGGGCAGCTCCCGTCATTTCGCTCGGTATGATTTAGCACGGTCCTGGTCATAGAGCACGGTTCATAAAGGCGACGCGGTAGGACGATCCTTCGATAGTGGAACCATAGCTGAACGATTCGGAGCGGGCGCAACGGTCATGAATCCCGAGAGCGTCAGCGCGCCGCAGCTCGGATTGAGTGCCAATACGCACGGGAACTGGAACTCCATTCCCTTGGTGATGGCCGCTGCGGTGAGGGTTTCCTCGGGCTCGACAGTTGGGGATCGCACGCATTCCCACATCGTTGACGCCACCGTCGCCACAGCCCTCGAGCCTCCACACACACACACACACACACACGGATACGGCGGACAGCCCAGGAGCAGTCCTGTAGTGCGTAAACCATTGTACCGTCGTCATTACAAAAGGTTCCGGGAAACTGTCCTTTCATTAGCACATTCGCATCCGGTTGATTTACGCTCACCGAAAAGGTACCCAACTCGTAGGACGCGCGAATAGACAGGGACGCTCGTTTATTCGTGTAGACGCGTGAATAACGGGTCATTAATTCCATCGCTTGATCACGGATAATTCGAATCAACAGAGGCTGACACTTTTCAGCCCGCTGAGAAGACGAATCATGATCGTGATGATTCATCGATAGCTTTGCGATTATTAAGCAAATTGGATGCAGTGTCCTTAAAAGAAAAGAATTCGTCATGTGGCAAATCCGGAATTTCAGTGGAGAGCTCGGCTCTCAAGCCGCAGGTAATTTCCGGTCGAAGTATGTAATGTATGGTATTATATAGAATCTGCCCTTTTCACTTAGTCCACCTAGCGTCCCCTTCCAATTGCGAATTACTCGGTACTTTCGTTCGAATGCTGCTGTTGCTCGTAGCGGTGGTCCTTGAACCCAACTTTCCAGCATCCATATTGGTTCCTTTGACATTTCCAAGTGCTTTCCCAAGCCGCTAATGGCACTTATTTGGGGAAACTGCCTCTGCCGAGAGCTCCTGCTCCTGGCTCCGAGTACTTGCCGCTGCCGGCAGGACTCTCCAACTCCCGTACGATAAATTGAACGGAAACGTCTTTATAGCCATTGCTCTGTTTCTCTCCCTCTACCACCCTCTCGTGTGCCCGTTGTGTATCTCTTCAGTTGTATCCTTATGCTCACATTGCGCTGCACTGGCTACGAGCGAAAGTCCCGATTACTCGAAATCGCCGTCGACGCGAATCAAAGCCGACCAAGTTTTTAATACTATTGTATTTGCACAAACATAGCACAAATATGCCGAGATCGATATAATCTTCGGCGATACTTAAAAAAAAATCGAGAAGCAGGGTATGGAAGAGAAGAGACAAAAAGAAAAAAAACGAAGAGGAAGAGCTTCTGCGAGCTCTCGACGAGCCGTTGCACCGTAGAAGGCGGAATTGGCGTTCTGGAACGGTACGCCACCGCGAATCCCCAATCGGTTTAACAAATTAACGGATAAAGTCAGGATCTACTCCGCGGAAGAATCGTCCTTGCCAATTAGTTTGATTTAACCCCTGAAGTAGAGAGATATTCTCTGTGAAGGTTTACCGCGTTCCGTTGCGCGCTGTAGCTAATTTTCCCGGGGAGAAACGGCGAGCCTTCAACGACCGCAACACGACGCGGACAAAACCATTTCAATGTCTTCTTTACCAACCGCTGTGCTCTCTAATTTACTCGAGTCAGACACAGCCGGCACTGTTCGTAGTTGAATAAGTAATTATGAAAGAAGAAAGTAACGTCGATACAATGGGAATTGAATAATATAATAATAAGCCTCACTAATGAGACTAATACGATCAATCGCCAATAGTATAGAGCCGGCAGAACGTGGCGCTAGTTGGCGAAGTCACAAAAAAACAAAAAAAAAAAAAAAGAATATACGCCAGCGGAGAAAAAGAGTGAGTTTAGCGAGGGGTAAATTTGAACGGAAATGTTGTCCCGGCTCGCGAATGGAGCGAACGAGACTCCACCGGTTCGCTGTAATGACCAACCCTTCGCGCTCTGACTCTCACGAAGAACGAGTACCGGCAGTAAATACGAAAAGTTTCGACGAAGAATAATATTAACCATTCGTTTGCAGCCTAACTCCGGAAAGTAAGAGACAAAAGGCTCGAGTTACACGGTCGCTGGCTGGAATCCTCGGCTATTTCGTTCCTCCTCTTGTACAAACATTTCGTCGATGATGGAGATATCGTCACGGCGTAGGAGAAGTAAACAAGCGTCAATGAGATCTTTCCCGGTGAAAATTTTAAAGCGTAACGCGCGAGGACCGGAAAATTCTTGCTAAAGACCTCGTCAAGGTGTACCGTTTAAAAATCGCAAGCGGCAACTTTTATAAACGTGTTCGAATGGGATTTACTTTTGTGTCCAAGAGGAAATCAGATTTTGGGTACGAACGGAGAACTGAGGACAGGGAGAAACAGGGGGTTCGAAGGGATGTTGGTGAGTTTAACGATGCGCGTACATTTCCTTCGGTAAAGGCGTTTCGCGGTGAGCCAGGGTAATTAGAATTTCCCTAATGTACACGATACGTCAAAATACGGTGGATGGTCGAGCGGGAGGAGGGTGCGATCCGGGGGGGGTTGGTGGAGGGAAGGCACGAAGCAGAGCGATTCTGGTGGTGGCTGAGCGGAAGTGGGATATCAAAGGGTGGGGTAGGGGAAACGGAGCGAGAGGGATAGGATTATACGAGCCACAACAGGGGCAACAGCGGCGGTCTAGGGTGGTATACACTACCATAAATCTGTGTGAGCAGGCAGTGAACTGGCGTCAATGGTGCTTCGCCGATGACCGAGAGAGGGTGGACGCTCGGCGGTTGCGGAGCATCAGTCAGGTCGGAGGGATGAGAGGACTGGAATAGGTGCGGCACAGGGAAGCGGGACGGAGATAGCACCTACATGCGGGCTGGGGACTGTGGCGACGATATATGTCCGGGGGTATATATCGAAAGCGACAGAACGCGGTACAACCGAGTGAGATAGAGAAGCGATGATGGTTATGAGAAGTGGAGGAGAGCTGACGGAGATAGACACAGAGATAGGATATAGGAAGGAGTGGCTGACCAGGAAGGGGGTTTAAATCAGTGAAACAGGAACTGTGCAGGGGGTGTCGGGACTTCATAGGTAGGCTCTCCCCGAAGAGCAGCGAGCATGATCCTCCGTTAGCCGCGGAGGGGGTTGCGGACGTACGCAGCGATTCTACCGCTGCAGCTCAACTCGGTCTTCTCTGTATATATGTATATACATATTTATATATATACATATATATGTATATATACATACATATATATATATATCTAGCCGTCGCTTGCCACGCGGTAACGGCCCAGTACCGCTAACCCATACACCCGCGATATATATGCATATTCAGGACTTGTTATAGCAGCGATATGGCCGGAGCCGAGCCACGGCAGGCTGGGATGACGCGCTTTGCGCTGCTTTCCCCGTCGCTAGCCCCGTCGCTGACAAGGGTGTTGGCGGCTCCGGAGATACGAGGGGACAGTCGGTGACGGACTGCCGGACATCCGACCTGTTACCCCGCGCGCTCCCACTGACGTCGCCAGTGACCACTCGCTCGTCACTTCCTCGGGGTACCCTCCACCATCCAACCGTCCTTCTTCCCTCCTGTCCCCAGCGCGAAACATCGTTCCCAGTGTACCGGGGGTTCTTGCCACTTGCCTCGCCAAAGCCCTCATTGCGGATCCTCCAGGAAACCGAGACAGCCACCCCGAGGCCTCCTCCCCTCGATCGCTGCTCTTCGGCAGTAGAGGAGCCTTCCATCCGTTCGGATCTCATGTTCCTACGCGAGACGATCACCCGCGACTTTGATCGTATTGCAGGAAAGCGCGGGGATGTCTGTACGTCGGATCGATCCGTCTATCATCTGTATCGGTACTTCCATCTTGGGCTTATCTCCAGCCTTGTCTGTCGGTGTTGTTCGATTGACTGGCGTCTTCCTTCCGCGGCACGATTGGATCACGACGAGAAGCTACCTCGTTTCCAGTCCAAGACGACCGTCATCACGATGGTGTATGTTTCGTCACGCGTGCATTGAGCCACGGTGGGCGGGATGGGAGAACCAGTGTAATCCAGCATCACGCCCGATATTCCATGGATATGATGTACGTGCCGTTGTATCTCGCGGCACGGTGGGGAGTGAGACAGAGAGGCGCGTTGACACGCGACGAGGAATCGAGTTATTTAGGACACGATGGCTCAGCTACTCGAGGATAACACTGCCGAAGATCCGCCAAGGGCCACGTCAATCAGCTCGGAATCGCGATATTTTTTTTGTCATTGTCAATCTCTCGACCGTGTCGTCGGAAAGCTACGGACTTCTATTCCAAAAAAAAGAAAAAAAAAAAAAAAAAAAATGAAGTTAATAAATAACAAAGTTTCATCGCCACTGCTGATGGTAGAGATTCCACAAACTCGCGTTATTTCGTGATCCAAAATCGTTCGAGGCTATTGGCCTTCCTCGCGCTCCTGAGTGCTACAGTTACGTTTGGAAATAGGCAGTTAGTCGAAACTATTCCCTTTCTCTCGCTATAGCCGTCTATCGATTTGCCAATATATATTCCGTTCGCTTACGAGATACATCAAGCGCAGCCGATAGCCTCGGACGATGAGTTCATCGGATGCAAGAGTTCCGCTGGAGAAAAAAAAGGTGATCGAGTTAAAAAAAAAAAAAAAAAAAAAAAAAAAAAAAAAAACGTTGGAGGAACATACACGAAATGTATCTACGGAGCATGCATCGCTGCACTCCGATCTAGTTCGATCCGACGAGTGGGATTCGCATACCTCGTTACCGACAAGTTTACCCAAAATGAATTAAACCGAGCGTACGAAACGAAGGACAAAGCAACGAAAGTGCTTTTGCCTCGTGGGAATGTTTAAGCGTTGAGCTACACCGAACGTGCCTCGGACGCTTCCCAGCGCGGCTTGTTCGTAAAACTTTTCCGGTCGCACAGACACAAAGGGGGCCTTACCGAGGAGGTAACCGGACGCAGCCGCGGAATACCGGCAAACGAATCGGGCAAGGTCGTACGGTTCGAAAACCAACCCTCCCCCGGCATCGGCTGTTTGACATTCGTAAAATCCAACCAGCCGTTCGGCTCTATCGAGTCCGCCGAGAGTACTCGCAGCAAGCATTCCTACCCTCTGTACCCAAGCTTCGGTCTCTCTCTGTAGCGCCGGGTTTAAAGGAAATTTTCGATTGAACACCAGTTACTTCGGTACAACGGAGAGCCGAAGTGTTACTCATACCACTTCTATTTCGATAGAGATTTTCGATTTTCCGCATGTAACATGAATTCCTCGCAAATATTTGCACAATAAGAATCATTGATTGACCCACGTGTCATATTTTTATTTATTTTTTTTTAGCGTGAATGAATTATTATCGCCACTTGAAAAAAAAAAAAAAAAAAAAAAAAAAAAAAAAAAATGCCGGTTTCTTTCGGACCGCAGGCGGAGGATTGACGTGATAGCGCGCCTACGTGAGATCGTCGAATATTCCGGTCTCGAAGCTCGACTCGACGTCCGCGCCGTTATCCGGAGGCATTGTTTCTTCATCGGAGCACACGCCGCGCTCGCGATCGTGCCCGTCCCGCATTAATTTCTTGTTCCTCGGACGGAAGGTGACATCCGCAGAAACAATTCGGAATCAAGTCTGTGCAGTCGTGAGCTCAATGTTTTACCTCGAGCTCGGAGGGTCGAGAGTTCCAACGAGGCGTGCGGACTCCCTTCGCCCCTTACGCCCGGGCCGACCGGACGTATCGGTCGGTATGGCGATACAACGATGGAATTAACCGGCGGTGAGCCCGGGTATTGCGGGGTTGTGCAGGCGATGTATCGGTATCCGATGCGCTCCCCCTCCGACCGTTGCTTTTCCACTCATCCGCAGGTCTATCGGAGTGGCGATGGGGGGGGGGGGGGGGGGAGGGGAGTTTCGTTCTGTGACCGACGTATCCGTCCTTCCGTGAAATAAAAAGCTTCATTTAGCGCAACTTCCACGGACGAAACACCGACTGCATATCCAGCGAATTGGCCCAAGGAGATTACCAAGGGTGACCCGTATCTTTCCCGTTATTCCATTATTTTCTTTTTTTTTTTTTTTTTTTGTTCTTCTCGGTCTCCGGAAAGTCCTGTTATTTATCTCTTCGCGCTCTCCGATTCGCGTTGTGAGCAATGGAATTTTGATGGCGCTCCAATTCGGGCGAGCGCTAAACTTATTTCGCTATCGCTACGGTGTTGAACGGATGGCTCAGCATCGCACGCGAGAGCATCAAGCCCAAGCGTTATTGAATTAGCGTATGGCGAAAGGCGAGGAAACAAAATCATCCCGAGGCACTTCGCCTCACCCATTTGTCCCGGCACGTACCCACACCAGTCTTCGTGCGACGGCGAAAGCGGAGGGCTCCGTGGACGTGATACTATTCGTATTTGCTTTACCTCCCTGCACCGCCGCTCTTAAGGTTGTATATACTATCTCATCTCCTGAAAACCCGGGTCAATGCTTGAACGGTTGCTCGCCCAGGACGATCACCCATCAGCCACCGCACCACCACGAGCAACACCAGCACCATCGCCGCACCGGCTGCCGTCTCTGATCAATTTCCCGATACGCGAAAGCATTTTCCCGGAGTGAGAACCGTCGACCCAACGCGCCGATCCTCGTTTACCTCCACCATCGGATATCGCTGCGGCCGTTCTTTCGCGAATCCAGAAAACCGCACATTGAATTTTCCATACGAGTGTCACAGATACATAGACGTTTGGACGGATACACGGCTCAACATCGAGCGGGTCTACCTGCGAATAGGTGAACTTGCCACCCCTTTCGATTATGCATGCTTGTTCCGTTTACTCGCAGTTGACACGTGGAGGACCAATGTCAGCATCCGGGCGCGGTTTTAGAGTCGCACTGACGTTGGACCAACTACGATCGCCCTAGCTAGAAAGTCGATCCGACTCTGGGTCGTCGATGGTTAACGTTGGGTCGGCGTTATCGAACGACGTTTCCTCAATGTTGGCTGCCGATGTTCAGCCAACGTTGAATGGAAAATATCGATAGGCAATAGAAAACAAAAAAATTTCGATCTTCGCGACTTTCGAATGCTTTTTTATCATCCCACAATCTGCATGTCTATCTAATATTAACTCACGAACTTTCTTGAAATTATCTAATTTTTGTTATTTCACTTTTGTATTCGCACTTGAATTAATAATACTGTTGAAACTTAGGCTGTCTGCACTACAATACTGCAGATAAAACTATAATAAAGAAATCTGGAATAATAAAAAAGAACTCGGCAGTCGCGCAAATTAAAAAAACAAATTTAATTGTTTATAAATATTTGGTGTTTGACGCTGGCTGAGCGTCGCCAGTGAGTACTGGGCCAAAGTCGTTGGACCTCGTGAGCGAACGTCCACTTGATGTCGCCTAACACGGTTCGACTCTGATAACCAGCGGTTAGCCAACTATCGAAACCAACGTTCGAGCAGTTGTCAATCGACAGTTTAGCCAATGCTGTGCATTCGTCGAGATCCGATCGTCTGCTGTCATGCAGCTGACTACTAAAAGCTAATCGCCGGCCATACTCGGAGCGTCGGTCATCCGCACCTGGATAATCTTATCACGATAAGCCAAAAGTCAAAGGTAACTGTTTAGTGTCTGCAGCAGCAATACTCGAAGGACTTTCAGTAAAAACAGCGGCGTGACATTATTGTATACTTTTTTTTTTTTTTTTTTACATTTTAGATCTTTATTTGCTGTAGAAACGTGCCTATAAAACGAATTGTAGATCAGAGTGTTTACACCGAGACCGAAAAGCTACCAGCGTCGTAGCGTCGAGATTGCGCGATCGAATGTTCTTGCAACAACAACAAGAAAAAAAAAAAAAAAAAAAAACTCCAAAGTTAATTTATTTTCTGACGCGAAAAAAAGGAGCTTCCTTTCCCCGCGCACTCCACCTTAAAACTCCGACGCGCCGGGTATTCTCTTTCGTTTAACGAAATACCGTAGTGAAAGTGGTTTCCGATGAAATTAAGTAAAGAGCTCGGCTCTTCCCTCTGCACTCCTACAGCGGCTGCGACCATTCCACTGCTGTTTTCCTCTGTTGAGGCAGACGGGGTTAAGGTCTTTTCGCGAAATTAGAGAAGAAGCGTCGGCGAGGGAACTTAACGTCGTGTAGCCGAACGTCGAGAATTAACACAAAAAAAAGAAAAAACCGCGGTGAAAGCACGAATAAAATAACCGGAGACCGCGTTCAAACCGAACAGGAGTCTTTAATACAAGAAATAGTGCACCACATTTTTTGTTAATTAAACAAACAAACAAACAAACAAAAAATGAGATTTCTCCGCAAGCTTCATTTTCAGATACAGCGACGAGAAACTTTTCTTATTTAAATTAGCACAAGCTACTTCAAGTTTTTTTTTTTTTTTTTTTTTTTTTTTCACTTCGAAACACATATTATAAACTCGACTAATCTCTGGGAAATAAATGGAGCGAGCAACTGAGAAAAGATTGCCCCTGCCCGAAAGGTTCGGCTATCCATGACTGAGATCAACCCGTCGCCCCTACCTCGCACATTGGTCGGTTCGGACGGTTGTGGGAGGGGGGTGAGATTAAGACCGGAAGGAAAATTCGATGGTCCATGAGCCGCAAAATGAAGTTCGAACGATGAAGAGCCATTGGGGATCAGGAGTGGCGTTCTATCGTGGAAAAGTCGTTGATTTCCGGGCGTTCCTTGCTGCGCCACCGTACAGCGTTAAGCCGTATGGCGGAATGCAAGGTTCCGCTTCTCTACCACCGCGCTGCATCGGTGAGTTCAACCAAGTTTTTAATTGTGCCAGGGAAAAGGGAGCGATTAGTGGATTATAAACATACTGGAAACTTCTGATGGGATCAAGGG
This sequence comes from Amblyjoppa proteus, assembly GCA_963922035.1. NCBI lineage: Eukaryota > Metazoa > Arthropoda > Insecta > Hymenoptera > Ichneumonidae > Amblyjoppa > Amblyjoppa proteus. Next base: position 2,312,095 of record OY998234.1, read on the forward strand.
GGGCGGGGGTGGGGGGGGGGGCGAGGAGGAGGTGGCGCAGCCTCCGAGCGGCGTGCACGGCGAAGGGGCTGAGAGGGCGAAGAGAGAGGCGAAAGGGAGAGGAGGAAAACGGTGGCAGACGCCATGCCCGAAGTTCTTCGTGTATTCGGGTGGCTGTGGAAGCTTGCATATATACCGTGCCGGGAAAACGGTATAGGTATACCTATACGGGGAATTCCATGAAAATTCTGAAATTGATCGATTTATTAAATATTCAATTTTCATTAATAATGTTGGAAGGACTGCAAAATGCACAACTTTCGGCGACGCTAATCCCACTTCAGCGAGCTTGTAAATGCATTACTCGACTATAGGAGAAGATTCTTCAAACTATGCCCGATTGCAGATTGCTGGTCAGTGGGAATTAATATATTTTGTTATTGATATTATTACGTTTTTCCGGAATAAATGACATGCGTATTCAGTTTTGGAGCGGTTATCGTTAATTATAATCACGGCTAAATATCTCGAGCGCGAACCATATTCGTCACAATACAATATATAGGGGATAATATAATAGGAATAAAAAAAACATTAATGAATCGAGTTTCAATCGGCAAGAGGCGAATAAAGTAAAGCCCTATTGGAAAAATGAAGTTGAAGATCGTGAGGGATGATTTTGCGCATGGAACTCCCTATACGCGCATATAGCTGGAACCGGGTGTACTTCAACTACTTGAACGACCTTCCTACAGCGGAGCGGTGCCCTCCCTCTGCCCCTATGGTGCTATGGTCCTTCTCAACTTACCACCCTTCGAAACTTTCTCGCACCCTCGACCCTCGGAGGCTCACTCAATGCATAGACCTTCTTCCACCTACCTTCGCGCTCTAGGCTCCTTCTCCCTTTCTTTATAACGTAACCGTGGTGCTCGCCACTTTCAGCCCTTGCGGGAGGGCCGAAGACCCTTCTCCGCCCGAGAAACGCAAATACAATTTCGCCATAGGGGTGCTGGGCATAGTCGGCGTTGACTCCATTGCCAGAAAGTCTGCCTCTTTAGTATGCGTACAGTTTTTCGAGATATTTTGCAATATTTTCAAATAAGGATCATTCGAGGAGACTTTTGACCTTTTCGCACCAATTTCCAATAGCAGTTTAACGATTTTTGTTCACACTTTTGCTTAGTTTGTTAAATTGTCAATAGAATCGTTTTTTCATATTTGTGACGAAGATCCCGCTTTGGCCAAGAAACGCAAATACAATTTCGCCATAGAGGTGGTGGACAAAATCGACTTTGACTCTATTGCCAAAAAGTATGCCTCTTTAGTAGGGTAGACCGGGTCAAAACGGGGACGTTAAGCAATGAAACCTGCTACAACGATAAGCATAGCGATCCATTGTTTTTCGAAAGAACAGATCCATTGTTTTTCATACAAAAATTGTATTGTCACTGGTTTTCAAAGGACACTTAAAAAAAAAAAAAAAAAACCATCTGGGGCAAAACGGGGTACCCTTCGATTTGGACTTGCGGTAACTTTTCTTAGCCTCATTATTACCCTATTTTGCCCCAAGTCGATGTGACATTTCATGTCCCCATTTTGCCCCGGTTTTCTCTATATACTTTTTCGAGATGTTTTCTAACATTTTGCCAATAAGTATCTTTCGAGGACACTTTTGGCCTTTTCACGCAATTTCCAATGGGAGTTTAACGATTTACGTTCAGACTTTTGGTTAGTTTGGTCAATTGTCAACAGAGTCGTTTGTTCATACTCGACACTGACCCGTTCCGCCCCGATCTTCCCTGTACCACAAGAGCGACGACGACTTGACGAAAACCACTCGAGAATCGAGCACCACAACTCAGACGGCCTGTAGCGGAGTTGTGGTATACAATACGATCTATTGTTTCGGCGAGTCTCTCTCTCTCTTATTCGCCATTTACAGTATTCGTTGAACCCCTTCGGCTCTCAAGCTCCAGAAGGACTCTATACAAAGTCCCGCGAATGCTGGCACCCGAGACTAGTGCTATACACGCACAGTGTGGGTTCGTCGTTAAGCGATATTTCAATCCGTTAGGCTTTCATGATTAGGCCCTCAAGGACACTTCAACATCACCGCGCACTGAAATCGGCGATACAAAGGAGAACATTTTATACTACGCTTTGCTGATGTTTTTTTTTTTTTTTTTTCTTTTGGCGTTATGCAGTTCATCGTTTTGGAGTACATATCGCATTGCAGGCAAATAACTCCAATTCATGTAGAGGGATCGGGGCAAAATGGAACAGTGAGCCAAAACGCAATTTTCCAATGATTTTTGGATGCCCCATTTTTTTTTGCCCCATCGATACATCTGGATTTTCCGACCCATTTTGTCGCGCTCTTCACGACCAGAAAAAAAGAACCCCAATCGCAAAGTCTATAGCCTTGAAGTTTGAAACGTTACAAAGTATCGACGGCTCTCCCAGCTCCGGCGCTTGGCTCATATGTCATGGCGAATAAAAAAAGAGGCAATGAAGTATAACAAAATTAAAACAATCCTTTTTCGTTGGATGTTACGTCATGGTTGTTACATCGATGTTCGAAAAATGAAGTGTCTTGTTCCGACTCCACTCTCGAGTCCAAGGAGTTTGGACCGGACCTTGGATTGTCTTAATTTTTTTTTTCTTCAGATGTTCTTTCTTCGAAATTAAATGATTTTCAGAAAGCGCAACAAACCTATGCAACGAATAAAAAGACCGGACACTGTTCCGTGATCGAATAACCTCTTTTTTATTCACCACATGAAAATCCTTGTAACTTCGCAATGTTTCAAACTTCAATGCTTCGCCGCTCTCAAAGTCTTCCCTCTACGAGGATCGAACAATAGTTTACAAGTAATCTGCCGAATGAAATGAGACCGAAAAAAATCAAGACATTCCCATCGTCAGTCAAAATGTCGATGAAAAAATTAAAGTTTAAAAGTCTCGAGAAACCGATAAATGTATTCCAACAAAATTCAACGGAGATTCTTGGTGGGGATTATCCCTCATACCGGGATACTTAACAGGTACAAGAGTTTGAAACTCTCGGTCGAGACGATCCCAGCCCGCGGCAAGCCCAGGAGGGGACAGGAATGTGTGTGCAAACGGTGTAACGTAGAGTTGTTGAGAGGATGTGGTTGTGTGGAAGTAAAAGGAGAGACGGGGGAGGGGAGGAAAGCGTTTAGGCAGGAAATGAAGGAGGAACGCTTTCAGGAGAGTACGCAGGAGTTCGGTACATCGATCCAAAAATTTTCGTCAACCGGGCGAATCCGCGGGGTGCAGCGTATGCACATATAGCGGCTCCCCCACTCGGCACACGACCTATACCTTCCGATATTAATAAATTATCCGGCAGCGAGGCTGGCCTATCAACGCGTTCATTAATCATCGTGAATATGAGATGCACCCTAACATTGCCGTGCTATTCCATTCTCACGGTTCGTACTCTTCGCACTGTAACGTATCTGTACCGTACTCCGGTGCTCTATGGTGGATTCCCCCGCGTAATCCGCTGCAGTGCTCTCGCCGCTCGTGCGTGTGGATGTTTCTACGTGTCGATGATACTGCCGAGTGACCTCGCGGGGCGAATGCCATCATCCTGGCTGGAGTCAAATGCGATCGCCGAAATACGAGCGCACCATCATCCGTTGCGCAAAAATTTCTCCGCCGCAGTGTCATCGTCGGGAGTCAAACGACGAGACGATCCGTTTTTTTAAATTCTTTTTATAACGCTTAACAATGACGCTCGTCTGCGAATATACCGCAACTCGCAATTTGATTTAACCACGAGACCCGAAATCTGGGTGTTCTATCGAAAGATCAGTCGGTCCATTTCTCACGGATCCAACGATACCTCTATAAAAACAAATTAATATCGGTTATCTAAGAAAAACTACCATGGCTCATGATAGTACGCAACTAGAGCACCATCTACGGCATAAAGTCTCGGATTTTTTGAATTTTTATCAGAATATCTACGAAAAATTCTTATAAATCCAGCAATTCCGGTCATTGGTGCCGTTCTAGTTCTGTGCTACTATCCGCTATGCTAATATCTCTGAAGCGATATAGTCATATTTATTAGTTCCTTCGCTCAGCGCAGTTACTCTGATACGGATAATTGATTGATCGGTATAGATGAGTATTCCCTTGATCGATACGATTCAGGACGTGATTCGCTCTCTCGCCGAAATATTGTCAAGAATTCCTTTGGCCGAGTGAAAATCCTGGTCACGAACGAGTCCTCCGAGATAAGCAGAATATACACCGTGTACATGTATGCATTGGGTGTCGGAAGACAGGAAGATATGCCAGTCACGTAATTATTTCATCGACAGGAATAAAAGTTTCCATTGCCGATCAAGTCCCCATCGTTGGCCCTCTCCGCTCCCGTGGGGGATGCACGAGTTTTCCACGCGCGGGGTTTAAAGGAAGGACGGCAGTGAAAGAAAGTGGAGAACGACCTCGCTATCTCGGCGGAATGGAGATACCGAGACGAAGGGAAAGAGTCGCGAAGGGAATGCAATGTCGATTCGCGATTCCAGTCAAACTTCTGGTCTATCGCTCTGCGGGCCGCGTGCTCTAGCTGGAGAGCACCGGCGAGGCCGCAGGAGCTTCCGTATCAACCTCGCCTTTCCTACCTTGCCTCACTCTCTATGCTCTCCGCTATGCACACACAGCCAGTCGATATTCCCGCGTTTCAATGCTGGCTTTGAGTCCCGCTGCCTCGGACCTTCCGTTCATACTGCGGAATGTCTTTACTTGCCTCGCGTAACCACTCGGCAGCAGTCAATGCTTTCCGTGCAGGCTGCCATAGACAACTCCAGCCACGGGCAGTCGCTCCCCTCAATCTCCGATCGGTTTCCTTCTTTCATTCCCCTTGTGGATTATTATAGCGCATGCCCCGAAGGCGTATGACAAGCGACGCTCAGTGATTGATCCAAGCAGAATAAAATAATCGACTGAACACGGAGATTAAGAAAGGGTATTCATATGTATAACACTCTGTTTTGTCAATTATCACGCTCAGATTACGCTATAGGTATTTGCATGGCGAAGGCGTAGAAAGGGATTTCTTGACAAGTGTGAAAATGTCACATTCGCAATAGTTCTTTGTATTGCGAGGGCGTAGGAGGGGACTTTTTGACGAATGTGCAAATGTCAGATTCGCGATAGTTATTTGTATGCAGCACGTGCCGAAGGCGAGTGCGATATTCACATGAGTCAGGACTCCCTTTTTACGCCCACGCCATTCGCGTAATTTGTTTTAACAAATTCACGAAAATCACGCTTTTCGGTTTTTGGGAGGTGTTCGCAAAAAGCCACTTTCCCGCACTAGTGCGAGATAGAACACCATATCGCACTTGTACGCATGCGCAGTACTTTTCCAGCACGCGATGCGAAAAAGTGCGTTTCCGCGCACATTTCACAGGAACGGAAAGCGGGATTTTTCGTGCATGCGCTATGAAAAATGCTTTTCCTTGCTTTTCTCTCATTTTTTTTTCTTCTTTTTTTCATTCAAAATTGGCATTCGTTCCTGACCAAAGAACGTTCTAAAAAAAAAAATACCCGTTCTTAATTTCCTCATTTATTTCTCGACAGTGTTTGTTACAACTTTCAACAATCTTTTCGCAGTTGGCCAACTTTTATTGACGATATTTCTGGCACGTAATACCGATAACTTAAACAGTACCGGAATAAAAACAAAAGCTGTCTGAAGAGTTGTTGATCTACGCAAAAGTGAACTGCAGTATCGGCAGAAAAAAATTGCAAACAAAAATACAATTTTTGGTCCATTGTCTGATAAATCCGGCGTCTCATTCGTCCGATCAAGGCTTAAAAGGTTTAGCCGTGCTTCGAACTCTGTGGCCCTGCGAGACCCTGCGAGGTTTGGGGTGAAAAAAAAAAAAAAACTACCAAAGCTTGACGAGCAAAAAGTGCGCGAGACGTAGAGAAAGGTAGAGCAAAGTAAATAAAAAAAAAAAAAAATCAAAAGAATGAGTATAGAGAGAGAGAGAGAGAAAGAGAGGGAACCATCCACCTCGGCCGTCGAGGTGGATGGTTCGGTCCGAAACAAACGTGTGTCGAACTCCGCGGAAACTCGTCCGCCGACGGACACGAGCGTGAAAGCATTTTTAACCGAGACGGTGCCGGCTAGCGCTAAAAGCCATCGTGTCGTCGGGGCTGAACTTTCTGGCCTGTGCGCCGCGACGTCACCGACGATGCCGCAAAGCATTGCTGTCGGGCATTGAAGCCGTTTGCGCCATGCGAGACATATGTGTCTCGCGAGTGCTCGACTCTGCGATATACACACTGACCTTAAGGTAAATCACCTGTATGTGTGACACATGTGCACCACCGCACGGAGAAATTTGTCGTCTCAAGTTGAATAAACATTCGTTACGGTCGAACATAAAAAATGCACAGAACGATTACGCATACGCTACGATATCAGCCAAAGAGTTGGGGATTGAAATGGGCATCGATAAAAATAATTAATAAATCAAATAAATGCAAAAGCGTAAAGGAATGCACATGTCAGGTAAAAGTTCAAGGGTTAAAATGACCACATATAAAAATAATAAATAAATCGAATGAATTAAACAGCGAAAAGTAAAGCACATGTTAGCCAACGTGTTAAGGGATTAAATGGCTACCAATTAAAAATAAAAAAATAAATGAAATATATTAAAAGGTGAAAACGAATGCATATCTCAGCCAATGGGTTACGGGTGAAAAATGATCACGGACGAAAATAAAAAATAAATTGAAAAGCGAACTGGAATGCACATGTCAGCTGAAGTGTTGAGGATTAAAACAATGGCCGGCGATAAAAATAACAAATAATTGAAATAAATTAAAGAGCGAAAAGGAACGCAGGTTTCAGCTAAAGATTTGACGGTTAAAATGACCACCGATAAAAATAAAAAGTAAATGAAATAAATTTAAAAGCAAACCAGGAATGCATATGTCAGCTAGAGCGACGAGGGTTAAAATGGCCAGCGATAAAAGTAAAACCAACAAAAATTAACGAAATAAATTAAAAAGCGAAAAAGAATGCACATTCTCAGTAAAGTCGGAGAGTTACGGATTAAAACGGCCACCGATAAAAATAAAAAATAAATTAAATAAACTAAAAAAAGCGAAAGAACGAATGGACGGAAACCAAGGTTTCTTGTCGCGATGAATTCATCGCTCCGGCGAGCGTCTGTATGCACCCTGCGCGCCTCGATTTTTCGTTTCGCCGGACGGATTTCTTTCAGAGGGTAAAAAAAAAAAAAAAAAAAAGTGCTACGCCAAATCACGAGTATATTGATAAAATAAAAAATAAAAAAAAAAATCAACGCGGGCTTGATTGTACTGAAGGGGCATGGAATAAAAAAAAAATAAATATAAAACTACCGGAGAACCCGAGGTATTTGTGCACTGGACGACGATAAATTCCGGCGGGCCGTGGTATTTTGTGCCGAAACCCATGGCAATAAATACACAAGCGGGGATGCTGAAGCGCGATGAAAGAGGTGAGAGCGCGGCGCGTACGCGGAATGAACGGGGGAGGTGGTGGCAGGATTGTGTACGCACCCTCTTTATGGGTGCATACTCTAATGCACTGAATATGGAAGAAATTACAGCATACTTTCGGCGTTCCCCTATCACCCTTTGGTTATTATACATAAAATCATGAGCAGCGACGAAAATCGATGGTCAAGCATTTGTAATTGTGATATGAAAATCAGTAGCGGACATAAATCTGCGAAAAACGACGTGTGAATTTTCTACTAAATTTCATAGTTCTATGGTCAATATCAATATTACTTGACAGAAATTTTTAACCTGACAATGCGTCGCCAGTGATTTTTCCGGACACCGTTATCGCCCGATGCTCAAAAATGTTGATCGGATCGTGATCTTTTAAAAAATATAGAAATCACTTGACATTCAAGATTCGCCAAGTACACAGAGAAAAATCTGTTCTGTCTCTCTATGAAAATCTAATTCGTCAATAATCTCTTGTTGTCGTTAGCTAAAATATTCGTTGCAACAGCAAAATATTTTTATATTCATATGTTAATCAGGCGAATCAGTTACGGTGACAAAAATTCTTGTTGTCCCAACGATTTCCTTTTTTCTCCGCGTACACGTGCAAGCGTACGCGACTTTGTATGAGAATTCGCACTCTACAATCGCAGAACTGCCGTTCGTTAAATCGTCGGTTCAATTTTCTCTCGTTACATCGATGGACACACGGACTCGCAATTGATCGCCGAATATTTCTACGCAGTTCTCTCATCTCGGAGCGAAACGCGCCTTCAACATTTATCAGCTCGGTGGAATAAAGAGAGAGAGAGATAAATTGAGTTTACGTACAGAGACACAAACGCGCAAACGCGCGCGCACACACACACACACACACACACGCACGCACACGAACATACACTCAATTTCCTTCATCCCGAAGCGTAATACACACAGCAGGGATTTCCCAATGGAACGGTTCAGCCGGCAGTGGCAAGTGGAAGAGTCCACGGACTCCGACAATACTTCGTACCGTTGCAGCAGTGCGCCGCCACGTTTCACCGTCAAGTATTTGGTCCCGACCGATATTCCAGACTTAAAAGCTTTCTTTATCATTGTCCTTGGCTGCGACGGCGCCTGCCTCTGCCGGGAGGGAAGAGAGAAAACGAGCTTCTCGACGACGAAGCGCTCCGCCACCAGCGGTGCCTGTATACCAATTTTTTTCTTTTTTTTTTTTTTCTTTTCATTTTTTTTTTCCACCTAAAACACGATCGTTAGGAGAGCGGAGGGACGAGGGAAGCGGAAGAGACGAGAGAAAGGTGAGAAGGGAAAAAGATAGAGGCCGATAAAAATAAAGCAAATACGGTATGAATATAAAAAAAGGGGGGAAAAAGGCGACTATGGACGACGATAATGGGCGGAGTGCTCGCCCAAACTATTCTCGTTCCATCGCGGAAACTTTGCTTTGCTTTTTTTTTTTTTTTTTTTCGCTGTTTGTTTTTCGAGAGACAACGCTGATTGCTAGATTTTTTTTTTTTTTTGTTTACCCGCCTTCCTCATCCGCGTTGTTGCTGCAGTTGGAGATCGACGCCGGTGGGACGCGTTCTAATTAATTATGAAATTAAACTGTCTTCGACACTTTCGGCATTTTACGGATCCAATGTTTCCTCGGTCCAACGGCACGAATAACAGTCGCGTCGGGAGGATCCGCAATCCGCAATGGTTCCCCGGCGATCAAAAGCTGCGACGGTGAGTATCGGCGCGACATACGATACGGATAAGGCAATGCGAACAAGGGGCCAAGTGGTCGAGTGGAGGCTCACTCGATGCGCGCTCCAGCGGTGAGAATAGTCGATGAATGGGCCTCGGTGGACTCGCGACTGCGGTGGGGGCTTGGCCCGTGCATACCAAGAGAGAGAGAGAGAGAGAGAGAGAGAGAGAGAGAGAGAGAGAGAGAGAGAGAGAGAGAGAGTGGATGCCGTGTGCTTTCCACCACCTGTCGATGGCCGGCAATGAGAGACACCTCGGTCGGGGCGAAAAGTCGACATACGCGAACCAATTGCCAATCCATCGGAGACTCCTTCTGCGCGATACCGCTGTACACCGAGTCACCAAGTGCATCACACGCATACTTCAATATAGGATTGGCTGAAAAGGTGTTGTCGACGTTTTCGATATAAAATGTACACGCAATCCGCGAGACGACCCACGTGAGATTTGACCATCGGCACAGCCTAGCTGACCGCGACAGTCGCTTCGTCTCTTGTACCGACCCGGCACTCGGCTCAGCCCGGTATCGAGTCGGCTTCAACGTATCGGTGCGACGAAAAATTTTATGACCGTGGCGGCATCGGGCATCGTATTGGCGCTCTATTCCGTAGATTCATTGTCTGCGAATATTATTCGAAGAGCATGAATCTAACTCGAGCCCACTCCAAATACACTCGAGACGTATCACGCGCGTTCTTTTACACACTTTCGTGCATCTCCAATTCATGGGTTTCAGAAAAAAATTCCAGAAAAAAAATAACAAATATCCTCTTCGACGTCACTCTCCGGTTTGATTATCTCATCTTTCGACCGGAAGTGACGTCGTACACGGATAAATAAAAAATTCTTGGGACAACAAGATTTTTGGCACTGTAACTGATTTATCTGGTTAACATAGGGACAATAAAATATTTTGCTTCGGCAACAAATACATATTTTGCTATGGCAACAATTTTTGCTTTTGCAACAAATATTGTGCTGCTGTAAAAAATATTTTGCTGCGACAACAAATATTTTGCTGTGGCAACAAATATCTTGCTGCGGCAACGAATATTTTGCCGTGGCAACAAATATTTTTGCTGCGACAACAAGAAATTATTGACGAACTACGTTTTGTTAAACAACTATTTTTCTCCGTGTACCTCAAACACGTCATTTTCGATCGAAAAATTGCGATTTCAAACTGGAAGTGACGTCACAGAGAATTCAGCCGAAGAATGACCGACATGGCGTTTTGGCATACGGCGGCCAGTGCGTAGCCAGCGAGCTGCCGGCTTTTTAGTCACCTCGGAATCCCACGTGTCCGAATTTGACCATTTTTATCTCCCCACTGGCTGGCACAGTCTATCCATATTCTATCGCTCGACAGTAACTTCTATGAATGTCACCATTGAGTCGGGATCGACATTGATCGCGTGCGACCTCCGTGTCACTCAAATCTGCTACGGTTCACCATTTTTTGCCAACAAAACGTTCCTGCATGATTCCTTTTGTTCTTGCTTTTTTTTTTTTTTTGCAGAAATAAGCTCGCAACGTTACATCGTGCAATGACGTTGAGGACAAAAGTCGGACGATATATCATCGATTCCGTATGATTTATTAACCGCGCTGGTATTATGTAATCGCGGCCGGCGAATTAGCGTATGTTGCGTATGAATTAGCAGTAGCGCCCGGTATAACGATCCGGAATTCGTCCGGTACCGATAATTCCACGGGTATACTCATTGACACAATGGGATTAATCCCGTTTATGCGAATGGAATTCAGTGCATCGATAATTTTCGACATTCGTTGAATTAATATTCTCACTAGAGTTGCATTGATCATTCGCGATATGGAACTAATCGCGTCCGGCGAATGGGCCAATAAAATTCAAATATGAATGTTATTAAACACGCAGCGGGAGGTTTTTTTTTTTTTTTTTTTTTGAGCTTCTTTTGCATTACGCCAAATCTGATGTTCATTTGTCGATGAGGTCCGAAAGATGTCTAGCGGGAAGATTTAGGCTCGCCAGACCGATCCAGCCAAAGATACGTTACACAATCCTCTAATAGCCAATAGCAGAATTTCACATACTGCACATTCGTTCGTATCGAGTTTTCCCACCCGGTATGATTCACGTCGTCGACCGTTGCCGGGGTTGACCGAAACGAGACTATCATCGTATTCCCATTTCGAATGAAATTTCATAGCGGATATGCGGACCGGAGAGCTTGCACCCGAGGTTAAAGCCACGCTCGGTTTCTAGTTCGCGGCGTTGACATGACAAGAACTCGTAACATCTGCTGCGCTTTGGAGTTTTTGCAATAAAGCACCGCCCTACCTCTATACATAAGCGCAACCCTTTCGTCCAGACCCCCCTCTCGATGTCGTGCAAATGCGAGAAAAACTGAGCACGCCGTTAGCCGAGCTTTGAGGTAGAAAGAGGAATTAAACTCCAGTGCATCGAACCGATATTCGAGCGGAATTTGAAAGTTTTTAACGAAAAAAAGAAGAAGAAAAAAAAAAAAAAATAGGAGAGAAAAAAAAAAGTACAAACAGCTTCGTTGATCTCACCGGGATTTATTGCATGAGCTGAAAAAGGATTTGATAGATTTTCATGACGCATTCATGAGAAACGAATTTTTATCATTGAGAGAGTATTTCGCGAGTGCTTCGGGCGAAGCACCGTCACCGAAATACCGCTGTTGGTAATGAAAACTATAATCAACTTTTTTTTTTTTTTTTTTTTCAAGGCTGCCGAATAATTGGAGGTGAATGTAAAGTGTTAGCAGCTGTCTCTATTACTTGGAGAGACCCAGAAATGAATTACAGCTTTTTAATCGACCGAAATCACTTTCGTACAATTTCTGTTTGTCCGCTCGAATAAGAATTCGCTATTACACTGTCAAACCGCTCTCAATCAGGATCCAATATTTGTAATTAAGACTTGAGACTCGGTTTCATTGAAAGTACAAAAAGCGAGAAGACGTTGAGCTTGATAGGTATGAAGTGGTTACTTTTAATAACAAGCTTGAAGTTGGAACGCGGAAGAACGCGGTGTCACCGTCGGGAGCACGTAAGATGCATAAGAAAATTATTACGACCCCATTATCAACAGGTAGGTAAGCTCCTCTAGCTCGAGCATTCATTGGCAATAATCCAGAGGGAAAGTTTAGCATAAGGAGCGAAAGAAAGTGGAGGGGACGCGTACTTTGACGAGTCGCAGTCGATCTTCTCTTCATCCGATTTCTCCGTAAAAATAATCTCTCAGTTCTTTCGGTGAGGTGCTCTCTGCGTCATTGCTCGTCATTGAGTAGAATTACATGAGTATCTTATACATCAAAGGAGACTTCAAAAAAAAAACGACTACGGCATTTTGTCACCGGTGGAATAATCGTTTATCGGTGCACGATGCTTCGTTGTACTCGATCGTGTATCCCAATCGAGGGTGAAAAAACTGCGCATTTTATGACCGCTCGAGGATAACGAATTAAAGGATTCTCGAATGTCAGAGCTTCGAGTACACGCGGGGCACATGCTTGAACCGCGGCAGGGGTGAAAATAAAAAAAGGGGTGGAGGTCTCGATTCATTGCCGAGGAACAATCGGTGGGTGAGGTAGGCACGGCGGCTGAATGGATTGGGCATCGACTCGAGCGAGAAGCGGGAGCGGCGTCGAAAATCGAACGGTCAATACAGAAATCCATCAGCAGGCAATTTGAAGGAACGGGTGAAGCTCAGTCGGGCTTGAAGCCTCCTCGCTACTACCGTACAGAGAGCGCAGACCGATCGGAATATAAAGCTGTGAGTGAGGGAATAGGGGATATCGAGTGAGGAGCCGGTGAACAATAGTATAAAGCCGAGAAGGGTGCTGTTGAAGAACCGGAACGATGGTGCTGGACGGTAGCCGTACTGGTAGCATATCTGTTAACGCCCTGTCTACGCCAATCATCGGCAATCAATCAATGAACGTAGTTTTATTTAATTGTTGTCCACCGTGAGAGCGCGAGAGAGACTAAGTGCGGTGATGCGCGTCATCCTGATCTATGCGAAGCCGTCATACTGACAATTTGGAGTGTTGGATCAATGGTCCGTACCGCGCTCCAATGACAGGGTCCATGTCATTGACACCGCGATCAAAGAGACCATGAAAACATCGTCGCAACTTCTCAGCTGGTCAATGTCAGAAAAATATGCCTTCATGATCATATAAACTACTTAGCTACTTTCTTTCTTAGCTATTTCTTTTTCTTAGTTTTTCCTTTTGTCACTTTTTTTTTTAATATGTAAGTTTACTTTCTGTTTTTCTTCGTTTTCGGTTTTCTGTCGGGGTATTTTTGTAAGCCGTCGTTGTACTTTGGGCACGTTGTCCTTAGGGGGCTCGTCTCAGGACACGAATAAAATAACACTATTCTATTCTAAACTCCCCGCCGTCGGTATTTGCACGTCGTCGAAGGAGCGATAGACAAGACGGGAGATAACGTAGAATCCACGAGCTTGTTCACAATGATCAGTCTCGCGCGTTTTCGCATATAAACTTCTTTCAATCTTCGTACACGTATCGTCGAGGAGGACGACGAGAAGGAACGATTGTTATTGCTTCGCGGACGTATCAGAAGGTTAACGACTACCAGGATCAGGCAGGCAATACCTTGCCGCGTTGTCTGAGATACCGAGGGTGGTCCGGCGGCTTCTCCGCATGAGGAACCATGCGGTGGTTGGGTCGTTCCGCAGTGAGGAAACAAAGAAGCGAGTAAAAGTGAATCCGCTAACTCACCGGGAAAGAACGATGTCGGCGATAAATAATAAGCTATGTAACTTCCACTGTAGTCGGTTCGCGCTGGGGGGGAGGGGGGTGGGGTTCTTATTGTACCGGGGTTGGTTAATTCGCTCGCGAGCCGCGTTCCGTGGCTGCGCAACGGTTGCACTGCATCAAGCGGAAGCTCATAAACGACGGGAAGTAAATCGAGAATGCCGCCGACCGAGGCTGCACTCTCATTCCGCACACTACAACTTTTTTCAACTATCTTGACAACTATTCCCGGCCAGATCCGTAGTCTGTGCCGAAAAGTTTAAAGATATACGAGTGCGAGCACGACGGTGGGTAGGCGGTGGGTGGTAGAACCGAGCCTGATGGAGGCGCAAATGAGGTGTAACATACGGAGGGCCGGAAGTTGCCGTAACTTCCGGCGTTATGGAGAGCTCCTTGCGGCTGCCTCTCCCCTCTTCTTCTATATAATGCATAATCGGGTTTTCGATAATCGCCTTGATGCATCGTGCTTTCCATATCCTTGCGAGGAAAATCTTCGAGACAACGCCTGTATACTTCCTGGGTTGTACACGCTAAGCCGTGAGACACACACATTTCTCGTAGGATAAGAGCAGATCCTTGTATGCTAACAACGGTACAACACGTACAGAATGAGATCCCGGTATGATTCCTGGCGGGGGGTTACGAAATAAGGGTACAAGTCACATCCTCAACAGGTCTCCCGGGCAAACTACGAGTCACGGCGGTACAAGTGTCAGGTGGTCCGCCACGTAGGGGTCCAGGCCAGTAATCGTTGGCATTCCTCCAGGACCACTCCGGGGTGAAATCGACTTCCGGTGTACATTGTCGGCTCGAAGAACGTCGAAATAAGAAGCGACGCGACGCCCGATAACGGATGAAAAAGCAGTGTGTTTTTATCACATCTTAAGGATACACCGAAATTCACTCGACGAGGACTAAAATCGTTGGCTTCCGGGTATCGCATGAGTGGAATCGATCACTGCTATTGACAGACGGAAGAAAAAAGAAAAAAAATATATATATACCTTCGACGAGAGAAACCAAAGAAGCTGACACAATTCAATGAAGGGATACATGACAGAGCGCACCGAACAATTGTCGATCACTTACCCGATCAGCGTTCAATCGTCACGAGTGGATGGAGTTCCGGTTAACACGTTGTATCGTAGATTAGTCGGTGGACCGGTGATCGGTGGTGAGATCGCCTGTCGAAAGGTGTCTCGTCTTTGGATCGTCGTTGCTGCACCTTTGATTATCTTCTACCGATCCGCTTCTATTATTGTTGTCGTTTGTGTTGTTGTTATTTTTAAGGTTGTTGTTTTTGTTGTTGTTTGTATTGTTGTTGTTTTTAAAATTGTTTTTATTGTTGTGATTGTTATTGTTATTATTATTGTTATTGTTGTTGTTATTGTTGTTGACTGTTCTCAAGACGCCAATCTCTGTCGTAGCATTAGGAGACCAGAACTGTAGCGGGCTACGGTCACGTTGGAGCAACAACTCGGAGAGCACGAGGCGATAGAAACGTGTCGGGCCGGTGGATGACGGACCCTTTTACGGACAATGGAAGAATAAAGGCGTTTTCACCGTTCACCAGTAATCGCGTGCACGAGATTCGGCGGTCCGGTTTTTGTTTGGCGCGCGTGGTTTCACTCGTGGGGGTGTCGCGATGCGACTGTAGCACAATCGCAACCCTCTCACGCTCTCGCGGGCTCACTCTCCTCTTCTGCTTGGCCTCTTCCTCTCCCCCTTCTTCCCGGCCCCGGCTGGTCCTTCACGTCCCGCTCTCCCTCGTACCTTGACAGTGGCGCGCTGGCGGGTGTGCCCTCCCTCTCGCGCCGCTGCCGTTGAACGGGGCTCGCGCTTTACTATCACTCCGTGCCGCAGTAGTAGCGGCTGCAATGAGTCAGCCAGCGGAGCTCCGTACCAACGGTGAGAACCGGCACAGTGGTAGTGGCCGCGATAGTGGAGCTTTCTCTGGCGCACTCTTGCCTCTTGTCCGAATCCCACTCGCCGTATCTCCTTCCCACGGGATAACCGGCAGGAGGACACAGCGCAGAGCACCCAGCACCCCCGGAACCTCCCCTCCATCGCCGCTTCCACCGCGTGGCCACTCCCACTCCGTGCGAGCTCTACGCCGCCGTCTCGCTCGTCCTCTCGCTCTTTCGTACCATCCGTCTCGCTTGTATATCGCGCTTAGGGCTATCCCTATCCCCGAAATCCTGGCAATCCCCACTCCCGGCACGCACAACACAACAGCGGCCGCGACACGCCGCGAGTCAACCGAGGCTCGCGCGTTTCAGCGGTGTTGGTGTCACTGATAATCGTCCGAAAAAGAGACTCGTGAAAAAGCGGTATCACGGTGAGACCGTGCGGTGGGGATATTGAGATTTGTAAATGTGGCTCGCTTTCCGCTGACGGCGAAAGAGCCACCGGAGGTCCGTGCAACTTTTATCAAGTTTTGCCGCACTCGGAACTCCCGGGCCGTAATGCGATGCGACGCGGCCGCGTCTCAATTCGACGCGCGTTACACCGACGGCCGTAATCTTGACGGAGCAGAAGGGCCGATGCTCGGATAGCGACTCCGTGCGAAAGTCTCGTCGTCGGGTGACTATGCGAGGGATTCGTAATGCTCCGAGTAGTTCAGCCGGCGAGTAGTCCGATCTCTGCGGGGCGGGTCAGGGCACAATTGACATACACGGCGACCGATGACATCCGACACCTGACCGATGATTATATTCGCCAGGTGCGGCTCGGCGAAAGACCCAGCTGCGCCAAATTTCTTCACGCCTGAGAAACGATTAATGCAAACGGGGCTGGTGAAGAACACTTTAATCTCGATACCGCTGTTAGACCGCGAGACATGACTGATCGACCAATCCTTCCTCTCACACTCAGTTATATTTTGCCCTCTATTGATATTGCGCCTTTTTTTTTTTTTTTTTGAGCGCACCCGTGAGCTTTTTATTCTTCCTTCGTAGATATGTCTTGTGTCCTATATCCCTCGGCGAACGACCGAACTGCTCGAGGCTTTTCACGTTCTTCACTAGTCGCTGTCCCTCGAAGAATTTCCGCGCTATTTTTCCAAGCTTTGCGAAACGACGCTCGCCGTGCGTGTACAGCGCGGATTCACAAATAAAAACAACAGAAAAATAACCGAACGGCTCGGTTCGACGAGGGTCGAGTGCTGAGCGTTTTCTCGCATAACTTTGTCGCGCAAGAGCGCCGGCGTGTTTCGCAATTTTTGCCCAATAGAGTGAGTCAGGGTGATATGGCGACGCGGGTGATATGGCAGTAAAGTCTTTTAACGCAAGAAACGTAATGGCGCTGTCGTATGCGCGATTTTTAGTATATTTGCATACGATAAGGAGTTAAAAAAAAAAAAAAATGTTTACTTTTTACAACAACTTATTGACCACAAACGGCCGCAATTTTTTATTTCTTTACACTCCGATCGCACTGTACCGCTCTAGTTTTACAAACAACAGTACAAACTAAAATTGACAGTGACGAGGGAAATAAAAGCAAAGGTTCGTATATATTCAAACCCGAACAAAATAGTTTGTCACTTATTTATCAAAAATTATTTTTACGAAATTTCGTACTCCGACTTTACGCAATTATCTTTTCATTGTGTATGATTGTACAAAAAATTATAGCATTGTATGCGCAAGTGTCAGAACGACACACGGCAATATGACCCGCAATTTCCGGTTGACATGGTCAGTGAAAACGTTTTATTTTTAGTTTGGCATTGGAAACATTTGATGCAGATAATTAATTCAACTCGATGCTCTTAGAGTTGATTGTGACCGAAATTTGAAGGATTCTTTAACGTCAAGCCTCAAGTTTTCATTGTCTAAAAAATATTAACCATATCATCCTTAATTATTCTACCTTTCATTCTCGCACGGCTGTGAATGGCAGATCACAACTCTTAAATTTCGAAATAACCGACTTCGAGATGAGACGTGGCTGCTTTTTTATAACTTTTTTTTTTTGATCGTCGGATCTGTACCTAGAATTTTTCATTAAATTCACTGAAATGTGGACTTTCACGAGACCCGTGTAACTCACTGAAAATAACGTGAATTTCGGAATTTTTGTTTTTTTTTTTTGTTTTTTGTCAAGGCGATCATTTCGAAAGTGTCAAAGGAAATGTTGTCAACAGAGTTTTTCGCGGTGTCTCGTGAATCAGGAGAACGATCGTCTCGATAGAGTACCGCGTAGACGTTGACCTGGCCAGCCGGGTTGTCCTCTGCTTGCCACGCGGAACAACGAATTCCGTATCAGCGAACGTCATGTCATTCCGCGCGTGTCGAGACGGAGAGCACAGTGGTAGATCCACGCAGTAGTCCGACATGCCTACCAGCGGATTTAACATGCACGAGATCCATTCGACTATTCCTGTTTCTCCTGTCGTGGCACGGAATGCAGCGTACAGCCAGTTTTCGACACGTTCGTCGCTGGAATCTGTGTCAGGACGTTGCATTTTTTTTTTTTTTTTTCCAGTACGACGATTCTTGGTTGGAAACATGGAACGACAAATCAACAACACAATAACATCAGAAAAAAATATTGATTCGGAGACAATTTAATGTTTCGCAAATATTGTTTCACTGAAACCCGCAAAATTCAACCACGAGCTCGTTTCCAAAGGACGCGTTCTCTCGACCGGACCGGATACATCAATTATCTCTGTGGTCCGATGAATTATTTCGCTCTTTTCGAGAGCACCCGATTTTTTCGGTCGGGAGTTTCGGAATTATTTTCTTTTTTTTTTTTTTTTTTTTTTTCGTTCGACCCATCGCTCTCAAATTTTTATCGTCGTGGAAAAAAGCCTCCCTATATGAAAAATTCAAAACTGAGTAGTGCACTTTTTCTGGTCGTTTTTTGTCAGAGGAAAGCTCTGTAGCGAATGGGGGGGGGGGGGGGGAAATGCAAAACTCGTGAATTCGTAATATTTAATGCGTCAGGGAAGAAGCAGTGACCATACCGCAACGCTCGTTAATCGCCATCAAGATAGCGGAGTAGGGTTTAGCTGGGAGAACGAAAAAAACTCTCGAACGTGGGTCGACCAGGGATAAAATAAAATATCAGCGAAGATTGAAACGGTCCCGATATTTCTTTCGCCGAGACAGATAGAGAGTAAGATAGACAGCATAGGACGAAGGTATTAGCACGGCATACTCCAGTATATCGGATGGTGGATCGCGTCTATATATGTACTTGCTGCTACACGATATCCACATATATCGGCCAATTTGTTCGTCAACCGCATATCTCTGTCCCAATAAAGTGTATATATATATATATATTTCACCGCCTTCGGATATAATGAAAAGTTGAAATGGAGTTTGGTGCCGAGAAAGAGAAAGGATGTGGATGGAAGGTGAAAAAAAATGTATAAAAAAAAAAAATGAGAGGAAGAGGGTTTCCTAGAGACGAGATCTTTTCTCTCGAGGGATAGAATTGGAGGTTTTAGATGTTCTTTACAATCAGATTTCTCGCTTTTTCACCGAGCTCTCTACTCCCCTCCTCCTCCGCCGGCCAACAGGAGATGATGCGTCTATCAATCGCTGTGCTGCCCCAGTTGGGAAAAACCCCGGTCGTTTGCTTTGTTCGAACGAGGTGCCGAATTGAGAAAAGATCGAGATACCGCGAGGCTGAGAGACAAAGAGAGTGAAGAGGAAAAAGGAATGTTGTACGGAGGAAAGGGGCTCGACCGGGCCGAAGGAGGCCGGCGGGATAACCAATTGTCATCGAAGTCGACGAGAAAGCGGGCTCGCTTCGTTTTTTCCTATGTCAATTTTCAAGCGACGCCGAAGATTGTCATCGTTCGAAAGTATTTCCGTGCTGTACAGTTAATTGGCAAATTGTGCGTGTAGAATTGCCGAGTACCGAATCTATCTCTGTCTACTCAGCCGTGAGACGAGTAGAAGTGGTTAACGAGTGCCGTTGCTTAAAATAGTACTTGCGGACAGTCTGAGCCCATACTGATAAAAAAAATACGGTTGAGTCAACTGAGATTCGGGCAGGGACGTTCAATTAAATATTTTGTTGGTGCAACTGAAAAATTTGTTAATTCAACAATTCGTTGGGTGATTTCACCGAAATATTTTTGATTCATTGAAATATTTTGTTCGACCAAGTTGATTTTTATTTGGAAGTATCTGCTCGAATCTTCGTTGATACAACTGTACTTTTTTATCGGTGCACGTGAAATCAGGGAGATCCGAGCAATTCCTCTCTCAAGAGGAATTGCGAACACTTCTCGATGGGTTAAAAATCCGACAAAAAATCGACCAATGTTGACGGTGCCGAAACAATTGATTTTTCATAATAATAATAGCAAAATGTTATTACGAAATTAACGAAAAAAAAAAAATTTCCAACAAATCAGCCGGCAACTTAACTTTTTGCTTTTATGAAAAGGATTTGTTAATTTTTCTGAATGCGTGTGCATTTTTTTTTTCAGAATTTCGTGTAATTTTCGCAAAATTTCGTTTTTAGTTAATAAAAAAAAATGTAATTTTCAAAATTTACACGAAATTCTGAAAAACTTCATGCATATTCAAAGAAATTAACAGATTGATTTAATATGAACAAAAAGTTAAGTTGCCGGGGGGGGGGGCTTGTTGAACAATTTTTTTTCATTAATTTCTTAATAACATTTTGTAATTATAATGATGCAATATCAATATTTTCAGCGTCTTCCATATGCCAGATTTTTTCAGTTTTCAATTTCATCGAGAGGTCGCAATTCTCTCTGAATTCTCTCCGAGCTCAGGTGAGATCGAACTGTCCGCTGGTACTGCCTTAATCGCCTCACGATTTTTATCGCGCTATTAGGCAGAAAAAACGAAGAGAGTGCAGTAGCCAGAGTTCTGAGTAATAGTGTCAGTGGCGTACACGTAAGAACCGACATTGGCTGGCAGTGCGGAAAGTGCAGCACAAGCAGCGAGCACGTTTCATATTTTCCATTGCCGCTCGCGAGCTCGATCCGAGCGCGTCAACTGAAAGATTGAGTTACGACTGGAGCTCGGTGCGCTCTTCCCTCTGCGAGTCGGGCACTGGTACAGGGCTTCGTTTTTCTCAGTATAGGTGTTATATTATAGGATTACGGGACATGCACATACGTATCCGCGCACACGTACGTGGAACATCGCCGCTAAGAAGTCACGCTCTACCGCGCAAATTTCCGACGACGTAACTCTCAACGAGGTTACAACTTACGCTACCAAGAATGTTGTATGGTGCGGTTTTACCAGCGTCGATCGTGGTCAAAGGTCCGTTTAATTTGGGATCGCGAGAAAAAAAAAAAAAAAAAAAAAACCCGACGAGAAGAAAACGCATGAGCGAACGTCGACGCTTGAAATTCTGAGGCCTCTTGGCTAAGTCTTCCATTGATCACCATTAACGACTCGTTAAATGTATTTCAATGGGGTTTCGCCAATGGTGTCATTCCCATTTGTACTACCATTTCATGTACCATTGAATATGACATTCAGTTGCCCAATCGTTGCATGGTATTTTTATCCCGCTGGCTTGTTACGTCATATCGACTTAGCAGTGAACTCCCATTAACAACGACTGGGAAAAAAGTACCAGTTGAATTTTCTCAGGAAAGTCCTATTGGTCTCCTATTGCTAATGAATAGGAAAACGTACCATTTAAAATTTTCCACTGATTTGCCAGTTCCATTAAGTCCCATTAAGGAGTCCCATTAAAAATGAATGGTAGAAAGCACCGTTTCAATTTTCGCCATGAATTTCCATTGGGATCCCATTGATTATCTTTCGATGCCATTCATTACCATTTTTATCCCACTCGCTCGTTACGTTACATTGACTCAGCAGTGAACTCCCATTAATAACGAATGGAAAAAAAAAAGTACTCGTTGAATTTTCTCAGGAAATTCCTATTGGTCTCCTATTGCTAATGAATAGGAAAACGTACGATTTAAAATTTCCCACCGATTTGCCAGTCCCATTAAGTCCCATTAAGTATGTCCCATTAAGGAGCCCCATTAATAATGAATAGTAAAAAGCACCGTTTCAATTTTCGCCATGAATTTCCATTGATTATCTTTCGATACCATTCATATACCATCAAACGTCCAATGGAAAACTTTGCCAAGGGTCGCTTAGACACATGTGATATTTTTTGTAGTTTTTCTTTGATAGATCGAGCGTTACGCAGAGCGTGAAAAAATATATGAAAATACGTTTTCCTCACGGTATTTTCGATAACGAGTCGCTTGGTGAATATAAACCGGAACCGGTCGAGGCACAGTTATCCCACTGGTCTAATTACTCTGCGGGGGTTTTCTTTTGACTCCCCTCGTTCTTCGGTTCTTCCCTCTCTTTATTTATATTTCAGTCCGACGATGCATCCTGCTCACTGGCATTGAAATCAACGAAGGCACTCGCGGTCTAACGAGCATCCGAATTATTCAACTCGCTAATTACTTTCACACCCCTGTGCACGAAACACGAAACTTGGAGAGATATGAATATTATTATTATCATTATGAATACTATTATCATTATCATAATCATTGCGTAACATAGCGTGTATAGTACGACGTGAGGAACTCGAGTGGAAATCTGGTGAGATATGAGACAACAAAAAAATGTATTCGAACATATGATAAATATCCGAGAGAAATGTGATCTGGAATCGAATCTGCCTCGATAGAACAGACGCAGAGCTTCGATGGTGGCGAGCACCGAAAGATGTAAAGGTAAAGGGTCCAGTTTCTGACTCTTCTACGCAGGTCTCTCACACAGTAAAAAAAAAAAGTTGTACTTTTTAAAACAATTTATTGTCCGCAAACCTCAAAAATTCTTTATTTCTTAATCTTCTAGATTTACAAACAAAAGTACAATCTATAATCGTCAATGACACGGGGAAATAAAAGGACAAGTTCGTTTATTCAAATAAGTGACAAACTTGTTCGTCACTTATTTAACAAAATTATTTCTACGAAACTTCGCATTCCGATTTTACAAAAGTTGTTTTTTACCGTGCACTTGAAGCGTGTAAAATCATAAGGATAAATAAGAAGGAACAAGAGTCCCAGTTTCTGACGCCTCCAATGCGTGCTACCCATTTTGGCTGCGTATCGAATGGTGGGGGGGGGGGGGGGGGCGACTATACGGGAGACACCTCTGTCACAAACTGGGTAAGTGTCAAAAACTGGGCCCTTCACCTTATTAGAAAACGGAGCATGATCAGGAGGAGTGTCCCAGTGCAATGGCTACGCGATACACAAGTAAATAATCGACGTGCAATTTCGCAGACTATTGATGACATGCTCAATTATCCTAGCCTGACGGGGCCAAAGCCTTGCGGGACTTTGCGACGCTCCGCCGCATTCGGAAGAGTGACACGGACGGAGGAAGGTGAAGGAGATTGAGGAACGAAGGGGAAGCCGTGGATCGCGGAGGTCGATTCGCTGGGGGTTGTTCGCCGTTGCTGGTAGAGTGTAACGCTGGTAGATGGAGAGGATTCCTTGGCCCGATGAGAAAGAGAGAGTACCGTCTGCCTGCGGTAGCTACAGTTGCAGCAGCTTCAGGATGAGTGTGTGTGTGTGTGTGTGTGTGTGGGAGCGCCTCGTTTCCACCGCGGAGGGAGCGAACTCCCGTTTTCCCCCATAGCCCGAAGCGTCGGTAGCATTGAGCAAGTTTAATATTACTATCGGAATACCGTGCTGGTACGACCGCCGCTTCCACCGCGGTTCCGCACAAGCCAGGAACCCGTCGGCTAGAGGATAGTACGTCGTCCGCTTACGCGGTGTCCCGGCGCGGTGGAAAGCGCGGCGGGGTAGATGGCAGGGTCAGCGAGACACGGAAACTATTGTCGCGCGCGGCCTCAACTTTCGCGACTTCTCTCGGAAAAGGGAAACGCTCTCAGAGAGTTCGACTCACTCTCGTTCTGGCTGGCCCTTTACTTCGCTGCTTTATATTCCATTGCTGTTCCGTTCCACTCGACCGCGGGGTAGTGGGCCGGTGCGCCACTATCGTGCGACCGGAGATGCCGTGAGTTTCGTCGCTCGCAAAATGTTTCATTAAACACCCCACTCGCCGAGCCAACCTTCCTCATTAGAGGTCTCGTTCCCGAGTGGTGTGTTTCAGAGGTACGGCGCTACCCAACCGTCTCCTCGGCGTTTATTCGTTTTGCCGACGTCATCCTAATCCCGAGAATACTGCCAATAAGACGACGCAATAGGTTCCTCAAATTTATGACTTTCTTGACTTCTCGTCTCGACACTCTGACCAGTTGCTCGGAAACTTTCGCTCGCTCATCTCGGAGACCGGAGACAGAATTTTTATCCGCTCGAGACACCTCATCGTTCACCGGATAGTCGAGAGAAAATTCGCTATCGGCACGCTAAAGTCAACGGGGTTGATACGCCGTGATGCTCGGGTGTGGGAAGTACACGGATGAGGGGGAAGAAATCGACGCGTCGCGAGTACCGTTTCAATCTTCGAGCGACGAGTAGAGATCAAACATCAATCTCTATCCCAATAGTCGCTCGTATAGCGAAACTGTTGCCCTCGTAGCGAACTCGTTAGACGAAAGGTCCATTGGATCACGAAAAATCTCGAAGTTGAGCGATATATCGCGAAACCATACGAATTTAAAGAGAACGATGGCACAAAAGCGAAAGAATAAGAAAGAAAATGACGATGGAAAGGAAAGTCTCTCTGCGGCCCTCGGTTTCCTATCTGGCCCAACCGCACCTCAAAGGAGCCAGCGAACGGTGGAAAATCGTGCAGTCTTGCGGCGCGAAAAGTGTCGAATGTATCGGTGTGTGAAGTAAAATGCGTTTAGCTCATGTCAGGACAGAGCGACGCCGGAAGAGTCGGAATCCGAGGACGACAAACCGCGAGCCGATAGCGCCGTTGAAATGAAAACGGGACAAGATTTTTCTCGATCCTTTATTTTCGGCGATACTTCCGATCGGTATGAATAGGAGAGAACTTACCTTTTCAAACTCACCGAACGCGATATACCGACGGAGGGTTTCTTCGTTCTTTTGACTGCTCTATTACTTGCGGGAGAACTTCGGCGAATCCCCTGTGCGGGTTTATTCTGACCCAAATGTGTCTGTACGATAATAACGGTGCAGCCGGTTAGGTAAACAGCACAGTCACGGAAACTGGAAACCCGTAGGCACATGACCATGGAAACGGGATATATTTTCAAACATAGTACGATATCCTTTTACGCGGTATTGTTCGTTTCATTACAAAATACGAATACCCGGTAACGTTTGTACACCTTTTTTGGAGCGAACGTTATATCATCTCTTGTTTGGAAAAATTTGCATATAGTCATGCGTCATCTGTCGATTGCAGTCGGTTAGGTAAGGAGTACAGTTACGGAGACTGAAAACCCGTAGGCAAATGACCATGGAAACGGGATAAATTTTCGAACATAGTGCGATATCCTTTTACGCGGTATTGTTCGTTTCATTACAAAATACGAATACCCGGTAACGTTTGTACACCTTTTTTGGAGCGAACGTTATATCATCTCTTGTTTGGAAAAATTTGCATATAGTCATGCGTCATCTGTCGATTGCAGTCGGTTAGGTAAGGAGTACAGTTACGGAGACTGAAAACCCGTAGGCAAATGACCATGGAAACGGGATAAATTTTCGAACATAGTGCGATATCCTTTTACGCGGTATTGTTCGTTTCATTACAAAATACGAATACCCGGTAACGTTTGTACACCTTTTTTGGAGCGAACGTTATATCATCTCTTGTTTGGAAAAATTTGCATATAGTCATGCGTCATCTGTCGATTGCAGTCGGTTAGGTAAAGAGTACAGTTACGGAGACTGAAAACCCGTAGGCAAATGACCATGGAATCGGGATCAATTTTTGAACATAGTGCGATATCCTTTTACACGGTATCGTTTGTTTCTTTACAAAATATGATTACCCGGTAACGTTTGTACACCTTTTTTGGAGCGAACGTTATATCATCTCTTGTTTGGAAAAATTTGCATATAGTCATGCGTCATCTGTCGATTGCAGTCGGTTAGGTAAAGAGTACAGTTACGGAGACTGAAAACCCGTAGGCAAATGACCATAGAAACGGGATAAATTTTCGAACATAGTGCCTTCCTTGATATCCTTTTAGGCGGTATCGTTCGTTTCATTACAAAATATGATTACCCGGTAACGTTTGTACCCGATTTTTTGAGCGAACGTTGTATGATCTCTTCTTTCGAAATATTTGCGTATACAATCATGCGTCATGTGTCGAATGTTCAATGAGATTGGCGCAACGATTGCAGGCGGCACGACTACATTGCACAGTAAAACGCGAAAAATTCGTGATTCAAAAGCTGGGATATTATTCGGAGTTATTATTAGTTTTTTCCAAACTCAAACGGAGTGAACGCTATGAAAATTCGGCGTTCGCGTGAAGGGAATGATTTTGCAATCATTGTTTTATCACTGTTCATGTCGGATGAAAAATATATTTTCGGCAGTGTATCGATCAAAAGGGGTTAGCGCAAGAAGAGGGGGGGGGGGGGGGGGAGTCTACGGTGTGCGCGGTTGTGACGGAGTTATAGCGACGGCGATGCCCGGGGTGAGCGAACTCGATCTCTGCACGGGCAAACGTGACGATCGTCCTTGTTCCCTTCGAAGGAATTCGAATTTCGATTTATATATAAAAAATAAAAGAAGCAAAAAGATAATCTCGCCCCGTTATTGCCAGAGGAGCGGGCGAATCGGTGCGCCAGGAATTTCGTTGGTGAAATTCTCTCTCGATCTTTCTCACTTCTATTTCGTCACTCCTCTGCCAACTCTGACGCTCCGACGGAGACCGGAAGACACACAGAGGCCGCTTCACGATTCCTTCGTACGATGGTTAAGGGGAAGTAAAATATCGCGGTCGGCAATAAAAATTGTAATGAACTTCTCACAAGGGCGCTCATTTTTTTTTTTTTTTTTTTTTTTTTTGAAGGAAAAGCATATTCGAGCCGGATCCACACGGTAATTTCGCATCCGGCCCGAATAACATTTTTGTTGCAAAAAAATTAACACCATCGAATAAAGTTAATTTGAAAATTGCAACTATCACTCTCTTCACCTTAAGACTATAGATATGAGCAGGTGTCGTGCCTCGGGCGCTTCGCTCCATCACTATGGATTATTTATTTATTTATTTCCGCTATTTAAAAACCGGAAATTTAGATTTTACGGAGATTCGCCGGAAATACGTCGATTATCAAAGCGACATTAAACAGACTCGTTCGGTAAAAGAAATGGACGTCATTTCCCCCCCCCCCCCCCCCTCCCCGAGAACGCGAACTCTCGGGGTCAAACGAAAATTGTCCTTGATCCCAAAAAATTTGCCATTCCTCCGAAAGGTTCAACAACCTTGAAGAAAAATTGGTTCTTTTTTTTTTTTTTTTTATTTCACCGACCGACTCCGGACGAATAAAAGTTTGGATTTTTTTTTGTTAGCCGGTGGTACGTTTGGCGCGGCTCCTGGCCAACTACATTCATAACTGGGGTGAAAACTTTGTTTCACCGTTGAGATTATTTCTCGTCCTTGGCCCCGCGAGACTGGCTGCAGACGCCGACTATTGAAACTCCCTCGAGGAGCGACAGCAAACCAAGTTTCCATAAATGGACTTCGAACGTATCTACCTAAACTCCTTATGCACTGCTGTGTCACGACAGTGCATGCTGATACTGCTGCTGCAGCTACTTCGGATTCTAGGAAAACTTAATTATTCCTCTAATGACGTAATCTCGTGTAAAAATAATCCGACAATTGGCGTTCTCGGAAAAAAATTATGCAAACGGCGTACGGACAGAAGATAAATGAAAAACTAACTATGAAATACTATATGAAACACTATATGACTGTGAAATAAATGAAACTGTCTATCTATAGACAGACTGCTTGTGAATGTCATAAACTTTCAGTTCTTATCGCTCTCACGGCATTAAACTGAAACGGTTCGTGACCATGATTTCGAATCGGCTGTGTGTTCAGCTGTTGCGCACGAATCTAGGCAGCATAATTTTCGTTAACTTTAGTATGCCCAATTAATACGAGGCGAATTATATTTTAGCTCACGTCGTTCAATTTGGCGAGCACAGTCAACACGAGGGCCCCTATTCTCCCTTATTTACACTATCGACTATTAATAATATCAGAGGTATAATTGAACTATCATAATGACACTTGTCTGATATTAGGAATTCACCGTGGGAGTTTTGGCTCGTGCTGTCTCACTTTATTGAATTAAATTTTTCATTCAACTTCCGCAATTTGTCGATGTCAATCGTGCATTAAAACCGCATTCCCTCTTGCATCGAAAAATAAACGAAACATTTTTATAGAATAAAATAGTTAAGTTGCCGGATAATTTGTTGAATAATGATTTTTATCTTCAATTTGTTGACGACAAATTGGAGTTATTGTCTCACGAAAGCAATCTTTGCAGCACCTCCTATACACTCGATTTTTTTTTTTTCAGATTTTTATCCCATCGAGAAGTGTTCGAAATGTTCTCTGAAACTCACGTTTGGCGTGACTGTATCGCAAAAGTACTACCATAAAATCGTGGCCTTTTAATGACGCAATGTCAAATTAAAAATTACACACACCGATCGATTAAAATCAATCTGCGGAATGCTCGTTCTTGGTGAGAAAAAAAAAAAAATTGACAAGTAACGTGTAAATTTCAAGTGCCATTCGTGGGTATAACAAATATAACAGTAGGTGGAATGAAGCGGGAATGTTGGATTAACGGGACGAACACGCGGCAGCATGGGAGCAATAAATGTTAGATTGCGAAACCCACGAGAAAACAGCCGTAGCGACTGGAGAACATTGAAGAAGGTCCGCACGGCCATTCATTGCGAATTCATTCTCCTGGCATTCATACCTTCTCCTTAACGGAGAAACGTATGGGAAGAGAAAAGCAGATCCAGCGGTTCGAGGCGTATCCGTGATAACGCCGTTTGCTCCTGGCTCACCTTTCTCCCGATTCGAGTAACGAGACCGGCTCACCCTTCCGGTTTCCCTTGGCGTATGTCCCGAAAGGAGCGTTCTCCTCCGCCTTTTCGTTTGTACACAACACCGATATGAGACACGAGCTTGTGTGCGAAGTCGTCTCGCGAGTCCCGGAGAGCCGGCTTGAATTGCAGCCGGAACTGGCGACTTTGTAATCGGGTCATGAAGCAAACGAAAGAAGAAGGAGCGGTGGAGGAGGAGGAGGAGGGTAAAAAGGAAAAGGATAAGGAAAAGCGCTTCAGCGAGTGACCAAGACAGAATCTACCATCAGACGAGAAAGACAGTCGGCCAAGCCAATTCTTGGAGCATCTATTTGTGAAACCTCTTCACGCCCCGCTGTCCTTAATACTTTTCGTCCCGAGTCTGCCGCGTTTTGACCGTGCCGAATCGTCCGTATATCGCATCATCTCTTTGCCGAGCCGAAGTACAAATAAGAGAGGGCGGGGGTAACACGTGCCCGGATGATAGGCGCGGATGATGTCCTTTTTCTTCCTCACTTCTTCCATCGGATCCCTTTGGATATTCCTTGAAAACTTTTCGACTTTTCTACTGTACCGATATTGCGAATTTTCTCAAAATTCGAGATCTCTCGTCCGTTACAAATTCTCGTTGGGGCCTCGATCGTTTCCGTCTCGTTACTCGGCGATCGTCTATTTTTATCTCACTCTCGAAACTCCAAATCCCGTACTATCGGAAACAAACTGGAATGCGCGCGCTCGTCTTTTTAATTTCCTGAGTAGGTGCAGATAAGAGACAGTAATCCTTGCAATCTCTGTCTCGATTCTTTTCCCATTCTCGCAACCAACCCCCCCCCCCCCCCCCCCCTTTTATTTTATTCTATCGGCTCCGTGTCGCTCACGGTCTCACCGCGCGGACGAAAGGTTCTTCGAGAGTTCCCGAAGAGACCTCCGGTACAGCGGAGAGGCGGTAACGCTCCTCGTCTTTCTCCACTTCCGGCGCGCTGTTACGTGACTCAAAATCCAAGTGTGTGTCTTGGATAGCCCCGTTGCAACCGACTGCGGGCAATCACGGTCGCGATACCAACAACTTTTCCCCGTGACGGATCGTTAAATACGTGGCAAATTTCACTCGAGATTTCCGCCAAAATGTAGAAAGTAAACAATTTTTTTTTATCGATTCACTCGCGATTCTCTCGCCAGGTCAGATGACATCTGATCTGAGAAATAGCTTAACCTGGCGATAAGTGGTCGAATCTTAATCAAGATTGCGAGTCTCATATTTCGATATAGTTTACTTTTATTTATCAAACTTGTGTGATTATTTAACTTTACCGACGTCTTTTCCCTAAGACGGATCGTAAAATCCGTGGCAAGTTGCACTCGAGATTTCGGCCAAAATGTTGAAAGTAAAAATTTTCCAGTGGCAAATTTCACTCGGGATTTTGGCCAAAGTGTCGAAAGCAAAAATGTTCTGTCGATTCATCCGCGGTTCTCTCGTCAGGTCAGATGACATCAGATCTGCGAAATAGCTCATCCTGGCTATAACGTGGTTGAATCTTACTCAAGATTAAAAATTTCACAACCCGATACAATTTACCTTTATTTATAAAACTTGTGTAATTATTCAGCGGCCCCGCTGAGGAGGCATTGTGAGTAAATATACGTTGCGTCGAAGGTACGTACATTATAAATTGCGTGTGTCGGTGAACGTCAGTTTAGGATGAAGTACTACATCATTTATGACAGGCTTGCGTACTTACCCTACCAGATACAGTTAGATCTCCGTATACGTACGGAGATACTTAAGTAGAGCACAGAGTAAAACGGAAGTGGCGTGCGGTGAGGGTGCCTCTTTGAGGAGTACCGCGAGTTATCGGCATTACGGTATGCTATACGCCCATGCACATATATATTTGTGTATATATGTATATATATATATATACATATATGCACGTATATACCGACCATGTTACGTTTCATTTTCGCATCGACTCTCACGAAAGGAATCGTTATATTCACCTCCTTACGCCATCGCCGTACACTCTATGTACTCTGTATTCCGGTAGCTTTCTCTCCCTTTTCCTCTTTTCCACTCTTGCGCGCACTTCCATTATACGGTAAAAGTTGAGAAATTCGAGAGCTCGCCGACTGAATAAATTCGTAGTTTCAGCATAATGCGATCCGCATCCAAGCTGCAGCCCAAACGTCCCCTTTCTTTCTCCGCTCATTTTTTTTTTCTTCGCCCCCTCTATCACCACCCCATTCCTACAGTTATTGTATATTCGCGTCACTTTGAACTGTGCAGTGGGTTGCTGTGACTCGGGCGCTTCGCACTCTCGCTATGGGTTATGGAATTTAGAAATCGGCAATTCACCCGAAGTACGTCACTTCCGGTTTGAATATCTCATCTTTCGACCGGAAGCGACGTATTTCCGGTCAAGGGATGATTTTTTAGTGCACACGACGATCGTGCACAGCGCTGTTGTGCGACGCATTATTGTGAGTGACTCACCGAGACCCACAAAGTAGCACCATAATGGCAGTGGTTTTTATAATTGACAAAATTTTAAGCTCATCTATCCCGAAATCGATGTGGAAAAAGAAATATTAGAAATTCACTTTAAAAAAAGCCTTATTCATTGCTTTATAACATTTGTGATTTTTAGTTCCAAAAGTTAAAAAAAAAAAACAAGTCTGTGTGTCGTATTCCCTTAATGTTATTTTTCTTTCGTTAGTGTTAATCGTGCGTTTCATTTCTCTCAACCCAACATCCTCCTTCAATCCGGAGTGCGTCATCGCTGTCTGCACGATTAGCTGAATGCTCAGCGGTGACAATTTTCTTTTAAGTTTTGCGAAAATGAATTCAGAGACTTTTGCCTTTCGCCACATTTTTACGGCTAATATTTGATGAGGTCCGAGAGCAATTTTTTTTTTTTTTCAAAGTCTCTCTTTACACAAAGGCGGGTCTCGGTGAGGCTTGGACTATCTGTGATCAGCTATGCAAATGTCTCACGGGCGTCGGTAATTATGTCCGAATGACGAGCCTCGAAGTTACCTTTTCGTACCCGACGACGTCGCCGTTGCTGTAAAAGGGCTTCGATGAAGCGGCGTTTAACCAAGGGAATAGCTAACTAGCATCGATTTCGAGCTCGGCCCGACGCGGGGTCGGAGACATTCAGTTGTAAGACCACGACCGAGCAGGACGATGGACATTGTTACACCTCCTTACCTAACTATAAACAAGAACTTTCTCATTGCTGTGGGACTGTGGCCACAGCAGACGGGGATCCTCAAGTACGCTCTTCTTTTCAACATGCTCTTCCTCACGATGAGTCAAGGTTACCTGCAGGTAAAACATGTATCTCGCGCGACAATAAAGTCGAGGAACTCTGCGATTATGTGAATGTGATTGGCCGCTTAGCAGATACACTCTTCGATACTCACTAACATCTACCAGTCGGGCAGTCTGCCGTTGCTCGTAACCACGTCATTTTGCTGAATATTCGTATGGCCGAAAATCATTCTTCCGAATAGTATTTATCTGAAAGGTCATGTATCCTAGACTCGACTAATCGTATTATTTAGTGTCGTGATTCAGTTGAATGACTATTTGGACGAATGACTATCCGGATAAATGACTATTTGGACGAATGACTATCCAGATGAATGACTATTTGGACGAATGACTATCCGGATGAATGACTATTTGGACGAATGACTATCCGGACGAATGACTATTCGGATGAATGACTATTTGGACGAACGACTATTTGGACGAATGACTATTTGGACGAATGATTATTCAGATAAATGACTATTTGGACGAATGACTATTCCGATGAATGAATATTTGGACGAATGACTATTCGGATGAATAACTATTTGAACGAATGAGTATTCGGATGAATGACTTTGAACGAATGAGTATTCGGATGAATGACTTTGGACGAATGAGTATTCGGATAAATGACTATTTGGACGAATGACTATTTGAATGAATGAGTATTCGGACAAATGACTATTTGGACGAATGACTATTTGAATGAATGACTATCCGGATGAATGACTTAGTCGCTTTGTATCCTCGCAATCGCTGGCGGAGTCAATTGTGCAAAGTATAAGGAATAATGATAACTATGGTTTCACATACAATTATTTAGTGACAGTTTCGTCACTACGTTGTTTTTAGCCATGTGCCATGATGGATAAATGAATTTGATTTTGGGAAATCCTGAATCGTTGTGTAGATCGGCGGTATGATAGCTGCCTGGGAGGACACGGATGTCTTCATGGAGTCGATACCGCCTGTTCTGGTCGATTTTGTTTGCGGCGCAAAAGTTATAAATTTCATTGGAAACTCTAGAAAAGTAAGTGGATCAATGTCGGCAGTTCGTCAAAATCGATTTGGCGGACGTTTCTATCCTCTGTGACTAATCGATCTTTCAGATGAAGAAACTGCTTCTCATACTCGCGGAGGACTGGAACAAGTTCAAAGGACGTGATGAGAGTGAAATAATGAAGAGATACGGGATGCTGGGACAACGACTTACTCTGTCGTACGCAGGTGAGTGTTCAACGAATTGTCACAATGTAAAAGTTCCGACGGTCATCGATAAGTAATTTTTCATTTCAGCTTGTTTGTACGGCTCGATGTCTCCTTTCATGATATTGCCCGCGGTCCCAATATTTATGGATCTTCTGGGTTCGAGCAACGTCACTCACGCGAAACAACTGATGTTTCGCGTCGACTATCTCATGGATGCTCAAAAGTACTATTATCCTCTGCTTGTTCACTCGTACTTCGGAACTATGGCGTACATTACTACGGTCGTCGCTATCGACACGATGTTCATGATATTCGTGCAACATGCCTGCAGCGCCTTCGCGATTCTGGGGTGAGAAAATGCTGGCGCCACCGTCAAAAATTGATCGATAAATTTCTACACGAACGTGCTTTTCTTTTTTCGAACGAAGATAAAAATTCAATTAGTTTCAAAAGCCCAGATTCCTTCGTGGACATTTTATAGATACCAACTGGAACATCTGACGGATTACGCCAACAGCCTCGACATCGACGTTTATCCTCAAAAGAATGACGATATAAGTTATCGCAATATGGCTCATTGCGTCGTCCATCACAATCATGCTTTAGAGTCTGTGTCGACAGTTTCAATCGCACGCCATTGATTTCATTCGATCCCTCCTCACAGATCATTCACACATTTCGATAGTGACATTCAATTTAGTGACATTCATCCTGAAAGAAATTTTTAGGACGCTAGCCCTAAAAAAAATTTCTATCAGTCATCTGAAGTTTCTTAATCACGCATCTTTCGCATCGCACAATTGATTCAATGAACGATCTCCTAATTATTTCAAGATACTGCAATCTCATCGAGAGCGCTAATTGCGTATCGTTCTTCTTTCAACTTGGATTCAATATGATCTGCATAAGCTTCACGGGGTTTCAGGCGAGTATCCGTACTAAAGGCATTTTTATGCATCGATACGATCGATCGATCAATTGACATATCCGGGGCTTGCTCTGTTTAGACCGTCATGCAGTTGGACAGACCTGATGTTGCCTTCAGATACGCCGCATTCACAATGACCCAACTCTTTCTTCTGTTTCTTCAAAGTTATCCGGCTCAGATGTTGCTCGATCACAGTTCCCAAGTGTCCGAATACGTGTGAGTTTGTTGTATCGTTAACCGCAAAAAAGATTTTGTATAACGTGTCTGATATATCTCTCGTCATATCGTATCTGTTGGGTAACAACGTTTTTAACACGAAAATACTTCAACGGAATTTAAGCCACAATTGCGGCTGGTATCGGACGTCACTGAGAACTCGAAAGCTCGTGAATCTTATGATCCTTCGAAGTCGGGTGCCATGCGAGTTGACTGCTGGCAAATTTTACGCACTGAATCTAGCGAACTTCAGCGCAGTGAGTACAACGTGCGAGCGAAAAATTCGTGTTTCATTAGCGATACATTTTTGTTTTTTTTTTTCATTTCAATCTGATCCAAGGTCGTTCGCACATCGATGTCGTACTTGACTATGCTCACATCTGTGAGATAAACCGCCGAACACCTGTGACAGGTTATTGCATTGATATCAACAAGGTATTTGCTATTAAAACGTCTTTCGTTATTTTGTTTATCAAATTTAATTATCACGATCGAACGACTATATTTCATTGAGATACAACATTTCTTGATTATTATGTTTTATCAGGAAAGATTGTTCCTTTTGCCTTTTGGGCGAACTATACATGTACACTATCTGTAATGTCGTCTTAACTGTATTCGTGTGTGTATCGTCTTTGTACGCCTAATTTATGGATTTTGTAATTGCGGCAATTTGCCATACGATATAATACATATGTGTGTTATAAAACAGTGAGACCGCTACGTCGGCTGAGAAAAAATCCTCGGAAAAATTGTAACTAACGCATAGTAATAGGAGAGAGAGGACAGCAAGTGTTGGACATTCTCCGCTCACCGCACGGCCTCTCGGCGCGTCCGTGCGCCAACAATGTTGGCGACGATAAATGAGACGCGAACGTGATTGAATTACCACTGTGTGTACCTCACGATCCGCGGAATGTTCCCGTGACTGTGTGTGCGTTTATGCGCCCACAACGTAATCGATACGCCGGCATTGAACTTTCAATTAGTGTCACTTAGTTGGACAAACACAGCCGCTCCTATTCTTGCTTCCTCGGTTACTCCCTCTCGGTGCCGTTCCCGTAAGCGCGCTTTTGGTTACATCAACGACAACGATGAAGCTTCGTATATAGATTCTTACATTCGATCCCGAGCGAGGAGGAAACAAAAAGAAAAAAAAAAAAAATCGAGGTACGGTCGAGGGGAAACTGAATGCATACATCGCCGTATGGGAGCCAGTTGCTAAATCGGGTGGTCTCGCAACACAGAAATAAAAGGAACTGTTCCACTATTTTACTTTTGACCCTCGAAGAGTTCCAACGAGTTTTCTGTCGTCACTTAAAAAAAAAAAAAAATCTTAATCTATCAACGGATGATTATTAAGATCGAGCGGAAACTGAGTGCAAATATCGCCGTATGGGAGCCAGTTGCTAAATCGAGTGGTCTCGTACCACAGAAATAAACGGAACTGTTTCACTATTTTACGTTTGATCCTCAAAGAGTCCCAACGAGTTTTCTGTCGTGACGTAAAAAAAAAAAAAAAATTCTCAATGTATTAACGGCCGATTATTAAGATCGAGCGGAAACTGAGTGCAAAGATCGCCGTATGGAAGCCAGTTGCTAAATCAAATGGTCTCGTACAACAGAAATAAAAGGAACTGTACCACTATATTGAGTTTGACCCTCGGGGAGTCTCAAAGATTTTTCATTCGTGACTTATTTTTTAAATTCTTAATGTATTAACAACCGCTTATTAAGGCACATTAAGGAGGAGCAGTGAATGGTGTACATACTTCTATCCGCGGAAATCCCGTCAGGAACCACGATCTTCTTCAGTCTCGGGAGTTCTCCTAAACTATGCGACAAC
This sequence comes from Amblyjoppa proteus, assembly GCA_963922035.1. NCBI lineage: Eukaryota > Metazoa > Arthropoda > Insecta > Hymenoptera > Ichneumonidae > Amblyjoppa > Amblyjoppa proteus. Next base: position 2,348,702 of record OY998234.1, read on the forward strand.
TATTCATCGCACAGTTAAGATATCCGCGAGGCCGAGGAGCCTCCTCACTGCGTAGGCTAATATAAAGTCTGGTCTACACCATACACTGCCGGGATGTGGCGCAACCCCCGACAGTGCGAGAAGGGAGGAAGATACTCTATCTGTATACAGTCAGAACCTCATACCAACATATTGCAAGACGAGTCTGCTCGAAGCTCCGGCATGCCGCAAGTGCGCAACTCCTACCTCCCGATACATTCCAGGAAATTTGCCTGCTGGCTATAACAATTTATTACACTCCATCACGAACGTAGAAATACATAACTGGATATATGCTTATATATATATCGAGTCGATGCGAAATAAACCTCGCCGGCTGCAGTTACCCGCTACAAATGCCAATATTCTCGCCGGGTCAATTTAAAAAAATTTTAATTTTCCTTTTTATCGTGTATCGGATATTTATAGTTTTCCACCGCGAGTCTCCGGCCGGAAACCGGGAACGGGAGTCACTGCTATAACCTGAAAGTAATGCAAATCTAAAATTACGCATTTCAATTTTTTGCTTCATCGTTTTATCTCACAACGTTCGAGATGTCGTTATAAACGTGCCACGTTAATACCCGATTTGTGGAGATACGTCTTGGATTAGTGGCGGAGGATTTAGTGCGGCGAGTATCGACCGATTTGCATACGATAAGCTGTCGGGCGTTGCAACGGAGGAAATGAGAAAACGGCGATAGACAATCGATTATCTGCTCGGTATCGTCGACCGTGTCGAAGACCGTCGTCGAGGAGCTGAAACATGCTGATAACATTGAGGACCAGCGATCTTACCGTACGCCAGTGCGGTTTATAAAACGATTTGCCGTAACTCCGACCACAACTTTTCCGTGGCTATGTTTTCAAGTTATGATTTTTATTTGTACTCGTTACTTCATTTTTTTTTTTTCATTTAATCTCATTTATTATTAATTCATTAAGTATTTTGCGTACATTAATTTTTGTCCGCAGAAGCGTTTAAGCTCGTATGCAATCATTCGTATGTTTTTTGCTTTCTCACAGCGGAAGCTTTCTCATAAAAGTGGAGAATTGAAATTTTCATATCGTTTTCTCATAAAAGTTGAAAATTGAAATTGTCGTATCGTTTTCTCATGATGTTCCATTATTATTAGCGAAGCTTCCTCTATGAGGAAGCCAAAAATACAGAAAATGCTTTCTCACAGAAGAAGCTTCGCGAATAAAGGAACATCATGAAAAGACGATGCGGCAATTTCAATTTTCAACTTTTTATATATCTTAAATCTTCAGGTACAAATATCGCAGGCTTTACTGAGTTGTCACTCCATGCATACAATTTCTTAAACAAATAACAATCTATCTAACGATCCATTTTTTATTTTCAAGCAGGAATTTTTTTTTTTTTTCACCTTACGACAGTAATAAATTCTGACGAATTCAGAATAACGCACACGCTCGAGGAGATCGTCGAATCGGAGTATGCCAAATGCGACGATAAATAGAGACTATAGACAAGTGCCATAAGGGTGCGAGGCGGTGAAGCTGCAGACGATCGGAGGCTCGCTCGGCGTCGCCTTGGTAATTAGTGGAACACGATTGCGAGTGCAAGTTACGAGCGATCGGGGGAGACGAGGATGGCGAACGAGATGGTGGTGGGGCTTGCCAGTGGCAGTGGCGGTAGCCAATGGCCTAATCGATATCCGATCACTCTGGCAATACGTCAAGTACATCCCACGCGGTCGTCCTCTATTCGCAACGACCGGACGGTCGTGGAGAAACGGTCGGGCCCTCCGCAGCTCCCGTTTGACCCTCGAAACGCACACAAGCGTCGATCCATTCCGGTGTGCGATCGCGACTGGCACATCCACGCTGTTGACACACGTACGCGATACGAATCGTGGACAAGCGCTACCTCCACCGATACACCAACATTCGCTCAACTTGTGCCCTCACAAATCCGAACGACCTACCCGAGAGCCAATAATTAAGTTTTCCATTAATCGTTGTGGGGTCAGCTGGTCTCACACGCGCCTCGCTAATGCCTTCCGTTGAGGGATGCACGCGAGGGCTGCAACGCATTTCGGCTCTCCGATCGTCGAGATTCAGTGACTGTTGCGACGCCATGAGACTCCACTTGTCGAGCGAGCTGCATGCGCGGGGACTGAGAGGCGACCTCGCTCCTACCGAGCCCACCCTCAATATATCACTGACAGGGACTTCGAACTATTGGCAAAGGCATGAGCCCGTTTCTACGCCGACCGGTCAACTCGCCACGGCAATTTCATTGCTGCGGAAGTCTCCGGCCATCGTTACTCCGTTTACAGCGAGCGACGCTCTTTTTCCACTGTGGCGAGAGATGAAAAGATATGAGACACCTGTTGACTCCGGCGTTCGCAGGAACCAAGTTCAAATGGAGCATCCCAAAGTTGTGCCGAATCGTGGAGGAAATTAAACGATTTTTTTTTGGCAGAACATTCGTCGAGAGGATACCGATTTGTCGTGTTGAAAGATTTTTTTCGCGTAGACTCGACGACTCGTCGAGTCGATGTTTCGGTTATACGTTTTTTTTTTTTCTGTCTTTGCATACCAAGCACCTTACATTTTCATGGATTTAAAATACATGTATGCATACCTTGCGGCTTGTCATTTGAAATACTGGCACTGGAAATCCCGGTGCCTTTTCTTCTCAACATATCAAGCTATTGTCTTTTTGGTCAAAATGCATGAGATATTTCGAAACATTTACTCGAGATTGATATGAGATACAGTTCTATTCAGTCTATGCGTCCATTTCGACCCACCCCACCTGTCCATTTATATTCATGACTCTCGGTGATCCTTCTGGGATTTCAGAACTTTCCGAGGGGACGTGAATCTCTCAGGAATTGCGGATGTGACGTTTCTCTTTTCTCGGAGCGGAACAAATGTTATAGAAAAACAAAAAAATAAAAATAAATAACAGCAATTTGACTTTGACGAAAGCTTGCTGACGGTCTCATTTTGTCCGCGGCATCGATCTTCGCGTCAGGTTCATTTGTATCCAGAAGCAGTCGAGCAGAGTGCTTCTACCATCAAAACAGTTTCCGGACAAAACGGGAAATAACCATATTCGAGAGTATGCTCGCCAAAAATGAAAGCTTTTCCTACTCAATGAATCGCAAGTTATATGACGCGAGACGCAGTGAATGAACATTGGCCTTTTTTCCCAAAGCATTTTCCAAATATCGTACCATCGTTACCGCGATTCGCGATTGAATCTCCGCTGTTGTAAATCCCATTGCTCTGTGCGCAGAGACGATACGTATGCCGGTACACCGCACGCCAACTTAAACTTGTGCGGCCGTTTTGAGGGACGATTGTACACGAAAGGTATCGCGATACAACGCAATATTTACACTTCGGAGTTGTTTCGGTGAATTTGTGCAGTTGCGATAAATCGCAACTTCGCCAATTCAGGAATCCATGAATTCAGTTCATCATCAGACATACGTTATATATAACGTATGTCTGGTGGTGAACTGGGCAAGAGACTTCAGTTGATCTTCGGTAGAAGATTCGTTGTTTCAGTGGTCGAAGTTAGACTCCTTTGTGCAGAGACTTCCGTGATCGGTGACTTGAGTTTCTTCTTCCCCTTGTTCTTCCTATGGATTTATGCCAGAGGCCAAGTTCCATGTGACATGAGTTTGCTACTCTGAGAGGGGATGCATTAAGTTTGCAAAAACTCTTATTGGCAAAAATGCAGTGGGCATATTTTCTCATCACAAACCACGAAAGATTCCCTTTTCTGTGAATCGCATGAATCATTTATTTGGTTTTTTGCTAATTTCACAAAGAACTAGCAATTATCGCACTCGAGGAGTGGGACAGTTCGATCGCTCTATTGCGGCTAGGCCATTTGGCTTTCGTCGGTATATTGCATGCGGATCTCGTCTCGTTTCTCCAAAAAGAAATCCCTTTCTATTAAAAAGCTTGCAAATTGCGAGGCTTAAGCGTTCAAAAGTGTGAAGACAAGTCGCATATACTGATTGAATATTTTTGTGAGTTGAACGTGTAGCGGCCAGAAAACTGGACGTTTCCAGCCCGAGCTCACCCAGATGATTGCAGACCTTTTGGTGACCCGTCAGGAGAGTGATAAGATGCTCTTACCTGCCGAGTTCTCCTTGGGTATCAATGTTTATAATAAATGTAATATTAGAATTATTGTTCATACGAACTGTTAGAATAGTTTGATGCTACTTGCGTGATCTTACACGCAACAAATATTGATAACTATGCAAAGGCGGTGTAACACCGTACGTAAGATTTAACCATCTATACGGCGTTGGGACCGCAACCAGTTGCCGAAGGTCTTGTACTCGCCAGGAACTCAAGCTGATATCCGCCCGACCCCCATATTGAGTCAGAACCGATATATCGAATAAAACAAACAAAAAATGACGCTCCGCCTGTACCTGGCAGAGTATTGGAGCGTGTGCTCTTCTCCGCAGATTCGTAGTTTGCGAAATATTATTCGAAAACCGTGAGTCTGTCTCGAGTCCACTCCAAACACATTTGAGATGTATCACGCACGTTCTGTTATCCACTTCCTTAATTGACACGTTTCCGTCACTTGCCGAATTCGATACACCAGCGAAAAATAAATTAAAAAATCTCCGCAACGTCACTTCGGCTTGAAAATCTCACTTTTAAACCGATATTGACGTCACGCAGAAACTTTTTTAAAAATTTCGTTGCGCCGTCACGTCCGGTTTGAAAAACCCATTTATCGAGCGAGAGTGACGTCATGCCGGAAATACGTCACTTTCGGTTTGATTCGGTTGCAAGAATTGAATGATGAATCGAACCGGAGTATGTAGCCATTCAAGAGCCTTCGATGGTGTCGCATATTGGTGTGTCAATTTCGTCGATGGGTGTAAATATGTTTATTATAGTCGGGTAGAACTTCCCGATCCATCCTAGCCTCTTGTCCAGGAAACTGAGTGTTCTGTATAGGGAAAGACTGGAGCAAAATGAGCTCGTCGCCATGCACAATGATACTCTCCAATTCGCCCCTGTAAGCACAATTACCTCGTATATTGTATTAATAAACCCCGATCGTAAATATATTTAAGCGAATATAAACATAAATATCGCGTTAAATAGCTTAAAGGCAGAACCTAAAATTTCCGTACAGCTGCCGCCGGTTGCGACGGCTCTCGCGAAGCTGCTACACTGCTACTCTTTCGCGAAGGGTCGGGTTAGTAGGGGAAAGTTAAAAAATTGTCTTTCGAGGCTGTATATAGCATAGTCCGCGGAGTAACGGTTGGCCTGGTGAAGCGGGCCGTTCCTGTAAATTGGATCTATCAGCGTGTTCCGATGGTGCTATATCATGCTGGAAGCAGCGGCCAGCCTCGAGAAGGAGGGCCACCATCTTTCAACGTCAGGACAAGCCAGGAGTACAACGCAACATAACACGAGCAGCACCAACAGCCCCGCCGGAGGCTTCGCTAACCCTGCCCTTTCTACCTACTCCGTGAAACAGTTAGCGAGTAGGGTGGGAACGGTGGAGTGATTAACCCCTTCATGAGTGGCCAAACATTAGTTACTGGCATGCTTCTGTCCACATGCACTGTAGGATGGCCAGTGACCGATGGGAGTTGACGACTGTACCCCTTGCCCCATCGATTATACCTATGGCAAAGCCCGCAATCCCACCGTTTGGCTTGGCTGAGTTTGTCCGGATGGAGTGAGACAGCTCAGTCATTCGATAGCCAATTCAAGTTTTTACGCCTCTCTACGCCGTTCGAGTATCGGTCGACTGATTAGACAAGGCTTGATTCGATTTGATAAATAGCACTCTCGCGAGTTACACTTGTACATAGAGAGACTCTCTCTCCGAGGCTTTCCGGGCTCCGAAGATCTCTCGCCTCCCATTCCACCCTCCAGCTCCCGGGTTCTCTCGATCCGCGTGGCTGAACGGCGAAATCGTTTTCCTTCCCGGTGTGGTGAACTAACTCGCGCCAGGAGCGTGGCTCCCTACTGTGCGGCCCTCCACGAGTATATGGGCTATGTATACATATATGTATATATATCCTTCAAGTATAGTGTATAGAATACTCTCGTAACTTCGTACCCTGCCCGCAAGCCCCCGACCTCCTCACCCTACGCCCCTTTTTCCGGTTATATCGCTCCAGTTAAACTTCGATCCGTAAGATAGCATTCCACTCAGTCGAATCAGAATTCGTAGGAACGCGAGTACCATGGCGTACGATCCGTCCTCGGACTGCCTCTTTAATTTTTCTTCCATGGAGACTTGGCACCACTTCACTTCGGACTTTACATTACACTTGCGTGTCTGATGTTACCCATTTGCTGAAAAATTCTTAGAAAAAGGAAATGAGGTTTTGGAAAAGCTTATACGGTGGGTCGGTGGTTCCTTGACGGGCTGATCGTTACGGCCGCGCTACGTGAGTTTGCCAACATGAGTTCTGACCGGAGGGTCGGACGAGCATCCAAGATAGCCGACTGGCCTGCTAATCCTACATTGGCAAGGCAATTAACTCCGAGCGAGGATAGAGATTCTGCTTAGATATCTCTGTCGGCAGCCTCTCTACCTCAGCTCTACAATATCTCGTCGCTCTCTCGCTCCAAGCTCTCCACCGGGCTGTCTCTCCTTCTTTTTTCGCCATGTGTAGGCGTGCGCACGTTACATCGTTCGCGTCTTCAATGTCCCCACAAGGTACTCTCGTCGTCCGCATCCGAGTGACCCTCCAGCCCAGCCGCAATACGCTGGACTCTCGCTCACTTGTGCCTCGACAGTGGTCGTGTAATATCGCGGTTTACCTAGCAAAGCAACCGGCATCCTGGTTCCACTGATGGCTGTCCTCGTGCCTCCGGGATCACAATATCCTATAGAATCCCCTTTGAAACATCTCTGCGCGGTAATTGTTCTCTAAGTCTGGTTCTCCGTATTCGAGGTTTTGTTCCCTAATACGATACTGAAATGGAGTCATCGCAAGGATGATACTCCTGGCGTATCGGTGAAACTGTAACTAATACCTGACTTCAATTGGACGAAACGGGAAATTTTCATTGGCGGCGGTAACCGACGCTTGAATAACGGTCCCTTCCTATAAGCCTTTTTTGCTGCGCGGGGCAAGGCTACTCAAACTTCTTACACTCGTTCGGCGTTATGCCTCGGCTTCCAGTTCAGACTAGACCGCCAGATACTTTCCTTCAAGCGGTTCCCTGCGCGTTCTCCTCGGGACACCGCCGAATCGCTGTTATATCCGATCCCAGCAGGGACTAGCAACTACCGAGTTTGGGTTGGCGTTATCTGTAACGAAAGCTAATCTGGGGACGGGCGCGTAGCCGGGGAGACCAAGAAGTCGAGGAATATCTAGGTAGCTACACGGGGGACCAACTACATGATTTCCACCGATCCGCGCCAAAGCCTCCCCTGACTCCGTCTTAATCCCTATCTAGTTATATAGGATGTATAGCGTATAAGGTACCGTATAGGACGGTAGGGTGACTCGTCTTCTGGAATCTCGTCTGGGCGTAGTAAGTACACACTCGCCGCTCTCGGCTCTCTCGCCGCTCTACGGAAATGAAGGTAAAACAGAGATTGAGGGTGCTGGGTTACGACCACAGCTTACAATCCTTCCGGGCCAGTTACCGGCAAAGCTCTTTTATTACTCACCGATGTCAAGCACTCACACACCGAAACACTTGTCCCACTCCGCAAACCATTAATCTTACACCTGACAATCTCAAACCGAGGTTAGCCTACGCTCTTTCGAGAAATTACTGTATTGGCTTGTTCTCAACTCCTCGAGATTAAATTAGTCATCGGTCTATTCTTAACTTAATCGGAAACAACAAGCAAGGAAATTAAAACGATTCTAGTTCCTGATTAGCACGCCTTCCAGATTCCAAGTGGCGTCAGTGAAGCCCGCCGCGAAGTTATGGCAGTGATACGACGAATTAAATCGAGCGATTGAATGCTGAATACACGAGGCGATACGCAACCCTACCGTGCTAGTTTACCTCACAATAGCAATACTCTACAATCCTAAGTTATTGCATGAGACTTATTATTCGGATATATATATATATATATATATGCCGTGAGAGAAGCTCGAAAGTTCCTTGATAAATGCGGCTCTTGATATTCGTCTCTAAATTGGCATCTCAATACTCGATTCTTTCTTCGTGACGTGCCATCCTCTATAGATATATCTCGGCTTCAGTCTCACGACTCTCATACCGAGCGATTGTCAAAGAAGAGCCCAATCAAGCTCGCTGCTCCAAGGATGAGAAAACAATGAAATCTCTGCCCGTCTCATATTCAATGCCCTCTTCCAATTCATGCTATAACCAGACCTATCATTATAATCGTCATTATTTCCCATCGCTCGATACGAATACGGGAGCTCATGAGCCGCAATCGTATGAACAATAACTTGAATTCACCTTGCTTTGCATCAACGATTTCTCGAAAGCTGTATATTTATTATCTGCAAAGGTGATCGCCTTATCTTGTAACTTGTAAAAAACAATATATATATATACAGAAGTAAAGCGCACATAGCAAAATCTTAAACGGCGCGGGAATCGTTGGATCGTGCGCCGTTATTGCAGTAGTTCCCGCTGTGTGCGTCGCATCGCTGTCGAACACAGTCCCGAATATTTTGAATTCCGATCGAAACGATGTTCCGTTGTCTCGGGATGCCGATTGACGGTACCGAGAGCATACTGTGGATACTGTACTGTGCACAGTGCACACACACATACACACCGTGCAACACAATAGCATCTAGCGCAGCACGATATCACAAGAGTCCGTATCGCGGTGCATTGCTGCGCTGACTCGACAAATTCCTCCGCATCTACTGCAACAGCTTTGGCCGGCCCTGCCAGCCTTCCGGGTCACCGAAATGCAGCAACACGACGTTTTCATACACACACACATATACACGCACGCATTTTCCTTCTTGTTTTCAACAAAAATATCATTGGACGAAGATTTTTGAGATTGGCAATTTTTCGACGATGTTCAGTGAGCTATAGCATAGAATTGAATAAGCGCACTGTCATTTCCGCCTTTACCAAACGCTTGCACGGCCCAACCTTGGCCGAGGTGAAGCAAATTTTAAAAAATTTCTTCTTGCGGCACCGTTTGCCGCACATTAACTTCTTTTGTGCATTTTCTTGCTGTCGCGGAACCGCACAGCCGCCTCGTTACAACGAGGATCCATGCAAATAAACACTGTTGCTGCGAGCTGTTGTTCCGATACGCTGGACACAGCGCACGCTCTTCTACGTCTACGATCTTCGTAATCGTCGAGCCATACGCATTCCAGCGACCCGGTATGTGCTCGATGCGATCGATCTTGTTCTTTTGACGAATATCGTCATCGACACGACTGGAAATGACGCGCAGACATGAAGGATTGTTGTAGAAACGAAAGTATGAAAGCGACGCAACGAGAGCCGAGACTACCAAACATACAGACTCCGCAGATAGTCACACGAGAGGCTCGCGAAGGTTCCCGAACGAGACAAGGGAGCTATGTCTATACAAAGGCGAGCTGATGTGACTCGGAGGGCTTCTTCGTCATCGATCGGGCGATCGATGAGCATTCTGGATCGAGATCGCGGCTTGTCCAGTCGTACCTCCACACACACCAAATATTATAAAATATATATATATATATATACTATACTAGCGTAGTGATGAGTGAAAATATCTATATACTAGTGTAGTGATCGTCAGGGTATCGTCAAGGTAAATGGGTATGAATGAAGTGCAAGTCCGACTGAATGTTATTGGTGAGATTTATTATATGAAACTACAGATGAAGAAGAGCGAACGTCTTACAGACTCGGGACTCCGAGATGAACTGGTGCAAGGGCCTGACGGAAGCAGGACCCTCGCCTATTACTATGCGCAACACGGTGCTGACGGTACAAAGATTAGCAAGAGTCCAGATAAAATATTGTTACTTGAGTTTTCTGCGGCTAAAAATAATAACTCGAAATATGGAACCGTTGCACAAGACGCACTGAGATTTCTGTAAAAATATATATTCCGCATGAATATATCTAACAAATGAAATTTTTGCAAGGAGAACGACGCTCTCAGTCATGATGACCACTCCGTATTCGCAACTTCGGGACGGAGGGATGTATTAGGTGAACGGTGGGAACCAGTTATAACAGTCGTAACAGCTCGGCCAAACTCCACCGGCCGTTTAAGGGTATCTAGTATGTAGAAACTTGAAGGGTCGCACCAGTCAACCAGTGACCCAGTCAATGCGAAACTTCCGCAGTACACTTACGAATTGCCAAGGTACGTGCCTGAAGCAGTGACGGCTGGAGGGCATTAAAATCCCAAGCAAGTTAATTTGATCATGCCCAAAGGCGCACCATCAACAGCAGTGTGAGCCAGGAAGGTAGGTGTGTGTGTGTGTGTGTGTGTATGTGTGTATGTGTGTATGTGTGTGTGTTACGGGTTGGGAAATAAGGAGTGGGGTGAGTTACCGGTGACTCGAAGTCGAGGGCGCGCGAAGCGAAGCAGGGAATAATCCAGCTATATAACGACATTGGCCGGGCTATTGCCGTACACGATCCTATTGTACGGTTGTATGGCAATCGGTAGAGCCAGCACACGAGCAGGAACAGTGGAAGTGAAGGAGGGTAGTGCCAGTGGTCCGTACTGATTGGCCCCCCAGCTGGGGCAGCAGTAAACATTCTCTCGCACCGGAGACTCCAGGGTTCCGAGGGGTTCGTAAGTTCCTTTGCTCACTCCTAGCTCTCGAGCGAGCGATCTGTTCTTCCTTCTCGGCTCGCTTTGCCCGGCGCACCGGTGGGAGTTTAAGCCCGATTTAATGGGGTGGAAACGCACGGCTCGATCAAGTTGTATTCAATTATCCCTCCTCACTCCGCCGCCACGGCCTTTCCCCGACAGAGACTTTTCTCGCGGACGTCTCTCTGCGAAGTGTCTCGACAGAAATAACCGAAACAAGTGAGCAGCGAACTTGATCACTGAGAAAATATCTTCATCGTGTGCGTCGCGCAGCTCTCACTCACTCGTCGCCAATTAACCGACGCTTCGTAAGCGCTCGATGACAATTTCAGCAGGGTAAATCGTAACGCCGCTCTTCGTTCGCAGATCGGCAATTGCTTGTGTAATGGAGGTTTTTTTTTTTTTTTTTCCAGCGAGGATGTTGGATATTACAGGGAGGACTTTTAGCCGGCGTCATCGATTGCTGTGGTTGGATTGATCCTCCAATGTTTCAGAAGGGCCTGTTCGGCGAAGTCTCACCTACGTTATACAACACTCGATTCCCTTTCTCATTCTCGATAATCCGTGTTCAGCGTCAAATTCGCGCTAAGCCAAACTTTGGGATTTACAATCGCGACCTCGCCGGGGGCCTCAAAGAAGTTGCATTATTATTAGAGATACGTCCGCCCTGTTGGACAGCCACCCTGTTGGAACCAGCAGTCGTATGTATACTTGGCTCGCGTATATCAGACACGAGAGCACGGAGTTTCGGGATCAGGTCATACCCACCGAAACTCGACAACAACTTTGCCGAGGACCCGTGCTTTCCAACACCGCGAACACGGCTAACGATCCCCTCCTGCCGCTTTCTCGCCACTTCGCCTTCGCCACCTCTCCACGCTAATTTTCAGCGAAGCGACCGCCGATGGGCAGTCATCCCGACCGTAAAGATGTCGCGTCATCGGTCTCCTTATCGCGCCGAGGCCTACATGCATCGGGTCAAAGATGACGCACACTTGATAGCCTCTTGTCGGATAAAGGTACCATTGGCTGGGACAGCGGAGGGGTGTTGAGAAGTGTCCCGAAGGAAAATCCAATTTGTAGTTTCACGGAGAAATCGCATGTACAATCAATGGGTATCAACGACGAAACTAATTACAGGAGTCGAGAGGGCATGCGATCGAAACTTTATATCAGCGCGTTGGGTGGCCGAGGGCGCCGTATAGGGGGAGGGGGGGGGGGCGAGAAGACAGGGAAGTACTAAACTCCCGTTCGTTCGATATCTATGAAGAAAAGACCATAGACGTTCAAGTTGCGTCGCTGCCGAGAATTGCAGGGTAAAAGATTTTCCACCCTCTTGCACCTTTGTGTTCACTTTGCTTGGGAGCTTCGAAAGCCGGAATTGTGGGTGAAATGAAAACGACGGCAACGATGTTTCCGGCAAATGACGAATGAAAACTTTCCTCTATCACGATTGTCAAGTACCAAACGACGACTGTGGAAACTCTCGTTGCACACGGAGAATTCGCGAATCAGCGAATTGTGCTTCTCCTCGAGACGTTCGGAGTGATTGTTCCGTGTTACTCATTGTTTGTCAACTGTACGGGATGCGCTCTTGACTAAAAAAAAAAATATCATTGCCAAAATTTTCGCTGTATACATTTTCTTTCATGTCTTACATGTAAGATCGAATGATAAAACTCCAGTTTGAAATTGACATCAAACTTAAGCACGCAATAAAGTTCGGGTCAAACGCCGATCTTCAGTTCACTGTTGAAAAATTCTGTTGGAAAATTCATAAAATGTATATCATGTTTTATGCATACACAGTAGATGAAATTTCATTGAGACGTATATAAGAATATTGCGTTACCGGTATATTAAAAACAATATTATTTGTATAATATTCGTAATACTTACATAATTTTCATATGAGGATGTTTTAATTTTCGCTGTTATCACCGGTAATTTTAATATACAGCTATTGCATTTAAGATTAAATTATTAAAATTCGAACACAATGAATATATGAATTATAATTTCATATATCGAGGTTGTATATTTCATATAACTTTGTTTATCAAATGTGTTGTAAATTTCATAACATTTTCAACAGTGTTAAAACTAATGTCTTAAAATTCGACCCGTATCTCAGGTATCTCAAGGATGTCGAATCATTGGTAACCAGAAAGACATATACGTATGTTTTCAACTGTACCATACTAAACGGCAGAACGAAAGAATTCCGCATCCGAACGCGGTGACGAAACTTGCGAGTACCATTGACGTCTTTAAAATGCCCGTGTTAATAATTCAACAGGACCGTGCTACCGCCATAGACGGTGAGAGGGTTTAATTCGATTCCCAGTGGCGGAGGGACGAGTGTCCTACGAACAATTGTTGTCTCAGCGCGCCGTTTCCTGGTTGCAGCAGTGATGAGAGCGACCGAGGAAAGAGAGGAAAATAAGCGAATAGAAAAGCATTTGCAACGGTACCCGCGACGCCGGAGGTCTCAAATGCAAAGTAAGAGCCTTATTCGATAAGCCTCGCCCGACCGGGTGTCATCTGCGATTTAGCATTGATTTTCCGCCGGGTAACTACTCAACGCCACTCCGAACTGTATAATTTGTACGAAGAGCCGAAGGCAATAGCGCACGACCCATCCGGATCTTTTCTTTGCATAGGGTAATTTGAGGAAGTTGGCAGAATTCGTTACAACCCCTGTGAAAGAAACGACAACAAAAATCGTATCATCTTTTAGGATATTCTCGAATGTCGCCTATCAAACGTCGCAACAGCAGGTAGTAAATTATAAATTTGCAAAATCGGAATACGAAGTTTCGCGGAAATAATTTTGTTACAAACTTCCTCAGATTTGAGTATACAAAACTGTCCTTTTATTTCCCGTGTCATTAACAATTTTAGTTGGTACTTTGGTTTCCAAAACTGGAGGCGGACGATGCGATCGGACAATTAACAAATGAAAAATTGTGGACGTTTGTGGACGTTTGTAAGAACCACAAAATTTTTCTACTGTGCATAATATCGACGGCGAAAAGACAAAAGGGCGTATTCCTCGTGCTGAAGCATACGATTGACGTTCTTTTGTTTCTTAGCCGTTGTCATCTACTTCGAAGGTCTGGCAATGGGGCAAAGATTACTGTGGATTTCATCGTTCAATTGCCATGCGCGGTCAATACCAGTGAATAAAAAAAAAATAATAATTAAACATGTTATAACTCTTGTGGCTTTATTCTCAGAAAATGTTCATGCGCACATAAAACTGTGCAGGCAGCGTACGTCCAGAGACTCGCGGAGTTGGGAGTAAAGTATCTTTCGCAAAACGTGGTCGGACCCCATCCCGGAACAATGCTTTCAGCTTTACAACTTCTTAGCTCACCTCAGCACGCGCCAGTTTGAGGGCGCGGTCACGTTCGGCACGTTTGGCATTCCGGGCACGCCGAAGAAGCGAAACGATGCGCTGCTTTGGCAGGAGCGAAAATCGTAGGAGTGCGTCCACAAAGTCAGCCCCGAGGCTCCAAATGCTTCCGACCCACTTCCCGATGGGCTAAATGCCGAGAGTAACCCGACAAGGGCGATAAATTCGTCTTAAAAAGGGGGTGGGGGGGGGTGCATAATACGCTACGAATACGGTAATCGTGAGGTCCCTCGAGACGGCTCTCCTCATGGAATTCCCGATGGCCCGAAGAGACAGCCAGCCTCGATATAGTTCCGAGACGATGGCAACGCCAGTGCCAAATGAAACCGCGCTCTTGTACGCTACGTACACACGGTAAGCAGTGCACTATGACGTTCCAAAGTAGAGAGACACTGTACAGGAAGGAATACAGTACGGTCACTGCCGATGGTACGCGCAGCCAGTGGTGCCGGTCGTGTGGGCACGATCGTTAAGACCATAGGAAATCACCGAATTAACTGTTTGCCGGCTCGCGTGCCACCGAGCCGGGCGGACGTTACCGGGGTAGTTGCTTGACAGTTCGCCAAAGCGTATAGAATCTCCGTATAGCTCGCATAGCCAAAGCTATGGATACGTCGGTCAGGGCAAAATAGCGCCGGTATATGCCTATCCCGGTGGGGTATGCCTCTGCAGGAGGTTGCCCGGTTCGCGTGCCGGAGCTATTTTACTATGTACACAATTTCGTCGTGTGCGATATCACGTTCACCATCACCATCGCCACGGGCTCTCCCCACAGTGACAACCACCCTCAACGATGTGCCAACCGTTCTCGCGTGTGCTTTCGTACCTGTGCTCGGGGCGCGGAATGTGTTGCCGTCGCAACCTTACCGAAGGTGCCTGACGTGTGGTAGGCGGTGTGGCATCCCTCCTTTACGGTGCAAAACAATTTATCCGCATACTTTATGAACAATACCATAGCCGAAGCTTCTCCGCTCGGGAGAACTCGGCCCTTCGCTCGCGGTATAATATTGTCCGTTGTATACCTCGACCACACATTTGGACATTGTGTTTCGGTCTCGGAGTCGTTGTAAATCATAGGGATTCCGCAATACAATACGTTATGACTAATAAACCGCAGCGCCCGCTCTATTCTGGTTAGACATCAAATCGGCTTTACTTTTCGATAGTACAGTAATTTGCCTGGCATTGAAGAGCCGGCTGATTATGTCGCTGGTGATTCCATTGTGAATCATTCGTAATCGAGTCCTTTGTGGGCTTCGGCAGTATGACAATTACTGATTCTTGACTGATTGACTGATTACCGAAGTTTAGTCATCATCGTATTATCATTTCGATCGGGGGATGTTAAAATTGCCTCTAAGGCCTCAAGGGGGATTCGCCGAATGAAGCACATTTTTCTCCATAGCAGTTTTCGCGCTCCGAAACAAACGGCGCCACTGTGAAAGTAGATGGGAGCAGTGGAAGCGCCGGAAACATATCCGGTATGGAGGCGACAAAATCGCGACGTTAACAATTTGCCGGGCGTCGAAAAAGCGACAACCCTTCAGTTATTTATTGCCACGGTACGACGAGTGTCATTTGAAATTTCGATATAAATTAATTTAAGAGCGCAAAGGGGGGTTCGCGAGGGGTGGTGCAGTGGGACGGGAGCGTAATGGTTCGGAAAATGAAGTTCTTGTAGGATCCCATACCCGAGTCCCACCCGACGAAGAGTTTCTACCTCCGCCACTTCCCCTTCCTTCCGGGTAGCCCGAGCCAAGTGTATAGACGCCTTCGCAGCAACACCCTGGCGTCGCTCCCTCGCCTCATTCACTCGCTCGCTCCCTCACTCACTCACTCACAGTCATTCTTCATCCTTTCTCCGTTACTCGCCCCCATCTTCATCCATTCTGCTCCCTCGCTCACCTTGTCGTTCGCTCATTCACTTGTTCCCTTGCCCGGAGTGCGATGGAGGGATTCTACCGAGAATTTCTTGTCTTTCTCGGGAGGAGCTCGCAGCTCCTCCCGAGAAAGGTAGCTCTCGGGAGAAAATTAGAAGAAGGAAGCGGAAGAACTCCGGCTGATGTCCTGTGAGACAACTGCGTTCGGATGATCAATGTATGATTGGTTGAGGTAGCCCGAGTTTGCCGAAAACCATCCCCATATCGGTTTTGCGGAAGCCAATCTAGCGCCAAAATGTCCGCCGTGCATTGATCCATGACGACTTCGTTCCACTCGACAAGACGTGGTTTATTCGCAAACGTTCATTTTTTAATCATCTGATCCAACGTTTCAGTCTTCTACTTGGAAAATTACAGACTCAACGGACGATCAAAATTCATTCCGGCTTAACGGGACGCTAATCTTCTGTTACTCGCGAGCCCGACGAGCCTCAGTTCCATCCCCTTCAACTCGCAGCCAGCTCCTTCGCGACTCGACATCGCTTGGAGAAACATCTTCACCACCGGAGTGAAGTTCCACCTCTCCCTCGCAGGTCTCGCCTCACCTTACTCTCCTTTAAACCTCGTCTCTGTTTCTCAGCGGCAGCAAACCGCGGGCACTCTCCCGAGTTCCCTATTATCTTAAGTAAACAGACTACCTGTGCAGCCTCGGGAATTCGCGATAGGGTCACATGTTATCAAAATCCTGCGCTATAGGCCAGCGAGGAGCTGTTCGTTAATTCGCCTAAGTCCCTGGATATAAGCGCGTTGACTTGCTCCATCCGCGATGGCCCGAGGGAGAGGGCGCGGAGTGAAGGAAAGCTTTCATACGGTAGCGAGAGGAATCCCTGCCATCGGGGTGGGATACAACTTCTGTCGGCTGAACTCTGAATGGTGCCGTGATTCCTCCATGGTCGAAATTTTCAAAGCACCGCAGTGCACCAGTTCATGCGGTACAACGACGAAGAGTGTGCCACTCGAGATAGGTGTATTGTCTTCTTCTCCTTCTGTTTCCTTTCGGTCTTTGTGCAGGCGTGCGGCTGTCCACCACGGCCGTAGGGCACACTTGTACGCGTACCTTGCATTTGAACCGCATGCGATGCAAGCGTAAAGTGAGAGAAGAAAAAAAAAGAATCCCAACTGGGTCCTCTGCACTCTGCGCTCGCGCAGAGCCTCGACGGAATAGGTACTGTGTTGCACGATCGAAATGAAATTTGCCTTGGAAAATTGAGTTTCTAATGGAGATGGCCCCGCCTCCAGTCTCGGCATCTCCTCGAAGACGGGAGTTTTAAGACAACGCGAGGAGTAAAGAGTGTCGCAGAGTTGTCCCGTCTGTCTCCCGCCTGGGCTTTACGAGGTTTTCTCGTGCTACGGTAGGATGACCAGGTGGGATACTGTCGTAACTGGAAAAACAGCACATAGCTGACTTCCGTACCGGCTGCCGTACACCAAAACGCCATATCGGTGCTTTTCCGGCCGGCTTAACGTGCTCAGAGGCCGGTGAAATACTGAAAAGTACTTAAAGTACTAAGAACTAAGGTACCGCAAGTACTTTAAGTGCAAAGTGAATTTTGTACTTAAAGTACTTTTATAGAATACAATGTGCAAAGTACTTTTTCTTCTTAACCGGAAGGGGCGGAGTTCAACGAGTACGGAATTTGCAGAAAAATTTTCAAATCAAACGGCACAGTTGAGGGCCAACATTTTTTTCAAAACGTCTAAACTCCTGAGCCTAAATTCCTCGAAGAGGAAGCTATGCTGAAAATTGTACGAGTACTTTGGTCTTGGTACTGAGTAGTAGTACTTAAAGTACCGGAAAGTACATTGAGTACCAAAGTACCAAAGTACCTAAGTACGAAATAAGTACTCATGTACTTTAAGTACCGCCCAGCTCTGAACTAGCTAGAGCGAAGGCGACTTCCGAGCACTAACAAGCATTGAGCAATTCCAATGCTACGTCGCACTGCTTGTCAGATAATTTTTTTTTATTTCTGCAGTCATTTTTCGACCGGAAGTGACGTCGCACCGGAAATACGTCACTTCCATTTCGAAAATCTCATTTTTTCCACCGAAAGTCGCGTTATTTCCGGTGACGTCACTTCCGGTCGAAAAATGAGATTTCAAAATCATTGAGGACCATTTATATTTGCGGTAATTTTTATCGTACCTGCCGGTTTGCTTTACCAGGCCGCTCTCTTCATTTTATTTTTTAACCTCATACTCCTCTTTTCTTTTTTTTTTTCGCGAGTACCATTCATCAATTTGGGTCTTAGTTTCCCTTTAAGTTTCTTGTGGTTGTGCTGCGCGGAGACGTAGGTAGACGTTTTCTTTCTTCAACGCTCGTTTCCTGTCTTCCTTTTAGCGTGCAAAAGGGCACCCTGAAACTTTTCACGTCTTTCACTCACTCCTTTTCTCTCTCTCTCTCTCTCTCTCTCTCTCTCTCTCTCTCAGTCTCCCTCTCTTTTGCTACAGCAGGCTTACCGCCGCCGGGTTATCGAAACATTTCGCGTGCTGCGGGACCTTGTTCATTTCAGATTGATCGCTCCATCTTCTTAACCGGCAAGGACTCGCCCACATCCTGCTTGCTGCTCCTGCTGCCGGGCGCGCTCCTGCTGCCGCTGCCGGTTCCGCCACTTTGGCGGCGGCTGTTCTCACCCCGCTCTTTCCAAAGTTCACCTCTATTGACGACGAGGAACCATGGAGAGAGGCACGGGAGCGATGAAAATTTAGCGGCAGAAAACTCTCGTGCCACGAGGTTAAAGGCGCCCTAGCTGACTATTCGGGCTATAAGGGTAGCTTTTAAGGTGATGTGAAATACCGGAGCCGGTAAGAAAAACTCTACTGAATGCTGTTCTGAGACCACAGTCCCTCGACGAACAAGGAAATTGTGTTTATCAGGGAAATCGACAGACACAGGGAATACGTGCATTACTCCACGAAGTCGAAAAAGTGTTTCGCCCGAGGGATGTACGAAATTTTTCATCACAAGGGGCGAAAATGGTGGTTTTACGCACGCGAAGCGGGCGGAAAAGTGGTCATTTCCGCACTGAGTGATGAAAAGTCTATTTACTTTTTCTTCGGCGGTCTGTGGTCTCAAAACGGCATTCGGTGCAGTTTTTGTTAACAATTGGACGCGAGGCAAGTGCACCGAGAGAGGAATATAGTAAAAACTACCTGTTGTCCAAGAAAAATTACCATACCTCGTGGTAGAGCTCAATTAGGATAGAGACACCGCGTTGTTGGATCGATTTTAGTTTATAATGACCGGGAGACCGTGAAAAATTCTTGTAAATCCGCTACTTCCTGTCATAGGTAGCGGACCCAGTTGCGTTCTACCGTGTATGGTAATATCTCTCAAGCGATATAGTCACAATTGCTGGAACCTTCTGTCAGTGCTGGCGAACGTTTATATAACATCACCGCAAGCTGAGCATTAAAATTAAAGCCTATTCGTTGTGTCTTTGCTGTTAAAAGAAAAATGAACCGCACGTATTGCGACAAAGTGATCTGCAAAGATTGATCGATCTCAAAGCCTTTTAGGAATTTGCCATTGAATCCTAGGAATATTTAGGTAGGATAAATGTGTCACAGGAACATGCGCCGTCGACATCGAGCTCAGCGCACAGTGGCCTATCCTCCCGAACTGTATCTCCTGCTCTCTATAATATCGTTACATGCTTCGTACTCGAGGCCAGGCGAAGAGCGTATCTCGAGAACTCGAGTGATTCGAGGCAGCAAGGACTCCCGCATTCTTGGATACAGAGGGAACGTCCTTGGCATCGTCGCCGGTGAGATTCCCACCAACCGCTAGCGTTCTACGAGCCAGCCCCGCGACTCCGCATAAATTGTATCCGGTTACCCGATCGCCACAAATATTTAGGGACGAACAGTTTTGCGACGGGAGATCGAGAGGGGGGGGGGGGGGAGAGCACAGAGGGTTGCAAAATTCGGGGGAGTGAACGGTTAAGATGACTTTGGGGTGTCTGCGCGGGAATAGCGGGATCTAGGGATTTCTCTAGGGATTTGACGCAGTATTTCCAATCTCTTACCAAGACTGAAGATACAGCGGGAAAAAAAAAAAAAATGGGTGGAGAAGCGATTTCATCCGAGTTATTTTTACGACAATTCACGCCCATAACGAATCTGACGGGCAACCTAAGTAGTTTTCCAGTTTTGCTGCGTAAGTCCAGTTTTGCTGCATATTATTATTATTATTATTTTTTTTTTTAAACATATCCCTTTCCTAAAAAATAAGTGAAAATGTGTTGTGTAAATATCGATGAAAGTCCCTGAAACGCTTTTTTTGGCCCATTTTACCCTCGTCTTCACTGTATGCCAATCGCACAACAGTAGATAGCGATAGCGATCGCTCAATGATTTTCTATTTTATATGTAAATCGATAAGCCGCGAGTGAAGGTAGGAAGAAATGGTGGGGAGGGGTGGGGGTGGTGGTGGGGGGGGGGGGGGGGAGGGACTTAAGCTAACTCAAATCCTTTTCGAACAATCTGTTTCAGCAAACAGAGGAGACCTAACGAATCTCTAAAGTCCACATATCGTTGCACGCTCGAGTGAACGCCGAGAGATCTCTCTGCTATCTCCTCTTCGTTCTCCAACTTCGAGCTAATACTGCTGGTAGTATCTACCCAGAACCATTCACGTTGCGCCTGTTAGACTCCGTATCCCGTCCCTCTTCATCTCTTCTATTCCACTCGGCGCGGAAGCCAAAGGCGAGCCGATACCAAACATTAAACAAATCCCCATGTTGATATATCGTCTAGGAATCACATTCGAATTTTCGCTTTATCGTTCTTATCAGTCAATTAATCCTTCGGCTCGTTCGTCGTGCACAAATAAGTTTCGCCAATTAATTTTATCTCGCCGCTGATCTCTCAACAGTCCGGCCACTTTAATGTTTCTAATAAATTATTTTAATGAGTCGGAATCATAGAGCATGAAAACTTCAGCGTGAATGATCCACGTTTGCAAAAATGCGTGCAAAGTGATTTCTACATGCGCTTCATCATATTTAACGGGTTTGCGTATAACTTTCACAGTGATAATTTTCGTTGTTCGACTTTGGTTTCCTCATCGAGAGAGATATATAATTATGATACATTTTACTCAAAAAATAAATTAACATTGTATGAAAGCGATAAAAAAAAAATTGAAATTTTCAACTTTTCGTGAGTGTATTTTTTTAAGTTTAGTATAGAAAAACACATGTGCAAATTAGCAGTGATTTCATGCAGAGATTTCGACAAAAGTCACCGAATGAAGGGATGTGATCATTCTACTAGTGTACCAATTGTCGACTGTCACACGCTTTTATAAGTCCTTTTCCCGATTTTCACCACAAACTCACAACTTTAACTTATAATTGCACTTTTCACTTGTTACTGCTGGAGCCGCTGCCATTGACCGTTGATAAAGCAGACATCGACGATCGATTTGAAGCTCGTATATTCTAATTTACGACTCCCACTCGGTTGGTTTAGCAGGTTTCGACGGACTAACGCCTGCCTGCAGCCCTTTCGTCTTCGTTTTGTCATTGGTTCCCCGGAGGATTCTCCCCTCGCCCTCCAATCCCGGATCGGTAGGGCCCATGACGCGTGTCCGTTGTAGTGATGTGAGGTCGTCACAAAATGGCTCAATTGACGGTCATACTTTAGTGAACTGACGAAAAAACATGACGGTCATTTCACTTCACCAGTCCGGTGTTACCCGTTGAGCTTTCCCTGTGCTCGGTCGGTGTCGTCAACGTTCAGGCGGGTCGCCACTTTTAGCCAATGGGTTGTACAGTTTTTCCCTTATTTTCTCGGTGCTTTTTGGCCTTGACCGCCTTTTTCCCGAGATTCCGTCGGGTGGCATCCTTGTACCTCCGATCCTTCTTTGTTTCTGCTTCGGCTCCTGCCCGGGGTCGTATAATCGATCCGGTCGCCGCTTGATCGTGGACGATGGCGCCACGAATGCCACCAGGCCATTCTCGCTGCTCCGTTCACACGTACAATCTCTATTGTTGCAATTGGTCTTGTGGATGTTTGGAGGCTTTTTATGTTGGGGCGGAGTCACACCCTATACCATTTTGCCCCTCCATCCCGCCCACTCCCTTCGTCATATTTATGCAATGCTCGTTTCACTGCTGGCAATTGATTATTCATCATTCGCAGGTGGTCTTATGTCCTGCATGCCTACATTACTGTCGGCACTATCTCGGATTCTTATGCGAAGTGGCGATACCGTTGAATGTAACTACGCAATGTATATCTCAGTGAACGATTATTGCTGGCTCATCCAGTTCGAAAAACTAAATATATTATCATAGTGGTGAAACATTAATATCTCCATCGAGACGCTCACTGTAAAGTTCGTTTCATTGATCGTTCAGCAGTGAGTGCGACAACGTTTGTGCTCCGATTAATATTGTGAGAAAAATATCGACGAGTCGACTGATCACTATACTATAATAGTGACATACTCACTCGAAGATTTATCGAAGCCCTGCGAGAATCATCGTTCGAGGTGACGTGAAATATTTCCATACCTCTGTGAAAATGTGCAATTTTGTTTCTTTAATGGAGTCATTTTTTTTTTTTTTTTTACATTGTACCACAGAAAAATGAGTAACTCGAACGAGGAGAATGTCATAACTGGACCGGCCGAAACGAAGATACCGGATGTTTCTTATGGACAATACACCCTCGATCAATTGCGCGGACTTCCACTGCGCATTGTTCAGGTACAGTGAAAATCGCTGACTCTGATTATTCTACGCCTTTTCAAAGCTTCCCCATTTGCCGTCCCAGTTTATTGATAGTGTGAAGCTGATGACGCTAACGCTCAGGGCAATGAAATTTAACTACGAAAACACAAGTTGTACTGCTAAAAAATGTTTGCCGGTAATTTCATCCTGGCAATTTTTTGAATCAGGAGCGATTTTTTGACGACCCGATTGAACCGATAATTTTACGTTCATGTCAGCTTGAATGCCGCTCGTCGCAACAATATCGCTCTGCATTGCATCGGTAACATTCCGATTATCAATAATTTCACAACGAATAATTAGTCCAGACGCCATAAAAATCTATATGCAATCCGAGATCGCCGAAATAACTTTGTTGGATTCAATAGATTTTCTACCTCCCGATCACGAATATATAATACGAATATATAACGTGTTTAAGGTATAAGGTGTTGTTATATGAGGCCGAATATATAAGGTGTTTTGCGGAAATTCCGATCGTTTAATTGTTAATCGCAATTGTTAATTAACAAAATAAGTTATTGTTTTTTTTCACTTCGGATTTTTTTGTTTTTTTTTTTCATATACTTTTGTCTATTTTGAGTCGAAAAGATCCTACGTAATTTTATTCTACGACCCACAGATCCAGAGCAATAAATTTTTGAAACTGCTCTACTTAACAAATTTTTAGCTCTGCAAAGATAGATCATAGACAAAAATTGTAAAGAACTTTTATTCACCAATCGACCCAAGGTATATGGCTAACCCATCCTTCAATTATTAATTTGGATTGAAAGAATAAAACAAAAAAGAAATAAATTTTCATAAACAATTGTTTATAACAATTAAAGGGCCGGCGTTTCAAAAAGCCACTTCACATTTTCGTATTCGGAAAGAAAAAAAATCTATCGAATACACCAAAGTTTTTCAGAAGACGAAAATTATTTATCGCGTACGGAACTTTATCTTGGCGATCTGAGGGAATAGCCGAGCAAACGGTATGAACGAAAAAACTGCATTTGCGCGACTGATTGAAAATCATAATTTTTGGTCCCGCACCATGTCCCATATTTTTTTTTTTCATATTCCTCGGTTCATTTTGTGAATAAGAATCGTTTACAATTTTCGTCTACGACCAATATTTTCGGCGCTACAAATTTGTTAAAGTAGAGCAGTTTTAGCCAGTTTGCAACTTTCAACAATTTATTCCTCCGAATCTATTGGTTATAGAGTAAAATTGCATGCAACCTTTTCGGCTCAAAATCGGCTAAAGAATACGAAAAAAAAAATATCCGAAGTGAAAAAACAATAACTTATTTTGTTAATGAACAATTACGATTGACAATTAAATGACCGGTATTTCTGCAAAACACCTTATATATTCGCGATCGGGAGGTCAAAATGTGTGTCCTATAAAGTTATTTCGGCGACCCCGGATTGCATACAGAAGCACGTCTGACGTCTGGACTAATTATCGGTTGGCACGATGCATCGATTAGTTTTCGATATGATTATGATCGTTGCCTTGTTAAGGCTCGGTCTATTGCTCCATTAATTATGAGTCGGCTGGTAAACGGTTACGATACGCACCGCGGAGCAAAACTTCCGTTTCGCGGCCAGGGGTCCCACCGTCACTGTGAAATCGTTCTTCATCATCGATGCGTTCAAGAAACATTTCACAAGCTCGTGTGTGCCAAACAGCCAAAGCCGCGGAACCTTTGACCTAGCGATTTTGCAAACATTGCGTTCGTTCCCAATCACATTTGTCAGCAAAATTATTATAAACAGCTTCTCGGCCTCGATTCTCCGCAAGAATTTTTGCGCAAACTTCGAGTAAATCATCCACCTCGATGAAGCAATCGCCGCTGCCCTTCGCCCAGTTTTTTGCAAATCCATAATGTCACCGCTGATGACGTTCGCCCAGTTTTTTGCAAATCCACAATGTCACCGAGGAGTCGAGGAACTTCGCTCGGAGCTCACACAACGAGGAGTGGTTGTGCGTTCTGTATATACGTCGAACATCCATCGAATCATTGCCCGCTGCGTCGCAAGATAGATTATTCAAGGGTGCGACACGAAGGAAGCAGTCGAACCACTTGCATCCCCTGTGGTATAACTTCACAAGTAGTTAACGACCTCGTAACTTCGTTATCGCAGGTGGACGGGCGAACGGGACAGCACCTCACGAACAGAGACATCCTCGAGAGGAGCGTCAAACTGGCTGTAGCTCTCGAGGATCGGGGTGTCAAGGTCGGCGACACAATAGCAATTTCCGCCGAGAATCACCTCAACTGGTTCATCGCTGTATGTGCCGTTCTCTACAGGGGTGCGACAATTGCACCTATGAATCCGGCTTACGCGAAAGGTAAATAATGTCTTTGTCATTGTTTTTCATTGTTTTTTTTTTTTTTTTGGATAAAAGTAAAAATGTATTGAATGCTAATCACGTTTTTTTTTTTGGTAAAATTCGGTAATTCGTACAGGGGAGATGGTTCATTGTTTGAAAATAACAAAACCGAGACTTATCTTTGTGTCGCGTCAATCGGAAAATTTGGTAAGCGAAGTAGTTCGCGGCCTTCCGTGGCAGATGGAAATTCTGCAATTGGACGATGCACCGTTATCGGAGGACATCACGAGTCTCAAGAGCATTATGAACGAATCTCGTGTCTGGCCAGATCCGTATGCATACAACGCGGTTAAAATCGAACGGCCGGACAAGCAAGAAGCGGCCGTTCTCTATTCGAGCGGGACGACGGGATTGCCGAAAGGAGTGATGCTCTCTCATCGCAATCTTCTACTCCAGGGGTTTGCTGTGCGGTTTGTACATTATCCTTCTGTATCAAATTATTAAACGTCGATGGATTAAAAAAAAAATTATTTAAATAAATTTCACTTTCGCAGATCTCCCGCCTTTGTCAATCTTCGGGATACTGACGTGATTTCGGTGGTGGTGCCATTTTTCCATGGTTACGGTTTCGGTCTGACATTGGCAATATTGCAAGCTGGCGCAATGGCTGTCACGATGTCAGGCTTCGACCCGGAGCTCTATCTCGACACGATAGGAAAATACAAAGTTTCGATATTACCGGTTGCACCGCCGATAATCAATTTCTTCGCGAAGCATCCGCTGGTACCCCGTTATGACTACAGCAGCGTGCGGGAAATCATTTGCGGAGCAGCACCCCTCTGGCCGGAGGTCAGAAAAACTCGCCAGTCTTCAAGGCAGTCTTCTACCCTAAACGAGGATTTTCTTTCGAGGTTCAAAAAAATTCATAGGTTCTATTTAATATGTCAGCGTCGGTATCGTTTTTGTTGACTTATTTATTGATACTCGCAGGTGCTCGACACATTTTTTTGTTCAATACAAGAAAAATAAATTAAAGGTGTTACGCTGTTTCATTTTCGAGCACTGAAAAACGTTCGTGCGAGTGCGACCGTGATTCCAGACGTTTTCCTCATCTGAAAAAAAAAAAAAAAAAAAAAAAAAACCAAAAAGATTATCGGTCAGTACAAGTGTGGCCGATTGCACGAACTAGTGAACATTCTAAGGGAAAAGAAATTACAAAATGGTGGCCTTTCAAACAATGTGTACGGATATCTGAATTAAAAAAGAGACCCCAAAAGGTCGCCATTCAGTGATTTTTATTGCTTCCAATTTTTACTGGTTCATCCGATAGTCACACTCGTACTGGTCTAAAAAATTTGCGGATTGCCTGCGAGTATCGATGAAAAAAAGTGGAAAAAGACCGATGTTCAAATATTCAATAGAACCTAAGAATTTTTTTTTTTTATCGTCGAAAAAAATTCTCGATTGGTCTGGAAGACTACCTTGAGGCTGGTTGAGAACATTTTACATACACCGATCGGTAACAAAAGCGTTCTCGAAAAAAAAAAAAAAAAAAATAACATAGCATAATACATTGTATTACCGACCGCGGAATGTTGCATGAGCTTAAAGCGATCGTGATGATTTTATGAACGACAGGTTCGTCGAGATGCACTGAAACGACTGGGAGTTCGGGTGCTCCGCAATGCATACGGAATGACCGAGCTCTCGATCGTCATAAGTATAACCGACCGAAACATGAAAAAACCCGACAGCGTGGGTTGTCTCGTCGCCGGTATAAGCTGCAAAGTGATCGATCCGGAAACCGCCAAGCCGCTGGGACCGCAAAAAATCGGTGAGTTGTGTTTCAACGGTGGCCACGTCATGCTCGGCTACAGGAACGACTCAAAAACAACGGAGGAGACCATCGACAAGGACGGCTGGCTGCACAGCGGGGATCTCGGATACTACGACGAGGACGGCGATCTCTTCATCGTCGATAGACTCAAAGAGTTGATTAAGTACAAAGGTTTTCAGGTATCTCCCAGTGAGATCGAGAGCCTTCTCCTTTCGCATCCGGCCATCGCCGACGCTGCAGTTGTCGGAAAACCGGACGTCGATGCTGGCGAATTACCTGTGGCTTTCGTTATCAAGAATCCATCGTCTACAATCACCGCCATGGAAATCACCAATTATGTTAATGGTAATGGAAGGCCAACGAAGTCGTGTGCGTTTTTGAAACTTACTTTAAAGGGGATTTACTAAATTTTTTTTTTATCTTTGCTTACAGAACAAGTTTCGCCACAGAGCAAGATCCGTGGTGGCGTAATTTTCGTTGACACTATACCGAAAAGTTCTAGTGGAAAGATATTACGAAAAGAGCTGCGAATCCTCCTATCCAGACTATGAAAGCTCGAGTGATGAGAGAATCGCAAATTTTTAATACGAAATAATCAAAGTTTCATCGTTGAAACTTACGGCATTACTGAAAATATTTAAAATGCGGAAGCGGAATACTGATCGGTGTCGATGAACTCGACTGATGTTCACATTGTTTATAGATTATTTTCAATAAATATGAGCGCTATGGATGACACTTTTAGTGAATAGAATTAAGGCTCAAGGCCCGATTTGTTAAAACGTTTCTTTATTCGGGAAAACTGTATTTTCGGAGATCCCTTCCGCTTTTATCTCGTACGGTCTACCACGTAGTTACCGCATCCACCTCTAATGGCCGCTCGAGTCGAAGTCCTTTTCTATCTTCTTCTACTTCTTCCTATGGATTTATGACAGAGACCAAGTTCCATGTCCCTTTCTGTATGCGTTGTGTCCGACGCCTCCGTCTGTTTCGCTGCAGAGTCCCAGGAGAACCCAGGCCCTCGGTTCTCGTTCTTTCGTAATCCTTGAGTCGTTGACAATGTTACGCTCTGGAAAAATTCGCCATGTGCACACCTCTTGATTAATCATTAACGAGCATCAGCGGCTGATCAAAAGGTGTAATCCCCGTGTCATGCTTCCGATCTCCCTTGAACGCAATGATCCATAACATCCAGGGAGAAGTCACATGTCAGCGAGTACCCATAGATTCGATTTCTAATTAAGATACAACACCCCGGCAAACAATCATCCTGAGTTCAAAAAACAAAGTGGTCCCAGCCTGTGCCAAGGGAACTGCATTGAGCGAGACCGTTCATGGGAGCTCGCCCGACATGCTGAGTACTTGACTTGACTGATTTGACTGATTGACTTGACCGGTTTCCGTATTACAACGTCGCCGACTGCGTATCGCAGTGGCTCGAATCCCCGTGCGTCGAACCTGTCCTTCTGTTGCACCTGTTCAGCATCTGTCGAACGCTTCGCCTCCTTGCGCAGTTCCTTCAGGTCCGCATGATCCGGTGTTGCTTGAATCTCGCCAAGTAACTTAGCATACGCAGGACTGCGAGGCTTCTATCCGTATAATAATTTGACCGGACTCCTCTGCGTCGTCCGGTTCGTGGAGCTGTTAATGGCGCTCTGCGCTCTCTTCAAGTCGTTGTCCCACAAATCTTCGGGTGCAGTCGCAGTAGTGGCAGCAAGAGAATTCAAAATTGTTCAATTCCTGTGCCCGCACTGCCCGTTTCCTTTGGGCGACGCCACAGCATTCAGTACGTGCTTTATTCCGTACTCTCGGCAGAATGCCGCAAAGCTATGCTAAATGAAGCGACTCCCTCCGTCGCTGATTATGCGTGTAGAGACTCCGAATATCGCAAACGGCTAGTCGAGGTCTTTGATAACCCATTCCGTTTTCATGTCGCTAACGAGCTCGAGAACGCAAAACTTCGCAAACCCATCTATTATCGTCAATATCTGAGTGTTCTTACGTTTTGTACGTATGAAAGGATCTTAGATGGTCGAGGTGCAAAGTATAAAATGGAATGGCGACCTTTTCAATTGGCTGCAAAAAGCCTGGCTTACAACCGGATGAGAACTTGTAGTAGTAGAGACGATTCAAACACGCTTGTACGTACAAGTGGACGTGGTGATAATTTTTCGCAATCCCTTGAACCAGTAATTTTCTCGAACTTTCTCAACGATTTTTTCAACAGCAAAATGTTCCTGATCGTCGTCGCACACTTAATCGCGACCTTACGAGTTCCTGATCGTACTTCTGCCGAACATATTTCCCGGTCGAAGTATTCAATCTTTTCCTCAAAGAATTTACACCTCGAGAGGTTTATGATAAAGTTGTAGCACCTCGTGGCTCCTTTGCAAACACTCCCAAACAACAGTTTAGTTCAGGCAGCGTTTTACAGCGCGCTGCTAGGACTATCCTACGTGTAACCTCATCGTGGATCCCCTGAGCTACGGAATCGGCAATCTGAGCCTCTGACAAATCTAGTTTAAGCCGGTTCAGTTTGCCCATTTTCACGAAGCAATAAGCCTGCAGATCTTGACCTGGGCAACTCGAATAATTTGCCGCGTCCTTAAGCAATTCTCCGAAGCTCACTTCGGCCGGAAAGTGTCGGACGATCGTGACCGCGAACGCTTCCCACGTCAAAATCGTGCCAGCCATACCGTCATACCATATCTTTGCGTTTCCCCGCAGCTTGCACACTGCCAGGTAGAGTTTGGTTTTTTCATCCCAGTCATACATAATTCCGCAAGTGTTAACTTTGTCCAACCACTCTGCCGCAGAGATCTTTCTCTCGGCTGGATCAAATTCAGGCAAGAACTTTTCGTTCATAAAATTATGTGATGCCTTCGAGGCCGATTTAACGATATCTGCAAGGATGTTCGCCAACCTCGCGATGTCCGTCTCGGGAGCGCTGCGTCCGGTACTTTTGCGATTCGATGGCTTCGGATGACGGCGTTTTAGCCGAGAGTCACGGCTTCCCAACGAATGCCGGCTACGTTTTTTTGAACTCCCGCGATCGTCGTCCCTGCGACGACGTGAACACTTTTTGTTATGACGACGTGAACGCTTGTTGTTGACTCGGTGGCGATGCTGACGCCCATGATCGTCGTTTCTGTCTCGATGGCGATGCTGAAGTCCACGATCGTCATCTTCGTCTCGGCGACGACAAGGACTCATGATTTCCCAATGTATATTTTCGTCCGCAGAATTGCGTTACTTGCCGATGTTTATATTCAAGACTTCACGTGAATTTCTATTGACACGCACTCTACCGTCTCGACACCGAAGATCAATAATATATCCCACTTATGATCTGCAGTGAATAAAATTAAGTCTGAAGGCCCGATTTTTTAAAGCGTTACTTAATTGAGAAAAACCGTATATTCACAGGTCTCCTCCTCTTGTATCTCGCACGGTCTACCACGTAGTTACGCATCCACCTCTAATGGCCGCTCGAATCGAAATCCCTTTCTTTATGTATCATCTCCGACGCCTCCGTCTGTTCCACTTCAGGAGTTCCAGGCGATCGCCGCGCCGCTGCTTCACACCTCCTGGGGTGGGTAATTTAAACTGAAGTTTTGCTCCCCTCACATCGACAGCGCCAATTGTACTTTGTTGCACTGACCGGAGTGCGGAGTTAGAGCTTCGACGACAGCAATCGTCATCTGCACGTTATCTGGCAAGCGTCAGACTACCGGTCACTGGTGGATCCGTACTGCTCTGGGATAGCCAGGAGCCGCAGCACCGGAAACCCGCTACGGATCAACCGAATTACACATCGGTGAAACCCACGCGTCGCACCGGCTCGCTATCGGAGAAATTTAAATTCAATGCTGTCAAGCGCGGATATAGCTGAGCCGCTGGTCAGCCGGCAGGGTACGTTCCGTCCAACCCACCACCGCGTTTTCAGTTCAACCATTCCCACACTCTCGCAAATACAATTACGGCGATCGCTCCTGACAAATCTAATTGACGAACGTGAAATTATTTAACGAATGAAGAACCGCCGTTTTCCGACAGTAGTTTTTAACTCTTTTAACTCGACGCTTCGACAGATCTCGCATAGAGGCTGCGGAACCTGGTGGTGCGTTCGAGCTTTTTTTTTTTTTTTTTTTCTCGCATGTTCGTTCGCCATCGTCGATTTCTAACGTCGGCAGTACAAACTCAATTGGTTTCCATGACGAAGAACCGGGACGGGCGAGAGAATCGGGCAAAATGGACTCGTTGCGAAATACAATGAAACTCTTTCGCTCCTCGCTGGCCCATGTCGATCCTCGCGAAAAAGTGTCTTCGCTCGTCGAATACGATTTCGAAATAATCTAAAATCCTCCATTCAAAGAGAACTCGCTACGTGCGACATGAATAAACGAAACTCATCGTCGATTTTGTCCCTCCCGACGTGCGCCAATAGCGTACGACTATTGATCACAAATCAGCATGACTTTTGTGCGACCGATTCGAACGGGAATGCCATCCGGTGGAGAGATATTGGGTAAATCGAGTAATGAGTAAAATTGGTAATTGCATCCGATGCGAAAAGAGTGATATCAATAAATGATTGTAGAAGTGGCGTTGAATCGATAAAAACCCGTAACTGGACTGCGAATGACCGAGCGGGGCCACGAAAGCCCAACCGGATCGATGAGCGGAAGCATTCGCTTCGTACGGCGGGTAAATTTCATTAAGCTCTTTTAATTAATCTCTTAGTGGATTTCGTATATGAAACTACTAGGAAGTTGAATTTTTTATTTTCTTTTCCATACTTTGATTCGATTCGAAGCTTCGTCATCGATCTGTTTTAGATTATTTAAAAGAGCTTTGTATATCGTTTTGCTGAAAACCCGGTGATAAATATTTGCACGAAATTTTATCCGAAGAGACTCCGAAAGGGCCGATTAATTGATTTCCCTGACATTATGGGAGTTTTTTTTCGCAAAGTTGAGCTCTTCTCTTTTTTTTTTTTTTTTTTTTTTTTTTTTTTTTTTTTTTTTAGAGAGCATGCATTTTCTTGTACGGATTCGAACGACGCGCAGCGTTATTAAATTGTATATTTCACTGAAGCGGTAAAGTCGTATGCGGCACGACCGTGTCGTTGCGAGTGGCGAATTGAACTACAATGCTCGGTAGATAAATCGCAAGAGTACTACCGGAGCACTCCAGCTAGAGTCCAAAATTTGGGCCGGACAATTAGTTCTCCATATACGTGGATATTACCCGGTGGCTATCAGCTGCCAATTAGATCGATCTCGCGTGCCGGTAACGAACATTGTGTACGCTACGGCTATAGTGGTATCGATAACGATAGAGGATGTCGCTGCCACCGCTGCTACCAAGTCCCGAACCAGTCGGGCGTACACTGTGAAATTCGTTTACCGATACGCGCGCTCGCATTCGCGATGCCCGACACACCACATGAGCCGAACTACCCTGGATCCGAGCGAAACGAAGGTCAACATTAGTAGCCAAAAATCCTTGCTCGTTTATCACTGAAACATTGGAATTTCGCCTCGGGTACAGGGATGGGCAACGTCGAATTAAAATTCGTGCCTGAATAGATTTTCCATCTCGAAAAAGTATTTAAATGATGTTTCTAAATATCTTATCGAGTGGAAGATCATTCAAATTTAAATTTTGATTTTACATTGCCCATCTCTGCTCAGGCAGTCCTCATCAGCCCATTCTCCACTTCTCTTCAGCAGGATGAGAAGGTGTCACTCGAAAAAAAAAAAAAAAAAAAAAAAACATGCACATATGTCCCGTCATGCCCCACTCATTAGCACCAGCGATATGTAATTGCCTACCTTCCAACTGAATACAGACGCTCTCCCTATATTAACAGAGTCGAAACTCGCGCTATGGTGGTCGGTCTGTAGCGCAATGACGGATACGGGCTCGTGCTGAGCATCTCCTCACTCCCCCGTGTACAACCAATCCGCGTAATATCGCACCCACCCCCCCCCCCCCCCCGCCCAATGCGGGACAGATCTATAACATTTCTGTACAAGCGAGCGCGATTCGCCTTTGCTAAATCAAATTCTATCGAATCTCGTGCAACGAGGATAACAGCTTTGTCCCGTAATGTCGGTCCTTCTCCTCTTGTCTCACCGATTTTCTCAATATCGTTCAATACATAGATTCCCGTAATCTCTAAATTTGATTGAGTGACATGATGAAAGACGCTGCTGCATCATCTGTAATTAGTGATACGGGAATTTTGCCAGTTACAGATTATTGCTGAACGTTAGAGTGTACGTGCGAGTGTGCGCGAGAGTCTGCGTGCGTTGGTCGTTTGATTGACATTATTCGTGACGGGTCTGTGCGTTCTCCGGCTTGTTTCCGACGAGCTGGGATGCGGCGAATTTCCAAGCGAATGATGTCCCGGCCGAGCACGGTTACGGGATACCGGTGGCGGTGGTGGTGGTGGTGGTGGTGGTTGCAGGAACAGGACGCAGTCAACCGGGCAAGCTAGCGGATGAAGCCAGTCGAGCCAGTCGAGCAGACACCGAGCTTTAGGCATAAGCACAGACACTCGGACACTCGGCATGGGTTCGATCAGTTCGATATCTCATGGGGGAGGGCCACACAAGGCCCCCGGTTCGTTTGACCGTCGGCTGCTTATTGTAATGAACACTCCGTGCTGCACATATCCAAACTTGCTGGACGGCGGGGGAGGGATGTGCGTTGCCGTGCACCCGACAACCGATGATGCATAGTTGCTGTTGACATGCCGGAACGTCAGCTTCGCATGACCTCTCGAGAGTCGAGCCCATTATTCGCAAACACCCAGCTTTGGGACAATAACCGCCTCGGCCCTCGCGTGCCGACCGTCATCCCCTTTGCGCATCCCCGTCCACCTCCATCCCACCACTTTAGCCTCGTGTTATAACAAAATCATTTGACAAATTTTCGCTGACTCTGAAGACAATGCCGATTTTCGAGACGATCTGTACACAATTGGGTGAAAATTTTGACGCGGACACGGTCGGTCAACGCTGACCCGTTATTAGACTCTCGTTATATCAATTTCCTATGCGATAATGGCGCTTTTACACTTTAGTCCCTCCTGCCCTCTTTTCCGTTGAAGCTTTCATTTACGATGATTTTCAATAATTACGACCATTCGAAAGGCAACGAATTCACGTTTATAAACTCGCTCCGATTAAATGGACCGACCGTCAATACCGAGGATAGCGTATACACAACGATTTCATTACCCCCCCACCCCCCCTCCCCCCTCCCCCCCTGCGTCGCCGAGTGAAAGTAACATGCAATTTGTCAATCAGTATTTCACATTCGATCGAACAAATATGAAACTGTTTCGTGTAGCTTGCCGATTTTTGGCGAAACGTGCAAAGTCCCGAGGAAATCATTGGACATTTTTGCAAACGACAAATCTGTGTGGCACAAACCATCGTGCAACCGCGAGCCTTTGGGTGGACTGTTAAATATACGGGTAACCGTGTAAAACTTAAACAAACTCGGTGAACCTCCATCGACGATAATCCCAATATGCGTCGAGTATCGTTCAACTGTTCATACAGAGTACCGGATCGCAGTTTCAGTCTCGGATCCGGAAAACCTCGATGACGTGTGCCGAGCTGGCTCGCGAATAAAATTCCGGCTGTATTTTCGAATTCAAGAGTTTGCCGAACAATCGGAATTACTGACGATGAATGATAACCGGTCCTTCTCAGATCGATCTAATTACCGCAAAATATAATGTTTCGTTTATCGAGGCTTCACGTCATTGCTACAGATAAAATAAATTTGGTGATTAAATTAATTATTGATTCGATGATTGTGCTTGTCGAACCGATGAATTCTCGTGAATTTATTGCTGTGCGCGATGCCGACAAACGCTCTATTCCCGCACAAAACTAAAATCCACAGAAAACATTATTTTGATAAATATACCGAAGCTAAATTTCGTTAAGCCAGCGATAACGCTATCTCGTTGAACGAGCGCAAATTGCCATCGATATTATGATCCCCCATTCAACGATTTCGAAACGTTAATGACCCTTCTGTGCACGGGGTACGTAGAATTTTATTGGACTCCCCGCGCGAACGTATCCTCGATATATATGCTCTGCATTAATACGCTTACGGAGTGCTCTTGCGTATTTATAATATTGAATTACGATATGTCGACGAAAATTATCAACCTTGCCATTTTCAGGAAATAAAAAAAGTTACTCACAATTCGAAATTGATTAACCATATTTTTCGGTTATACGCGCGTCACACATTTCGCCGCGTATTCATAAGGGTATTTTATGAGTCGAGGCTTGTAAGTAACGAGCGAATTTCAACTTTGAGCACTGAGAAAAAAAAACAAAAACAAAAATTTGTTGGCTTAACCAAAAGACCCGTTGACATACGTTCAAAGCTGTTATTTGTTTGGTAGAAATAAAGCATTGTTTTTTTTTTTTTTTTTTTTTTAACGATTGTTTGCTTCAATCTATTCGAAATTTGTCGATTGAGAGAAAACATTTTTTGCTGTACCAACGAAATACACCTTTGAAACGGTATGTCACCGTTCGTTCACTTGATCCAACAATTTCGTTTTCTCAGCGAACATTTCATCATTTAAATTGTGTAAGGAAAGTGAAGATAGCAACAAATAAAGGATCAAGAGAAATCGAATATTTCGGGCTCGGAGGGGGTTTCTGAGGAGCCTCGCTATTCCGAAGCTCTTAGTCATCGCCTGCCAGTGTACGTGAGTACCAACGAATTACACGGATATCCCGGTCGCGAACGCGACGCGATAAGATTACACGAGTTTTCTGTCACCGAAGAGATAATTCTCACGCGCGATGTCGTTGCAAGACCACACATCGACAGTATTTTTATCATCGTTGCTGGTTCGACGTGTTTTCATGCGGCAAGTGTGCGCATCAACGAGTAAAGTAAATTAATTTACATTCCGAAGAAAAAAAAACAAAAAAATTATTTCTATCTCTGTATACAAAATTCTCAAGCAGTTTATCCAAAAAAAAATTCTAGCCCTATTTTAAATCCGGGCTTCTCTGTGTTTTCTACTACTTTGTGCAGTTGAAACCTTTGAACTATACGTCTCGCCTTTCATACGATTTAATTGCGGACCTTACTATTGGAGGACTCCGAAAGGCTGAAAAACCAATCGAAAGTGTGTTTCAAGGGATTAAAAAAAAATATATATATATAGGGGAAACCGGGGCAGAACTAGGACATGGGGCAAAATGGGAACATGAAATGTCATATCGACGTGGAGCAAAATAGGATAAAAATGAAGCTAACAGAAGTTGCTGCGAATCAAATCGAAGGGTGTCCCGTTTTGCCGCAAATGATTTTTTTTTTTTTATTTTCCTTTCAAAGCCGATGCCAATGAAATGTTGGTGTGAAAAATCCGTTTTGCCCCGGTCTACCCTACGTTCTGCTGATATTTCCAGCAAACGCTCACTGAAAAATCCATTGACGATCGTTAATGTCGGTGGACCGATAATGGCTGATAATTCTCTGTCGCGTCAAGTACCTAACAAATTTTTTTTGTTCTTTTATGAAAAGCATACAAAAAAAAAAAAAAAGATCGTTTGAATTCGCATCACGAACGCAAACTTCCCGACCCGAGTTCCACAAGGCAAACGTACAGTTCGGCTGCTGGTGAAACGACGCGAATTCAAATACAGTATCCGAGAGATGGGAAGCTCGAGTTCCACCGTTCACGGAATGACACAGGAGATGCTGGAAGACTACAGCCAGCTAACTTACTTGAACAAAGCCGAGATTGTGTAGTGAGTACAAGCCGGGGGGCGAGGCGAGGCCTCGTGGAAACCCGAGCGGATATTAAACGTTACAGTTGCCCGGTAATATAAAACCCCTTTGATTACTTTGCGTAAACACTAATACCGAATAGCTCTCTCTCTCTCTTTATGTTTCGTAAAGCGTTTTCCGGCTCTTCAAGAGCCTCGGAGCGAGCGAATTGGAGGAAAATGTTCATCAAAGATTTCCGGTTGAACGAATACTCGATATTCTGCCGCAGATTCGGGTGAGTCATTAACAAAAAGAAAATCATCGCAATAAAAATGTAGCGCAGTGAATTTACCCGTTTATGAATGTATACGAAGGATTGGTGAGATATATTTAACAGCGATGAAAATTAGTCAGAAGAATTATAGGGTATGTAGGGTAAATGAGGATGATTCGATTGGGTGGACCGGTGACGACGGCGCGAACTGGTTGATCCAACGCGTAAGCATATAAATTGTGTATCCAATATATAGTATTTCGTGATTTCACTAATTCGTTAAATTTCCCACATTCGAGATATCGGACACACGAGATGGATATCGATATTATTTTCCACCCCGTACTCAAACACGATTTCCAGCGTATATTAAATCCTCGATTAACCGAGTTGCAGATATGAATATTTATGAATAATTATGATAATCATGTACCGAAACTCGGGTTATTAAAGCATATTTTTCTAAAATCATTTCGGTCGGAATTCCAACGTTGCGAAATACACATGAGCATGTTGTTGTGACTCGGGCGCTTCGTGTCCTCGCTACATACTGTGAAATTTAGAAATCAGAAATTCAGATTTCGGAGAATAGAATCAGAATAGTTATAACATGAGAGCAGTTGTTGGGCCTGGGGTCGAAGCCTCCAGGAGGAACCTCTGGATTCTTGAAAAATTGTGACAACAAGTACTCATCAAAGAAATCACATACAGAGGACAGCGGCGCAAAACGAAACAGTGGAGCTAAACTCAATTTTCCAATAATTCTTGAATGCCCCATTTCGTCACGACGCTACATCCGGATTTTCAACCCTGTTTTCAATTAACTCGACGTCATCGCCGTCATCCAAAGGTTATTGGAAAATTGCATTTTGCCCCACTCTTTCATTCTGCTCCGCTGTTCCCCATTTTGGAAAACTGTCGATTTGTTTGTTTGTTGGTTTAGACGTTTGTACCGCCCCTCCTTGCTCACGCTGACACAACCGTTTCGGTGAAGCTCAGAGAGTTCTTTTTGCAGTGGAGATAAAAGCAAAGTTATTTCACGAAATTCACGCTAGCGCGCGAAGAGCGCGAGCCAACGTAACTGCTAGTATATACACATATATTTACACACGATAAATATTATATTTAAACATTGTCCCCAATCTTTTCAGCGAAATCCATTTCGGGAATCTATTCTTCGAGTTTTCTCATCGAAGCAAGACAACTGCATGAGTTTCGAGGACACGCTGGATCTTTGCTCAGCACTATCCGATAATTGCCCTGTGAGCATTCGAGCCGCTTGGGCGTTTCGAATTTTCGGTAAGAAAATCCCGATATTATTTTCGCTCTTTCACGACAAAATATCAGTAAAGTTATTGTCAATATTTTCGCATAACGGAGACAATGTTTTCGTTTTTTTTTTTTTTTTTTTTTTTTTAATTTTACATCAATTTACACTTCAGTTATTGATGTCTTGTATTTTTCATCTCTATTTCTGGTGACCGACACATTCGTTTTGTTACAAACTTCACATTCAGACTTCGACGGTGACAATCAAGTCTCGCTGGACGATCTGATCGAAGCGGTGGAACGCGTGACGGGTATCGACGGAAAGGGACACATCAGAATCGATCGACAGAGCGCTGAGTACATAGCTCAAATGGTCAGTACATTACCCTGTTGTGAACTTTCGACGGCCATAAACAGTATCCAACCGCTTGCGTTTTCTCACCGTTGACTGTCGCTTGTTTCGTGACCCTCCGACACCCCCCTATTGATAATAATTGGCAGGCAGCGGTGAGCTTAACTGCTCGTTAAACTGACCAGAACGCATAAAATACTTCAAAATAGTACAACAGAGGAACAGTGTCAGGGCCTGGGAGGAAGATCACTAGGGAGATTTCGATTGATAAGGGCGTGGGAGGGGGGAGAAGACAAATTCACAAACAAACGGTAACAAGAACATTGATTGTGCATAATATCAATCTCAAAAAATTCTTAACGAATTGCTAAAAAAACAAAGGCTCAACAAATAATCAGTTAACCTTTTTTCTAATTTCAAATGAATTCATTGATTCAGTAGAAGCCATGTGAATGTTTTCCGAATTTTCATACATTTTTGAATTTGCCGCTTTTGAAATTTTTTTAAAAGCCATAACTACGGAACTGTTGGCGCAATCGCCGCAAAACTTTTTGTCTGTTCTGTGGAATCGCGATACTGAAGCATATCCGAAATTCGTGCCTCTACATCGATTTTAAATATTTACGAATAAAGTTTTAATGTGAGAAAATTTTGAAAAAATTCATATAAATTTTGTAATTTTTCTGAAAAAATTCATATAAATTCTTTAATTTTTCTGAAAAAATTCATATAAATTTTTTTAATTTTTCTGAAAAAATTCATGTGAATTGAGTGCTCAAATTTTCATCGAATTAAACTTTTGGTTGAGAATGTATGATGCATCCTTAAGGGGAGCTTCATCGATTCCAGTGCTCTACTTGCTCCCTGAGTGCAATAAATTTCATCCGCCTAGGCCTTGTACAGTGTACCGATAGGTGCGAGGAAATGCGCAGGTAGGTACATTCCCAATGGCAACGGCATCGGAGGTACCACGAAATTCTCAGTCGTCTAACTCTCCGATAGATTCCCGTGCCGTTAAACTTTTCTCCGCGAGCATAATGCAGAGGTTCGCGTTGACATACGAACCATTAAGGGGCTTCGAGAGCACAACAATGCTATTGTCTTCCCAGCGGCGAATAATATCTCGGAAGCTGGTGAATGCCGTGCGCTAGGATATTATACCACAGAAGCCTCGCAATCCATTTGGTATCTCGGTCTTGTTTGCGATACGTCTCATAAATACTCCATTCCGTTCGACGATCAACTTTACGGTACTCGAATACTATGGCTTGGAATTGGTTCATTGTTTTCAGGTTTTGCAGGAGATGGACCTCGATCACACCGGAAGCATAGGTGCTCAAGAGTTCGTTCACACCGTCGTGAGGATGCCAGAATTCGCCCACACCTTTCGATTGATGCTGTGAATAGTTTCAAGGCTGCACATACGCGGACGCGCCAGTACAGTGCACAGTAGAAAAAATGTTGTACCTTTTGCAAGAACTCATTGTCGACAAACGTCCACAATTTTTCGTTTGTTCATTTTCCGATCGTATCATTCGGCTCCAATTTTACCAAGAAAAATGCCGACCAAAATTGTTAGCGACACCGGAAATAAAAAGAGAGTTTTGCTTATTCAAAGCTGAAGAAACGAGTTTGTCACTTATTTGACAAAATTTTTTGTTTTTTTTTTTTTTTTTTTTACGAAACTTCGTATTCCGATTGCACGAAATTATGTTGTACTGTGTACGCTACAGATCCAATTACATTGAACCTATCGACTGATACGAGTGGATGACTCGAATAAATGTTCAATTTAAATGTCATTTATCACACTCAATTTTTTGTCCTAAACAATGTCAAGTATATTTATGTTTAAACCTCAAATCCTCATGGCCCCGTTTGGTCGTCGTGTCTATAATACCATATTCACGGGTATATACATGTGGCACTTCTTTTTTTTTTTTTTTAATTCCCCGTGGATGAAACCGTCTCTTTTCGTAAGCCCAGGTGAGTGTACTCGAAAACTACTTGTCGATGAGGACCGCGAGGCAGCTTCCGGATTAGCGCTTATACGCAATGCAGTTACCACGGGCGTATATACCGGGTATCGCGAGCTCCGGCAAGTACGGACTCTTTGTCGCCCTCTCGTACGTGAGCGGAAGTACCGTCGGTACTTTGTAAGCGGTATATGTCTCCGGATACTTGAAGAGATACGCAGTCAAGAGACTCGGTGAGCTCTGAAAACTCTTCTCATCTGGTCTGAAGTATTTGAGAGGATGACGGAGCCCGGTGTGATCCTTGTATTGTTCTCGATGGAGTTGCGCCACCTGAAAAAGGCCAGCAGGCGGCAGTGCATCGCAATGCACCGTTTATTATTATTATTATTATTATTATTTTTATTTTTTTTCATAATTTAATGATATTTTCCATAGTCAATATGTAATCATGAATTTTGCAATTGAGAGAGAAGGGGTCTAACAAGTACCTTGTAAAAAGTGTCGATCTCGTTTGCGCGTTCTGCGTCAATAGTCGTGATGCTGTTGACCGGAAGTGTCGCAGATCCATCGTGGTCGCGAACTTTGTTAGCAGCGACAAGATCGGGTCTCGGACTGTACGGAGTACTCTGCACACCCCATTCGTACGGTGGCATCTGTAGCAACACACAACCCCCAGCTGTACCGAATCGCAAACTTCTGAGATGCGTACGCTCTTGTGCCCGATGAAACTTATTATTCCGCGTGGAGGGAAAACCCCCGAGGAAAGTTTTGATTCCGATTCAGGCACATCCGGTGCCCTAACGAGAAACTCACCGAAAATCGCGAGAGGGTCTCGTTTCTGTAGTTCTGAAAGTAGCTCACGTGCCGAGCCGACGAATCGTAAGACGAATTATTGTAATGAGTCGGTGGATGAGCTCCCATGAAATCGGGCATCAGAGAGGGTGGATAATGGGCTGCTTGCGTTTCAGACTGGTTTCTGTTGCCCGATAACATTTTTTAAAGTTTTTAAATACTTTATGCGATTTTTTACACCTGTAATTTTGCAATTGACAGTTTTGACAAGACCGGTGGAAAAAAAAAAAAAAAAGAAACGAGTCGCTCTTAATTTTGTTTTGTTTTTTTTTTTTTTTTATAATGATTGTGAATCAATGGATTTTCACAAGTAGTAGTAGTACGTATGTTCACTTACATTTAGTTACAAATTGACGATACATGATAGCTTTTGTATAAATGCAGTAGTTCATACGCTATAACATAAAATGTCCTTTTGTTCAGGCTTCTCTTTGATTCAACATGGGATAGGGTAGTTGAGAGATATTGATTATTGCAGTTGAGAGACCGTTTTCACTGCGGGGTTTCGTTGTAAATTTTCGTGCGTGGTTTGAGCTGGAGAAGCGAAATTCCGTAGTACGACGCCACTGTCAAGTTTCTATAACTAGCAATTGTGCGCGGGGCATGTTTGGTTTCAACAATGTCAGCGCTGTTGATTTAATTATTTTCCATACATTACTCGATGAGGTGTTTCTTATAATATAATATAATTTATTAAATTAATTTGTTTTCACAGTTTCAATGCGCCTATCGCGTCTTCCTCCTCGGGTGTCAAAGTGCTCGTGTGAATGTAAGAATCTTCGTCCGCTGCCTCGAAGTTTACCTCGTCATAGTCCTCCGGGCGAGAGACGTTCGCGACTACGATCGTACCACCGTCGACTTCCGGTCTCGTCCAGGTAACTCCGCCTCCGCCCAACTTCACGCAATTGAAGTGCAATATGTACAACGGCCATTGGACGACCCTCGTCTCGAAATCAATGCAGGCGTTAAATTTTTCGTCCGCAATATGGAGATCGAAGAATCTAACGCAGAAGGTCACAGCCGGAAAAAAGTAGAGCGGCACGCAAGCTGGCGGTGGATGTCGAGCTGAAGAATATTTTTATATATATATATATATATTTTTTTTTTATAAAATAAATATCATAACCAATCGAATGCGGTAAAATGGGCATTGAATGATTAAACGTGACAAAAAAAAAATCACCTGATACTCTGTTCGTGAACACTTGCTCCTCGTCCATCATTATACCAAAATCCAAGGCAAATTCTTCCGGTACGATTGTAAAATTCGCGCAGGCACGACGCTGAAACTTGATTGCCGTGATGTTCAAACCGGCGCAACAACCGCATTTCAGATCCCTGCACGAGCACGGTGGTCCTCTAGAAGACAAGTTCGCAGGACGAAAAGGTGGAAGTCTGCTCGCGGCCACTGATTCGATCGGCAATGCTGTATTCGCTCTGAGGTCGTAATATATCGACGCTTCCGGTGTGACAGCTACGATTGAATAAAATCGTAAAAATAGATTAAAAAAAAATATATATATATATCTATATTTGTGGTACATACCCGTGGTGACGTTACTAATAGCCCCATCGCCATGTTGCGAAATTAGTAGCAACAAAGGAGTTGCAGGATAAATAAGAAAATAAAACTTGCACATGTCTTCGTCGAAAGGCGACACAATCGCGATCGAACCTTCGCTTCACACTGCCAACTTCGGAGTGAAATTGGCTATAAAACGTCGGACCAAGTGGGTCTCGCACCGGCGCGCCTTCCGTGCCCATGTACACACATATTCCGTGCCCATATACACACATATTCGCCCGGACACGCAAGCGTAAGCGGATGCTGCTGGTCCGTCCGAGAATTTGTAACGGTAATCGTTCGAAAAAATATACAAGCACCGAATGGACGTTGGTACCAAACTCGTTTTCGCCTGCCGACCCGTTTCATTAATCACCTTTCCACTCTCCGTATCTCCCTGAGGGTTCATGTGCGCGAGTTATAATTATAAAAAAAACTTCTCAAGCTTTATAACTTTATTTATTTATTTTACGTTCATTTTTACAAAAGCGCAAACCACCAATGGAGAAACGAAACCTATTAAACATCAGCGCATAGCGTGTATTCAAACGACATGGTTCACAGTGCTCGATTAGCGACTCCGAAACATGTAAGCGAACTGGTCCTATATCGACAGGGACCATGATAAGTTGCAGTTCTCTACAGCACCGTTCGTCGATTAATATACCAGCGAAGGGGTAAATCACGCTGTGGATTAACAATCGGCATAAAAGTGTTCGAATTCGGATTCGCCAATACCTACATTCAACACTGAGCATTGGGAGAGACGTGAATCGTTGTCCAAAGCTTGTCGGTTATCGATAAAGAGACGAGACTGACCATCCTGTGGTATTCACATTGTACGACGAGTCGTGCGCCTACTTCTGAAAGCCTTCTGCCTCCTGTGGTAAGTTATTTCCCCGATCAATATGCACAACGAGAAAACGTCACCCATCAGGAGCAGAATGAACGAGGTCTGCATGTCCCGTATGTTGAAGGACCTCCCCAGGGTTTTGACTCTCCTCGCATTGGCCGCTGTGCTCTCGGAGGCGATCAATTGATTAGTCGTAACGGAGTTCCACAATTGTGGCAAGCCAGCTTCCCGGAGTCGCATTATCAGATCGTTCAGTCTGTCGATGTAGACGGAATCCTTGGGCACAACGTACGATAGATAATAAGAACGTGGACAGTCACGAACGAGATGAAGAAGACTATCGCCATCGGCGTCCACGTAGCGATGTTTCAGGACTCTAAAGGAATTCTCTCGCGACAAGGAGGCAGTGTTTCGCTTGTGGGCGGTTCGTTCGATAGTCGAGACATTTCTGTAAGTCATTACTTTGAACTTTGTTCTCAGGC
Organism: Amblyjoppa proteus; assembly: GCA_963922035.1. Taxonomy (NCBI): domain Eukaryota; kingdom Metazoa; phylum Arthropoda; class Insecta; order Hymenoptera; family Ichneumonidae; genus Amblyjoppa; species Amblyjoppa proteus. The sequence goes on from OY998234.1 coordinate 2,393,142, forward strand.
TCCTAATAACTTCGTCCGAATCGTCCGCGATCTCTTCGAGACCGAAGACATCCCGAAGATTCGGCGACGTTGTGCCGATTTCGATTCCCGATTTGTCGACGTCCCTCAAGCTCGACATTTCTCTGTAGCGCATTTCACTGGTGAAGGTGTGATAGAGAGTGCCGGCGAACATTCCCATCATCGTGACGCCGAAGAGAAGGAACGCGGAGAGAAAGATCTTCTCGGCCTGAGAGGGATTGAGCTTGACCGGAGCACCGATGAAGACCAAGACCGTATCGACGAGGATCGTGTGATAACCAATACGACGCCCCTTGGGATCCCGCGACGAGCCGTGAAAGTTTCGCAGGAGATACCAAACGAGCGACACGAGCATCTGTGTCAATGTGAGACATATCCATATGGCTGGATGGAAGTAGTGAAAAGTTCTCAGCCATCGGGGAATCTTCGGAGCTCGGGGCACTACGACGCAAAGACGATCGAAGTCTATCGGTATCGTCAACTCCACGCTGTTTTTTTCCGTCCTGTTTGGTTCGTAGATCTTCATGTACATTGAGTTGAAACCAATGTCAATTCTGTGATATGCCGCATCGCCTGAAATCCATCGCATGAATCACATTATGCAATTAGGCCTTAAAGCCATTGTTATTCTAAATCTGGCTTCGAAGCCATCACCATTGCATTTTCGTCGCGACAGGCGGTATATCAGGTGGACACAGAAAAAGTCGACACGAATACTGTACACTGTGAATGTTGGCACGCAAACATACGACAACGAATAGGCTGTACACCAAGTCAAATCCACACCGAGAGAGTGCAAACACTACCAACTGAACATCCCCACAAATGAACACTCGACAACACAACGAAGTTGGGTAGGACGTAACAGTACCGTCTTCGTGTCGAGTTGTCTTCGTGCCGAGTTGTCTTCGTGTCTACTTTTTCTGTGTCCACCTGATATACTGTCTTGCGACACCAAAAATACATACCTATCGTTCCAACGAGAGTTCCGTTGGCCGATACATATCCGAATTCGATACCGTCGCTCGGTGGTACAATATTCAGCCCGAAGTTCATTGACCTTGCGACCGTCGCCATCGTGAGGCCATCCATGCCAACGAAATGCTGCGAGTCCCTGGCGAATGGAAAAGTTTTTGTCGAAATGCTGTCGTACTTAATAGCAGCCGGTTGCGCATCGAACATCCCAACGTTCAGTTTGTAGCCCTTGAGATCCTTGGCACGGTCGACGGATGGTATCGCACCGACTGGCCGAGCTAAGACTCTTCCTCGCGCGCCGGATGTCACATTTTTGAAGAAGGGATCGTAGAACCACATTAGACGTCCCAGAGCGGACAGTGGAGCGGCGACGAAAACGTTCAGAACTCGGCGCTCCAGCCACAATTTTTGCAACAGTCTGACAATGGTATTCGTCAACTGTTCCGATGATAAGCGAGGCTCCTGCAATCTTGAAATCACGAGAACGAGGACGTGACGCCTCTTGTTCGAATCGTCAGCGATATCTCCGTCCGTCAGAACTCGCTCGCAATCTTCGACCAACGTCACCACTATTTCCGCATCGTCGTTCGGAAAGAGATACGATTCACTTTCGGACTTGATCAAGCTCGTGTCATCGGATTCGTTCATGATATCCGGAGGATTTGTCGTGAGAGTTTCTTGTGCGACCGATAAACGGCGGCGAAACTCCGTTCGATTATCTTCACCGGTGGCGACAAGTGACGACCTGGCAATTTTCAATGACGCTCCGCAATCGGCCTGCACACTGATGACCAAAGCGCTGAAGAAATCGCGAAGGCGTCCCGACGAAACTACATCCGGTGATTCGTGAAGACTAAACGATCTTCGTACACCGGTTCGACACGTCGTCTTTCCCCAGAAACTCAGCTCTTCGGCCCAGCCGTCTTCGAGATTGGGCGAAACAAGCATCGTCTCACACTCCATTGCTGCGGTACTCAGGATCGCGAGGAATACGAACGTCCACAGCATCTGGAAAAAAAAATAGAGGTGCAATCCTTCGGTGTGACTTTCTCCATTCGTCAACTCGCACAGTGCCTTGGTACAATTTTTTTTTTTTTTTTTTCTCTTCTTTATGAGCCTACACTGTAAAAATCAATTGTAAATTTAACATACTGGAATTTGAAATTTGCTAACATTACTTACATTTATTGAACAATCAATGTACTTTGCTCGTAAAATAAAAATACAAGGTATCAAAATTACAAATCTTTTGCTTGAAATTTACAAGCAATTTCATGAAAGACACAAATTTTACTGTTAAATTGCAATGTGTTTGACATTTCAGAAACAGTTTATGCAAAGAAGCTTCCAACACCGTTCATTAATTTTCAAACTAAATTTTTTTTCCGCGTACGAATTTGTGACCTGCCGAACCGCTTGCAATCTTCTATCGAAGACGAAAGACAGTAGCGAGGAAGCGCTCTACAAATTTCATGATTGACATTGTTGGCAAACTTTTTTTACTCGCCGAAACGCGTATGATAATTCTTTCTCCGCAGTGTTACAATAGGTGTGTTACCTTGTTATTTTATGTATCGTGTAGAATTGTTTGTGTCCGGCACTCGTCGGAGCAGGAACATCACCGACTGGCCCGATTAGACAGAAGAACCGCCGCTGTTATGAGCAGCTCCCACGAACCAAGGTGTCTCGTCGATTATCACTCGGAAAATCTTGCTTTCAGCACAAGCTCATCGGAACCAGTCATATTCGTCGTCGACGGCGGAAAGGCGACCGTGGGAAACCTGGCTCTGGACACACGTGGCTCGTCAAACATAAATACACCCTACGAAAAATCCACAATACGCATAAATACACCTTTGGTAAATGTTTGCTCAGGATGCGAAGAACTTCCGCATCACCGAGCAAATTATTTTGTACGGACGTTTGGTTCTCGAACGCGGGAATGGAAGATTACGAGAAGAAGACGCAAAGAGGCAGTCGAGCCCTCCGTCGAGACCACAGATCCATATGTGACGGATTGCTCGTGTCATAGCCTAAGAACTTTATTCGTCGTGTGAAATCGACACGTGCAACAGTGCCGATCACGACAAACTGCCATTTGCTCGACGAATTTTCTCAGGATTCCTCGCGTCACCCTCACCTGTTATTTGTCTCTCGTTTGGCGTCGACATAGACGCTCGAGGAGCCCTCTTCTGTACATAACAATTTGTGGATACTCGAGAGTAATGGCGTTACCTCACGCGAATATTTTAATGGGTTTTCCGGTGTCTCCAAACCGAATATAAATATCGAGCGCGTGAAGCACGGGAAGCATCCGTTACCGCGCCTCGTACCGACAAACTTCGCTCTATCGGAATACCTCTGATGTATTGGATTCAAGAAGACGAACGGACGGAACACTTCAGAGAAATCGTGCGGAAAGATTATACATTGACCATCAGTGAGAAAAGGGCGCAAAAAATGTCATCGAAAAGTATCTCTCTGATGATACGATTTTCGGTCGAATTGATCGACGCTCAAGGGTCGATCGGAAAATCGGTCAATGACTCGGACAAGTTCAAAGGATTCAGTTACCATCGGAGTCGCTCAGTTCTCGCGAATGAGCAACTCGAGAATCTCTACGATTCTCTGAACTGGGTGATCGATCACTCGGAGTTTCAGCCCGTTGCACTTTCCATCGGTCGTTACGGCCCCGACGGCAAGATTCACGATCGAGTGACGGATTACCTCAGGACACGCAACCTGGACCATTACCAAACAGATCTCGTGGAACGCCTCAGCATCGCGTCCCATCTGCAGAGAGGAATGACTCGGCTAATCATCGTCGACGTGTTCGACGATCTACATCGTCACGTTGAAAACGACACGGTATTGTGGAACTCCGCGAGTCAGTACTTCGTGATCTACATCGGCAAGAGAGACGACGAACCGACGAACGACTGGATCGACATCTTCAGAACACTCTGGAATCGGCGCAGAATCATCAAAATCCTGATCACCTACGTTCACGACGAAGATTTTGGGTATCTCTACAGATATTCGCCCTTCGAAATGTCGAATGAGGAATTCGGGGTTGTCCACCGACTGGATGCGAAAGTAAAATCGTATTGGACCGCAATGGCGAACAACGAGGATGTCGCCGAGTCAAACCGCTCCGCTGAAAATTGTCTGGCTCAGATGAGTCTTTTCGAAGATTTCCTCGACCTCAATGGATAATCCTATCGACGTAACGATCTTCCAGTCGCAGATGATGAACATCGTGGTGGATAAGAAAAATGAAACAAAGTACACGATGCCAGACGCGTACGTCATGAAGCTCGTTCAAAAACGCATGCGTTCGAAATTTCGCATAAAGGTACTTGATATTCACGACGAGGGTGACCCATTCGATAAGGCATTGGACACCGTAGCTCCGGGAGGTGTGTCGGAGTTCGTTTTCACTGGATACTTCACGAAGCAGTACCCGAGAGAGTTTGAATTCACTGCGAGTGTCTTGCAGGACAAACTCTGCCTGATCGCGCCGTCATCCGAGCGGATACCAAAGTGCTTCATGCCTTTCACCAAAGAGCTCTGGTGCCTATTGATGGTCTACAAACTGGTCGTCGCTCTTCTCTGGTCGCTGATCCAACCGATAGATTCAGCGCTGAGCGATCAACACGTCGTGTCCACCGTCGGCCCCGTCGAGAATGACATCGAATCATGGAATCGTCCTCCATCAGGACTGATTCGAAGCATTCGATTGTTGGGCTTCGAGGACTATCCGGGTGTCATCGGGTGTGGTTTTTTTTCAAGCGACAAAGGTCCTCCAGTTCGTCAATCGATAGCAACGCCGAACCTTCCGACGACCCACCCGAGATAAACTCGTGTCTCGTTGGTTCGTTCGATATTTTTACCGTTGCGTGTTATTCGTTGTACGGTGGCAAAACCGCCACCGAGAGAGCCTTTCTCTTCGGCACTCTCTTCGTCGGTTTGATCCTGATGGGACTCTACCGGAGTTGCCTCGTCTCGAGCCTGAGCAAACCGATCTTCTATCCGGAGCTCAACAGCCTCCTCGATGTCGCGGAATCCAATCGAACGATCGTCACGAAGTACAAGAACCTGAAGGACCACACTTTCCCCGAGGGATCGCCGATCACTGACAGATTGCGCATGAAAATTGTCATCTCGACGTCGCAAGAGAAGACTTACGATATGATGGCTTACAGGCAATCATGGAAGAACTACAGTGTTAAAAATTTTATGAAATTTACAACATGTTTAATATGCAAATTTATATGAAATATACAACATCGGTATACGAAATTAGAATTCATATACATTGTATTTTAAATTTTAATCATTTAATCTTAATTTAAAAAATTAAATGTATTAATCTTAAATTTAATCTTAAATGCAGTACCTGTATATTATAATTACCGGTGATGGCATTGAAAATTAAGACATCGGTATATGAAAATTATATTATTATTACAACCATTATACAAATAATATTGTTTTTACTGAACCGGTAACGCGATATTCTTACATATGTGTCAATGAAATATATCTATTATATGTACATTTTATGAATTTTCAAACAGACATTTTTAACAGTGCACCGAAAAAAAAAAAAAAAATTCATTTCACGGCCACCGTTTATTTTAGATTAAGTAAAATATTTATTTTATCTATTAATCTATTTTTTAATAAAATAAATATTTTACTTGATCTAAACAAACGATGGCCCCCAAATAGATTATATTTCCTGGTGTGTACGAGCGAGATGAGTCGGTAACGAAAATACTAAAAATCTGAGCTTCGCCAAAAATGTTGAAGCCCGTTGGAAAAAAAAAAAAAAAAAAAACCAACCATGAATCACAGTCGTTTCTTTACCGACTGAGACCGTTTCGCAACGTCGTAGCTGTTGACTGGCAGGGTTACGATCGTCGTTATCGGCGGCCCTACGGTCGACAGGATCGGTAGCGAACTTGTCGGCGATCCACTTGCCGCACAATATTCTACCCTCTTCAAATCTTCGAATCGCACTTCAGCAAACACGACATAAGATCTGAGACGAAAGCTCGCGAAGCCGAAAAAAAAAAAAAAAAAGTAACCGTTATCCGAGACACATCTGTTTATCGTCAAACGGGGGATTCGTGTCGCTGGGCCTCGTTCCTTCCTCGTTCAATCTGTAAAATCTCGCGAAGTACTACGACGACGACGAGGGTTACAAGTTAATGTTGCACATGGTCGATGGGTGTCCGGCAACGTACGCTCTGTCGTACGCCGGTAGGTCGTTCTTCCCCTATCTCAAGAGGATCGATAGTCCCCTGCTCGGGATGCAACAGGCTGGCTTGATCGAGAAGTGGTACGAGGACACGCTCCTCCGTATTAAGGTCCAACTGAGCCAGAGCGTACCGAGGCGAGGCGACGAGGGTGTCAAAAGCTCACCGTGGAACATCTGTCGCTGACTTTTCACGGCCTTGGAGTCGGTCTACTCTGCTCCACGTTAGTTTTCCTCGGGGAATTGCACTATGCGAGAAAATTGCGATGCAACGGTCTGTTCAACAGCCACTTGACCTCGTCTCACACGCGTAAGTACACGCGGCGAGGTACACGGCGGCTCAAGGACCCATCTTGTGCCACCCCCGCGGCTCGGCGTCTCCGATATTGCTCCGAAACCAGCCAATTAATTATGTCGAACACAAAGTTTCCACGGGAATGTTCAGCGCACGCGATCAGAGTTTCGAGGCCGATGAACATTACATGTTTGTCGGCTTATCGGACGGTAAACTAACAAGTTTCTCGGTGTCTAGAGTTTTCTTGCCTACGCAAAGATTCGTCATGAAAATTAATGGAGGAGCAAGTATCGCACTTAGGCTTGGAAAAATTTCGATCGAAAGTTTCGCCCATCCTGTGTCACTCGCTCGAGTACTTTCGTTCACCGTTTCATCGACAATATAATGAGAATTTCCATTCCAATATTACCGCCGAGTGAAAGCTGCGTCGAGGTCGATGAATTCACGGATCAATGCTCGATTGCTTCGTTGCAATGTCAGTAACAAGATGAGCGCGCAGTACGATTTTGACATCGGCCGTGAATCGCCTCCGTACACGCCTGCAGCAAGCAGTGCCGAACAGACTGTCGCGAGTCGGTGTAATTCAGCTATACACAACTTAAATTCTATTTAACGTCGCGATGCGACTCGTGAAATGAAGTACGTGACCCGACTATGTACGATCCCTCCCGTTACACCTTCGTTCTCGGTGCCGTCCTTCCGTCCCACCGATTTGCTCTCCCCGTTCGCTTCGTTCACCCATCAACTTGTTTATGCATCGCCGCACAGACTCAGCGAAGGAGCAAAAGTACCGGGGGGTAGAAAAGCGTTGGCGGATGAAAAATATTTTTAAAAGAAATAACAGTGAGTCACGTCGTACAACCCGTACGCATACTTTCGATTTTTGTGTTGCATAAATTATCTCGACTTCCGGGAGTCGTCCTCTGTAAGAACTTGGGTCAAGTTCTTGCCGTAATTGGAAGTTTTACTTTATTTTGTTTTTTTTTTGTTTTTTTTTTCTTTTTTTTTTGTTAGTTTGTACGAATCGTACAGGAAATAAACGAATCTATCTATCTACAATTGGCGACTGGCATCGATTCAGTTTATCGAAATACAAACCACCGAGGTAGATAATAATTTCGTAGAATCGGAATACGCATTATCCGTAGAAAATAACTTCGTTAAATAACCGACAAACTCGTTTGTTCGGATTCGAGTGTACAAACCGCGACGTTTCATTTCTCGCGTCATTGACAATTTTAGTTTGTACATTTGCTCGTAGAACTGTGGAAACGGAAAATTAAAAAAAAAAAAAATTGTAAAAAAATTGTGGACGTTTGCGGACAATGAGTTGTTGTGAAAAGTACAAACTTTTTTTTTTACCGTGTGCGCCGGCACGATTCTGTCGAAATGATATTTATTCATCGGCACCGTTACGCGACTGCCTCGCTCTATGAATATTATTCGAGGACCACGAATCCCCTTCTGTGTACAGAAGGGGATTCGTGCACTGGAGTGTACTCCAGTGCATTCATCACAACGTGCGAAAATGTCGGTTTTACGCACGCGAAACGGGCGGAAAAGTGTCCATTTCCGCACCGAGTGATGAAAAAAAAAAAAAAAAAACCATTATCCTCACGATACTCTTTGCGAAATCGCCGACGCGAGATCAACGCCGATCTATCATGGCTCACTTTGGGCGAATAAATTTGATCGTTCTTTGAGTTCTCTGATGCATTATGAATGATGAGTCGGCTCGTGTGTGTCTCCTTTTTTCAGGAGGAGCCCTCCACGGCTCGCCGAACGCGCAGCGGTGGGCACGATCTTTCGTCTCGAATCAGTCGTGGCAGCATCGCGCAGGTCTTCGCGTTGAAATTCCGAGAGGAGAGGCGAGAGAGGACGGGCTAGCAACGTACACGGCTCTATGAGACACATCGCACGGACTATCCGACAGTAGTACCGCGACGCCGTACCGCACTCGTGCTACCATTTGCATCACGATATACTTGTCACGTTCGTATTTTCGACGATCTTTATACCAAAGTGAAATCTCTTGTCCCGCGACAGAAGCATCGCCGACGGGGCTCTTCGACATTCACTTGCTGCTCCGTCACGGTTTCTTTTTTTTTTTTTTCTCGATAAACATGTGATATTAACGGGTTCATTAAACTACGCTCACATGCCCCATACTGCGGTACGTAAACATCATTATTTATATGTACGTACGTTACGATCATTATTAAATTATACTTTGCGGGAATAATTTTTTTTTTTTTTACCCGCTTTTGTTACCATAGAAACTCCGCACAATAGGTCTGGTGGATAGCCGAGAAGTTTCAGAAGAAAAAAAAGTCCTCCATACCATCCGCACGGAACTTGACGCGAATGTTTCAAAAGACTTCGTCGAAACTCGTTTTCGCCATACAATTACAGTTCATTCAGAAATTTACGGTACAATGTTGGACAGTGTACAAAAGCGCTGATTGAAACTCAGTCAATAACACGGGGCCTTCCGTCGGGCAGCGAATATCGATTGGAAGTTACAAACTTTTGAGGGTACGTTTAATCTCTCGCGCGTTAGTTTAACGACAGGTGTCCGTAGAATTAATAGCGAGTTCGAAAAATTTTCATAACTCCATGACCGATATTCAATTATTTTTTTTTTTTTATCTCCTCGAGATCGACTTTAGTTCTATAGAAATTCCGTGCTCTTCTTTGAGCCCCTTGTGACTTCTCTTGTGAAGAAGAAGTCACATTGGGCTTAGAGGATCCACTCCCAGATCCTAATTATGCCACGTGCCCTGAAAGAGAAACTTGGAATCTTAGGGAGGATCTTAGAGAGATTCTCGGAGAGACTTAAGCCGACTTATTGCCGAATATCTTGCCGGAAACGCCGACCACAACGCTTCACGGGCACAAAGACAGTTTCAGATAAACATTTTAGGATTCACCGACAAGCGAACCAACTCCACTGGCGATGTTTTTATCCGATCCGCTACAATCTATGCCTCGCACCTTGGGACGTTGATATGCATCGATGCGGTGCTCCTTTGGAGCGGCCGCTTCTCTGATCGCAAAAGGACCCGGCCTTTTTCTCCCTTTTCTCTCGCTCGACCAGGACACCTGGCTTCTTTTCAAGAAAAATCCCGGGAGGGATGATATTAATTCCTGCTTTGGCGTTATATTGCGTCTGAGGCTCTCACGTTGTAGGGTTTCGAGTGACCCGCCGCCGGGCCGATCGCTTCGATTCGGTCTCTCGATATTGGTTTCTGCCGACTTATCTCCCGGGAGCTTTTTTTTTTTTTTTTTTTTTTTATTTTTCGGTTACAGCGACGAAGGATGATATTAGTTTTCCACTTTGTTTTTGTCATGCGGCCAGAATTCATCAGTCGCGTGGCCCGATGTGTCGCAACACCGATGTTCAATCTGTTGCGCGGCGATGAACACGAACTCGCGTCAACGCGCCAAACGTATGACCGAACAAATTCCGTGGTCCTGAAACTTAACACCGGATTCCGTTGCCCGACAGCAAGGGAACCTTGTGACATCCTGCGTCCTAACTTTAACTTGAATCTCTCGGGACAGGTTAACCCGCGGTAAATGGGTTCTCTCGAGATTGCTCTTCTTTAATTCACGATCTCTTCACATGTGCACCCGCTGTGCCTGAGGGCAAACGAGAGTCGCGGATCTCGCGGTGACCCGAACCGTTTGTCGGGAATTGCTTGCGCGGTAAAAAAAAAAGAAGAAGAAAATTTGCGATTTTTTGTTTTTATTTTATTTTTTAATTTCATTATTATTACTTAGCGATCGGACGCGGTCGCTGATTGAGCGAATCGGTGTTAGTGCGAAGCACCCTCATGTCGATGCTACCGAGAGGCTGGTAATCACACGCGTTTGCCCTCTGAGAACTGACAGTCTGGCTTTCATCGACCGGCTCATCCTATCGCCCACGCTTCCTGTTTACCTACAGCGACACTTTTAAGTAATTGAACAAGTTTCCCACCGCGTTCACCGCAACAGACACGCAACGTCTGACTCGGTTATGTTTTTCCTTTTTTTTTTTTTTTTGTTTTGTCTCGACCCGCGAACTCGAAAAAATAAAACAATTTCCGAGACAAATTAGCCATTATTGTCCATCACTTTCTATTTTCGTCGACGCACACGAACCCTGTTGTCCGAAATTAATTACACAACTCACGTGGTTCACACCGAATGGCTATTTCTGTTAAGCAGCTTCGACGCTTTAATACCCCGAGGGATTCTTTCCGTTTCGCGTGAATACAAGAGATTCTCGAGGCATGCAATTTGTGACAAAGGCTAAATTCTTCAATTCCAAATGTAATTTAATAACCAAAGTTTTCATTTGTGTTCGGCGCATTCGCAACAATGTAAATTCATTATACTTTTAAGATCCGACGACCGAAGGCGCTCTAAACTTTTGACATCGATGCGCAGTTGGCAGTTCGGATGTCTGTTTTTTTTTTGTTTTTTTTTAGAATCTTTTGCCGGAAGATGCGATGCATTCCAATACTTGAGCGACTTTTGCATCGTCGTTTTGTTTCTCGTAAAACGCAGATGAGTCGTTCGCTGTACCGAGCTCGTAACTTGCAGCCTCTCGGTCGGACATTGATTTTTCGTTCTTTTTAGGTTGTTGCCACTCCTAAAAAAAAAAAAAAATCCTTTCCAGGAATGCCCGTTACATATCGATCAGTCGATAAATAATTCAAAACAGTCCGTCTATATGGACGATCGCAATTTATTGATTTAGGTCTGTGCGGACCGATGATAAAAAAAAATAATAATAATAAAAAAAGAAACTAACCATGGCATCAGAAGCCGCGATGGGGAAATGATGTAGACTCAGCTGATTGTTTGTCGAGAAGTACCGGGGGTGAATAACGAAGAACCGAGATTCACCGGAGAACAACTCTGACGGATTTGAAAAGGGGGCTTGACGAGATGAGAAGAAGAAGAAGAGAAAAATTTAAAGACCGAATACAGTAGTCGTATCAGCATGTCCACGTCTAAAGAGAATGTTGCCAGGAAAAAAAAAAAAAAGATCATTCTCGATTAACATTTCATTAAATGAACAGAAAAATGATTTTAATCAAATGCATCTATAAACCCGCTGAACTTACGAAATCGTTCACTATAACTCCGCACTCATAGTCTATATTTACTCGCGGCATTTGGTTAATCGTCACTCGCCCTCCTCCTTTTAATGAAACTGTATGTTTTAGCATCGGTTACATTCTCGAACCGATGCACATAATTTATCGCGAACGTCGAAGTGCAATAAATGAATTCGTAACTGTGTATGTTTGTGCATGTGTGTGTGTGTGTGTGTGTGTGTGTGTGTGTGCGGCCCGTCAAGGGTACATTTATATTGCTCTAGCACCATCGTGACGCTCTCTACATACCTTGTTTATTCAGGCCTCTTGCACCGGAGGCAATAAACACGTTCGATCAGTCTGTACGCGAAATCAGCGATGTTTATCCATCGCATAATATCACTGATACGTGAGATGAGATCCCCTGACTCTGTACAAGTGTTGCGAAGTTTGCCACGTATATTTGCACGATTCTGCGCGTGTTCTTCTCCGTGCACACTGTGCTCTCAGTTCTCGCGTAATGACACAGAGCTGTCTGCTCCTGGGCAGGAAATTTCATTTCGTTAATTCATTGTTGCGTTAAATAAGCGAAAGTGTCTACGCTCCATTGTGGATTTGTTTGTTGATCGGACATTCGCTCTTCCCAACGCCCTACGACCCTTTTTTTTTTTTTTGGAGCAGGTGACCCGCCCACCCCGTCGCCTCTTTCGCTGAAGCTTGCCGGGTTTTCATAGCATGGACAGTAAAAAAAAAAAAAAAATCTGTACTTTTTTACAACAAATTATTGTCCACAAGCGTTCACAATTTTTTTTATTTGTTAATTTTCTAGTTTTACAAGACAAAAGTACAAACGAAAATTGTCAATAATGCAGGAAATTAAAGGAGAGGTTCGTATATTGAAATAAATAACAAACAAGTTTGTCACTTGTTTAACAAAATAATTTTTACGAAATTTCACATGACGATTTTAGGAAATTATTTTATTTTATTTTTTTACTGTGTACGCAACAGAATTCGAAAATCTTCGGTACTTCGAATTCTGTCCCAAATGCTATATTTTTGGAAATATTCGGTTTGTACAGCATATGGAGTGCATTTTTAAATTCCTAAATTTCATTCCATATGGAATGGATTTCCACTTGTTATTGAAACAAGCGATCCATGCAAGGGCGCGAGCCAACAAAATCGCTAGTCTATAAAAAAAATTAATAATGATCATGATGAATCTCTCATTCATTCTCGCTTAAAGCTGATGTCGATAATAGGCTGAATAAATAAGAACAAAGCTTGTTTGACTCGAAGATCAACTCGAAGTTCCCTTTGACATTTGGCTTATTAAGAAAAGGTGATTTTTCACAAAAATATTAAAATTCTCCCTTAGATTATCTCTACTACCGCATTCTCCCCTTTTCCACACTGCACAGCCGACTTACTAATAAGCAAGACACAACCGAAGCGACCTTCCGAGTGGCTCCAGTCGCCGAGCCCAATCTAAGGAGATTCCCGGCTGTGCAACCTCGGCCATGGCTTTGTAACTTTTTACACTATTCATTGCTTTGAATTTGTCTCAGACCGACGTAATTAATTTCGTTCAACGTGCTGCCGACTTCGGAATAACGCTCTTGCCGTTTATTTCTGATGGACGAATGAAAAGACTTCTTTCATAATTCATAACAGGTCGGAATCCTCGTCGGTAATTTATTTTCTCGGTGATTCATTATGACGATTTCCTTCCATCATCCTTCATAGCTAGTATGTGTCGTACGAGCATGAATAAACTTTTTCCACGTTCAAAGCAAGGAGTCAAAGCAATTTCCGGAATAACTTACTTGCCGAAGTCGTAAAGGTATTAAAAAAAAAAAAAAAAAAAAAAAAAAAAAAAAAAAAACCTATATTTGCTTCCAGGAACCTAAGACGAGGGCCGGATGTCGCCGAGCGTCGGCCTCTCAGAAGATCCGATAGGAAGGTAAATCGGAATTCCTTTTCTTATCGCGATTCTCAGCAAATTTCACCGGGCGTTTGTGGTCAATCGATCAATCGCACCTGCGGAACCCTTTTGTTAAATCTCCGCTAAAAGCATCCGCGCCGTCGTTGTCGCGCGTGTCTGCGCGAGCACGTCTGAAATTTCAATGAAAGTTCATTCATAAAATACGTACGTGAAATTCCCGTGACAACGAAGACACCGCAACGGTAGCGCTAGTTTGTTCAGCAGCTGTGCCGGCGAGGGCGGAGAGGATTGACGCAACACAACTCCCGGGGCGTTCCTGAAGAGAGGCTTTGAACTCTCAAAATCGGATCTCCTAACTGTATGCTTCGCACCAACGACAGCAGCGGTTCGACAAATTCGTTACGCTAAACATATCACCGTCGAAGGTTCTTAATGAACGCAGCTGTGGGAGAAGGCGAAGGTTCTCGGAGTTTCGTCGCGTCAGAACAACACGCCGCGCAGGTGTTCACCGAACTTCGTCGTCATTTGTCCTGGAATATTCGAGGGTCCCACAGGAGAACCGACGGTGATCAACCTCAAACGATGAAGTATGAAGACAAGCAACAAAAAGAGGCACGAGTGTCGTTCGTCGTCCCAATGAGGCGTATTGCAGGTGTTTCGCGACGAGGATCGTCAAAGTCTCGTGCGGTGTAAGGTCGGCACGGCAATCACTCAGTTCCATCATGGGTCTGGAGCTTTTCGAAGCGGCTTAACGTAGAATCGACATAAAAAAGCGGCATTCTTGATACCTCGCAAGGCGAGGTAAAAAAAGTAAAGGACACGACATGGGTGGAGTGGCTTGGAAGCCACCGGGTCGAGGAGCGAGTAGGCAGCTGCCTCTTTCGCCCAGAACGTCTTTGTCCTTGGCTTGAAGTTCGTTATTGGCGAACTTGGGCGTATACAAAGTGCCGGCTGACTAGAGAGCAAAGAGGAGAAGAGGAAATTGTCCATGACCATCCCACATGGTCCAGCGGATGCTGCGTTCCTGAGAAACTTTTCTGGAAGCACACTCCACCGTGAGGAAACTAATTCCCGTCGTTATATTCCACAGCGGCTGAGAGAACCTATCCTACGTAGCTCATCTCCACTTTGCGCCGTGAAGGAGGTGACAATTATTAAGTGCATAACGACGACGAGAACTTTTGTAAGTTGACAAACTCATCGTCGACAAGCTTAGTAAATTCGTTAGTGAACATTCTCCTGTGAAGAGATCACGTGGGCTCCGGACAAAAGACATTGTGAGAGCTTTCAAATTAGCAAAGAAAAAAAAAAAAAAGTAAAGTGTCATGCTGCATGTGCCGTATGTGGATGAGACTACATCGGCAGGACGTGCGAACGTCAGCTTTAACGCTTCGTTGCTCGAGCTACGCTTAATACTCCGCGGTACAGCGATAATGCAGCGTCTGAAAAACTATACCCATCTCCTTCGTAAGTTCAACATCACGGAGGAGGATCTCGACTACGTTAACAACTTCAGCACAACGAACTCTCACGCAAACCAAAACGCAAATGCATCGCGTATTTTGTGTTACTGCAGTGGTACGATAAGGGAACTCGCACTGTCCTACAGACACTATCACGGCTACGTGGCACTGATGGTCTGCATTTTCGGCACTGTCGCGAATGTTCTCAACATCGTTGTACTCACGAGAAAGGACATGGCGATAGCGCCAATCAACAGGATACTCACTGGTCTCGCCACCGCCGACATGCTCGTTATGATTGAGTACATCCCATTCGCCGTCTACGAGTACTTGATACTACCGGAGCGTCAAATATTTCCCTACGGCTGGGCCGTCTTCATTCTATTTCACATGCACTTCACCCAACTGCTGCACACGATCAGCATCGCCCTCACGCTAACACTCGCCGTCTGGAGATACATAGCAATCAGGTCAGTATAATCATCGCCGGATCATAAATTGTCTCGTCGATATTGTCATAAATCAATAACCCAATATTCTAGAAGATCGATCGAATCTTGTCCCGTTGACGAAATATTGCCGTCATTATTTTCGTGTTAATGTGTCGGATCGCAATGGTGTCTATTATGTCGATGAGAATCGTATGGTCACAGTGCACATGGGTGTATAACGCAGCAGCTAGACGAACATAGTCCCACGCGTCCTCGTCTAGCCTCGGGCGGAACGAAAACCGAACACCCCACTCACTCTATACCGTAATGAGATATCGCGTCTGTCACACGCAAACCCCACCCCCACCCACCCCCTCCTCCGAGCTACTATCTCGATAATATATGACACGCCCTGATCAAGCTAGCAAAACAGGGAGTGCCATATTTTGTATTTTGGATATTACGATTACTGGGTCAGTCACAAAGAGACGGATTACAACATGCTGGGATGACTGCGCGTTGAGAGATCGCCAACGATGGGTGATAGCGCGCTTTATCCATTGATCTCGCCCTCGAGCTGAATCAACGAGCCTTACTAAATGAACGGCCATCCAATGTTACTCGTTTATTATTCAAACATTTGATGATACCGTCGCGTAGCTTTGTGTCCCTGGACAACCAACATTGATTTGCAACGATGAGTTGAAAATTTTTTAGTTTTCCGAATTTCAATCGCAACGAATCGAGAACTACTAAAAACAACTAACATTGATTTACCGATGAGTTGAAAATCTTTTAGTTTTTCCGAATTTCAATCGCATGAAATCGGGAACTACCAACAACTGACATTGATTCATAGAGATGAGTTGTAAATTTTTTTTTTTTTTACTTCTTCGTATTTCAATCGCATGGAATTGAGAAAATTTTCTGATTTCTCGATTGACGTGGAAATAGTTCAGCTCAGTTCGAGGATTGGCGGGTTTGCGCAAATTGTGGACAATGACGAGAGTATACACCAAAGTGATTCTCGAGCGCGCGTCAGACTCACTAAAGTTTCAGACTTACCGAGATATCCGGTCAGTTAGAGCGCTAGGGAAGGCCGGGGCAATATGGCACAGTGGGGCAAAACCGGACAGTGAGGACAAAGCTCAATTCTACAATCATTTTTGGATGCCTCATTTTGTCTTAACGACACATCCGGACTTTCAAAGCCGTTTTACCCCACGTTTCACCATCGCCACAATCGAAAAGTTACTGGAGAATTGAGTTTTTTCTCATTATACGGTTTCGGTCCGCCGTGCCATTTTGCCCAGCTCTCCCCTATGACTATCACGAAATTGTTGGACGACAGAGCGCAAAGGTAAATATGAAATACGTTTGCTCTCGCAAGACAAATAAATTTCAATCGTGTAATGCGTGGCCGTCGTTAGAGTTTTCGAAGCGTAAAACGACCAACCCTCCGTTCATTCGTACACGGTGTGGAGCGATTATATGACCGGCAAGCTCTCAAAGCACATGCAAATGAAATCAGGGGAAGGTTTATTTGTCTCTAGTCATTTTACTGCTCCATTTTATATTATATTTTATTTATATTTGAGTTCGCAACAACTCTCTCCGTTGTCTCGTGATTCTGCTCGTCATCGACTCACCGCCATCCCTCTGCCGCTCACACACGCACACTCGTCTCCGTCGTCGTCTATACGACGACAGTTTAAAAAAGTTTGTACTTTTTTATAACTTGTCGCCCGCGAACATTCACAATTTTTTATTTTTTCATTTTTCGATCGCGCGATCCTGCTCGAGTTTCACAAACGAAAGAACAGTGTAAAATTTTTAATGACCCGTCAAATAAAATACCAGTTTTGTATATTCGAGCCTGAACAATCGAGCTTATGACTTCTTTAACAAAATTATTTTTCCCCAACTTTGTATTGCGATTTCATAAAATTATGTTTAACTGTTTATTGTAAATTAAATGCCAAGCCATTAGAGTTGAAACGACAATCAGGCAAAAAAAAATAAAGCGACAGATGAAACTGGAATTCCTCGCGAGAAACGAAAAAAAAAAAAAAAAAAAAAAAAAAAAAAAAAAAAAAAAAACTAAATAGATAACAGGAAATCCAGCCGGAATGGAGTACCTACCGTGCGAGTATCCTGTTTTCTCAATTTGCCGAGACTCCAGCACGGCAGGAAAACTCGCAGCGGTAGAAGCAGTAACGGCTTCGAACACAAAACACACTCACGCACATGCACACAACCGACCGCCATACACACATTTATGACGAAATATTATTGCTCGTAGATTTCCAGAGTACAACCACTCTTGGTGCACGGCAGCTCGCTGTAGATTGGCCTTGTGGAGCAGCTTTTTGGCACCGCTGATTGCCTGCGCGCCGAGCTATCTCATATTCGGGGTGAGTACCGAGGTTGGGTTCTGTTTTCCCTCATACGTGCCCACTTTTATTCCGTATCATCTCGTCGCGTGGACTTGTTATTTTCTCGTTTTCTCCAATTCCACCAAATCCTGGACCTCTACCTTTCTTAACGAAAAAAAAAAAAAAAAAAAAAAAGAAAAAAAATTAAGGTGAAACCCTGGTCAGCATCTTCATTCGATTGCGTGTATGGTCGGTGATTGGCGGGCAGACCAGTTTCACGACAATTTGTCCTCTTCTAGATGACCAGTGAATCGTGAAATCTTTCGCCGCAAGAGTATATTCATGATATTTAACATAACTTTTTAGTTAATTTTTTTTTTATCGCGTGGACAAATAATTTTGGCGACGAGCGGAACGATTCTTGGCACCTTGTGAGCTGGTAAAATATCAATATGTGGTGCTCGGCGAGTGGTAGAAATTGGCGTCGATGCGGCATAATTAATTGTCTACCTGAGTGTTATTTAAATTTAATTCCGTACGATTCGTATGTTGTTGCTTATGGCTCTTGAAATTTTGTAGCGAGACGAATTTTTGTTATCTTGACGTTTTATAGGACTTCTTTTGTCGGTACTCTTTCGCTTTGTTCAGCGAGTGTAGTTACTTGATTCTGTGGGATATTCTCTCGATCTGCTATTGTGGGCTTGAGCTTATCGCGCATGTAATTGAGCCCTGCCTGTTAATATACCCAAAAAAAAAAAAAAAACTCTGTCATATCCATCGTCTTGTGTATGTCTTGCTGTGGATCACGATAGACACCGCGATTTTTCCGCAATGCCATCGGCAAGCAAAGAAATCGATGTTTTCAAAATGCCCAAAATCACTCATTTTACAATTTTGGCTATAAAAATGACCGATAAACTTTGTCGTTAGTTATCACTGCGCCACTGTAATTTTATGCATTTTTTTTTTTTCACGCAGATCACGGACCTGACACTTTCTTTTATTCGTCGTTGAATATTAATACGGAAAAAATGCGTAAAAAAAGAAATTGCACAAAGTCAAAAAAAAAAAACTCAAAATTACATAAAATTTAAACGGTTTGATCGATTTTCGTTTAACAGAATCATCGGATGATCTTAAACCATCTGCGTACGCGTTTTTCGCCGGATAGCTAAAAAATTTCGAGCGCTGGAGTGCGTAGAGACACTTTCGAAGAAATTAAAAACGGCGTACAAAAAAGAAAAAAACAATTTAACATTTTTTTTTTTTTTATGAAATTTTGTAGAAATATTGACTATTCACCGCACATGCTGTGTGCAAAATTTCAACTTGATCGATCGAAGCGTTCTCGAATTATAGTGATTTGAACTTTTCGCGTCCGATTCACACAGACACACATACATAAATCCGGAGATTTTTTTTTTCTAAATATGATTTCTCGATGTTTTGGAACACTCTGAACACGTTTTCATTAAAAACTTGATTTTTTTTTTTTTGTTTTTTCACCATAACGAAGCTTCCTTTGCGAAGGAGCAAAAATAATTAAACGCAACCATTTTTTTTTTTTTTTTTTACGAAAATCGATCTTAGCACTTTTCGTTTTTTTTTTTTTTTTTTTTTTTTTGTAAAATTCCGTTCGTACATTTTCAGATAAAAGAGCAAAAAGTTTACGAGCATGGACGAGAGGAGCTGCTCTACCATGTGGATAATTATTCCCGAAAAGGTATCCTCTACCAATTAAATTTTTGGGTACTCGGCGTCGTGGTGAAGCTTCTTCCGTGCCTCATTCTCACGGTCATCAGCTGCTGGCTCATAAAAGCACTGTACAGGTGAGTCGACGTTCCGGAATAATTGTCTCCGACTTTAATGAGAAGCCTGAAGATTGAGTCGCGAACGGTTCACTGTCAATTTTACTTTTTCTTTTGCCTGACGCTTAATCTTGAACCGTCCCGCGAAGTTTATCTCTGACGAAATGAGATTCTATGTTGGCATAGTGCGCTCGGTGATCTAGGGAGACGCGGGGTCTAAATGAACACGCGGTGAAAAAGTAATCTCCTCCAGTATTTCATTGATTGTCGAATAATCGCAATGGAACGTCGGTATTAGCAATTTTTCGCTGCCAATAACACACTGCTGCGCTGCACGAAAGTAATTGTAATTTCAACGGAAACTTTTTGTCTAGAAAAATGGCGAAAAAAAATCCTCTTTTTATTTTACAAAGGACACAAAAGGTAAATTTTACAAAAGTAATATTTTACAAATGTTTTTCTACAAATATATAGAAAAAAAAAAAAAAAATCGCTAACTGACATTTGCGTATTTTGTCGTTTTGAGACAATGTCATATATCTTTCCTCACTGATGACGAATCTTCACATTGTTTTACTCCCGGGGCAACATTTGATGCACGAATCTGCGGCGAACATGAAAAAGAAAATTTGTCAAAAATTTCAAAAAATTCACTCCCATGAAATTTAAACGATTAGATCAATTTTCGCCAGATTTAATACCAACAATTTTACAGTATTACTCCATTTCCGTATCAAATTTAAGTACGACACTTCCATGTTTATTGGAATTAGACAATTTTTAGTAATTTAAAAAAAAAAATCAAAATTCCATAAAACCTGACCGCTTGGATAGATTTCGCCCAAATTCGATATCAATGATCATTAATCAAAATATCATATTCGCGTGCAGTTTTAGGATGATAGCTCAGAATATATGCAAGTCAGAGATACCACAGACATTTTTTGAAAAATTCGAAATCTCGTAAAATCTCCACTTCGGCCTAAATCTTCATAAAAATTTCACTGAATGAAGAGACGTGACCACTTTACCAGTATACCAGATTTTAACTGGTTATCTCAAACCGTTTGCCAGTTATAGTCGTTTTAAACAATGCAAGTCTATCACACACATACACATCAGAACGCCAGGTAAAAATCACATTTTTCGACGATTGAGACTACTTTAAGTGTAACACTAAAATCTCATTTTGTTTTACGAAAACATATCTTCCTCTATGAGCAAGCAAAATTATAAAAACATTACCGCCTACGTATCTTTCGTCGTCACGTGTGCGCAGGGCGAAGAGCAGGAAACAAGTTCTGCGGGGCTACAATATTTCCGCAACGACGAGCAACAGTGTTCCAACGAGGCGACCCAGCAAATCCGAGAGGCGAACCGACAGGACTACGAAGATGCTCGTAGCTGTGCTCCTGCTGTTTCTCGTCACAGAAATTCCTCAGGGTGTACTGGGCCTGTTGTCCGGTGTCCTGGGTGACTGCTTCTTCAGAACGTGTTACCACAACTTCGGCGAGATAATGGACATACTCGCGTTGCTCAACGGTGCCATTAACTTTATCCTCTACTGTTCGATGTCGCGACAGTTCCGAACGACTTTCGGACATCTCTTCAAACCGAGGATCATGAAGAAGTGGCACCCGGTCACCCAACACACCGATGTACAGAGTACTTGCGTATGACGCAAGGACAGATGTAGGATCGAGAATAGTACCTGGTTGTAAGAATTTAAACATTTCAAAGCAAAAAAAAAAATATCAACTCGATTTCAACGAAAGTCAATAGAAATTCGTCAAACACTTGCGAGACATGAGTCACAAAAATCGGAAAGGGGATTAATGAAAGCTTAGAGGAGGAATCTCGTGACTCTCGTGTGATGGATTTAAAAAAAACGACACAGGAATGTTTGAAAAATCGTTTTAAAAAACAACGATTTAATATACAAAATGTATACATATTTGCATAAACATATAGGAAAATCGGTCATCGTATCGAAATAAAATATACGTCAAGTCCTACGTAATGTTAAACACAGGCTGTGAATGGTTTTTTTTTTGTTTGATTAAATTTTTAGGATTAAACGCAGATTCGAATTCGTTTAAAATGCGTACAGTATTTTGTTAAAATGTATATTGCATGGCACCAAACTGGAAAATATTGAAGCGTAATTTCTATTCAACTCCGACGATAAATTAAGACTATATCGACTCATGTCTAAATGTAATATCGTATAGATGATGTAAGTAAATGTCCGACAAAATACACAGCTGTATAGCGATTTTTCCGCCTATTCGCCCTTTCCGTGCACCGAAATGATTAATTTCTCAGAATTTTATTAATCTCCTCCTTGTTCCCAGCCACCCGAACTAAATCGAGAAGATTCTCGATGTCCCCCCATCAAAATTCCTTCCAACTATCCTTCCAAGTGCCCCAACTATATATATTCGCCACGTCAATTGTGAAAGTTAAAGACAAAAGTAACCTTCGTCCAGAGATCTCATTATCTTTAAAGTTTTCCTCGCTCGTTCTATGAACCGCTGGCGAGTTTCTTATATTTCCATAGCTTTATCGGCTTATATTCACTTTGTCGAACGCGGCTTTGAATGAAGACCGTGTACAGCTTTGCCGCTATCGGGATGGCTTCTTCCTTTCCTGAGTCAAAGCTTTATCTCCGGTGGCCGGAGACTCAGAAAATAAGTGGTTACTTATTCCCTGTGTCGCCTCTCGCTCTGCCTTCCATGATGCTAACGTAGACCTCTTGACTCGCGATCCATCAATGGTTATCCCTCTTCGATTCCCTCACTTTGTTTGCATATCCCGTCTTCCCATCATTTCCTACCACCCTTGCCAGGACCGAATCCCATTTGATATTCTTCCCAGTCCGTTCTTTCGTATCTCTTCGCGCGTTTGTGAGAGCCTCCTTTTTTATGTATTGCTGTTGTAAAAATCGAAATTGGCAACGCAGTTCATCTAAGGCATCCAAAATATGCGGTGTATTGGATCAAACTTCATCGTCAACGAGAACTCTTTGCGAATCCTCATTTTCAATACTATTTTGTCGAAGTTTTGCAGCGAGTCTCTTGGCCGTCTGAACTATCTGTAAAGTTGATAAAACGATCATGATTAGGTGAAATGTGATTCCCAGTGAAACGAAATATGTTGTCGCTTCGCGTTCGCCGTTCGACTCACCTCGCCATCGACGTCTATTATAGTTGCGATGTCGTTGAGTTCGGCCAAAATCTCAACCGCTCGTACTCTCTGCTCCATTACTTCGAGGACCACTGCGTAATTGACAAGTACGAGTGGATCCTGCGGGGCGAGCGAGTGGGCTTTGGAGAGAGCTTTTTCAGCCCCTTCGATATCACTCAAACGCTTGAGAGCCACTGTAAAGTGATACGTCAGTACATCAGAGTCTCGTTTCTCCGGCCTACGATTGGCCGAGACTCGGTATTATCCGAGGCGCTCAACTCATCCGAGCACTACGTATTAAGCGAGGTGCACTCTCGGATAATACAGAGGAGCCCCGATAAAAGTGCAGCTATGAATATTCTATACGCGCAAAGTAGTCCGCGATTGCTACTTTGTCGCATGCCATTAACTTATTTGTTCCTTTTGTAAATAGGCTAAGTCGGGGTGATGTGGCCATGATTTTTTAAACAATGAAAATTTGAGGTTTGACTTTAAATGAACCGTTAAATTTTAATCGTGACCAACTCAAGAAATATTGAACTGAAGTAATTCACTCGGAACTTTCGATATTATCGATGCGCGATTTAATTGCAGCTCTATAAACAAATACTTGCGATCGGTCATATCACACTGGCTTATCCCATACTGGTAGGTTGTTGTAACTCAGATTCTTTGCGCCCTCGCTATGGCCTATGGAATTTAGAAACTGAAAATTTAAATTTCCAGAGACTTACTGAAAATACGTCACTTCCGGTTTCGATATCTCATTTTTCGACCGGAAGTGATGCATTTCCATTCTCTGCACATAAGCTCGGATAAACCAAGCTTTACTCTACTTTTCAGAAGAGCAAAGTCACTGTCCTCTACAGCAATATCACCAGCACACAAAGCGTAATAATCGCGGCGGGTTTTGGACTTTTCACGAAAGGTCACTAAACTAAGCCCGGTAGTATCCCTAAACGCTTAAAGGTGCAATCGATACTCTTGCCACTCCTCTAAAGCCCTAAAACCCGTCGTGAAACACGAGATTAAACGATTGTTAACTGCAGACATTATCGGTCCGGTAGAGTTTCGTAATTGAGCGACGCGCGTTTTGTCTGTTTTAAAGGGCGATCGCTCCGTCCGTGTTTGACGCGATTTTAAAGTCGGATTCCCCGTCGTTTTAGAAACAAACCTAAGTCGACAAATCGTTGAAAAAAAAAAAAAGGAAATCTCCTAGAAACGCCTCGGTCCCACAAAACTCTCTCTCTCTCTTACTTACATCCGAGCAACAAGTAGGGCAAATAGTTGTTTGGCTCGGCGGAGATCGCCGCGCACAAGTAAATCGCCGCCGATGCAGGTTGGCCGGTAGTCAGCAATACTCTTCCCAAATTGCAAGCGGGCAGCAGCGCCATTGGATTTAAATAGTGAGCTCTCTTCAGACAGCTTATCGCCTATATAGACAGACAATCGTCAAGGGCTCTTCATATCCATTCGGCGTTTATCGGTTTCGTAATGCAATTTCAATTTCTCCCATTGTCAATTTTTACGACAGCCGAGCAATCGCACTTACAGCGACGTATTTCTGCTTTCCGTAGAAACACATTCCTACATTGTTCCAGAGATACGAAGATTCGGGCATGAACTGGGCGGCCACCTTGTACTTGGAAAGCGCCACGTCGAATTCACGATGACTCTGCAAAACGGGTCAATGTGAGTTTTCTTAGTGAAATTCTAG
The DNA here is from genome assembly GCA_963922035.1 of Amblyjoppa proteus. Classification (NCBI taxonomy): domain Eukaryota; kingdom Metazoa; phylum Arthropoda; class Insecta; order Hymenoptera; family Ichneumonidae; genus Amblyjoppa; species Amblyjoppa proteus. The sequence goes on from OY998234.1 coordinate 2,417,711, forward strand.
CGACACGTGCCAACATTGTTTTTTTTATTAAAATTTTTTTTAAACATTTAGCTCCAACGTCGAAACGTGTGGGGAGCGCGAAACACACCTGCATTATGTAAGCCATCGGCAAGAGAGCCTTTGAGTTTCTCGGCGAATTCGCCAGGACCGTGCCGAATTCCTGAAATGCACGCTGAGTGTCGCCCACTCGGAGATACAAAAGTCCCAGCTCGGTGGCAATTTCTTCGTTCTCACGGGAAACGCTGCAAAACGAAAATTCATAACTCGATCAACAACATGTCGTTGCATTATTACGTTATTAATAATTCTAATTTATGCAACCGTAAAGTAGAAGCTACGATGTTCCGTTTGGTGCGACTCAGAGAATATGAACGAACTCGCTATTCTTTCATCAAATTTTTTGAGAGCCAATTTATTCAGAAAAATAAAATCTATGAAAATTTCAAGATTGATGAGAAAATTGAATGACAACGAAATTTCCGTCTAGCCGACGATGGAGATGACACGATATTGTATTCCGCTACACTTGTAAAGAGGAAGCATCGCGGCTCATTTCCTTTCACTAAGCACAACGGCATCGTTCGAGGCACGTTTTATAACGCTTCAACATTTTTAATCAATCAAGATATCGAAACCGTATCAAACGAGCGGGCCGCTTGCGTCGATGCGCTGCGATAAATACCATAGAAATTGAACGTCATCGTCAAAGGGAACGCGCAATAAGATTTTTGCAATTAAATTGATCGGAGTCTCCGGCCTTTTGTGAAGGCAATAAGTAACTTTGCGAGAGTATCGTTTATATAGTGTACGAGACTACGTTTACTGTACATGTGGACATACAAAAAGCGATGCTCGCTCGTGCTTTCGAGAGCTTCCAGTTTTAGGTATTTATAAAAAAAAACGACAAGAGGCGAAACTAAAAAGCTACTTCCTATCGGCTGTTTACTTTTTGATTTGTTTTTTTTTTTTTTTGCACGGTCGAGCAACTGCGAGAAAATAGAGTTGGCCCGGTAGAATCAAAGGATACGAGGAAAACTAATACCTATCATAAAATAAAAACGGTCGAAAAAAGGAGAGATAAATCGGGCGAGTTTGCCGCCGGCAAATTCCAGCTTGTCGATATACTTTTATTATTGCCACTGTTCTATGTCGTTGAGAGAAGATAAAACTTCGCCCAGCGATTTTCCCAATGTGGATTCGCTTTGATAAAATAAATGTTGGAGGTAACAGGGGTCTTTTTTTTTTTTTTTTTTTTTTTTTTTTTTTTTTTTTTAGAGAAATGTATAAAGAGATTTTTCACGTGGGCGCACACTCACTTCAAAGCGGCCGAGTATACGTTGATCGCGTCGTCGACTCGATCCTTGGCGACGTGGAGTCTCGCGAGAGCGAGATACGGCGACGAGTTCTTCGTCAAGTTCATTGCTTTTTTCAGCTCGACCTCCGCAGCTTCGGGTTGACCCAATTTTATACAACATTCTCCTGATTTGTGAATTAATGAAGATACATTATCCACTGTCAGCCGATCGACCAGTGACTTAAGGCGATGTGTCACACACCTTCATACCCGCCCGATCCGCGCTGTGTCGGTAACGAAAAGAGTAATTAATTTTTATCATCGACGCTGACCATTTGTGATTAAAAGCCAAAACTTACGCGAAGCGGACGTCAACTCAAGTTCATCCAAGAATTTTTCTTTTCAACGAAGCCCACATAGCACGCAATATTTTTAAATCAGTTTAGAAATATCTTCGATCATTCGAATGTTACGAAATATTTATGAAATATATGAAAATAATATTTTGAAATATTCTTTAAAAATTGTCCAATCAAACGTTTCTCAAATATCTCAGAAATATACTTAATCCTTCAACGCATCGGAAATATTTCCGAAACACAGTGATGAAAATTTTGAAACACTTTTTATTTCATGCATCATCGAAATGTTTCTGCGATTGTTTTCGTGTATATGCAAATTAGGCCTGTGAAGCAATCTTTGACATTTCCGAAACATTTCAATCTAACTTTCGTGAGCGGACAAAAAAATGTTTCCAACATTTTTTTTTTTTAATATTTCACAAATACCCTTTCATATTGATAAAATATGTTCAATATTAAAAAATAAGATTTCTAAAATCTTTCAAAAACATTTCCGTTCTATGTCAGAGATGGTCAGCATATTAAAAAAAAAAAAAAAAACAAAAAAATGCACTACGGTTTTTATCGTCGACCGAGGTATTTCGCATTCTCCCAAATGTTATTAACAATCACGCTGTATCGCCGACGAATTCACGCCCGACCAATCCCATTTTCCCTTTAGGATTAAATTCGATATACATTGGATACCGGAATTTCCGTGACGAAGTGGGCGCGAATGCGCAAAACCACCAGCCAGCAATTTCCCGATGAGATTACAAAGCGGCGGGGGTGTTCGTGAAATTAACTGCGGTCGCTCGAAATTTAGTCGTAATTCCGTATCAATTACGGAGGACAAACGTGTTGAGTCGTAAGAAAATGGAGAAAGAAAAAAAAAAAAAAAAAAAACAAATACCATATAATAAATTGTGATTACCATTTTTGTTACCGACCGCGGTAATTGACGCAAAAGAATTCTCACGCGTTTATGTGTCGAACTTCCAAAATTGACTTTTAATGGCATTGCCGTTACGTCACACCGCAACGACCGCCAGTTCACCGAACACGGTCTCAGCACACACCCGAAGCTCCAATTTACGGATATAATACTATTAATTGGAAATTACGTCCGACGAATAGTTTGCCATCGGAAATTGGCGGTTCGCCGGGTGGTTTACACGGTAGTCCGTTCATACCGAGATTATAGTATATCTCCCAATCTGGACCACTGGACATCTTCTCCGCTTCGGTGTACGCTTCGACGGCGCGCTTGTGACTTCCCAGGAGAAACCTGTGAATCAGCGAAGCATTAATGTTCTTTGTTCTCGTCGTCGCCGTCGTCGTCGCCGTCTGTTTTTTTTTTTTTTTTTTTTTTTTTTTTTTTTTTTTTTTTTTTTTTTTTTTTTTTTTTTTTTTTTTTTTTTTTTTTTTTTTTTTTTTTTTTTTTTTTTTTTTTTTTTTTTTTTTTTTTTTTTTTTTTTTTTTTTTTTTTTTTTTTTTTTTTTTTTTTTTTTTTTTTTTTTTTTTTTTTTTTTTTTTTTTTTTTTTTTTTTTTTTTTTTTTTTTTTTTTTTTTTTTTTTTTTTTTTTTTTTTTTTTTTTTTTTTTTTTTTTTTTTTTTTTTTTTTTTTTTTTTTTTTTTTTTTTTTTTTTTTTTATGAACTTACAGACTCTTTGCGATTTGCTTGACATTATTAACGTTCGTCCCATTAACGCCATAACAATTTTGAAATGAGTCCAGAGAATCTTGTATCTTCCCCTCTCGTCTCAGTATAAAACCCTGTCAAAGGAAAAGACGAGAGAAACTTCCGTGAATTATTGAGATCCATTTTGACCCGGCGGAAACTCTCTCGAGTCTCCGAACAAGTTTTGTGACTACAAAAGTTGTGTGACTATTAAAAAAAAAATAAATAAATAAATAAATAAATAAAACTTACCTTCAAGTAATTGGCGTATTCGTTGTGACCGTTAGACTTGACCAACTCCTCGTCGATAAGTGTCCTGCACGCATTGTACTCGTGACGAGTGTAGTATCTGTGCAGCAACCAGTTGCGATTTTCTATCGCCAGTATCTCCGGAACTAAGTTGCAAATGGATTGGGAAAGTAAGAGCAAGTCTCTTTATACACTGTGCGGTGGAAGGTCGATTGCCGGATTCGTCACGTGGAGAACCACGATTGTGCCGGTTCTACGTTGTTGCGCGAAAATTTTTTCTTTAGCAATGAATATCGAGTTCTCGCATGTAAGACAGATAGAATTCCATTTGGTGCTGGGATAAATCCCCCAAGTAATTTGGCGTAGATTAAACTTAAAACTAAATTAGTAGTGGTACAGAATGGGCATGGCAAACGATAAGCAGAACAAAGTAGGCAAGGTCTAACATGGCAGTAGCCAGCAGGAAAAGACCTAGGGAGTGAAAAAGAAGAAAAAAAAAAAAAAATTGGGATCTGGATATAACGTATAACGCTAGCCTAATTGCCCAGTGTTATGGATAGACAAAATGTGAAAACAGTACGGTAGTTAAGCGACCGGCGTTATTACCTTTCTTGGACCTATCCGAAGGCCTCTCGTTTCTAACAGGCTGATCCGATTGATGCGGCACACGCCCGTTGCTAAGGGCATTGTTAGCCATTGTCGCTTCGCCGAAAAACAGTGTAACTCGACACCGCGCGTCTTTTCACTCTCGTGCCGTTCGATACTGAAGCGTACGGCCTATAGACGAGGACTCCCTGTCGAACTCTATTGTTCCATCATTGTTGTGATGCCTGTTACTCGGGCAACAGCAACTTAACTAAAGCGGTTGTCACACCGAATCTGCGAAAGCAGCACGCACATACATTTTTGAGTTTGTTTACTCAGTTCTCAAGAAAAAACTGTAATCCATTTTTTTTTTTTTTTTTAGGTTCCTCAACATTTTTAACCGAACGTGTAAATGATCAGCCTTTTCATGCAGTTTAGTAAACTCGGTTAATTCGGCTGTCCTGTGAACAGTTTAACACCATTGAAAAAAAAAAAAGCAATGCATTGCCCTTCTTGTCCCCGCTGAAAGATACAGTAAGAAAGAAACATAATAGACAATTTAAATGTATATATTTTTCGGGATATCTTAACAGTGTGATCGACTCCTGTAAATGACGTTGACAATTGCAGTCTCGATGTTTAGTTGTACCACCCGATAAGTAGCCGGTGTGGAGCGGAGGCGCCTCTTGCGTCAGACCTATCAGTTAGAAAACGTCATCCGCACTCTCCTTGTCCACCGCACACACACGCACACACGCTGCAATCTGTAATCCTGTACAGTTCAACATGGCGACCGACAATTGTAGAGGTGCCGTAAAACTTATGGGTTTTTGAGATATCGATGAAATTACGAGCTTCACGGGTCCAACAAGAGTGCACGGTGTTGTCAAGTCAACGCGGAACGAGCACCCCAAAGGATATTTATGTTCGCGCAGCTGTTTGTTCCTGGCGATTATTTCAAGATGTAGACTCTCGACGTCCAACGTGATTTTTTTTTTATCATGACACGATTCGACTCTTATCGCTTAGGTGAGCTGCTGTTTCTTTTTCTCTTCTGTTATTTTTTGCCCTCCCATTCCAGTTACGCCCCAACGTCCAGTCTCGAAACTAGACGACAAACCGGCTTTGCACGTCAATGATTTCGATCTTTTTTTCATATATATTTTTTTTCTCATTCGCACGTATCGCTCGCCTGCCACTTAATTCCACCTGTTACCATCCGCGTATCAGGTTTTCATGCTTGGCCCGCGAAACTAAATTATTACTCGTCTTTACCGCCTACGAGTCATTAAGATGAATTTCTCACCTCTGCGTCTTTTAATTTTTACCGATGTCATTTTTTTGTTCCATTTTTTTTTGTAATAGGTTCTACTTATTCCTTACCCTAAAAACACTGCACATGGATTTGTTGCATCTCATTTCAACTACCTGCATTGAAAAGACTGAGACAAAGACGATTAGATGACAAGAATGTACGCAGCGTTCCAAGATCGACATGCTAAATCTTGCTTTACGATCGGATAAATATGTATATATGTAATTTTTTCACTATCAGACTTGTAATCGGAGGACGATCTTTGATTATTTCAGATGTGATGCCATAAAGAAAAGGCGAACAAACATATATTATCGGGCAGATGAGTTGTTCCGTAGAATTACGGCAACGCCGACAACCAGGGATGACGGAGGATCCCCACAGATTGGCGGCGATGATGAACAAATCCCAGAGACTCGTACTGGGTCTCTTGGTTCTTTTGTTAGTTGATATCATTTGGGTTTCCAGTTCCGAGCTTACCAAGGTATTTTGACGAAACGCTGAACGTAATAAAGAATTTATCGTTGGAAAATTGATTAGTGTTAAGATGTAAAATTTTTTGTTTTAGTACATATACAGGGAGGCAAAATTTGAGAAGCCATTTTTCAGCACATACATCAAGACTTCAATGTTCACGCTGTATCTCTTAGGGCTCTGTTTTTGGCCCCCATGGAGAGATCAGTGCAACAAACCAGCAACTTATATGGTAAACTTATCGTTTACCGATAGACGACGATGATACTAATAATACTCTGTGCGGAGGAAAATAATCGTAAAGATTTAACTTCAGTTTATAGATCCCAATGTCGAGGACGATAATTTTTACGCGGAAGCAAACACGAGTCTGGTAAGCTCTTGGAGGAGTTGATAACAGGGTGGCCACTGTCAGGAAAACCTGGAAAATCTGGAAATCTCAGGGAATTTTTTAAGTGTCAGGGTAATCCGGGGAATGTCAGAGAATTAAATATTAGTCAGAGAAAATACGAAATATCAAATCGAAAAAAAAGATTTTAGACGAACTTTTTTTTTTGCGTACCGATAAAAAATTATCGGCAGACATTTCTTCTTTTTTTTCAAGGTACAGAAAAAAACGTAAATTGAAATCACGATTACAAATTCAGTGTAACTATTAATAATCGGCGATTTTAACCGCCGTTGAATCGTGCGAATATAGATAAATTCGCTCAGGCACTCGAGTTTAAAGAACTCGTAAAAAATGCAAAACAAGAAGAAGCTCTTCTCAATGAAAAAAATTACGGCGTTGAAGGAAACAAAATAATTCTTATGCTATTTTGTTTATTCCTTCCAAAGATATAATTTAATAAAAAAATATCAAAGAATAAATCAAAATAAACATATGTAATGTTCCTACCGTGTTACTTGTTTCACAATTCTGAATAGTTTGTCCGGAAAATTTTCGAAAATATCAGGGAAATGTCAGAGAATTTTTTTCGTCCCATTTAGCGGCCACCCTGTGATAATTATATATAATCGTTAATTCTTCTTTATATATCTGTTCCAGAGTGATCCGACATTCGTTCCGATAAAAACCCCCGATCACTGCGATCGATCGTCAGGCACGGAGAGTGATGACTCTTCCATTAGAGCTGTGAGATTTAGCAAACTAGCCGAGGTTCGACACATGTCGGAGAGCGACGCGACGGAAGCTTTGCTAGCGAGACTTAGTTACCAAGCTAGTGTTAGAGCCGGTGAACACGCGAGACGCCAAGCTCATAAATTTTCTGTACAGAAAGTTGCGAAAATCGCTCTTATGTTTTGTCTTCTAGTAAGTAACGACAAACTTTAGTGGAGCTTGGTACATCTGTTTGTTCCTAATTATTTAGTTACTAGGTAGAAACGTAGTTTATTGAAAATTTGTCTTCCAGTGGTTTATGGCAAATTACACTTACCAAATTTCACTGGTGGAAACTGAGGCGGGGGTCGTGACGGTATTATCGTCTACGTCTAGTTTGTTCACGTTGTTTCTTGCCGCTTTCTTCCCAAGCAACGGCGGAGATAAATTTACCTTGTCTAAGTTAGTCGCTGTATCAGTTAGCATATTCGGACTGGTGAGTTTAGTCGAAAAAAATACGTGGCTCGGTAATGAGTAAAATTCATTTTACCAAAATTCTATTCGAAAAAAATGTCCGAAGAGAAATTTGGAAAAAATGTATTTTGCTCATCCCTGATTAGTTCTTATAGTCTCGACGGTAGCGATTTATTTATTTGCCCGTCCTCGCAGTGAATCATTATATCGTTGTCATTGCAGGTATTAGTGGGTCTTTCTGATTTAACGGTTGAGACGAGTAGAATACCGACAGGCATAATACTTGCACTAGTCAGCGCATTTTTCTATGCAGCTTATATAGTATTCCTGAAGAGAAAAGTAGATCACGAGGACAAGATGGATATACCGATGTTCTTCGGTTTCGTCGGACTCTTTAATCTGACGATGCTCTGGCCATTATTCTTTATACTGCATTACGGGCACTGGGAAGAGTTCGAATGGCCCAACACCCATCAATGGACTTTCCTGATAATAAACGGGCTCATCGGAACAGTATTGAGCGAAGTTCTCTGGCTTTGGTGAGCCGCGAGCCACGTTTTCATTTATAAGTTATTGAGCCATTCTGATATTTGTTTACCGGTTTATTACTCATAGGGGATGTTTTCTAACATCGTCACTCATAGCAACGCTGGCTGTGAGTTTGTCGATGCCAATGTCAATGATGGCGGATGTCCTGCTAAAAAAAGTAGAGTACCCATGCATATTTTATCTCGGTACGGTGCCGATGCTTCTGGCATTTCTGACAGTGTCGCTTCTCTCACACTACGACAATTGGGATCCCGTTATGGATGTTGTCAAGGGGCTTTATACATGGATTTTCCGTAGAGGCCGAAATGCGAGGTAAACATTTACTCGCATCCTATTAGTCGATTGGCTGAATGCTTATGACTATGTAACACATCGAAACAAGTACATAAACGACAATTGTTTTCAGAATGCCCGATCTAGAAGCTGAACAAACGCAATCGCTTATCGGCATAAACAGCGAAGACCACGAAGCTTAAATGACAATAATCTCACTGTTAACACATGGTTAATTTAATTCGGTGGTGATGAAGAAACGACGACAAACGGAAATTGCAGTTCGAAAACAAACGACATTGCTTATCGAGCTCAATATCTCGATAATCGTTTTATTTTCGCAATTTCATTCCGTCCCCAAACTATTATGATCGATAAACAGAAAAATCCCGCCATACTGCCAAAAGCGAAGAGAATTACATTTTCTTTTTTTTCTATTTTTTTTTTTTTTTTCATTCGACGCGAAAATTGCTGGTACTCTACATTGATGAGTGTGCGGAGATACCGTAGTGCTTTCTTGAATATCATCTTGCACCGATGGGCTGCTGTGCGGAGGTGTAATGAAATTACACACATATTTCCGGTGACCGTGATTGTTAAAGGACATACATATCGGAAAGAAGATAATATATAAGAAAAGAAATATCGGTATTAAGGGGGGAGCATATTGTGTTTGTAGCTTGGAATTAATAATTTTTTATTTACAAACGCAATTCCGGCTGAATTACGTAGGCGTGAGTTTAATTTTTCATCCTATAGCTATTCTATTCTTTACGCAAATTGAATTAAAAAGAAAAATATCGAAATATTAATGCACTGCCGACATAGTAGTTTACGAATCGTTGTCTCAGATCTCGAATATCGATCTTTTTCTACGGTATAGATGAGAATCTTCCAACATGAATTGGCAAAAGTTGCGCAACAAGTTATGTTTTCTGTTCGATATTAAACAATATATATTTTTATTTTATTTTCGTTACACAAATTGTGAAAATATATTTCGGAGATTTTTTTTGTTAAAATTCGCACTTGGCCGAAAGATAAGATTGGTTAGTTATGTTTATAAAGGCACTCCGGTATTATTCGATACTCGAAGGAACTTTTCTTTGCCACACAGCTTACTCAAAAAAAAAGTAGCTGAAACATTGAAAAAAGAAAAAAAAAACATTTACCGCGTCGAATTAGCACAGCACAGTCTCGAAAGAATTTATCGAAAAAATATTGCTTTGATTTGCACGAACGGATGAGCGTGATGCCCGGACACATTCGTACTTAACGGGTTTGCGCGCTTGAGAATGCTAATTGAACGTGTACCCGTAGGTTTAAAACAGTATCAGTGAGATAATTCTATATTCTTTTTTGTTTTGTTTTCTTTTACCAAGTACTATTAAATACAATTAAATGAAGAAAACGAGGTAGCACTTTTGACCAAATCAAAGTTGTCCTTTGAAGAAACTGATAAATTTCAATATTGCGTATATAATCGACACTATAATCGACACCGCGTACACCGTTCGGGCACTGGACGTTTATGGATAAATATATTTTGAAAGATATATATATATATATATATATTTAAATATATATATGTATAATTTTTTTTGTTCATCGATGTCGCAATTTTTTCACAAAACTGACTGCGGATGTTGCAAATTTGAAAAACCGCTTCGAGTCGTGAAAAAAAAAAATCTAGTCAACAGAGAAAAATGTTTTTTATACTGCGAACATTCCTCAATCGCATCCGCTAGGGAGATGTATTTTTCTATGAAACAATTGGATAATCTATTGCCGAGAAGAAAAAAAAGTAAATACAAACAAATCGCCTATGACTTTTTTTGCCATACAGATGTGTTTTTTGTTCTTTTACTTCTGTAATTTGAGTTGTTGACTTCCCGAAACTCGATGAGTTACGCGCACAAAATATTGTATTGATTTTTATCGTGAGTTTTTTTGTTTTTCAGTCTCCGTTAATTCGTTATTATTGATAAACACTCCAACGACGCATCTTTCATAAGGTCCGGAAACAATTATGAATTTATGAAATCGAATTCATTTTTTTTTTTTTTTTACTATATCCGTACATAATATTTTTCAAGGTCGCGATGCTTCATGTTGTGATATATGAAATATGGTGCGCAAAACAATAGATTAAGATTTGAAAAAAAAAAAAAAAAAAAAGTTAAAAGCCAACTACCAGAATATCGTTTTAGACCTTAGTTGACTGTTCCTATATGCAATATTCCTGTATATTTATTGTAAATAAATTATACCGTACCGTTAAGAATAGAGTTATATACACATTATGTAAAAATATATGGAGGATAATAAAAAAAAAAAATAACAATAAAAAATTATTGAGAAATTATGAGAAAAATTTGCACTGGGGTATGAGATTTATTGTGAGACTTAATAATTTTCTCGAAGAAAGTATCCGATGCATTTTAGTGAATGAAAATAAAAATATAAAATAGAAATCCGATATCTCAGGGCACACGAACAACGAACAAGAATCTCGTTTCTGAATAGTCGTGTGTTCCAGTTGATAAAGAACGCCTCACAGACAGAAACGAACGAATTAAGGAAGACCCGATAGAAGTTAACAAAATATTGGAGCACCCCGTGTATTCTCGATATCGAATATAACAGTTCGGTAACCATGATGACGTTGGTTATGTATCATGTATAAAAAAAAATTCATTATCCTAAACGCGAATCCATTCCGTCCAATGATATTATTTCGAGTATGACTGGCCGATGAGACCCGGCTACAAAACCCCGAATTCGTGTTGGCACAATATTCCTTCCGTTAAATGCCACGTCTCTCTTAAAGTTTGGTCGGCACCAAGAACATCGACAAAAAAAAAAAAAAAAAAGAAAAGAAAAAGAAAACTCGAGTAAATCATCGAAATGTGCGATTCTTTCGACATGGCATGTCACGACGCTTCGAGCGCCCTGCAATTAAATATTGAAGGTGAGTAAAAAATAAATAATTCGCGAAGATATCAAAGATCAACTTTACGAAACGTTTTTTTTTTTTTTTTTCTCTCGCTTGCAGTGAATAGTGAAAATTTGTTGCCGAATTCGCAGAGGTACAACGTTGGCTCCTTGCGGTAATAATCGCCGAGGCATCAATCATATTTTAATTTTTTTTGACAGTGCGTTTTTTTTTTTTTTAATTTCCAAATTTCATCTCAGTTAACATAAACTTCGATTCAGGCTTCCCGCCGATCCATCGTGGCCGAAAATACCCCAACGCAGGCTGGCCGATGACCTGGGCGAAATAATCGAGCCGCCATGCGTGGTCACTTTGACCGGTGCTCCGAAAAAAAGTCGCACGACCGTGCGATCATCCCATTCTCATCAGTACGGCTTTTTTTTTTTCTTTCAATCCTCAATTCGTCAAGAGAATACTTGACCCTTGAGTCCTTCAGAACAATGACAAAAATACATATTTTGAATATTCCGCATACCATGGAAATATTTCATCAATACTAAACAATATTTGTCTAATGTTTCAAAAATATTTGGAACCTATTTTGTTGTTCGCTTACATTGAAACGTTTTTTTAAACATTTCAGCGAAATGTGATAGATCGCATCACCAATCCAAATTGCACACACACCCGCATAAACACGGAACATTAGTAGGAATATTCCAGTGATTCATCAAATATTTGAAATATTTGAAATATTCCAAATATTAAATATTAAATAATATAAAATATTATTATTATTATTATTATTATTATTAAATATTAAATATTAAATATTAAATATTAAATATTAAATATTAAATAATATAATAATAATACATTATTATTAAATATTAATAATATTAAATAATAATATTTCAAATATTTCAGAAACGTTTCGTTGGAATATTATGGCAGAATATTTCAAAATATTATTTTTTAATATATTTCAGAAAAATTTCGTACGATTCGAAAGATTAAAACTGTTTCTACAATGACATCAGAATATTTTGTGCTAATTGGATTCAAAGTTCGTGGATCGCTTGACCAACCTTTTTTTTTTTTTTTTTTATCGATCAGCCCCAAACTCATGAACCTTTCTTTCTCGTCCAATAAAAAAAAATAGATCCGCCAAACTGCCCTTTTCAAGAGATCAAGTAACAGGATCAATTAACAACACGTATCAACAAAAGATACCGATGCCGAGTCATCCTATGAAAAGGCGACCGGGATGTGCCGATCCACGTTTCAAACGGTAAAAGCAAAAAGCATCTTTGTTTTCGATTTCGACACACGAATGATCTTCATTTTCGGGTCAGTGTGACGACGGTCAAGAGTCAAATGACGCCGAGCGAGCCATCCGACCGAGATCGCGACAATCACACGGAGCAGAGTCGTTCCGCGCTCGTTATTCTAAATCAGACGCAATGCGCCACGGAGAATGTCACAAAAATCGTTCCAGAAAAGGACACGGATCCGTAAGAATATCTCTCGATAAAATTATCCCATTTTACTCTTCAACGTTTTTTTATCGTTTTTTTTTTTTCCGACCGATCGATCGTCCAATTCGCAAAGAAAAAGAATCGATATATTCGCTGTAAGATCAAGGTTACACCGTAAACAGTTAAAAAAAAAAAAAAAAAAAAAAATGTATACTTTTTACAACAACTTATTATCCGCAAAGGTTCACAATTTTTGATTTGTTAATTTTTCGATTCCACCATCAGATTCTAGTTTCACAAACTAAAGTACAAACTAAAATTGTCAATGACACGGGAAATGAAATGACGGGTTTTTCACATTCAAACCTTGACAAACGATTTCGTCAATTATTTAACGAAACTTCCGAAATGATACTACGAAAATTACGAAAATTATATTCCGATTTTACGAAATTATTATTTTTTTTTTTACTACACAGCAATCGGATGATCGGTTGTTAGGATATAAAAAATCCAATGTTATATTTCGCAAAACGATAATGTATATTGTAGACCGAAGGTAACGCAGCAAGAAGCCGTAAAACCGGGTGAAATCAGAGAAATGGACAGTGTGGGAGTTCAAACAGTACCGACCGAAGTTCAAACAATCTCAAGCGATGACGACACGAAAAAGGACTCCGGAGATATTGGTGTGCCGAAGGAACACGAAGAGCAAAAGAAGATTCTCGACGATAGCAAAGTATCGCGCGGAGAAAACTTTGATGGTGTGGCAAAAGACTTTTCCGAGCTTCCCGAGGACGAGAAATCAACGACGTATATCGCGGATGCTCGGAAAGCGAAGAAAATCAATAGCTCGAAGGAAGGAGATTCTCATCACAATTTAACGATCGGTCCAAACAGTCACATCAGCCTCAAACCTGAAACCGCATGCTTGCAATATTGTCAGGTAATGCATTTCCCTTACAATATTTTGATCGATGAGTCGTTCATGAATCACGAGTCAAAAATACATTTTGAACCCTCGCGTTCCTCCCAACCCAAAAACCAACCCAAAAACCAACCCAAAAACCAACCGTCGATTGGTGCGCCAAACCAACCATATTATTCCAACGTCCCGAAGATTGATTTTGGGTTGTTTCGTCAAATCCGACCATCAGCCAACTATTCTTTCGACAGAGTAAAGGTTGACTCACGGTTGGATATTATAGACCAACTCTATCTTCGACTTTCAGTCGAGAATAGTAGTGGTTGACTTGTGGTTGATTTTTTTTCAAAACCAACCGTAAACCAACCGTTGGCTAGGTCGTTGCCCGAAATAGTTGGTTTATGGTTGGTCACGAAAAAAACCCACCACAAATCGACCATCACTGTAGTCATCTGAAAGTCGGAATGAGGGTCGTTTTATAATAACCAACCATGAACCAACTATTTACGCTGTCGGAAAATTGTTGGTTCCGAAGAAACCAACCAAAAATCAACCAACCGTAAACCAATAGTTGGCTAGGTCGTTGCCCGAAATAGTTGGTTTATGGTTGGTCTCGAAAAAAACCAACCACAAATAGATCATCACCGTAGTCATCTGAAAGTCGGAATAAGGGTCGTTTTATAATAACCAACCATGAACCAACTATTTACGCTGTCGGAAAATTGTTGGTTTCGAAAAAACCAGCCAAAAATCAACCAACCGTAAACCAACAGTTGGCTAGGTCGTTGCCAGAAATAGTTGGTTTATGGTTGGTCTCGAAAAAAACCCACCACAAATCGACCATCACTATAGTCATCTGAAAGTCGGAATGAGGGTCGTTTTATAATAACCAACCATGAACCAACTATTTACGCAGTCGGAAAATTGTTGGTTTCGAAAGAACCAACCAAAAATCAACCTTCGGGCGATTGGAATAATGGTTGGTTTGGCGCACCAATCGCCGGTTGGTTTGTGGTTGGTTATAGAAAAATCGTCCAAATTCCAACCATTATTTACGGTTGGGTGGTCCGCGAGGGAAAGGTCCCTAAAATGTTGGTAAAAATCCAAATCGTTATCATTCAATTACGCAAACTACAAGAATTTGCTTTTAACCCGAAAACTTTAGCACCATTAAAAACAATTGTTCACAATTTTAATTACCGTCCGAGCATGTCTGCCATATTTCAATGAACAAAACGAAAGGAAAACAAATCTATTTCGTCAGGGCAACGCTGGACAATTCTTTCTCGTAGTGGAAAACAAGGCTCAAACACCGTCTCTCAGTGCGATACAAATCGACACGTCGCCGGTATCGCCTTGCCAATACACGACCCAATGTTACAACGTTCAAGTCCCGGTCCTGAGCTACCAAAATCTTCCCCTGCAAATATCGACCCAGACACCGGCAAAGGTCGATATCCCTTCGCAGTTGTCGCTCTCACCGCTGCTGACAATACCGTCGTCACCGTTCCCGAAAAACTCCGCCAATATTCCCGCAGAAGTGGCCAACGTCAATTTTTCGACCGTATCCGAAGAGCCCGATTTCACACGGCTGAAGCAACAACACTCGCTGCAGATCATCGGCCAAGTCAGAGAGAACGTGACGACTTCGTTGGCTCCCGAAAAATCGGAGACGCATCCTCAACAAGCGGAAGAAACAATGTCGAACGAGTCGAGGACCGACAACGGATACTTGGAGAAGTATGAAAAAAATAAAAATCCCATAGGTTCTGACGTCGAGGCCGAACGGAGGAGAAAGGCTTTGGGAACACCGCCGATCAAGCTTGAGCGAAAGCACGACGAGAATCGAAAATACGACGATCTTCGAATCGACGCCGATCGAGTGACGCAAAGTTTCGATAAATCGGTTCTTTCGGACACTACCGATTCGGAGCTGTACGGCGTCAAGACAACCGAAACCAAGAGAAACCGTAACCATCGCGACGCGAAGGGAACAAGCGGTTCTGGTTCGGATTGCGACGATTGCTTTCAGGAACGATCGAAGATCGGTAGCGGCGATCTCGCGCAATCGAAGACAAAGCGACGAAAGGAGATTTGCTGCCCGATCGCGATAAGCAAAGACGTCGTTTATTCGAGAAATTACGAGACTCGCTGTCTTCGGACTCGAGTGACGTCGATCGACGATCGAGAATCGTCGAAGCCTCGAGCGGACGGCAAACGATTTTCCGGCTCGCAGCGTAAAATGAAATCGGAGCAGAATTTGGCGCGTTCTTTGCCGTACGGTGAGAAAGATTACAAAAATATTTCCGATCCGCACATAACGGGCCGTGAAACTTGCGGTGATAAGGACGCGCTTCCTTGCCGATCGAGCTACGGCAATGCGAGACGCAAGCGGGAAAATCGGTTCACCGAAGAGATCGTCGACGAGATCTGCGAAACATCATGCAATCGGCAAAAAACAGAAGTAACGACCGAAGTCGATTCGGACGCTCAGAACTTTGCCGATTTCTGCGATACCGACAGAACCGATCTTTCGAATATCGAGGAAACGAAAAATACCGGCGACCCTCTGACGCCCGATAAGCCGACCGTTTTACCGGTAAAAACTCAGCAACTGTTGAACAAGAGTTACATGGAGTATTACGACAAACTGAGATCGCGATGTATCGAGAAGGATGAGAGCGCTCAGCAGCGTTACGTGTGCCAAATGGCTATGGGAGCGCCACAACTTAAAAAACGAAGAGCCAATATGCACGGAGAAATTCGGAAAATTGACGAACGAAAGGAATCGTCGCCAGGAATTTTGACGCTGGAGAAACTATCAGCCTTGTCGAATATAATTAATCGAAATTTGTGAGTCAATGGGATCGGTGAAAGATCGATAGCGGCGAAACTCAGCAGGCTACGCATAAATTAACCCTTCACGCACTGAATCCTTGGTCAATTTGGACTTAGAATTTGCCAAGCGCAACCTCAAAGTCCTAAAGAAAAATCTGTGTTGGTTTTTCGATAACGCAGACGAAAATTTATCACGAATATCCGTATCGTTTTCTTGTGCTTAAAAGAACGCACGGTAGTTTGCGATCGGCAAAAGGTCGTCGGTACTTAAAGAGTTAATAACGGGTTAATGACATAAGTAACGACTTAGTCCTGTTGTGATTTTGGACTTTGATATCGGGAATAATCAGCTGACGAGAAATCGGCCAAGGAAAAAGCTTGATTGTTGTAAAGTGTAATCTGCTGATTTTGGCGACCGCGAAGTGTTGCTGACAAGCTCATTCGAAGAAGTATCTCGACTGTGGTTCATACCTAATTTAAAAAAAAAAAAATTAAAAAATGCAGAAATCCGGCCGAAAAAAATTCTAACGATACGACGCAGACGCGGCAGTTGTATGTAAACGAAAATATGAGATCGTCATCCGATCCGACGGCCGGTACGCAAAGCGCCGTTCTTAAGGGGCTCATTGCCGGAGATTCCGCTGATCTGTACGACAGCTCCCTGGCGTCCACGACGATGATCGAGAAAGTGAAACGCAAGCGAGAAAAGCCTGTCGAGAGGAGACTTTTGAAACTGAAAACCATCGGTGAGGATCCGATTGGCATGCCAGATTACTCGCGTCATCGTTGGTATGAAAGAGCGGGGCAAAATGGGACAGTGGGGCAAAACGGGACAGTGCGGTAAAACTCAGTTTTCCAATAATTTTTGGATACCCCACTTTGTCCGAATGATACATCCGAATTTTCAACTCCATTTTGCCCCACTTACCTACCAACACCGCCGCCATCACAAAGTTATTGGAGAATTGCGTTTTGCCTCACTATTCCGTTTCGCCCCACTGTTCCATTTTGCCACGCTCTCCCCTACGACTATTCGCGAGCGACTCGAGTAGCGTCAAGAGTGTTAATCGTCAAAATTTCCATTGCGCAGCATTCTTCGGCTTCATGATGTACGCCATGTTAGTGCTGCTGCCGATGATGTACAATTACTTTTTGTACGACGAGTACGATGACTACGAGGACTTGTCGTACATCGAGCTCATGCTGGAATACGTTGTGTCGTCGTTCAGAGAAGCGTTCGGCGGACTTTTCGACGCGATCAACGAACTCTTTTTCCGACCGGTAAGACTCGATTGAGATCACTATAGTAATTCGAAAAATCTATCCATTTCGCAAAACTCTAAATTACTGATCGAACACGAAAAAAAAAAAAAAAAATCGACTATTTGCAAAAATGTTACCACCATCGCTCACCGAACTCTCTGCAGTTCTTTATGATTTTCAGCGTACCTGTAGGAAATGTAACAACGCTGCTTAAACGCTCAATGTCGACTGTTATCCTTTTCTGATACCGATATATATATATATTTTACATTTTATTGTTTTCAATTTATAGATCTTGTGTGGCTTTTGTGCCGATTTTTATATACGTCACCAATTTGTGTGTACACTTTTTTCATAAATACTTTTCACCTCAAATGTCGTAGTTTGAATCGATGAAAAAAAAAAGAATTAATTTCTCGATACTCTACGCAAATTATTGAGGAATCGTGAAGTTTTTATCCAAAAAAATTGGGCAAGCCAGAAGCGAAACCTCCGGGCGAACCGTAACTCGATGCTCCGAACGATTGCGCTCCGTACGGACTGCCGTACGAATTCAACGAGGATTGCGGAATAGATTGGGGCAGATAGACTCCCGGATTTACTAGCGGAGAAAATCCTCCACTTTGGGCACCTCCGAAAGCTCCGGCCGATAGTAGCGGTGGTGTGTAAGAATTTCCACCGGAATTCTGATACTGACGGTAGTCCTCGCTCTCCAGTGGCCTCGCCCAGCCAATGCCCAGTAGATCGCTCACGAAAAGTACTCCCTAAAATTGGCAATAACGAAAATTCCTGGTATAAAACTGACGCTTAAGGGTAACCTCAGTTAGGGTAATTGCGAGTCATGCCCTCACGGACTCAGCCACCGACCAAACGACCGGAAAAACTACAATGGCTTATCGTCAAAACGTGACTGACCAAACCACTGTGAAAATCACACTTAAACAAATGTTTTAAATTAATGTAGCGGATTGGAAGTTTTTAATGCGAAAACTGGTACATCAAATTTAATGTACAAAACATGAATGGACTTCTGCAATGAAATTTAATGTAAGTTATCTGAATTAAAGCATTTTTTTTTAGTAAAATTGAAGTAAACGATTTCTAAAGTTTTTAATATACTGTATGTTAATTCTTCATCACAATTGCACATGAACCGGTGTTTAATACACCGGTTTGTGGATGAAAACTTCCAGCACCAGTACATGAAGTTTCTTACGAATTTTTTTACAATGCAACCAACGTGATTTTTCATGGTGGCCGAATCAGCTAGGGTATGAACAATCTGGTCAAATAGCCAAGGGCAACGCGTCTGTCTATTTTTTTCTTTTTTTTGCGATCCCACTAGCTTCGAAACCTGGTGAAGATGTTTTTCATATAAAAAAAAACCATAGCCATATCACCCCGCATTGCACTGTAAAGAAAAAAAATTGTAAATTTAATTTACGGGAAATTGAAATTTCCTTACATTATTAACATTAATTGAACATTAATGTACTTTTACTGTAAAATTACAATATGAGATCTTAAGATTACAAATCTTTCGCCTGAAATTTACAAAAATTTCCATCGAATATACTAATTTTACTGTAAAATTGCAACGCATATGTATTTGAAATTTCAGAAGCAGTTTATGTTAAAAAGCTTTCAATACTGTTCAGTAATTTTCAAACAAATTTTTTTTTACACTGTACCCTATAACGAAATTCCACTTACCATTGCAATGACTGTGGTGAACAGCATGATCCAACGTCACGAAAAAGGAACTCGCAATTTAACTCTAAAGAGCCGGTGCTCTTGGACTTGGTGCGCTTGATCTGAGAGAAGTACGTGAAATCTTGCACCCGAGCTTTAAGCGATATCCTATTTCGCTCATTTGCCTCTTTCATTGCATGCTTACAGCACGGCGATTGCTGGCCATAAACTACCGCGCAAACGATTACTCAATCGGGACGCGTTTGACGAATGCTAATGGCATTAAACGTTATGTTTAATGTGTTGTGGAGTTTCAGTTTCTCCGTAGGCGCTGAAGCTTCGCAGTGTCGTCGATTAATTCCACTCGGGTTTGTACATTCAAAGGCTCGCACAGTAACCAATCGGATTCGATAGGCGTACCTATCGCTGTTGACGCCTGGTTGGACTTAACAAAGAAATTATGAGCTTCGAGTGAGTACAAATTTAACCTAAAACCACATAGTTGCCATGGAATTTATGAAACTTGCAAACGTGTATTTTATATTTCGCTGACGTTGGGCCATATTCATTTATACATTTATAGCAATTAATCGATTGCCAATCGATCGTTTTCATTGGAGCACTAATCACCACCAAACGACCACCAATCGATTACTGCAGGCTAAACATTTCTACGATTGAGGTAGTACTAGCGGACAGCCTGAGCCCACGCTAGTTCAGAGAGAATTGTGAATACTTCTCGATGGGATGAAAATCTGAAAAAATCAAGCACACGGAAGGTACTGAAAAGATTGATTTTGCATAATAACAATTCCATAACATTTTGGAATTATTTGTATTTGTTAATGACATTTTGGAATTATTATTATGCAAAATCAATCTTTTCAGCACCGTCCATATGGTAGATTTTTTTGTCAGATTTTTATCCCATCGAGAAGTGTTCGCAATTCCTCTCTCAATTCTCTCTAGACTCACGTGGGCTCAGGCTGTCTGAAATATCGCGGTCGGTAATGAAAACTGCAATCAACTTTTCTCACGAGTGTTTATTTTTTTGAGGTAAAGCAAATTCGAGCTGGATGCGCACGGTAATTTCGCATCCGGCGCGAATTAATTTTGTTCTCAAAAAAATTAGTATCACTGACTAAAGTTAATTTGAAAATTGCAACTATCTCTCCAGCACGCACAGCTGTTTCACTTTCCCTTAACGTTGCAGGGCTAACTTTATACAACGTTGGGAACACAAAACTTAACTTACCAATCGTAAATTACGAAAAACTAACCGGTAACTTTACCAGTAACCAACGTCACGACTTTGCGATGCTCCGCTCAACTGACCTTATTTTGGTCCTTAAGAAACTGCTGGTTTTTTTAATCTACTGATTAAAATGTAATCCGAATCACTTGGCGATCACAAAAAAGCTCCTAGAAAATTCCATTAGCGGATAGCCTTCGCGAGCATGAACGACTGAGCAGAGACATCTGGCGCCGAAAATCCGGAGCGAACGATTGTCTACATAGGCAACACGCGCACGTTTCTTTCGGTCATTTCGTCTGGCAGATTCACGAGTGTCGTGTCGCATTTCTGTCGAAACGGTATCTCCTCCACGTGTTGTCTTTCGAAATTGCGAAGGTTCGAATATATTCGAAAGTCCCGGTGATCGTCAGTCATTTTTTTTTCCCTCGATCTGCGCAATAATCGAAATCACGTGCGAACGATCGTGTTTTAAATATCGCCAAGCGAACTCAGCGATTGTGGGAGGTCGGCAAAAACCCAAGGAAATATATCTCCATCATCGACGGTAATGGCAGACTATGTTATCGGTGATACCAAACCGGCGGATTTTCCGATGCCGGAGGATGGACTGTCGGCGTCGCAGTTGTTCGCAAACGGCGAGGGATTGACTTACAATGACTTTATTATTCTGCCCGGCTACATCGACTTTCAAGCTGAGGAGGTCGAACTCGTTTCGTCCCTCACGAGAAAGATCACCCTCAAGACACCGCTCGTATCGTCCCCGATGGACACCGTTACCGAGTCCGACATGGCCATCGCTATGGCACTGTGCGGCGGTATCGGAATAATTCATCACAACTGCTCACCCGAATATCAAGCCAACGAAGTTCACAAGGTCAGTAAAAGAAAAAAAAATATTTTCGAACAACTTGCCGATATTTCTTGTTTTCAACCATCCCGGAATCGTCCAAATTTGTGCATTTTTTTTTTAACAACGAAAACGTTAAACTCCCTTCAAAGTCAGCCTCGACACCGGTCAAAAGCGGGACGAACAAGAATCATAAACGGCTTCGTTTATCGATATAATGTACGTTCGTTTCCCGAGTCAGCTGACGAACGAATGGAGCTTCTTATTGGCTGGGGGAGAGGGGGAGGGGGCACTTGTTGACAGACACGGCATTCGTTAGTTAGAAATTTAAAAAACTCTCCTCCTCTTTTTTTAAACAGCAGTAAAAAAATAATTTAGTTATATCTTTAAAAAGTGAATATTTATTTTTGTTAAATTATCTACGAGTTTTCTTTAGTAGAATCTACATGAATTTTATGTAACTTTATTCTAGTTGTAAAGTTACATTTTTGGCTAACTTATAGCAATTTGCAGCATCGAAGAAGTGTGCGTTATCATGTCAAACGCCACGTTGCTTTTCAAAAGCTTGATCCCTCATCGATGATGTTGTCAATCGGTCGATAGGAGATTCTTCCGATAAATCAAAGATACTTAGAATTTTATGAGGGATACAAAAATTCAATTTTCTTTTCAATTTTTTTATGTACGTAAATAAAAAAATTTTCTCTGGGTCAGGAACGCTGTTGCAAACAACAGCTCGTAAGAGACATTGTATGATTATTTTTTTTATTGGAATTCTTTTTTTGTTTCAGGTAAAAAAATACAAGCATGGCTTCATCAGAGATCCGGTCGTCCTGTCGCCGAATCACACGGTGAGCGACGTGATAAACGTTAAATCGGAGCACGGTTTCTGCGGCGTGCCGATAACCGAGAACGGCAAGATAGGGGGCAAGTTGGTCGGCATAGTAACCTCGAGAGACATAGATTTTCTCGAGGATTCGAAGAATCAACAGAACTTGAAGCTAGACAACGTGATGACCCGATTGGAGAATCTCATAACGGCAAAATCGGGCGTTACGCTCCAGGAGGCGAATTCGATACTGGAGAAATCGAAGAAGGGCAAACTGCCGATCGTGAACGACAAGGGTGAACTCGTGTCGCTGATGGCGCGAACGGATCTGAAGAAGAATCGCAGTTACCCGATAGCGAGCAAGGACGAGAACAAGCAGCTGCTCGTGGGGGCGGCGATTGGCACGAGAAACGGGGACAAGCACAGATTGCAACTGTTGGCGGCCGCCGGAGTGGACGTCGTCGTGCTCGATTCCTCCCAGGGAAATTCCAAGTACCAGATAGACATGATAAAGTACATAAAGAGCGAATTTCCGGAGTTGCAAGTTATCGCCGGTAACGTAGTGACGATGATGCAAGCTAAGAATCTTATAGACGCGGGCGCTGATGGTCTTCGCGTTGGTATGGGCTCCGGATCGATTTGCATAACCCAAGAGGTGATGGCCGTCGGAAGACCCCAAGCAACGGCCGTGTACAAGGTTTCCGAGTACGCGAGACGATTCGGAGTGCCGGTTATAGCCGACGGTGGGATACAATCGATCGGTCACATAATAAAGGGCATAAGTCTGGGGGCCAGCGCGGTAATGATGGGATCTCTTCTCGCTGGAACTTCGGAGGCACCGGGCGAGTATTTCTTCAGCGACGGCGTTCGTCTGAAGAAGTATCGGGGGATGGGATCGCTCGAAGCGATGAACAGAAAGGACGCGAGGGGCTCGGCGATGGACAGATACTTTCACAACGAGATGGACAAGATGAAGGTAGCCCAGGGTGTGAGCGGCTCGATAGTCGACAAGGGTAGCGTTCTCAAATTTTTACCGTACCTTCAGTGCGGCATAAAACACGGCTGTCAGGACATCGGCGCGAAATCGGTGTCCGCCTTGAGATCTCTGATGTACAGCGGTGAATTGAAATTCGAGAGAAGAACACACTCGGCCCAGCAGGAGGGAAACGTACACAGTCTGTTCTCGTACGAGAAGAGACTCTACTGAGACGAACTTCTTGATCCTTTTTTTCGTAATTAGCGACGAAAAAAAAAAAAAAAATTGTACCTGCATTGAATTTGCATGGCCCTTATTGATGTCGAACTTAAGAGATAATTTAACTGACGTGTCCAAATGTGTGACGTATCGATTTAACTGACGGAAATACTCCGATCACAAGACGCAACGTAGAGTGAAGTTTACTTTTCTTCCATGTTTTTTTTTTCTTTTTTTTTTAAACGTTCCACATGTACTATTAATGTTTGTTAGCCGAAATGACCTTGACCCGAAATTTTCACAACACTGGACGATTAATACTACGAAGTTTTAATAAGTTGAGAGAAAAAAAAAGGAAACTGATCTGACATTTCCAATTAATATTAACTACAATTGTTTTTTGTGTGACTACCGGTCGAGATGAATGTGTCGTGCTCGATAATTACAGACAACTGTGAAAAGCCAAAAATCATGGGATCATAATATTAAAAAAAAAAAAACAAATGTGTCTGTTGTAAAAATATTTTTTATCACTACCGTGCGCTAGATCGCGCGCGGTTTACATTTTTATCACAAAAAAAATAATCAAAATGACGTCGATATATTTATAACACTGCAATCGATCGAAGCACATAATATATAACTTTTGTTACTTTCGATTATAGTTATCGTTTGTTACTGAACATTCGTAATAACATACAGTAGAACGACCTAATGAAAATCTCTCTGCCGAGAAATTGAACTCTTGATGAGATTCAAATAATTTATTTTATTTGAACGCCCGTTAGTTTTCCCAACCTGTGGTATTGCAGCGATTAATTAATTTGTTAGAACATATATGTATACAAACACATCGGTGAACCAATATATATTTTTTTCACGGATATTGCAGAATCAAATGTCTAGAATAAATTCCTACTGGACGTTGAAATTATATTTGTTTTGCTTACTTCCCCCCTCCCCCCCGTTCCATCCTCGAAGGCCGCTCAATTAATCTTGGCTGACCCACTTCCATATTGACATTGGAATATTGAAATGTCACAAGATAAACCGTGTGTTTCTTAATTCAAACATTTCTGTTACTCGCTGGATTCGAGATACATTACAGATAAAAATTATAAATATTCTCTGTAACGTCACTTCCGGTTTGAAAATCTTACTTTTAACCCGGAAATGACACTGCGCTATGAAAAGTTTGAAAAATTTCGTTGTGACGTTATTTCTGGTTTCAAAATGTCCATCTTCAACCGGATGTGACGTCATTCAGGGAAATGTCACTTCCGGTTTGGAAATCTATTTTTTAACCGGAAGCGGCGTTTTCGCGTGTGACGTCTCAATTGCATTTGGAATTCATCTCGAATGAAGCTAGCGACAGAAATTGATGAATTAAGGAACACACGAAAATGCAAGTGAAGATAAAAAAAAGTATTTTTTGTTGTTGAAAATAACGTGGTCACAATAGGATCCATGAAAACGCTTTCACATTTAAAACCTTCTCGCTCACATCGCAGTAAACGCCAAAAGTTCCATCCCTCCCTTTCTCTCACTTTTACGTGTTTCACATTGTTTTGAGAGTAATAAACAAAAAAATTCGATAGTCGCTCGAGCAGCCAAAACGCTTTCGAACGATCCGCAGAAGCTGCGAGAAGTTCAGAACTTTTGCAGCCAATATCGAAACTCACCCATTATTCGCCGGTAAATTCACGACATGGCGATAAGTGTGTGTTAACCTAAAGAAACTTCATTTCTAAAACAACTTATTTTCATCAGTGTTTATCAACAATCGGCAAATCGAACAATGGTTTTGTGTAACGTAGAATGCGTCCAAAAAATATCGCAGTACCTGGGTCTACCGCCCCGCAAGATTTACATCTCCGAAAACAACGTGAGAAACCTGTTTTTATTTGATACGCCGAACGATTTATCCGGCTGGTTGCACATTTTTTTCATTTTTTGTAGCTGGTAGCGTCCGATGCTATTATAAAAAACCAATCGGTCGAAGGATTCAGCACGATAGTACAAGCTCTTGTTAAAGACTCGAAAAAACCTGATGCTCTCGGAAGGGATAAGATGGAGAAAGCTCTGACAAGACAGTGGTTGGAGTACGCTGTTCTGTATTTGAATTATGCAGATCTTCCTGCTAATAGTCGAAGGATCTTCAAGGTAGGCATAACAAAAAAAGATGTTGCATAAGCACTTAGATCTACTTTTATTCGTTTTGTGCTTAGACATCAATTTATTTGTATTCACTTTTTTAGGAACTAAACTCAGCGCTTCAACGAAACACCTACATCTGTGGAACGAATGAGACTATAGCTGACATTGCACTTTATTATTGCCTACATTCGATTATGGTAATAGGCCGATGACATAAGATTGGAAAAAAAGTCACTAAGGAATCCTCACAAGTAGGCTCCGATCAATGTAATCTTTTGTCTTGCAATCTAATTTTTTTTTTCATACTCGTTACAGAAAGGATTGTCCTACCAAGAGAAAGCGGAGTATGTCAATGTCTCAAGGTGGTTTGACAATATTCAACAAAACGATGAAAATCGTCAAAAATTGGATTTCATAAATTTCGATTTGATGTATTTGTATGCTTAAAGTCGAATAAATGTAATCCGAGGCCGAGAATCTCGCGGCTGAGGTATCGAGATTTTTTGTAATTCGTTTCGTTTTTATTCTCGAAATTTATCATTGGTTGAGAAACACAATTAACCGGGCTAAATATTTAAATAGCCGTTAGTGACGTGGGATTGTAAATTAAAAGTAAAATAAGTGCAACTACTAACAATAATTTAGCAGTGGTATTTTTAATACTTTCGTAATTATGATAATTAAATTCTCGGTTTATCAATAACGTCGTCTGCGCTGCTAGCGGCAACGTCGGTAACTGCTCGATTAGTAGCACGTATCTCGGTCGGTACGTTGTTTTGAATAAACCCGCAATGTTCGTCCCACCAAGTTCAATGTTTTTGCATCTTTATAATTCTGCGTATACGAGTTCGCCATAAATAACAGACGGAGCTGTGCTGTGCTCAAATACAAAAAATGTTTAAACGATAATCGCATTGACAAAGAAATTTGTACGGCTTGGTCTAGTCTCTTTGGCGGTAAAGAGCACAAACACAACCTAACAAAGTGCACGCGCGCGCACGGTCGGTTCGTGAAGAAATTTTCTTTTTTTATTTTGCTCCCAACAATAATATCTTCTCATTGACGAAAGATAAAAGCTATTCTTTCTTCGACCAGTCACATCGAAAATGTTTCGTTTCGCAGCTATGTTCGGTCGTGTCTTCGATAAAAATTTTCGTAACATATCGGTAGGTAAAAAGATATTTGCCTTGCACTCGAAATTCCGAACGTCCGATTGTTCGAGCGACGAATGCGCGAATAGCCCGGAGAAGCGGACTGAAAATTTGCTTCTCCGGTGGATTTTCGGATTTTTTTTTGAGACAGAAATTAAAGAAAATTTCACAGTCCAAATATTTATCGTACTCCGAACAATCCACCTCCCCCATTTTCTCCTCCGAGCAAATGTTGTGTGAACTTTGCGTAGCCGAAAAGATGGGCAGGATATGTAAAGCAAAGGTTTTGCAGTTGCTGTCCAGAGTGTGGAATGGACCAAAGAACACGCTTGCTGGCAAGCAGGCCGAACAGAAGATGATCGATATACTGAGAAATAAATTTCCCAAAGCTCAAGTCATCCAAGTCACCGATGTATCCGGTATAAACAGTCGCAGGCTAAAGCTCAACTGATTTCTTCTTTCCATTGTGACTATGTAATGACATTGAATCAATTTTTTCAGGCGGATGCGGAGCTATGTTTCATGTCAATGTCGTGGCTCCGGAATTCCAGGGTTTGAATACCGTCAAACAGCACAGATTGATTAACGATGTAAGGTTTTTTTCTTCTTTAACGATTAACTATTTTGGTGATTTGATAAATAAATTTTTTGTTCGCAGACTCTTAAAGATGAAATCAAAGATATGCATGGGATTCGTATCGAGACTGGAGTGCCAAGACCCTGATACGGGCTGTAGCATAGATTTCTATTTTATTTTCTTAGTCGTTCGGTTCTCCTCCATTCTCTCCGAGACGAAGCAAAGTTTTTCATAATTTGCTTATGGAAGGTAAATAAGATCTTCGGCCAATTACCGCTACCTTACAGCCGTGCTTTGTATACATATATTTTTAAGTATAAAATTTAAAGAAACATCTTAAAAACCTGTGGTTTTTTTTTAGCCGCTCGATTGTCCTCCATTCTCTCCGAGACAAAGCAAAGTTTTTTATTATTTGCTTATGAAATGTAAATAAGATCTTCGACCTATTACTGATACCTTACAGCCGTGCTTTGTATATACATATTTTTAAGCATACAATTTAAAGAAACATTTAAAAACCTGTATTTTTTTAATTAGCTTAATTTCCCGATTTTCTTGGTCTTTCTGACTGTGGAAAAATTACCGTCGCTGCATACGACGGTAATTACGAATAAAATTGATGGTAAATTGACGATATCATTTTATCGTCAATTGACGCACGAAGTGACCGTCATGGCACATATCTACGCACCTTACGGGCCCGTTGTGTTTCTCGTCGGTCAGGGGCGGAGGGGGGGGGGGGGGGGGGAGCGGTCTTTGACGTCTCAACACGACGACGGCCCGTGAGATAACTACGAGCAAACTTCTAATTTTTCCCGTCCGCGAAAAACATAGCGCTGCGATCGCCTGGGCTGCCACGTAATGTTTCATGCCGTTTACAAATTACACTCCCGACATAATTTCACAAATTTAACAAATTCCCAATTGCGATGCTCAAATCTGTGATCGCCGAAACGTAACGTTGGATAAACAAGCTTCACGGGGGAAAGAAAAACTCGCGAGAAGGTAAGTCGCAGCCGTGTACGAATGACAAAGAGAAATTAAAAAACCGAAATCAAAATTGCGACCCATCGCCCCGCGACGTTTCCAGACATAGAGCAGTAGTTCTCACGACTTCGTGATGACGTTTTAACCTTTCGGACGCGTGTTTTTGCCTGCCACTTCACGATACTGCAATTTTTTTTTTTTTTCATCTCTTATCTGTGCATCTTAAAAGATCTGGTTTTTCAAATTATAAAGGAGTCGAGAATTTTTGACGGATTGCAAAAAATTACTGGTAGAAATGTCGGCGACCTTGTCTCGTATTTATAGTTCGTGGACTTGCGAGTGCACAAGTTGAAATATCCGGTAGGTCATACTTTCTTTTTGTCTTCAATAAGTATCAATTAAAAAACAAAAAGACAAATTTTCATTCGCCTTTTTTACGAAAACTTATTGTTTTACGCGGAATTTTGGCTGCCGGATGGATATGAATCTTGGCGGTCCACGATAAATATTGCATTTTTGAGACATTGAGCAAGCTACTTATAATTTCTAGCTAAATTGAAGTTTAAATAATTAAGGTCTAGTTCGGAGCATCAAACGAACTTGTGACCCAATTCTCATTGATTACAATCCAAGGGACCGAAGGTCACCGTCGTGGCTTTTATCACTTTTTCTGCGACTATCAAAAAAATTATTTGTCTTCAATTTCCATAAAAGATTGTTCTTTAAGCTTGTATTTGTGTCTCAGAGATTTTTTAACCATTCAATAAAAAATTACTTGAAAAACGGATTGAATGAAAAATATAATTTTAATTGTCTATGGGTATTTAACAGCTATTTGTTATTTTGTATTGAAGAAAGCACAATGTCTCAGCCAGGCAATTATCAGTACCAGCCGTACACCGAATCGACGGGTTCGCTGAAGGGTGGCCCTCCGCTGATGGTAAACGGACAGCCCAGTGCCATGCAACATACACAAAATGGGATCCAGCAACCTCCCAGTTTCAATTCCGCCGGTAAGTCTGCAAACGTCGATCCTCCGTCTCTTTAAGAGCATGCGAAATATTCTGGCCGGTAAAAGAAAAATATAATTTTTTTTACAATCACACAGCCGATTTACCAACAAAAGCAAATTCCTGAATACAGCTTAATTGATTGATAATCAGCTGTTTGTGACATCAATCATGTGATATCAGATGTATATATTTTTGAAGCAGATTACATAAGTTTTGTACTTCCTTTCTGTAAATAATAATAATAATAATAATAATAATAATAATAATAATAATAATAATAATAATAATAACAATCACTTCATGAAATAGTTTGCTTTAAACCATAAATCGTTATCGCGTGTGCAAGCGAAAATAAAATAAATTGCAGGTCCCGTTGCTGACCAGACCCTGATTGGCCAGGTGTTTATTCGCAACTTTTTTCAGGAGGCACTAAATCGATGATAACGAATTTATGAAATATTGCAGGAACACCTTCGTCGCAGTCGTCGCGAGATCCGTCTCGCGAACCTTCCCGCGATCCCTCGCCGACGCAGTATCTTCACAATCAGTACAGGCCCCAATTGCCACGGCCCCCGATGCCACCGATAAACGGCCAACAGCGACCGCAGCCCGGACTTTCCAACTTACCGATGTCTCAGCCACCTCGAGGCCTCCAGCCCCGACAGTCGAGTCCTCTCGTGAACACGCAAAATCCGACCAATCAAATCGCTCCGATGCAACCGCCTAATCCAGCAATGTACTCGCCACAACCGACGCAACTTCCACTATCGAGTTTCGTACCCGAATCGCAGCAGATCGCGGCACCGAACGCGTCCCAAAAATCCGTGACACCAACAAGATACGATTATCCAAGCCCAAATCGGAGTATGCCCGGCACACCGGGTTCACAGACTGGTCCGGATAGTCAGGGTCGTCCGAGTCCCATGCCTATCGCGGCTCAAACGATAGGCGGACAAAACTTGCCACCTACCGCCCAAATACAATCGCAATCGAGCTGGAGCAAGGAAAGCTCGGCGTCTTCTTCCGTATCCAATACACCGAACGAGGCCGCTACAACGGTAACGCCCAATCAGCAATGGGGAAATTCAAAAACCGATCTAAACTCGAGCAATTTCCAGATTACATCTCAGCCGTACACCGGAGGTCAGGCCGTGATCCAGCCGCAGACGAGTGCTCTTCCTCCGAGTTGGAGCAAAGACGCTTCGTCTGTGCCACCGCCCAATCAACCGGTGACGACGGCGAATCCCAATCAGACCTGGAGAAATCCTAACGGCGATCCCAACTCTAACAACAACCAGCCGTACGCGGGAGTCGCGCATCAAAATCTTTCGGCTAGGAATCCGGCACCACCGCCCCCGCAGAATTCTAACTTCGGTCTCTCGCCTATGAGCGGAAGTCAGCAGAATCCTTCCTACTTGCAACAATCGCAACAAGCTCAGTTGGGGAACAAGGCTAATCCAGCTAACGCTCGGAATGCAGCGGCGATCGGTGGTCCGCAAGCCGCGCCGGCGATGACGACCGGCGTGAATTCGAGTATGCACAACGTGTACACTGGTGCGCAATTGGGTCAGACGAGTCAAGTCCCGAATCAAAAGCTCTCCGGACCGCAGATCCCTCATCCGTCACTGGCGAAACCTCAAGCTCAGTATCCCACGACGAAGGTTAACGCTTTTGGGAGTCAGCCGAATTTGACGGCACCGGGAGTTAGTCCGGTGGTGAATCAATCGAATCAAACTGCTTACGGTAGTCAACAAAATCTAGCTAGTCAAAGGAAATATCCTCGGGGAGCTTACGGGGCGCAGCTACCACCGGGAAGTCCCGGTGTCGCTGGACTTCCGACAGGAACGACCACCGTCGGTGTCGGTGGTGTTGCGCCCGCGGGAATGGGACAAGTTCCGATGAGGCCACCCACATTCGGTGCTCCACCTCTGCCTGGACAACAACCGGTTCGTTATTTATCGTCGAAAACGCTACGCCCTCGGCGCTTGGAACGATTTGTTTCGAGTTGAAAACCACTCTTCGATTGCAAGCGTTGATGCTCCCCCAATTAAATTACTTGTAATAACGATTTAATTTCTGGAACGTTTTTTTTGCTGGCAGAGTCAATATGACAATCGTTCTCCATACTTTGGACAGATGTCCAACGTTCCACTAGATAATATGACCAAGAGATATCCGAGCGCGTCATATCCAGACCAGATGAACCAGCTGAACACTCAAATAGGAAATCTTAACGTAACACAGTCGGGATTTAATGAGATGTGGGTAAGTAGTCGTTCCAAGCAAATTTTGTTATTTAACGTCACACTCGTTTGTCACACAATTTCGTAACACTTAACAATTATTTACATACGAATATTAGGGTCATCAGACCGTCGACCTGCTGCAATGTAGAAATATTTTGCCACCGGAAAAGGTGGAACCACCGAAGATAAAGTTGCATCAAGAATTTTTGGACAGTGTGAATTGCAGCTCCGAGTAAGTAGGAGGAGCCATGTTTCCCAATTAAATATCAAATATTTCATCATGTCAACCTCATCAATTATATAATTACTTTTCTACATTTTTTTTCTGTGCCTCTTTGTAGTATCTTCAGATGTACGCTGACTAAGATACCGGAATCAAATTCCTTGTTGCAAAAGTGCAGGCTTCCACTGGGAGTTCTAATACATCCTTTCAAAGACTTAAACGTAAGTTTAATTCTTGAAATAGTTAACACGACAACCCAATATCTTATGATGTATTTATTATAACAGATAATAAGTGTCGCGGCATGGCCACGGTATAATACATTATCACCGCAAATATACTGTGATACCGTGCACGGTGTGTCCAACTCCCACGGGATACGCGAATACACGATACAGTAGGAATACACGAGCCTAGATAGGATATTGTGTGATGTCGCATGCGGTATGCGCATCGCACCACGGTATTCTTGACAAGAACAAGCTCAACTTGAAAAGTACCATGACGCCGTATATCACACGTCTAAGGGTCGAATTTTAAGACATTATTTTGAACTTATCATTGAAGTTTGGTCCGAACTTCATTGCGTGCTTAAATTTGACCTTAAGTTTGGACGCATAGTTTGATCTTAAGTTTCGACTAATAGTTTGATTTTAAGTTTTTATACTCACAGTTTAATCTTAAGTTCGAACTTAAGTGTGATCTTAAGTTTGATCACAATTTCAAACTAATGTCTTACCATTCGACCCTTAGAAAAAACGGTATAAATGTAATTTGAAATGAAGCCTCGGTCGCCTTAATGCAGTGCACTGCTTGCGCATCACTCACGGTTTTGCTTATACAGGCCCATCTTTACGCCGTAGAGTGCGTTTATTGTCCGACGGTATTATTCAAAATTCATTCATCGCGAGAATCGTCGATACATCGTGGCCGTAATATGACTAATTTTGTATGCGAAAACTGGTTTGAAGCCTGATAGTGGCTAGCCACTATTATCACTAAAACGCTGATAGCGGTTAGCCACTATAACTAGAACACCGATAGTAGTCAGCCTCTGTCACTACCATCACTGAATTCCAAATGCTGATAATGATTACACACCGTCAGAGCTCTAAATTTGTTATATTATGGCCACCGTATAGAGACGGTTCCCGCGATAAATTTATGTGAAATAACCGTACCGTCTTGCAATAAACGGTTGTCACATGGTAAAAGTAGCCCTATTTTTATAAAGCATACTGTGCGCGGTGCACCGAGCTCGGTATTATGGCTACCTAGGCTCCGTTTGAATTTAGACTCATACCGTATCGTAATAGACACAAGTTATACGGTATCACGGTACCTTCCAAGTTCGGCTTGTTTTTACTCCAAGTATACCATGGTGCGATGCATATGCCGTGATGCATGGTACATCCAACTGGACTTATGTATCCCTACCGTATCTGGCGGAAATTAGTCACGCAGTACACGGTATATCGGTACATTTGCACTGAAAATGTACTTTTACCCTGACCGTATGACGCTGTCCGTATCGCGCACGATTTGGTCCCTATAGACACTTTATTATTATTATTATTATTATTATTATTATTATTATTATTATTATTATTATTATTATTGTTGTTGTTGTTGTTGTTGTTGTTGTTGTTGTTGTTGTTATTATTATTATTATTTGTAATCTTGAAGTTATATAACGTTTGATTATAATAATTTGAGGGACAATTTTTTTCTTTCAGCATCTGCCGGTGATACAGTGTAGCACGATAGTTCGTTGTCGATCCTGTCGAACTTACATAAATCCATTCGTTTATTTTGTCGATTCGAAGAGGTGGAAGTGCAACCTGTGCTATCGAGTTAACGAATGTATGTCGCAGC
Organism: Amblyjoppa proteus; assembly: GCA_963922035.1. Classification (NCBI taxonomy): domain Eukaryota; kingdom Metazoa; phylum Arthropoda; class Insecta; order Hymenoptera; family Ichneumonidae; genus Amblyjoppa; species Amblyjoppa proteus. The sequence goes on from OY998234.1 coordinate 2,451,531, forward strand.
TAATTATTCTCATCGCTCGTCGATGATTGCGTTCATGATGTTTGACGCTTCCTGACGCTTCGATTGTGTTATTACAGTGCCCGAAGAATTCCAGTTTGACCCGGTGACGAAATCTTACGGCGATCCGTCGCGGAGGCCTGAAGTTAAAACTAGTACTATCGAGTTTATTGCTCCCAGCGAATATATGGTAATTTTTGTTTATTAAATAATTTGCCTACTTTGTTAATATTCGGAATTGTATATAATTAAGTTCATCCGATTGTTCATATCTGTATTTTTAGCTCCGTCCGCCTCAACCAGCAGTTTATCTTTTTCTTCTCGACGTATCAAGGCTCGCCGTCGAATCGGGCTATCTGAGCATAGTTTGCGAAACTATTGCCGAGGAATTGACAAAATTACCTGGTGACGGTAGAACGCAGGTTGGCTTCATGGCTATCGACTCTGCGATACATTTCTTCAGTATGCCCGACAACGTTTCCCAACCGCACGAGTTAATCATGCTGGACGTTGATGGTAAAAAAAAACAAATAAATTATTACAAATTTCCTACAAAGTTGAAGATTTTTATCATAACAAAAAAAAAAATTAAATTTTTCTCAGATGTCTTTCTACCCTGTCCCGACAATTTGATCGTTAATCTCAAGGAACGAGAAGAACTGATACGGGACTTGCTCGCTCAGTTGCCGACAAAATTTAACGGGACTCACGATACGAACAGCGCGCTTGGCGCGGGCCTGCAAGTAGCTTTCAAACTCATGGTAAAGTAAACACAAATTTTTAAAAAATTTTCTGATGGACTTCCGTCAAGTTACGCGTTGACGAAGGCGTTTCTTATGAGTTAATCGACGAGCAAATAGTTAACTAGGAACTTGGCAATTTTTTATTTTAGTCTCCAACGGGCGGCCGCGTTACCGTGTTTCAAACGTGTTTACCGAACGTCGGTCCTGGAGCTCTCCAGCAAAGGGAAGATCCCAACACCCGAGCCAGCAAGGACGTTCCGCACCTGAATCCCGCGACGGATTTCTACAAGAGACTCGCACTGGACTGCAGCGGTCAACAAATTGCCGTCGATCTGTTTCTGTTGAACAGTCAGTACAGCGATCTAGCGACACTGTGTGAGCAAAATAATTATTGTCTATCGAAGAACGAAGCGATGATTTCGATATTTGATCTTCGAGACAATTCTCGAAGATCAAATATATTCTTCTCTACGAATTGAAAGTTTATTTAGTCGGTTTTGTTATTGTTCACAGCGGGAATGTGCAAATTCTCTGGTGGTTGTATGTATCACATACCCCTGTTTCGTACGAATAAGCCTCAACACAGCGAAACATTGGAAAAGATGCTGCGTCGTTATCTCACGCGAAAAATTGGTTTTGAGGCCGTAATGAGGATACGCTGTACGCGTGGGTTGAGCATTCACACCTTCCACGGAAACTTCTTCGTTAGATCGACCGATCTGTTGAGCCTGCCGAACGTAAATCCCGACGCTGGATTCGGAATGCAAGTATCGATAGAGGAAAATCTCGCAGACGTTCAGAGCGTCTGCTTCCAAGCCGCATTGCTTTACACGTCCAGTAAAGGTATATTTGTCGTGAATTTAATACCAATTGATCTTCAAAATATTATTCATAATGTCAACAACAAAAAAAAGAAAAATTCTTATGGATATTTTGTGTTTCAGGCGAGCGTCGTATCAGGGTGCATACATTGTGTCTACCCGTGTCGTCGAGCATGACCGACATTCTCTATTCCGCTGATCAACAGGCAATAATTGGACTTCTTTCGAAAATGGGTACGACAACGTGTTACGATAGATCTCTTCGTTAATCGCGAAAGATTCGATAAAATAACTTTACTGTGAAATAGATTTAATTGGTTTTTAAATTACAGCCGTGGACAGATCTCAACAGTCCTCGTTATCGGACGCGAGGGACGCGCTGATAAACGTTGCTATCGATGTTCTCTCGGCGTACAAGCTCTCCCAATCGTCCGCCACAGGCGGCCTCTTGGCACCCGGAAACTTGAAACTGTTGCCACTATACATAATAGCCCTCATCAAATGCGTAAGGCGATTCAGCATAAACAGAAAAAAAAATAATTCTCACGCTACTTTATGGGATAAATAAGTTTTTTGGTTTTATTTTTCTCGTTTCAGATCGCGTTTAGATCGGGTACGAGCACGCGTCTCGACGACCGAGTCTACGCTATGTGCCAGATGAAGTCTCTGCCGCTCGTTCAGCTTATACAAATGGTATATCCGGACTTGTATCCTGTGCACGCTCTCGACGATCGCAATTCCAAAGACATCGATGGTAAAGTGTGCCCTCAACCGCCGAGGTTACATCTGTCGGCGGAGAAACTCGATTTCCGGGGAGTTTTTCTCATGGATGCCGGTGACCGGATATTCGTTTACGTCGGGAAGAGCGTAAATCCAATGTTCATCTGCAACGTACTTGGAATCCAGGCCTTCGCTTCGATACCGGAAGAATTGGTGAGTTCTCGACAAACACGATACTTCCTTCAATTTTCATTCGTCTTTCAATTTAAAGAATACTATCGATCTGTATATATCCATGTTTTTGTATTTACTTTCACAGTACGATCTACCCGAACTGGATACCGTAGAAAGCGAAAGACTTAGAAATTTCGTGTTCAGTCTCCAAGAGGAAAAACCGTACTACGCGCCTGTGCAAATTATACGGTAATTAACATCGACGTTGAATAATAACAGAACGTTAACTTTCCGTCGGATGTTGGTTACAAAAAATACGATGGCACTTGAAACAATAACTCTTACTGATTGCAGAGACGACAGTCACTTCAGAAGTCTATTTACCGACCGTCTAATCGAGGATCGTTTCGAGAGTGCATTGAGTTACTACGAGTTCCTGCAGCATTTGAAAACCCAGGTGAAATAGTATAGAAACTAAAAAAAAAAAAAAACGAAACAAAAGAAGCAAAAAAATATCCGATTAATAATTGGAGTGATAGATGAACGTTTCACTCGTGAAGTGTATGGGTAGCCTAAAGTCAACAAGTTCTAAAAAAGAATTATGTAAAATGTCATTGGCCGCGTATCGAACAAACGGTTGTTTACGAATCTGGTTAGACTGTATAGATGTGTCGATACGATTGTTAACGGTTTCTGGAAAAACCGAACGACAAAGGAACGTGGAGAAGGTATAAAAAAAAAAATCATCGTTATTATCTAACAAGTATGTAGCGATTCTATCGAAACACCGAGAAACATTACGTCGTACGAGAAAAAAAAACAACGCGTCGAATGAACGATATGCCATATAGATCACACATTGACTCACTAACACAGACCACGCATGTACACCGAAGTGCGTAATAGAGTTTATTCGAGAAGTCCACGATGCAGCATTTAAGATAATCGAATTTAATTACTGTTATTGCAAACGACAGAAAAAAAAATGAACGTTTATCGCGCGATCGATTCTGAACGCCGTCGTCTCTGGGGTGGAGCTCTCGAAACATTGTGCGATTGAAGATAAAAAAAAATGTATTGTTAAAAAGGAGACAAAAAAAAGACAACCAAATTTCCATTAATTGAATTAATGAATTTTTAAAAATTATTACAAAATAATTGACCAATTAAGTGAGTTGAGATTAATTTAAGCTAAAATGTTTTTCTTTTCTTGATTCTATGTCTAATTTTAATGAGAATTCTGCCTCAGATGCGACAATCGCGTTTGTAAAATTAAGTAGACTTGTATAATTTGTCTTTGGAGGTCCAATCGAAGCCTCATCGCTGTGACCAAGCCCCCCCTTGCTCGTTTCGTCCTTGCCGGTAACCGCAATATTTGTAGTCTTGTTATACTGTGAAGGATATACGCTGAAAACATTATACATATATACATCTTCCCGCGACGTGAATGGAGGCTGCCTTAAAATACATCATGATGCTTGATGTTCCATATGAAACTGGTGTTGCAATTTCATTTTGTTTTTGTTGTTGCGTTTTTGCGGAATATCATAATCGGCGAGATTTCCTCTCATTTTCTTTTCGTCAGTTTCCATTATTTTACGAATAAACAAATGGATAGTTGTTAACGAGTACTTTTCGCGCATCGTTCCTGTAACTTCGCGATCACTTACTCGAACACAATAACTTTTATTCTGAGCGGTCGTTCACAAGGTCATTTGTGTCATTGAAGAAAAGGCGTAGATAAAACCGTAATGACTTTCGATTCCGAATCAAGTTCGAACTTAAATTTAATTTCACGATTTATGTTAACTTTGAACTCAAGTTTACAATTGGGATTTAACCCGAAACGAAAACCCGACTATCCCGATCGTTCAAACAACGGTTTGACTGTCGCGGGCTTTTAAAAGTCGTGAACAATAATAAATAAAAGAAAATCGCAAACTGTAAAATATAAGAAACGTGCGCGGTGGGAATGATGTGGATGATGCAGAGCCGTGATGAGCATATAAGAATGTGAATGTCCTGCGTATATAGTAATTTTGCTTAAACCTGCGATCGATTTATTTTCGGCCGTCCATCCGATCATCCATCGATCGACCGGTGAGAAAAAATTATCTTACCAGGAAAATATTGTCGAGCGAGAGGATTAACTGGAATGTTTTAATGCCGTTGTAATGTAAAATGTGAGGCATAAACGAAGCTAGATGGAATGGCAAATAAATATAAGTAAAATTCGTAAATCGTACATGTTATAAGTATAATTTCCGTTTGTTACGTGATTAAACTCGTCGGTCGTATGTGTAAATACGAGTGGCATGTTTTTTTTTCTTTTTTGTTTTCTCGTTCTATTATTTTTCTTTTCTTATGTTATTTAATTATTTATCGATTTAACTATTAGGTATTTGGTTATAATTAATATGTCAGACAATTATGTATGTACATTACACACACACAAAATATATATGGGACGAACGACTATACATTCGAGAATCGTGAATTTAATCAACGCAGGAGTAAACGCAGGAGGAGCGAAAGATCTACCTTTCCCCGTTTGTCCCAGTCGCCAATTTGGATGATAATAAGGTACGATATAAGTAACAGTGATAATGAAAAATTGAGTAAAAAAAAATTATTTTAGCCTTGAGAATATTCTTGCGACGAGCCTTTGAAAAGGTGATTCACCCTTTGCGGTTTTTCATCTACTTATTACGCAAATTTTCTCTTGAATTTGCAGATTACGAAACAATACGTGGGAAACCGGAAGGCTTTAAACGGGTGACAGACCGAGTTCACCGAATGCGAAACGTGTATCATGGCCAATCTCATCATATCGAAAGTCTCTAGCGTAGTTGAAGTCCGAAAGCTGTATAACTAAATGTCAAAGGTATCCACGGTCGAATAAAATTTCCATATAGAATCTTTGGATAGGTTTGCATCCTCGAGTCAAAAAAGTTTAATGGTACAATGATATTTGTGAAAAATATAAAAATCCCGACGGATACACGCATTGCACTCACTACGTACGAAAGCCTACCAACTGCATACTGCAAGAAAATTATAAATTTTTTTCAAGCAGCCGTCTCGAGTGCGAAGCGATTTTCAACCATCCCCATCGGTTAACAAATCAGTGGGCTGGTTTCGAAATTTCTACGACGGCCTTTAGGACAGTAATGCCCGAAATCGTTTATGTAGAACAGATGAATATCCGCGCTGAAAATACAATTTCCATATAGAATCACGGGAGACGTTTGCATACTTCAGTCAAAAGGTTTAATAATATAATGATTTTCATGAGCAATATCGAATCTACCTTCTTCTCCGGACTCTCATACCTTCGCCATCGCTTTTCGTTCAACCTTATTTCATGAGTAGAGTTTCGAGTTTTCGTGCAGTAAACGCGTGTCCGTCTTTTCAGTATTTCGATTATTTCTCGACTATTCCTGTGCTTCTCATGAAAATCATTGTATTATTAAACTTTTTGACCATATTAAGCAAACGTCTCAGGTAATTCTACACGGAAATTGTATTTGAGCGCGCATATTCTATGCATTCTACATAAACTATTTATACGTGTGTGAAAGTAGGAAAAAAGTTTCGCTTGAATTAGAATGATGGCCCGAGACTGGCCGAATTAGGATGGAACGCTCCATACATACAGTCGAGAGTGTATCAATTGTAAACCTACCGTTCTGTTGCTTGTCCTGAGCTCGATAATCTTCGGTGAATAGGATAGTTTCAGGAAGCATGGATACGATTTATATTTATTTCCAAAATACGATTTATTAACTTGCCCACCTAACTACAGCGCAGTGCGCTCACACACGCTTTCTTCTTTTTTTTTTTTTTTAATGTTTTTGTTGTTGCTTTTTTTTTGTTTTTGTCGTTTTCAATATTTATAATCTTATATATCACACGTCTACACCCTCGCACGCAAATATAAAAAATCTAAATTGTAACTATTTAGACACCGTGACTTCTTAGTTGTGATAGACATACGTTTTATACTATTTTAATCGTTACATTAATCTATATGCCAATGTGAATACTTGAGAAACGTGGCTCACCGCGATCGGTTCGACGCCATCGGTTTAAAACGGCAAACGGATAATAATAATAACAAAAGAATGGCACATCGATACTCGGTGGTTGGCTTCTCTACGTGAGAGGAAAAAAGAACGTACAAATTTCATCGTTAAAAATTCTACTCACTCCGGGGCTTTATGATTGAACTCGAAAATTACTTCGAATAGTTTGTACAAATTTTTCGTCGTCCCTCTCGACGCGAGCGAAACTCGTCACCGAGTAGTCATACAATCGTCGTGTTCGTTTAAATTTTTTTTTTTTTTTTTTTTCACCTATATCTCATTGCTCGCCGAAACCGGCGACGCGACATTGCAAGCTCTCGCGATTAAACAACAAACGCGTCATATTTTTAATATACACATCCATCTTCTGCGATTAATGTCTGCCTCTCGCACTGGCATCGGATCAATCGGAAAATTGAGCCTCGTATGAAGATCGTCGATCGAAAAATTTCGTCGAACGAAAAATTTCGTCGAACGAAATATTTCCGTCTCGTGTGTTTCTCGCGTGGAGCGCGGACATAGAAAAGAAGAGAGTCGATAATAAGTGTGACAGAAAAGAAATCGTCGTGGGTGGAGCGGGGTGAGAGGTCGGATGGCGGACAAAGAAGAAACGAAAGAGAAAATCAAAGAGATAACAAAATTAAACCAACAAAATAAATATATATGTATATTGTTATTTCACATACGTCTTACGCCGATCGAGCTCTCCTCGACAGACGCGATTACACGCATTGTATATATTTTTTAAATTTTTTTTTGTTTTCATTAATAAACCCTTCAGGATTCCAATGATTCGAGCGAATAAAAAAAAAAAAAAACAACGTTTTATCGTCGAGCGTTACCGATATTTGCGTGTAACACATTGTAGCAGTGCATGTTGAAAAATAATGAGAGATAATTAACGAAGAGAAAAAAATAATTAAACAAAATGAAAAATTAACGTTGTACGGAAACTCGCTGGCACGTACATATTCGTATACATGAATACCTACACATATACATACAGACATACACAGAGTAAGAGATGCCCAAACATGTCTTGCGTGCCGGTTCGTGAAACTTTTTTTGTTTCGATTTTTCGTTAGAAATAGCGTGGCGCTCTCGAAAAAGACAAATAAAATCCGCTCGGTACTTTGTTTTTTTTTTTTTTTTTTTTTTACAAAATAAATTTCATTGTACGATTGCTGCGAATTCTCAAGTACATATTTACCGGATTCTATCCTGTGTGAACGTGACGACGGTGTAACGTGCGGGGAGGGGTGATTGGCGACGATATGCACGAGAATAATTGTCCCGCGATAACATACTTTGGTTTTAGCTTAAACTCTACAACTGGCATCGAGGTCGCGTTTCTTATTTCTTTATATAAAAATCTCGTCACCCGATTCTCGCAACGTCCGACCATCGTCTCGTTCGTGTAATGGCACTGATCCACGAATCCAGCGTACTCTTGGTCATTACAAATAACAATTACATACTGTCGTAGTTGAAACGAAAAAAAAAAGAACGAAAAAATATCTTATAAACTTGTCCGACGAAGTCAAAGCGAAACGAAAGAAATATATATATATATATATGTATGCAGTGGAGCAAAGGAAAAATAAACGTAGGTCGAAAAGAAAAAAAAAAAAAAGAATAAAACAAAAAATCATGACTCTCGTCGTCGTGTGATAGTAATAACAAGGGTGAGAAAAGATTAACCCGACTAAACGGTAAAGTTTGTTTTGCTAATGAATAATAATTGTAGCACTAGCAGCACTGAACATATAATAACGGTGATAATAATAATAAAAATAAACGTATAGCTGCTAAACGTAATTTTACCGATCTCATTGATCGACTAATAATGCATGACGATGGTAACGACAAGCGACGAGAAACGCGTTACTGGATCTTTGATTGATTCTTTTTTTTTCTGCATCAAAGCGTGTCTCGTCGCGTGTCTTACAATTCTGAATAATCATCAGCCTCGACGCACGTAAACTTGGACTCCAATAAATTTAATTAAACGACCATGATAAACAATGAGTGCCAGTCTACACCTATAAAACGATGGCGTACGACACAGCGAAAAATATTCGCCCCCGTGCAGTCAAACAAGACAAAAGAAAGAACCGCTCCATACAATTCTGCGTTATCCGATATACAAAAAAAAAAAAATTAAGATTTGTTTCTCATAAAGATTTGTTTCTTAAGTACAATTGAAATGGGAAAAAACCCCTTGACAAAAAAGTCGTCCCATAATTTATGAAAGTTCGCAACGATTCCGCAGCGACGCACCTCTGTGTTCCACGCTTTACATTCCCGCTTGTACGACGAAAAATCTTACGGTCGACGCACAAATCATATTCAGAAGTTGCTCCCCATTTATAAACGAGTAAGATTTAAATAATAATCGTTGTTTTCGTCTCACGATAAAGATATCAATAGTCGTAATATTAATTGATCTACCAATAAGAATCATATTCTTGCAACCGGTGCCGCGGTTATTACTCCTCGCAAGAGCAATTACAAATTAATAACAATATTTAACAATAACGTGGGATAGTTGCGTTGACATGAATAATAATAATTACAATAATAATAATAATAATAATAATAATAATAATAATAATAATAATAATAATAATAGTACCAGTAAACGTGAATTAATAATATAGGCGACAATGAAAAAAAAAAAAAAAAAAAAAAAAAAAATACCGGTGCCTACGACATAGAACAGGTAGTATCGTTGGTCATTGTTAATGACGGTCGTGCTTAAGACGATGATGACGAATGACGATGGTATAAAGAACACAGTGATGTAACACACCGTAACGAACAGTTTTATGACTAGGCTCCATTTTTTTTTGTTTTGCGTTTCTTTTTTTTTTTTTTGCATACATGCGAGTTTCACAACACGTGTACATGAGTCTGTGTTTTATGATGTTGTTTTTCAATCGTGTGTCTGCGCGTGCGCGACTTACTGCTCATAAGTGTTAATCAAAAATCGGCCTTAACGTGTTATTAGTCATTGCAGCTTTGCATTTGGGTAAGTACATCGGTTAATAATTTAAGACACGTCTTTGGTAAATCTTGCCTTGGAGCTATGCGAACGATTCGTAATAAAAAAGAAAAAAAAAAAACAAAAAATTTACTCTACACATTATTCGACTGAACGCTCGAGAGCTTTGCGCCCCTATAATTCCGATTTCGAGAGATCCGTCAGTCCTCCGAGGATCTTTAACTAGCTTAGTTTTTTTCTCTTCGGCTTTCGTGACTCTTGGACTTCGATACATACATATATGCATACATATACATAATACGTTAACGTCAAAGGGAATTAACGTAACAGATCGATGCGCGACATGACCGTCGGCTCGTGATAGCGACCAACTTTTAAAATTCTTCCCGTCATACAATTTATCTAATTTTCAATAATTCGCTATCGGAAGAGAGTCCGTCAGGATCGCGCATCGATCGACTTCCGGTGCGTGACACAGTGTCAGCACACGGCGAAGAATGAAGAAATAAAAAAAAAAAAAAAAACAGAACAGAAGAAAAATCGCCAATGATGAAGCGTGGATCGGGTTTCGCTAGTCGTGTTCTTTTTTTTTTTTTGGTCTGTTTGCTTCTTCTGTGGGACAATGAGCTTTCGGCGGCATGCGACAATATATATATCGGGCGAGTTCCAAAAAATCACGGCCCAGCGTCCATCGTGCACCCCGGCGTTGACCGATTTTTTTTTTTTCTCCCACAGGATTGGAAGCTTTTACGAAGACGTTCGACGACGATGATGTTCCACTTTATTTGGTTTTGTTTTGGTCATTTTTCTTTTTTTTTTTTTTGTGTTCTTGAGCGACGACCAATTTTCGGTGGATTGTGATTTTGATAGAGTGTATGTATGTGTGTGTGTATGTATTGTGTCTAAGGCGGTGGAGCTTTAGGGGAACAAGGAATAATGCAGCAAGGAACGTACTCTTCTGATTGACGCGATCGAAAAAATTAAAGACCTCCGGTTTCTTTGCCCCTTCTCGACCACCGTCGGAAATCTCTGTCATCGTGATAATTTCAACCGTTGTTTCGTGGTTTTTTTTTTTTTTCTTTACAATCCTAGACAAAGTTTCTTTACAAAAAGAGGAAGAAAAAAAAAAGTCACCGTTCGCGCAACACTGTATTTATCTCGTTTCTTTAATTTCGACATGCGACTCGCCGGACTACGCTTCACTTATTTTTTTATGCTGCTCCCGTTCGACGGTGCGGAAAACGAGACGGTGATGTTAACTGGCGATGTCGAGACGGTTGATGAACCGTTTTTTTTTTTTTTTTTTTTTTTTTTTCTCCCGGTTGTTCCGAATATGTTTAGCGACAAAGAAAAAAAAAAAAAAAAAAAACTATAAAAGCGTTAAATAATTTTTAAGTTAGATGGTGTCTTAAACGAGACGAGAAGTCGCGAAGAAAATTTCGCTAACTATCCGATAAAAATAAATGCTCTCAGTCAACGTTTAATATATCTAATTTTTGTTACTTCTTTTCTTTTTTTTTTTTTTCATCCATCATCTTTGTCCGTCGCCGTTATTCTCATTTTCGTGTACAATAATATAACTATGTTCTATATGCTATGGGTCTTTGCTCCACGCGATACGCTCTCGACAGATACACCGTTTCCGAGTCCTGCATTTGCCACGACGACGACGACAACGACGAAGTTACGATCGAGATCCTCCGAGCTTTAACGTTAAACAAACCGACGGGCCGGACCAACTTCTTGATTTATCGATCCTCGAAGATTCTCTCCCGAAACACAAGCGAGTCGTGCGTATGCACGGTTATTTAGACACATATACACACGCACGGGCACACATATATACACACACAGATAATGTTGGCGTTTCTTTTGTTTTTTTTGTTTTTTTTTTTCACTTCATTTACCTGTTCGCGATAAAACGTCTCGCGCGATTTTCCCGCCTCCGATATCGGTGAATTGTTTTTCTTACTTCTGCCAGTTTTTTTTTTTTTTTTTTTTTTTTCTCTAATTTCCCCCTTATCTTCTCGTTTTGTTCCTTAATCCTCAATTACACTTAAAATGTATATACTTTACATCGCGTGATTCTAACTATCGTTATTTTCTCCCCGTCCCTCGCGGACTCGAGTCTATCGGCATCGATTCTTCGCAAAAGTTACCCCGACAAGCGATCAAATCGGTCGTACAAAATTTCGTATCGTCGCGTCGCTCAAAAAATTCATCAATTTTTGTTCGTGACCGCTCCTCCGAGCGTGTCACGAGCAAAGCAACGACAGATAAAGAATTTACTCCATTTGTAAAAAAAAAAAAAAACAAAAAAAAAGGTTATTTCGGCGACACCAAAATTGCTTCTCTTCGCCGATAAAACAAGAAGAAAAAAATAAATAAAAATAAAAATAAAAATAATGAAGCGATGTTCGAAGAATCGAGGCTTTGACGAGAGGTCCCGAGTCGGTCGGACTGTACAAGAGCGTGGTACGAAAAAATCGGTTATGTGCCAAAGTACGTGATCGTGATTAGGATTCGTTTGTTTTTTTTTTTTTTTTTTTTGGCTGGGTTTACAGGTCGGAGGGGCCGGATTGGAGCGGGTGAGGGTAAAGGGAGGGTGAAAAGAAAAAAAAAAAAAAAAAAATTGCCGCATGTTGTATCGGAATTTCGGGGTCGATGTAATATAGTTGAGAGTTGCAACAGGCACCGACAACAACACAGAGACTGATCGAGAGCGATTGAGTCGTGACTGACTGACTGACTGAGACAGACACGGGCACGGCGACTCCGGGTCGAGAGTACACGGTCACAACGTCACAGGCCACCTGCTGGCACACAAACAAACACGCGGACATGTTAGTCACCAACCACACCGGAATAAACGGCAAGCCCAGCGATGCTACGCGGTGCCCGTAACCGTAGAGACTCGGAGTCGAACATTGATTTTTCATTAAGATATTTCAAAGTTACGCACGAGGGAAGCGTCTTTCGGAATTATTTTTTTTAAAGCCTCTCTCACGATAGTCTCAGCAAATAATTATTGTCCATTGAATTGTCCGCAAGTCAATCGAAGGATTCTTCACGAGACGAATCCTTCGTCTCGTCAAGGAGGAGAGAAAAATTGCCAAAGTCGACGACTCTCCGGATGAGGAATTATTTGACCGCGAACGGATATTACGCGCGAGAGTCTCCGGTGATAAGAAATTGGGCACCGAGCTGCAACGCCGTCCTCGACCGGAAGTGACGAGGTTCCCGCAGATCTTGATTGCGGATCCTCGCGAGCTTCTTTTTTTTTCAGTTCTGCGCGACTCGCTTGTTTCGTCTCTCGTTTCCGGATTAAAAAAAAAAAAAAAAATCGAGAAAAAAGTTAATGCACAATTTTACATCCGCCGAAACAAATGGTCGACGGGTGACCGGAAACGAGAGTCGGGTCGTCGAGTCGCGCTATGCGATAACGGTGAGTCCTCGAGCGTCCACCCCGGTATATAAATAAATAAACACACGGCGTTTTTTTGTTAGTACTACGATACTAATAAAGCCTTCGGCAGCGTCGTTATCCATATTATTTGTAAATGTAAAAAAAAAAAAGAAAAAAAAAATGGTTATTGTACGTCATATTAATCGATACGATAAATCGTCAACGGTAAAGTGTAGGAACAAATGAAAAAAATAAAAATAAATAAATAAAAAATAAACACAAGCGCTCTCCCGCGAATGGCTGCGTAGGGCTCTCTCGAGGAAGCTCAACGATCACATTAAACCACGAGACATAAATTAAACACGACGATACGATAAATAGTGAGAAATCATCAGATCGGTTATGATTCTTATATGCATAGTTATAGATTGCGAATCATTAGACGGACGGAATTGGCGGATGATAGATAGAGAAAGATGAATAATATTATATATATATATATATATATATATATATATATATGTGCATTAATAATAGTGCGAAAAGGAAAACAAAATCAAACTAAGCGAGTGAAATAGATGAAAGTTAGTCTCCTATAGTTTCAAATATTGTGAGGGCGACACATTCGTTTGTGATAGCTTACACGATTATCTCCCTCACGTAATATCACAGGCTCTAGAAATTAAATTTCTCGTTACGGCGTTGCCGTTTTTGTAATTACGGCGAAAAAAAAGAAAAAAAAAAAAAAAAAAACACGAGAAACGTCTTTGTACGAGTCCCGAGTGACCGCCCGCGCTAATACGAACAAAAAAACAAAGTAGAACGAAGTTCTACCGCAAAAGCTTAATAATAATAATATTACAAAGTCTTGTCGACGCGGAGTTTTACACCGGGCGCAAAATACTGTTTGACTAGAGAGTCATAAGCGTCGTTATTGGGTGTCGCTTGAGCTAGAGTGACTCCCGGGGGTTCACGAATATAATCCTACGGGCTAGATTAAAAACGCGCGGTCGACTAAAACCCTCGAGTACACGCCTTCGGAGATTGTGGACTAGAAAACCCGTACTTTGCTTGAGAAAACACCGGTGTTTCACTATTTTTTTTTTTTTTTTTTTTCAAATCTTCTCATCTTGTACGTTAATTTGTTTCGGTTTTTTTTTTTTTTTTGGACTATCTACCTACGAACGAGGCTCACGATCTTTGGCTAGTAGGGTTTGGACGCCTCTTTGGATCTCTTCAATTGAACCTTCAGTCGCTTCGTGCCTATTTGAAAGCCGTTCATCGCTTGAATCGCCGCTTGAGCGCTCGGACCGTTGTCGTACGATACGAAGCCTAAAAAAAATGAAAAAAAAAAATGATTACTTTTCATCCCCTTTATCGAGCATGTAACAAGTGTTTTATTTTTTGCAATTTTTCTTATTCACTGACCGAAGCATTTGCTCATGTTCGTGTGCTTGTCGATGAAGATCTTCGCGGATATGACATTGCCGAATGGTAGAAACGTCGACGCCAGATCGTTGTCGCTGAACTCCTGTGGCAAATGATAGATGAAGAGATTGCCGCCCTCTGGTCCCTCGATTTGCTTCCCCGCCGGACCGGAAGTCGTGTTCTGTGCGGCCGCCGCTGCCACCGCCGCCGCCGCGGCCGACGCTCCCGTGAACGCTGGGAACCCTGAAAAATTTGTTGAATCTTTTGTCAGTCAGAGTCTGCTTGATTCGTCGAGCCTGCACGTCGGGACCCTTTTAGCGGGTCTTGGGGATTGAACAGTTATCTTTGCCCGTTTCTCTCTGGAGTCGGGCGGGCGTGGGCGTATCGTTCCGATCGCAAGTATTACCATCGAGATGGTCGCCGACGCCGAGGACGGTAGACAATGTACCATCGGGATTAATCACCGTACAGGACTGACTGAATGGCAATCATCCAGCAGAGATCCACCTGTCCGCATAATTTGCATTTTCCGGACAGAGGTATCAAGAAATTTGGCGAAATGCCAAACGACAGCGCCGCACCGCCGAGATTTAATTGCTAAGCAAGTGTAGAGCCTCGGAAAACATACTCGAATTTCTTGCTCTCTATATCCATCTCAGCGACGGTCGTTATTTCACCGCTTTATTTATATATTATTCGAACCATTCGAGAATATGCGGTTCATTAACGACCCCTCGAGCTCGCGCCGGGAGAAATCGGGCATAACTATTATAACGTTTTTCGCACTTTCTACCGTGCCATTCTTTGCGAGCGTGCTTTCCTTGTTACGTCAATATCATTCCGGTGAGCGTCGAAAATTATTGGAAAGCTGGACGATGATTTTATTATTTTTGTTAATATTATTATATTATTAATGGACGGGACGCTCCTCTGAAAAATAACGGCTCAGATATTAACGGAATGTTATCGAAAGAACAATCTTCAAATAAATCACAGAGTTTACTAAATGTCTACTTTCTTTGATAGCACAGAGAATAGATTATTACAAAAGTGTGTATCGTTATTAGATTTATGAACAAAGTAGGCAAGATTTTTTGCGTTTTGCAAAAAATCGAGGAAGAGCGTTTCTACGAATACACTATTTTTCTCACTTCCTACGTGACATTCTTTATAAACGTGCTTTTCTCGTTACATCAATATCATTCCGGTGAACGTTGAAAATTATTGGAAAGTTGAGTGATGGATTTTATTATTATTATCGTCAAAAAATAACGGCTCAGATATTAAAGGAATGTTATCGAAAGAACAATCTTCAAATAAATCACAGAGTTTACTAAATGTCTACTTTCTTTGATAGCACAGAGAATAGATTATTAAAAAAGTGTGTATAGTTATTACATTTATGAATAAAGTAGGCAAGATTTTTTGCGTTTTGCAAAAAATCGAGGAAGAGCGTTTCTACGAATATACTATTTTTCTCACTTCCTACGTGACATTCTTTATAAACGTGCTTTTCTCGTTACATCAATATCATTCCGGTGAACGTTGAAGATTATTGGAAAGTTGGGTGATGGATTTTATTATTATTAACATTGCCAATATTATTAAAGGACGGGCTGCTCGTCTAAACGATAACTCTTTAAATATTTAACGGAATATTATCGAAAGAACAATCTTTAAATAAATCACAAAGGTTTCTCAATTTCTACTTCCTTTGATAGACGCAGAGAATAAATTATTACAAAAGTTCGTATCGTTATTGCAGTTATAAATAAAGAAGGCGAGGTTTTTTCGTTTGGAGAAAAAAAAAAAAAAAAAAAATCGAGTAAGATCAGCTCGACGAATATACTATCGTCTGGCTATCTAAGTTTCGTGCGATTTTTTTTTTTGTTTTTTAACGTGCTTTGCATGTTACATCAATATCATTCACTGAGGGTTAAACGATTACGTGAAATATGCGTGAAATTTTTATTTCGTGTCTATTAAAATTTCACACACTTGGTTGAACTCGTCTGACGCGGTACGGTTTGAATATCGACAAATGGAAAAATTTTAATTTATTTTTTTGTACATTCACAATGCTGTCTCACAGTCTATTGTCATTGACAGAACAGAAAAAAAAAAAAATTATAAACGTCGACATGGTTATTGTAGAACTCGAGTACTCGAGTAAGATCGACTCTACGAATTGAATACTCCTCTCATTTTCTACGTTTCGTGCAATTTTTTTTTTTTAACGTATTCCGCATGTTACATCAATATCATTCACTGAGGTTTAAACAATTGCGGAAAATGTGAGTGATATATTTTAATTCGTGCTTATCAAAATTTCACAATAACTCGTCTAATGCGGAACGTTTCGAATGTTACCGAATGGAAAAGTTATTAATTTTTCTTTTGTACGTCCACAGTGGCTACCTCAGTGGCTAAGAGAGTGATCAAAAACGTCCATATGGTTATCGTAGTGCAAACACCGGGGGAATTTACGGCTTCGGCGCTCATCCGAGTCATGCAACACCGCTCGCGGTCACTACTTGGATGGATGACCGCCCAGCCGTGCACTAGCTGGCGCACCGGACCGTTCAGCGGGAAGCTTAATTCTGAGAATTAATGTTCCTGACGTCGAGCTTTACGGTAGGAAAATTGGGACTGAGATGGACTGGTCGGCTCTATCAGCACGAGTTTTCCGGCGTTTCAACGACTATAATGAATCAATAAATTTATTGAGAAAGAAAAAAAAAGATATATCTACAGACCAAGTCAGATTGATATGGTTGGCCTAGAACGGGTTTTCCGCAGTTTTCAAGAGTACAGTAAATCAATCAATTGACTGGAAAAAAAGCTATATCTATGGTGTAAATTCTACTCCATTATCATGATATATTCTGAGAGATTCGGTAGACACACGAGCGGTTTAAAGCTTCTAATTGTCGACACTTGTTTACAACGCGTCTATACACACAACAGGCTCGAATCAATCGAACAACGCGATGCGATATCCGTTAACATCAGCCACCACTGCCAATGGTCATTGTTTCCGCGTACGAGCCTCATTGTTTCCCATCGACATGGAACGCACGAGTTCGATTTCGTTTTTCCGGAAATATCTTGCCGGTAACACGATTACGTCACCCGAGTGTATTTCAATTGCAGTGAATTCGTTAAGCATGCGCCGAAAGTTTCGTATCCAACGAAACGCTCCACTACGGTCAAAGCATGTGAATAAGCCACTTTGCGATCTAAGTTGAAAACTGCTATTTGTGCGAGTGCGAAGGATAAATTTAATTATCCAATATCAGGTAGAAAAAAAAAAAAAAAAAAAAAAGAAAAACAAAAATACATTGAAAATACAAATGTCATACACGTTTTTTCTACCGATCATTCTTCTACTGTATTTACAAAATATCAACTTCTACTGGTGACGAAAAAAAAAAAAAAAAAAAATCTCTATCCAAACGATAAAGCGAAAAATAATTTAAGCGCAATCCACTCGCGTTTTCTTTTTTTTATTTTTTTTTTATTTTTACTCACTATGCAACTCTTTCTTTTCCACCGTCACCGTCGTCTTTCCAATGAGAGCTTTAATGCGCACAGATGATAATAAAGTTAGAAAGTTTTCACTCGGTCACAAAACTGTGGTTTCATTAGCGGGGTAATTACGAGAGTTTGACAATGTTTTTTTTTTTTTTTTTTTTTTATGATACTTTATATTCAAAGAGACTTTTCGTATAAAATTTATCAATGTGGACGGGTGGTATAAATGTGAAATAATCACGGGGGGTGATTAATTACCTGCATATTGCTGCAAACTCGAGTAGGCGTTGCTCAGCGAGTCCTGGAGACCGTTCAGCGGCGTACCCGTCAAGGAATTTAGTGCCAGCGACGTTACGGGACTCAAACTACCGCCGGTGGACCCTGAAAAATAATTGGTACTTCGAGAATCGTCTTCGAAAAAAAAAAAAAAAACTTTTTTTTTTTTTACTCCAAATTTCGTACGACACGCAATAAATTTCGATCGATTGCGAGAGCATGCACCATGCCTGAAACGAGAGGAAAAAAAAATAAAAATAAAGAAGCCTAGTAAAATTGTGTGGTGCACCTGAACCTCTCGCGGCCATCGATATGGCACACAATAATAATAATAATAAGCAATGTACTTTCAATATTTTAGTTCGAAGATAAAAAAAAAAAAAAAAAAGAAAAATCGAGTTAGTACGACGCAATCGAAGCATAAACTCATTTACCGTACACACGCGAAAATATTGCGAACGAAAAAAAAAAAAAAAAAAAACAATAAAACATATCTGAAACTATCTTTCAGAGTCTGCGTAGAGCTATGTACATCGGAATTTGCGACTAGTTTAACATAAGCAGCGCACGAATACAAATTCTCCGGACCATGTGTAGATAATATCTCGATAGTTTCATACGTTTTTGTCTCGGACGAGCCGTAAAATTGACATGTATCGGCGGTTTTTTATTCCACAAGGACACATAGTTTGTGCACTTAAGCGTAACTTATATGACCTTCTGTTCTTTCACCACCGACGTGAATAAAATTGTATATATAAAAAAAAAATAAAAAAAAAATAGAATAAACAAACACAGTGTAATGAAATATCGTACAAGCTAAATGGCCGACAGAAAATCGTGTAGAAATATATTTCCTCATTACATCGATACGATCGTTAGTACGA
The DNA here is from genome assembly GCA_963922035.1 of Amblyjoppa proteus. NCBI lineage: Eukaryota > Metazoa > Arthropoda > Insecta > Hymenoptera > Ichneumonidae > Amblyjoppa > Amblyjoppa proteus. The sequence continues at coordinate 2,470,606 of OY998234.1, forward strand.
TATACAATGTACAGCGAGGGTCGATTCGGAGATTCGTGAGGGAAACAGGATCGAGGTGCAAATCTCTCCTACAAAAAAAAAAAAAAAGCTATCAAGAGCAGAAAAATTTAATTGAAGATCCACCGTTAATAAAAATACTCTTTAAAAGAAGCGCTTAAAAAAAAAAAAAAAAAACTCTTAATAGCTTTTTTTCCGGAAGATTTTTGGTGTGGTTTGCAAAATAAAGTATATACATATATATTTTTATATAATGCACCGCAAGAACCGATTAGTGCTACCGTGGTCTCTACGAGCTCAGCGAAAAAAATTAAAAAAACAATTAAATCTGATAGACAAAATTATCGCATCGAATGCACAGATTAGCGAGTGAAATTTGCGACTGTGGTTTTTGCAGTCTCACCTGTGCTTCCCGTCTTTCCAAGAAGGGCAGCTGATGACGTGAAAACAAACAAGATCAATCGTTAGCGTCGAAGGACAATGATAACGCGCGATACATATATATATATATATTTTTTTTTAATTCACGAACAATCGATCCATCGAATGGAATTTATCAATAAACTTGTTTTTTTTTTTTTTTTTTTAATCTATTGTGGACGAGTCACCGTGTGCTCGTAAAATTAAATTTTTTTTTTTTTCTTTCTATTAGGTCGAGGAAGGAACATTAAGATTATTATCGAGTTAATTTAGTAACGGTTAATACTGTACCAGGCAATGCGACACTTACATAGCGACATACCTGCTGTCGAATTGGCCAATCCGCTTAGTGCTGAAACATACAGAGCATCGCCGATATTAGCACACGCGCGTGAGTTAGTATTGAAGCGAGAATAGAACGGAGATGTGGCGAAGAATTAGCGACGATCGTAATCGTGGACAGCTTCGTTTCCCTTTTCCAAGGTGATATTGCGTGTATCTGCATACAGTCTGATTAGTCGAGATCATGCAGAAGGAAAAAAAAGCATTTTTTTGTTGTTGCTGTTGTTGTTGTCTGTCGCGATTCTACATAATCGAGAATCACGCGAGGTTCATATTTTATCGTCGTTGCTAATTGGAATTCTCTGAACATTGATCTCTCGTTTACGACGATTAAACGAGGTTTCTACTCACTGTTCGGCGATACTTGGAGATTGCCGTTTCCGCCAGTCATCGCTGCGAGAGTCACCAGATTCTGCATACTCATTGGCGTTACTCCGGCGTTCGCTGTAAATAAAATTAAATAATTTAATTGATTAATTAAATAACAAAAATTTCGTACACCTGTCCGTGCCCTCTGCGTTAAGTCTTTAGCGAAATAATAATTCAAGCACACAATCATCATGCTGAGCATAATTTTTTTTTTTTAATTTGAAGCACTATTTTTCTATACAACGTAATTTAAACATGAATAATATTCCATTGGTGAAAAAATATCTAGTTTCATCAATAATTAACTAAGTCATTTTAATATCAGTTAATATTTATGGAAGTTTAATTTCATTCTTGAAATAAAACAACATAAATAAATCTTATAACTTGATCGACGATTAAATTGAAGAAAAAAAAATGCATTAGGGTAGAGCGGAGCAAAATAGGACGGTGGGGCAAAACGGGACAGTGAGCAAAACGCAAATTTCCAATAATTTTTAGAAGTTCCATTTTGCCCTGTCGAAACATCCGCATTCTCTGTCCCGTTTTGCCGCATTGTCCCATCCAAAAAATGATTGGGAAAGTTGCGTTTTGCTCCACTGCTCCATTTTGCCGCGCTCTTCCCTATTTACAATTTTTAATCAGCCATTGAAAGGTCGATGCAATGCCGAGCGCATTGTCTGGCAAGGCAAGCGAAATGTGTGAAAAAATAAATATAAAAATTTGCACGTGCGACACTAACCATACTCACCGGCTGAATTGAGGGAGGCGAGAGTGGCGAGACCTTGAAGATTCGCGGGGTTGATTTCCGGTGGGCTCGGAACGGCCGGTGGTGCAGCTTGCGCCGGTGTCGCTGCACCCAGGCCCAGATGTTGCTGCAGCAACAACTGATGCTGTACGCTCGACAGGGCGTTCGCCCCGGCATTAGCACCTACGGGGGTGGCGGCGCTCGACGTCGCCTGCAGTTGTTGCAGTAGCTGCAGCGAGCCTGGTGCCAAAGCGTGTGTTTCGTTCTGCAAAGGATAATCCCACCCCCCAAAGCCAAACGACGAACGGTCATTAATCTTCGGTACCTTGACTATAGCTCGGCTCCTCGAACGCCAATCGCGAGATCGATGGTCGGAGAAAACGGCCCTCGCGCCCTCGCTAAATAATGCCTAACGTTTTCCATATATGCAACTACGAAACCGCCACCTACGCGAATCACACTTTGAAATATCGAAATTTTGAAACTTTGATATTTTAAAATTTTTCGATGCCAGATTTACAGATCTCTGCCACGTAGACTGTTAAAAATTTCATGAAATTTACAACACGTTTAATATATCGAGTTACGTGAAATATACAACATCGGCATATGAAATTTGAATTCATATACGTTGCACTTGAATTTTAATAATTTCATCTTAAATGTATAAATAATGTATGTATATTAAAATTGCCGATTACGGCATTGAAAAATTAAGACATCCGTATGGTAAAATTATGTTAAAATTATTACAAAGATTATACAAATAATATTGTTTTTAATATACCGGTAATATTTTTACATACGTGTCAATGAAATTTCATATACTGTTTGTGCACAATACTTCATATAGGGTAGACCGGTGCAAAACTGGGACGCTGAGCAATAAAACCTGCTGCAACGTTACCGAATGCATAGATCTAGTGTTTTTCACTTTTAAAATTAAAAAGAAAAATAAAAACTGTCCATTTTTGTTAGCTTCATTGTTACCCTATTTTGCCCCATGCTCTCGTTTTGCTCCGGTTTCCCCTACGTTTTATGAATTTTCAAACAGAAATTTTTAACAGTGTACGTATTTCGTAACGCAACACATCCAATGTATTTCAACAATCAATAACCCTATGAAAATCCAAATTTGCTGAAAGTATTAATATTTCCCGCAATTCATACGCGAGCCCATTATATAATGTAAATTTTCATCACAAACGTGCGTATTATCTCCCGTTTTACCAGCGTACACATCTTTTCGCAATTTTCCACATATTCATCCGGCGTATGTAACCACTCGAGTAATTTCCTCACGCCCACTTAAACCCGATTAATTAAAAACTCGTGCATAGAACGACGAGAGTGGCAAAAACAAATAAAAAGTGTCGTATGGTGCGAAAAAAAAAGAAAAAAAAAAAACTCGTGTGCAAAGTTTGCTCGTTTGAATAAATAATTCTGGGTCATGCATAATGAATTCTTTTTTTTTTTTTTTTTTTTTTTTTTTTTTTTTTTTTTTTTTTTACCAGCCCAGCTCCACTCGCTCGTGGCCGACTAAGTGGCTCCTTCAAACCGCATGGAAAATGAGAGCCGATATGTTTTCATGGCGTAAACCCGGCCCGATAGTTCGAGCGCGCGGAAAGACAGATAGGATATAGTCCACAGACCGAACCCACTCTGCTCCGGCGAGCTATTCGCGATTCCGCAAACTTTCGCTATTCGATACTCGTCCGAGTGCTCGGGGTACGAAAACACGAGGGAGAATAAAAAAGGGGAGGGAGCGTGCGGTGCACCGGTGCAAGCCGCTGTTTCTATCGGTGTTTTCAAAGCAAACACATTAGCGTCCGAGGCTTTTTCGTGACACACACACGTACGTAAACATAGAGAACGGTACGCGAACGCGTTGCGCCCTGTACGATGCGGTTGCGGAGTCGGGCGCGATGTTTTTATCCCATATAACACGGTATGTGGACGGCAGGATGGTAACTATACACGCACTATATTTAAACCGCCCGCCCCCCCCCCCCACCCCCCCCCCCCGCCATGGAGGAAACGAGAGAACCGCAACACAAGCGCGCCTTCTGTGTACAAGTACGACGCAGAATGGGTTAAAAGGGGTGTACATACTAACGTGTGCACGCGTTTTACTCACGGTGGTTAGGTAATGCGGCGTCATGTTGACCCCGGCTATGCTCCATAGATTCGCCTGTATCTGCTGCATCCTCTTCTGGTCCTTCTCCTTCTGCGTGTCCGCAAATTTAACGACGAGCGGTGACGAGCAGCCCTTCGAAAAATCAAACGGTGAGGAGAAAATATTAATATATTTGCTGGCGCTTTTAGTTCTCCGAGGTGGAGTTTGGAATCGCGAAACCTTTTTTTTTTTTTTTTTTTTTGCACCGATAGAGAAAGGGAGGTTGAATAAACTAAACATTCGGCCAGGGACGTTCAAATATTTTGTCGGTCTATGAAAATCTTTGAATGCCCTTAAGATATTTCGGTGAAATAATCAACGTTTTTTTTGTTTTTCGACTAATCAACAAAATATTTATTTGAACGTCCCTGCCCGAATGTTTCGTTCATTCGGCCGTATTTTTTTTTTATCAGCGTGTCTCTCGCTGAGTCTTTATTGTTTCTTCGAAGCGTAAAACTTCGCGATTAATAGTCCCGCAAGGTGGGACTTGTGTGGAAATAATTTTATTGACAATAGTGGTGATAATAATAAATGCGGGTAAATTGCCGTTCGGTGGGTTTTTTTTTTACATAGTAAAAAAAAGTTTGTACTCTTTACGACAACTTATTGTCCGCAAACGTCCAAAATTTTTTATTTGTTAATTTTCTAAGTTTTACAAATAAAAGTACAATCTAAAATTGTCAATAATACATGAAACAATAGGACATGTTCGTACAATCAAATAATTGACAAACGAGTTTGTCAATTATTTAACAAAATAATCTTAACGAAATTTCTCCATTCCGATTTTACGAAATTATCTTTTACCGTGCACTTTCACAAACAAAAGTACAAACTAGAATTGTTAATAACATGAAAAATATAAGAGCACGTTTCGTATATTTAAGCCTTAACAAACGAGTTTGTCACTTATTTGACAAAATTATTTTTACGAAACTTCGTGTCGCTATTTTGCGAAATTATTTTTTACTGTGCAAATATGCTCAAACTTATTTCGCGATGTAGTATATCGATGTCACTCTGCCTAATTGAGAGTCAATTCATTAGCGATCTACAGTTTTTCTTTGCGTTAACATTAAAGCTCACAGATGCCTGCCCAGAATTTTATTTCGGCAATTTATTTCTCCAGGGGTGAAATTTCTCCAGGATTGAGTAAGGTGGAATTCTTTCTATTATTAAAAAAAAAATAATAAAAAAATAAAAATAAAATAAAAATAAAAATAAAAAGTTTTATCCAGCTCGTATTCCCAAAAAAAGATTCGGCCCGGCCGGTTTGTCGAATGCATCGTGTGCAGTGCCGAAAGGGTTTTAGGTACCTTGGCCTAGTGGTTCTCGATGCGCGGTGGCGTAGGATGCGCCGCTGTCGCCGTTATGTGCAATCGAAAACGAAATGGGCCGGCGTTATATCGCCAGGGACGATCGAGTTCGTGGTACTTGAAGCAGGAAATATTCATGATATTAAAATGAAATTGCCGGTACGAAAAGGGCGAAGGAAGAACGTAGAAAAGAGGCTCGAGTCGGTGCGCCGACATAATGCGACGCTATGACGCGTGCCTTGGCAACGACCCGCACTGGGCCTCTAGCTCTCTCCTCTACTTACTTCTCGTCGTTATACACCGATCCACTATGCCCCCAACCGAATGGTACTTTAACCGTGAACTTGCCGACATCCGCCGCGAGTCATATCGACGATGACTCCGCTCAAGTATCGGCCCGCTACACGCAGATATTTCGCACCTTTGCGCTATCGCTTCGAATCAAATCGGTAATGTTTCCTCACTCACGGCTGTCCAAATGCAAAAACAAAAATCACGTGTACTCATGTTCGATATAACGAATTTAAATGTTCGGTCAGCAAATGAAAAAACAAAAATTGTTTTCGGAGACGAAAAAGTAATTGTAATAATTGGTTCTCGCACGAATTTGCTCGATTCGCGCGGTTAATGTTTATTTCCGCGGCGCAGAACCTTTTTCGTAGAGCCGGAGAGACACACCGAAAGTCTTCGGAATGTCCTGTGTACGTTATTCCGAGATAGAGGCTTCATTAAAGTTTCGCTCCGACGAGTGGCGAAATAAAAACAAAAATCGCCATTTATTTGAAAAATAAAAAAAATAAATAAATAAATTAGGGTAAAAGTGGGGAATATGGACCGGTCCATATTTCATTGATTTACGTGTTAATCGGAGTGGTCTATATTCACCACGTTTACCCTACGGTGTACTCATACTCGATATGATGAAATAATATGCTCTACTCAGTAATTGAAAAAAAAAAAAAAAAACAAAAAACAAAAACAAAAATTGCTTTCCAATGAGACAAACAAAAAAAAAAGTCATAAAAATTGATTCTCGCACGAATTTGCTCGATGCGCGCGGTTAATGTTCATTTCCGCGGCGCCCAATCTTTTTCGTAGAGCCGGAGAGACACACACCGAAAGTCTTCGGAATGTCCTGTGTACGTTATTCCGAGATAGAGGCTTTATTAAAGTTTCGCTCCGACGAGTGGCGGAAGCTCTCGTCGCTTCGCTATTCCATTTCTTCGCTTGCAATAGTGATGCGATGCAGTCGTCGAGAGTGTGCACGGGGGGGGGGGGGGGGGGGGGGGGGGGGGGGTTGGGAGGGACGTTCGCAAGCTGGAGGGCGCGAATGCATCTCGTGAGTGCGAAAGGCCGCAGCTTCGGCTGGTGCCAAGCCGTCTTCCGCTGCTGCCGCTGCTGGAAAGCAGTTTTCCTTAGCCAAATGGATTTTCACCTGTGCACGTCGGTACGGAGAGGAAGGGAGGCGTTATATCTCGCTTCGCGCCTAACCACTCTCGCAGACGGTGTTCCGGCGGTTGTTACTGCTCTGTGTATCGCAGTTATCTTATATTACAGCTATCTTCACAGAACTCTCGAGTCTTCAGAAAACTAAAGCTATATCTATTAATCGGCAAGTGAAAGTAATTTTAGCAAATTCTTTGGAGCAAGTTGCAATGGAAAGATTGCGCGGATTAATGAATTAGTGGGATTTATTGCACATCGGGATCGGATGTAGACACGTAGGTACAACCGAAGAGCAGAAGAAAAATATAAATAAGATAAACATTTGAAAATGGTGCAAAGCGATTTCGCACATGACTTTCTCATTCGTTAAAATTTTACGCATGGCATTCTCTATGCAAAGTTCGTGGATCGATTCTTGGCTTCGGCGTGGAGGAAGCTATGCACACAATTGTAGTCAAGGAGGAAGTCTTGTGCAAATTATTTTGCAGGTGTTTTCGTAGCATAAAAACAATGGTTACGTATTATAAAAATTTAAACGGTTAAGATTTGGGGCAGAATTTATTACGGAAAATCGCTAACTAAAAATTGCATAATGCATAATGCGTCGTTTCGAAGCTATTTTTAGCCTCGATAAAAATAGCCTTTATAAACGCCGACATAATAAACTTTATTTAATGCCGACAACAATATTGCGATTGGAAAACGCGCCATTAACACGAAAAGAAAAAAAGCTCTGAAACTCAAAAGTCATCCGTTTAGATCCACTTTAGAAGATTAGGATAGACAAGGAGCAAAATGGTGTAATGGTGTGAACAAAATTTTCCCAAAAAAAAAAAAAAAAAATCATTTAAACATTCGGAAAGACCGGACTAAGATAGGAACGATGGCGATAATACGCGCACGGGGCGCAATCGGGTGCCTCCTAAAACGGAGTGAATCACGAAAATGTCCCGTGCTGACGGTGACGTCGATGGTTTTCTCGGGCCGTCAGTTTAATTATCAGGAATTTCGTTTTTTTTTGTTCGTAGACGGCTTTCGAGTGAGTCCGGAGATATGATCGGCACTCATCCGAATGGCCTTTATTTCTTATCTACCCCGCTTTGTCCCGGTCTCCCCTATACATCAGCGTTAGGTCATTGATTCCTGCGAGAGTTCAATCGCCCCTTCTCGGATTCAATTCAAAGTAGCCTAAGCGATTCGGATCGAAAAAGACGAGAGGAAAAAGAGACGAACTAACGGCTCGAGGAAGGAATGAAGTGCCTCCGAACGATTGGCATCGTCGAAGAGTCGCCCGTTCGCGTTGCCTCGCCGGCTGATCCCGCGCTCGATTCTCACCCCGAAAGTTAAATCGGTATATCGGCTCCCGGTTGAATTTACTGGCTCGAATCTACATGCGGACGACTCACTACCGCTACCACTACCATCGCCGTTTGGATGGCATCGAGCCAACGCAATTCTCGTGGCACAAAATGAGAGCCGGTCTCTCGGTGCTGAGTAAGGAAAAAAAAGGGTTTTAGCAACCAAGTGCAGTTGTTATTACTCTATATGTGGTCTCTGCAGTATACGCTGTCTGCGATTCTTGATCCAATTGACTGCACGCACATTTGTTGACCCTAGAGAACCACACATGCTCTTGCAACTTTATGAGGCAACCAGAGGGACTTGAATTATCGAAAAAAAAATCGAGATTTTTCTTTCACGTATGCGTATAGTACAACACGGTTAAAATACTTTCTCGTCGTATGAAATTCGTAAGATTGCGGATGGGAGAGCGGAAGATGCAGAGGTTTATTCACATTCATCGTGATTTCTTCAAATTTGTAGGTGGTCTGCACACGATGTCTCAAAAGCCGTTGCCGATATCGTCATGAAGTTTTGACTAAGTTTTTCACATATGAGATTCTCTAAGCGGAACCTGAGAATCGATATGAAGTTAATCATTTTTTTTTTTTTTTTTTTTTTTTTTAAAGCGAGAAAATAACACGAATTTTCCATTCTCTAGTTTTTTTCAGCACGTCGTCTAAATGTTGTGTCAATAGGGGTTTTTTTACGTTCCATTTATAGGACAGGGCATTAGGAACGATCATTTTCGTATGGTTACTAGAGAAATTTTCAGTAATTCTCTCGGAGTCGTGTGCAGAAGCGAATAGAAAGCGTTTGGTAAAATCAAGAATAACAATACTGTTAATTAACAGTATCAGCACTTTGGGCGTATTTTCCTGATTAGCAATATTAAGGACAACTGTTTTGACTTTGTCAAAACTTTTAGTCTTGTTATCAACAATTTAAAGTGTCTGCATTTTCGATCGCGCAAACCTCTCGGATCGCTCAACACCACACATTGGTCTGGCGTGCGTCGTCGTCGTGCTTTGCCAAAAAGTATGATTTTTCCGGTTAATTTCGCCGGGGTGCGAGTCAGCTTGAGGCGCCATGCCGACATAGCAAATATTATACGAGCTACACGCTTTAGGAACGTGTCCAGGGGTCGAATTTTAAGGCATTACTTTGAACTTGAGATCGAACTTAGGATCAAACTTAAGTTCGAACTTAATATCCAACTTAAGTCCGAACTTTAGATCAACATTAAGTCTGAACGAACTTGAGCACGCGAGCAAGATCAAAACTTGAGCACGCGATGAAATTTGGACCAAACGTCATTCTTAAGTTCGAGCTCAAGAGCGATCTGAAGTTCAAACTGACGTCTTAAAATTCGACGCTAAGACCAGACATTTAAAAAAAAAATCGAAGTTTCCTTGAAACTCCTCGGGTCTAACGGACTCTCATGTGTAGTGTTCCGGAATCGATCGTGCGACAAATTATTATTTACCTCCATCGTTTGCGAATGGTGAAGGGTCTTGATGGCCGTGATCGCGTACTGTTTGCTCGCGAATGTTACGAAGGCGCAGCCTTTGCTCTGCCCGGCATTGTCCCGCAGCACCGTGCAATCCTCGATGGCTCCGTAAACCTCGAACATGTCTCTCACTTCGTTTTCGCTGTATTTCTTCGACAGCATGCCCACGAACAGCTTGCGATCTGCAAAAACAAGATTGAAACGAAACAATTAACATTTGCAACTCTTGTATGTTTTATGTACATAGGACATTTTTTTTTTTTTTTTTTTACTGTCCGATGTCATCAACTTTGGACGCTACGGTCGACGAATAAGTCTTTGTACATCGTTAAAAAAATGCATACGTAGACACGCACATATATTATACACAAGCAATATACCCGAGGCACTGCGCTTCATTAATATTTCCCTCACAAAATTCACCGGAAGTGACGAGGAGGTCGCAAAGAGGCGCGCTCCAAGAAGGCGTCGGCGACGCGACCGACATACCGATTAGCATTACGTTGAAACTTTCTTCAGCAGGTCACTCGACTAAAACTTTCGACACGACTCGAAATAATTCATACGACTTTGCGCGCTGCTGCGGGTCGCGGGCGATTTTTTTTGTTTTTTTTTTTTTTTTTTTTCTCCGCCATATCTACTTTGGCGCTACCGACGATTTTTTTTTTTTTTTTTTTTTTTTCTGTGGCAGAAAAATTATTCCGTTGACTTCCGACCCTCTCGAGCTATCCGATGGTTCGTATTATTTTTAGAGTCCTCACTGTCCCAGACTGGTCGTATAAAAAAAAAAAAATTGTTAAATATATGGATTTCCATGGACGAAAATAATATTTGAAACTAACAGATTTTTACGTATTTCGGGCATCTCGGCAACGCGTTTCCACACAGTAAAAAGCATTTGTACATTTAACAATCATTTTTCATCGGACCGAGGTCACAATTATTTGTCTCGTTAATTTTTATATTTTTGCCATTTTGCCATCGAACCATATTATTTAACAGCAGAAAATATAAAATTAACAATACCAAGGAAATATTATAATAGGGAGAAAAAAAATATGGGCATTTGTGGATAAGAAATGTTTATCAGTTGTCCAAACTTCTTTTACCGTGAAAATACATACGTCTGAAATATATCGCAGATTATATTTAAAAAAAATACATCGACAATAGCCAAAGCGTCAAAAAGTTCTGTTGGATTTATCTTTGGATACATTTTTTTAAATAACTTCCGCGTAGTTGATGCGTCGTTGAGATAGCGGATGACTAAAAAAGAACCGGAAGAACTATAGGTAGATGTGTTGTTGATTTTATTTTGCCTTCGAATCATATTTTCAACAGCAGAAAGCATAAAATTAACAATAAGAAAAATTACAATACGAGGAAAAAAAAAGATGGGCATTTGTGGATAAGAAATGTTTGTCAATTGTCCAAACTTCTTTTACCGTGCAAATACATGCGTCTGAAATATATCGCAGAATATATTTTAAAAAATACAACGACGATAGCCAAAGCGTCAAAAAGTTCTGTTGGATTTATCTTTGGATACATTTTTTTTTAAATAACTTCCGCGTAGTTGATGCGTCGTTGAGATAGCGGATGACTGAAAAAGAACCGGAAGGACTGTAGGTGGATGTGTTGTTGATGTTGTGGGAAGCGTTGGGACGCCACGAGGCATTTACAGAGTGGTAGACGGAGATGGGGATGTCCCAAAGTACGGGCCGTTTCTGTAAGCGCGAACGTACACACGGGGGTGAATTAATTGGACATTTGTATGGGATCCAATGTCCCTCGGTTCCTTCCGGCCGGCTATATGGCGATGGCAATCCGACTATTCTCCGTTCCCTTTGCCGACCCCGCGTCGCTCCTCTCCAGTCCATCTCTTTTCCACCTGGCTCGCGGTATCCTCGCTCGTAGTCACCACGTCGGTTGCCACCCATTCCCGCGGGACAAAGCGTCGGGACGGTTCTTGCATACCGAACAGTCGAACCGCAGCTCTGTTGTGCTGCGGCTATTTTCAAGGCCTCGAATGCCAGCAGCCCCGAGCTACACGGCCGGTGGACTGAGTATGATAGACACTGCTTTCCATAAGAAATCTCGTCGGAGCATCGGTTGAACATTATAATCGAGAAGAAAATTTCTGAATTCGTTGTCGTTGCTTAACAAATTGGGTGGATCGTTCGCAGCTCGAATTTTGATGCTTAGATTAATCCTTTTGCGCGCTTATTGGACATTCAAAATTCATTTGTGGGAGGTTGAAGGTAGTCATTGAAGAGCTGGGCGGAATAAATTGTACCAATAATAATTACTATAATTCTACAATCATTTTATTTATTTATTTATTTTTTTTATATAACTATCGATATTTATTATAATTATAGTAGGGGTTGTTGTGGCTCTCGCACTTTAAGGTAGCTCTAATGTCGCTTCGCGCTCATTTCGCATAAGTTCGAGGAAAAATAAGAGAAAATTGCATGTACTTCTCGATTGTATGAAATTCTGAAAAAATTCATGCATACTAAAGATACTGAAAAGATTAATTGTGCATGATAATAATTCCAAAATGTCATTAACAAATTAATCAAAAAATTAATTGTTTAACAGATTTATCCGGCAATATAACTTTTTTTTTTTAAATGAAAATGATTCGTTCATTTTTCTGAATACGTATGAATTTTTTTCAGATTTTTCAGTCAACTTTGATTTTTTTTTTTTTCTAATATGGAAAAAATGTGTGAAAAAACAAAAAAATCAATGTCGACTGAAAAATTTGAAAAAAATTCATGCGTATTCAGAAAAATGAACGAATGATTTTCATTAGAGAAAAAAAGTTGGTTTGCCCGATAATTTGTTGAACAATTAATTTTTTGATTAATTTGTTAATAACATTTTGAAATTATTATTGTGCGAAATTAATCTTTTCAGTACCTTTAATATGCATGAATTTTTTTTCAGATTTTTATACCGTCGAGAAAGTACTTGCAATTTTCCATAATTTTTCTCGAACTTATGCGAAATGAGCGCGAAGCGATATTGCTACCTTAATTAAGCACTTTCGTCATTAACACTAAAACTCAAATGTCAAAAACCTACGGATTTATCGCAAGACTACGAAATGTTACGTGCCTGAAGTTTAGTGTGAAATCGCTCATATATTCTCATGTACGTGTTGCCGTGCTCCAATTGCTAAGCGTGTTAATTATGTTAATTTCCCGATTGCACAAAACTATATTTTTGGCCATATACACCGAAGAAAATATATTTGAAAAAATCGTATGAAATTTAATGTACCGGACTGGAAGTTTTTGTGCGAAAACTGGTATATTAAATTTCATGTACAATTGTGATGAAAAATTAATGTTCAGTATATTGATAACATTGGAGATACTTAACTTTTAATAATTTACTTTAATTTCAATGAAAAAGTGTATGAATTTTTCATCACAATTACATTACGTTTAATGTACCAGTTTTTGCATAAAAACTTCCAGTCCGGTACAAATTATGAATTTTTTTTTCAGTCTTCCTATGGTTAAAGCCAACCCTCTCGATTATTTTAATTATTATAAGGTGTAGAGAACGTAATAATACACATTTAAAAAAAAATTTTTTTTTTTATGAAAACAATTATTTTATGGCTTTTGTCATTGACTGTCATAGAAAGAAAACTTGTGCGTTGGATTATCGAAAAAGAGAAAAAAAAAAGTGGTGTTTCCTTGGGAATAGAAGAAATAACTTTTTGTTTCGACGCTGTTCTTCATTCCCGATCTTTTGTTCCTTGGAGAACAAAAAAAAAAAAAAAAAAAAAAAAAAAAAAAAACCGCCATTGCATTTCTTCAGACGCGAAGTAATCTCGCGCGACGCTTCTCGCTTTTCGCTTCCTCATCATTCGCATAACTGACGCGCGACGGCGGGCTCACCGACGAGCCAGATATGTACCATCGGGAAATGAAGCCCGTCCGATGGAGTGAGAATCGACTAGACGGATTCATTAGCTATCGATGCCGACTTCTATGGTTTCAAGAATCGACCGGATAATAGACGCGACAGTGCAATCCGCAGCGCTGTCTGCGGCCGCGTCTTGGAGCGCGTTTCTTCGCGAGTGAGTCGCAGCTATTCGGCGATTCGTCTCTTAAAATGCCTCGCATTTTCGTGGGCATTTACCGGTTATCAGCCAGGCTATCGTGTCGAGGCCGTAATTTGTTGTCGGAACGCTCACGCAAATTTCTGCATGCCCGACCGAGCTTAACGACTCGTACGATTAGTATGAAAATCGTGCGATTTTAGTTCAAGGCAAATTCAGCCCAACGAGCAGTAAAAAAAAAAAAAAAAAAAGAATCGCTCGCTCAACAAGCATCGCCTGTCGACAAAATTTCAAAATTTTTTTCTTTCGATCTTTCGTGCAATGAGCTGTAACTTTGACTAATCATTTTTTGATGAACGGAAAAACAAAAAAAATGAGTAAAATTAACAAGAGAAATATAGTAAATTTAACAAGAATACCATTAGCGAGAAAAATAATAATAAAATGAATGAGAAAGAAACGGCGAAACGTTTGCGGACAAGAAATATTAGTTGAATGTACGAACCTTTTTTTTTTTTTTTTTTCGTTTCGTTTATGATAGCAAAAAGTTTCACATCGTGGGCTGGTCGTCGCGTACGATATTACGCTCATTCTCGTTTACTCGTCAAGCAGTCACGAAGCGTTTCTGTGCGATTGTTTACACAGACTTTTGTGTTTCAACCGCGACTTTTAATCGACATTTCTATAATCACCTGCGAGGACGATTCGCTACCATGCGGGAGTCACGCGAACTTCTCAACTACCATTATCCCGTGGATACGTAACTCTCGAACTCGCGTTTCGCAATGATTAATCGGAAATAATGGAAAAAGCTCCTCGCCTCAAACGGAGATAATAATCGAACGATTATATTCCACTCGTCTGCCGTGCCCGTTCGTATCGTGTACACAGAGTTATAATGGGTTGTTCGATTACCCGAGCTCGTACGGAATATTTTAAAGGCTTCTTGTCGCGCGAAGTTTCGCAAGAAGTTTACGGAGTCGATTCGCGACTTGCACCGCTGTTTCTCCTCGCCGTTTGACTCTACACACTCAATTGGCTGCAAATAATAGGAATAGTTTTTCTCGCTTCGACAGAAAAAAAAAAAAAAAAAAAAAAAAGGAAAAAGAAAAAGAAAACCGTTTTGCTTATTGAATTTTTAATGCTCGCGCCAAGTGTCCGAGCTATGAAAGATTCATTGCATCCTTGCCCTGGTTCTCATTGAAATCGCTGTTGTTACATCATTGTATTTAACTGCGCTCGTAATTATGGCCTCGATAATTGAATGTCTCTGGGCATTTCTCACGAAAATACGTCGCAAATAGCAGGTGATCGTTTGCTGAGGGACTTGACAAAAAAAAAAAAAAAAAAAAAAAAAAAAAAAAAAAAAAAAAAGGTCGGCTAACCACACAGTTTGCAGTCGCGAACGTCTCGAAACGACTTTGAACGAATATCTCGGATTTCCCACAGAATTACCGTCAGCGAACGGTGTGGGCGTTCTCGGATTTCACTCAACGTCCACTGAATCTCTAACTCAAAACTAGCGGTGGAATTTCACTTCGACATGTGAGATTCGCCGGTCATCGCATGCCCACTGTTATGACTACTCTCGGGAATACGACACTTTCTCAACCGCAGAGGCTAAACTTCGATATGGAACTGTGCGATAACGAGAGCTATGAAATGTGCGCGCACGCTCGTTGTGTTTGCATTTGTTAAAAATAATGTCGTACACTTCCGGGAGCGGCCAAGCTCACAGCATAAACATTATTTTCGGTCGAGTATTACTGGGCACGTTTATTTTGAAAGTTTTAATCCTCACAAGCGTTACCAAGAGACCCGACGGCGTCGCCTGCGGCAAGTTCGAGACGCGCATACGCGATTAAGGATGCTTCGCACTTATATTCCCAGTCAAAAGTTAGATTTACTGAGAATTCGAACACTTCCATATGTTATAAAAATCTGAAAAAAATCAACTTTATCGAAGACTCCAACAACACTCATTTTGCATAATAATAGTGTCGAAGAGTTATTGAAAAATTGCTAAAAAAAATTTCAACGAATAATCAGTAAACTTGTTTTCTCCTCTTTTCAAGTTTGCTGCATACGGACGTACTAAACTGCGAAACGTTATCTCACCCTATTTTAATTTTTGACCCTAATACAGTGAACTGTTTCCTCGCGTCTATTTCTTTTAATTTTGCGCATCGAGAGTCTCGAGCCCGTCGCAATTGTTGGCACACATACAAACCCCCACTCAGTCATGTAAAAAAAAATGTTGGCACACATGCAAACCCCCACTCAGTCATGTAAAAAAATTTTTTGTTACAGCAACAAAAACTGTTTCGTTGCGACAGCAAATCGCTCCACGGCGACTTCTGTGGTTACAAGCTGGTTTTGTTATCCCGATATAACAAACTAAATTTGTTACGGTAACGTTTTTTTTTTTTTTTAATAATCTTGTACCAACCATTTTTTTTTCTCCGTGCGAACAAATAAATAAAAAAAAAAAAAAAAAAAAATGTTTGGCTCCGAATGAGCTTTTACAGCGGACAAGCCTTATCGACCATGTTTCCTCGCAGAAAATACGTCCGTCTCGTTCCGGTCATACTGGAAACTCCACATTTTTTATTTTTTTTTTCCATTCCTCATGATACGCCGTTAAAGCCGTAGTACCTCGTAGCGCCGAGATATTTCGAGACTTGGATCGAGTGTAAGAACGCTTTCTAGAACGCAGCCACAATAAAACGAGAGATTTTTTTTTTTTTTTTTTTACGCTCTTGCAGAGGTCTCGGAGAGTCGGTCTAAATGTCCGCCGTCAAAGTCACGTGCCACGATTTATATTTCGGCCTCGAAGAATTTCAACTGTTGGAATATAGAGAGAGAGAGAGAGAGAGCCCCGAGGTTTGAGCGTAGGTAACAATGACTGCCGGCGGAGAAGGCCCGCGAGTGCTGTTCGCGTTATTGCGAGCGAGAGAGAACTCACTGCGCTTATTCTGGCCGTAGACAATGAAAACCGGCCCTCGTTGAGTCCCGTACAGCTATAGTGGCTCCGGGCTGCAGCAAGGTGCAGCATGCAGCAGCATGCAGCGCGCACATTGCACACGAGCATTGCCACTAGTAAAGGACGGCCTAGCAGTTAAGTAGGTTGCGGCAAGTAGGCAGGCAAGCGGGCAGGTCCGCAGCTTCAGGTTCGTGTGTCGTCGTTGGCCGTAGAAACGTACAAGTTTCTACGATCCACGACGACAACTCTTACTAATACCGGACGATGCCTCGTCGTATGGAGGAATAATACTTTAACGCTACTGTACGAAAGGTTTCTACATGCGCGTACATGCAAAAATTGCATGGAGGCGCATTTGTACGCGTAATTTGCACGGCGTTCTTGCACAATATCGTCCTCGATGTACGCGCAATATATATATATATATGCTCTCTCCGCCTTCGCCGTGACACGAAACTGCATGCACGAGGGAACGGAGCACGCTGCACGTACACGTGCATAATTCTTCGTCGTGTATGTACATCGGTGACCGTCGGGAGAGACAAGAGCTTGGATTTATTCTTCGCGACGTAGTGCGTTCCTCAAGATTTTTCACGTGCTAGTGTCTACTTCTTATTCTCTCCTGGAAACAAGTATTTCATGACTCCCGGAGCTCGCTCGGAATCTCGAGAGGATACGGCGAAACGTTCATTGTTTCCTACTGCTTATTTCGGATTATTAACACTGTAGCTGTAGCGAAATTCACTATTATATTTCGGACTTTCGCAATAATAATAATAATAATAATAATAATAATAATAATAATAATAATAATAATAATAATAATAATAATAATAATAATAATAATAATAATAATAATAATAATAATAATAATAATAATAATAATAACTTGAACGCTGTAGACCGTCTGCTGCATAGTAGTAAAAAATTTTTGCAGGGAAGAGTGGGGCAAAATGGGACATCCAAAAATGACTGGAAACTTGCGTTTTTCTCACTGTCCCGTTTTGCCCCGCTCTACCCTACTTTTTACAACAATTTATTGTCCACAAACATCGACAATTTTTTATTTGTTAATTTCCTAGTTTTACAAACAAGAGTACAAACGAAAATCGTCAATGACACGGGAAACGAAAGGACAGATTCGTATATTAAAATGACTGATAAACGAGTTTGTCACTTACAAAAAAAAACATTATTTTTCCGAAATTTCGCATTCCGTTTTTACGAAATTATTTTTAACTATGTAGTGATATTGTAAACGTGCACCTTTGTTACTCGCACTTAAATCAAAGTACTGTGCATCGTAATAGACGGTAATTCTCGAGATCCACATGTCGACGTTGACAATCGTCTCGGCAGGCGGATTTTTGTTTGGCGCACGTGACAGATCTACTGTGCGTTAACGGCAGAGGAGATTTTTAAATGTACACTCGATGTGACTTGTACGTTGGGAGGTTAATATTTCTACGATATCGCCATCAGCGGCCCACTCGTTTTTCCATTCATCTCTTTTATACTCCCGCCGCTGATTTACTGTATTTACTGCCTCACTCGAGAACGGCTAAACTTTATTTTTGGATCCGAGCAAAACCGACACAACAACGAAAAAAAAAAAAAAAAAAAAAAAAAAGTGACGGATGTGTGAGCAAGCGGGTCGATATCAGTACAGAATTACGACTGGTAGCCGGCACGAGAAGCGCGGGAGTTCGTAATGCATCCGACCGAGAGGAAACGAGACGGAGGCGGTGAGAGAGACTCGGCTTTTATATACACAGGTTCGTCGATATTTATTCGTAATTCACGATCGGCAATGCTTTAATGTGTGTACTCGAGAACCGCCACCGAGACTTTCCGTGTGCACAGTGTTGTGCACGATCGGTCGTGTAAGATCGTAACGCATATACCGTGTGTTTACGTTTCTACTTGCCATGCGTTGTGTTACGTAACGGCAGTTTCGCGGTTAATAGTCCGACGGACAGAATCGGTACAGCTTTGTGGCCTCGCGAAACAAAGTCGATATTCTGAGCTACGAGGATATACAGCACAGAGAATGTTCCGACGATTCAATGGTATGGATAGCAGCGAGTTTTAGCTTTAATGCTTTAGGAGATCATTCGTTCGGATCGTTTCGCAGCTCGAACCGAGGTAAACTCCGTTCTGTGGCGTTTATCCAAATTTTTGCTCAAACTCCTCCCTATTTTTTTAAAAATATTTTTCTTTTAATTAGCGAGATATTTAGCTCAAAGAAATTTTTAAACGTTCGTAAATTGTCTGTTGTCAGAATTTCATCGAACAATCCGCTCTTTTGTCTTTCCCTTCACTATGGAATTACTTGTGAACCTACAATTTTTCAATATTTCGAGCTACAAATACGTCTAGTTCGGTGAATGTTCGACGATTCAATGGTATATCGAAAACTTCATGGTATTCAAGATCATTCATTCGAATCAGTTTTTCAGTTCGAAGGGAATTAAAATATTTTCTATGGCGTTCAACTCGAAATTTGGTTGCAATTATTTTTTTTTTTTTTTTTTTAGCCAGCGAGATATTTAGCGCGAAGAAATCTTTGGACATTAATGAATCGTCTGTCGTTTGAATCCGCCAAACAATCCGCTTTTCTCTCACTTCCTTCGCTATGGAATTAAACACGAGCGTATCATTTTTAAATATAATTGATCACTTTAATATTTTTTTTATTTTTATTTATTTTTTATTGATCACTTTGATAATATAACAGTAACGATAATAATAAAAAAACATATTTTTTCCTCCACGTAAACATTTGCTTTGAAATATTCAGACATCAATACGAGAAATATATTGACGGCGTGAGTTTATTTTTCAATAAAGTGGTATCTCTATTCAGTTACGATTCAAGTCGTGAGTAAAACGCGAACTCGACCGTGATCGTGAACTCCATCGTCGCGAGTCTCTCGCAGTCGTGATATATCTAATAATCCAACGATCTATTGCAGCAGCTTGATTTATAGTGTAGCACGAGCGGCCGTCCACGTAACAGAATTACTGGGTCAATCGTGCGAAAGAAGATTCCAACTGACATCACAGTCTGAACGGCCTGAGTCGCTCGCTGATTCTTGCTGTTGAGTCACCGTGTCTATTTGCATGCATTCGTCTCTTCCTCTCTCGCTCCGTCTTTCTCACTCGAGACTCCGCAATTCCTTTTCACATATAGAATAAACAGGCGAAGCTTTCTCCGTTTTCGCGCGAACGCACGGGCACACACGCGACTTGTGACGCTTCTTCGGCAAGCATGCGTGTTCGATTTTTCAATATCTAACTGACTCGCGTGGAGGAAACCCTCGCGCTCGAGACGAGAGTAGTTCTCGGCGAAAACAATGATGCATCGTTCAAGGAATTTTTTTTTTTTTTTTTTTTTTTTTTTTTTTTTATCTATCTATCATTTTTAGGAGTGTTCGCCAGTTTGGAAACTTCGATACGTTCGAAGAGTAAAGAAGACTTTTTTTTTTTTTTAAATCGGATAAAAATTAGAGAGCAACCTCAAAGTGTGTTTTTGAATATGGCATGAAAACAATTAATCAGCGATCGTAATGTCGTTCCCATAGATTAAATATAAAAAGTTGTACGTATTCTTGACGGTAATTTGCAAACGGAAGAAAAGAGAAAAAAATAAAATAAAAAATAATAATCCGCATAAAGAGGTGTGAAAGATTTTACGCACACAGCTTGTGCGCTTCTGTGCCAAACTCGGGCGTTCGATTTTTCAATGTTATGTGACTCACGAGAAGGAAATTCTCGCGCTCAAGACGCGCGAAAGTCTTTGGCGAAAATAATGATTCATCGTTCGAGGAATTTCTATCTGTCTATAATTTTTCAGGAGTATTCGCCAGTCTGCAAAATTCGATAAGTTCGAAGAGTAATAAAGAGTTGTTCAAAAAATCGGATAAAAATTGCAGAGCTATCTCGAAGTGTAGATTCGAAGATGGCACGGAAACAAGTAATCGGGGTCCTCAATCTCGTCGTGAATGAATAAAATAAAAGAAGTTATACATAATCTTCACGCTAATTTACAAACGAAAAAAATATTCGTAGAAAAATGTGTGAAAGATTTCACACACACACACACACACACACACGGCTTGTGTGCTTGTTCGGCAAACTCGCGCGTTCGATTTTTCACAATCTAACTGACTCGCGCGGTGGAAATCCTCGCTCTCGAGACGCGAAACTTCTCGGCGGAAACAATGACGCATCGTTCGAGGAATTTTTATCAGCCAAACTATTTTACTCGTTCGAAGTCTATGATATATAATGTATATTTGAGGGTTCGAAGGGGAAAAAACGTGCTGGAAACGAGGACAACGATGGACAACGGTGAGGGAGATTGAAAGAGTATATAAGGAGAGGAAGCAAAGTTTTAGCCGCGTCGCGCTGATCGATCAACTCCACGACTTGCGCCACCGGTGCAGTCACTTCCTTTCCCTTCGCTTCACCTTGCCCACGATGTCTCCGGTGCGACCGGCGGGGTGCAACTTTCATTGACAAAGTCCGGAGACAACTGAAACCGCCGGCACGTGCCAGTCACGCCTTCGCGCCTTCCTCTCACTCCTCCCGCACTTATCTGTCTGTCTATTGGCTACACCACTATCAAACCGCTGTCGCTTCCCGATGGGAAAACCGACAGACAGCGGAAGACACGAGGGAAAAGTGTTCTCTCCGGAAATAAAAGAGAAATATAAAGCTGCCCGATTCCATCTCAGCTGCACAGACATTTCTCGTCTGTGCTAAAAGGCGCGACTGGGAACCTCTTGTTCGACACTTGACAATTGTGTTCGGTCACAAGTCCAGTAGGAAAATCTCTGTAATAGAGCTGAGATATATATGTATATATATACATATATAGGGTAAACGTGGAAATTATTAACCACTCCGATTAGCGTCTGCTACACACCCAGGAAAATAATTAATTTGACGGTCACGGTTTCTTTAGATTAAGTAAAATATTTATTTGATTTGAATGAATATTTATTTAAATCAACTAAGTATTTTACTTAATCCAAATAAAGGGTGGCCGTAAAATAAAATATTTTTCTGATTGTATGAATCGGGGCAAGTTCATCACTTTTACTCCAACAGATTATGTCTGGAATCAAGTACAATAACGACCCTAGTTGGACGGTTACGCAAGCAAAGTGTTTCAAGATGACTGCCGTGGATAAATGATTATGCCACATTTTGAAAACTGCACATGTCCAGAATGTCCGTTTCGTGTAAAAAGTCGCAACTGGTAGTGTCTTGTTCGCTATTTGACAATCGTGTTCGTTTACGGGTCCAGCAGGAAGATCTCTGTGATAGAGCTGCGATACATAAAGGGTAAATGGGGTAATAATGGACCGCTCCGAATTAGCATCTGACATATGGATGCCTAAAACCAAGTACAAAAGTGACCTGACTTAAGGAGTTACGCAAGCAAATTACTCCAAAATGGTGTCGGCGAAGAAACTTTTGTACCGACAAATTAAAAACTACACCTGTCCAGAAACTTTCACAATCTCCGATTTCCCTCCCTCCTAGCATGATACATTAATTATCATCGTCCTTTGATTCGATTTTGACGAAGAATCCTCTCTGATCTAAAAACATTTCCGCTCTTCGAGGGGGGTGGGGTGGGGGGGGGGGAGGAGGAGGAAAAAGTGCAATAAATTAACAAGCACTTTGATTGAGTTATTAACGTTAACGAACAAGCCTACGCTCCCGGTTGTTTCAAAGTCTTCGTCACTTGTGAACCGCAAACGAAAGTGATAGTCCGGAGAGCTTCGGCCTGAGGAGTCTCCTGGCAGCGGTGTTGAAGGCGCGGGGGCGTTTCGTTATTTCCATTGTGCCTCCTCCGCCCCCGGGACGCGCGCGCGTCGGGTATTTCTTGGCTACGAGCGTGTTACAGTTGCTGCCTACATGCTTCGATCGAGGTGTGCGTCCGTGTGGGGCGTGCAAGTGTACAGCTGCAGCGCTCACACGAGACAGGCAATGTGTCGTAGGCGGGAAATTACGTTTGCGTAAAGCCGCGTCGCGAGCACGAAACGACGAAACTCTCCAACGACGGTATATAGGAAGGCTCACCCGTTGGGGCCAATGACCAGGCTCTCCCGAAGTACCGCGGTGTAACAAACGTCGCGGGCGTCACTGACGAGCGGAAGCGGCACGATTCTCGGTCGTTGCTGCGGGTTCTGGTTTCCTAATGGTGTTTTTTTTTTTTCACTCGATAAGGGAGAGAGTAAAAATGAAAGAGGTAATGCGACTGAAAATAGAATTCATTTTCAGCCGCAAAGGAAGTATGTTATTATAATTTTGAGGCATACTCGCCAGTTTGCAATGAGAGAAAAATATTGCTAGGGTTAAACAAAAGCCCCGATGACATGCGTTCAAAGCCGCTATTTCGTTGGCATAATTAAAACATTGTTTTGTCGAACGATTGTTCGCTTAAGTCGACTCAAGATGTGTCAAAGCGAAGAAAATATTTTTGTTTTATCAATAAAATGACGCCATTGAATGTATTTTACAATTTCTTTTTCTCAGTGTGGAAAGTTCGATGAGTGCTGAAGAGTAAAAAAAGGTGTTTGAAAAATAGAATAAAAATTATAGATCTACCTCGAAGTGTAGTTTCGATGATGGCATGGAAACAAATAATCGGAAGCCTCAATGTCGTCGCTATAAATGAAATTAGAAAAAAATTGTAAGTAATCTTCACGCTAATTTGGGGAAAAAAAAAGAAAAGAGAAAAGAACATAGGGGTGACCGGGGCAAAATGGCAGAGCGAGGCAAAACGGAACAGCGAGGGAAAAACTCAAATTTCCAATAATTATTGAATGCCCCATTTTCTCCCAACGACACATCAAAAATTTTCAAATCCCTTTTGGCCCACGTACAACCATCGCCACCATCCAAAAGTCATTGGAAAATTGCGTTTTATCACATTAGGGTAAACGTGGTGAATATGGACCACCCCGATTAACACGTAAATCAATGAAATACAGACCGCTCCGTATTCCCCACTTTTGCCCTATCTCGTTTTGCCCCGCTGTGCCATTTTGCCCCGCTCTCCCCTAATCCGTAGAAAAAGGTGTGAAAGACTTCGCTGCTCGAGCTAGCCTAAATTTCGTCTACGAGTAAACGCCGTTCGGACAAGTCGGTTGAATAAAACGAGTGGGACGAAAGTTATTACTTATTAGTCGGGCTCGTCTCATCGGTCGGGCGAAAACCGTCGGTGGCACTCTCGGCCGTTATACCGTATAGCCCGTTGCCAATTCATTTTGCCCGGCCAGCTCGAGTCGCTGGAACGAGTGAACGATCGAGCCGTTGGTGCACGAGTGAACACACACACCCACAAATGCATACATAGGTCGACTATCCGTGCCGCTTCGTCGACTCAATTTAACATTGACCTTAGCAACCTGGCATTTTCCCGATTTAACGTATATGCACACGCTGACCTCATGTGTTAATATAAACTGTATCCTGCACACCAAGCATCCGCAGTACACGTCGCGTGCCTCGTGTCAACGGCGCAAAAAAGGAAAAAAAGAAAAGAATGAAAGAACCCGCGTAAGCGAGACGCTCGTTAGTCGAAGAAGTGTACATACAATATCGCTCCGCGTAATTCTACGGTGTGGAAAATATTCAAATTGAATTTTAAAGGGTCGTACAAACATTGCGAAAGTCGGCGCAACTTTAAATGATCTTTTCCATTAAAATCGCGCATTTAATTTGAGGAAGCAATAATAATGTAATTTTGCCTCCGGTGCAGTGATTATTAATTTTCATGCGTTAAACAAAAAGTTGCAGTCACTTGCCGATGACTTTCGCATTTTTTTTTTTTTTTTTTTACCGTTTCGCGCATAGATTTGTGTATTAGGAAGCTCGCTGTGCGATTTTTGCCTCCTCGTGCAGGAAGCTATGCTTATGATAAAACATTTTTATTTATCGCAAAATTTATTGTAAAAATTCGTTATCTAAAAATTTGATAACTAGTCGTTCGGAAATTTTTCTAATGTTTTTTTTTTCCCCTGCAAATAATTTTACAATTTTTTTTTTCTTCAAATTTCAACTAACTGGCCCAAACTGTTCGCGAGTTATACTGATTTTTAAAGGCCCAGAATAAATGTCAATCACATACACATACAGACACCCGGACATTAGCTACAAAACCACATTACTCAGCATTTTAGACTATTTTTTTGTTGAGTATTCCGGAATTAAGATCACGAAAGTTTTTATTTTAATTTTACGAAACCGCAACTTCTTCTACAAGGACACCGAATTGCGAAGACATTTTCATTGAGTGAACGAACTATACGAAGGTAGTGAAAAGGAGAATGAAAATCTTTTTTTTTTCCCCGTTTCATCCGCGGCTCGTACTGCGTCAGATAAGACAAATGGGTTGAGGATCTTTTCGCGATAACGTATGAGAAATAAGACGCTCTCATATTGAATGTGCAACATGCATGATAATAACTCACTTCCGAGGTACGACTTCATTGTGGGGTGGTGCAGAAACTCGGAGCACAGCGGAGCACGAGAATACAAATATATCCGTATACTACATATATGTGTGTGTGTGTGTGTGTATATATTTATCTATACTATATACAACTGCATACGGTATATCGCAGAGTAAGAACAAGACAACATACGACTCTAACAATTCAGTTCTCGTTGCACGATAGCTAGCTGCACCTATGTTGCTGTTGCGCCGAGCTCCGTTGCATGCCCGTACCGAGCGTATTTCACGCGGAAGCGGCTGCACCAGAAGCAAAGCGAAGGGCAACGAACGAGATGGACTACTGTATGTGTAAAAGCGAATAAGAAGAGAAGGAAGCTGCGCCCGAGTTCACCGAGCCGTTTGCGCTCGTTCAAGTGGGCAGCGGCAAGTGGAGAGAACTCGTTCCATACCTTCGCTCCGTTCCACTGACACACTGCCGTTCCGGCGTCTTGTCTCCTCGGCTTCTCTCCACCTTCCGAGATAGTGAGGGAGAGAGAGAGAGAGCTCTAACTTTATAACTTTCTTGGAAGGTACCGACGAGCTCGACGAGCACGGACCACCTGAGCATAGTGTATATGTTGGAATTTTCACCAGGTGCACGCACGTTGGAAATTATCCTGGAACGGATAACACCGCGAAAATTGTTTACCTTGTGATCCGATGACCGAGAAATTACGTTACACTGTGTTCATCCTCTCGCATCGGAAGCATGAAGATTCCACGAGGGGCAACGCGGTTTCTTCATTTTCACGTGGATGGCGTTCATTTCTAATTCAATCCTTCGCAGGACAGTAAGAAATATGCGGTGTAAACTGCAGTTCAAATTAAGACCCGTTCTCCAACAACCCCGATGCGAAGTTGCGCGATGAATGGCGATGTCACTTAACGGTGGTATTTTCTTAGTCAAGACAATGGTGTGACGACTGATAGCATCTCTAAGAAGTGGTGCATTTAACAGGTGCTTTAAGTTTCAAATATGCATTTCACGGTGTCAAATACGCACCGCATGATGTCTTCAACTCCTAAACCGTGTCTTTGGTCGAGCAGTGTCCATCTCTCGCATTTTCGATATCTTGATCGGATTTTTTTGAAAGTCATCTTCGAAATCGATGACCTCAAAATTATCCATATATTAAATTTCAAGTGTATCGCCCTTAAGGAAAAATTGATACTTCAAAGTGCTGATAATTATCCTCTAATTGATTGTTAATGGCTGATTTTAAGAAGAAATTAAATTGAGGATGATTCTTTTTAAATAGTACAATAAAAGATGCAAGAGTATATAATCATGCCGTGTTATCATTATCTGAATGACAGTAATGTCTCACCAATCATATCCGAAGTAGCTTATATGGAATTTGAATTGAGAGAAATTCGCAAGTGAGCGTAGTCAGTAGCATGTTAACTAGCATAGGTAGATAGAAATAACCATTAGATCCGTAATTAGAATCCTATCTGAGGCCATTCGCCACCATAGATATTCGTGACCGTGGCCTTGCTTTCATTAGTATTCTTTTTTTCATAAATAATTATCACGATGCACCATGTAATTACGTTGTTAGGCAGTTATCAGTGATTCATCATGTTAAAACTTTTATATCTAATTCAAGCGTTTAAACCCTTTTCACTCATTTCGAACTAACGTTGGTATTACACTTTTGCAGTATTAGAATGTGCACTCTGTAAGTACCACTGATTTTACACCGTACGTTTAACATCATATTTTGACACTGTTTTTAGCACCAAACTAATGAACCCATATGGATCTCATGGCGGTGTTAAAGCTCTGTTGAATTTAAAAACACCTTTTTTACAGTGTAGTGATAATACATATGTACACTGCTCGCCATTGATGCATGGTTTATCAGGGTTTTCTATTTTGCTGGATACCTTCCTCGAGTAAGACATCCAGCAAAATATGATGTATGGTCTGATAGTTTCGATCGCTTTAATACACCAAGCAAGATACCCCGAAAAATCTGGTATCAATGCCGGACAATCTACAATCGTATTTGGAATTTCGTGTCCTTTAAACGGTTAAATTAAGCACCAACAAACTTTTGTGGAATCCTCTTCATGTTCGGAAGAATGGCGTTCATTATTAATTCAACACTGAAGAGTAGTTGTACGTATATGTATCTACTATTTTGCGCATTTCAAATGGTTGAATGAACATCGTAAAGAATTGCCAGATCCTCCGAGGCCTGACGTACGACTGTTTATGATCTTTTTATTTTATTTTTTCTCTTTGGTTCAAAGTAAAAAATAAGTTAAAAGAATGTAATTTGGCATTGAAAAATGAGATTTCTGCTAGCACGTAGATTGGAGCCTTTTGTTATAGCGAAGGATCTACGAAAATTGAGAAGCTCCGAAGAATGTTCTTGGATTTACCGTCTGAGTTTGTAATAAAGGTTAAGCACCTTTACGCTTTAAGTCAAAGAGACTTTAGGTGAAATCTTGGTGTGCGCCGGTATGCTCGGGAGCTCCTGATTTTCCTTCGTAAAGTCGTACATTCGAGAGTCTCGTCGAGTTTACGAACGAGCACCAACGCAAGACGCACACACACAGGCGCACACGCGAATGAAAACAAGAACTTCCGACAACGATTCTGCACACTATCGTGGAAAAGTCTCGTTTCAATGGACATCTAAGGCGATACGGCACGTGAGCCGTTTGTGCCGAGAAATGAGCCTGACGAAAAAGCGACGTGCCTTCGTTAAGGACTTTTGGGAAAATTCCGTAGTTATTGCACGTGCCACCGGATATCGGTAACGTCCATGAAAGGAAACGTGAAACTTCGTCGTCCTCAAACGAGAGTTATACTTGCTCTTTTCAAGCTCCTGTATATAAACTCCTACACAAAGATCTTCCCCACCCTGATCCTCTACAGGTTGAGCTTAAAAGGCAAACTTGCATAGTTGACTTCTCACATTTCAAAAACCCACGGTTCGTCCGCCCCACCGGCGACGAAAATATTCCTTCCCATTGAAATTTCAGAATTCCACAATTTATCCGACACCCGTGTAAAACGCCCATTGTCCGGAAAATGATGAAAAAGAAAATGAAGTTTGCATCAAAGGAAAAATATTTCTTCGATATATTTCGTCGGACGGGAGATGCCGAAAGGAAAAATTTTATGCTCCCAGAATGCCTATTGAACGACGACATTCTATAATATAATGAAACTCATATATATTAGAGTCGCGAAGAATTCCACGAGAAATGGTGTGTGCCGTATTCGCTTGACAGACTGGCGGTACTTTCAAACATCCTTGACTTCCTTATACGCAGCTTTATATATATATATATACATGTTGTGTGCGAAATGTTATGTAACTCGTGTATTTGCAGTAGAGTCGCAAGGTGGACATATAGAGTCGTGTGTGTGCGCGCGCCGGGAAAAAGAGTTGGAACAGCCGTGGCGTTATCGAAGGGAAGGTGAGACGAACCACCCATGAAATTGAGAAATCGAAATAGACGAGCGAAGGATAATAAAAACAATAAAATGAAAAAAAAAAAAACAAGAAAAAAAGAACCGCCCACTCGTTTCTCGGCACTTTTGTTCGGCCATACTCGTATGTCTTCGTCGCAGCTGAAGAGAACTCTCCATGTCTTTCTTTATCGTATTTTCCATACCGGCAAAATTTACCGTATCCATGAGCGAAAAAATTCTTATTCGCATCGAGTGAATACAGGAGGGTGCGGTGATGGTAGTAACAGTACGTTCTATCTGACCTACTGCCGTCGGCGGTAATGCATACTATAAGTAGAACATACGCGCTTTTTACCGCGGTTCAACTTATGCTCTTTATACGATACACATATGTATCGAAAAATGCTTCGATGAACGACATCGTTACGCTATTCCGACACGTTTATCGACAATTTTCTCACGAATGACATTCATAGATTAATTCAACAAGGATAGTTCATCGCTCCATTGCGTATCTCCGATTTCTGCTACTACAGCAGTTTTGACGTCTTATCTGCCTACACTGTGAATAATGAGGAGGCAACTTGTTCTCCGACTCTATTCGCGCAATCAATGGATCTTTATACTGATATATTTATATATTTATATTTATATACATATGTATTATTATATACAGCATATACTTATATATATTTTTGAGCAATGTGAAGCTCGTTTTATTTTCTACCTTTCACTTTTAACATCATAATAGCGTGATCGTTCGGTCGCTGTGCATTTTCAACACGCGTAAATAATGCGTACGGCGTATGAGCATTAAACGAGCGTGGCCGATGGATCGATCGGGGGTAGAGAAGCGATAATCGGAGCGTATAATGGGGTCGTGTTTCAAAGAATTCTGTCGGCGCTCCAGCGATATGACGACCGATCGGTGGAAGGAAAGAATTTTTCACACTGTTATGGATTATTAGGTGCTCATTGAGCTTTGACAAACATAAAAATAGGCAAACAACAAGATCGTGATTGATAAAAAAAAAAAAAAAAAAAGTTCCAACACTGAATTTGCTCTTTAACAATATGCGAAAAATTCTGTAATTTTGCTTCGTCGTAAAGGAAATTTTGCTTTCATGAGAACAAACACCGAATTTTGCATGTAAACGCGTTCAGATTGTTCCAAAACATCGGAAAATCATATTTAGAAATAAAAAATGGCTGGATGTTTGCGCGCGTGCGTGTCTCAAGCCCGAAAAATGGAAACTCTTATAACTTGAGTACGGCTCGAGCTGTCAAGCTGAAATTTCTAAGGTAGGTGAAAGGTTCATTTTCTCAATGTTTGGTGAACATTTTAGCAAAATGCTTTGCTAAAATTTGCGTCATTACATTTTTATGCGATTTTGAACGTCACAAAAAAAAAAAAAGTTCCTGCGTACTTACCATGTAAGCTCTCAAAATTTTCTAGCTATAGGGCTAAAAAATGGCACACAAAGAGACTATTATCGACCGATGAACCCCATTTAATTTTGCGTGGATCGATTGGGTCGTTTACATGTTATGAAATTAGTATTTTCTTTCTGACTTGACTTTCCCTATCTAATAATGAATTAAAATTCAAATAAGTATCAGATTTCTGATCAGTGCGCAAAAAATACATCAGACATGACCCGAAACGACGAATAACTACAATTTTTCATACGGAATCTTTGCAGTGAATATTGCCAAAATTAGTGATTTTTTTGTGTGTTTTCAAACAAATATTTACTCCTTATGGAATCTTAAAGATCCATCAATTTGAAGACAAAAGCTTCCTCATAGAAAAAGCTTTATCTTTAAATTGAATCCTCTTCGAATGAATCCTTGTCGCTTTCTGAAATAATCACCGAAAATGGTTTTCCAAAGAAACTTTGTAAACAAAAGGTGATTAGACGAGCGAGCTTTGTGAAAATTTCGGTTTTCATGCCTTTTTTTGCCCCATATAATACGCGAATGTATCGAACAACTTCAATTTTTTCCAGCGACAGCTTCATTATTCGGGCCGGTGTGAGTGTCGAACCGATTTTTTTTCTTTTTTTTGTCGTTAAGCCGACGCACAAGCAGCTATGCAAGAACGAGACAGCTAAGCCACTTTTAAACTCATTTAGCGCCGAGATGCAAGCAGAAGAGTCGTCGAACGAACGAGTTAAGTTCTGTCGGATGACGGTGGCATGCTAATGAGTTGCGCAAGCCGAGAGCACGGCAAGTACGTCACACGTCACAACAGCGTAACCCGGAGTGGCCTATGAGGGATACTCTAAAAGCACCGAGAGAAACCAGGCTTCACGGTTACTGCCCGGAGTCCGCAGTTTGAAATTCAATTTGCGTACACATTACACCTCCGCTGGTACATCTGATTAGTACGCACGCTAATTATTCGCCTACCGGAGCCTGTAACGACGAACTCGACACCCTCCACAGTATTTAATACTGTTCGCTGCGTCTACGAGGGCAAAATTTCGCGGCGAGTGTAAGCTGTGTTATCGGCGATCGCGGTAAATTCAACGATATCCAAAGATTACTCTCAGCTCAATCGTTTGTCACAAATAATCGATGTTGGATGCATAGAAAAAAAGGGTAATCATTTAATGTAATATGCAGTTTTTTTAATTTTTTTTTTTTAATTTTTTTTTTTTTTTTTTTAAGGTGAAGTGTAACCGCCACGAGTGCGCGAGATACAGCTGCAATTGCGCTTCCCAAAGATCACCCAAGCCATTTATTTCTTGAGAAAATGACGAGAACAGCCAACTTGCAGAATTACCGCGTCTAGTCGGCAGTTCTCGAATTTTTCCCCAAAAATTAACCGTCTTAGAGAAATTTGGAAAACAGTTTTTGTTACCGACCGAGTAGTTGCACTTTACCTCAGAGTTATTGGCGTTGCGACAGCGCCGCGTCTCCGCATGTTATGACGTTATTATGTAATATAATAATGGAATTATTTTTAATAGTTTTTTTTTTTTTTTCTAGTTCTTAGCGTTGAGACGTCGCCGCCTCTTCTGCCGTTGTTACCTTCTTATGTAACGCGACAGTGCAATCGTCATTGTGTAAAATTACCATCGGATTCAAAAAGTTATCTGCCTTGCCGGTCATTTCGCCACTTGCCGTTGCAATCCGTATGTAATGTCAAATCACGTAATGCCTTTCCGATCAAGCCGAAAACGACCTTCGCCCGGTCCGGCAGCACGCCCGAGCATAAATCGTGCCGGGATCGCGGCGCGATATTGCCTATGCAGGTGCAACACGCGATCTGGTTACGTGACGACAGCACGATACGACCCTTGACCGTTTTATAGATACTCCCACTGCACTGCCGCTGGAAGATGAACACCGTATAATACAGCCCGCATTGATGCGGAGAACAGGTGGCGTCTTCGGTTAGATGGACCCATAAAATGGCTTCCACCACAGCGAGTACGGTGGAAATTGACTCGAATCACGAGAATATTGACTCCTCCATCAAACGCAGTTGCATCGCAGAAGTCATACAGATACAAGGCCATAGCTGCACCGAAACGAGAAGGATATTCACCAGTAAGGTTTCGCTGAAGCGCGGTACACGGTTCGCGCGCGACCCACTTACCACGCGATCTGCTACACCGATCCTGACGGCACAGGTTCTTCATTTCTATGTTGGTTTTGTTCTTTCTTTTTTTCTTTTTGTTGTACTCTCTTCACTCCCGACTTGACCGTTACTTCCGTAATAAGTTGAAAGACGCTCGGTGAATCGTGCGTCTCGCAACACTGTACATAGTGTGCTCCGTACGTTCTCTATAGTAAGTGGATGGGCGGTTCCTTCCATTACACTTGGTTGCAGCCCGGTGAGACGAGTCGGAGAGCCGACTTTTTCCGTCTCTCCTTTTGCTTAAATTCCTTCCTCCTCCACGATTTTTCTGCACAATTTCATCCGAATCGCCGGCTCGATTGTAATACCGAGATTATATCTCGAAAGTTTTACAGTCGACCTACCGCTGCGAAGGCATTGCTGCCGTAAGTTCGCCGGATTGCCGGGCGGCCGATCGGGTCGGGAATAAACATGGGATCTCTCGTGCGCGATATTACCAAGCTTCTTCTTCTATTCATTTTATTTTTTATTCGCATGACCTGCAATACACGCTTCGAGAATTCGAACGCGTGTGTCTTTTGAGCAGGTTTTTTTTTTTTTTTTTTTTTTCCGATGTATGAGCACACGTCGAGGAGCTCTCGATGCGACTCGGACGTTCACAGCGGGTGGCTTTGAATGATGCAGCGAAATAACAGGTATATTTGCAGGTGGGGGCGTAACCGCCGTCCGCCCACTCTCTTCTATGCCGATATACCGACCGTTACCTCGCTGTATGTATGGACATACATGTCGACTATCGTATTCCGTATATATATATACATCGGGCACATTATTATACCGCTACCGTTTTATGCTCGGCAGGAATTCTGCTCGCAATGCCGGAAGGAAGTGCGAGCCGAACTTAAGGAAGCGGCCGGAATATATCGTTCCGCAACTCGGCCGTTATTGATGTTGCGACATTATTGTTGAGACGAGCAAAAAAAAGTTTCGGCCTGCGTGTTCGAACTTTCGTAGCGGAGATCGAGATACTCTTTTCAGAGAGAATTTCTTCGGCATGAAAAATGATGAGCATTGATTTTTTATTCAAAAGACAGGTGACTCTTTTCTTCGATTTTTATTGAAGCTTCATTTATCCTAAGAACACAAAACGCTGTTGGGAAACTTTGCCAAAGATCAATATTTTTACTTTTGATTGTGACGAAATCGAAACGCCGGTGTGCGAGCAAGATGTCCGCCGATGCGACAACTCGACGTAGACAAACATTATAGATGTTACACTCTTTTGAAAAGTATCTTAATGGAAATATTTTCTACAAAAAAAAAAAAAGCTGGATTATCTTGAAACACCTCGGATCAACCGGAGCCACGTCTTTTCCACAGTTGAACGATATGGCGGGTGGAAAAGCACGAAAATTTCATCTTCACTCATTCAGTACGCCCAAAGACAATCATCTTGTATAAATTAAAAAAAAAAAAAAACACATTCATTCCGAACGACCATACACTTTATTAACGCCACCACATTGCTGTTCGATACGAGAAACCGCGTTAAAATTTATAGATTTTTTGTTTCAAGGCGATTCAAAGTACACAATCATACGTGGAAAGTCAAGATTTATCGATTGATTTTGTAAGTAACATTAATACCGATTGCGTTCGTCGTCGTCGTCTTTCGACGACGAAACGAAAGGGGCGCGAAGATTAAATTACATCGAGTCGACTATCGTCGCTGTTCGAACGGGACTCGGAACGATTGACACGCGAACATTGAATTGTTCCGTACCAAGCCGACACCTCGTTATTACCGATGCATCGGACGAGGCTCTCGGCGTAGCTAGCTGGTGTTCCGTTTCGCGGGTGCTCCTTATTTTATTAATAGTCGTGTCTCACATCGGGCACGTAACGCGCCGCAAGCCGAGAGCGCATGTATATTTATGCCCTGCTCGGTTATATGCTCGGGTTGGTACTTATTCATTCTCATCGATGAGCCCGAGAGTGAGAACTCGCCCGCGCGCCGGAGTGACTCGGGAGCCCGTTGACTATTCATAACGTTCAGTTTCGTCGTGATGTCGCGATGCGGCCACGCTCGTCGCTGTTCGACGCTGTCACACTCTTCGTCGTCTTCCTGCGAGCGAAACACGAGTCGGAACAATCGAGCTCGCCACTACCGTTCGTCGCTCGGAGGAGAGCCGGAGCGCATCGTTCGCAGCAATTTATTTGCAACTCTTCGACAGCGGACGGACGGAGTGACTTGTAATCGACGGGAATAGATAATCGATATATCGGATCGTTATGGAAAGTAGTTTCCGTCCCGTAACACCAACTGAGGATCTGTCGATCTTGGGCTTAGAATGTTAAAAAAAAAATATTGTAAATTCAATGGAGCGGACTGGAAGTTTTTGTGCAAAAACTTGTGTATCAAATTTAATGTACAGTTGTGATGAAAATTTTAGATACTTTTTCGGGAAGGTTAAAAGTGAATTATTAAAATTAAAGTAAATTATTGAAAAAAAACGTATTCAATGTTTTTTTTTTTTTTTTTAATACAGTGAACATTTTTTTTTTCATCACAATTGTACATGAAATTTAATATAGCAGTTTTTGCCGAAAAACTTCTTCAGTCAGGTACATTAAATATCTCATGCATTTTTTTTTTTTTTTTTTTTTTTGCAGTTTATGCATGGGTCAACGATCGAGATGTCGATTACAAAAATGAACTATTTAATGACACCTCTATTTTGCGGTCGGGTGGCATTATCGGGAGCAGTTGATTAGTTATTCATAAATTTGCAATATTTTGCCCGGATGTAATGATAAAAGGCTGTGGAAGCAAAGTATTACGTTTCGTGGAGTTTTTAAAAATAATCATATTGAGCCCAACGTAGCCTCGTGTAAACATTAGTGTGACCGCTACGGTAAATCATTTATCTGGAAAACGAAGCGTATCTCTGTCGATATTGAGTGTAATTAACTAGTCATTGAAAAAAAAAACAATTTATCCGCCAATAACGCCTCAATTTTCTCACTCGGGTGTTATTATCGTAATTGATTTTTTATCGATAAATTTATCGTCTCGATGAGAAGCGAGTTGAATATTATAAACATAAAGGTATACTTTCGCTGAGCTAATAACAATGCAAGCTTGGTGTTTAATTTCGAAATGTCTTCTATAAAGCACACTTCATATAATTGTACGTAAAAAAAAAAAAAAATTATAAAATCCGGTACATTGACCTTTATTATCGTAATTGATTTTTTTATCGACAAACGAATCGTCTCGATGAGACGCTAATTGAATATTATAAACATCAAGGTATACTTTCGCTGAGCTTATAACAATGCAAGGCTGCTGTTTAATTTCGAAATGTTTTCTATAAAGCACACTTCATACAGTTGTACATAAAAAAAAAATGATAAAATCTGGTGCGTCGTCTTTTATTATTCTAATTGATATTTCATCGACAAATGTACCGTCTAAATGAGAAGCGAATTGAACATCACAAACAACAAGGTACACTTTTACCGAAGAAATAATAATGGAAGATTCTTTTTTAATGTCGAAGTGTTCTCTACGAAGTACACTTCATAGAATCGTAAATAAAAAAAAAAAAAAAAAATTATAAAATCCGGTGCGTCGTCTTTTATTATTCTAATTGATAGTTTATCGACAAATGCATCGTCTAAATGAGAAGCGAATTGAACATTACAAAGAACAAGGTACACTTTTACCGATGAAATACTAATGGAAGATTCTTCTTTAATGTCGAAGTGTTCTCTACGAAGTACACTTCATAGAATCGTAAATAAAAAAAAAAAAAAAATTATAAAATCTGGTACATCGACCTCGCGACATAGTCCTGCATAATTACCTGGTACGGAGTAGGGTACATTTTGCGGTTGCGGCGCCCAATACGCTTGGCTGATCGCCGGATATTGGCTCGCAGCACCGAAGTGTCCACCTCCGCAATATTGTTTCCTGCTCTTCATGGCCATGCTCTTTCTATTCCAAAGCTCGAGATTTAAAAAAAAAAAAAAAAAAAAAAAAAAAAAAAAACCAAACAAAATAAAATTCCACTGATACACTTCACGGATTATCACTTTTCTTTCCCTTCACAATTTATATTAAAAAAAAAATAAATAAAAATAAAATAAAAATAAAAACCGCAGCACTATCGTCGATCACAGTTCGAAGGAAATTCGTCGATTTTCAATTCCACCTCTTCGCCGAGTGTGCTTCGACGTTCGGACCTTACAGCCCGACAGCATAAAACTCCGATAAGGAGTTAACAGTCCCAAAGTGACTTGACACTTGTGTCCTACGATCGACGGTAGAGAAAGCCACGGTGCGACACGCACGCCTAGTCTCTTTCGCCTCAGGATAGTCGCTTCTCGAAAACAGGAATCCCGCGCTACGTCTCGGGAAAGCTAAATAGACTCCGTCGCCGATTGACTCTCCACCGGCTCTTTGGTTTCTTTGCCTACTTCGCCCGTCGACGGTCGCGTTTCGCGCGGAACCGCACCGCTGGAAAATCTCTCGCGTTAAAGTTTCGCGAGACGGCCTCTACAGTCGATCGGCAAATTTATTCGCACCTATAAATTACCCCTTCGACATTGACCCGCGACGCTGCCGTCCGATGTCTCTCGGCCAGTCGTTCGGAACCGCGGAATAATTTATTTTTTCTTAAAAAAAAAAAAAAAAACAGAAAAAAACCTCACACTCGTCCCAACCGCTAGAAAAACCCGGGCTCTGAATGCGCGTCGATCGACTCGCGTGTTGCACCTCCGGCATTAAAATGGAAGGACGAGCACGCGGCACGCTTTGCAATTGACGCCGGACTCCGCGAGCCAGTGGACAAAGACACGCGCGATCGTCCTCGTTCCGTTGTTCACGACACGTCGAGGATGCGAGGCGTCGTTACGCAATGGTATATTCCTCTCGGGCGGGCACACACGCGACTGAATCGCGGCTTCCGTAGGTGGCACGCTCGTTGCCACTGTCGTTATGCAACGACGATGCACGGCCGACAATGATGATAATTATCGTCAAACAAAAGGAAGTGGCGCGTAGACGCTGCAGACCGGCTATGGATATCTCGACGAGTCGGCGGCTCGGTCGATCGTCTCGAGGGCGTTTCGCCGGGAATCTCGGCGCACCGCAGTCACGACCGCGACGACGATGACGAAAGCTCCGGGGAGTTTGACGACGGCG
This sequence comes from Amblyjoppa proteus, assembly GCA_963922035.1. Lineage (NCBI taxonomy): Eukaryota > Metazoa > Arthropoda > Insecta > Hymenoptera > Ichneumonidae > Amblyjoppa > Amblyjoppa proteus. The sequence continues at coordinate 2,508,084 of OY998234.1, forward strand.
ATGACATTGCTCGATGCACCGGTCCGTCGCGGCCGATCCGGCGACGATTTCCGAGTGAATTTGTCACTGCAGCGGCTTCGCGGAAGTCGGGAGGAGGACGAGGTATGCGCGAGACGAGGGAAACGGACGAATAATTCTCATCCGACGGGACTTCCCCCCTCCGTTTAATCTCCCCGCTTCGCGCCGATCAATCGCGGAATCTCGTCTTTCTTGTCGCCGAGGCGCGCTTCTTTTTTTTTCAGGCGATCGCTCTGCAGGTGCCTTTAGTTTTTTTTTTGTTTTTGCCGGCGAAAATGCACTTTTCACTCTTTCGCGGGGATTTCTTTTAGCGCTAACCCATCGTTCGTGAAACCAGCGGCAGAAACTGCGGCGCATCGGCGCGGTCGCGCTGACGTGTCATTAAAGCTTTTGTAATAGCGTATTTACGAGTGGCCGAGATGACCCCCCTCTCTCTCTCTCTCTCTCTCTCTCTCTATGTGTCTCTCTGGTCCCTTCCCACCCGCTCCTTTGTAGATGGCAAGTCCACGCAAATCCGCGATCGGACACGCCGCGGACAACGTACACGGACCGTGCGCGAAACGTCTCTCTCTCCGACTCTTCACTCTCGCGGAATTCACGACTGCTGCGGCGCGCGCCCGCGCGCGCACACACACGTACGCACACACACGGATTCACGATTTTCGAAAATAGCCCACGCGCGCTACTGACTCTAAGCGACACAATGCGGCTGCTGTCTCGCTCTCTCCGGTATTCTCTCCTATACTCTCTTTATTTCGAGTAGCCGAAAATTCTACCGGGGATATCGAGTCTTGCAAGAGCCTCTCTTCAGAGCGTCCACCGAGGGCTCGAAAAAAAAAAAAAAAATTGTCGCGCAATAATATATACATATGTGTGTGTGTGTGTATATATATATGCGAATGCCTGGAGGTGTATTAAAAAAAAATGTCTTTTCGCGCTTTTTAATTATCCAATTACTTTTTCGCAGTTTTATCGACACGATTTTTTTTTTTAATCATTGCAGGGCACTTCAACAAAAATATTTATCCCCGACGCAGAAAGTAATTTATTTGTCGTCTCTCAGTTCGAAAATTGCAGTTAATTCTTTGAATTTTTCTGTCGTACTTTTTTGTTTTTATTTAAAAAAAAAAAAAAAAAAAAAAAAAAAAAACAAAAACGCAATTAATTTTTTTTCGCGCCCCGAAGGATTCCACCCGCGATCTACCGGTCGATGGCAAGACGTCCGTCGCTCGACACTCAACAAGTGAGCGCCGGCACACGGTCGGCTCGATTCCTTCCTTCTCTACTACCACCGGTGGGCCTCCTCGCTCCTCACCTCAGCCCCGCGCTGTGCCGCGAGCTAGCGACGAACCTATAGTAAACCTACCATCTCTGCTCGACACACACCGCGCCTTCTTTCTCTCTGTCGTTCTCATCTCAACCGGTGCCGCCGGTCGCTCTGTCCTCTCTCTCTTCGTCAAGTCTCCTCGGGTTCTTCCCCTACCCTTCTTTTGTGCCTCCTCCCACATAGCCGCACAGCGAGGGTACATATATTAAGCACGAAACGCAAGCGATAGCCGGGCCGCCCGCCCCCCCCCCCCCCCGCCGCCCCCGCCGCCACCGCCGCCGCGGCTACACACGCTCACTCCTCTGAACATAACTGGCATGCATCCGTGACAATGTGTGCGTGTTGAAACAGCTGATTGCATGCCGCGATCAAGTCAGATCGCGACTTTGTTCGGCGACGCGTTATCGGGCCTTAATTCGAAAGCGCGAATCCACGATAGATCGGCGAACGATGGTTTTTTCTTCAGGGGACTTCAGGAGAGACTTCGGGAAACGCGAAAGATCAATCGCTCAAAGCTGCTTTTACGGCGACGCGGGCCAAGCCGATCGGCACTTCGGAGTTCGAGGCGTAAACTTTGAACTGCGGATGTGACGATCAGGGAGCCGTGTTATATCGGCGCAGTTGATCGACGATCGTTAACTGCAAACTGTCAATGATTGATCGTCATTAACTGCAAACTGTCAATGATTGATCGTCATTAACTGCAAACTGTCAATGACTTATTATCATTGACTGCAATTTATCGATGACTGGATTATCATTAAATGCAATTTATCGATGACTGGATTATCATTGACTGCAATTTATCGATGACTGATTGCCATTAACTGAAAACTATCAATGACTGATTATCATTAGATGCAAACTATCAATGACTGATTGTCATTAGATGCAAACTATCAATGATTGATTGCGATTAACTGCAAACTATCAATGATTGATTATCATTAACTGAAAATTATCAATGATTGATTATCGTTTACTGCAAATTATGAATGATCGATTGTCATTGACTGCAAATTATCAATGACTGATTGTCATTTTAATGTGAAAAAACGCGTCGTATTTGTAGTTGCCTGCCGAAGATATGGGATATAGATTCGCGCGAAAAATACAGTATTAAATTCGTTTTACTGCAGTGTTATGAAATATTATGAAATGTACAACACGTTTAATATACAAAGCTATACGACATATACAACCTCACACATACGAAATTAGAATTCATATACATTGTATTTGAATTTCAACAATTTAATCTTAAATGCAACAATACCTGTATATTAAAATTACCGGTGATGACATTGAAAATTAAGATATTCGTATATGAAAATTATGTTATTATTACAAATATTAAACAAATAATATTGTTTTTAATATAGCGATAAGGCAATGCTCTTGCATACGTGTCAATGTAAATTTCATATAATGTATATGCATTCAAACTTCATATACATTTTATGAATTTTCAAACAGAAATTTTTAACACTGTAGTGTCTTCGGACTCCAAGCTGACGTCGACTTTCGCATTTATACTTCAATTTCTAGCATTTCAACAGTATCATTTTAATATTACATTTTAAATGCAAAATATTTTCGAAGGAAAAAAAAAGGTTGTTTTCACTGTTTGTCCCGACGATTAACGAGTAAAGTGGCCTAGAGATAAAGAGGCATCGTAGTTACGTTAGCACAAACTATAATGCCAGTTTTCGCATAAAATTTCACGATGCCGATAGCAAAAGTCATTGAGAATAATTAGCGATTGCGAGCAACGTTGTTCGAGAAACGCCGACCGAATTGAAGTTACGCGTTCAGTGTGTAATACAGCCGGTATGAAAACGCGTTCCTTTTATATTATGCAGGGAAGTTAGGTGTCCTCTCGCGGTGAGTTGCCAGCAAAACCGCGAAGATGATTCACCGGAAGACTTCGAGCGTTTATCGCCAAGTCCGATGACACAAGTGTCGGCCAGGTTTTCAGCCGTTTCAGGCTCGCGACCCGTTAATTTTTCGTTCTCACGTCGACAATCATTCGAAATTGAAATTACGATCAATGCCCGTTGCACTCGCAGAGTCCGATGACTTGAAATACAAAGCATGATACATTCGTCTAAAACATTGATGCATTCGTCTAAAATCTCCGCGATTACGAAGTACATGGAAAAAAAAAAATTCATAATAATTCTGTGCTCTACCAGAAAAAAAAAAAAAAAAAAAATGCTGCATATTCCAGCAATTTTTTAATATCTTGATGATCACATCGGACGTTCGTGTCGTGGCAGATCTGCACAACGAATGCACTGATGCAGCTGCCATTTGCTGCATAGCATCCTTGTTATGTTTCTTACAATGCCGAAGCATGCGCGCATGTCTTTCACGGTGTAAATGCGTGAATATTACTGGAAATGTCGAAGTGATTCGGTGCATTGAAGTTGTGCGATTTGAGGCGCAAATTTTTAGCCAGGTTAATCGAGGTTTCTTCTTTTAATGACAAGAACTCTCAGTCCTCTACGAACTACGTTATCGACAACGTGTAACGCTATTTCTTGGCAATAAATATTTTACAATTATGCTTTTTGCACGAGCACAAAAAGAGAAATTGCTGTTTTTGCATTACGGGGCGCATAATTTATGGGAATTTCAGTAATCGCTAATTTTTTTGCTCTCTCGCGCGCTAAACAAACGAAGCTCTCGTCAAAGAGAGTGAAAACCAGTGAAAAAAATTCTCCCCGATGAATTTTTCGTTTTTTTTTTCGAAATTTTTTAGCCCTGAGTTGACAATAATGATTTCTCTTCGTTAGCTTCAGTTCGCGCTTGGCGTTGAAACCCCGGAAGAATCAACAGCGAGCAACGTCAGCGAAATATTTCGTCTCGCTGTTCACTCGCGAGTCGTCTCGATTATTCAGCGACTGACGAAAGACACGTCTATTTACATACACCATAACGAAGTTACGCTCTGGAGACATCATATACGCTGGATTGGTGTTTTTTTTGTGATTAACGACGATGCAGAAACGCGCTGAGTGACTGCTCGACCGTGCCAGCGATGAGATCAGCGCGCAGCATCACTCGTGACGGCGCTGTCCTTGAGGAGCCCGAGGCAAAATTGCATCGACAACGATCTTCGAAACGCAGAAAGCTATAACTACCATGTCCATGCATGCACTTTCGCTCTGACAATGCAAACCTTCAATAATATATATGTGTGTAAATAAAAATAAAAATAAAAAAAACTTGCTAATGACGAGTTCGCAGCGCGAGACTTTCTCAATAAATTTTTTTTGTTAGCGCCAAGTTGTGAAATCGACGAAGGAAAATTACGAGCGAGTTAGAAAGAAATGTTTGAATCTCGTTGAACAATTTTTATGCAAGTTTCTCGATAAGAATTTTTGAACGTCAGTTCGCGCTTCTTGCGGCCAGTGAGTGAACTTCTATTCGGGGTTCACACAGGTTTTCGCTCGAGATTCAGAATACGCAGTTCGGACTGTCGGTACACTGATAAAAAAAAAAAAAAAATACGCCTGAATCAACTAAGCGACGTGACAAATAAATCCCAAAAATATTTCATAGCATTCATAACAAGTGTTTTCGTGTACTTATTTCATTCGCCGAAGTGGGATTCAAGTCTTCGTGTCCAATGCCTCCCAGAGACATTCGTAGGTGGTCCATTATTAGCCGAACCCGATGGTCCACATTGCAAAGTATCCGAAAAAAAGCGCGTATGACGAACCACCGCACGACATGAAAAATAAATCCCAAAAATATTTCATAGCATTAATAAAAAGTGTTTTCGTGTACTTATTTCATCCGCCAAAGTGGGATTCACCAGAGAGTAGCGGATACAGGCCAAAACTTTTCACTGACCCATATTCACCACTTTTATCCTATTTTCCACGTTCTACCTCGACTTCCGTTCGGCGCTACCGAGGAACTTGCGCATGGGGGTGCGAGCGGCGTAACGTAACTCGAGTAGCCGTTTATCCAAGTAGGTTCAAGGATCGCCCAACGTGAGAGAAAGACTTTGACGCGCATTGCGATGCGGATATATATCGTGGATCGCGAGGCCACGGGGTCAACCTCATGCCTTCGGCTTTTCATGCGGACATTCGTGGCCTAGCTGCCGCCTCGGGAGACTCCGAGACTCGATGCATTATGTATGGACATTTTGCTCCTACTGGCGTGTTTTTGTTACCATCCTCGTACCAGCCGATCGAGATGGGCCAATGCGGCGTTATCGGCAGACGCTGGATCGCTCGAGAGATGAGCTCGGCCGTTCACAGCGGTAAAGCGACTCTCGATCTACCTTGCGACGTTACCGATCTACGATCTTTTTCATCCTCGCCGCTTGTCCTCAAAGCTCGCTTTGTTCTCCATGTCGCGTCCATGGAATTTTCATAACTACAGCTATTTTCATAGAGACGATAAACGCCCGTTCGTATACGGAAGCGAAATGGGCCGACGTTTAGAATGTTCGGAGATAAGGGAATCGGACACGATGCATGTTAAACTATCGCCGAAAACAATCGATGTCGAGACAATTTTTTTTTTTTATGTTCAAAAAACTTAATTAATATAGGGTAGACCGCGGTGAAACCGGCAGGCTGAGCAATAAAATCTGCCACAAGCATACCGAAAGCATAGATCCATTGTTTTTCACCCCAAAATTTTATCGGCACCAGTTTTTAAAGAATATTTAAAAAAACCATCTGGGCAAAAACGGCGCCCTTCGATTGGACGTGCAGCAACTTTTGTTGGCTTCATTAGTACCATATTTTTCCTCACTTCGATATGACATTTCATGTTCCCATTTGCCTCGGTTTCCCCTCCTTATTGATTCATTACATCAGACAGTAACGTCGATTCGGTCCTGTTGCTCTATTCAGATAATCAAAATTGCACGATTTTTTAAACCTTCTATCGGGATTGATAATCTTATTACTGAAAAACAAATATCCCCAGACATTTTTTGCTGTAAAGTTTCACAATAATTGATAAATCCATCGATCAGTCCCATCAGAGAGACATTTATTCGACCTTTATAACTTGGTGGTTAAAAATGGCACGAACATTTTTCCTGCTGCCGGCATCGGTGATTTTGTTGGATTCAGGTCAAAGTACAATTTGTCACCGTCTGTACAATGCGTTCATTTTTATTTTTTACCTGTTAAGCTAATTCCACCTCTCGATCGATGCCGATTACAGATTGAATGCCAGTGACGTGTAACAAACGCGTTGAGAATCGTCGCGTCGGAAGCAGCGAGCGTCGTATACACGATAATACACGCCGTCCTCGGTATTCGTGCACCGAGGTAAAATGTCTCGAGTGCAGACGTACACACGTGCCCCCAGACGTAGCTGCTAACGACCGGCCTCGCTCGGGGCTTGCTCGATATTCGATGCGAGTGTGGCGTGACCGTTTCTATTCGTCCATAAGTGGAGGGTAGAGCTGAAACGTATTATACCTGTCCGGCTAACGCGTACTCGTGGTATTCCAGCTCGAACGAGTTCCCATCGCCACCTATTTCTATAGCGGCGGTCATACCCCCCCCCCCCTCTCCCCCCCCCCCCCCGCCCACCGCCATCCGTATGTGCAGCTAAACTCGACTGTACTGATACCCATACGAAAGAGACACACAAGAGCGATACGGTGGCGATACTTTGAAAGCTCGTTCGACACATACGTCCTTTTCAATGCGAGTGCAAAGCCCTTTCGCTACCGTATATCTTTATGTTAACTGCGTAACGATGACAACTATGCGATGACGGAAATTCGATTTCCTTATGGCCCAATACGTTCAGAGGGGGTGATATTATACGATTCTCTTGATGGTATTCGAAAAACTAATGAGACGACGAATAGAATTTAATAGAAATTCAATTTTCTTTTCTTTCGTTTCCAACTTCCGAGGGGTTTTTCGTGTCAGACGCGAAGCTATGGTTTAACGAGCGATGGATTCGTGATCAGCGGCAAAAAAAATGCATCGAATGTTATTCAGTTGGAATGACAAGTCATATCATTTTTTGTTTTTACCGATTTTGGGAAAATCGACGGTTTTTGCTATTTATAAACGATGACGCACTTTTATTTTGCGGAAGAAATTGCGGATGAAGCGCCCTGGCTATTGTGTTCTGCGGGAAAAAAATAGGCGAGCGTGGGTAATTGAGGTTGACGGTACTTGACCTTTTCACGATATTGACTTGACAGTAGTTGACCTTTGCAAACGGACGAAAAACGAAAAAAAAAAAAAAATCGTGTGACTAAAGGCAGATGAACGTATTTTCTGTGCAAAAGAATCTGAAATGCGCCTTTCTGGTTTTGGTCACGCGATGTGACAAAGGGCAACCAACTCTGCATAGCTTCCTTGTGCACTTTTTTTTTAGGAAAACCTCGAGTATCCGAAAAAGTGAAAAAAGTTGGTGGGAAAAGTTTTTCCACCACCGACAGCGGTGGATGCGCGGTTGGTGTACGGCGTTGGTGGTCCCCAGAGGCAAGCTGAATCGTTCCCGGTCAGTACTTGGATCGGTGACCGCCTAGCCGTGCACCAACTGGCGCATTAGAATCGTTGAGCGGGAGGTCGAAATCTGAGAATTGGTGTTCGAACTCGAAGTGTCGAATACGAAGATCAAGATTCAGTTGGAATGACGGGCGGTATCGGCGCGGGTTTTCCTCAGTTTTCCTGTATCCTTGTGCAAATCCGATGCAGTTATGGGGTGTAACAACGGCTGCGGCCGTGAACTTTACAAGTGATTTGAAGTCGGAAAAATTTATACGAGAATACTGTCTAAATGGCAGACAGAAGCTAAAGCCTTAAATGGGATTAAGAATATATATTATTATTATGCATATATGCATATGCATATATATGTGTATATAGTGTAACGAATATAGAGGTGAGGAGCGATCGAGACACACGATATTACGGATAGATTATCGATCGACCAAATGGCAATAGTCTTGATCGGACTTTCAGAGAGAACAGACGTTTGACAGTTCGTGCTCGAGATATTTAGCTGCGATTGTGTTAATAATATCCACCCCAAGACCTAATGCGCGCGTTATTTCTTACACAAGAACGTAACAATATATATATATATATATATATATATATATATATATATATATAGGCGAAACCGGGGCAAAACGGGGACATGAAATGTCATATCGACGTGGGGCAGAATAGGGTAATAATGAAGCTAACAAAAGTTAGCGCAATTCAAATGGAAGGCTACGCCATTTTGCCGCAGATGATTTTTTTTTAATATCCTTTCAAAACCGATGCCGATACAATGTTGGTGTCAAGAACAATGTATCTATGCTTTCGGTATCCTTGTAGCAGGTTTTATCGCTTAGCGTCCCCGTTTTGCCCCGCTTGCCCCTATGTATATATGTTTATACATATATTTTTTCCACCAGCAAGACTACCGCTTCGGGATTCGAACCCGAGATCTTCCGATACTTTGCTTTCGACGCTACTCCAGCGACGAGACCAAAGTGATCGGTAGTCCCCGCTCTTATAGCGAATTTAGAACGCCTTTTGGGAAATGGTTGTATTCGATTGTATCGCCACTGCGACTGACGAGCTGCGCAGTAATTCGGTCGCGAGATGTCTCAAGGAGCGAATAACGAATGTGGGGTGTAGCCTCCGTTTAAAAATGTACTTGGCAAGTGGCGAGACTGTACAGCGTGGCATAACGGGGTGTCTCGACACCTAGCTGGCATAGCTCTCGCGAGATAGTCCATAAACTTCATTCCCAAACGACTTAGCGGGGGTGATGTCGTCGAAATAATGCGGTAACGCAACATCGCGAGACCGCCGGATCGATTTTGCTCGAGTGGTCGAGCAGCTCACTTCGGTCGCTTGGCTCGTTCGTATATTTCTTCGATGACGACGGGCGGGCGACATCGCGTACAGCGGCCAATGTGTTTTCACCGAGCGACGAACCGCTGTCTCTCGCTCGCCAATGCACGGTGCTTTGCACAGTCTGTGTTATCTATCTCTTAAAAAAGCAACACAGCGTAGCCTATATAACCGCTAGGTATCGTAGACGAGCATAATCGCTTCGCTCGCACGCTCATTCCTCGTCTAGGAGCGCGCCCGTACGTACCTAAATATTTGGCTGGCCTCCAGATAACCGCCGAGAGTACACCATTTTACCGGGCGAAGTTCGGTCGGCTACATCCGGCAATTTTCTTTGGCTCGGAGAAAACAGACCGCGCTACCCCCCGGATTCGAGTGGAGCGTTCGGCGAGAGGAAGAAACATCGGAAAGTAAACTCAACCCTCCTTATGCTTCCTTTATCATTTAATATTTGGATGCCTTCCCGCGAGCCTCGCTTCTCGTGGATCTACACCGCGAGAGGCACCGATGCAATCTTATCGAAATTCTATACACACATCAGTGGTATAGCGAAGCGTATATTTGCGCGATTCATTCGCAGAGCAAACATAAGCGATGTTACGCGTTGAAAGAGAAACTCTGCGCGAACAGGTAGAAGTTAAACAGAATTTACTTGTCTTCTGACGACTAAAAGAAGCAATGCCTCGCGGATCGTGGCGTTGGCTCAGATTTTATTTGGAACCATTTTTTCATCACTAGACTGAGAGAACGAGCTAGTAAAGTGTACCGATCATCGAGGAAAAATTACCATGGTACATAGTAGTAGGGAACTAGAGAGGGAACATTCCGCCTATTGCGGAATGTCTAAAATTTTCCAAGAATTTTTACCGTAATATCTGCGAAAAAATTCTTATATATCCGGTACTTCCTACGATAGGTGGCGCTCCAATTCCACATTACCATGTTCTATGGTATTGAGCGGGAGGTCGAATTCCGAGGATTGGCGTTCGTACTCGAAGTATCGAGTACGAACATTAAGACTCAGTTGGAATGAGCGGCTGTATCGGCGCAGGTTTTTCGCAGTTTCCCTGCGCCCTCGTGCGAATGCGATACAGTAGGGGGGGGGGGGGGGGGGTAAAAAGCGGCTGCGGACGCGCTTCTACACCGTGAATTGCAGGAATAGCAAAAAATTGGGGAAAGGGCGGCTTGATGATCGAATAGATGTCAGAGCCATAAAACAGAATATACAGGGGTCAATAAAAAAATAAAAATAATAATATAAATAAAATGTTCTATGGTAATATCTCTCAAGTCATGTAGTCATATAGTCATATTTACGCGATCCCTCTCTGTGTATTGTCTTACATGATAAAGAGAGTTTGTACATTTTATCATATTTCCTTGTCGACAAAAGACCAAAATTCTTTTTTTCGAGTAAAAATTTTATTAATAAAGTAAATGTTTTCAAGTAAAAATTTCATTAATGAAGTAAATGTTTTCAAGTAAAAATTTTTATTAGTAAAGCAAATTGTTTCATGTAAAAATTTTATTAGTGAAGCAAAACTTTTTCAAGTAAAGTGAGTTTCTCAGGAGAGAACATATTTTCAAGTAAAAAAATACGGTTTCTTGGAGAATAAAAGGGTGCTAAAATCGACGAAGAAAAAAAAAAAAAAATGGTTGTTCTTTGTGGACGATTAATGTTCGCCGAATGTGAAATGCGAAAAATCCATGTTCCTTTCGAATTTGAATTGACCGAGATGAGGAACAAAGTTTTCACGGAAAAAAAAAAAAAAAAAAAAAAAAAAAAAAAATGTTGCGATCCACATAATATTTTCACGTGCAAAGTATCCAGACCCAGATATTTCCGAAGGTGCACACGTGCATGGAGGCATTAAATATTAAAACGGGGCAAAGAGCAGTACGGCGCATAAACAATAAGACTTCCACGGGTTTATCTCATCAATCTCCTTCGAATTCCGAGCGGCCAGCGTATAAACTCCTCATGTTGTCGGACAGTCTTTACGTGCAGGTCACGCTCGGGCTTAACTTATTTTCTATGTGTCTTCCGTGTGTGGCCGGCGCGTTGCTTCTGCTTCTGTTTCGTGCTTATATTCATGTTTGCTCTTTCGCTTTGGCTATTCGAATATTCTGATTTACGCCCGAGCGTTTCTTATCTCCGGGCCATGTTTAAGGCATGCGAAGATGCGTCCGTTTTAGCTTCCGATAAAACACGGTTGCGATGTCGATGGAGCCGAGAGCTTTGGGACGATGAATTTTCATCGACGATGCTTCCAGTTCATTTTATTTTCATTGTGCGCAGTCGACGAAGAAACGGGATTACAATAAGCTCGTATTATTTACTGGCTCTGCAACGTGTAGCCTGTAACATTGTTGAATTGCCAGAGGTTTGCCTACCTGCGAATGGCAAACGGCTATCTCGATTCCGCGAGCCACTCCGCGCCGCCGTCGGCTCGCTTGCCGATAAGATAAACGTTATCGTTGCGTCAACGCACAAACACGTCTCGCGGTGCTACGGCGCGAGGAATTATTGCGGTTTCTCACAGGCACTCTTCGACCGTCTAAGTGTTTTCTCTCAAACATAAACGAACCATTATTTCTTTTGGTTTTTCGTTGCTCGCCTTTTTTTAATCTTTTATTTTTTGTCCACTCATTCCGGCGATGCCGATCCTATCGTTTCACCGATAGGGCACCGTACGCCCGATTCCTTTGGCTCGTCTATAAAAGCCTCTGCAGAGCGAATCAAACGAAAAGGCTGCAGTTACGAACTGAGAGGGAAAGAAAAATAAAATCGTACGTTTTTTCGCCCCTCTCCCTGTTCCGCTCTGTCTCTAGTCTATTTCGAGCTTCGACCACTATTTATATCACCATTTCTTCGCGATTGGAACGTCGCTTTGGTTACTCCTCGGGTAACTACTGCCGCTGTTACAGTCACGGTACACGCATAGTCCCGGCGACGAGAAAACTTCGTCGCAACGATGTGCCGCTCGAGTGAGCCCGCTTAATGATCTCAGCCAACCGACGGAATGAAGTTCGCAGGTTCGAAACTATTTATCTATAAATAGATTTTCTCTAGTTCAAAGGACTTTGGTGCGAGGAAACGAGATAAGAAAGTTTCTCGGAGCTTAACGTCGGAGTGTAGATAATTTTTTTTTTTTTTTTTTTTCGATACAGACAACAGAACATTTTTTCCTTAATCGATATCGCATCGAACGATCAATTGACACGTATCGGCGGACCATTAGCATCTGCGAAATCGATGCGATCTTGAAATCGTTCATTTTGAAATTGACACGATCTCGTAATCATCCATTTTTTTTTTTTAATTCATACGATCGTGAAATCATCAATTTTTGAAATTGATAAGACCTTGAAATCTTCGATTTTTGAAATTGATACGATCTTGAAATCTTCCGATTTTGAAATTGTTATGATCTCGAAACATTGCACTTGTAAATTAATGTGTTTATTTATTGATTAATCAACATGCCTTTGATATATATATATATATATATATATATATATATATATAAATAAATAATCTTTAGAATATAAAACGACATTCAATAGAAATCCATATAAAAAGAAAAAATAAACGCATGGACATAAAGATTAATCGATACTGAAATCGTGAATCTTTGTAATTGCCTCGACCTCGAAGTGTATTGCGCAAAGGCATCAGAAAACATCGAAACCAATTATAATCGCCGGTTCAGTTATTGAAAGAAAACTACACGGGGTGTTATTTCGAGAAATCGATCAATCGTAATGACGACTTAAATGCGCAGGGATTAGAAAACGAGGTTGATCTCAGACGAGTTCTAACGACTGTCAGAGGGTGGCGTATCTCGTGCGCTATACATACACGGAATAGAACAGGGTGTCAGTCACTCACCGCGCGAAGGAGTGAGCTCAGGTTTGTCAGCCAAAATAAATAGAATGTCAGAGGGTATAAATAAAGCTTTCGTTCCGACGAGAACGGCTGCTTTTCGTTCTACCGCAAAGACTCAGCTGAACCGATCCGACTTGGACACCAATGCGTCGGAAGCCGAGCTCGTGTCCATTTATTGGACACAATACGAGTTTTTACACACATTAAAAAAAAAACCACATTCCTTTCCGGAAGTTTTATGAATATTTCACATAGGTTTCTACGCCGGGCACCGACCGCTTTGTGAAAATTTTCATTGAACAAATCTCGAGCATTCTTTTTTTTTCTTTTTTTTTTTTTCAATCTGCACTTGTAGGTTTCTACATTGTTTATGCTCGTCTCTCTCGCCCTGCCACTTCGTATGTACCACTCGTATATTTATTGGACGGTGGTTTGTAAAAAAGTAACGAGATTGCTGCGTGATACAGGAAGGAAAACGAAAAATAGGAAGGAAACGCGAGCAGCAACAATACACATTATATAGGAGGGATGGAAACCCTGCAGTGCGGAACCCGCACACGTGCGTTACATCTGACGTTAATATTTCATTAGCATTCTTTCTACCCCACTCGGATTTTCATGAATTTTATTCGAGATTAGCCGGATTTTATTATCCCGTAGGGAAAACGACGGTTAGACATGCGGAAATACGGACTAAAATCACTTTGCACTTTGCAGAAAAAGCGAAAATTATTCTCACTGTGAATAGCGAGAATGAAGTGGGTATTTTATTGACTCAGAGAGCATGAAGCTTCAATCGACCACGATGTTCTAAACATTGTTGTATTAATAATTTCCATGATACATATTTATTTTTTTCGAACAAGCGTGTATGCATTGTTTCAAGCGTGATCTATAAATTTAGTCATTTTTTCGGGCATAACTCATTTACAGGACCATAAATGTTATCCACAATATGCAATGATACACATTAATTATCATACATTTATATATTCAGAATACAAAATAAAAAATACGCAGCCAAAGGTGAGAGGATTGTTCTCTTTGGTCGAGCGAGACACGCCATGATAGTCAAAATCTTATTAATCCTCGCGATGCTCGAGAGTTTGGCGTCAAACCTACCGATTATCTAAGAAAAGTTACCATAGCTCATGGTAATAAGCAACTAAGGCGCCACCTATGGAAGAGTCCCGGATTTACAAACAATTTTTACCATGATATCTACGGAAAATTCTTGTAAATCCGTCACTTCCTGTCATAGTTGTGGCTCTAGTTCCATGCTACTACTCTGTGATAACGTAATATTTCTTCAGCGATATAGTAACATTTAGTACGTCTTTCTCTCAGTGATAGAAGTGACGCACGTTTCGCAAACCCTGCGCGAATAAATCAAGCGCAATAGTTTCGACTGTTCCGTTAAGCTTTGAAAACTATGTGAAACACGTAGGGTGGAATGTGGAGAATATGGCCCGGTCCATACATCATTGATTTACGTGCTAATCGGGATGGTCCGTATTCCCCACTTTCCCTCTCAAAGAGAGTGGGATTGAACTAATGGCGTTCACGGCGATGTACGAGGGAAGGACCCAGAATCTGTTGCACATCATCGTTTTAACAGAATGTGAAATACCGTCATCGGTAACTAGAACTATAATTAATTTTTTCAAGGACGCTGACCCTCGGCGGTTAAAAGTAAATTCTTACAGGAAGCTGAGTTGATGACCGCATCATGTAAGAATGTCCTTTTGACCGGGAATAGTTAGCATCCGTGAAAAAAATTAATTACAGTTCTTGTTACCGACCGGGATCAGGTTGAGCGATTGGAAGCGCTGCAAAATCGCGTTAACATATAGGAGCAGATACGTGTGGGGGAATACGTTTCCCTGAGAGTTACAGGGGTTGATAGTTAAAGAGATTAATAGTCAAAGAGATTAATAGTTAAAGAGATTAATAGTTAAAGAAATTAATAGTTCAAGAGATTAATGGTTACAGAGGTTAATAGTTAAAGAGATTAATAGTTAAAGAGATTGATAGTTAAAGAGGTTAATAGTTAAAAAGGTTAAAGGGGTCAATAGTTAAGGGTATTAATAGTTCAGAGGGTTAATATTTAAGATGGTTAATAATTGAAATTCGTCATTTTGACTATTACTCATGATCTCACCTCAATATCAATATATTCCTTCTGCTTTACTCAACTTTTCCAAAAAGATTTTATCTCGTCGATAAACTTACGATTACTCACCCTATCGACTCGAGCTGTCCCTCCACTATCCCGATTCTCTCGTGGGTGCTTCCTGATTATTATTCCATTCAATCTCACCCAATATCAATCCAGCTCTACGTCCGGCCCTGCTATAGGATATCTCGTGATGTTCGTCGACGAGAGAGTATAGGAGCCGGCGCCAAAGGCTGCTCCATCGATTTAATCAATTAATTAGCTCGAAAACGAAGCGTCACGCTTCGAGATTGCAACCGTCTTCCGGTCAAAGTTGTGCCCCGGATATCGCGCTAAAGCCCGCCAGCCACGCCTCGGTCAAAGCATCGGTCTTACCCTTTCTGTTTAGTTTATAGTGCACTCGCAAAACTGACGTTACCCCATCGATAACGATCGAAAGTCTTGATCGACTCTAGGGGAGGGTGAGAAACTGCGGCCAATGGGGCAACGCGGGGAATTAGCAAAGTTTGATTCGCCCCTCGCTAGAACGCGGCTAAACTTTACTATGCCCGATACGTGGTGAGCTAATAGCGATTTCACGGCACGATGCAGTGTGTACAGTTTTCAAATATATATAATATATGTGTCTTAGTACGGTGTCATTTTGAATTATATAAAAAAAAAAAAAAATTCTTATTCACCCCAAAAAATTATACTCTTTGTCATAAGTTATAATTCGCAGAAGCAAAACATATTATATAGCTAAGAAAAATAAATCACAATTATATGTAAATATTTTTCACTTTCGCTCGATCATATTCGAGTTGTAATATTAGATTTAAAAAAGAAGCTCACCGTTACGATTTTCGCTATCCGCCGGTTTCATCTGGATTGGATGGTGCATCTGCAATCAAACAATGGGATATTCTTGAGTGTCCATCTTTGCGTCGTTTCAAATTTTCTCATTTAGCCGGGAGGCTCCCGGCAAGAAACTCGTGCGATTTCCGGCTCAGACCGTCAGATATATTTGGGTCTGATAAGCAATCTTCCGAAAAAGCACGTCCCGTGATCTAGAGTCGGGAATCTTAGTCCAGCGAAACTCGCGAGAAATTTCAATGAAATTTTCATCGTGGACTATTTCCAACGCGAATGGTTCTGCAATCGCGCTAAGTATCGTCGGAAATTGAACGTGGCACGGATTTATGTATCTCGATCTGCTGTTATTCGATGATTACGTACAGTTAGATGATTATTATGATCACTCTTGCAAAAAAAATAAAAAAATTAATGATCTCGAATAGTACTTCGAAAATTATTAAACCGTTAAAGCGAGCGAATGGCGAATAAACGAAGCGTGTAAATATAGGAATGACGTTAACATGTGGAATGGTAATTACACGGCTGACGTAGTCCATTGAACAACAATGCCACGTTTTATTTATGGCTATAGATGAGTGTGTGAGTTGTTTGCAGTAAGATTTCCGCGATGCGCAATGCGGCGAATCGATGACAGAAGCGAGGCCGATCGATGCAAGGTCGATCCTCGCATTCGTCGGCCGGTATGTACAGAACACGTCTTGTCGATTATAAAAATATCACACACATGCATATGTTATATAAAGATATATTTGTCGACCCAGGTATCGTCTCGATATCTCGATAAATAACCACGCGCGGCAGCGTTTCTTCGCCGATATTCGTTCGCACAAGCGGCAAGTCGGCCGCGTCGAGTCTCGCCGATGGAGTCTCTTTGCTTCGACATGTTTCACCGGATCACTGATATCTAATTGTCAATGCGAAACCTTAATTTGAAGCAGGTGCGAACGGTCCTATAGATGAAGAAAAAATTTAGCAGGCGGAAAGCTCCGAGGATTGTCGGACTTCAATGAGACAAATTTCAAGAACGTATCAGAAATTATTGTATGTAATCTCGAATTTTATGTAATCGCAAACGTTTTTTCTTCGGTCTTGCGAAATGAGAGCACAGAGAATAATTTTCTATTCGAGAGAGAACGGAATATTGTTGAAAAGCTATTTTTTTTTTTACAATAACGAGTTCCATGGATGAATGCGTATATCATAGGCAGTAAAAAAAATGCGTACATTTGACAAATATTTCTTATCCACTAAGGTTCATAATTTTTTTTTTTTTTTTTTTTTACAGCGAACCGCATTCGTAATAAGAAAAAAAAAAAAAAAAAAAAAAAAAAAAATTGTAAAATTACCAAGAAAATTCTAAAATTACAGAACACAAATGTGGACGTTTCTGTCCAAGAAATATGTATCAAATGGGCAACCTTTGTTTTTACTCTGTGCCCCGGTAATTCGCGAGCAAAGGGTTACGATCCGTTGGCCAATGTTTCACAGAGATCGGATATCACGGTGGAGAAATAGGGCGAGTGCACATCTCGTTGTCCTGCCTCGTAATCCAAACGCCGCGTTAATTACCACGTGGCACCTGGTTACGCCCATTGGCAACGTCACGCCAGCCGGAAGTTACCGGGGCGCCGTTATACAGCTCCTGTACTCTCCGCTCACATACATACGAATACATGTGAACGCTCATTCACCAATGCGTTACATATAGGCTATCCACCATCAAAGTATGCAGAGTATGTCTATAGACATTCAAGTTTGCCGGCAGAATAGCTAGTACGACGTATCCCCTCGATTAACCAATTATTCCCAGATCCGGATACTCGGATGATTCGTGCCTGGCTCGTTCGCTCGACGAAACGCCTATGGAAACACGGATCGTCGAGCGAAATCCATCCGACCCCCCCCGTGAAATCGGAAGGTCGTCGTCGTCGTCTGAGATTAATATCCTCGGGCTGATATCTCCTTCCGTCTATCGACTATATACCATACAACCAGTCGATTATCGTCTATCGCAGCCATTCACATCGGTCAAACTCGTTTGCTCGCACATTAGAGAGATTAATTCTCGTTTATCCGATAACGAAGTTATTTTCGAATCGTTTGAACACGCAGCGATAACGAGACGCGAGAACGGTTTGGATCTTTCTCATGGTCAATCGAGCGTGGGAGAGACCGGCTCGCACTGTTCAACGATGATTTCCAGCAAATTTCGCGGGGTGAGGAAATATCAAAATATTTCGGACGTCAAGATTTATCTGGCAAAAGATTCATCAGGACATACAACTGTGTTCGCAGAGAGACTTCGGTAATAGAGGCAATTATCGGATGTCAGTGTCATTTAACGAAGACACTTCGTGAGGTTTTTTGGGTTACTTCATTATGCGGAAATTTGTGTACTTTATGATGAGATCCTTTATGTATTTTTTTAATGGGATCATTTATGTACTTTACGATGGGGAAATTTATGTACTTTATGATGATGTAATTTATGTAGTTTATGATTGTTTATTGTGTAGAGCAAACAGGACAACGGTGTAAGGGGAAGCTGATGAAAAATTGAAAAGAAAAAAAAAAAAAAAAAAACGAAAATGATGTACTCTATATTCTACACCATTACTGCGCCGCACACCGTTCTGTTTTCCGTCGGTCAGGCACACTGTGAAATATTCCATTCCTCATTGAGACTACCAATGTCTCGGTAGTCGCCATCGTTTCCGTCTAAAATGATTATTAAAATTTGTTCAGAAGGCCTCGACCGTTGCGTCGATGGCGACAAAACTGTGAGATCTCCTCAGCGGCAACAGAACATACCAATTTGTGAATCGTCGGTAGATCGGTCCTCCTCGGACGACAATGAGCGAGCGTGTGAGCTCGTGTATGGATACGTGTGAATGTGTATGTATTTGGACTATTTATTTTATGCGCTGTAACAAGTGCTGCGGCACGTTGCCTTGCATAAAAAAATAAATAAAATAAAATAAAATAATATCAAATAAATTTAGTGACCGAACAGTCGTATCGAACGCTGCACGTTGCCTTTTATCCAAAAATATAATAATCATTAAACTTCCATGTTCACCATTAAACCAAGTTTTAATTTACTTTAAAATTAACCGCTTACATCGAATGAAAACGCACCCTGTTCCCCACTCGCCCCTATGACCGCGTTTCTTCCCGATAAATTTAGTGACCGCACAGTCGAAGCGAGCCATTCATATTCCTTTAATTACTCAATATGTCAGCTTCTGGAGCGTTAAACCGTAGCGTGCGATCTCTCGTCTCGTACGCACATTCGTTCGCGATAATCCAATCGTGATTGCCGTCGCCGACGAAAGCGGCTGGGATACGTCAATCGAATATGAAGTGCCTCCAAAAGTTAGTCCATAAATTATTTACCATACAAGGATAGCGTAATACCGTACGTTTGTGTTGCGATAATAATGTATATACGTATGGAGAAAGGAAAATGAAATTATCTTATGAATGCAAGAGGAAAATGGTTCGTCAGCGTCGGCACCTCACGGCAATCCGTCGCGGAGGGCAAGAGGAGAATGTGAGATGGGCTGGGAAATGGGGGGGAGGGGGTTGTGTGGGGGTGGGATTGGAACGCGTGACTCGCAAATTCATGGAGCGCCGATCTCTCTAGTGCTCGGTCTTGCGTACTTGTGTATAGCATATATATATATAGAAAAGCTGCATACACACATACATGTATATGTATGTGTGTATATATTTGTGTATAAAATATAGCACTCGCGTGTTTTCTACGTGTAGCGCAGCGTGTGTAGCAGAGGGAGGTAGGAGGGAGGAGACACTTTACCTCGAGTGCGCACTCGTTTCCGTACGTGGAGAATTTCACCCTTGGTGCTCTCACGGGGCGGCGGCGAGAGCGGGCGAAGAGCTTGAAGGAGGGAGACGGGAGAGGGCCGGAGGGGAAGGAAGAAGAGGACGGCTTCTATATAGCGGTCCCGTACGGAGCCGGGCATGAAATTCATATCTATGCTAAGCGCGAGACGCGGTTTTGGGTTTAGTGGCTCTCGTGTCCGTAACCTTATATAACGTCGGCAGATTTGTTGCTTTCGGAGTATAGGAATACTCTCTCTTCCTCTCCTTTGTCGCCTACGGTGACCCCCTCCGCCATTCTGCTGCCAAAAATTTAACGGAAAACACGGGACCGATGGCGAATTTGTTCGACATCAGAGATCAGCCCTAGAACTCATGACTTAAGTTTTTAATCTTCAAACGCCATGACTTGGGTCCGAGCGCACATTTACTTAAACAAAATAAACCGTGGCCGTCAAATAAATTATTTTACTGGATGCACATCTTCTCACAGAGAAAGCCTTATTTATTTACGTACAAAACGTATTTAATGATTAAAATATTCGAGCGGTTGAATCGCTTTTTTCGACCGGAAAAAGCCAAAGAATTTACAGATAAAGTAATTGATCGCTGATAAGCGAATCAATTTTCTTTTCTCGTAACCAACAAAACTGTCTACTTGCTGTTTTTTTCGAACCGCGCTTGCCGGATGACAGATTGCCATAAAGATCGATTGAGAAAAATGTCTAAGTTATCGGAGGATAATAAATCACAATGCGCGAATACATCATTGTCGATAAATTTTTCAATTTTTTGTTTTTTTTCTTTCTCGAATCTATTTTCCAAACAGACACCGCAAAATATATCGAAGCTGCGGCGAGAGAGAGAGAGAGAGAGAGAGAGAGAGAGAGAGGAGCGTGTTAAAAAAAAATCAAGGGTCAGGGCCGAGCGCGCCGTTCACGAGCAGAGACAGCAGCAGAAGCGAGCGGTAGGCGGAAACGACGATGGTAACAGAAGCGGTGGCGACGGCGGGTGTATCGTCGATTACAAATTCGTTTCACGTACCAGCCGTGTCGCGCACAGCGACGACAGAATGACAAAAAGGACGAGATGGCCAGAGAAAGGGAAGAGCCGCCGAGGCAAAGGGAGGAAAAAAGAAGGAAATAACTGAGAGGGAAAAGCGCCCGCGCCCGTGAGATGGAGGGTGTGGGCAGAATCAACACAGCAGGGTCGAGTGCGCGAGCTGGTTCTCTATCTCCCTTGTGAAAAATCTGCATGGATTCGGTCGAGGGTCGGACAAAAAAAAAAAAAAGGAAAGAAAAAAAAATGCCACGGTCACGTACTCTACAGCGTGGATGTTGACGGTAATGGCGAGGGAAATCGTATCGCGTTACCGGAGAGTATCGAGCGAGAAACTCCCTTTTCCGCTTTCAAACGCTTTTCACCATCAACTTCTTTTTTTTTGGTATTTTTTTTTTTTTGTTGCTTTTTTTCGTATAGTTCGTTTAATTTTTCGTTCAAATAAAATCTGCTCAATTCCTGTAGATTTTTTTATTATTTTTTTTTATTATTGAAGTACAAACAAACGGGTCCAGGGTAAAATGATAACGCGCCAATTGAAACGAATGGGAGTAACAGTAAAGTGAATGGTTGTCCGTTGTAAGATATGTGTTAGGTTCGACGCGCATTGAAAGGGGGGGGGGGGAAATGGGCCGTCGGGAAAAGGGAAGTCGTGTGGCAGAAGAGTGAGTATTATTTCCTTCGACCCTGCAGCGCTGTGTAGGCATTGTCGCGACCGGAAAGAGTCTCGGAATATCGATTTCTATGTCCGATACTCGAACGTCTCGCATCTTTCTCCTATGATATAAAGTACCCATCACGGTCTTAAGTGGCACGACGGTATTCAATTTCCGGTCTATGTCGTTTTATATGTGTCATCGATTTATATGTGACACCGATGTAAGAGGACGGAACACTGCGCCGGAAATTGTCATTTGTGTCTCAAATACTATCGCTTTTTTTACTCTCTTTTTTTTTTTATGCCTTCCGTGATTCGTATCGCAAAAATATTCTTTCACGTTTATCATCGTTCGAGCTATCTGCCTGTATCGTAGCGCATCGGAATGAAGAAAAGCATTCTTTCTTGTCTCGAATTTATGTCAGTTTGACGGTAGAGCGAATTTCCTCCACAGCAAAGGCGACCGGGGCAAAATGGGGTACCAAAAAATTTTTGCAATAAATTCATCGGAACGCCCTAGAGACAGGGGCATAATGGAAACTCCAGACGTAACGGGCATAGCCGGCATAATGGGGTAGGGTGAGTGCACCGGTCAATGGTCAGACATCGCTGAATGTATGAAATCCTTTATATGCTTAATAAAAAAAAATGCTCGATCGAAAATAAATATTTCCGCGGCGTTTCGTTGTAAAACAGTCTGCAATATTTTTTGTCATAATCAAGATGATCAATTTTATCAACTGAACCGAGCCCGAAAAGTGTGCCAACAATATTTTTATTTTCCGACAACATTTGAAAACGACCAGCCGCTTAATGGACCTGGCGCATTCACTGTACGTTTCAAAAATGGGCGAATTCGCAAAAAAACATAATAATAATTTCTTCTGATAGCGGCGAGGCTAAGTGGTGTATGCAATTTTGCCCTAAACCTCAATTTTCCTTCATTGCTCAGAATTTAATTTTTTTTTTCTTCAGCAAACCGTCGATTCGTAACTCCGGGCCAATCCGAAGGGCTTTTGTTTCCTTAGCTTTCCCGCTCCACCCCGTTCTGGTATCGGATGTGGCAGATGTTCGAGCATGCGAGGAAGACGCAGACGTTCCGCGAGGCTTCCATGGCGGGCAGAGACGAAAGCGTTTCGAGAGTCCCGAGATGCGAGAGAGCTCGAGTTTCCACGCACAACCCGAGAACGTATATGTACTCGGCTCTTGTCGAGATAATCGCGTGAACCTGTACTATTTTAGTTTAGAGAGTTGTGTCTGGTGACGTCTGTGCGCTCTCTCTCTCTCTCTCTCTCTCTCTCTCTCTCTGTCTCTCCGAACACATTGTAACCGGTTTACTCGAAGTTGATGCCGTCGTCGCGTGTGTGCCAGGCATTGCGCTATAATACTTAGCAACTCAGTGTTTGATGCGTGTACAACATCAAGTTTTGGGTAAACTTCTGGTCTGGCAACTTCTCGGAACACATAATACGTTTCAACTATTATAATTTACCCCGACGCGGAAGACGCGAAGCTTCGTGTGTACCGACACACGAAACTTAATATACAAATTATTATATCGTTGTATTGTTTAGATAATAACAATGAAAGATAAAGATTAAGAAAACAAAAAAAATTATACCCGAGAAGTAGCTTTTGACATCGAGTTATCGGGTGGATTTCATCGAGAATTTCCGTGCAATCTTTCAGACGCGATCATCTTATTCACCCACAGAACGAAGTTTGCGCCCTGCGGCTCTGCTCGACGTCTTTGCAATGGGCTTTTCTCGGGTGAACGGCGAAAAATCGATTTGAAGAACGGTGCGAAAATGCGCTTGGCAACATGCCTTCGGTGTCTGTGTATTTCCCTGTTGCAGAGCAATCCAGCACCCTTTCGACACTTTCTTTTTTTTTGTTATTGCGGCTTCAGCGAAACAGTCCGCAGTGGACTCGGTTTACCTACTTCTCGCCCGAAGCCGCTTCCACCTGTTATCCGATAAGACAAACGCTCTCCATCAGTCTCTTTGTAGATTTATTTTTCCATCCGAGAGGGCATAAAGGACAGATAAAATCGTGAGTGAGGAAGTGAGAATAGCCTGCCCGATGTATGTGTGACATCGGTTTGACAGACTTTGAAATTGAAAGTTTTCTTGTCGATCGAAGCGATTTGTCACCGGATCTCCATCGGTGCTCGTTCTCGTTCCGTGTCCGCTCCTCGCTCTCCTCCCAACGTTTGTCTTCGCCGGCGCTCCCTTCGGCGTTCTCGCACTCTCGCGCCCCTCTCGTCATCCAATGAAAATCGGCGGAAATATATTTTTCTCCATAGAGTTCGTTTCGTTATCTACGGCTCGATTTCTCGTATCGATTACCTTTATTTTGTCCCGGCTCTTTTCCCCTCTTATCTCCCCGGTTTCGTATCAATTTCTTTATTTCGCCCGTACAAGCGAGTCCCCGCTGCGAGAGTACCGTGCAAAATCCAACGTTATATCCACGGACCGGGGGCGATATAAAGCGGGCACACGTAGTACGTTAATGCCTTCGGGGAACCATTCTCCACCCACACCAACTTTTGTGAAACGACGAGACACTCGCCGCCAACGCGGCGGGTGCGATATACTCGAAGAGAGACCTGTACGAGAGCCCAAACCCACCCTCTCGAGCGGTGCCACCAACGAAGCACGTTCCTCTCGTGTTCTCCACCACCTCCTTTGCTTTCCCAAACCCTCGGCCCGCGCGCTTTTCCGATCCTGTCGAAATCAATTTCGTTCGGCACGTCGCGAATTTCCGTTTCGCCGCGGGAAACTGCGTCGCAATCTCTCGCCCGCTCGTATATAGCATCGCAGCCCCTGCCATGGAAAAATCTATAATGGAAAGAGATTGTTTAGAAGTTAGGCAATCACCGCCTTTGTTGTTTCCTCATAGAGGAAGCTTTATTTTTCGTGGAAAGATTGTTTTTTTTTTTCCGAGGTTTCAGTGTCAGAGTACTTAAAATAGTCCAAGACGTCGAGAAATTCGATTTTAAGCTGGCGTTCGGACGTATGTGTGTGTGTGTGTGTGTGTGTGTGTGTGTGTGTGTGTGTGTGTGAGTGACAGACTTGCCTCGTTCAAAACGACTATAACTCCTAAATGGTTCGAGATAGCCAGTTGAAATTTGGTACGCCAGTAGAGTGGTTACGTCTCTCTGCGTTCAGTGCAATTTTCATGAAGAATCCTCTACGAGGAAGCCAAGAATACAGATGGTTTCTCACAGAAGAAGCTTCGCGAATAATTGAACATTACGAGAAAGCCGTATGAAAGTTTTAATTTGCACCTTTAATGACAAAGTCATATGAAAATTTCAATTCCCGAGTTTCACGAGGAAGCCGTATTAAAATTTCAATATCTAACTTCTTTATTAATTCGTTTGCGTTCTTCGATCTGTTCTGCTTTGACTTTTTTGTCCCACCGTCTCGTCGACCTCCCGACTTTACGAGCTTCGCGACGATGACGACCGGGGATACGTTTGGCGCGAATTGCATACTCAGGTTTCCGGAGAGTTTCCGGAAGTTCCGCCGAGGCAGTTCGTTGCCAGAGAAATAATAAAAAAAAGGGGGGCAGAGAGACGATATAAACCCGCCGGAGCTGGCAAGCGAGGATTGTTGAGAGATCCTTTTAGGGTTCCCGATCGCTGCCAAATCCTCTCGCTGTAGGCCCGTCGTTTGAAACTTGTTTACTGTCCAAACTCCCGCATTTATTGACAGCGGGGCGCGCAGCCTCTACGTGAAATATCGACGATGTTTGTACGCGCCTTGTCGAGAATTACTTTCTTTTTTTTTTTATGCAAAAAAATCGGGGTCACTTCGTACCAAAAACTGTGTCGAATTTACTTCTCCCTTTTTTTGTTTTCTCTCTTCCAATTCTATCTTTTATTTTTTCGTGCACGGTACAGTTTCATCGTGCAACGCGTGAACGATTCGTTACACACCCCGTTAACGTTCGAATTGCGCACTGTCGAGCACTCGTCCTCTCTATCTTTCTCCAGCGCTTGGAAAAAATCACGGACGGACGTGGAAATTTCATAGACGGCAATATACGACACGATACGAGAAGAGTGAAAAAAAAAAATATATATATATATATATATATATATCAATGCGCCGAGCGACGATTCGATTTTATTAATCCATTCAATAGCATCTCACCGACGGTTTTCTCCCGCTTCCTCTCTCTGTCCTCCACCTGATGCTGTCCGGCTCGAATTCTACCGTACAATTGTACTATTGGCAAGCGACGATCAAACGGCACCAACATTTTTGTTTTACTCTGTTTGACTTTAATTTCGCGATAGGACGCCCTCGTCGCTGTTCACGACTATCGCAGTATCCGGATTTTATTGCGACCCTCGTTTTTTTTTTTTTTTTTTTTTCACTCGTACCTTTTTGTTCACTCTTTGTTCACTCTCTGTTCTCTCTTTCCCTCACTGCGGAGTGTACCGTACACATACGTATGGTTTTTTTTTTTTTTCAACCGATAGCCGACCGTCGACGCGCTACAAAGCGAGATCGGCGCTATCGTGACCTGGGCCGTTGATGCGTTTAATCATTAATTTCGTTGCGTTCTGCCGCCCGTCGGCGTCCGCCACGCATCCAGAGCGGGACTCGCGTGCTAAACCCACGCGTAATTCTCGCTCGCCTCGGGTGTTCTCTGAACGTTCGATGGAGAGATGGATGGGGTGAATGGGAGGGGGGTGGGGGGGGGGGGGGGGGTTATGAGAGGAGCGGAATCGAAAATATTATTTACATTTCCGCTGATGGGTTGAATGGGGTGACCAAACTGGGAGGGGATTCGACAACCCCGGAACAGTAACGAGCGTTGTTTCGGTGGTAAAAATTGCTTTGTACTCGGAGTGACGGCGTTTTGGCACACACGTATCGACGGCCTAATGCTAAAAGGGCGAAGTTGTGCTCAAACAGAGCCGATATGTCCTTGTGGAATTAGGCAACCGACGTAGGGATTTTTTTTTTTTTTTTTTTTTATTAGTGGGGTGAACCAGCCAGTGGATGGAGAGGACCGGCGAATGGACACTTGCCACACGAGCATTTGCATGAAAATGTCCATTCACTGGCTTTTTCGTCCGCTCAAGGTAGCACAAGTTCGACCTCACGTAAGTCCAGAGATAATTGTGAGTGAATTGCGAACACTTCTCGATGGGACAAAAATCTGAGAGAAATCAAGCGTATGGAAGGTGCTTAAGAGATTGATTTCGCTTAATGACAATTTCAAGATGTCATTAACAAATTAATGAAAAAAAAAAGTTGTTCAACTAAATCCCCCGGGAACTTAATTTCTTTGTTCGTATAGAGAGAAATTTGTTAATCTCTTTGAATACGTTTCAAAGATTATTTTTTCAGAATTTTTTGAAATTTTTGTAAATTGCGTTTTTTTTTTATTAACTAAAAACACAATTTACAAAAATTATGCGAAATTCAGAAAAAATTCGTAAGTATTCAGAAAAATTAAACAAATCGTTTTCGTGAAGAAAAAAAAACTTTGTACTTTTTGCAACGACTTGTTATCCACAAAAGAACACAATTTTGTATTTGTCGATGTTCTGAACGCAGCATCCGGCTCTAATTTTACGAACAAAAGTACAAAGTAAAATTGTTAAATGACACGGGAAACAAGTGTAAAGGTTTGTATATTAAAATCTGAAGAGACGAGTCTGTCAAATTATCAAATAAAATTATTTTTACGATACCTCGTATACCGATTTTATGAAATTATTTTTCACTGTGTCGGTCGGCAAAATGATTACTGTGTGGGTTGGCAAAATTATTGAAAAAAAAAAAAAAAAATGTCCAGTGATGTCCACCTGTTATCGAAACCGGGTCTGCTACGTGCTAAACCCGGGCCTCATCGACCAACTACCGCACTCCCTTTTCACACGCATATCTATTTTTTTTATTATGCGTTCCATCCGTACGTGGTCACTCCCCTTCGCACACATATATATACATATTAAACATCAAATGGCCAAAACGGCGGCGGGAAAATTGTATGTATTGGGTGCGTTCATACTCGTGATCGAAAATCGTGCGCCGTCGCGTTCAGTTAGACCGCACCACGATGTTAACTCTTTTCACCCTCGCTATGTGCATGCACCTGCGTATATAATATTTGGCCACACTCATATCGACTAAAAAACAGAAGGGCGTGTGTAACACCATTTAACGTGTAAAACAATGTGCCATACGCCCTTTTGCTTTTTAACAATGCATATATGTATTCTCCCTTTGTTCACCTGCTGGACGAGCAACCCTTTTTTTTTATCCTCGTAGCCTCAACCGAATTTTTCACCCTCCAGTCCCACCGCTGCACAATCGAAATTCAGTGCTCTCTGGCGCTCCGCTCTTGAAAATACTAATTGTTGCACGCAAAATGAAATAGCGCACTAATTTAATGAACGAATTCCTATTTATTACCAGATGGACTCCACGACAACACTCATATCAGCTTTTCAAAGCGAATCATGATTCTGTTTATTCTTTTCTGCATTCCATTGAATACCAGCCGATGATTGAAAATCACATTTCATCTCATCAAGTGGGTGATATTCGAAAATGTTCCTGAT
The DNA here is from genome assembly GCA_963922035.1 of Amblyjoppa proteus. Classification (NCBI taxonomy): domain Eukaryota; kingdom Metazoa; phylum Arthropoda; class Insecta; order Hymenoptera; family Ichneumonidae; genus Amblyjoppa; species Amblyjoppa proteus. The sequence goes on from OY998234.1 coordinate 2,536,357, forward strand.
ATAACCGAGCAGTATTTTTTTTTTTTTTTAATTTGCAATGGTTTACAAATTGGATGGAATTGAAGAGAAATCATGAGGACCGAAAATCGGCTTTCAGTCAACTGTGCGAAAATTTCGTCTCTCAGTCTCGATCATCCTGCGCAATATTGCTCATAAATTTCTATTCCTTCTGCTTTTTTTTTGTCCCAAATTGTCCTCTACGATATCAATAACGTTCATGAACATTTTATTTCTCGATCCTTCGTTTCTGTCGTGTTTACCACACCGAGTTTTTATCTTTTTGCCTTTCAAAATAGAGGATTTGCGTCGGCTGGGAACGCACGCGTGGGATCGATCGATCGGTATTAGCGGGATATTTTTTATTCCTCGTTCGCGCGTGTCCACGCACAACTCTTCCATTCACTGGCTTTCGTGCACGCGTATATACACAAGCTTGCGAATATTTCGTCTCGACGGCGTAGCTGCTGCTAGACCGCAGAAATTTACGATCGCTGGTTTGTCGTCGACGAAGCCACCGGCTCCCAAGAGCCCGCGTTTGCCCCGACAGAGAGATAGATAGAGAGGGAAACAGGGAGGGGGGGGGGGAGGGAGGGAGAGAAACCCGCCGGGGCTTTTCAGCAGGTGGAAGCAGGTGTGCGTGGGAGTAAGCCATAATTTTTCGCAAGAAAATTCCGATTCTGGAGTATGACAATGCTTCTCTCTCTCTCTCGGCCTTACGCTCCCGAGAGCAATAACGAAGCGAATCCATATCTCAAAGGCTCTTGCCGCAAGCTCGTTCTGACACGCTACATCGCTTTATTGATGACAAATGGCCGTATGCGGCATTTGCCTTTTTTTGTTTTCTGGCGGGGACAGAATGGTTTTTTAAATTCTCGTTATCATATTCAAGTAACCTTTGCATATCCAAATATTCTTGGATATGTAAAGGTTCGTCTCAGAATTTAACTTTTTTTTTTTCCCAGATAAAACCCCCGATAGACTTTTTCTGCGCGGAAAAATCAGTAACTGGCCCAACGAACTGATAATTGTTTGGCCCAATCGATTGCTTGGCTACAAACGACTGTCTTCGCGTAACTAATTAATTTCGTGGTGCAACGAAATGCAACGAAATGCAGTTTGTTGAGGCAACCGATTGTTTTTTCCCGCGCCGCTTTCGATGAACCGACAAAAATCTCTATCACGGTAACGGACGGTAACGGACATGATATTTATTGATATTCTTCAATATACGGTAATAACGGATTTCGTAGTTATATCTTCTTGAACACGTTAAAGTCCAGCGGTGAGTTTTATTTGTATCACATTTAATATCTTCAACATTCCCGAATAGACTTATCGACCGACAAATATCCCCCAAAAACGTAATCCCTGAAACGCATATACCCCGAAAATTTAACACCGAAAAACATATCGCCCCAAGAATTGACACCGAAATGTCAATTCTTTTTTTTTTTTCTTTTTCTTCTTTTTGCTGATATCTCTTTCGTGAATGCATCATGGTGCGTACGAATGATAGACGGCACTCCTTCAATCAACCGGACTGATATTGGCCACAGTGCAAAAAACGGCGCATTGATTATTGCAAATTAATGATGGTCTCATTCATCGGCTAGAACGGTAGAGTGGTTTTCCGAGAAAATGAATCCCTATTATTGTAAGTCGCAACTTTTTCTACGAGGAAACATAAATGTTCAATAAATTGTTTTTCCGATGTGGCTCGATCGAATGAAGCCAGTATACAGAGCATCGAAACGAAAACAGCAGTAAATACGGATACGACGCGGACTGAAACGCTGAATATGGTCAATCAATTCGCTTTGTGTTTAACAATAAATCGGTTTATCGTAATTTTTTTCATCGCAACTTTATTGTCTTTGTTAAATTGCTCTTGACATTAAAGGCTACGTTAAACGGGCGATAAGTATTCCCGAATTGTGACATCCCACTCTACACTGCAAAGATAAATTATAAATTAATTTACTGAAACTTGACACTTGATTGCATCGCTTGCATTAATTGAGCGTTAATGCACATTTTCATAAAATAAAAATACCAGATATCAAATTTGCTCTACTGTAAAATTGCAATGCACACGTGTTCGAAACTTCAGAAAGAGTTTGTGTAAAAAAAAAAAAATCTCAAATACCGTTAACATAATTTCCAAAATAAATTTTTGTACAGCGTACGCATACGTACGTAGATAAAGCGTCATCATTTTCTGCTTTCCGTGCAAAGCGAGCACAGCGAAAGATGACATTCGCACGTTAATTACTAACTAAGCCCGCACCGGGACTGATTTTCAACGACGCGCGCGAGACAAACCCTCCTAATTAAACATTTACCGCTGGTCCGCGTGCCGCAAAATTGTCTGCCTAGTGGATAAAAAAAAAAAAAAGCACACGAAAAGGGCAGCTTGCAGATTCTCAAACGCAAAATTTTTATTTTTCCACGATTTTCCTCACGTTCCCTCGTCGAAGCGATGTTCCAGCGAGTGAACACGAAGCATACCCACACCGGACCGTTCGTCAGGTCAGCGCGTGACGTTTTTCGTTCAACGACAGAGAGGCCTTTTAGAATTTTCATTTCACCGTAAAATTGTTCCTCAAAAATGCAACACGCCCCGAACTGACGTTCGCTCCATTTGCAATGGAAACTCCTGGCTTTAACATTCTCTCACGCTCAATAGAAAATAAATTTAAAAAACCACTGTCGTTCAATCTCCCTCAAGCCTTTTCGCCTTCGACATTACGGTCGACCCGCGCGCACGCTTTTTTTTTACCATTTATTCCCCTTTCGTCGTTGTTTAATCCAATTGCCAGAGTTTTGAAATTTTACGGTATCGTTGCCCGTCCCTCGCCTCTCTCTCTCTCTCTCTCTCTCTCTCTCTGCATCCATCAGTATCGACGGTTTCGCGAACGCCGACATTTTCCGCGAGGAGAAAAAAAAAAATGGCCTCATACATAACGGTGAGGCGAAATGTTGTCGCGCATTGAACGAGGGAGGAAAAATAAAAGAAGGGTATTGACGCAACCCCATGCGCGGGGTTAGAGTACAGTGTGTGCAGCTATGGGCCATTGTGCGTTGGTACCTATGAAAATGTCAGCGGCCAACGTCAGAGGCAGAAGTTCGAACGAGCGTTGGCTATCGTATATATACGTGTGTATACATATATGTATATGTGTGTGTGTATATAGAGTGCAGAGGGTGTGTCATAGCGGCGAAGGGCTGTTGGTGCCAGAAGAGAGTTAGCGTTCGCTGGTGCTCTTCGTGACCGGCGGCTAAAGGGACGCAGGGTAGGGGAATATGAGGTTTTTGCAACGCGCTCTGAGTGACGCGTTGCGGCTCCCGGCGCTAGCACGGCAAAAGTCATTTGGTCGTAATTAGCTCGTGCTAGTCGCGATAAATTGAAAAAGTTAGTGAGAAATGGGACGCAATTTACCGTACCAGAGCCGGTGGCAGCAGCAGCGGCAGCAGCAGCAGCAGCAGCAGCAAACGTTCGTCCCTCTGCCGAGAACCGCCTCACCACTCGGCCCTTGCGCTTGCAGTCTCAACTCCCTACATGCTCTGCGGACAAAGTCGGCAAGAGTCTCGACTAACCGTCCGATTAGTACACTGAAACAACGGGCCGGTAGCGGCGCGCACGAGCTTTTGCTATAATCGACTGCCACGAAATTGGAATTGAACTCTCATCTTGTTCGCCTTTCGTGCTACTTCAGCGTGGACTTTTTTTTGTGTTTACCAGGTGGAGGGAAATGTGGCGACAAGGCAGGCGGGAATTGACCGTTAACCCCTTGGATCAACAGTCAAGCTTCTATATTTGTTGGAGAAAAGACATCATTTTTTTTCTTTCCCTTATTCTTGCAGATTGTTGGCACTGAAATAATGGAATTTTAAGATTTTTCGCACTCTTTTGGAGACATTTTTGTATGAAATTATAGTCGACGATACAAGGCTCTCGACCAGAGTCTTGCGCAAGAAAGGTACTCGGGACAGTGCATTGTATTACACGATCCCTGGACGCATTTATAACTCTGCCACTCAGAACTCGACCAGAATGTAAAAAAAAACTCTGCCGGAATCAAAATAAAACTCTATCGGACTTGAAGTAAAACTCTACCGGAATTGAAATAATTGAGAACGAGCTTTTAATCGTCGATCCGCGGCTCCGTCGCTGGTCAATCAGCCTAATCGAATCGTCGATTAATTGTTCGATCGGGGGTAAAAACAGGAGTGACAAATTAAAAGTTGGAACCTAATATATTTCAGCTAATGAAAAGCTCCGGTGTCTTCAGCAAAAAAAAAATATCGAGAGAGATTTACAGAAAGAGGAGGAAAAATAAGAGCCCTGCGTGTGTGAACCCTATAAATAAGGATTTGAGTTCTGGAGCCTGTGTGGAAACTACCACCAGCGCTGTTGGTACTGCTCCAAGCGAAAACCACTTCGCCTCTCGGCCCATTATCTCCGCTCTGTAATGACGTCCATTATTTTTTGTGCCCGCGTGCGACGGGGACATCCTCATCCGCACCCTTTGCCATTCCTCGTTTCGTACGCACCGCAGCCGCTTCGCCTTGTACGCCCTAACTCTCTCCGCCCTCTCGGTCTCTCTCGTACCTCAGCCTCTTTCAGCGCTGCGTCCTGCCGTGACGAAGGGGAGGCATATATACGGTCGCAGGTTCGTTAGCGAGGCAAAATATACACGGCTCTCGGAGAGCGGCTGGTAAAAAGAACAGAGAACGTTCGGGACAGCCGCGGCCGCAATGTCCGGGCTATGAATGACCGTGACGAGGGTGCCTATGTATACGTAATACCGTCCAAAACCGCGCACCCTCTGAGACAGTCATTCGGACGAGGGATAATTAGGGCAGACGCGCGGAAATAAAGGTCGCTCGAGTGAGTCCGGAACTATGAATATGTTACTGGCAAAGCTGTTTACCGGCAAAAATTTTAATTTCAAATAATTGCTCCGTGTGTATTCAAGAAAAATAGCGGTTCGGGGCGAAATGAGGGACGGCTTTTAATTCGCCCGGATCTACGGGCCGCCCCGTTGCGGCTCGCCTTCGCATGATTTCATTCGGTTACCATCCATTTTTCTAAACACTCTTTCACACGACGTTTTTCCGAGTATCCGCGGTCTTGAATGTTTTCCACTTCGACCCGTCATCCCCCAATTAACGTGGCGACGATTCGTCTCGACGCTCGCAATTCCGTAATTTATTTTCCACTTTATTGAGAACATAAAAAAAAAAAAAAAAAATTATTCCACATTTTTATTACATATCAGAGCTGGGCAGTACTCAAAGTATCAAAGTAGTTTTCAGTATTTTAAGTATTATTACTGAGTACTAAGGCTAAAGAACTTTTACAATTTTGAGCATAGCTTCCTCTTTGAGGAAGCTATGCTCAAAATTGTAATAAATGAGGAGACCATGTGCGAATTACTTTACACCTCTTTCGTAACGTAAAAAATCAAAAATTCTGTCTCATCAAATTATTTTACTCCCAATCGGATATTTTCCATTTAAATCCCAAAAATACGATTTTTCGTGCATAAAATCGAGACCGTCAATGTCTCATTGCACTTTGGCCCCAAAAAGTCCAGCGGATTCGTGTTCAGCGGGGAAAAAATACGTCGAAATACGTGGCAGTTCATTAAAAAAAAAAAAAAAAATTCGTCAAAAAATTGCAAAGCTACCCCTTTCGAGTCAATTTTTCCCGTTTTTCAACGTTCTCAAACCGCCCGATAAAACGCTTCAAAAACTTCGGACAAGACCTTATCTTGTGTATTTTTTTCCCGTAGAACACGACGAGCACCTCGAATGTTCCCTAGCTCCATTCGGAGCCGAGATATCGATCTTCGAAAAACACGAAAATCGTCGTTTTTTCAAAAGTGGCTAAAAAATTGAAAAATCGTTGTTCACTCAATTCTTTTTGTGTTTCAAGGCTATAGTCGACATATTTTTTCCCGCTGAACACGAATATAACAATTATTTTACTCCCAGCCCAATGTTTTCCATCTAAATCGCAAAAATACGATTTTTTATGCATAAAATCTAGACTTTCCTCACTTTCGACCACCGTACTAGATCCATACGTCCCCGAATTAAGTTGTTATACATCCAGTCGACCTCCACTCACTACCCCAAGCTCCAGTCGTCGTACTCCAGACGATTAGTCTGTTACCAAGTATTGAAAACGAAGAGTTTGGACGTTTTGAAAAAAAAAAAAAAAAAAAATGTTGGCCCTGAACAGGGCCGTTTGATTTGAAAATTCTTTAGCAAACATCGCAATCGTGAAACTCCGCCCCTTCCGATTAAGAAGAAAAAGTACCTTGTACATTGTATTTTATGAAAGTAGCTTTGAGTACGTAAATTACTTTGTACTTAAAGTACTTGCGGTACATAGTACTTAGTACTTTAAGTACTTCTCGGCACTCTGGCCAGCTCTGTTACGCATCCTTGTTATTCTCAAGCTTTGATGCGAGACGAACTTCCTCTCTCAAATTTGTCCCGATATTTTTATCTTCACTCTTCCTCTTCCGGATAAAAGCCGCAAAAGGAAAAACCGCATCCACAACGTGAGGGTCGCCCGGCGAGTGCAATGGCTTTTGCCTCGTCGTCGTCGACATCCGAGGGTCTCCGACTCTCTCACCGCCGCACACACGTACGCGTTATTTAAAACGAAAATGTGGGTCAGGCATAGCGCACACACACACGCCGACGTACTGGACTAAAGCGCGTCCCGGTGCCCGGCCGTCGGCACGAACGCCCGCGTCGACGACGACGACGACGACGACGACTTCTACTCCGACGTGGACACACCGAGTACGCTTCCCGTCGTGATTTATTTTCGTCGGTACAAATACCCCCTCGTCGGCGTTGGCGGCTGCGGCTGCTGCATGTGGTTTGAAGAGCTTAGCGATTCTCTCTCTCTCTCTCTCTCTCTCTGTATCTCTATCCGCCCCGCTCGTTTCCCGTCCCTTTCTCACTCGCGAATGCGACATACCGAGAGTCGAGGATGCACGTGAGCGCATATTAGCCGTATTATTGTTATTATTATTATTATTATTATTATAATAGCAAGATGCCGTGAGGCGAGGAGCGACGATTCCGGAATTTTACACCGATTCGTATTGTTGTACTATTAATAGTACTCTGCATACGAGGCTTGCAGAGTGTTAATTACCTCCCGTAAGAGCAACGACTGCCGCGTCACCCGACCTCGATTAACCACGACGTATGCAGTGACATTTTTTTTTTCACCGTTTGAAGAGCTTTCGCGCTGGATTAATAAAACGAACGGTTCGTCATGGGAGAGTGCAATTTTACTGCGATACTTATCGCATTTAATGTCCCGATGCTCCGGAGAAATTATATGACCGGGTTGAAAAAAGTGTATCAAATATTTTGGAGAGCCCGGTCATTTTAGCCAGACGTTACGAATTACAAAGGATTCTAAACTTAACTGAAATAAAAGCCTGTATTGCGGAATATTATATTTTATTATTTTACGTCGTATTTTATATAATGTTGTATTTTATGTATATTTTGGAAAATTTTTTCATTGACTGTTTGTTTCTGCTCATTTTCAAGAATCCAGGAATTCGCGTCAGGAGCGTCGAATTCCAGACTTTGATAGCTATTATCCTATTGTCCTATTCCGATTCCACTGTGTGGATCTCGGTTGTTTCTGCACAATAATGTAGTGCACAATAGCGCTCTATGTATTATCGTCGTGTGCAATAAAATCATTTTTCGACCACAAATGTGTCACTTCTGGTGAAAACAAATTGCTCTTTTTTCTACCGGAAGTGACGCCACATCGAAATTACCTCACTTCCGGTTTGAAAATCTCATTTACTGACCGGAAATTACGCCACATCAGAAATACGTCGCTTTCGCTACGAAGTTATCGGTCGAAAACTAAGTTTTTCAAACTGGAATGTGACGTGTGTCCAGAATATCGAATCTTCAAATATGTAAATTTCCGGTTTCTAAATTCCATAGTGAAGGCCCGAGGCGTTCGAGACACCACAACCTGCCGGTTATATTACTTTATATTATATTATATTATAGTGTATTGATTGAAAGTCGTTCATAGGCCGAATTTGGGGTAAAATAATGACAAATACAGGAGTGATGTATAAAAATATACTATTTTTATTTTTTTTCCTCAAATAATAATTAATTCGATATCGAGACGAAAATTTGTAGAAAGTGTCGTATTCTCATTACCGAATAAATCTGTTGCAATTGAACAGTCGGTAAACACCCGAAGCAATATCGGCTGGAGAACTTCGATATTCGATCAATTTGATAGTCGGAATATTGCATTATACGTTATAGGAGTTTTGTCGATAGACCACAAATGCAATTACAATTCGTGGGGTTTCCGGATTACTTTCGAAAATTATGTTCTCGACCGTGGAAGCTCTCATACCTCTACCAACCTGTCCTGCATGTTCGCCGATGCCGTCATTAAACGTGATATACAATTATCGACGAATTATATTTTCTGTTATAATCTATACTCACGGTGCTCTTTTAATGCCCCTCCTCCCCCTCCGTGGCCCTTCCCCCCCCCCCCCCCCCCCCCGCCCCCCGACCAGTTAACAACAGCGTCACGCCGGCCGCTATGTAATTATCGGCGAATCTACGCGAAATTTTACAAAAGGGAGTGAACCGGGCACGAGGAGATTATTTACTCTGTATTCATGCTCGCGAGAGCATAGCCGTTTATTTATTGTACACAGTTAATATTAATAAGGTTAAAAATATCTTGTATACAACGCGCACGGAATTTTCATTGCGGAAACCCAGTGATTTTTTTCTTACCTCCTGTTGCAGTATATAATTAAGCGTTCATGCGGCGATTGTCCGTACGGTGAAAAATATATATATATATATATATATATATATACATATATACATTTTTGTTTTTCATGACACAAAAAGCGTTCGTCTCATTGTCTTATCGAGCTCGCCGGTTTCCTCCGGCAAGTCCCCTTTCCTCTTCCTTCCCTTTATTTCTCGACTTATATCCCACCTGTACACGTATAATAGGTCGTTTCTATTCGCGGTCCAGAGGTCGACGGCGCGGACCTGCATACCTTATTATTTTCTTTATTTTCTCGCCCCCCCCCCCCCCCCCCCCGGTACGGTTTAGTTTTCTCTCACTCTCGGGCGGGTTCATCGCGGGAAAGGTCTCTGAAAAGGAGCTGCTGTTGCCGCTGCTGCGGTCTCGGCGCGAATGAAATTAACGGGGCCGCGTGCAACCCCTTGCCGTCTGCCTCCTCCAAGAGTCTGCACTGTGCGCCACTCGAAGGGTTATTATATTCCCAGCTGAGACCTCCGTGCGGCCGCGCTGCGTGTTGAACCTCCGGTAGGTAACCGACAGCTGTCATGGCTCATAATTAATTAGAAGAGTATCGGAAAGGTGAAAGGAGAACAGAAGAATCGTGAAGACCGAATCAATCGATCGCTCGAGCTTCGTCATGTACGTAATTCTAAGGTATTTTATATATATATATATATATATATATATATATATTAATACGCGTTCCATCTGTGTGGGCTTCTTTCGCTTTTATGCACGCCACTTCATCCACCGCGGATTTCGTCCGCAGTCGATTTATCCCCTTACTGCGTCGCATTCGCACGAGGGCGAAAGTGCCGAAAACCTGGCCATACACAGACGGCTCTTTCCCCAGGGATTGGTGTTGTTAAAGAGTAATCACCAATCTCCGAGAAAAACGCCTCTCGCTCGAGGATTCGATGCACCAGCCAGTGCGAGGCTAGGCGGTAACCCATCCAAGTGCTGACCGCGAGCGCTATCGCTCGACTTTGGGAACTGCCAGGGACGCACAGACCTATCGATATCGGTGTAATTCTAGGATATCAAACCTGGAATTACGTACATGCGTTTGAGATATTCAAAGCATTCGGCTTCGGCATTGAGAACATTTTTTTTTTTTCTTGATTTTAACAAAAAATCGGTAACTCACGCTCGAAGCTGTTGTTTGATTGGTAAAAATAAAGCATTGTTTTGTTAAACGATTCTTTGCTTCAATCGATTCAAAATTTGTCGATTTTTTCGTCTTCCTGGATATCTTGCTGACATCCAGCAAGGAAATCCAGGCATTCATGCAGTACCAATCAAATTACACCTTTGAACGTATGTTGTCACGCCGTGGTCAAACGAATCGTTTATTTTTTGTTTCGGCGCGGTAGATTACACATTATGTACACATATCATATTAATGCGTCGATGAAGAGAGAGAGAGTAAATTTGCGTAATAACAATATTTCTCTCTACAGCACGGAAAATAAGAATTCCTAATAATTACTAAAGATCTTCCGAGTCGTGGTGCGCCGCGTCGTTGAAAAATCGTGAAACTTTTATGGCGATAACAATAAAACATCATCATTGCCAACGTCAAACGTTGCAGGTTTTAACAGCGAATAGAAACGACCGGTCATTTTTAAAGCGAGGGAAGTGATTTTCTTTTAATCATTTGCCGTTCCGTTTTATCGACTCGAATGTTTCGATGCCGAATAAAGGCTGAAAACCAAACAAGAATTCGCGCCCGAAAAATACCGTAAACAATTTTATGAATTTTTCATCCGTATCGCGACACTGTGCACGCTCGCGCCCTCACGTCGAGATTTTTGTGTATCGCGAGCGGAATTTGCCCTTTCTAGATTTTAATAACCGCCAATATCCAGTCTCTTTATTTACTTGGTAAAAAAAATTCTGGATAACCGAGAGATCGAGGGACACCGGAACAGCGGGCAAAGCCAAGGAATCATCGGAGCAAAGGCAGAGAAGCAATATTGCGGATATCGAAGCTCTTTCTCTCCCTCCCTCTCTCTCTCTCTCTCTCTCTCTCTCTCTCTCTCTATCGCTCCGCGTGCTTGAGCCCGAGCGGAGCTAGGATTTATCACGAAAAACATCCAGTATGTTGTCCGCGCACGAGGATAGACCGTAATAAATCGAGTATCCCGCTGTACGGTAAATAGAAATAGCTGAATGCAGCTTCGGCTGTTGCCGCGCTGCGCGTACGCTGGAACGGGAAACGATGCGAGGTTGTCGGAAGGGTCGCGCTGTCGAGGTATGTGCTCCGGTACGTCGCCAACTATACGTCTATACCTATATATATATATATATATATATACAAATATATATATATATATATATACACAAATGTATATATATATATATATATGTATATACACATATATATTATTTTTTCTCAATCTCCTGCCATGCCGCACTTGTTCTTTTATTTTTTTTGCTATCTTGTTTTTACCCGTCTGAAACGGAAATTGAAAATCGCGTTGCGACGTCGAACGCTAGATAATGACGTTTGCCGGCGCGGCGTTGAGGACGCTCAAATAATTTACTCTCATATCTTCCCAGTCTCGCAACGTATCTTTCGATGTGACCCGTCAAATATACTGAGATTATTATTTTATGCAATTTTTTTTTTTTTTTTTTTTTTTCGTACTAATAGTAATAGACATTTATCGACCGAACTTACAAGGGGTGTTCTATTTTTTTTTTTTTTTTTTTTTTTTTTTCATTCGTTACAATAACTTAGGGTGGGCCAACTGGGCATTGACCGAAGTCCTTCGGCCTGGTTATTCTCGCTTCAGAATTTGACTGGAGATTACAATTTATTTTCGTTAGTTGAAAATTAGTAGACAAACAAACTAAATATACGAGGAGTATTGCCAAGTTAATAATTGAATATCTTTGATATTTGGATCACGATTGACGTCCGAAGTTTGTCTTTTTTTTTTCACCCTAAGACCTCGCGAAAGAGAGCCAGTCGCGGTGAAAAAATAAACAATGCATTGCGAACTGTCCGACAATTCGCAATAATCGTTTGAGGAAAAATCGTTGATGCGCTTTCCCGGATGTCGCGTGCGATAGAGCAATTAATTTTTTTTCTCACATTTTTCCAAACCCTCTCTCGTGTCGTCCCCCCCCCCCTCTCCCTCGTCGTTCTCTTCGCCGCCCTCATTTCTTTCCGCGGCCTTCTTGGTAGCGCAGCCTCGGGGGCTTTTGCAAAGCTTGCACACAACTTCGACTGTAAACTTTCGCCGGAGACTCGCGAGACTTCCCCCAAGGGGTAATTAAAGGGTTACAACGATGAGACTCCGGCACGAACGAAATAGTCGAGGGGTAAGCGCTTTCCGCGAGGCTCTAACGTCGCTGTGCGCCCTCCTCGACGATCACGTGTACGGTACACGGTGCAAACTGTGTGTGTGTCTGTTTGCGATTATACGTGTAGCGAGGGAATCGATCGACGCGCTCGTTAATATCCCTCGAGGAAAAAGGCACGGAAAATTTCCGAGTATGCTCATCCGCGAGCCCCTTCGAAAGCTCCTCGTAACGATACCTGCATGACACGTCAATTAAAAAATTCTACGGCAACGACATTTCCTACGTCAGCATGAAAATTATTTAGCAGTCGAGAGCAGATATCCCTTTAGCAGCCACTCGACTAACCCCCACACCGGCGTTCGTCGGGACGGCAGAGATTCTGCCTTCTTTTTTTTTTTGTTGTAACTTTTTATTTTTATTTTATTTTTTTTTATTTTCATTTCATAGCGGGAGGGATCGTGATATACTCGCTTAGGCCGAAACGCATATGGGAAAAAGCTGTTATCCTTACGGATTTCGCTCGACGATGGGCAAAAATGTGGGGAAACAGGAGTAAAGAGGAAATTGTGGGTGGGTGAGAGCGGATCCCTGCCGGGGGACACGAGCGACACGCATGTTTTGTGTCGCTCCTTTCGCTGTCGCTCCGGGCTTGTACCTCTTTCGCGTTGTTGCTTCGCCTCCGCGATCGCGGAAAACCCGCCAGTGGCGCAAAACGCGAATATCGTTTCCCGCTGTTCCCTGTTGTCGTATCACCCTCATAGCCCCCGGAGCAAACCAGACAACGGCTAACCCTGGCTGGCGTTGCCGGAGAGAGTCACGGCAACGAATGCATACTTCCGCTAAACGAAACGGAACATTTTCGGGCACCGGCGAATCCGTAAGAGCAAGCTCGCGGGACGTTTTAAGCGGTGAATTTATCGTAACCTCGCTATAATGTATATATATATATATATATATATATATATATATATATATATGTATATGTACATCTGGAAGAGAGCTGCGCTGAGCCTCGGGCAAAAATGTACTGCCGATAAAATTTGCCAGAGACCACTTTGCCGGATATTGTACAATTGCTCTGCTGAACGTGTACATTGATTCACACTAATTTGCTGGATGAGTTTTGTTGTTTTTGTTTATTTATCTAGGCGCGAGTTCGCGATGAAGCAATTGGGGAGAATCGAAAGTTCGATAGAGATTTCTATCACCAAGGGGTCTGTTTGATTGAAATTGATTTAAGGACCTTCGAGCCTTTTAGCATAGTACACCCAGAAAAATAATTTATTTCACGGCCACCGTTTATTTAGATTAAGTAAAATATTTTTTTGATTTAAATAAATATTTATTTCATTTAAGTGACTATTCACTTAATTTAAATAAATATCTAAAGTAATCTAAATAAACGGTGGCCGTCAAATAAAATTATTTTTCTGGCTGTAAGTTTGGTAATTTTGGTAATAAGTAATTTAGTAAATTCCTTTGTACCTATACGGTAAAAAAAGATTTGTACATTTAAGAAACGTCTTTTGTTCGCAAACGTCCATAATTACTTTGTTGTTTAGTGTCTCAAAAGATATTTGTAAAATTGACAGATATTTTCGTAAAACGAACGAGATTTCATAGTAAAATTAAGATGAAAAGAATTGTGGACGATTGTGGACAAGAAACCTCGATACCTATTTTGCCTGTGTCCGAAATGAATGGTTTACAACAGTGGCGAAAAACAAAGTCTGACCCTTACGGCGCTTTCCACTGACCCGATCGAACATGCATAGTTCAGACTATAATTTTATTCTATCGATTTCCGATGCTTCGACTGTGCGAAATATCGCACGAACACGCTCGGTACTTCCTGCCGTAATATACAGAATAGTCTCGTATTTTCTACGCGTCGTCTTGGCCGTGCGTGCGCAATTCTCGCCAGTATATTAAATATCTTTCTCCCCCCCCCCCCGAGGTTGTCTCTTACTCGAGCCGAAAAACACCCCCGCATTCCATCGATATCGATCGTTAGCGGCCGCAACAGCGGTCTCGAGGAGCGCGCGGGCGTTACCCTGAATATTTTAAGGATATCCTCGCGCTGCAAAGTCTCCCCTTTCCCGGTTTTCTCAACTCCGAGACGTCGACGTTTTCCCGGCGGCTCTCCGCTGTACTACCAAACTCGACTACTCATCCCCGGCGACCTCTCTTCTCTCCCGATCTCTTTTCTCACCTTCCCAACCGCGATCCATCCACTCGCACACTCGACTAGGTTAACCTTTCATTTTTCATCGTTCGCCGAATTCGCGACACTATTGGATTTCCAGCTTTCTTCCCAGTCTTCCGCTACCTCTCGTTGGTGATGCGATAAACCAGCTGATACATTATCACGCTCGAGGTCTGAGGCTCGTGGATGCGTTTTTTTTTCTCTTTTTTTTTTCACACCCCCAAGACGGAAGCTTCGTCGAGCCGTGAGGATAGTTCAACCCCCCAGTGGACAGGGATCGCTCGTCTCTCCGCTGCGACCACACTCTCTATTTATAAACTCCTCCGGTTATCAGTCTATAAGCGTATTTTTATCCTCATTGTCATGAAAAAAATGCAGAAAAAAAAGGCACGAGGTAAGCAAGCTCTTCGCGAATTACCGCGTTGCGGAATGACTTCCGGTTCGGAAGGGAGTAACATTCTAGTTGCGGCGCGAATAATATTGTATCGACTCTTCGCACGTTCTCCTTCGAGGGCCTTTCGGAGCGAAACATGGTTTTGCCCTCGTGTGTAATCGAATCGCCGAATCGAAACCTTCGAGGGCTCGAATCGTGTACATACATGGAACGTACATGCACAACGACCAGCACACATAGGGAGGGAAAGTCGTGTGCGGAGCTTTCCGGAGGTACGAAATCTCGACTCGAGGGAGATGGAAGTAAAGCGTGGGGGAGGTTCGTCGGCCACGGGATAAATCTCCCGTCCTCGTAGCGGCGAGGGGCCTGCTGGAGCGACAGTAGTAGCGGCGGTAGCAGCAAGACGGTGTGCACTCGCTCGCTCACCGCTTCGACTCATTTCTCCGGTGCCGCCGACACAGACCTCTCGACTCGATGCCACTCGTGGAAACGAAATCCGATACGAGAAAAGCTAAACTCCTCCAAATGCACGAGTCTCGGCAGCCGTTCCTGGCTGCTGCACCAGCAGCAGCCACGACCCCTTCACCTCAAACCCCTCCCGCCCTTCCACTGCCTCTTTCCTTCGCTCCGCTCTCTTTCTCCTCCACAATCCTCGACTCTCGTGCTCTCCACTTCCTTCGTCTCCTTATCCTGACCCACTCTACTCAGCATCCATCCACCTCCTCTACAGTCGTGCCTTGCTTTCGATATCGTCGGGGCAAGACGGCACAGCCTCGAAAAATTCGTCCTGTTGAGGTAAAAGTGGAGAGAAGAAACATGAATTTATAGTCGCTTAAAAATTATTTTCAATTTTACCGATCGGTAATGCGATACGATTATTAACCGAACCATATTATTCGAGGTAATTAATTATCGTATACCGACAAGCTCCAATTAATATATTAATAGGGAAACAATCTGTGCGTGAATCAATAATAAAATTACTGTTCAAAATCCGTATATTTTCCGATGTAATGAAATTTCGCTGGTATCAAATTATCCGTTGGAGGGGTCCGTCAATGCATTTATTATTACACTATCTGGCAGTTGATTTTTGTCGGATCGATATGCCGATATACGAATAAATTAATGTCTGAGCGCAGTTGACGAATTTACGATTCAAATATAATACACAAGTACTTCGTTTTGCCCCACGGTTTTCTCACCTTTTCGTCGTGACTTCCGTCTCCGTTTTACCATCGCTTTCGTTTCGCTCTCGAGTTACCCTCGATTTACCCTCGTTCCACTTGCTCTCTCTTGAAATGAAGCAGAAGAAGCAGAGAGAAGAACCAGCGCGGCGAGGGGACGGCGGGGGGGATTGATCCACCTCCTCGCCTTACTCATTCTCCCTTCGGCGCTGCTCTGCAACCCACTCATCCAGTCAACTCTTTCATCGTGAAATACGTCGTTTCGGAACTAAGTTCGTACTTTATTTTTTTTTCTTCTTCTTCTTCTTTCTTCTCTCACTCTCAGCATCAACTCGTACCACCCAAAGCTTTACCTCCGGTCTAGAAACTTAACCCCATCGACTCGAGAGCGTTTTAACTTAGTCCCTCGCGCGATCTGCCCCGAGTGCTGCTTTTGGACTCCCCCGAAGATATTTGTTGTCGTTGTTCGCGGTTCTCCTTTTTTTTTTTTTTCAATGCCTTAACGATTCTTTGCCACGGAGTTCGAGCACTCTCGTCGTGCATGCCGCTCGTTATACAGTGTCGATCGATCGCGTGGCACTCTTGCGAAGAGTCTCGAGACGGGAGACGTTCCCCATCGTCAAGACTGCAGCACCGCGCGCGAGAGAGAGAGAGAGAGTCAATATTTTTGTCGCGAAAGGGTTTCGCTGATCTTTGCAGTTTTATATTTCGGGCTTAAATACACTCTCAGGCGGTTAATTGCCAAGGGACGCGGAGAAAAAAGTACTGCGTTGATGGTTCTGGTAAACACTACAGAACGTGTAAGAAAAATTACCAGCGCTCACTGCACTGCTGCAACTAACGCGCCGCCTATGGCGGAGAGTCTCAGGTTTTCCATGAATTTTTACAATAATATCTAAGAAAAATTTCTTATAAATCCGGTACTTCCGGCCATGTGACGCCCTAGTTCCTTGGACTGAAAAAAAAATATCATTAACTCAAGTAAAATTTACTTGTGGGCTGTCGAAGAAAAAAAATTGTCTCGGTCATGATCATTATGATGATTCTTTAATTTGTTTTCATTGAAATTGCAACCCGGTTACAAAGAATAATTCGATCTACTTATTTGCATTGTTAGTGTTATTTTCGTTGAATGTTATGTTCGCGATCCTCGGACCGAGATATACTTTTTGTTGATATTCTAAAATCTTGTCTCTTTACACAGGTAATTTTAACGTTGAGATAGACGAGTTTCTGAATTTACAATACGAAATTGTTATAGTCGAAATAACAATTTTTCCTTCGGCAGTCCGCAAGTGAATTTTTTTCCATTGCACTGCTACGTGCAACGGAAAAATCCATCTCTCGGTCTAGGAACTAACGCGAACATAATAATAAAACTGCTCTCTCAGCGCGGCTTTCACATCGGGAAGATGCATTTACATAGACGGACCTTTGAACACCGGAGAAATTATTTGCCCAAGAGAACGAGAAAGAAACGAAGATCCAAGCATCCGTCTGAGGACCAACTACAATGCTATATGAATGCTAATGAAAATGGGAAGAAAAAAAAAAACCATTGCCGTCTGTTAGATATAAGACAAGACTCTTCTCGCCGCTTTGAGATTACACACTCTATGCTACTCGAACCGTCAACCCTCTTTCATCCCTCGTTTATTATTCCATGTATATATTTTTTCCTGTTTAATTGTACGAGAGGAACGGGCAGAGATATAGAGAGAGGGCGAGTACAACGGCTTTGCACCCTCTCAACCGAATGGTAATATCGTTCCCGCTTCGGAGTTTCAACCCCCTCCGCCCTTGCTCCAGCACACCCCTCTCGGGGGATAAGCCGACGAGAGTCGCGCGGTCTCGTTTCGCTGGGAGTTGTGCTGTCGTGGCCGCGTCCACTCCTACTATATATACTCCCTTCTTCCCTCGTGAAATTAGCGATTCAATTATGAAACGTAATCTGGTCGAGAGGCAACGGACCTTCGTGTCTCTCGTTTTCCTCTCGAGAATTCGCACAGATACACATATATATAATTATATATATCTATATATATACGTATGTATATACCGCAGATATAACACGAATCTCTCCCGCACTCGGTCGGGTTTCCTCTCTCTCTGTCTCTCTCTCTCTCTCTCTCGGCTACACGAGACTTCCTAACAAACTCTCCGGTACCCTCGCGAGTTCTTCGCTTCCTCCGGGTCGCTCTCAAGCTTTGTGTCATCGGCCTGTCCTCGTGTCTTCCCTTTCTCTCGCTCGGCAATACTCCGGCCACGTTAACTTGCGCACCGCCCCTACCACACGCTTCGGTAATACATCTCGCGACAATCTAATCTTCCGAAAACTAATTAGCGACAGACAGGCACACTTGCGAAAGCGTCACGATTGTTATGTACAGCTGTGGCATTTCAGCTACCGATTCTCGCGCCTTACTCTTCGCTCGGTGTTGCTCGCGAGGCTTCGCTGTGGCTGATGCAGCTTACTTCGGACCGATATTCTATGCTTTAGTGAAGATCGAGATGTTACCTTGAAGAAGAGAGCTTGAAAAAAGTGGGAAAAAATTCAGAGACATTATCAAGCCAGTAAGAATTTCGTAAAAATGTTAACCCAACTTAACCGTTCAGCGAAGTGTTTGATAAACGGAGAAGTTCAATGAGGCAGTGGAGAGAAAGAAATGATGTTGCTCAAGTAAACCAAGTGTCGTCTTGATGTTATAGCATCTGAAATAGGTAACGATCTTATTTTCAATTGTACAGCACAAGCGAGATCAAATGAATTATATTTACAGCGAAAGAGGATGGAATGAAAATGTTGATAAAATTATCAAACAGACGTATGAGCCATTCGAGGATTTTTTTTTTAAAGTGCGTAACGATTGATCGAACCGTTTAACAGACAGAAAGACTTAACAAGATGGAGATTGAAAAGATAAATGTAAGTAGCTTTCAGTCGACGTGCGCAGAAAGCGGTGTTAAATAAATACCGTTTTAACACCGTTAAAACATGCAATATTGCGGTCATTTTGTTTCATATATATGAAATAACAGCTTTAGTCATTCTTGATTAAAAAAAAATGATCATTTCTTTTCGTCTACAAGACACAATAGTTGTTTATCCTCGCAAAAAAAAGTGAACTTGCGTTTCTCTTTTAAGCCTCCCACAGAAGCCGTCGCAAAGATGATACAATGCTGGGGACAATGCCTCCTCGTGAGAAGAGTGGCGCCTTTGGCTAATGCCATCTCCCCAGTAGTAACAGGCTGATAGTGATCAGACACTCTCGCAGCGACTTCGTTACGGGAGGAATAATCTTAATGAATTATTGAACATAATCCTCGACAGACGGACGGAATAAAGAACGGTTAAAAAAAAGAGAAAAAAAAAAGAAAGTTCGCGAGATGTTGGTCCGCTTGGGTTTTCTTGGGGAGCGAACGAGGAGTGAGTGAGAGAGAGAGAGAGAGAGAGGAGATGCTTCTGGTCCGGTGGAGTTTAAAGCCGTGTCTCATCCGTCCAGAGCCAGTGCCGCACATCGCGTGCGGCCTGTAGTAGTTATGCGAAACTACGACGACGAGGGAGCCCGGAGAGTCCCCGCTATGCTCCTGCACACCCTCCCCTGGGAGTAATTTGTGAGACAATAAATAGCCGTGAGCTTAAGCGGCAATCCGAAGCGAAATTTCGACCGAGTGAGAGGGAGAGCGAGGTTTTCTCTGTAGCTGCGACTGAGCAGTCTCACGGAGGAGCTTTAACGTTCGACGCAGTGTAAAAAAAAATTATATAAACACTTTGAACCTTAATTGGCTCGATAGCGGAATCTGTTATACTTTATTTAATTTATTAAATTGAATTACATCGAATTAATTAAATCGTCCATAATTAATGGAGATAAAAATTGATTGACCAATTGTCGTAATCCATTTATCGGCAATTCATTAATTGGTAATGAATAAAATTTATCCGTTGAGGTTTCGAGTTTCATAGTGTGTGTGTGTGTGTGTGTGTGTGTGTGTGTGTGTGTGTGTGTGTGTGTGTGTGTGTGTGTGTGTGTGTGTGTGTGTGTGTGTGTGTGTGTGTGTGTGTGTGTGTGTGTGTGTGTGTGTGTGTGTGTGTGTAAACACATAGTCGTGTAGCTAATCCAGTAGGGAAAGTCGGTGGTGGCGTCGGACGGTCGACTACCCAAGCTTCGAGCTTTCTCGTTCGAGCTTGGCTGCACCGCATCGCACTCGATGGATTAGGAGAAACTTATACGGTGACCTATATGTATAGGATGAAAGTAGGATGGCCTGGTCCATATATCACTGATTTACGTACTAATTGAGTTGGGCCATTTTCACCATTTTTACCCTATATCTACAAGTAGGAACGGCGCATAACGGGGAACCAAAGAAATAAATGTCGTTCGAATAAATCCGGAGTGACGAATCGGCGGTTTACGAAAAAGAAAAAAAAAATTGCTGATAAAGTTTTTTCGTTAATCGTCGCTCTGGGACTATTAATGTATTTTTCCACGCTCATCACGAATCTATCAGTTATTTTAATCATAAATGAGCATTTAATGACGAAAATTGCGTCCAAAGTACAGTATTAGTCTTTCAAGAAATTCGAGAAACTCAAAATGACACAATATTCAAAATTCACATAAAATTTAAATCGATTCTCTCAAAATTTTAATGGGATCATCGGGCGATCATATGCCATCTGTGTACGCGTTTTTAGTCATATAACTGAGAAATTATAAAAGCCAGAGTGCGTACAGACATTTTCGATGACATAAAAAAATGGCGTACAAAAAAAAAAAAATAACTGAACGTTTTTGGATGAAAATTTGTAGAACCGTTACATATTAACCACACATGCTGTGTGTGAAATTTCAGCTTCATCGGTCAAAGCGTTCGTCGGATCATAGCAGGTTTCAATTTTTCGTACATTCTCTCTAAATGTAATTTTTAGATGTTTTGGAACATTCTGAACACATTTTCACTAAAATCTCGAATTTTTTTTGATACCATAACGAAGCTTCCTTTACGAAGAAGCAAAAAAACCATAACAATTATTCCGAGCATCCGATAAAAATTGGGGAGGAGAGAAATGAATTGATATTTTGCAATTCATCCCCATTTGGGAGGCATAGTTAATCCAGCGTTGGAATTACGTTTACGGTAAATTTTCCGGTATGCCATTTTGCCTCCCATTCCCTCTGGTGGGAACGACAAACATCACCGGCGTTGGGCGAACACCGGCCCTCGCCGTGCCGGTACTGGCACTGTGTAGCGCTCTGCCAACAGGGTCTTGTTTAGGTAAGGTTATTGCAGCGATCCCCATTTAGCCCCGGTCTTTCCTGTGAGTTACCGCAGTTTTCCGTACTCCGTTCCACTGCGAATACGTACTTTACGAGATTTTCATACTTCGCGAAGTTTGAGCATAACTTCACCAAGAGTTTAATACCGTCTAAATATCTTAATGCCATCGCTGCGCTCGATATCTTTCAAGTGTAACACAATAGTGCATGGTTCAACACACATAGAGAGAAGGAGATACCGAGAGAGAGAGAGAGAGAGAGGGAGAGGGAGAGAGAGAGAGAGAGAGGGAGAGAGCGACAATTTCTCCAAGGAGTCGATCGGCCGAATGGATAATAATTGCTACGTTTATAGACGCGGATCAACGTGGCATCGTACAGATCTGTACGGTAAATTGCGATAAACGGCCGAATGCCCTGAGAAGCCCGAGCGAGCCATTAGAATCGCTTAAACGTTCGGTAATGACGTCTCGCAATTACGAGGAAAGTTCCAACGATCGAGAGGTAGACGTTTTGCGCACAAATTATATAGTACGATATGGCTTCGCCTCTCGTTGCACGTTACCATTGTTGAGTGGGTAGAGAGGGGCTTCGTTGGTCTCTCCTCGTCGACGAGTGATTAGTCGAACACAAGTGCGCTGCGTTTCGGATAATGTTCCGACACTGATGGTTCCAAAGTTCGTGTATATTTATTACATATTTCTCTGTTCGCCGAACTCTTGCCACGCAAACGAAGATCGTTCGATCGGCTCGAAAGTTCGACTTTCCTGCCTCTTTAATGCTTTAAATGCTTGATATCGATTATTCGCTACTTTCCGATGCTCCGGCAATGTCTCATTAAATTAATTTAACGAGAATCGGGGCAATCGAGCGGTTGACGGAAAGTTTGTGTTTTTTTTTCCCCATCCCAATTGGCGTTAAATTTGATGGAATAATTTCTATCGGGCACCGCGGGGATAGCGACGGCAGTCGGCGCGCAACGTTTCAGTGAAAAACCAAGGGCGAAAGCGTTAAAGTGCGGTCGACGGAAGTTGAGTGATTAAAAAACTTTCGAACCGACAAATATTTGCTAGCTGCCGGGAGGACCAGTGTGCGGTAACCCTATATATATGTGTGTGTGTGTGTGTGTGTTATACCCGGCCGAGGTGCCCTTAAGGTGTGCGTTGGAAAACTTTCGAAAAGCGTCACCTTCTGGCGCGAATAAGTGGAACGTTACTCGTCATACTCTTCCCTCCTGCCTCGGTGACGAAGTTTATCGTTATGCCTCTCGAGGGCCGCGAGTTAAAGGAGTCTCTTATCAAAGAAATTTCACGAGAGAGAAATAAAGACAGAGGGAGAGCGTCGACGAACGGGGAAAAGATGTTTGCGGCTGAGATTCAAAGTCGACGGTGCCGTTCACAATTTTTCCCGATGTTGGGGAGGGGGGGGGGGGGTAATAAAAAAAATGTTGTTCCCTTATAGTTTAGATTTTTTTTTTTTCACTTACCCCAGGAAAGGTTTTCACGTTGTGCAACGCGTTCTGGGCAATGAGGGCGGCTTTTCTCGTATAAAACGTCACGAAGCAACAACCTGCAACAAAAATAAAGACAAAAAAAAATGTAAAATTAATGAAACGAGAGACATTGTGATAGATTAAAGTTTCCGACGGGTTAATGTTTCGACGTTGTTGACAGGACAGTCGATACGCTTGAAGGTTTTCGAGATCATGTTGTCGCCGAATACTCGAATATCCTTCGCCGC
The DNA here is from genome assembly GCA_963922035.1 of Amblyjoppa proteus. NCBI lineage: Eukaryota > Metazoa > Arthropoda > Insecta > Hymenoptera > Ichneumonidae > Amblyjoppa > Amblyjoppa proteus. Next base: position 2,559,332 of record OY998234.1, read on the forward strand.
CGAGTTCTCATGTGGCTTCGTATGGTAGCGACGCGTGGAAATGACACCGAAACATACAGGGATGACTCTGCCACGGGGAATCGATAGTTACGCCGCTGGAGTTGCCGAAAAGTTTTCGTGCCGCATTCGACCTTTGTATTCGGGAGCTGCGAGATGGTTTCACCCGATCTTGCACAAACTGCAGGCTACCCTTTTGTCGATGCTTTGCGCTTTAGTTTACAAATTCGGACCGACTGCACTGTATAAAAACCGCGTGTTTCGTGTAAAACAATCTTTCCGGAATGAGCTTAGGAGATCATTAATGCAAAAGAAAGAGGAAAAAATGAAATACAAAAGATGAAATATTAGGGTAAACGTGGTGAATATGGACCACCCCGATTAACACGTAAAACAATGAAATATTGACCGGTCCATATTCCCCACTTTTACCCTATCTAATCTTACTTTGTATTTTTATCGGTGAAGTAATTAAATTAAACGACTAGCACAAGGAACCGGTAGATTTTCAACTTTTTTTATTGCGGATACTACATTGAAAAAAAAAAAATTACATAGTAAAAGGGTAAATTAAGTAGTAAAAAATTACATAGTACATATTCGCCCGATTGAGTTGAAAGTTGGACGGATCCTTGATTATGACATTTTCTATCTAATGACCGAATGATTTTTTAAAATGTTCATTTACTTGTTAATAACGAACGATTAAGGTCCTTTTTTTGTCGAGAATCGAACTTTTTTTCACCGGTTCACCATTTTCCAAACTGAAAAAAATTTGTTTAAAGTAGCAGGTCTTTCGTTAGTTTCATTGCTTTTCTAATAGCACAATTTTTGTTTTTTTTTTTGTTTCTTTTTCAGATTACTGTGACAGCTGAAACGATGTACGTCAATGAACCAAACCGCGGCCGAATCTCTTTCGTGTATTAACAATTAGTCCGTTGTTAATTGATATTTTTCAATAAAAAAACCTTCAATTTCATAAGACCTTCTACTAACTATATGTAACAACCCGACCTTGTCCTTTTAATTCCCGCGTTAAATAAAAATGTAGAAAATCGATCTGTTTTTTTTTTTAGACCAAAACCTTATGCCAGTGCCTCAACGAAAAGCCGGGAGTTATAGCTTGTTTTTCTGTTGTAATCGATAAAATGTAGCCGTTTTTTTTTTTTCTATTTCAGTACCAGGGTCGGAGTTGGAAAGGTTGGTCCTTTTGTAGGTGTATTTTGTTTTTATCTACTCTTTTTTTTTTTTCTTGAGAATCGATTGGCAACAGCAAAGGTATAGCTCAACGAGTTCCGCACGGTTGCATCTCTCCAGGAGTCCCTCGAGGGAGTTCTCGTTGCGTTTCACGGTCCGACGAGGAGATATATCCCCGCGGGAGTACAGAAATTATGTTCGGTTCGGTAACTAATCTCGAGACATCATCGCCCGATAGACCCTTAAATCACACCGTGAGATCTCACCCCAAGTCCGACGGAAGACCCCGAGCCGATGGCCCGCTTGCACCGGCTGTAATACTCGTGTCTACAAATCGCCCCCATTCGTCGTGCTGCCAACGCCACCCCCACCCTCTTCGCAAACCATCCTCGCTGGGCCAACCCCGTTTTAGCAAACCTCATTTCAGCACCTACTAAAAGGCTCCGCGCCTTCCCTTACCACCCGGCAATGCTCTATCTTGCCTTTCTCGAAAATATATATGTATTAATCTTGACAAATTTGCCTCGTGCTCCACCTTCACCTCGTAATCAGTCAAACAACCTGGCGGAAGCCTCCTGAATTATCTCGGAGCAACGATAAGATTAAAAAAAAAAAAAAAAAAAGACCTGAAGATTGCTGCATCCTGCTTCGTAGTGCTTTTTTTCCGTAACCCCTCGAAGAAGATTTCCCACTTTCGTTGCAGGTGCAAAAAAAAAAGGGGGGGAATAAGCTCGAGAATAAAGTGGAAAATTTAATCTCACTTTCTGCACCGGTGATGTCGTATATAGGTGAGTGGAAAACGTCGTAAACGTCGCCCCTCAGTTGTCGTAATTCGCGGTGACAGACGTCGGGAAAGTTTATCGAGTTTTCAACGTAGAAAGAGCGGTGTTGCGTATAGATGAGAGCTCCGCGAAGGGATGCGAGAGTTACCGCTAGAGAAATAAGGGTACAGCATAGTGGCCGACCAGTTTCCGGCCGCGACGACGTACACGGGCTTCGAAGACTTTTCTCCGTAACCCGCGGAAGTTACGTTCACCCCCCCCCCCCCCCCGCCCGGTAGTCTCCGGATATTAGCGGCGAGTCGTCCGGTGCATCGAGCGTGCACGTCTCGTGAAATTGACGAATAGTCGTGCAGCACCCCGTCGGGGTATCTGGAGCGTTGATGAATCGGTTGCTCGCGGAACCGACGCGAAATGCCTTCGCTCTATACAGTATACCGTGGATTCGCTCGTTGCGTATAACGCTACACTTGATGTATGTACACTATTCCCGGGTATCGTGTATCCTCGGTGCTTACGCAATATATTATATACAAGCTACACGGTCGCGTTACCCGCTGCTGCAGCTGAGGCAAAAGCGATACTGGGTCACAACTCGGCATCAGCTGCGATATAGCACCGATCATTCCATCATTCGGGCCAAGCCGCAAATTATGCCATTGTAATCCGTTCGAGTCAATTTTAATTTCACAATTCGTCGATTCTTGAATTACGCAATGGGGATTTGACCAATTTTGGACTTCTCGAATTCAGGAATTGACAAATTCGAGAATCAACCAACATCCGATAGTTCAAAGCATATCAATCTCAATTCTATGCATCATGCATCATTTTTTTTCTACCTTGCAACTCATGACTGGAGTATCCACCCCACCCGTTTCTTCTACGTACAGGGGTTCTGTCAGCGGTGAGTGGAGTTTTCCGCACGTGAATCTCTTCGTTTTTTGAATACAGAAGAGAATGGCATGCGGCGAATTCGATTTTATTAAAGTTTGGTGGGTGAAAATCACACTTATAGCCCAAGAAGTATCGAAAATTTTGGGCCGGTTTACCACCCTACACCCAGAAAAATAATTTATTCGACAGCCACCGTTTATTTGGTCCAAGTAAAATATTCATTTGATTTAAATGAATATGTATTTGAATTAAGCAAATAGTTACTCAAATGAAATAAATATTTATTTTAATCAAATAAATGGTGGCCATGAAATAAATTATTTTTCTGGACGTATGCATGAGTACTCGGGTTAAGAAGCAATAATATCATTACGAATGTATCAGATTTGTATTGATACACCTGATAGAGAGGCGTTTTTAGGCGAGACCGGGTCAAAATGGCACAGCGGGGCAAAACGGGACAGTGAGTGCAAAACTCAATCTTACAATCATTTCCGGATGCCCCATTTTGTCCCAAACGATAGCGCCGGTTTTTTAAACCCGTTCTTCCCCACGTACCATCCATCGCCAACATCCAAAAGTTATTGGAAAAATTGCATTTTGTCTCATTGGGGCAAAACGGGACAATGAGTGCAAGCCAAATTTCCAATAATTTTTGGATGCCCCGTTTTGTCCGATACATGCGAATGTTCTATCCCGTTTTGTCATCCTCACCACCACCGCTACCATCGAAAAGCTACTGGAAAATGACGTTTTGCCCCCTCCCATCTACCTTATTATTTTAGTTACTGAGTTTTCATGGTTATACATAAACGGCGCAAAAATTATTACTCGTAACTCGACGAGCTCGACTCGTTATGCATGAGACCCATGGGTAATTCGCATTTATTGCCGCTGGGCGGGTTTCTGACCAACACGGTATTTTTCCACTCTCGGTTTCCTCGCCTTTGAATTTGCAGGTGAACACACGCTGTGACTCCACTGATTTTAATCAGCAATTAGAGCCACGAAGGGTGATTCCACAAAAGCAAAATTGAAAAAAAAAAAAAAAAAAAATTGCCAGTCAGCGACGATGTAAGTGAAACGAAAGGCGATTTATTCGAGAGGAAAGTAGTTAGGTAGGTTAGTCGAGCAGCGGTTTAGGCCCTTACGGATTTCCCTGAGCTTCTGCTCTGCTGTTCCTTTTATATATCCACATCCCCCTCGGATTTCTTATCCAGTACGGCCAGGCACAGCGCGCGAATCCCTGCGGGCTCGTTCGACCTCAAGAGCTTCTCGGTCCAGTGGACTCTTTTACATCGCCGAAACGATATTTGCCCGATTCTCTATCTTTTTCTCGCTCCCTTCCCAGTTCGTACGACACGGGCCCTTACGTATAAGGCTTACGTAAGCTTCGATGTGCGTAAATATGAAGAAAAAAAAAAAAAAAAATCCCCTATCCAGAAAAGAGCGGTTATACTGGAACCACCGCCGATTCAACGATAACTTTTTGTCACTGAAATTCTTTCTTTAAAATATCCGAATAAAAGGGCAGGGAGGCAGCGAGGGAGACTTAATCTTTTAAAAAGCCTTTGGAGCGAACGATCGGATTTCTCGATCGATTAGCCGAATAGTCGTCCGACGGAATATCCTCAGCGAAAACTTTCACCCCCTCACTGAGAAATCCCTCCGTGATCGGGGCTGCTGATTTATTCGCTGAGCTTGATCAGATGTTTGTTCGGCTGTGTCGGCCTTCCCCCGGAACGTGCGTGCTTTTACTTCCGACGAGTTACTACGTGCGTGCCGAGTTATATTCGTAATCTTCGTGGATTCTATCAATCCTCAGCTTTCCTTCGTTTTTTTTCTTCTCTCCTCTGTTCGGGCTGGCCCTTTTCCTCTCGCCTTAATCGCCGATTCGAGACGAGCGATCTGATGCGCGCCCCTCGCGTTCACCGTTCGATCGTCGTTACGGTCGCGTAACTACACGATAGAATTGACGGAGGGCTGAAATATACGCCATAGAAAGTACCATTGAGAATCGGCGACACTTTAAAAAAAAAAAAAAAAAAAACTCTTCTTCGGCTGTTTATTTCTTTTATCAATCAATCTTATGAAAATGAACTGCTAGCGGATTCCAGTGCAAACCGAAAAAAACATCGAAAGATATGACGGCGAACATTTTTTTTCGAAAACGGCAAGTTGTGCTTGAAAAACTGCAATTTTTTTAAATCTTCTTTTGAGAGAATGCAATCGTTTTTATCGGCCCAAATATCTTGAAGAAGTTTTTCGTAGAATACGATCGGCGCCAGATTTTTTACATAACTCCATCGAAGTGGAACTATATCTCTGGTGAAACACACCAAAAATCACTACTTTTTCCAATAGTTCTCTTTTCTATCTCTTTTTGCAATCTACACTTTTTGCAGTTTGGACAAAAATGTTGTCATTCGACGTTTCAAAACAATGTCGAGTACAATTTTATATATATATATATATATATATATATATATATATATATATATATATATATATATATAACGTCGAGTTCCGGCTCAATCCTCAATACGAAAATTCTAACCAGATGTGAATAAAAAATCGTTATTATCGATCAGGCATCTTCGGATCGTTATAGATGGCACCAATGCTGGTGCTAGTTACTGCGGATATTGCATCGGTACTTATGCAAATTGCGGGTCGCATTATCGCTCTGGAATTCTGTCCCTCTAGATGCCTCGTCCGAAGCAATGCCGTCATTAGGCATTCCCAATTGACGTCGTAATTATCGCTAATTGGAGTCCGGATTATAACGGGGGCAACACTCGGTGCGTGAAACTCCCGAGTCCCGTTTGCGGCTACAATATAATGCTATTCATCGCTTTTCCATAGCTACCAATCAGAATCGCATTGCCTGTAAGCCGGCTGCAAGCTCACTTCCTCGTCGTCGTCGACGTCGTCGTCACTGAGACGATCCGTTCGTGTTCATCCCCGATCCTTCAGCCAAAGCTTTTCGGAGCACCAAGTACCAACCATCTCCCCTTCGGGATGGATGCACATTCCCCTTTCTTCCGAGGCGTATCTAAGGATAATGAGGGGTGTACGGAATAACCGGATTCACGACGAGCCCGGTATTGTACACCCAATGCGCCACTCGCAAGTACACACCAGTCCTCCGGAGATGCATCGGATGCATTGAAATTTACCTGCCGTTTAATATTAATCCGAGAATTCCTATCACGTAATATCTCCGTCATCGAAGTTCTATCTGCTCGACACGAACCCGTAAACTATTACGCAAGCTCTCGCTAATTATAAACCCTTCAATGGCTATTGTAAAGTAAGTGGCGAAGAAATTATAACTAGTTATTCATAGATAAAAAAAAAATATAGATCTAAAAAAAAATATATATATATATACATATATATCAATTATTTGAAAGGCAGATATTATTTATGAATAGTAATTATAATATCGATTATTTTTTCAACCCCAATTTCGACCAATGAGAGCGCGGTATTTGACATCACGTGGTACAACTAGGTCTAAATTATATCGATAATTTTTCGAAAATTTTCCGGCTAGGTTGCTAGGCGATAAACATTAATTTTTCTGTCACTTGTAACCTATGCGAATGATTAAACGTCAAATTGCTATTCACGAGCATGGACATGAGTGAGCGAAGAAAGCGATTTGGTGATGAATCTCTAGAGAGCATCTCTAAAAAAATCAAACAGAATGTCCCGGCTAATACAGAGAAGAGCAAGAAGTCAAACCTTGTCAGGAAAATGTTAAATACCACAATCTCATTGGTCGAAATTGAGGTTGAAAAAATAATCAGCCGAATACCCCTCAAGCTTAAAAATTAATCGGGTATTTCCCTCTTGTTTCCCTGCGTAGCATCGATCGAGATAAGTTTTGCTCAAAAATCCCTCGCGCTGCGCGCTCGGGATTTTTTTAAGCAAAACTTATCTCGCTCGTTGCTACGCAACGAAACAATCGGGAAATACCCGATAATTTTTAAGCTCTCGGGGTATTAGAACCGATAATATTTCTGTAATGCAATATTATATTTACGAATAATCTTAAGATAAATAAATTGCAAATTCATGAAAATTGCAATTTATAGGCAGTTACTTTCTATTAACGTTTAAAGGGTAAATTATAAAAATCATGAAAAAAAAACCTTTTAAAAAGAGGTGGCATTGCAACTCTTTGCAGGAGCAAAGAAATCTTTGTGTCTATCAATGTTTAATTCCCTACTATTGTCTAAAAATATATCGCTGATGTTTTGCAGCGAAAAATCCCACACACGGTTTCCTTACCGATTACCCGCACTTCCCAACGACCGGAAACGTTCCCAAAACAATTTTCCCCCTTGAATTTTCCCTCTCGGAATTGGCGCCAGCCCCGTAAGGCGCCGGAGAAGATTCCGAACGATAGGGTGACAATTGCTCTGCCAGCCGCAGCTGACAATACCAGAGAGGGACTGGATAGATCAGCGTCGGCGATAAAGTTCACAGGCAAAAACCAGCTTACGAGAAGCAAAGCAAATTTACGATTTGTTTCAACGAAGGAAAGAGGAAAACCGAAGTACTCGGGCTGAAACTTCCGTCCCGTAAAAATTTCACAAATTTTTACAATTTATAATACAAAGCGATCGTGACACAGAAATAATCTTAATTGGTCCCGACGCTCGGGACTCGTTCGATCAGACCAACGCGCACACACCGACGAAGCTCGCCCTTTCGGAATTGTCGACGAGGTACGTGCGGCTCACACAGGATCGCTTGCTCGCTCTCGCAGTTCGCTCACGCACACTCACCAACCATAAAATACAAATCTTGCGAGGCAACAAAATCGCAGAAAGCGGCCGGCAACGATTTTCCAATCCCGCAGGTCCACTTAACAAACCCCGAACAATCCCGGGCGAATCCAATGAATTAGACACGGCCAAAGTTCCGGTGTTCACGCACACGCTCACACGACTCGACCGCCCACGAACGACGACCCGTACAGTCCTCTTACCGCGGGTTACAACCCCAAGGTGGTTTATTTATTATTGATTGATCTAACGACTGGAGCTTTCAAGATAAATGGCAATAAAAACCCGCGCCTCGTCTCTTTCCCGCTACGCTCAGAATCGCGCCCTCGGCGCACGACACGATTCGTGCTTTGTCCCATCCACGACGTTCGCTTCCTCTCGGGAACGAGGGAGCACGCCGACGGTAATGATATACATGCACGATCGCGAAATACACGAAAAGTACTTTACTCGATTAATTAACGCGACACTACCAAAATTATTGAGCGCCGCGACGATATAGCTCATCGATTCGAAAAACGATGTTCCCGCGACGGCGCTTAGCTGGATTCGCTCCTCCACCGGAAACGTTCACTCCCGCAGACCAGCTCGCGCGTGAGCGCAACGGAAAGTTCAAGCGCTCTCGTCAATCACTGCCTAATCGCGCGATCTCATATTCGCTACTCTTCGGGAATTTGGCAGACATGCCATTTACATGGACTCGTTGAGTGTTTTTTTATGGCCTTCGGGTAAGAGAAAGATGCTTCTGGCTGTCGAATGACAACGTGCATACTTCTAATTATATATGAAAATTTGACATAAGCTGAATTCTATAAGTTTTTAAATAAACCGGACGAACTTTCCGAATTCTCAAGGAGAGCCTGATTAGGAGCTTTGAATCGTCTTTCGATCAATTTTACCACAAAAACGTACTGTATCTCGAAACAAGCCGTGAGAAAGAACGACACTGTGACACGGAACCACGTGAGTATCGTCAGAGGACGAGCAAAATATTGGGTAACCAATGTTACCGTCCAGACCAAGATGCCGATTTAAAAAAAAAACAACGAGAAAAAGAAGCAACGACTGGGCTCCGAAAAATTATCATCATTCCGGTTGCACCCAGAAAAATAATTTATTTGACGGGCACGGGCAAATGAATATTTATTTGGTTTAAGTAAATATTTTTATTGATTTAAGTAAATATTTTCATTGATTTAAGTAAATATTTATTTAAATCAAATAAATATTTATTTAAACGAAATAGATATTTATTTGCGGGGCGCCCGTCAAATAAACTATTTTTCTAGGTGTGAATCTCGCACCATCGAAGCTCGTCAAACAATTCGAAAATTAAACACCAGTCTCCCGTCCGAATCCGAATACGAGCAAGACCAGGACAAAGCCACAATTGTGTAATGCAGACTGAGCTATCGCTATGGTTTCGGGATTCTCGAGCTCGTGTTTCCGAAAAGTAAAAAATGAATAATTGACCATTGACACATTCCATGTTCTCGCTGTCCGAGTGCGTACAATTGTTGCGACTGAGCAGTGAGCCAAGCGTCTCGTTGAACGATCGGGTGAAACGAGAGGTGTTCGCACACAGCGAGTCCGCCGTTCTCTTTGTCGTTCTGCTGATGCGCCAGGCAGGTGCCCTTTTCGGAGACACACGCAGGGAACCAACGGCGAATACATCGCGAGTGTGTCGAACAGGCCAGAGACAAATCGCCGTTTGGCGATCGAGGATGGCGGAGCGATCGTTCGCCGGGAGGAAGAGCGCAGCGCAGCAGCCTCTGCAGCTAATACCTCGGACCGATGCGTGATTAGAGTCCACGGGGAAATCTAACCGGACATGGCCCGGAGCTAGGGCTCGAGGGTTCCCTTCGGCTCCGGCGTCGTCTCGTTTCTGCCCCTGCTGCTGGCGCAAGCTCCTCTTCCTTTCTCCGCTTTCGATCGGTCGTCCTCGTCGATCGCGACTGCGAGTGGAGAAACCAACCAGCATCGCCTTTCCGGCTGTATTCTCACACACGTAGGCACACTGCGTTCATTCTGCGAGGCTCTGCGGCCTATCCGAGCAACACTTCGCACATGCCGGGTGTAGCAGCTGCTGCAGCGGCGCAACCTCCATGTCATATCGATATAACATTCTGCGCCGAAGAAGAGGATCCGTTTTCCCGAGGGAGTCGTTCCAATCGTACGTGTGTTGCGGACACGCGAATATAACGAATCGGTCCCACGCGAGGCAACGCTGACGTTCATGAAAATCGAACGTAGGCCGGAGGTGACGAATAACGAAACTCTTTTCATTCGATGACGAATGTTCGTTTAATTTTATCGCAGTTGCGTTATATCGAAGGAAGAACTTCAATGCTTATAAAACACGGTACGAAAATAGCTAAAATTATGCGCCTCTTTAAACGCGGAGACACGGCAATGATTCATAACGATCAGACACAGCGTAAGCTCTCTACCGAGTGGAATGGATCATTTGAGATCATTTCTGAATTGTCAAATGATAATTATGACATAGTAAACAAGGATAAGGAAGCAAACGTGCATGTTCATTGATTAAAACTTTATTTTAAACCTCACCCCGTACGTACAGAATGATGGCGAAAAAACTTTTATTTTTTCCTGATTGTCTTGATAATGATTCCTATCCAAAGTAAGGTCCATCCGCAAGCATTGCGGTTATGTGAGGTGGTTGGCGGAGGCGGAATGGTGAGATTATGAATAACGAAACTCTTTTCATTCGATGATAAACGTTCGTTTAATTTCATCGGAGTTACGTTATTTTGAAGGAAGAACTTCTCAATGCTTCTCTCTTAGCCGATCGGGTAGGTTAAGTAACCCTCTAACCGAGTCTTTCAACGATGCTTCGAATACCGAATTGGGAACCTCTCGAGGGTGAAAAATCACGGATAGCTCAGAAATCCCGTGCAGTAGAACAGGATCTTTTGTATCCGAGTACCCCGTCGGAGTTTCTCTACGGCCGATAAACGTCTTATTTTTTTTTTTTTTTATTATATCGTGTTATTTGTTAGCGGGGAATGCAGAGATGCGGTATTCAACGTGGGATAGTGGGTAACCGGGTGAACGGTAGGTATTCCCATGATGTAAATAGAGAAAAAGAGAGTGGAGGAGCATGCATGCATACCGCGAAAGGAACTCGCGGTCCGGACCTGGTGCGGAAGGAGCTTCGAGAGAGGGAAGAAGGAAATTCCATAAAAATGGTCGGTCTGTGTATCTTTCTCGTGGCGGTTTTAGCAAACGGGAAGTAAGAAGAGAAGAGAGAGGATCCGCCGTTGCCGGGGTTATGCTTCGGGATTCCCCGCGGGCGGTCGGATGCCAGACTATATCCCGATACAGTTTTATCCGTTCGGCGGTAGCGTCATTGGTATTCCGCGAGCGTAAAAGATGGTTTTCCTTCGGCGTGGTGGGCGGTGTGTTCGGCTCCGTGGCTGGATAATATCCAAAGGAGCGAACGCTTCGCTGGGTAAGTGGTCGTCGTCGTGCCTTCAGCTTCCGCCTCTGCCGGGTGCCGCTGCTCCTCCTGGAGTCCAGTCAACCAGCGAAAAAGCAGAAGCACCTGCACCTCCACGGATAGAGCCTATACGTACCATCCGCTCTAATACAAAGATAAGATTCTTATTTGTCGTCGGACTTATCGCGATGGAGGTGCTCGAGCTGGAAAATCGGCTCGGTGGAAAATTGGTGGCTAAATAAAACGTTGACTGTTCTCATGTATCAATTTACATGGTTTTTTCTTCACGTAATCTTCACTTAAATAAAGGATAAATCGTGGAGACGCACCGTTTTGACCCGTCGATGCCCGATGGACGATATCTGCAACGTTGATAGTCTTTGAGAATATTTTCCGCGACATTGATTTAAGCATTCCGAAAAAAAAAAAAAAATGGACGCATGATAATGCATCCTAAAGGTAGTACCTCGTATGTAATTTCATGGAACAATCGTTTTGTCCAGTCGTGATTGAATGTGATTGAAAAATTGAAAATGAGAATCTCGCAAAAGTTAATTTTCTCAGATTCTTTATTTACGATTGAACCTATTTTTTGTTTTCATTATTTTCCTATTACACAATGTTTATTTTCTCATTTTATTCGTAGGGAAGAGCGGGGCAAAAATGGGACAGTGGAGCCAAGCGGGACAGAAAATCCGGATGTATCGACAGGGCAATATGGGACATCAAAAAATTATTGGAAACTTGCGGTTTGCTCACTGTCCCATTTTGCCCCGCTCCACATTACATATTTTCCCAACTGTGCGATTAGGTGACAATAAAAATACCGCTGTCGATATTAATACTGCCGAGACTCCCGTGAGGTCTGTGCGAGAAGCAAAAATTTCCAGAGAAAAAGCGTCAAGGGTTGCGAAAAGAATGGAGCAGACGATCGTTGACTTTAAAGAGAAGACAAATTCGTTTATTATTGAGATGAATACAAATCGAGAGATCGCCTACATTTCGGCAACGGGTGCGGCAAGTTTCAGACGGAAAGAGTGTGTGTGCGCGTGTGTGTATGTGTGGCTATAGATAAGATGGTGTGGATGTGTGCGTGTATCGCGAGTCCGGCTGGACTCCGCGACTTAAACAAAGCCGAACGCGAGAGCGGTCAAGCCGCCGAAACTCGCGAAAAGCAGCTGTTAGAGTTCGAGCGTTCGCACGATCGATCATAGATCGAAAGTTTGCCAATACAAATACTAATTATTATATCATATTACTCAACTTAGAGAGAATTAGAGAGAGCGAGATAAGGTGTGCGCGTATATATATATCGTTAATTAGAACATTTGACAATAGCAGTTACGGTACTTTAGAGACTTGCTTGTGCAAAATCAGATTAGTTAGTTTAAGCGAATACCCGCTCGGTTAAGAGTGAGCGAGAGATCGAGTGAGCGAGAGAGAATTTCCTGCCAAGAAGAAGCGAAGAGAGACGCGGCGAAGGCATGCGGCATCCATCTCAAGAAAAGCAAAGCCGCCGAGCCTTCGGGTTCACGGAGCAACCTTCGTCTTGCAATTAAGCCACTTTAATATTAATATTATTAAAACTTGTTGTGTTATAGTCCTCGGTCTCGGATACACAAAGGAACAGCAAGGGCAGCTGGCTCGAGGCGATTCCGCCTAGACGTTGTTGGGAAGAGAAGTATAACCCCCCGAAGAACACACTTCGGTCTACTAAGATTCGTCGAGCCTCTGCTTTACTCCGTTCTTTCGGTCCCTTTCTCTCCGCGTAGTATTATATAAGCCCGCCTAGACAACTCTATCTCTATACTTTCCCAAACGAGTACCGACGAAACTAAAGCGTATTACGAGTCGTACTGTAACAAGCAAGAGGAGCATCTCACGGAACTTTAGCGATGTTAAATATTTACCAGAGAATAACGTCTTGCCCATGGGAGTTTTGCCGGTGGTTGGGCGAAGCTTGTTATCAAAAGACAGAGAGAAGGAGGCGGCGAGGGAGAGAAAAATAAAAATGAAATCCTCCGCGAGTTATGTTCAACAAGTTGTTGGGGTGTACAAATGTACTCCTGCCTCGAAGTTTCTCCTCATAATGTCTATCTTGAAAAATGTATTATCAAAATTTGCTTTCATACGTGGAAGACACGTGGCTGTCTTTTTTTTTTTCGTTAGCTTTTCCAGGTCGCAGATATAGTCGATAGAGTCGAGGGAGAAAAAGGTTGAGGGGGGGGGGGGGGGGGCAAACAAATGATATCAGGCACGGTTTCACCGTGGATGATATCGTGCGATTAGACCGCTTCGGAGGAAACCCTCGTACATCTTCGTGAGGATTTGCTGTAGACACTACGAGCCGATCGGGGAGCAAACGTTCGCGAAATGGTGTGAGGATCTCCATCGAATTTCGGGCCGGAGTACCCCATCGAATTGTACCCTTGGTTCACTCGATACGATGCTTTTCTGAGATAGCGTTTCAATTTCTCACCTAAACCGTGTCTATCCGATTGCGATATTCATGGGTTGGATCGTTCGCTCTACCGTTCTTACATGGATTGATCGTTAACAATAATTCATCGAAAAGGTTCAAATAAGTTAAGGAATATAGATGGACCTTTATTTCTGTATACCCTTTAAGGGTTTTTACAATGTGTCCCCCATACATTTTGGCCTTTATCTACTAAAAATATCATTCTTCCCCACTCTTTTCTCTTCACCAACTTTTCATACTGTCCACAATATTTGCACAACTCAATCACAGGCTCGCTTAGGAAAGGAATGTCAAAAAAAAAAAAAAAAAAAAAAAAAATGAAAAACAACGGTGAGTGTACACCTTTACGCCCGTTTGAAATTATACTTCTTTGCAATCTATGTTACTTTCTTTTTCTTTGTTATCAGTGCTAATTAGGAATTGATGAAGGATGCGATGGTTTTAATGTCATGTAAAGGTCCACGCTATTTATTGTTCAGTCAATATTTTTACTTTTCTCGTCTATTTATTATGATGTGAAATTAATAAATACTACAAAAAGCTGAAATATACGGTAAATATGGTGAATATGCCCGTGTCAATTATTAAGCCGTGCCTCGCTGTAGATTAGACGCGGGAATTGTTTGTTTGTAAATTGAATTCATCGCTTAAAAATACAATACGTAGCTCCACTCATAATTATGGGTGGTTCGCAATAATCTGTCGTCGAGGGTGCCGAGTGTTGTACAGTACAGGATAAGGATACAGTACAGCTAAGGATAAGGAATTTTGCGCGAGTGAAGTCAATAACGCGTTGCACTGTTCTGATTGAGAATACATAAATCCAAAATAAAGGACTCGTGATTGTTGTTCGTAAAACACACCGCACAATCGTTTGACCACGAAAGATTATTATTATAACTGCCATGTTAATAGTCAGCAACGTGCAATGGGTAACGAGTTACAGGCTGCCAATAGCTTGACTCACTCCGAAGTTCAATTAAAAATTTGTTCAGAAGGACTCGACCACTTTGCCAATATCGACGAAATTTGCCAATCCTCCTTAAAGGGAACAGAATATTCAATTCGAGAGAACTCGAGAGCGTCGAAGCTCGCGCATACCGAAATCTCTTCGCCGCCTATATGCAACCTCGAACCGATTCAATATACCGCCTATCTCGATAATAATTCGAGGGAAATATTATCACGCTTCCGACTCGAAGGCTTCGTCTCGGGAACGCCGCGTTCGCGTTGCTCAACGAAGTTTAGTAGACTAAACAAGCGTGTGTGCAATAAGTCAACGACTCGGAATATCAACTTCCGAGAATAGTAACTAGACCTGAGTTGCGTCAAGCGGTCCCGCGCAGGTCGTGGAACTCTTGGATAACGTTAAACGTGGGTGCGACGAGGAGACAATGCATCGAGTACGTTGTACGGCGCTTGCCATGAGAGTTCCCCGTGTCTCCTGGACGGCATGGACGACGGGGACGAGGACGACAACGACGACGTTACTCGTCGGCTAATCTCCGCCATAATTCCAGAACACGCTACGCGACGCGTCCACCGAGCAGCTACGAGGGGCTGGAGTAGGAACGTTATGTGCACCACGCGCGCGGACTACCCTTCGTCGGCACGACGCGTCTCTCGAGCGCCACTCCGAAGAAGCTACACAACCCCCGGCCGGTCCTTAGCTGTATACATACGTCCGTGTAACGTACGATCCGGTAACGTGTAACAAACGGATCTGCGCCACCCCGTCACTGACAGAAGTGCTCGGGAAACAGGTGTCGTGTCTGCGAAGTCTTAGCTAACTATAATGACGTCCCCGCTGCTGCTGCTGCCGGTGCTGTGTTCGAAGCTCACTCGGTCCCCAGAAACACAGTGGCGCCGGATGTGTACGAGCTTCAAGGGATGATTATCTTTTCGAGCTAATGGGCGGGTGGCGGCTCTACATGCAATGGATTCAATCCTCTCGGTCAATGGATATCGGAAAATATGGTTTCCACCATATCTCGGTCTATGGATAACGGAGTATATTGTTTGTACTATATAATAGTATAAAGCGCTGCTGATAATAATCGAAGAAATGGCATATTTACATCTCTACCACTCACAACTCCACCAGAAAACATTCCCAAACAACTCTACCGGATAATAAATCTACCAAAAAAAAAAAGACAGCTCTAATAACTCTACAACGTAACAACTCTACCAGAAAACAATCTCTACTATATGATAACTCTGCCGTGTTAGAACTCAACCAAAATTTCTACCCCAATCGAAATAAAACTCTACCGGACTTGAAATAAATCTCTCCAGCGGAATGCAAGGCTACCGTCTAGCTTTGTATTCCGGTAGAGTTTTATTTCAATTCCGGTAGAGTTTTATTTCAAGTCCGGTAGAGTTTTAATTTGATTCTCATAGAGTTTTTTTTTTACTTTCTGGTAGAGATCTTGTGAGTGGTAGAAATGTAAATGTGCCAGAGAAATTTATTCAATTTCTGCAGAATTCATTGACACGATCGATTCGCATACTGAAAGAAGGATCTTTGGAAAAACTACCAAGTCCTATGGTAAATTTCAACCAGGCAACATGGTGCACCAGCGCTACTATACTAGCTATATGTCAAATTTTCACAGGGGCCATAACAATTTTTAACCGATGCGCATGGCGACTTTTCCAGAAGGTGGATTCGCTAAATAGATATTTAATTCATATACAATAAATGTCTATATATATAATGAAAAAAATTATCAAGATAATATGCCGGTATAAAAGAAAAGTACAAACTAAAATTGTTAATTGCACGAGAAATAAAAGGGCAGGTTTGCAATATTCAATACTGAACAAACGAGTTTGTCACTTGTGTAACAAAATTATTTTTACGAAACTTCGTATTCCGATTTGACGAAATTATTTTTTACTGTGTACGAAACAGGGTGGAACGGAATATTTTTTAGAAATTCTTTGCGGAACAAGAAGAAAAAGAGGCTCATTTAAAATGCAGAACACTCGTTCGTCTTGACCCCGGTTTTCGTTTGGCCTCGCTCTCCACTAAACTTTATGTCTCCTTCATGAATTTTTTTCCACATTTTCGTTGCCACTTCTCTTGTACCATTTGAATCCCTTGAAATATATTGCCATACGTAAGTACAACATATTGCAATGGTAAATTTTCGTTAGTACCAGTGACAATAATTCCGCACAGTAAATATAATGTCACTTGCACTGCGTGGTTCAAACTATACTCGAATAGTCGCTATCGAAATGTTTAAAATACAAAATTTCCAAAATCTTATTGCCGGTCTGCCTCCACGCGCGGACGATGGATTATAAAGATAATTTTGATAAAAATCATTGTAGAAGAAGAAACAATACCGTCACTTCTTCCGCGGTTAAAATTCATCATCCCTTCGGATTAAATGCTTACGGTAAATTCCCCAGTGCGAGGCGTCATCCGGCTAATTGGAATTTCCAAGAAAATTTCGTCCAATATATATATATAAGAAAGAGGAGTCGGTGCCATCCAGTGGCACGATTCGTCTCGAAGAAATGTTGCAAAGTACACCAGAAGCACGAGAGAGAAAGCGGAAGGGGCGAAGTGAGAACTGAGGAAGAAGAAAAGTGGTGGAGCGAGGGGGAAAGAAGGGTATAAGACCACCTCTCGGTGTTACAACTCCTACCATGAAAATGTCACGGGCTCTTTCCTGGGCGAATTAAGCTAAAGTTTCCACTTAAAACTTAACTGGAGTACCGGCCCTCGAGCCGTTTGTTGTTGTGAAGTTCCATCTGCCGCCGCTGGTCGTGGTTGAGACTCGCGGGAGAGAGAGAAAGAGAGAAATATTGAGACGCGAAGGAAACTGTAGAAAATTGTGAAGCTTACTCGACCGAGGGACAACTACTATCTTCGATTCAGCATTATAATTATTTATTAGGAGGAGCAGGTCGATGGGTTTTCATCTCAATATTTTTAATCCCCTTCCCTCTCTGGTTACCGGACAATTTCTCGACATTCGAAGGATAAAAATTCTCGATGAAAAATGTTATTTTGCCGTTACGACCATGAGAACTCTATAATAATCCGATGAAGAGTATCTCGGAGAGTTTAGCCGATAAATATTGACATACGGACAAAATTAATGGTAATAATTCATCAATCTATGCACTACAAATGATTTTGTACCACCGATTTTTATTTATATTGTGCCGCATGATATGAGTTATGAAAAATGTACGATACTGTAAACTTTACTGTGTATCAAAATAGTCGAAGCTAGCACAATAGCACAACAGCAGCAATAGGACAACAGTATTTTGAATAGGGTAGGGTAGGGTTTGAATAGTCAATATGCTCCAGTCCATTTATCGTAGATTCACGTGCCAATGGGAATGTGCAATATTCACGGCTTTTACTCGACACAGTAAGGGTTAAGGTTTGTACATTTAACAAACACCTCTTGTCCATAAACGTTCCCAATGTACTCATGAAATTAACAAGAAAATCGATAGCCAACATTAGAGGACAAGCAATATTTGCTAAATGTACAAACCTTTTCTTACCTTCCCCATGAATTGCAAAAAATCTTACTTTCTATTTCTATCAGTGCAGCCCTGGCAGAAATTTAAGTCATGTCATATTGGATTTATTTGGACGTTGGCAGAGCCTGATGTAACGCAGTAAGAATGTTGTACCAGAGAATTGACCGTCAAGTATCCTCGTCATGAATAACGCACATGGCTGTATCTATCTCGGGGTAACTTGCATCTCTGTACACTCTCGTATCCACCCTCCGCACACATCTATCTGCGTCCTATTCTGCAAACTCGCTCATAATCCACGAGCATGAGCGCACGAGAGGCCAACATGCCGAGTATGAACATCAGCGAGCGCGTATCTATCGGCACACGTGTGCTTCCATAGGTTACCGGTACGCATGCAGAGTTTGATCAGGCTGGCTGTTACATCCCAGCACTGGCGCGATACTAGCCGGACTCCCGGGCTTGGCACGCTCTCGTGCCGGTGCTGAGATGTTAACAGCCGGCCGGACCCGGGAATTAATACAGTTCACCATTGGCAGTTTCCACAGCTCGCTCCTACCAACATTTGCAGTTTGGCTTGCGTAAGTCGTGGAAAGCCGTCACGGAAGGGAGGGGCGGTGGAGGCAGCAAAGAAAATTGCAGAAGAAAGGGGAAAAGGATTGCCGAGCCTGACTCGCCGCGGCGTTGGAGACGACGGATAAGCACCAATTATTAGAGTTACCAGCTTGTGTATCGTTCGTTACCCGATTAAGGTGGCTGAGAAGAAATCCGATAGGAATCGGATGGATAGAGCGAGAGAGGCCGCTGCTGCTGCTGTTGCCGACCTCACAACATCCTAACGAAGCTTCGAACGGGATGAACGAACGGAGAGAGGAGATGAACAAAAAAAAAAAAAAATTAGAGGCGAAAGCTATTATCCGAGTGGAAGTGTATCGGGTGAAACGCGCTGGCAAACGAAATAATGGGCGGCTTCAGTATCGCGTTATACCTCTGCTACTACGATCGAGAATAATTCCCGACTTCTACTGTTGGCAGTAGCAAAGCTGATGCCGTCGAGAGGGCGGAGGCTGCTGCCGTTCCCCGCGTCCTCGAGTTTCGACGGGTGGAACCAGCGGCAGCATCTCACCCAGGCCGTGGGTACTTCTCCACCGAAGGCTATATACATCGAGAAACTCACGATTAACGAGACTCCTTGTTTCCCAGGGTTTCGCGCGCGGGGATATTTCGAGAATAGAGTCAGCTCTCGCTCTTCTCCCATTGTCTACATCGCTTCGCCTCCCCCACCCCCCCCCCCCCCCCCACTCTCAGCTCCTCTCAGACAGTGGCTTGACATTATTCATCGAGATAGTGAGAAGTCTCTATTATGCACCCCGACGCGGGAGAGAAAATCATCGAGTTGAGAGAAAGATGAGCCGGGTAAGCATATGAGATAAAATGTACGGAAAAACTTGGCAGTGATGAAATGTTCTTTGAAAAAAGCAGAAATGCATGAAAATTTATGATCAATCATTTTTTTTTTTTTTTTTTTTTTTTTTTTTTTTTTTTTTTAATGACTTTACTGGTTTATTAAATTGTTTGTCCTAATGCATGCACGTTAAATCATGCTTTCTGTTCCTGTGAAGTGTGCGCAGAATGCGCATTTTTTCGCATCGCGTGCAGGAAATATAATGCGCATGCGCACAAACCCAATTTTTGTTTTTTCCAGCACTACAGTGGAGAAATTCCTTTCTACGCACATTTCACGGGAACGGAAAGGGTGATTTTCGTGAATTTGTTAGAAAAAATTATGCGTATGGCATGGGAGTAGAAAAGGGAGTTCTGACTCGTGTGAACGCCTCATTTTCACACTCGTCGAAAACTCCCTTTCTACGCCTTTGCCATACAAATAACTATTTTGCGACACATGCACAAAAAGTCCCCCTTTTCGTGCCTTTATCGCGTGACGAAACTGCCAATTTTTAGTAATGCGGGAGAGAAAAATACCGCGCATGCGCAATTCATATTCGTTACTATTTCACGCTCTTCTTTTTTAAGGTGCCAGTTGCTTTTTCGCACGCTTTAGTGTAAAAACTGGACGCGTTTGGGTAGTAAGCAAAATCACTTATCACTTTAAATCTGCCAAATTTACGAAGCTCGCCGATAACCTCACTCGAGGAACTTATAACACAGGGCTACGTTCAGAAATCATAGTCGGGTAACTAGCTCCTCACTCTCTCTCTCTGTCTCTCTGATATTCGCACGAGCGCAGCACTCTCTCTTGTTCTATGTTGTCCTAAGTAAGTTTCTGAACGGCCAACAGCTGCGGGCTTTCGAGGTTCGTACGGCGCGATCCGGCATGATCGCAGAATCTATAATATAACAAAAGTTGCTCATCCAATGTTGTTAAACCTCCGCACAGCGATCCCGAACGTCGAAGAGCGGCCGGGTGGTTCGTTCCGATTGGTCCGTCCATTAAAATTTATAATGCCTGGATCTTCGTAACTATTGCAATTTGAACAAAAAAAATGGCTTCGTAATTTTGCTCAGACCACGATGAAGTACCAGCCGGCACGGAATGCTGAAACCAACCTGAATCAACCTGTATTAAGTAGCCCGGGGTTAGTCGTAACACGGCACAAGTTGGAACAGACGTAAGAGAAAGGAGAGAGTTCACATAGTGTGTATGGTAGTCTATATTTCTTACTACGATTAGTAAGTCCTAAAGACCATACTGACTGCGTGGAACCTCTTTTCTTTTACTGCGCTGTTCCAACTCGCCCCACGTTCCGACTAGCTCCGGTCTAGCCTACACGAAAATCATCTAGAAATTAAATGAGAAGTCCAAAGTTCACATAGCCAGAATGAAATAAGAATATTATTATTATGTCAGGGACTCAGTGTCAACGTGTCACCCTTTTCTGCTGCCCTCCAGCGTCTGCAATTTTTTTTTTTTTTTTTTTTTTTTTTCTTTGCCGGAAGGAAGCTCGCGCCTCGACGCATGGTGCTGAGCATGCGCGTATGTGCGCGAGTCTGTGAAAAATCCGAAATGGGAGAAGTGTCAGCAGGAAGTCGACGCACGAAAATGAACAACGGGAGAGAGTGGAGGCAGAAATGAGACACGGTCTAGTAGAGAAGAGAGAAGACGGAGAATAGTAGGTAAACGTACTGTGCGAAATGGGAGAAAGTATACGAGGAGGGGTATGCAGAGCGAGAAAAAGAAGTGAGTAAGAAGACGTTTTTGCCTCGCGGCCTCTCTTCACCCTCGCCGCTCCACTCACCATCTTCATGTCAACCCTGTGTAAGCGACTGATCCTCTATCTTTTTCCCTTCCATCTTCCGCAGAGGTTTGGCGTCATTTCCTTCGTGCAGCTTCCCTTCCACACGCTCTCTAGCAGTAGGTACGGCCAACACACACAGAAAAAAAAACGTATGAATCGTAACTGCGCATGAATGGCTGAAGAGAAACTGAGGCCTTTGAAGCGCGGATGTAGCAGTTCGCGATGAACGCTCTGCGAACGGAGACGGGACGATGGGAGAGTCCTCGCCAAACGTTCGTACGACGCTCGCCACGTACCGGAAATTAAGATCGTCTCTGTCACGTTCTTGCCAAGTACTTTTTTCGCTAAACTATTCTTATCGGCAAACATCACTTTGACTTTTCTGAAGATAATATCATCGTGGCGTCTTCGTTCGAGACACGCGAATCGATAAAAAAAAAAAAGGAAAACTAATCAATAGCAAATTTAATGGAACTTGAGGGTCCCGCTTAAAAAGTACCTTGTCGTGACGTTTTCCACGCCTATATACCTCTTCTACATACCTAACACACTTCATCAAGCGTACTTCATTAAACGCACTTCATTAAGCGCACTTCATTAAGCGTACATCATTAAGCGCACGTCGTGAAGCGTACTTCATTAAGCGTATTTCATGAAGCATACTTGAAGGACGTAGCCTATGAGAGTTCAATGAAGGGAGGATGCTGCGAGGATTCTTAATCGGCGGAGATACACATTTTCAATCGCCTGTTCTCTCGTCGCGTACGCAGATGCAAGATAGTTTCCAATTTGCTTGTTCAGGACATCGAATTCTCGAGACGTAGTTGACGATGCCAATTTTAGCTGAGAAAGCTATCGCCGATGGGATACTTTGCCAGACCCTCGCCTCTAGAAATTGACAAGATGTTTTGCATTTTCTCCTCGTTAAATCTGTTGTAAGGTGAATCTCGCGACAATACAGCAGCGGCGATTTCCTTCGAATCAATGTTTTCCTTCCTGCTCCGGGAATAAAGAAGCTCGAGGCAAAGAACTTTTCTACAGATGTCGACGTTTGTTATTCCGAAGCATCTGAAGCGCGTAAAAATATGTTCTGTTCAAGTCAGGATTTAGCGCTTTGGTCAGCTTGCAGAAAATGAAGAAAGCAACGTCCGTCCGGAATTATTATAAAAAAAAAAATGCGGAGTGTCTTTCCCCCGGTAAAATCTCCTTTACTTGGAAAAAAAAGTTTATTAAGAGGGGATCACAGCGAGCCCTTTAGGAGAGATTTCACCATGACTTTCGTTGCTCTGCCCTAAGTAGTCCTCCGTAAGTCGAAGGATAATAAGGGGCGGGTTGGGTCATTTTTCTTTTTACAAGAATATAAAGAGCGAAATGTCACGTGAGAGCTTCCTCACTCCACGTACCAATGTTGAACAAAGAACCTTATACAGTGAAAGTAAACGACATGGTATATACGGGATGAAAGGATCAAGAGCCTCCAACCTGTGAACCTTGCTGAAAGGCCGGAGATGTAGAAGGAATAGAAAAATGAGTATATTCCATGAGTGAAAACGGGACAGAGGTCGAAAATATATGTAAAGGGGGTGTACATACGACGAAGTACAAAGTATACTCTCCGCCATGTAAATGGTCGGAAAGTAGAGACAGCCAAACTGGACGTAGAGGATCCTCTCAAAGGAAAAGGCAATCGTCCGGCTCTGCGGTTGACGAACGTGACTTTGCTTTCCCGGTTTCCGACGTACCGCGCGGGTGCCAGAACCGTGGAAAAGAGGAAACTCGACCTTCTTCACATTCCTCTAACGAGTAGCGGAGACCAAGTCGAGTAACGGAGAAAGATGTATGAGCGAGATAGTAGAGATGGTAAACGAAAAGGGAACGAACACTCGTCGTCGACGCTCGGAGCTTTTCCCTTGATCGTGGACGCGCTGGTAATCTTGCTGGAGATAACAGGCGAGCGCAGAGAGAGCGCAGAGCTTGCTGGGACAGTAAGTGCGATCGAAATGGAAACGCGGAGCTTCTCGAGAGCGTATCCAGGCGCGAAATCCCAGGCGAGAAGTGAATTGGTCAGAGCAAAAGAGAAATTGACATGGCGATGGGAGATATAACTGAGGAGTAGGAGAAATGGTAGAAAATAGTTGAAAGAAAGAGGTTTTTTTTTTTTTTTTATTATGGCGGCGGTGTTCACCGAGTGGTATTCGCAAAATACTCAAAGCTTTCGGTGAATTCCTGAAAGAACTATGTGCAAGTTATGGTAGAACCTTGATTATCCGAATCAATTAGGTTTTTGAGCCTAGTTCGGATTAACGATTATTCGTCTAATGGAAATTTGAAGACAAAAAGCACCATAACGAAGTAAAACATCATAAAGAGAACTAACGATGCGCCAGTCTTCCCCTTGTCGAGCTATGAAAGAGTCATCATTTTTTTTTTTTTTACCACCGTAAGAACATTATACTTTCGCTTGGAGGTGGATGTACCGTTCAGCGTAGCCACAATGTACTGGACTTCAAAATTTGTTTAGCATAAAGAATTTTTTATATGCCAGCATATGAATATCTCTGCGCGACGCCAGGAACTAATGAATACTGCACGAAAAATCGACGAGCAAGCGGTGTAGCGTATAGATATGCAGTACAAGCTTGATTGCGCTTGCAACATGAAATGACATCGACATTTTGGGCTACGGTTCAGATAACGGAGGCTCGGATAATCGAGGTTCCGCTGTAATTTCATTTGGACGATGCCCGACACCGTTTCTGCTTCCTGTTATGCGCTCTCTGCCGCGGCAAATCATTCCTATCTCTTTTACATCAACCCTCTCATCCGCTCCCTTTTGCCACGGCTATCGCGTTCTGAACATTCGCGAGAACATTTTCGCATAGCAGACAATGGCAGGAACGCGTGTGTAGCTTGTTACGTGAGGTAACGTTACGGCGCCTACGTTCCAGTGCGCTATTTCGCCGAGGTCCTGTATAGCACCGCAACACCAGCCATATCGAGCGTCAGTCAAAGCTTCTCTTTGGTGAAGTGCCGAAATCAAATTAGCGTCATCGCCGGGGATCCTGCAGCTCGTTCACCCGTGAATATCGAGACCCGTCAATGTTCAATCGGACGTATAAAGAGTACGTGTGTTTCACGGATCGACATATACGCGACTGGATTTTCTGACGCTGTTCTCTTCTGGTGTTTTGCTGCGCCAGCGGGAGTTCGGGAAGCGGACTGAAAACTGTGAAGCACTCGGCGAATTCTAATCTCGATTCGAACGAGACCCGATGCCACATAAAGAATTCCATGGACGAAATGTCTCACGTTCTCGATTTAAGTATTGCCGTCAGTGCTTCGATTTATGTATCGCTATATTTTCATTCAAATCACAAAACGAAAAATAAAAATAAAACAGCGATAAAGATGCTCTACGGTAACGGAATTTATGATCGGAAATATTTGTCTTAGAAACTATGGCGAATTCTATAGTTCGTTCATTTAACATTTTTCAAAATGTAAAAAAAAAAAAAAAACCATAATGAAACAGGTTTTAAAAAATCAATAATAAGGTGTCTTTCAGTTCTTTTGTTGCAAATGAAAAGTAAAAAAAACTTCGATGCTTGTTTTTGGTCAGATCTTATTTTGAACTTTCTGCCAAAAAAAAATGAATTTTAACTGGTTTTTGTGGCGTTGTTTCCAGTTCGAATCTCCGTTTTTTACCGAACGTGGCGCAAAATTGATAATTCCAAGTCCCCGTAGCAAACCTCCTCCTAATCCCGTATCATTCTAAGTCCGTAATCTTCCGTAAAGCTTTCTGGAGTTTCTTTCGTGCCGCTTTTGGCGGATACTCTCCAATTAGAACTCCCACCAAAGGTGTTTTTACAATAGAACGACAATCGCGTAATTGGTTTCTGGGTTCACTGCGGATCTCGTAAGCCAAGGCGTAGCTCGCTGGCGAGACTTCATGCAGTGAGTCAACCCCTTCTGCGAAAAGGAAGATGAGCTCGCAACGCAACACAACGCGGAACTTCTCCAGCTTCTTCTCGGTTACACTTTGAGCTGCAGTAAACTTGATTAAACGATCTGGCATACCGACGTTTTCAGACCCGCGCAACGTATGTTTCCGTATAGCTCCCACTTCTGTGTGCGGCGAAGTGCCAAGTGCCGCAGGAATAGAGAGAGCGAAGTTTAACACCTCTCCACTTGTTCGTCCAATATTCTCCCGAGCAGAAGACGCTATTTTGCAGTCGGCGTATATGCATGCAGCTCGAGACTCTATGATCTTTCTCATGGCTCGTTGATGCCGAAAACTTCCCGAATATCGGATTTCCCGGGGCATTGAAACATAAAATCAACGCGACACGTTCGCTTATTCGTCGATTGCGTACTCTGGGTAAATGTTCGTGTTGCTGCTCAAGGAGTAAACTCGACGAGCGTATAACTTCGCATTGCCGGTCCGGCAACCGATCGATGGTGCTAAATCGACCGGCGGTATGTAAAGCCCTCTTACACTGTTCATACAACGTCGGAATACCAACAGGAGAATCATTCGTGTGTGTGCGCGCGCGTGTGCCTGTACGGTTTGTCCTAATCCCGTCGGCGTCTTACACGTGTTTTGTCGACAGCGGCTAGCAGCTTGTAGCTCTCGGGGTCGAAGCACGTGACCTGAGCGCGCTTACGTCGCTGTTGAGAACCTCATACACGAACCCAGAACTTCGGTGAACTTCGCCGCTATAATGGTCTTACGGCTTTTTGTACGGATCTCAGTACCGGAACTTCACTGTAGATTGCCTGCTACGACTCGGCGATTTGCTTCAACTTGATACAAGATTTTTCTTTTTTGTACTTTTTGAGAAAAATGTTTATCTTCGCATTTCATAGCTTCATAACAATCGAACGAAATGGTGAGTTTCAAAAGCCCGGGGACGAGACTTGGTTGATATTTTTTACCGCCTCGCACGTACGTGAAAAATGCTGCGATGGCGGCGCGTCGCAATTACATCGGATCAGAGAGGAATATTTCATCGCCCGTCCTCCCAGACTCTTCTTCTATTTTCCGTCTCCCATCGGGGCTTTCTCCCTTTCATTCTCTCTCACTCCGATGGTCTGAATGCTCGTTGCGGGAACGGGACGAACACTCCAAAACGAACTGTCCCGAACCCTCGTTGCCGTCGTCGTCGTCGTCGTCGTCGTCTTCTTCTTCGTCGTTGTCTGCGTCGTCGTCGTTTCGCGGGGGATTATTAACGGGCAATTTGCTGCGTCTGCCGCCGACTGTATTGTCTCTTGACTCGATTCTCTCTACTCGGCAAGCAAGCAAGCAAGCGGGAAAGCTACCAAGCTGGCGAGGATAGAAGGAAGAACCGAGAGGATAGAATCCTCACTAGTCCCTGGCATCTTCTTCCAAAGACCATCCCTCCGCCCTCTCCGCTCTTGCGTTACTGGTATCCCTTCGCTTCGACGAAGTCCCTTTTCACTCGACTCGAAGTCCCGTCTAGCCTTCGGAGTGAAGCTCTACCGCAGATCCGCGAGAGTGAGAGGACCGTATGATTTTACCACCGTCTGTCTGGTCTGCAGGGGTTAACTAGGAAATCGAAGAATTTCCGCCGCTCTTTGGCGTCATTTTCATGGCCATCGGAATTCACTGGCGAGACAATAATTCTCCGACAGTATATAACAGACGATACGTGTAAGAGGATTGCGAACCCTCTAATTGCACGTAACTTTTTATATCACAGTCGGAAAGCCCGAAGTTGTGGGGCTTCCAACGCAGATTCGTAGAAACTTGTAAGTAGAAACATACGTCTATGTACAAGACCGTGGCGAAATTGGGCGATATTTACCGTGCAATATCGGTCAGAGAGCCGGCTAGCACGGCTGCCTCTACCGAACCTTTCACGTACACACATCCACCTAGAATGGAGAAAGGTAAGAGTGGTAAGCCCGAGGGCGGTTGACTCGGCAGCGTGTATGCGTAGCTCTGCTCTATGTTGGTTTCTCTTCGTTTCTCGTTGCTCCCCGGCTGGTGTACTGGCCTGGTTCTGGCGGTGTTTCCGGGTGTGCACGGTACGTATTCCGTAAGCCAGTTAGGCAGCGTATTTAGGAGGGAATTTGGTGGTACCGAAGTTGTATATTATACCCACGCCCCAATCCCGCAACTCCCCCGGGGTTGCGCCGCCGCCGAAAATCCCACCTCTCTATCTCTCAGGGGTGCGCTCTGCTGCTCGCTTTCACCCGTACTCTCACTCTCACTCTCGCGTCTCCGGAGGCCGGAATTTGAGGTTGGTAAATTTAATAAGTGGACGTGCACGCTGTTATATACACTTCTTGCTCGTTCCTGCTCTAAGGTTGCCCAATCACACTCTCCCCCATCTGACTACTCTCTCTCTCTCTCTCTCTCCCTCTCTAATTCGCTTTACAATGTACCTGCAGACTCTACCGACCGCCATGCCCCGAGTAGCACATGCCGCGGCTAACAGGTATTATTTGGACGATTCTCGGCAGTATTCCCTGGCAACAACTACAACCGTTACTACACTCTACCACCGTAACACCACCGAATACGAGGAAAGTGTGACTATAGACAGCGCCCAGGCATGCCGAGAGTTAATTGTTACTGCTCTATACCATTCGTTTCATGATATCATTCGATCGTAACTTCTCTTTTCCAAATTTCTTTGATTTTTTATCTTCTGAATAACCGATTAAAAGGTTACTTTTTTTTTTTTTTTTTTTAATCATGAGAGTTGGTTCAATTTGAACAGATATATGCAGATTTGTCGATCCAACCATTGTGCCAGGAGGGATGGTGTAGCAAAATTTGGGTAACTATTGACGAAACCATGCCCGCGATGACACACGAGCTTCAAACGGGAGTGGAAGTGGCGCGCGGTGTATTCGAGGGCGACGGCCAATCAGGTCGATGATAACGATGCAATATCGATGGATATAGTAAAGGGTTTGCCATAGCCGGGCGCGTACGTGTATATTAGTGGAATAGATAGTTTCGCAACCCTGCAGAGAACACATTCGCGTTGTGTGTTGCACGAACGGGCCCACGTCCGCGAGGTTATTCTATCCCATCCCATCGGCCGTAGCTATGGACTCATTACCCGTTCGCAGAGCCCTCCTCGCTTTTCTCGTGAAATCTAGACCGGGATACCCGAAACACGATATTCGTGCGAAAATGCTTTGCAGTTTGCGGACAACGCTCGCCGCACGAAACGAGAGCATTTCCTTCGATAACGAATCAAGTTGAAGTTTATACTTGCTACTGGTGAAGGAGCTCTGGCCGTTGCTGCCGATGACCCAAAATTTCTTTTTGGCCAGTTCTCATAGCCGCGGGAACATAAACTGTTTCGGACTTGGTCGTCTAACTCCAAAAACAATGGTTCCTTTTCGCAAAGGAGAATAAACCGTGCACGAACCGTAGATCACGGACCACTGGAATTGCGCAACGAGTCGAGAGTGGTACCGGACTTCCGTTTTCCTGACTCGGTGAGAACGAGAGCGAGTGAAGAGGAGTGTTCTTCCCGGCTGCGGCAACCGCACGAAGTCACCATGTAGCCTACAGATGGAGGATATATGAGAGAAGCCTGCGGGTCTCCTCGTCCTAGTGGCGAACGAGGCGACAGACCAATGGACGAGTGCGAACCCCGCCGCACCCGCGAGCAGTTCTATGTACAAAACTCACTGTCTCTCACGAGGAGAAAGCAACCGAGAAGGCTTTTGGGGGGGGGGGGGGGGAGAGTTCTACGCTTGAGCTTTTCCCCGGCCCTCGAGTTCTCCTCTCGCTTTCTCGTCTCATCGCGGAAGTCTCTCGTCCGCTGTTACTACCCTCACCGGAATGCTGCTGCGCCAGCAGGAACCATTCTGCAAAGTAAACAAGCCGGCAGAAAGAGTCGAGTGGTGGTTTATATATCCGTAGAAAGTCCGCTGAATGCAACAAGCTATTCGTCGCGCGTCCAACCCCCTCTTGGTTCAACCCTCGACTGACACCCGACTCTCTTACTTCTCATACAAGGCTCTCCGCTCTTTGCCTCGAGCGATGAAACACGAAAGAAGGAGAAACCTATCAGCATGACCGAAGGTTTTTTCACGTTCCGTGAAATGATGATCGTGTACCGAACGTAGCTTTGTTGTTTTCTCGTTTCAATTTGGACGAACTTTACATGGCTTTGACGGAGTTGCGAATGAAGTGCGACTCGTCGAACTTCGAACGAGTCGAGAACAAAGTGCCGCTCTTCGAGCTTTAAGGAACTACTTTCATTTTTTGTCCCCCCTTTTTTACCCCCCCCCCCCCCTACTGTATCGCATTCGCACGAGAGCGCAGGGAAACTGCAGAAAACCTGCGCCAATACAGCCGGTCATTCCATCCGATACTTCGAGTACGAACACCGATCCTCAAAATTCGAGCTGCCGCTCAACGGTTCCAATGCGTCAGCTATTGCACGACTAGCCGGTCACCCATCCAAGTACTGACCGCGAACGATTCAGCTTGACTCTGGGGACCACCGAAGTCGTACACCAACCGCGCATCCACCGCTGTCGGCCTAAGGAACTACTAATCACTGATCGCTGCTGGCGTCCTCTACGAATTTTCTCCCAATACGTTTCCCATGACTTTGACTGGTTTCATCGTTTATCCATCGTGGCGTATACGAAATTCAAGAAAACTTTCAGTCCTTCTCACACCCCGCGTGTGATATCGAATTTAGTTAGCTGGGAGGAACGGAGCTCTTTCGCTTGTGTCGCGCTCGTGCGCGCCGGTGGGTAAAGCGGGGAGTTAAACAACTCCGCGGAAACCGTACATCCTGGCTGGCAGCTCATTTCACGCCGGCAACCACCGAACTGCCTCCCTTCCATTCTCCGCTCTCTCTCTCTCTCTCTCTCTGTCTTTCTTCGGGATTCTGCGATGTGTATCCCGAGCGAGCCTCGGTGTACAAGCAAGCCCCATTCGCAGTTCTCACCGGTCTCTCGCTGCAGCTACCTCTCTCTCTTCTCCGTGGAGAAGAGACTCGAAGAAAAAGCATTTTCTCCAGTTCCCTTGACATTGCCGTCGGGAGGTTGCCGAGTCTCAGACGCGGTTTCGAGCGTATTACCCCCCTACGTTCTAGCGACTCGACTCTCGACACGTAACTCTCGAAGTCACGTTTGTCCGCGACGAACAACGTGAGACGTTTGCCTGCCTTCGCTGGAGCCCCGGCGAATCCTGTCGTTTCTCATCTCTTTTTTTTCCGCCTTTTCTCTCGGCGCTATAACGAAAGACTTGGCACAGACGAGCAGACGTCTGCCAGGTTTTTTTTTTTGCTTTTTTTTCTTCTTGTTTGCGTAACAACCCTTCTCTCTTGCAGTACTTTGCATACACGCACCCAACCCACGAGGACCGACGAGATTGTCCCTTTTTTTTTGTATGCTTATGTCGTGTATGCGAAAATGAGAAAGTATTGCAATGAGGAAAATTCGACTGTCAGAGGGCATGAGAGTTTACAATGTTACCACAGCTTAGATGGTAAATTTTGTATGTGGAGTCGAGTGCAATAAATGACGATGATAACAGGTTGGGTCTGCTTCCGCCTCTTTTTTCTTCGGTTCCATTCCCAACTCCCGCGGGTGCGAGATGACACCCCATTGGCACGAGCTCATATGTATGCGGACTGCGTGTCTCGCGAATGGAAATAGCTATGGACTAGCGGCAATAGAGCACAGTCGGCTTTTCCTCGGCTCTCGTTTTGGGGCGTCCGGAGGTATGGATAAATTTGAGTTACGAGAAAATGAGAGAAATTGGGAGCGGAACGGCGTCTGAGAGGGCTGGAAAAACGGGAGAAGGATAGGGGACCGAGGATATTTCGTTCGCACGGACGAATCGACCCTTCTTGCAACACAAAAGCTCGGAAACCCTCGGGGCTTTTAAATTGCTACGCTCTGCCTAAACGCTGTCTTCTCAAGTCATCGGGAAAAAAAGCCCGTGGGCCTTCTTCCATACGAAATCAAGCGAGCTCCGCATACATTATTCCCATACATAGTGGAATTTTTCTCCTACGATCTTTGTTTTCCTTATTTTCTTTTCACTATTTTGAATTATCGCAATTCTCTCGCTCGCTTTCATCAACTCGAGAATTCGCCCTTATTTTTTTATTGACTGGAATGCTGAGCCTGCCGCCCTCCTTAACGCTCCGTTGCGAGCCTTACGAGGCCATCGGTCGATCGCTACCTCCCACAACGCTACATCGCACGCAACGACTTCACGTGTCATTTAGCGGGCCTCCTCCATCCGCTTGCCCTTTATTTCATTAAACCGGATATATTCCCGGCGCAGTTGAGACCACGCGTAATTCCCGTGGGATAAGCGCTATTCCAACTCTCACCCCATCACGGGGAGCTCACAACCCCCCCTCTCTCTCGCTCTGTCGATCGCTCGCGAAGGGGAGAATAGCGATAAGATTCTCACCCTGCGTACTATTTCGTTCGCACAACCCTTGCTTTAATACCAATGTCTGCAGGGGTGGAAAACTCTCCGAACACCTTATCGATCTTGTTATTTCTGTCTACCGTCGGTAATTCTACATCAATTGAAAAAACGTATGTCTCTTAATATCCGCTCGGAGAAAAAATGGTTTATCTGCTCTGGCAAAATGAATTTTGCTAACAATGAACTCGTTCCCGGACACTGAGAAAAAGAAATTGTTGGATTAGGCAAATGCGCGGTGAAATACGCTCAAAAACAAATTAGTCGGCCGTCAACGAGTGCACTGGTTGGTCCAACACCTTAATTGGTTCGGCCAACAAGTAAATTGTTTGATACCAAACTAATTAGTAGCCGGAGCCAATTAATATGTCGCCGCTGGCAAATTAATCACCGTTAAAATCGCATCTAACCACGTTGTTGGTTGGGGTGACTAATTATTTTTCGTCGGTCATACCCGAATGGTTTTCCATGTAAAAAGAATCGTTCAACGCAACTTTGAATAACTATGATTACCGAGTTTTTTTCAATACAACTACAAGTCCATTCAAGCCCGAAAGCCAAGAGGATAATAGGTTCGCGTCTTTCCCCTCCCCCCCCCCCCCCCCCCCGGGAATCTAGAGCGAAACATAAAGAGAAAGAAAGTGCTTCAAAAACGGTATGAGGTTAACGAGTGGAGCAAAGCCAGCGTAGCCTACCTACGTTGCCACTTGGAACTGCACAGAGTCATGGCAGAGCGCTCGTTAACGACCATCGCCCACTGCAGTGGTATTGAGGTATACGCTCGTCCGTACAGACAACCTGGCCATTTTAACCGACCGTGTGCGCTGCAAAGTGGTGGAACACAGAGCTAAGCGAAGGTAGATAAAAAAGTGGAAGATGGAAAAGGATGAAAACTACGAGACGAGACGCGGAATGGACGAGGTGTAGGCCGCGGAGTCATCCTCTAATTGGCGTCCAGGGATTTGCAGGGAGTTGGGTGCCAGGAATATAAATATCCGCAGCGAGGGCCAGCAAGAAACCCTTCGCTCGCGTCCGCGCCTTTCCGCAAAACCATTCTTCTCGTACCTTTGCACCCTTCCCCAAACGCAGTAGTACAGCTTCGTTGCCCCGAAGAATTTTCGCACGATACGACACTTCGCCACCGGAGTTGCTGTGAATTGCGAAACTACGAGGGGTTGGTTGGGAAAGGGGGGGGGGGCGAGGGGGGCGAGGGGGCAAGCATGCGGCACTCTCGTTACTTAAATCCTTGGGAAAGTCGTGGGGGACCGAGCGCTTCCCTCTCAACATACCGAAATTCCTGCGTTCACTGTTGGGGCTGTTACCATTGTTGGCGTCGGTCGGCAAAAGTTAACGCCTTCGTAATTTAAACGAGGAGAATTAACGTTCCAAACAACAGTTTTACTAAAGGCTTGGGAGATATCGTGTTTATCTCGCTGGACACGTGTAATGGCGCTAACGTTCGTGCGCATTGTGACCGAAACTCACCCTCCGGAGGTTCTGTATAATGTTACAGAAACGTTTGCCCGTGGACGATACGGTGAATTGATAATTATGCTGCTGTACATATGCACGCAACATTCGCGAGCGAATGGACGATGGTAACATGTAACATATAACAGCTGAAGAGGAGAAACTGCAATGTTACTGTGGTCGCAAAGGATAAAAAGAAGGTTGTAAGCTTGAAACGTATACGAGATAACGATCTATTCTGCAAACTATAGCCATATTATGAAAATTAGATATGACATGGGCAATTTTTTGGGAGAAATTGTCCGTAAGTGGCTGGGAATACGTATTCTTGAGTGTCTTTGAGAGTTTTCGGGTGTCTTTCAGTGGCTTTGAGCGTCTTTGAGCGTCAACTGTCTTTGAGTGTCTTTGAGCGTCAACTGTCTTTGATCAACTTAGAGCGTCTTTGAATGTATTTGAGTGTTTTTAGTGTCTCTGAGTGTTCGTATCTGCGAGCCTGTATAGGGACAGACTGACAGACAGACAGATAAACAAGATTAAAGTAAATTCCATGAAAACTTTATCGAATCCAATAGTTGGTTTTTACTTTCTCAACCTTCCTCTGGACAGCTTGTTTGGGTCACTGACATCTCCCCGCATCCGCCAGGGGAAAAGAATCCTGACGGAAATGTTGCGAGTACATGTCGGGTTTTGAGTTTTTCATTGGTGTTGTACATACTTCATCGATCGATATGTAATTATGATTGATCGGTGTGTTTTATAAAAGTATAGATTTACTGATAAAAAAATCGCAAAAAAGCTTCGCTTTCTCAATTGGCATAATCGTATGTTGTTTATCACCCCTCATGCTCTGGTATAATATGTGTACGGCGCACTTCGTTTTTATTTTTTAAAGACGTTTTGTATATATAAAAGAACAAAAGAAAGAGGATCATTTTTCAATGTGCCGGCTACTTTGAAGTGCCTGGACCGAATAAGCTGCAAATATTAGTGGATCATCTAGGACCTGCAAATCCTGTAAAACCGTGAAAATGCATATTAAATTTGAACCTTCATGAGTTCTTTTTATCTGAGCCCTTTACTCGATATGTCATAGAAATTTTAGTTGTAATACGAAAAATAAAAAGTATATTTTTGACACTTTCGTGATTGCTGCGATTGTTCTGCAAACCTTAGAATTTTCCAATGACGAAGGCACTTCTCGCTCTATGCTCGGTCGCGTCGAGATATTGGACGGTCGAATGATTTATTTTTATATTTAAGGTCCTATTGTCGTCTACCAGAATCCTCGCGAGCTCGAGGTGGTCATCGGCCCGAATTAGGTCTGCTCACGAATACGGCTGAGATCCGGCCGCGGCGAGGACGATGCAGCCAGTAGGGGGGGGGGGGGGGGGGAGAGAAGGTTGCTATACTGTACTATTTTCCTGATCCAATTTCGTATCGATCGGTGCGAACGGTCGAATTACCGGGTGGTGGCTCGAGCGGGGACGAGCGAGCGGCTAGACAAGTTTGTACCGAGCGTATCGAGCGTTATGAATATTACATCGCGCCACGGGGGTGGCCGTTCAGGTAGACATAGTGGCCTACGTGGAACCGGGTTGCACCTCGGTCACGATAAAGTTAGCCACTAACCCGCTCCGGACTCGCCGCTGGCCTCGAGGATAGCTTCGATATCTCTCTCTCCCTTTCTCTCTCTCTCTCTCCCCCTCTCTTTCTGTCTCTGAAGCATCCTCGTTCCTTCTCCGTCTCTCACACGCGTCCGTGTCACTGTACCTGCGACGATACACCCAGCCTAATAGAGGTACTCACTTATTAATCCTAACAGTTGGCCGCCAAGGACGAAGTCGCACACGGGATAAGGGACGTGCCCGCTTTGAACATTGCTCGTGGGTGTGCAGTGCGTGGGCTACGACGATGCAAATGCCCTTTCCATTTACCGAGTCCTGTTAGCAGCTGCGAACGTCAGAATCTTGCATGGCTTACGATTTCGCACCGCACTATATATAGTGTATATATATATATATATTGCAACGCGACGTTTTGTGACGCGTCCTTTATGCAAATTGTGACGCCTCCTTTATGCCTTTCGATCACTCGGGATCGGGTAAAGGAGCGTCACAATATATTTACTAATTTCCACGGAAACTACGGGGGGGAGACTTTAACTCTGTGTACATATATATATATATATCAACAATATCTAACGGATGATTTCAACGACTGCTCAAGTACTTCTTAGTAGTAGTGGATTTATCGACAATATTCCAGATTCCAGATGGAACAATTTTTGGTACATAACATTACATAGCGTAAGTTGTCACGAGAACATAAATATATTGCCAATTAGTCGTCGACCTAAGTCC